>OV815271.1:5802500-8202500 GCA_929108145.2 Limnephilus rhombicus | reverse complement strand
AATCCACATTACTGCAATTATGAAAACATTGTAGAATCAGTTCAAAAAAAATTACTTAGAATGTTATCCTTCAAATGTGGACTACATGACCATCTCAGATCATACGACGTACGTCGTGATTACTTCAAGATTGATACACTTAAAACTAGAAGGCAATTGACTGATCTTATATGTTTATATAAAATTATTCACGGCCACCTTGATTCTACATTATGTCTTAGCAGTATTGAAATAAATGTCCCCAATTCCCATTGTTTAAGACGCCATAACACTTTTCACATGAATACATTTAAAAATAATATCGCATACTTTAGCCCTCTGACCCAGATGTGTCGACTATATAACAAGATAGAGTGTGTTGAAGTGGTTATTTTCGTTAATAATTTGTAAGGGTTCAAAAAAAAGTTCTAAAAGTTCTAGGCGCTGCGCGCTGTTAAAAAAAAAATAACTAACTAATTATATTGTGTGAATTGTCTCTCTACGCATGCCTCGCGTATTTCATATGTCTCTTACCACTCATTGTAATGTGTTACTCGAGTGACCTTGTATATAATTCTGTATTTTTATTTGTGATGTTTTTGTTTTTGTAATTTTATGTATCTGTATTTAATTGTAGATTTTTATAATTGTGAAATAACAGAGTTTTTATAACTGGATAGTTCTCACGTAAGTGTAAACATCTGTAAAACCCAGTATAAATAAATAAAAAGACTTGTGGAGTTACGTGATTTTCACCTCTTATCTCAAAATGTGTGCTGTGGCTTTCAAGTATAATACGATAGAGGTATATTATAAACTATAATTATTAATAAGTACCTACATGTAAAAACGCTTTGATTTTTAAATGTTTCTTATTCAATGTGATTGAATAAGATTAAAATAAAGCTACCATTGAAAATTATTGTAGTAATTAATACTAATAGAATTTAGATTAAGTACTCAATAGCTATATTCATCGATAAGTAAGAATATAAAAACGAAAATTTCCTCTTTAAAAAAGACATTAAAGTCGCCATTCAGGAAGCGCTCAACTCGTTCCTCACACTTGAAGATAAAAGTTCACATTGCAATTATTACCAAATTGGCGGAAAGAATTGCCACAAAGAAATAATCACAGCATTACCCAGTTAATGAAATTAAATCATGACAAAAAGATTATTATTACTTCAATGAAATAGCTAATAAATAGATATTCGTGGAATCGAAATCACGAACTGCTAAAATTTAAGTGATAAAGAAGTAATTTGAATACATTGTTTTTTATTACATTTCTTCTTCTTCCGATGACCTAGCCCAGGGATGCTCAAACGGTCGATCGCGAGTGCTTTTTGAGTCGATCTCGAGAAAATTTGCCGATGTAAATAGATCTATTCACAGTTCTTGTTTTAGTTGACCCTAAATTAATAAGACCGCCCATTTTTCACGCTTTTCTGTTTAAAATTTATTTGTAACTTATATTTTCAACGGTCGCGCATTTTGGTTGTTGTATACTCTATCTTCATCTGTGGTGTGTGATGTCACAAGTCCCCATAGAAAAAAATCGTTAAATTATTGCATATTCATGGTGAAATATTGTTGTAAATTGTCCCCTTCAAAGGCTCGAAGTTATCCATCTAGTTTCTAGTGTGTGGTTTGGTTTATTTATGAGTCAGTCAGTCCGAGTTAAAACTTGAAGGTGATACGAAGTTTATTAATAAATAATTCAAAATGAGGGTGGTGAATGGATTCACTCTTAATTCAAACCCAGTTATGTGATCAGAATGTAAAATTCCAGTTCTGGATTCATCTGCTGACATATTTCGAAGGAAAACATTCTCTTATCCGACGTATAAAATTCTAGTTGCAGACTCTGTATGTGCTGACAGAATAAAGAAAAATCATTTTCATCTGTGTGTAGTTTTAATTCGCCGCACACAGTTTTAATTTAATCCAGTTCATCATGTAAAATTTCTGTTGTAATATTTCGAAGGCAAACATTCTCTTACTCGAAGTGCAGTCATAAAATTAAAGTTGCAGATGTATGTGCTGCCAGAATCAAAGAGAAGCCATTTTCATGTTCCGAGTGTGTTTTTAATTTGCCGCACACAGATTTAATTTAGACCAGTTTTGTGTTTAAAATGTAAAATTCCAGTTGTGGATTCATCTGCTCAAAAATTTCTAAGGAAAACATTATCTTATTCGAAGTGAAGTAATAAAAAAATTGTTGCAGACTATGCATGTGATGCCAGAATAAAAAAAAACATTTTCTTGTTCTGAGTGTAGTTTTATTTGCCGCACAGATTAAATTTAAACCAGTTTTGTGTTCACAATGTAAAATTCGAGTTGTGGATTCATCTGCTGACACATTTCGAAGGAAAACCTTCTCTAATTCGAAGTGCTGTTATAAAATTCTAGTTGCAGACTATTTATGTACTGATTCAAAGAAAAACCATTTTCATATTCTGAGTGTAGTTTTAGTTCACGGCAAACAGATTTAATTTAAACCAGTTTTGTGTTCAAAATGTAAAATTCCAGATGTGGATTCATCTGCTGACACATTTCGAAAGAAAAACATTCTCTTATTTGAAGTGCAGTTATAAAATTCTAGTCGCAGACTATTTATGTACTGCCAGAATCAAAGAATAATTATTTTTATGTTCTGAGTGTAGTTTTGATTAACCACACAGAAAATTTAATCTAAACCAGTTTTGTATTCAAAAAGTATTGTAATTCCAATTGTGAATTCATCTGCTGACACATTTTGGTGGAAAACATTCTGTTATTCGAAGTGCAATTATAAAATTCTAGTTGCAGACTATTTATGTACTGAGTGTAGTTTTAATTCACCGCATACAGATTTAATTTGAACCAGTTTTGTGTTCACAATATAATGATAAATTAAATAACAAGTTGTCGATTCATCGTTTACCGAGTGAAGCTTTGCATTTGAGTTGCATGCCTTATGCCGCAAATTCTGAGAAATTGACTGTTCCGTGTGTAGCTGTTGTTTCGGGACTCTTACGCAGTAGCGATTTTAAATTAAAACTCGACTTGGGTACCATTCCCGATTTCCGAGATCAGTCATAAATTAGATTAGAATTAATGAACATGATTTTTATTGGAAGAATACTCAGTCACATGTGATATATAAATCGGCATAAAATGAGGTCGCAATAAAAAAAAGAAATTCTACCAAATCCCCCCCCCCCCCAACCCCCGGACCCCCAACCCTCCGGCGCCACCATGCCAGAGTCGATCGATCGGAGTCTAATAATATTGAGGTAGATCGCCAGCAGTTCAAGTATGAGCACCCCTGCCCTAGCCTATCGAACGTCGGCTATCATCAAAGGAATTTATCATCCTTCAGGTTGCAACTTGCAGCCCGAAACACCCGAAAAAAATTGAGATATTAGGAAGTTCTGGGAAGGAAACAGTATGAGGGGTGGGTAGGTATCTGAATCGGATCAGTGAATCCATCCCTCCAACTGCGGTACAAGGCGATGGATCGAGGGATTCTGGCTGGAGAGGTCAAAAGACCTCCCATAACCATTCTCTCTCGATCCAGCCTGCCACGTAGCAGGGGGGCAGACGCATTGGCCGCCAAGACCTGGACAAACCTCACCCCAGGAACCCGGGCACCCCTGCTAAGTCAACAAACGTAGCTTACCACTTGGGGTGACCTATGGCAGAGGTGTTGGTTGTTTAATAAATGGTTTCCGGGGCGGCGGTAACCATACCCGCCTCAATCTTTTACAACCTTTCTTATGAAAAAAACAATTCACGACCGTTAAAGGTGTTTTTGTTACACATTGTATAAAGACTGTACATTCATTTTTTTTTAACGTTACAAATAAATAAAAATATTTTTATGTTGGTAACATTGATCTTCGGTAGATCTGCGCTTGCGCAGATCCGCCAAGTTTTTTTCACGCGCGTTTTTTAAATGTGGTAATTACGGTTTTGTCATATGATAATTTGGGAACGATTCATGTATTGTTTTTGTACACAATTTTCATTATATTGACCAATTCCCATTATATTAGTATAATTCAACATAATCACTACTATTTGTGAAATTTTTCGCCACTTTAAATCCGTTTAATATTTCTGAACCGTTATTTTTAATTGACGTTTTCGCGTGAGTTTGATGATATTTTTCAAAAAAGTAATGTTATTTAATAATATAAATGCGTTTTGCATGTATAATAAACACAAATTCGAGAAATCAAGGCTTAAATTACACAAAAATGAATCAAAAATATCAGAATTTTTCAGTTATTCTTTGGGAAATTGCAAATTATTTAAATAAAAGGACTGCGTTTTGTTTTCATTTTTAATTTCCCGAATTTTTTTGACGTCTTAATAGAAAATGTTTTCGGTAAGACTTTTTTTTAGTTGTTGCATGTTTGAAGCATTTTTTAAACACTAAAGTATATTTCGAATAAAAAAATCGTAAAGGTAATTTTTTTTTTTTAATTTTTTTTTTAAATAAAACATACAAGGAAGTTGCATTCCCATGAGTTATTAAAACTCATTAAGGGATCGCCAATTGGTACATTTGAAAAGATAAACCCAACCCAACCCCAATATGCAGACACAATAAATGAAGAAAAATTTTACAAAACATTTTACAGAAGCAACATACAGACATAAACATATGAAGAATCACTTTACAAATATTTCACCGAAACATGTCTTATAAGATTTTATGAATAATATTATAATCACTCATTTGATTTATGTACTGTTGGTGTCACAAAGTTAAAATAAAGTATAGTTTCTAAAATGGTATTAGTTTTTTAAGACACTTTCATAAATAAAAATAAATAGGACATTTAAAATATCTTTCTTGTCTTATCTTATCTCTCCTTTTAGTTATAATTAAAACAAGTATACGAGTACACAACAGATAAACCCCCTTTGGCTGTGTAAGCAATGTACATATCTTTCCCTTTTTTGTGAGCTTCTAATTATTAAGGTTTTTATACACAGTCATTTATCAATTGAATAAAATATTAACGAAGTTTTTTTATATTTAGTAAGGTTGTTAATCTTTTGTAGGTCATTTTATTTTATGTTCATGATTGATAACGAAATTTAGTTACGGATTTGATTTAATCAGTGGACCAACAGCCATACAGAATACACTCCCACCTCGAAATCATATTACCTTCTCAGATTATATGCAGCGCTTGTCTAACTCGGGTAATATGGCATTCCAATTTTCTGACATTGTTATAGTCATTATTTTAGTTTCATATAACACACATAATATGGGCGCAGAACACAACTAGCTTTCGCAGAATACCTTGTTTCCAGATTCTAATTTATCGCATTGTTAACATTAATTTATTATTAATTCGTTTCAACGTATAGAACAAGAAACATTTTGTTAGGGAGAGTACTCTGAAGCCCATAATAAAAATAACATATCACATAAAAGTATGTTTGTTTCTTTCCGCTTAAGTTCCAATTTTCTATGAAGAAATAAAAAAAAGTAAGTATTAAAAAACATTATTATAAAAATAAACGTTTCTGAATTACAACCTTACTTTTTATTGGCATCACAAAGGGGGCCCTGAGGAAAGTAATTTTCCTCGGGGCCTTTATCATCTTTGAGGATGCTGTGTTGAGGGGTTTTTTTAGGAAAGGAAAGTTCTGGAATGAAAACTTGGAGCAGGTGGATGAGTTTGTGTATCTGGGTAGTATGTTTACGAGAAATGGGAAGGCTGAAAGAGATATTGAAAGAAGGGTGAATGCCGGTAACTCCATTAATGGTGGACTGAATGCCGTTGGCGCTAATAAAAAACTGTCAAAAAAAGCGAAGCTAGCAGTCCACAATGGAGTCCTGGTACCTACCCTGATGTATGGCAGTGAGGCATGGAACTGGCAGAAGAAGGATCAAAGTAAACTGAATGCTGTTGAAATGAGATCCCTGAGACGTATGTGTGGTAAAACAATGTATGATCGTGTGAGAAATGTGGATATCCGCAAAGAATGTAAGGCTGATGTAAGCATAATGAGTAAGATTAAGAAAGGGACCCTCAGATGGTTTGGGCATGTAGAGCGAATGAACGAAGGAAGTAGTGTAAGAAGAATATAAGACGCGAATGTGAATGTTAGAAGAAGTCGGAGACGCCCGAGGAAGACATGGCACGATCAAGTGAATCAGATACTTGAGTCGGGTCATGTCAAAAGTCAGCATAATAGAAGAGAATGTATGAGACGATGTATGAATGTGAGTGAGGCAAAGAGTGTGTGCCAAGACCGAGTTGTTTGGCGGTCCGTCCTCTCTGCCTACCCCTGCGGGGAAACGGCGTGATGGTTAGATAGTTAGTTAGTAAGTTCTGGGAAAGAAAATGGTACGACGAGTGGGTAGTAATATGGGAGTCAGTGTGTTCAGGAGTGACTGACGTTTGAATCCATTCCTCCCAATGCGGTGCAAGGCGATGTTCCAAGAGAGAGATCAAAAGGCCACCCTCTAGCAGTCTCTGCCGATCCGACCCGTCACGCAGTAGGCGGGCAGGCGCAACTACCACCAAGATCCGGACATCCTCACCTCACCGGGCACCACTGCTAACTCACCAAACGTATCGAACCTCTTGGTGAGACTTATTTATTTAATTAATTATAATGTATTACAAAAAACATGGTAACACAAATTTCACAATGAGTTAAGAAAAAAACTTATTACGGGAAGGACAGACTCATATAAGTACATTTTACATGTATATTACACGTTTAAAAAAAAATACAACATATTGAAAAAAAAAGATTCATTGTCAAGAATAGAGATTTTAGAAATACTGAGAGACATCCATACACATAAAACATAAAAATAAAATAAACGTATGAAGGCGAGCGAATATTTAAATGGCGGAGTACTTATGGCGGAGTTGTTAGTAATCCAGGAAATGGTTCCCGGAGTGGCGGTACGCCTATCCGCCTCCCAAATTTTCCAAAACATATTGTTTAAATAATATAACAGTGAAACGCGTAAACCTCGTTTTATTTTTTAAGCAAGTGTGAGTAATTTCGAAAATTTGTTATTTTATCGTGATTTATTCACAGTTATGTAATTACATACCTGCAAAGATGTTGCACATCAATATGGCGTTACACCCCGACAATAAACCGCGATAAATAATACTATTGGGGTAAAAAAATAGAGTGGAAGATACTCTCAGTATAGTTCAGGTGTAAGACCACCATTCAGAAACGTTGCTTTAGCCATGTTTAGTGACCAGATATGAATACCACAGGTACTTCCCCACCTTCCTCCTCCCCATCTCCTTCTCCTCCCCACTACCTTCAGCCTCACAACATACCCCAATTGGTGATGCCACAGCTCCAGACGGGAGGTGAGCTGTGAGGTATTCACATAAAAAAATCTCAAATCATGTTATTTTAACTAAATAAAACAACTTTATTTACAGAGCTAATTAATAAAAACTATCAACATGTTTTAAAAGCGATGGTTTTTCAGGTACAAAGCATATTATAAATTTATTTGTATAAAAATAGACAAAGTTTTTAAAATTTCAATAATTCGAAAATATATTTGTAGTTTTTAGCAAAGAAATATCTTATCTTAATTAAGCATTTAAAACGAAAACTTATCCCACTAATAATTCCGATCCATTCAAAAAGAAAATCTAATAAAATTCTCAAGGTGAGAATAAACGGAAGGTATTTTTCATCGCCTAGGGCCAGAAGATAAAAAATATTGAAATAATTAAGAGCTTTTCTTTTTAATGAAACCTGTTCAGATTTCTTAATCGTTTTTGATAATTAGGTTGGAACACTTTGGAAGTATTATTTAATAACTGTAAACTACCTTCAAAACGTCAAAATTTACGACCTTGATTTTTTTTTAAACACGCAGTTTCAGAGTGGGTGGGCACATAATGAGTTTTTAAAGGGTCCCACTTGTAGCCTATAAAAAAAACCGTTGTAACCTTTTACATTTACTCGCAGCATTTTTCGTGGTTAAGATCATTGGCTACGAATCCGGGCGTGCGCAAATAAATTATTAATATTTTATTAAATTGTGTCATTTAAAAAATTATTAATTTAAATGACACAAATGTTCCAGGATGGAAGATACTCTCAGTATCATCCTGGTGAAAGGCCAACACTTAGAATCGAAACTTTTCTTGAAATGGCATTTCATGACCTCATCTGAATAGTCAGGTACTTTCTCATCTTCCTCTTCAGCCTCACAACCTACCCCAAATAGAAATTCCATAGTATCACTGACTTCGGACGGTTGGGAGCAGTTGGAACTTTTGTGCAGTATTCGCATAAAAATGTATGCCGTACTTACATCCCATAGCTACCTTTTGTGATATGCTGCTATGGACTGTCATACACGCGCTTATCATACAATCTATAAGTAATAAGCAGTGGTGCAATCTACAAGTATCAAAAAAAAATTTCAAATTGATTTTTTTTACAGTAACTCCACATAGGAGGTCAAATATATCCTTCAGGGTCTATGTCATCTGACATGCTGTGTGGAAGGTCTTTTTGAGGAGAGGAAAGTGGGAATATTGGTATTAAAGAGACCCATGTTGTAGGAAGGAGGAGACACAGAAGCCGGCAAATCGTTACTGTTGCCGGGGGGATCAATGGCGCTACTTTCTCGGAGCGTCTTCCGTTGAAATACCGGTAGAACAAGGATATTCCCACCCGAAGCCTGTGCCCCAAGAATTGCAATTCGTTTATGATGGGAGAATCTATCAAACCGCCCGTTTCTGCACAGAGTCGAGGGTTTTTTTCATGTAGCCTCAAACCAAAGGTAGCTGCCAAATTCAAGCATGGGGCGCACTTGCGATTTGTACACGATAAATTTGACATTCTGATTCTTAAAACTAAAAATAAACATAAAATATATTCCAGAATTACTAATAACCTGACTAAATTTGAAAAACTGCAAATCATGCTATAAATGTTGATACAACTGCTTTGTCCTGTTTTTTTTTTCTTTTCTTAAATATTCTCGTTTACATTCAGTTACTTTTATGTTTCTAAATACCTATCTGTGAACATTAATAATTGGTCTTTTTTTGTTATCCTCTTATGTATATTATGTTATTAAGACTGTTTATGTTCCTTAAATAAATAAATAAATAAATAAATAAATAAATAAATAAATAAATAAATAAATAAATAAATAAATAAATAAATAAATAAATAAATAAATAAATAAATAAATAAATAAATAAGTAAATAAATAAATAAATAAATAAATAAATAAATAAATAAATAAATTAATAAATTAATAAATAAATAAATAATAAATAAATAAACAATAAATAAATTAATTAATTAATAAATAAACAAATAAATAAATAATAAAAAAATAAAAATTAAATATATATATAAATAAGTAAATAAATAAATATATAAATAAATACATAAATAAATAAATAAATTAATAAATATATAAATACATAAATAAATAAATACATAAATAAATAATCAAATAAAATATATATATATATTTCTCTTCTATATATATATATATATATATATATATAGAAGAGAAATACGGAGGGTAAAGAAAAATAAGGAATATTTAATTCAAATTAATAAAATACTTAGGTTTTACCACGAAGAAGTGAGCCAAGAATACTTAGGTTTAACCAAGAAGTGAGCGTTGCTCAAACCAAAAATGTTGGTTTTTGTAAACAATAAAAGTGGTAAAAACTTAGTATTTTATTCATTTGAATTAAAATGGTGCCACAAAATAAGTTTGCCGTGTTAGACGAAGGGAAAATTTAATTCATTTAAAGTAAGAAATGTTTTTAGTAACGATGTATGTTGGAGTGTATTTATTTTAGTTTAATTTTGAGAAATCCTTTTTCAAATATTATTTTGTTATTGGTACCCAAATCATTTCCTGAATTTGGAGATTCATTCTGAAACATTTCCGGTAAACATAATTGAGTTTGATTCTAAGATTTAGGCATTAGTTTATTATTATCTGTCTAGTTTCCGCGAAGCTTCAAGCCTTCGAGGAGCGGCCGTTAGTCACTACTTGATCTCCAATGATCAGGAGATTGAGCGCATTACTTATATTTCAGGTTGTTCTTGATAAATATTGAATTGTAAAGGAATTTCTAGGATATTAAATATTCTCCCTTTGAATATTGAAGGCAGGGATGGTAATACATAATACTACAGGAGGTGTTCTGGTTTCAGATTTCTTTTTGAAGTAAAACTTCTTTACGCACGCTTAACTTGGGGCGTAAGCTGGTGAATGCGTGACGAGAGCGTTACGAAAAGCGAGGCGAACGGTAGTTGAGAGGGAGTATAGAAAGAGAGAAGTGAAGATAGAAAGAGACAGTTACGTTTCGTATATTACTGTAGGGGCAAGAGAGAGAAGTGCGAGCACACATTTTCTTTCTCTTTTTCTCTCATAGCCAGTTACGTTTTTTATATGTATATCTAAGATACAGTGAAGGCCTATTGTCTGCATCACACTGTAAGAGCAAGAGAGAGCAGTGCGCGCGCACATTTTCTTTCTCTCTTCCTATCATATAGATGGAGCTAAAGAAGTTTTACTTTAGTCGTGTGGTCTAAAGCACACTCGTTTTGTTTTTATTTGTTTATTTTTAGGCGGGGATTTCAATTTGGGAGGCGGGAACGGGTACCGCCACCCCGGGAACCTTTATCGGATAACCAACACCTCTGCCATAGGTCACCCCAAGTGGTTCACTGCCACTTGAACACTGCCTTAAAACGGGATATTTTGCATTCCAGGGTGAACTTTTTGAACAAGTGGAAGGAGTTACGATGGGCAGTCCGTTGTCACCAGTACTCGCCAACTTCTTTATGGAGAAGTTTGAGGAAGTGGCACTCGATACAGCTTCGGCTGTTCCCAAAGTATGGTGGCGGTATGTCGACGATGTCTTCGCCATTTGGCCTCATGGAACAGAGAAACTGAACAAATTTCTGTACCATCTCAACTCACTCCACGTTAAAATTAAGTTCAAAATGGAGCTGGAAAATGACTCTAAGATCCTACCTTTTCTAGATGTGGAGGTGATGCGAAAAGAAGATGGTAGTCTAGGACACACAGTGTATAGAAAACCAACTCATACAAATCGGTATCTACATGCTGATTCCCATCACCACCAGCGCAGAAGAGAGGACTTATCCATACATTGGTGACCCGAGCGACCAGAATATGTGAAGAAACAAAAATCGGAGCAGAACTTACCAAACTGACCGATGCACTGGAGCGTAACGGTTACCCAGTAAGGCAGACAAGGCAAATCATAAGAGCCAAATCTGCACCAAACGAAGACAGAATTGAACAAGAGTCAAAGGGCTGCGCTTTCCTGCCTTACGTTCACAATGTGACAGACAGAATTGCCAGACTATTGAAAAAAGAAAGCATCAAGACTGTCTTCAGGACCACAACAAAAATACGAGACTTTTTGAGGCCTGCAAAGACCAAGTTTCCTCTGGAAACAGATGGAGTATATAAACTCAGCTGTTCCGGATGTGATAAGGTCTATGTGGGCCAAACAGAGCGGACGATCTCCAAAAGGATATCGGAACACTTTCGAGCGTGTAAACTTGGCCACCCTGACAAATCGGCAATTGCTGAGCATTTAATTGAAACCGGCCATTACTTTGGATTTGTTCCTGAAGTCCTGGGAAGACCCAAAACTCATAGAGCATGCCTGAGTACGGAGGCAATTGAAATTCATAAAAATCCTATAAATATTAATAGAGACGACGGAGCTAAACTCAATAGTTCTTGGTATCCGGTAATTGACAGTTACATCAAGGCTAAACGCAAAAAAACATGTTGAAGTATATTGTAGCGACAGCTCGTAGAGGAGTGGAGCTGGTGACACGGTATCGCTCCTAAGTAGATAAGTACAAACATCACCCCTAACTATTACACATCTGCCCTGATGATGGACACTGCAACGCTATCCGAAACGTTGGCTAAAGAAGGAGGTACGTAATACGGCATAATACCCCAAAAACTAATAACAAAAAAAATACAATCGGTAAATAAAATTAATTTATGCGGGCGTTCTTAAAATAGACGATGGTGTAATGGTCGGAATAGTTGCCTTCCGAGGAGTTATACTAAAAATTTAATAATTATGGGAGATTTAAACATCAACATACTTCCAAATAACCAACACCACCAATGTCACAACTACCTGAATATGTTAGAGTTCCGTGGATTAATTAGTACTATCAATATACTAACAAGAACAGCTAATGAATCTACATCATGCATTGATCACATAATGGTCAAAACTAATAAACAAAACAAAAGCATCCTTCACAAATCAACAATTACAGACCATTACACAACAATATTCACATTACAATCCGACGCCACAAAAACCAAATGAGATCAGTCAATCATATACAATTATATTAATTTTGATAATTTAAAAAACATAATTAAAAATAAATCTTGGCAAGAGCTTTTACAAATAAAAAACTCAGATGATGCATGGAATTATTTTGTTGACTTTTGAAAAACGAATTAATTAATGATACCACAATTTTAACAAAAAAATACCTAACAAAATTAAACCCTTGAAATCATGGATAAACTATTCAATTATCAACTGCATTCGTAGAAGAAATGCATTACACAAAAAAGTGAAAGAAAATCCCTATGACATAATATTACTAAACATCTACAAAAGATATAGAAATACATGCGGCGAAGTCATTAGAAAGGCGAAAGAAATCTACTACAGACACAAAATCCAAGAAAGTAACAACGATCCCAAAAAAATATGGCAAACTTTAAGAGAAGCCACAAATACACAAAACGCTAAAGACAAACAGGACATAAGTAAACTTTGCATTGACGGAAAAATTATTGACACCTCAAAAAACCCCAAGCTCGTTGCGGATTACATCAATAATTACTTTACAAATATTGGTTAAAATCTTGCTTCTCGTCTACCAAATTGTGAGAATGCTCTACCTGCTGAAGCAGAACTTCAATTTCCCAAAAGAAGTTTCAATTTTCAAACTGTGTCAGGGGAAGAGATTCTAAAAATAATTAATACCTTAAAAACACTTCTGCCGGGATTGATGGAATAACAACCAAGATCTTGAAAACGCTGTCTACGGAAATTACATTGCCCCTAGAATACCTAATTATCCTTTTTTTCACATTAACTCCACACAGGAGGCCCTGAGGAAAATAATTTCCCTCAGGGCCTATGTCATCTGGGATGCTGTGTGGAGGGTCTTTTTGAGGAGAGGAAGGAATGAACATTGGTCTTGAAGAGACCCATGTTGTAGGAAGGAGGAAACACAGAGGCCGGCAAATCATTCCACAGCCGAGCTGTTGAACACAAGAACGAGTCGAAGAAACGACCCGTTCTCATGTGACAAATGTCAACTGTGTACAAATGTTGGGCACGCGTTTGGCGTGTTTCCCGACTATGCACCGGTGCCGAAGGGATCAATGATGCTAGTTCCTCGGAGCATCTTCCATTGTAATACCGGTAGAACAAGGATAGCATTCCCACCCGACGCCTGTGCTCTAAAGATTGCAATCCGTCTGTTAAGATGGGAGAATCTATCAAACGGACCGCCCGGTTCTGCACAGAGTCGAGGGTATTTTTCAGTTATTTTGGAGCTCCAGACCAGAGATGGCTGCCAAAATTGGAGCTATTTCTGCAGCGCACCTTTGCAGTACCAGGGCAGGTATTCCGTTAGGCCCACTAGCTTTATTAACATCAAGCCCTCGTAAAACATGGAGTACTTCCCGATGCCGGATCCTCAGCTTTTTCATACGAAAACCGCAGTGAGGAGCCGACGTCGGGACAGCACCTTGGTCATCGAGGGTTGAGTTATCCGCAAACATTTTACCTAGTAAGTTAGCCTTTTCGGCGGCGGTGTTTGCTAGTGAGCCGTCAGGTCTGGTAAGAGGTGGCAGACTGGATTTGCAGAAATTGCGACCTATTGAGCCCGCAAGCGACCAGAATTGCCTGCTGCCATGCGGGCATGCAGTCAGCTTTCTGCTGATCTGCTGGTCGTGCTCGAATTTTGACCTATTTATGATTCTCTTGGATTCCTTTGCCATTTTGTTGTAAGCCGTTCTGTCTTCGGATGTTCTAGATGTGTTGTAGGCTTGGTAAGCCGCGTTTTTTCGTCGCACTGCTTCAGCGCATTGTCGACTGAACCACGGCTTTGAGCCTACACCAGTTTCCTTAACAGTAGATTGGATGAGGCCATCCATCGCCGATGCGATGACCTCACCAATTTCCTGGGCACATCTTGAGGGATCCCAAGTCCGAAAACAGACGGCTGACCACGGGAAAGCATTAAAATATGCCCGCAGACCGAACCAATCTGCTGACCTATAGTGCCACACTTTTCTCTTCAGCCTCTCGTTTGGTGGTCTGAAGTTTACAGGGATTGATGTCGTCAGCAGGCAGTGGTCGAACGATCCTAAAGGCGCTGTGACTTCAATACTGTAACCGTGTGGCACAGTAGTTAAAAATAGGTCTAACAGATTGGAACGGTGAGTCTGGACATCAGGAACCCTTGTAGGCTCCTGAACCATTTGCTCCAATCCGTAGCAAAGGGCAAAGGATTCCGCTTGGCGTCCAGCCGAGTCTGTTGATCCTGAGAACTTCAACCAAGGTTCGTTATTAACATTGAAGTCCCCCAGGACCACAAACTCTGCCATAGGGTAGCGGGGCAAGAGGTCATCAATAGTGTCGCTTAAATGTTTGAAGAGCTCGGACGTGTCTGATTCGCTAAGGTTCGGTGAGCGGTATAAACACGCGTAGAATCTTACCGTACTGGCAAGATTGACGCGTACCCACATTACGTCGAATCTGGAGTTTTCCAGATTCAACAGTCGCACACAGTTGACGTCAGCTCTACTATAGATACAGACACCTCCTTTAGGTCTGAACTTGCTTGCGAGGGTGAAGCCCGGGCAGTCCAGATATGAGGCGTCTACAGGCTCGGCTATCTGCGTTTCAGACAGGAATAGTAGGTTGGGGCGTTGAGAAAAAAGATGGTGGTGGACGGAGTTTAAATTGGTATAAAGGCCGCGAATGTTGGTGTAATTCACCAACATTTTTGGCCTGCGCCGGGGTCGCCTACTACTCGCCGCTGTAATGCTGTTAATTTTTGTTGTTTGTGTTGTCATGATTTTTATTAAATATTTTTATGATGGGGTGTGGGGGGAGGGAGGTCTGGGAAGGAAAAGGTATGAGGGGTGGGTAGGAAGCTGGGGATCAGAGTGTCCAAGAGTGACGAACGAATGAATCCAATCCACCCACTGCGGTGCAAGGCGATGGATAGGGAGAGTCCGGCTGGAGAGGTCACCCGATGCGCCCCAAACGCTACTGCTGGGTCCCCTCCGGTCACGAACCGGCACAACAGTAGCGGCGGGGTTTTTACACTCGTTGACGGGGCAGCCCACCCTCAGTCGTGAGCCTGAGGGTCGGGCCCCTGTACTACCGAGCGGCCCGGACAGCGGTAACCGGTTGTAAAGGGTCTCCCTCAACCAGCATCTCCCAATCCGGCCCGCCACGCAGAAGGTGGGGCGACGCACCCGCCATCAAGACTTGAACAAACATTACCCCAAGAACCCGGGCACCCCTGCTAAGTCACCAAACGTAGCGAACCACTTAGGGTGACCTGTGGCAGAGGTGTTGGTCATCCAATAAATGGTTCCCAGGGCGGCGGTACCCATACCCGCCTATCAATGGTTATTCCCATTCATAAAACAGGTAACAAGACAGACATAAACAATTACAGACCAATAACTCTACTGACCAGTCTATCCAAAATATTGGCGGCGGTACCCATACCCGCCTACCAATCGTTATTCCCATTCATAAAACAGGTAACAAGACAGACATAAACAATTACAGACCAATAACTCTACTGACCAGTCTATCCAAAATATTTGAAAAAATTATCAATGCTCAGTTGGTAAAATTTCTGGTGAGCCATAAAATACTCTCAAAAATCAGTACGGGTTTCAAGAAAACAAGAGTAAGGTCATCCAATAAATGGTTCCCAGGGCGGCGGTACCCATACCCGCCTACCAATCGTTATTCCCATACATAAAACAGGTAACAAGACAGACATAAACAATTACAGACCAATAACTCTACTGACCAGTCTATCCAAAATATTTGAAAAAATTATCAATGCTCAGTTGGTAATATTTCTGGTGAGCCATAAAATACTCTCAAAAATCAGTACGGGTTTCAAGAAAACAAGAGTACCTATTGCCGCCGTAACTGACTTCATTGTAAAAAACCTCGATAAAAGCAAAAAATGTATTTCCATATTTTTAGACCTTTCCAAAGCCTTTGATACAATATCACAAAGTAAATTAATAAACAAACTTCAAGTAATCGGTATTACAGGCAACGAACTTAACTTTTTTAAGAGCTACCTTGATGACCGCAAGCAACAAGTGAAAATAATGAACACACTTAGCAATCAGTGCTCAACTATCTATGGGATACCTCAAGGTAGCATATTAGGACCGTCTTTGTTCCTTTTATATATCAACGATTTATGTAACATTAACATTCAGGGAAAAATAGTTAGTTTTGCCGATGACACTGTTTTACTATTTGAAGCTGACACTTGGCAAGCTGTTTACAAAAAAGCTGAAACGGATATAAACATTATAAAAAAGTGGTTAGATACAAATACGCTCACATTGAACACCGAGAAAACTAAATATGTCACATCAAGCATAAATATAACAGGTCAACCTCATGATGACGCCTCTATTAGAATACTCACATGTTTAAATTCCGATGAATCTTGTCAGTGTCCCTTCATTGAGCGCACTACACAGATGAAGTATCTCGGCCTCACAATTGATCCATATCTCAAATGGAATTTTCACACTCAAATAATTGCAAACAAAATAAGAAAAACCATGCACTTTTTTAGAACGATACGAAACTTTCTCGACTTACAACACTTGAAAATGATTTATTTTGCAGTCTGTCAATCTATTATTGAGTATGGTATCATAGCATGGGGAGGCAGTACTGCATCAGCACTAGACTCAATCATAAAGGCACATAAAACTATTATAAAATTAATTCTTAGACTACCTCTAATTACAGATTCAAACTTAATCTTTAATATTATGAATGTGTTTGATGTTCGGCAGATATACGCAAAAATAATCCTCACTCATCTATTCACAAATATACATAAATACTATGAAAAAAGATTAAATACTCGCTGTATTCGAAACAATAACAAAGAATTATTACAAATTCCCATAACTCATACTACTTTTGGTCAACGTAGCTTCAGATACCTTGCAACAAGACTTTACAACATTCTTCCAATTAGTATAAAAAAATGTGATTCACAAAAAAAATTTAAAAAAAACATAAAAGTTTGGATAAAAAATAATGATAGGGCATTTACCGGTGCACTCACCCAAATTCGAAATTAGTAATGAACCAATGCTTTCACTATTGCACCTATGTTATTGTTATTATTAATGCAACCAATCTATTGTGCGATTATTTTCTAATGTAGGTCTAGGTATTTTCACAGAATTATAAATTGACGTAAAATAACTGCCTCAACACAGGCTAGCCTAGTGAGGCAGGTTACGAGAAACCTACGTTTATAATTATAAATCTCTATTCTTTAAGTACCTACTGTTATATGTATATTGTTTACCATTTTTAAGTTTTGTACTTATGCTACTTTTAAACTATTGTATACTTTTTTTTGTAGCTATAAATCTTAAAATTTTTGTTCAATAAAGATAAATTTTATTTTCATTTTTTACGCAAATTTTTTTTTTTTTCATTATTTTTTTTTATTATTATTATTAGTTGATCGATTTTAGAGTCATTAAAAATATATATTTTCCTTTTACTTTTAAAAATGGGATTTTTACGGGTCCAGTCGTAGAAACACTTGTTTCCATGGGTTTCATTGATATTTCACGGGTCTGCTTAACAATTAAATAAAAAGTAAACAATTACAGTAGTACCTAAGTTTAAAAGAAAACTCTAACACAATTCAACTATAATTTTTATTTATTTAATATCTTTATGTGTTTTACAATAATCACACATTTTTATATGTTATACAGTGTTATAAAGGAATATAAAAATAGCCTTTCATCACCATGCAGAGACTTGGCCACTGTGTTTGTTGGGGAAATTCACGCTTTCATGAATTCATACGAAATCATGTAAGTGAGCAAATAATAAAATATTGCAAATAATAGCAAAAAAATAAGTAAGAAAAACTTAAGATTTATCAATAATAGACTTTAAGATTTAAAAGGAATAATAATAAAAGATTTGAACACTTGTAGTAGTTTCAGGTAATTAAGCTAAAATTCATGATAATTTTCGATAATTTTTAAATTTAAAGGGAGGTTATGTTAATGGGTATTTTGAATGTGCTTGGTATTAAATTGTACATTTGATGAAAAACTAGAATTTGAACACAACCTAAATTACAATTCAAATAATACTAAATAATTATTAGAATTTTTACTGAGAACCATTACAAACCTTAATTCACTTACTGTTATAAAAACTTGTCTCATTAGTGTGCAGCTAATTAGAACATTATTCCATTAACATTATTTTTTCACCTCGCCATACAGTTCATTTAAAAATGTCGACAGAATTCACCGAAAGTTTCAATGATTTATTATTTTTTAAATATTGTTACGTAGCGCCCAGGCACCACCCTACGCCACTGAGTGGCACACCGCCCGTCCCCCCCCCGGGCACTCGTACCCCTTCTCACCTCGCCCAAAACGCCCACGCTCTCGCGATCCGGCAACGCGCCTCACTCACGCCGAGACCCCGCTAGCCGCAACCCGTGCCCGCCGCTGCGACAGCACCCCGGTTCCGGAACATTCCACAGAATTCACGGAGCCAAACGTGAGACGTGCCCGTCCACCATGTTCCGTGAGGCCCGAGTCGACCGGCCCCCCTGCCACGCTACCTGATTGCAATGAATTCCCTGTTGAGCGTAACCGGCCATACTCGCCGTGAATGCTCGCCCTGCCGCCACCTGGTACCAGTGAGTAACGCCACTTTCCCCATTTTGTTGTGTCCTTACTTGCCCCGCGAACAGCGACCGACCCTCAGGGAGGACGCGATTTGAGAGAGATTTGATAGGCTTCCCCATGTGTAGGTAGTCGATTTGTGTACCTGTGCCTAGTAATTGATTGTAAATGTACTGCCCTGCTATATTTGTGTGTGATCCCGACAATACAAGAAATGTTTACCTAGACGATCTTTTATTTGACGAGGCGTGACGAGTGTTGGCTATGTACTATGTACCTCCCCCCCCCCCCCCCCCCTTTTTAGCTACCTACGACCCTTGATGCTGAGAGCCCCGCCAGTTCTGCCGACCTATCTGAGCTAGCTTTGGAGGCAGAACGTGGGTGCTTCGCCCGAGGCACGCAACAATATATATAAATATATATTATATATCCCCTTAGCACAAGTTTTTTTATTAAATTCGTTCAAAATACATACACTTGAGGAACGGCGAAGGATAAGCGATCTATGTTTCTTTTTAAAATTGTAAATTTAGAGCTCAATTATTGCGAACTCAGTGTTTAAGAGTAGCTACTCAACTAGGTATAAAGGATGTATTTCAATGACACTATTCACAGGCAAATTATGCAGCAAACTCGCCAACTCCTCGCATTCACAGACACACATACGAGTAGTTTAGCAAACAAATATACAAATGATATTATCAAATTTTGTAATGTAACAATTTCTACGTAACTTTCTTAAACACTTTTTTTGTAAACATATTATTTCTGATAATTTCAGTTCATTATTGTTATCATTTTATTTCCTTCAAATTTATTACCTGCACTGTGAAATAAGAAATTATTTTTATTAACCTATTGTTTATTACTAACCCTTGTAAAAAAATGTAAACATTACACCAAATACACTAACAAAAAGAATACGGAAATTATCATACATCATCAAAATAATGTCATTAAACTAATTAAAAAATATATATTTCGCACTTTGTCAATCTATTCTAACTATCTATATATCAATATGGGTAGGGGCAGCAGATACTTACCTCAATCCTCTTATAATAAATCACAAAACAATATCATGTTTAAAAAAACCTTACCAACATCCGACAGAACAGCTGATGATTAAAAACAAATTACTAGACGTACATAAACTATTCATAAGAAAGATCATATATAAAAACTGTATCAAAACATCACCTCAACACATACCTCTCCCGCAAAACACAATAGCAAATATAAATAAACACTTTCAAGTTCCCTATATCAAATCAACTTTCGCAAAAAAACATGAATCACAAACATTTTTAATATCTTCCTAACACAAACAAAAACTTGCACCACACCAAATAATCTAAACTGGGTGTTCAAAAGTTTTGTAATATGGTTGACTGAAAAGGAAAGAACAGACATTTGAAATATCCTAAAGAACTAACATAAGTACATTTTATAATCATTCACTTTTCATATAATTACTCACTAAATTATGTAATATTCAAATATAATAAAATTTGCAGATGCTTGCTAGCAACATTCATTATATAATCATGTACCTACTGTATTTACATTTTCTTATCTCCATGTGTATTACGTATGCAATCTGTTTATGGAAATTTATCAAATAATAAAAACAGCATGTAAATATTTAACATAACAACAATAAGTAGGTGCATGTATGTGTACATTTATGCAAATATCTTTATCTTATTATATACATACATATCTTTGTTGATACATATCTTTTTAATAAATATAATATGTTATTTACCGGTTCACGAACATTTAATCGAAAACCAATTCATCGAAAATCAATTCATCGAAAACCAATTCATCGAATGATCAATTCATCGAATCGCCAATTCATCGAAAAAAATATTTTGTTGATATTTGAGAGAAATGCCGAGCGAACCGAGAAGTTAAAAAAGCATTGGTCAACCTAAACTAACCTAACCTAACCTAACCTAACCTAACCTAACCTTACCTAACTTAACCTAACCTAACCTAACTCAACCTATTTAACCAATTTTTTAATATTTTTTTTATCATCACTCTTAATGACCTTTCTGAGTTGTTTATGAGTTCGTTTCATTATGAGTTGTCTGGTCACCGTTTCTTAGATATCCCTTTTTTTGCAGTATCAGACAATCGGAAATCGAAGAGATAACCTATAAATTTTACATTGTCACTACGAAACTGACAGTTGCTAAACACATTTAACTCAGTTAAACAGACCTTTTTAGGTATTTAATTTTGACAGCTCTAATATCTACAAAAAAAAATGTTTTTCGATGAATTGGCGATTCGATGAATTGATCATTCGATGAATTGATTTTCGATGAACTCGTTTTCGATGAATTTGCTTTCGATGAATTGATTTTCGTTGAACTCGTTTTCGATGAATTTGCTTTAGATGAATTGATTTTCGATGAACTCGTCGGTTACCTATTTACCAGCCTCGGAACAGACTCTGTCTAGTGAGGTGGGTAAAAGAAAACAATGTACATAATTGAAAATCAAATAACGCCCGGGTTGCCGGCACTGAAATTGAAATTGAATTGAAAATATGAAAGCACCACGGACGTAAAAAGGAGTAAAATAAATAAAACTCACAATTGTAGAAACAAAAATTTTTTTTTGGGTCTTTTCACGGAGGACCTCCGTAGTCCATACGTAGTCCATGCGACCTCCGTAGTCCAGTGGGTAAGACTCTTGACTCACAATCCGGAGGTCGCGGGTTCGAACCCGGCATGCGCAAATAAATTTTATTTGATTAATTTGTGTTATTTCACAATTAATTCATTTAAAATAATATATAGTATATTTGCGGCATGTTCCAGAGTGGAAGATACTATCAGTATCGCCCTGGTGTAAGACCACCATTCAGAATTGAAACCTTGCTTGAAAATGGCTTTAGCCGTGTTTGGTGACCAGATCTGAATAGCCAGGTACTTCCCAATCTTCCTCTTCCCCACCTCCTTCCCCTCCTCACTACCTTCAGCCTCACAACATACCCCAATTGGGGATGCCATCGTCTCACTGGCTCTAGACGGGAGCAGTTGAGATTCTTGTGTGGTATTCACTGTAAAAAAAAAAAATGTCTTCAATTCTTGAAAATACAATAATTTACAGTTCGTTTTAGCGTGCAAAATACTCACAGTATATCTAACTAGACAATTTGCTGTATTTCAATACTGTGTGAAAACATTTCATCCAGATTTTCTTATTAAAGCATCTTTCCTTTCGAATATTAGAAAATTCGTCTGCCAATTTCATGACAATTTGTCCTTAAAATTAGCCATTGCTCATTTCTTGTTTTAATGGAACCGGAAGTTTTCATTGCTTTTTGGGAAGAATTTACGTGCAATGAATGGAACAATTAGGATTGGCTGATCTCGCTTGTCTCCCACAAATTCCGAATTTGAAGATCCCTAAATTTAGAATAATTTGAATACCCAAAATTTAAATTTGTTTACATGTAAAAATCTATCTTATTTACAAGATGGTTTCGATTGTCATTAATATCACGTAATGTAATTTATTCTACAAATGGATAGGTAAATAGATACATTTTTGTACACAGTTGATATTTATCATGGGTCATTCTATGAGGAGTCATTTTACGGGTCAGTTTTTACGGATCGGTTCTACGGTTCTATTGAGTTCAACAGCTCGGCTGTGGAACGATTTCCTACCTCCTGCAATACGGGTCTCTTCAAGACCCGGGTTTATTCCCTCCTTTCCACTAAAAGACCTCTACACAAGATCCCCAAAGATGACACAGACTCTAACAAAAATTATTTTTCTTAAGGCCTCCTGTGGGTAGTTAAAATAAAAAAGAGGAAAAAGTACATGGTTTAGATATTTCGCGTAGTAGCGCAGAGTCGTTTTAAATCACGGGAATAATTCCAATTTTGAAAAATATGGTAAAAATCATATTCTGTTAATATATTATATTTTAGTTATATACCTACTTTATTGCTGATCGTAATTATTATTCAAACAAGCAGATCCAATTGTGAATAATTTCACGCAGGAATAACACACACAGATGACTGAAAATAGTATGTGCGATGATATTATATATTTTTTATCTTATCGTTAGCCCGAAACCACGCTCTACATCAGTGTTTCTTAACCTGTGGTCCGCGGATCCCTGGGGGTATGTATGGGGACCCGCAGTCTCATCTCTGGACCATTTAAAAATAATTAATAAATGCCACCAAAGGTCTCGTAATCGTTACGCCTACTTACCGCTTCAGACGGAGCAAATAAAAGACCTTCGACTTCAAAGTTTAGACGAATACTTAACTTTAGGTTTCACAAGTACCAATTTAAATGGTGAAGATATTCTACGAAGTTTTGTCGAAAGAGTCGATGAAACCGGCCAAACTCCGACTTATTTAGAAACAAAAATACCAAAAACTTCGTGAAAAATCTAAAGCTTCTTTCAAAATTAAGGCCTCGGAATTAGACAGAAGCAAAAAAACAATGATTAAGGCAGCTACTTGGACAAGTAACGAAAGTGTTGTATTAGCGTCCCACCAAATATCTTTGTTAGTTGCAAAAAGTGGTAAGCCCCACACTGTTACCGTGCGCTAAAATTATGGTTTCCGCTATGTTAGAGGCAAAGCTTCAAAATAATATAATCGGATATTATATCGTTATCCAGCTACAGTGAAGAGGATAATTGATGAAATTTTAGGAAATGTTAAACAGCAGCTGATTTTTAACATTAAAGCGAGCAGTTTAATTCTTTGCGATTAGATGAGAGCACAGATATTAGCAATGACGCAAACTTCCTTGCATATGTTCGTTACGAACATTACTGCTATTATTTTACTGCTATTATTTGCAATATTTTATTATTTGCTCTCTTACATGATTTCGTATGAATTCATGAAAGCGTGAATTCCCCCACCAAACACAGTGGCCACGTCTCTGTATGGTGATGAAAGGCTATTTTTATATTGCTTTCTAACACTGTGTAACAAGTAAAAATTGATGATTATTGTAAAAGACATAAAGATATTAAATAAATAAAAATTATAGTTGAATTGCATTAGAGTTTTCTTTTAAACTTAGGTACTACTGTAATTGTTTACTTTTTTATTTAATTGCTAAGCAGACCCGTGAAATATCAATGAAACCCATGGAAACAAGTGTTTCTTCGACTGGGTCCGTAAAAATTCCATTTTTAAAAGTAAAAGGAAAATATATATTTTTTAATTAATCGAAAATCGATCGCTCGGAAGGCAACTATTCCGACCATTACACCATGGTCTATTTTAAGAACGCCCGCATAAATTAATTTTATTTACCGACTGTATTTTGTTTAATAATTCTGCTTGCCTAAAAATAAACAAACAAAAAAATCGAGTGTGCTTTAGACCACACGACTGAACTAAAACTTCTTTAGCTCCATCTATATGATAGGAAGAGAGAAAGAAAATGTGCTCGCGCACTGCTCTCTCTTGCTCCTACAGTGTGATACAGAAAATAGGCCTGCACTGTGTCTTATATATACGAAACGTAACTGGCTATGAGAGAATCAGAGAGAGAAAATGTGTGCTCGCACCTCTCTCTCTTGCCCCTACAGTAATATACGAAACGTAACTGTCTCTTTCTATCTTCACTTCTCTCTTTCTATACTCCCTCTCAACTACCGTTCGCCTCGCTTTTCGTAACGCTCTCGTCACGCATTCACCAGCTTACTCCCCAAGTCAAGCGTGCGTAAAGAAGTTTTACTTCAAAAAGAAATCTGAAACCAGAACACCTCCTGTAGTATTATGTATTATCATCCCTGCCTTCAATATTCAAAGGGAGATTATTTAATATCCTAGAAATTCCTTTACAATTCAATATTAATCAAGAACAACCTGAAATATAAGTAATGCGCTCAATCTCCTGATCATTGGAGATCAAGTAGCGACTAACGGCCGCTCCTCGAAGCTTCGGGGAAACTAGACAGATAATAATAAACTAATCTATTTATTGTCGTTGTACGCCCGTAGGGGCTTTTACATAGATTATAAAATAATATTTAAGTTATCGAGGATTACACATACATAGAATTTATACCAAAAGTTATAAAAGTGAAAAAAAAATTTTTTTAAGGATATACAAGTAGTTTTAAAGGAAAAACCACTTGTATATTCTTGCGTAAAACCGTGAAATATTTTAAACAATGTAATATTTGACAATAACATAGAACAAAATATAATGTTAAACATTACAATAACACATCAAATCGTAAAATATATTATACCCACGTTACAATAATTTGTAGGATTCCACAAAGTGTTGGTTTAAATTGCATTTTAGAATATAAAGGGAATCAGCGAATATATCTACAATACCACCAAATTTGTTGCCTAAATCATGCATCCTATTGGTAAGTGAGTGTGATTGATAGTTGGTTGTGTATGTGTTGCAAAAGAATGTTGTATTTTGTCTAGTATTCCTTGTCGGTACATGGAGTTTAATAGTAGCAACGATGGCAGGGCTGTCAATTAGGTTGTTCATAACTCTGTATAATAAAATTAGGTCTGAAATTATTCTTCTGTCAGACAGCGTAATTAAATTAAGTCGATTCATCAAACTTAAATAATTAATGTTTTCTATTGGAATTTTGAGTTTGAAATTTAAGTACCTAAGAAATTTGTGTTGAACACGTTCTATTTTGTTAGAGTGTACTTTATAGAAAGGGGACCAAATTGGTGAATTATATTCCACTTGACTTCTAACTAATGAAATGTAGATTATTTTCATGCAATCCAAGGACTTAAAATCAGTTAGGGTTCTACAAAGGAAGCCAAGAATCTTTAAAGCCTTATTAGTTATATCATCTATACTGACTCAGCCTTATCGAGAATGTGCCGTAATTTCAATGAGGCTTATAAAAAACATTCGATTAATTTGACAATGTCAACATTGGCCAACTTCAAATCAAATCTTAACAAGCTTTAAAGCTCCCTATTACATTGTTCTATAAACTTATGAACCTATAAACTCATTGTTCTAAAAACTTGTTCCTTGTAAAACTTGTTAATTATTATTTTGTAATGTACATATAGTATGTGTTTGTGTGAATGAATGTATTGTATATGTAAGTATTATATTATCAATGCTGTGTTTGTCTTTAATTAGTGATAGCATCAACCATGTCCAGTGTAATTTTATCTGTGAAAGCTTTGATGTAAATCACTGTTGACAAACCTAATAAAAAAAATAAAAAAAATAAAAAAAAAAAAATATGTGCTGTGAATGTTAAGTTTGAATCGAATGTAACTCCCAAGCGCGAATTTGTAATACTGGTGTTAATTTAACCTTGTTTAAATTATATTCATATAAGATATGTGAATGAGTTCTGGAAAATCGTATTACTTGACATTTCTCAATGTTAAAAAATAACATATTTTGTTCGCACCATTTAAAAAATTCATCTAAATTTGCTTGTAAAATTAAGCAATCATATATATTTCGTATTCTTTTAAACAACTTAAGATCATCTGCAAAAAGTAGGACTTGTACATCTTTAAATATGTTTACAATGTCATTAGTGAATATTAAGAAGAATATTGGGCCGAGGTGGGACACCACTTGTGGGACACCACTTGTGGCCTCGAACGCATAGGATTCTATAAAATTAATCCTGACACTAAGCACTCTATTACTAAGGTAACTGATAATCCTTGTCAATAAACTACCTTTGATGCCTAACAGTCGGAGTTTGGATATAAGAATGTGATGTCGAACCTTATCAAATGCTTTACTGAAATCGGTGTATATAGAATCCACTTGTTGTTTCAGACTAAAGGATTCGGCTATGTAATTATTATAGATAGTTAAATTACTTAAGGTAGATCGACCTCTGATAAAGCCATGTTGGTTAGGAACAATATTGAACACAACTGATTGTCTAGAAGCGATCAGTCTTTGGATGTCCTCGAACAAACTTAAGTTGAATCCCACAAAGACCGAGTTTCTCTGGGCAGCCACGAAAAGACGCCAACATTTAATAGACTACTCACCAATTTTTATTTCCGGCAGCGACGTAATTGCAAAAACAACCGTCAAACTTCTAGGTGTTTATCTGGATTCAGACCTTTCGCTAAAAAGTCAGGTAAATAGGACCGTCAGTACTGGTTTCTTCTATCTAAGACAACTTAAATCAGTTCGTAGGAACCTCTCAACAGAGGCAACTAAGTTTCTTGTGAACTCATACATAGTATCACGTCTTGATTACTGTAATGGCATTTATGCAAGATTTCCTAAATGCCAAACTGATAAACTACAATCAGTGTTCAACGCCGCAGCACGGCTTATTACTGGGGTACCCAAGTTTTCGCACATTTCGGAACACCTTCGAAATCTTCACTGGCTGAAGTGTCCTGAACGGATCCAATACAAGTTATGCTGGATGGTGTTTAAAGCTCTCAACGAAATGGCTCCACCCTATATCTCTGAACTGTGCATTCCGGAAAATATTGGTCTAAGACATTCAACTCTTAGATCAGCGACATCATCTGCAATCGGAAGGTTGAAAGAACCTAAGCGAAATCCGAACACTAACTTTGGTGATCGTGCTTTTGAAGTATCCGGCCCTGAGGCTTGGAATAAACTTCCTATGGAATTAAGATGTATAACCAGTCCAACAGAATTTAGATCCAAACTTAAAACTCACCTATTTAAACACTCATTTCCATAAATTCGCTATTTCATTCAAACATTGCTATCCAATCTGTTGTTGAGCGATGAACTATCTTATTGCAGTTGAGATCGACGATTAAATTCATTCATTCATTTAAGATACCTATGCTTTCCTTTAAAAACTGTTAACCCATTACAATCATTTTCACAACCGTGTTATAAAATTGTAATATTATGTACGAACTTCCTTCTTCTTCTGGCGCTAACAATATTAATATTAAAATACGGTATAAAATAATTTGTAAAATGTGTAGAATAAAATATCTATGTATGTATACATGTATATATAATATCCTCAAACTGCTTCGACTCTCTTTCTCTGTCTGTACCTATATCTGTAGAGTTTTGTTGATCACTTGGTAATATTAGATACCTGGCAAAACTAAAAATATTTATTGTTGTATGTAAATACCTATTTTAATTGTAAATCTCTAATTTTAAGTCACGGTTGCAAATATTTGTATGTCACCAGTTTTAAGTCAGTAGTAATAAGTCTTAGTTGTAAGTCACTAGCTACATATAAGTCTTAAATGTAGGTTCCTAGTTATAAGTTTGAATCCTAGTTGTAAGCCTATCGTATTCATTTTATTTTATTGTATGCTTATTATATGTACAGCGCCCTTGAGATGATTTTTCATGAAAACGGCGCTTTATAAATCAGCCAAATATTATTATTATTATAATAATATTGTTGATAGGTTTTACAATGGTATCTAATACTAATGACTCGAAAAGTTTAGATAAAGCAGACATAATACAAATAGGTCTATAGTTTGATATATTGCTTTTGTCACCTTTTTTTATGAATAGGCGTTAAAAAACTCTTTTTCCACAGTGCCGGAAAACAGCCAGATGCTAAAGATTTGTTAAGGGATGTTGTGTGTGTAAGGGATATATCAAACTATCAATGCAAGTTATTAAAAATATGGAAGGAATACCATCCGGTCCAGCAGATTTATTACTATCTAATGCGTTTATGCCCCTTTCTATGGGTTTGGCCAATCTGTTTGGGTAAGGTACTCAGTAATATGATGGTATTTAGCTTTGGAAAAGTTATACGATGGGGCACTTGTTTTTTTTTTTTGAAGATGTTAAAGGCATATTATTTGTTATGATAATGTTCAATGGTGGTTGGTATTGATCTAACGGTAATAATAATTCGTCGGATAGCTCAACCACTATTTTCGGATCACTTGAAAACACTAAATCCAACATTCGATTGTTAAAGTTGAAAATCTTATTTGATTGAGTTAGTCCCAAGAATAAAGACATATCACGAATTTCACTGCATTTAGCACACTGTAATTGGTTTGTAGCAGGTCCGTTGTCATCTTGGCTGGTCCAGTTGGGAAAGTTATAATCACCGGCAATAATGAATTTTGCTTTAGGATATTTGAATTTGAGTACTTCTATGTCCTAATTGTGATTTTTATATGTTTGCAAATCCGATGCAGGTGGGATATAGACACAGCCGATAATAATTTTTCCATTAGGTATATTGAGCAATACAAAAATTTGTTCAACACTTTTGTGTTTAACCTGTAATTTAGTAGATGATATATTCTTGGATATGCACAGCATCAAACCTCCTCCGTTAGACTTTTTGCTCGTAATAGAATTTCGATCAGAACGATATGTAGTATAGTGATGTAGGCCTAATTCTGACGAGCTGATATCAGCATTTAACCATGTTTCAGTTAAAAACAGAATGTCGTGTGAGAAGATTGGGGAGTGAGTTTTAAGCTGGTGCAATTTCGTACGCATTCCCCGTACATTTTGATAAAATCTTGTAAGTCTTTAAAATCTGTTCTGTTTGTTTTTCAGTTTTTGGTTGGGTTTTGATGATTTTGGGAATTTCATTGAAATGTTTGATTCGTAAATCAACTTCGCCCTTTTCTTTCCTCTCATCTAATTCTTTCCAGAGGTCAGTTAAATGTTGTCTTTGTTGTAGAGTCCTGTCAGGTTTGATTATAATTTCATTGGACAGAGTAGTTTTGTTAAAGAGTATTAGTTTCGCCTGTTTGACTTCATCAAATTCATCAATTTCAATAATAGCTACTAACACCCTTTTTCCATCCTCTAAGACACTCACCGTGGTTGAGTTCGAATTACACTCGGGGACGTTGAGTAAAATGGCGTTCTTCGAGCGGGTCTTGCATTCCTCTATCTTAGCGAGCACGTCACAAATTGGTGTTGTTTCCTGTGGTAATACTTTCTTTTCAATGATTTTTTCGAATGTCATAACTTTTCCTTCAAGAACTCCAACAGTTACTCCTAGGTCTTGCATAGTTCCAGATAGATTAGAAAGTTTACTAAGTATTTTTGCCATTTGGTCTTTTGCTATTTTCAAAACAGGATCGGTAATGGCATTGTGGATGCTATTAATCTCCTCCTTAGCTTTGTTTAAGAAAGCAATTGCTTCATTATTATTCATTTCGAAAGTGAGATTTTTTTTTAAGAAAATAATATGTGTGACAACCCTGATCGCAATGTACAGGTAATTAGCACTAGTAGGTAGCGGAAGCGTCCACAAGTGTTATCCAGTAAGTGCGAGAGAGAGATATGTCACTGCCTTATCCTGTCACTTGTTAGAGCGAGACGTAGGGAACACTGCACACAAATGATTATTAAACAAATTGATTTACAAATTTTGATAATAATGTTGAATATTTACGTTGATTTTGCAATGATTATTAATAAATAAACGTAGTGCACTAAATTATGTTGCAGTACACTGAAACTTGTTTAAATACACTGTTTTATTTGTTCTATTTATAACTTTCTAGTAGGACACAAAAAAAACTCGACAGCTGTCAATGCCTAAATCTCAGAATCAAACTCAATTATGTTTACCGGAAATGTTTCAGAGTGAATCTCCAAATTCAGGAAATGATGTAGGTACCAATAACAAAACAATATTTCAAAAAGGATTTCACAAAATTAAACTAAAATAAATACACTCCAACTTACATCGTTACTAAAAACATTTCTTACTTTAAACGAATTAAATATTCCCTTCGTCTAACACAGCAAACTTATTTTTTGGCACCATTTTAATTCAAAGAAATAAAATACTTAGTTTTTATCACTTTTATTGTTTACAAAAACCAACATGTTTCGTGAGCAACGCTCACTTCTTCAGGGTTTCAGTATCAATAAAAATTCTGAAGAAGTGAGCGTTGCTCACAAAACATGTTGGTTTTTGTAAACAATAAAAGTGGTAATAACTATAAAAAGTATTTTATGCAATTAAATTAAATATTCCTTCCTTTTCTTTATCCTCTTATTGAATATCCAACACCCCTGCCATGTAATTTGATATTCAATTTGAAAAATATAGCAAATAGAAAAGACCAAATTGATGTTAAAATTAAACATTTGATCTGCAAAACCAAATTATGCTAAAATACGTGTCACTGAACATTGCCGATAACAGTTATTTTAATATTCGTGATTTAAATGTTTATCGTAGAAAATAAACAAAGTTCAAAGGGTAGAGCTTACAGGTACATCCTGTATCTTACAGCTAATCCAATTACGATTATAATTATTATAATATATTTAACGTATTATAATTTTTTTTTTATATTGTATAAATTAACATTTTTTACGAATATTGTGTAACTGTATATGAACCTTTTTTACATTAGCTCCACACAGGACGCCCTTAAAATATTTCCTCACTGTCATCTTTGAGGATGCTGTGTGGAGGGTCTTTTTTATCGAAAATAAAGACGGGATATTCTGGGAATGAAAAATGATATGAAGTTGATTACGAATCTGGGGTTCATGTGTCCAGGAGTGACGTTCGTATGAATCCATCCCTACTGCTGCGGTGCAAGACGATGGTTCGGGAGACTCCTCATGGAGAGATTAAAAGGTTTCCCTTAACCAGTCTCTCGCAATCCGGCCCTCAGTAGTAGGTGGGAAAAAACACATACGCCGCCAAGACATACTTAACCCACTCAGACTGACAAACTTGACTCACAATATGATGAGACGCATTGCGACTTTCAGTAGAAGTGGGAAACTACAGTAATTGGGAAAATAATAACCATTAATAGTCTCGGTCATTTTTCAGAAATTAGAAATTGGTCACAGTAAATACCTCTCTAGAAATAGTATAAATATATCGTGTATATGTGGCATGACCACAGTTTTATAATGCCTTCAGAAGGTGAAACAGCTGTCACGCGTAGTAATAATTACACAACAGAACTTGTTTAAAAAGATCTGTTTTTATCAATTTAATAATAATATTATTGATTGTATAATAAATAAATAAAATTTAAAATGAAGTTCTACAAATTAAACTTGATAACAATAAATAATGAGATAGCCTATTTAAAAAATATATTAGGTTAGTAATAATATTTAATTAGCTATTAACACTTTTTCTTATTCATAAAATTTCTATAAGTTATCTAATTGTAAGCCCGTTGTGTTTGTAGTGAAAATTTTTAACCCTTTATTAACCCCTCAGTCCTCGAACATAGTAGTCAGTAGGCCAAAATATTTGCGCTTTGTAATCAAATACAAATTAATTAAATGTTTGTTAAATGAAAAACTGTTTTTAAAAGGTTATGAAATACTTTTTCAAACAGGCTGAAACCGGTTACGGTCAAATAAACTAAAGTGGAATATGTAAGTTTCACATTTGTTTTATTATATTATAGTAAATGAGAAATTTGAAATTAAGGATTTACGGTTCTGGTGTTTTTGCCATGTCTGGTCCACCTTGGAAGCCGAAGCACGCGTCCTCACTTCGAGCCTGCCTGATCTTAACTCAGAAATACATTACAGTATTCCAAAACTGAAGTGAGCTGCGTGACTCGCTCGTTCCTTCAGTCCGTGAAGTAGGGATTTGGGCAGCTGATTGCTTTTCTTGTTGCCAAACAAGAAAACAGGGTAGGAAGATACGTGTGAAGAATTCAACCGTTACAAGTGTTGGTACCTACTCGTTTAAGAGCTCCTCCAGGAGTGAAGGTCTTAGCAAAGAAGTATTGACTTGGACACCCGCACCCGGGGAGGAGCCCACCTTGAGCATCGCACCTGGCCTATTTATACCAGGAGTTTTACCTTGCCACGCGTATTGCTCCTGAATAAGCAAGATGTCAATGTATAGGCTGGTCATGAAGCGCTGGGTTTCAAAGATGGCTACCCGTGACCGCTACAGGTTTACCTGGCCTATTTTATTCTTCAGTCATTTCTTTGATGGTTACATAGTTTGGGGATTTTTCGACCACCATGACCAGGAAGTTAGCGACGCGTCACATAAAGCTGCCGTAGAAGCGCAGGGGCACTAGACGTCGCGACGTCCGTGGTCTGTCTAGTGCCCCTGCGCTTCTACGGCAGCTTTATGTGAGGGACAAAATCTGTCACCAGTCCTATGATTCGCTGGTTTACCAAACCTATTACAGGTGGCGCAGACGACTGCCTTTGCCTTCTCGGGGCAATCCTCTAGGTCGCGGCTACTGGTGGCGCAGTGCTTACACGTAATCACATCCACCGTAAAAAAATTACTTACATGCTCGTTTAAATGGCAACTAAAACAATCGGTAGTACTCAAGTAGTCACGCACGTGACAGGCGTTCCACCCCAGAAAGCAGAGGCCGCTTTGTATCAGTACCTTCCTGCTCTCAGGGTGGAAGGTAACAATCATATTCATCGTGGACCCATCTTTTCTGCCTTCAAACTTTTGCCGGTTTAAACTTAATGCAAATCGGAGCGAATTATAAAGGATCTTGAGTCAACGTTTCAACCTTAACCGGAACGCACGCCTGCACCGCTGTATCTCGACAGTAATATTATTGATTCTGGGTTGGGTGCTGCTTGCCCTAACCCTTTGCGCTCGCAATAAGTGGGGTCTCCAATATGTCGCTAATCAAAATTTTGGAGACGTTAAAGAGTGATGTATAAAAGAACATCAAAGAAATAAAAATCAAAAATTTGATTGAAAAACAATTCCTACAACTTGAAAATATAATTAACAAAGAAAAAATATCGGACCAACAGGAAATAATCAAATTAAAAGACCTACTGCTAACGAAAACTGAAGAATATGCCAAAGAACTAGAAAATAGAAACCGAAGTTATCCTGTAAGTAACGAAGCCAAAACAACAAATAATTTACCTCAAGATACAAATAAATTTTCAATTATTATTTCTTCTGATGATAAAAACAAATCATCAGAAGACATTGAAAAAATAATCACAAAAAAAATTTCTGCTGCAAAACTGAAAATTGCAGTAAACGGAGTTAAAAAAATAAGCAAAAATAGACTGATTATACACTGCCCCAAAAGAAATGATGCTTTAGTATTGTCAAAAGAGATTAACGAAAATCTTCGTAACATCCAAGCTGAAGAAGTAAAGAAGAGAAAACCTAGGATCATTCTAAAAGGACTACATGAAGATATTCAAGATGATGATATCGTACCAAACCTAATTGCACAGAACCCGGACCTGGAGGAAATGTTAAAAATGAATCCTGACTTAGACTCACTAAAAATGTTAAAAACATTTAAAACTAAATATTCAAAAAATTGTGTCCTGGAAACTAGTGGCAGTATGAGACAATTACTACTGTATAAACAAAAAGTTAACATCAGCTACCAGCGGGTTAAGGTGGAGGACAGCAAAGTATTGACGCAATGTTTCCATTGCCTTCGATTCGGTCACACTTCGCTCCGATGTCTGGATAAAACAAATGCGGCTACATGCAGCCATTGCTCTGGAAACCACAACTTTCAACAATGTACTAACAAGAACTCCGATCCTATATGTAATAATTGTTCTTTTCAAAACAAAAACTACAAACTTAGTTATGACACTAATCACAATGCATCCAGCATTAAATGTCTATATCGTGCTAAAATGCTTAGAATCGCTCAAGACAAAATCGATTATTCGTAAAGTAAGTAGAAATATGATACATAAGTATCTATTCACGTACTAATTACCCGCATTATATATTTACACTGCATAAATGATTTAAACATGCAAACTAAAATAAATATTATTGCTACATACTTTAAATACATCTTACTATTATTACGAAAATATTTGACCATGTCAAATACAACTGTTAAAGGTCGTTTTATGAATATTTTTGTCAACTGTAAATCTGAGATAAATATGTATTTTATATTGGGAGTTTTTGTTAATAATTTTTATTACTGTATATGTATAACTCGAAGAACACTTTTTCTACTAAAATATTTTTTTTTTCTCCTACAATTACACTCAACAATACGATAATGTCAAAATCAATATATTGTCTAAAAATTTGTTTGCTCAATATTTGCATTATCTACGTAAACCTAAATATTATATCGACTGCATACAATCCTCATTATTTTAAAATCATTACCAAACGAAGAATGCATCAAATCACCGATTATTATCAACTAAACATACACTTACTAAATTCACAAATACTTTCTATTTTCTATATACTAAAGGTATTGGTGTTAAAAAAAGAAAATATATTTTTCTTGCTCAAACCAATTGTAAATATTACAAAAAATTATTTGCAATTACAAAATAGAAGAATGAACAATAATATTAATTTAAGAGATGTTTCTAAAAGTATCCTATGTTTTTTACAAAAATTTCCTATGTGTTTTAAAAGTATCCTATTGTTTTTAAAAGTATCCCATGTTTTTTTCTCAATGTCTTATATATGTACATATGAATATCCAAAAGATATAAAAATGAATAATTTTATGATCTATACATTGAAAAAACGGAATATTCTTCAACAATCTACACATCATAAAATCTATATTCGTATTACTAACTCTATGTCACACTCTACTTTGAAAATACTCTATATATTTAAAAGAAATCAATATCACATTAATATCTTTATTAAATGGGTGAATTCATAGCTAATGAATTAGAAAATAATTTTAAAATACAAGAATATGAGTGTGTATACACCGATTCATGTAATGACATAATCTCAAAGAATCTCAATAATATTTTCATTTTTCATATTAACATACGAAGTATGGAACGAAATTGGGATGAATTAATTCTAAATTTAAACAACCTAAATAAAAAACCTGACATTATAATATTATCAGAAACTTTTACAAATGACGAATCACCCACTTATCATTTACCAGAATATAATTATGTTACAACCAAAAAAAACATAAATAAAAATAGTGGTCTCGTCATATTCATTCATGATAAATTTAGTATTGTCAAAATAACTGAACATCCTATACATCTAGTAAACTGTATTGAAATACAATTAAAACTCGACAAAACGAACTACCACATAATAGCTGTTTACAGAACACACGGTTCGAATATCTCGTCATTTATAAATGACTTTAAACACATACTGTCAAAATTTAGTAATAAACTTTGCTTTATTGCAGGAGACTTCAATATAAACATTAATGAAAACGTAGAAAATAATTTAAAAAATGAATATATTAATTGTATGACTGAATTTAACTTCATATCGTGTATTAATAAAAATACGAGAGAAATAAAAAATCACACTCCATCTTGTTTAGACCATATATGGACTAATATAAATATTAAAGATATCGACAAAATGAAATCAATTGTTTGGAAAACGAATATAACTGACCACCATGCATGCATACTTCTCTACGATAACAAAATTAAACCTAAAAAATTTTATCTAACACAGACAAAATCCTACACAAATATGACTATTTTATCGAACAAACTAAGAAATGAACAATGGAACAACGTGTTAAATAGTTATGATACCGAAATTTGCTCAAAAAACTTTGAAAATATATTATCTCAACACATAAAAAATTCAACTACTGAAACAACAGTCCACATTAAACCAAAACTAAGAATTTTAAAGCCTTGGATAACACAAGGACTTATAATATCAATTAGAAACAAAGAAAAACTTTATAAAACAGCATTGAAAAATCCTCTAAATGAAAAAGCATGCACTTTTTACAAAAATTTTAAAAATAAATTAACAAACTGTATAAAAAAAAAATAAAGAAGACTATTTCAAAAATAAAATACTTTCTACAGACAATAACAATAAACAAATATGGAAAACAGTCAACTTAGCCATGGATAACACTAAAAAAACACAAAAAATTAAATTTATTGAACATGAAAATAAAATCATAGATGCTAATATTCAACCTAAACAATGTGCAAACATCTTTAATTCTTTTTTTGCTAATGTGGGAAAAAATCTTGCGAAAAATATCAATAAATCTTTTAACATGAAAACACAAACGATTGAAAATGTACACAATCAAAATAATTTATCAAAATTTGAAAAAACCTCAGAAAGTGAAATTTTAAAAATAATAGAAGGCATGAAAGGAGGTTCATCTCCCGGATTTGAACTTATTACAGTACATTTTCTAAAATCCATGAAAATTCATTTGGTAAAACAAATTACTCATTTGATAAACTTAAGTTTAACGGAAGGAATATTTCCGACAAACTATAAAAACACAATTATTTCACCTATTTATAAATCTGGAGATCCACAACAAGTAACTAACTATCGTCCAATTTGTCTAATCTCAAACATTGGAAAGATTTTTGAAAAAATTGTGAAAAACCAAATGGTCACTTTCCTAGAAAGTAATAAAATTCTTCACAAAAACCAGTTTGGTTTTATAAAGTCACTCTGCACACAAGATGCTATTGCTAATGTAACCTCATACATCAACGAATCATTGGATAAAGGTGAAAAATGTGCCGGTATATTTATTGATCTCAGAAAAGCCTTTGATAGTATATCCCACGAGATTCTACTAAAAAAACTGAACAATGTAGGTATAAAAGACAATGCGATTAAATGGATTTCGAACTACCTAAAAAATCGACCGCAAGTCGTAAAAATAAATCAAATTAATAGCGATAAAGAAATATCAGACTTTGGAATCCCGCAAGGTACAGTAATCGGACCAATCCTTTTCACCATATATGTTAATGACATTTTTTTTCAACCACTACATGGCCAAATTACTTCATATGCCGATGATACGGTACTAATAATTAGCGATAAAACTTGGGAAAAAGTAACATTTAAAGCCACCGAAGACATAAATATTTTAAAGAATTTCTTCGACGTAAATTTACTATCACTAAATAGTGATAAAACATTTGTAATTCCATTTGCAATACACAAAAATGATACCCCTAAAAACATTGACATCATCATCCATGATAATTCCAAAACACATAGTAAAAACTATTGTATCCCAAACTGCACAATATTAAAAACAACAAACACAATCAAATATTTAGGAGTTATTATCGATAAAAATTTTAAATGGAAGGAACAAATTTGTCAAGTTGTAAAAAAAATTAGAAAATTGATTTATATATTTTTAAGAATCAGAAACTTTTTATCTGTAAAAAACTTATATCTAATATATTACGCTTTGGTTCAATCAACTTTACAATATGCTATCATTAGCTGGGGATCCGCATACAAAACTACTCTTTCCCCGATTGAAGTTGTGCAGAGGCTAATAATTAAAATTATATTAAAAAAACCTTCTGACTACCCAACGGATCAATTATTTAAGGAATTCCAAGTACCTTCATTCAAAGATCTGTACAATAAAAATGCATTGATTCAAATTATAAAAGAAAAAGAAAAGTATCAATTTATAACTGAAAACCGTACAAGACATAAATATATTTTTTCACGCCCAAAATTAAACACTTCCTTCGCACAAAATTTTTATACTTATCAAGGAAGACTTATTTTCAACCGACTACCGGATGAAATTAGAAAAATTAATGATAAAATCAAATTAATAAACACTGTTAAAAAATATTTTAAAGATAATCTCAAAAAAATAAAAATAAAAGTTTCCAACTAATCTAATCTCATGAATGACTTATAGCTCGGTTTCCTAGTGATACTCCATTCTTCAAATAGGTTAAATTTTCTTTTGTTTTTGACAACTAATTGCAATAGTTCTGGATACATTGTCCAAGTAGTGGAATTGTTTGATAGTTGATAAATACTTATAATTACAATTACATTAAACCGAACTTACAACTCATTGTTTTTTTTTTTGCATTCACATTGTAATTTAAGAACTTAAGATAAAATAAAGCATTTAAAAAATGTACACTACTCTTCCAGACACAAGCTAATGCTTCCATGGAAGAGTGGTATTAATTAAGATATTTGAACATGAATGTACACAAATTATTACATAATGTACATTTAACATTATATTTTATATGCTAAAATAAAAAAATAAAAATAAAAAAAAAAATAAAAAAATCTGAACTGAATTATATGGGATGTATTGTAATGCACTACCATTGCTTTCCTTTTGGAATAAATGATTACTATTATTCAAGGTATTAAGTTCCTACCAGCAGTATTCAGCCAAATTATCCCAAATATGTTAGCCGCCAATGTGTATACTGTGGAAAAAAAACGTGTGGACTGATTGTTCGTACAAACCGAAAACGTACTGCGGGTTGATTGAATTTTTAATCAAGAATTCCCGATAAAAAATACCGCGGCATTTACAAGCACAGTGTTGAAAAGCTCGCAAGCATGTCGGAGGTCGCATTTTTGATAAATTTTCGAAATATTCGCTGCGTGCCGATGTTGTGATTAAAATTCTCTCAATGGAGTTCATACATGAAAGGTTTTTTCACATTTAAAATAAATGGGAATTTTTTCGATCTCACTTTTTTCACGTGCATTTTTGTTTTATTTTTAGGTTTTCACTACTTAACTCAATAGCACACTCAACAATGGCAGGTACGAAAGGAAGTAGAACAAGGCTATTAGAATTGAGATAATATGAGTTAAACAAAAACAATAATTGCTTTTACGTGAGTACTTTTTTTACAGTAGCTCCACACAGGAGACCCTGAAGAAAATAATTCCCCTAATGGCCTGTGTCATCTTTGGGGCTGCTGTGTGCTGGGTATTTTTAGGAAAGCAAGTAGAAGATGTTCTGAGAAGGAAAAAGGTATGAGGGGTGAGTATGAATCTGGGGGCCAGTGTGTCCATTATTTGTCCGAATGATTCCATCGATCCAAGAGAGTTCTGCTGGAGAAGTCAAAAGGTTTCCCTCAACCACTCTCCCATGATCAGGCCTTCAGTCTCGACTCAACTTCGAACCCGGCGTGCGCAAATAAATTTTATTTGATTAATTTGTGTTTTTTCACAGTTAATAAATAAAATAACACATACTATATTTGTGGCACGTTCCAGAGTGGAAGATACTCTCAATAACGCGTGGTGTAAGACCACCATTCAGAATTGAAACGTTGCTTTAAATGGCTTTAACCGTGTTTGGTGACCAGATCTGAATAACCAAGTACTTCCCCACCTTCCTCTTCCCATCTCCTTCCCCTCCCCAATACAGCCTCACAATTTACCCCAATTGGGGATGCCGTAGTCTCACTGGCCCCAGACGGGAGCAGTTGGGGACTTTTGTGCGGTGTTAATATAAAAAAGGCCTGCCACGCAAGACCCGGAAAAACCTCATCCCACGAACCCGGGTTATTGATAAGTTACCAAACGTAGCGCAACCGCTTGAGGTGACCCATGGCAGAGGTGTTGGTTATCCAATAAATGGTTCCCATCGCGGCCGCTTCCCAAACTTACCTGATTATAGATTAAAAACAATACGCTTCATTGTGTCTTAGCAACATTGATATAAATGTTCCCAATTCCCATTGCTTAAGACGCCATAATATGTTTCACCTGAATACATTTAAAAACAATATCGCCTATTTTAGCCCTCTGACCCAAATGTGTCGACTGTATAATAAGATAGAGTGTGCTGAAGTAGATATTTTTGTCGATAATTTATATGGATTAAAAAAAATGCTCTCCGATTGCTGAAAAATATGTGATAAATTATTATGTGTATCATGTTTGTCTCTAATTATGTCTCTTATCTTGCGTCTCTTTAATTGTTATTTGAGTAAACTTTGATTTTTTTGTTAAATTCTATATGTAACTGTTTTTTTTTATCTAATTTTTATTTTATCTGTTCCAAAATTATTATTTTATTATTTGGTTAATTGATTGTATATAAATTTTTACTCTATCTTATTTGTATAATTAACTGAGTTTTTATAACTGGGTTGTTCTCACATGTGTGTGAACAACCTGTAAAAACGCAGTATAAATAAATAAATAAATAAATACAAAACATACCTAAATGAAAAGCAATATTTTAGAAATAGCTGTAGGTAAGAGGAGTAAATTATAAAAGTTTCCCGCCATTAACCGCCTCCCAAAATGAAATAATCAAATTACGAATAATTACGTTAGATAAAAGCGAGAGATGAAAAATTTTAAAGTCATGTAAGTAAATAAAGGAGTAGAAGATAACATCTTTAATGATTCAGTAATATAATAAATATTTTAGAATAATTCGTAATTGTTTTCCAGTAAGTCAATGCTCATCGCAATTACTGTAAACCGTTTATTTCAGGGGGTATTCTAGTCTGGAAGCCCGAATTTCGGACTTTTTGACGGTCGATAAAAAAAACATTAATATTTTAACTTTACTTTTTTTATAGTGTATTTAGATACTTATATTTTTAGAATTCACCAAAAAATCAAAAATACACATCTGCCCTGATGATGGACTCTGTAACGCTGTCCGAAGCGTTGGCTCTAGAAGGAGGTGGCGCAACACGGCATAGCACCCCGAAAACAAATAACGAAAAAAATAAAATATATATATATATATTTCACGAAGTTACACGTTGTTAGAGGGGGGAAAAAAGAGCGTGTCGATCTTGTCACGATTCCAACCCTTCTGGACATTTGAAAAATAAAAAAGGTAGATTCTTTAATAGTACGAATATCATTATGGTAGGAACCAAGAAAAATGCGAAAAAAAAATTCTCGCAAAATGGCGACTTCTCAAAAAAAATTAATGTTTTTCAGATATTTTTGACTTCTCCGAATTTTTAAAAATAGTAAAGTTAAAAAAATTGTTGGTTCCTACCATAGAGAGATGTATCAAGAAAATTCATGCCAAATTTTAAGAAACTTGGTCAAATAGAACTCGAGATTTCGTGACAAACGTTTCGAAAAAAGTAGTTTTGGGAAAAACGCGCTTAAAGTTTTGCTAAATATAAAATCTAATTAGATTCCGTATAAACCGATTGAACTAAATTGGCTATAACTATAATTCGAATTTTCAGAAATCCTTTTAGGTAGATATTCTTGCATATATCTAAAACATCAAATTATATGAAGAAAACAAAAATTCTTTTCTAGACCAGAATACCAACTTAACGTCCTTCGTCGGTCTGAAGGATTTACCTCACAACCCCGAGACCCCGCAGCGTCCAAATAAATGAAAAACCCACAACATCGCTTATCGCCTCAGTCAATTGCACTGACCACCGCACTACAGAATGCGCCGATTCCACGGACAATGGACTAAAAAACCTTTCCACGTACAATGGATGAATTTCCTTTCAGCTTGGATCAACTTATTGTCCATTCGATTCAATTCTTTTAAGCGTTATCAATTCGACTAACTTTTTCATGGGAACACGATTCAATTAACCAGAAATAAAGACAGTCACAAGTTACAGAACGGCAGCAATACCGATTTCGGAGTTTTTACGATTTGAGCTCGACAAGTTTGACTTCGTGAACATAAAATATTGCCTATCGGAACACAAGCCTGCGATTCAAGATTCAACTACCATTATGTCCATTGTGTTATCTTAAAGTGTACATTATTTGAATTGTTCGTAAGACAAAATTTTATATATCAATATAGTTTCGTATAGTACAATATAGTATAGTACGTATAGTACAATATAGTTTCGTATAGTGATCGACGAACCAGATGCAATTTTCAGCCTTAAGTTGTTATAATGTAGTAATTGTTATAATGTCTAGTTTGTAGTTTTTTTATTTATTTATCTTACACACTTTACAAATATATGACAAAAAAGTCCCGATAAACTACTTTTTAGTAGTTTGTCTAACGGATTCTTTACATTAAAGATCTTATTATAGTGAGTTAATAGTTACATTTTTACAATTACATAAAATAAAAGTTTTAAAAATTTCAGAAATATAGAGAAAAGAAAAATTATGAAAACATATATAACAATTTTAAAGTCTTTAGAATTATATATCATTATAAGCTAATACAAATTAATTCTTTCAGTAAGCCAAGTCTTCAGTAAATTCATCAATTGTTTGTTTTGGGCACAGTTTTTAATTTCAGCAGGTAACATATTTAAACAACTGGGACTCATGTAATAACCATAACCTTTTGTATAATACCACCAAGTCAATAGTTGTGGTTTTTAAACCAAAAAACGAAATCGTTTAAACACCCTCAGTATGGCTAGATGAAAGGAAAATAAATGTTAATCACAGCGTTAAATACCTGGTAAATGTCATCACAGACGACATAAAGGATATCGAGGACATGAAAAGGCAGAGAAGAGCAATATCAGTTAGGGCGGGTATGCTGTCAAGACGTTTTTACTCCTGCAGCCCCAAAGTAAAAAGAATACTGTTCAACGCTTTCTGCACCTCGCTGTACACATCAGAACTGTGGGTTGACTACACTGCAACCCAATGGCATAAGTTAAAGGTTGCTTACAATAACGCTTATCGCCATCTGTTCCACCTACCGAGATACTGCAGTGCTACGGAAAAACATACTTTCCGTGCACTTCTCCGCCACCGCATGGGAAGTTTATGGCGCAGACTGCGCCATTCGAAGAATGCGATCATCACCGCCATGGCTGCCTCTCCGGAAACTATGAAATACTCTCCGTAAACGGCTATTTACGTTCATTTTAGTGTTTGATACATACATCATTTTTTTCAGTTTCATTTCTCATGATTATTCGTTTTATTTTATTTTATTTATGTGTTGTTATTTACTTTTTACCTTAACTTAGGTATTATTTATCTTTTTTTGCTATATCAAAATATGGAATGTATTGCATTGCACTTCCCCTGCATACATTCTGGAATAAACTTCTAATTATTATTATTATTATTAACGTTATTTGTCCATATTTATAGGTCCAATTAGTCCTTCATTAAAGTTAAAACGAGTATTATGGTTGTGTTCCAGCCTGTTTATATAAAAAGGGTTATTAATGTGTTGAAATATAATTTTATACCACAGAATTGCTCTCACTGAAAGAATTTTGGGACTCTGATAAAAGCATGGAATATTATGCCTTTCTTTGTATAAATTTTTTTCAGCTAATAATTTAAACAATGAACTGTCGATATTTGTTTTACAGGAAAATCCCCAAGCTGTTATTCCATACCTTATAACAGATTAAGCTAGGGATTGATCTTAGTTGTGCACAAACTTTGTTTATTTGTATATCCCACTTGAAAAAGCAATCAATAATAAACTTAAATAAACATATTCTTTAACTAGTTCCATATTTTCACATTTAGGTATTCATTTCAGGAATACCATCGTGAAAGCAATCTGATGTATGTACGAGTAAGTGTCTTTATTTTAGGTGTAATGTATAATGTATACCTTAACGTTAGGGGATCTTGTGGGTAACAAGAGAAGTAAGATTGTAGAAATTTATTTTTAGTGAGTGAGGCAAAGAGTGTGTGCCAAGACCGAGTTGTTTGGCGGTCCGTCCTCTCTGCCTACCCCTGTGGAAACGGCGTGATGGTTAGTTATATATAGTTTGTACAGCGACCTTGAGGTGATTTTCACAAAAACGGCGCTGTACAAATCATCCAAATATTGTTATTATATGAAACACAAAGCAAAAAAAAATGACACCACGTTTTTTACCTCCAATTAATCCTGTTTGACCTCCAACATTTTTTGCGCTCTAACGCCGAATGTCAGGAAACTACCGAATCCGGTCTCCGCCCACAGCTACTCACGTGATAATAGTGCAATACGTTTCAACAAAACGTTAGTTGCAGTGAGACGCTAATGCGACTCGCAGTAGCGTCTCGATGATAATCTCGTGATTTTTCACGGGTCTGCTCTAGTAACTTAACAAAATTGTTATTAGATTCAGTATAGAAGTGAAAAATCAAAAAATCAGAGTGTGCAATTCACACGCGGTAGAAGTGAAACCTTCAGAAAATTAAAGTAGACAAGAGTGAGGAGACTACGAAGCACTTTTTTATCGATGTGAATTATGATTTTTTCCATACTTTTCCTATACATTTGTTTTTTGTGTTTTTTTCTTCGAAGTTGCTAGATATCGCTTTCCTTTTTTTGCCTGTTTATTTTGGAGTGGGTTGAGAATTGAATATTGATTTTATAAAAATAAAAATTAAATGATTTCGTAGGAATCGACCCTTCGCTTGCTGAATGTCTGGCTGCCGAAGTTCGTCGGGCGCTTTATACCGCTACACTATGGAAGGCTGGCGTTGAACCGCGGACTTATCGTTTTATATTTGAACCGAGTACCCGTGAATAAATAAATATTTTATTGCTATCTCATTCTCTCACAGGGTAAATCTTATAGTTTGGTATGCGTTTGTCTCTTTTTAGTGTCGCTCGCTTCCGTTTCGTCGAGTGTCAAATCACAACGGTTCTAAAGAATTTTCACTGATTGAGCCGTTTTTATTTAATGTATATATTTTCAAAATATCATTCCTATTTTCAGAAACCTAGTTTCCCTGTAAATACTCCCAATCTGGCCCCCTAGCACAGTCGATCGATAAGGATTGATAGGATAACTTTAGGTAACTTCTCGTCGTTCCCAGCATGATTGCAGACCACCAATGAATAAATAACAGTTGACAATGACGGAGTGTTCTTAATATATTCGACGTCAATTGTTGTTTGTACGTTAGCGATCTGCGTTGTCCTAAGGAAGGATGAGAAGTTACCGAGAGTTTACCTATCAATCCTTATCGATCGACCATACTATGCTGATCACAGTTTCCAGTTCTTTTCCGATGTCCAGTAATCTACCCAACATAAAGTATAGTTCTGTGCGTGATGGGTCTAGGTCAGTGGTGCCCAAACGGTCGAAAGCGATCGACCGGTCGATCGCGAGAGCTTTTTGAGTCGATCTTGAGAAAATTTTGCCGATATAAATAGATCTATTCACAGTTTTTAATTTAGCTGATCCTTAATTATGCCTCAATAAGACCGCCTATTTTCATGCCTTTTTGTAGCTTATATTGTCAATGGTTGCGCATTTTTATTATTTGTTTAGGTACTCTATCCTCATCTATGGTATTTGACGTCACAAGCCCACATAGAAAAAAAAATCGTCTAAATATTGCATATTCATGGTGAAATATTGTCAAAAATTGCCCCCTTCAAAAGCCCGAAGTTATCGATCTAGTTTCTAGTGTGTGGTTCGCTTTATTTATGAGTCAGTCAGTCTGAGTTATAACTTGAAGGCGATACGAAGTTTATTAATAAATAATTAAAAAATGAGTGCTTTGAAAAGAAGTAAAACGTATCATTTTAATAACGATTGTTAGGAAGAATTCTTATTTTGTATGGTGAAGGATAAGTGCATTTGTCTCATTTGCCGTGCGTCAGTTCCAATATCTATACATGTGAACTTAGAGAGGCATTCATTATAAAAGCATTCATAAAAACTATGAAAAGCATTTCCCGCCACAGAGTGAATTAAGAAAACGAAAAGTATTTGATTTGATGATATGTTTAAAAAAAAATAAACCTTGTTCATAAGACCTGCCAAACAATCAATAGCTGCAACGATCGCGTCATTTAAAATATCTCATAACTATTTGAAGATGGAATGGTTGTGAAGGGAGCATTTATTGAAGCGGGTGAAACTTTATTTGGAAATTTCCATGTGTAAAACCGTACATGAGTTCCGAGTACAAAAATTGCAGGAAAACCATTTTCGTGTTTTAAGTGTAGTATCAATTAAATATCAATTAAATTGGGTGTAATATAAATTAAAGCCGGGGACTCGCGTGCAGATTAAGTCTTACGTTAAAACCAGTTTCATGTTCCGAATGATCTGTTAAAATTCCAGTAGCGGATTAATATGCTGACGCATTTCAAAGAAAATCGTTATAACATTTAGAGTTCAATTTTATTTCAAACCATTCTTCAAAATTAGTAATTCGTTGGAAAACCATACGCGTGTTATGAGAGTAATAGTAATTAAAGCTGGGGAGCAACAAGATTCAATCTTAATTTAAAAGCAGTTTTGTGATCAGAATGTAAAATTTCATTTTCGGATTTATCTGCTGACACATTTCGAAGAAAAACATTCTCTTATTTGACGTGCAGTTATAAAATTCTAGTTGCACACTATTTATATGCTGTCAGAATAAAGAAAAATCAATTTAATGAAATAATTAAAAACACTTTGTTTTTACCACAATAAACTTTATTTAAAAGTCAACATGTTTCAAGAACGATGTTCTCTTCATCAGGACATAAAATGTACTAAATACTAAATGATCAAACATAGAACGGCGTGGGTAGAAATGGAAGTAGTGGGGGAGGAGAAAGGTGGAAAGGGGAGGTGCTTACACCTTTCTCCTCCCCCACTACTTCCTGTCTACCCACGCCGTTCTATGTTTGATCATTTAGTATTTAGTACATTTTATGTCCTGATGAAGAGAACATCGTTCTTGAAACATGTTGACTTTTAAATAAAGTTTATTGTGGTAAAAACAAAGTGTTTTTAATTATTTCATTAATAAAATGGTGCCACAAAGTGAATTTGCTAAATTTGAAGAAGAAAAAAATCAATTTCATATGCGAGTAGTTTTGATTCGCCACATACAGATTTAATTTAAACCAGTTTTGTGTTCAGAATGTAAAAGTCGAGTTGTGGATTCATCTGCTGACACATTTCGAAGAAAATCATTCTCTTATTCGAAGTACAGCTATAAAATTCTAGTTGCAGACTATGTATGTGAAGCCAGATTCAATTCAAGTTGCAGACTATTCATGTACTGTCAGAATCAAAGAAAAAATATTTTCATGTTCTGAGTGTTGTTTTAATTCACCGGATACAGATTTAATTGATACCAGTTTTTTGTTCACAAAATAGTGATAAATTAAATAACAAGTTGATTCTTCGTGTAGGTACCGAGTTAAGCTTTGCATTTGAGTTGCATGCCATGTGCTGCAAAATTCTGAGAAATTGACTGATCCGTGTGAAACTATTATTTCGGGACTCTTACGCAGAAGCAATCTTAAGTTAAAACCTGCCTGTGTTATGAAGATATTAACAAAATGAGGTCGCAATAAAAAAATAGGATTTCTACCCCCTCCCCCCCCCCCCCGGGCACTTGAAAATCGTGGAGAGTCGATCGATCGGAGTCTAATAATATTGAGGTAGATCGCCAGCAGTTCAAGTATGAGTACCCCTGGTCTAGGTGTTGGGTGGGTTATTCTCCTAATATCTCATCGGTGACGAGACTTTATTTAAGAAATATTGTTTTAAGTGCATTCGGCACATTAGTACTGTTAAAATAGTTCATCCCTGGAGACTTCGTGGTGATCATTGTTTCACATTTGTTCCGAATCGGATGTCTCCCAGCTTTATAGCCCGCTACAAGTTCAACACTCCAGGAACCTCATTTCTAGTGCCATAAATGGGACAATAAAATAACAATCAGACATGTCCTGGAAGTTAAAACCGCAACGAATGTTTCAATAAAACTTTCAGAAAACAGCGAATTGAATAATCTAACCTTTTATTTAAAACGCAAACTTTAATCTATTCGATATATTGCAGCTGCTGAGAGCTCCACTATATGAGTTCTCCAATGTGTATACTCCAATAAATATATATATTTTTTTTGGATTGGAGCTAATGTGAGGAAAATAATTCCCCCAGGGCCAAAGTCATCTTTGGGGATGCCCGGAGGAGGGTCTTAATAAGGAAGGGAAGGAGAGGATGTTTTGGGAAGGAAAAGGGTATGGGGGGTTGGTAGGTATCTGGGGTCAATGTATTCAGAAATGGCGGACGAATGAATCCATCCCTCCAACTGCGGTACAAGGCTACGGGTAGAGAGAGTCCAACTGAAGAAGTAAAGAGTCTCCCTCAACCAGACTCTCCCCGTCCGGCCCGCCACACGGTATGCGGGCAAGACCCCACCCTGTGTACCCAGGCACCCCTACTAAGTCACCGTACATAGCGAACGACTTGGCGATCTATGCAGGGGTGTTGGTTATCCAATAAATGGTTCCCGCGGCGGTACCCATAACCGCCTCACAGAAAAATTAAAACTTGAAAATATGTCTTTCATTATTTAGGCACCAGCGCCGACCCATGAAAACGGCATATTAAAATTTTAGGGTTGGTGTGCATGCTATCACGAAAACATGAAATCTAAAATTGCTTTGCCAAGTTTATCCCTAAAAATTGTAAACAGAAGAAATACACATTTCATGTGAAGAACTAAATTAATTTTTGACGTATCGGTTAAATTATAAAAATAATTTTGAAAGTTCCATAATTTTCTGTTAAAATATTATATTGTAGGAAGGTATGCTTGTCGCTTATCTGAATTGCATGGTAAGAAATTATCACACCTCCTGAAGCTTTTTCTCCAGCACCACCAAATGAAAATGTTGTGGAACTATGGCGTTGTGCAGGCGATGTGTAGGCGTTGTGTAGGCGATGTGTAGGCGTTGTGTAGGCAATGGGGGAGGCCAAGAAGATAATATTTGGGAAGGTTGATGATATTAGATAGTAGGTACTTAGAACGTTTCGAATTCCATTAATCTTTTCAAATCTTAATTCTGGTATTCATGTAATGTAATGATATGGTCTTTGACGGTGTAATAACCCAAACATATTATTTTATTATATTTATACACACAACACGGGCGAGTGCCTAGAGTCTAGGCCCTAGACTGTCTATTACGAGAAACCCCAACTTACAGCTATGCATTTCTATTATTTACATACAGCCTTACTAAAAAACCCAGGGAAAATTTTATTCAATTGACAAACGGCCGCGGATGTGAAAACATGACTAATTAAAAAATTGTTCGTGGAAAAAAATACACTTGGTTTACAGAGAGTTGGTTGGTCTGAGAGGGTAGTTTTTCTCTGTTTTAGTAATGATGTCTGAACGAAATTTGGAATTTTCCCAAAGTATTTTGAATGTTCTATATATTTCTTATTTTTGAAGGTGTCGTAAAAAAAAATACCATTTATGAAATCTAGATAAAATTACCTTTTAGATTTGTGTAATTGAATTACGCTTTAGTTTTAAAAAACTGCCATATATAACAAAACGGATAGATGCCCTCGAAATGTGGTGCTGGAGAAAAATACTCAGGATACCATTGACACCCGAACGCATAAATGTACCCGTTCTGGAAGAGCTAGGCATCCACAATAGGCTTTCTTTCAACTATCTGCCTATCTACCTACCACATATCTTAAGATACTTTGGACACGTTGCTCGCCAAACTGAGGACTCCAACTTGGAGAATCTCTGTCACTGGCAAATGACATTTAATTCGAATTCGACATGATCCGATTACAAATCTAGAAATAAATCTCCCGGATACGAACTTGTATAAATTTCTAACTTTATAACGATGATCTAATATTATTTTTTCATTAAAATTATTGACGAATGAGAATGTCATTAGAATTAATTTAGTACATATTTCGATTTCCATGAAATAAAACTTTTTATTTTTTTGCTGTTTTTTTACAACTGACAACAATAGTCACAATAGATATACAATTCCAAGGGAAAATACGTTCACGAAATATGATTAAAGTTGTTTGACATTCTAGGACTTGTGATAAGGCAGATTTTTACGTACGGCTTTCCCTGGGACTAGTATGCTTGGGCTAATAAGTGTGCTAATACTGCTAATGCTCTACTCACCCGGCAGTAAGCAATTATTGGACCAAGCGCCCACTGCCCATCTACTCGACTCGATTTTAAATGATGCGTGGATGAATAAAAGGATCATTGGGGAAGAAAAACTGGGTAGGCCTTCCGATAGCAATTGGGACTAGGTAAGCCTGAAAAAAACCGAAGTAGAGTAGCTCAGTTGAAAAAACCTCCGCTGGAAAAAAGTATACTTATTCTCTAAATACAGTAGATTGATCATCCATTAAAAATGAAGTTAATTAAATCAAATCCATAGAAGTATGTATATAAATACCTTACTCTTTCTTTTAATGTTGAATTTTGCTGTTTACCTATGCAGGAACCTATAATTTGTTATACTTATGAGTATTACATTTCTTCATTTTGTTCCTACCTTATTGTTTTTATGAATATACATCACGTAGCCCACAATAATAGAATGATTGTATGCTACGTAATGCCAATATGGGTAATTGAATTTGGACATCAAATTCATGTACAGCTGGGATTAAATATTATTTTTACTGTGCAAATTTTAATGCACAAATTGTAATTTATCAAGACTTGTTTTATGTAAAAGAAAGAAGGGTAAATAAATAATCATATAAATATAATTAAATTCTCACTATGTTAACATGACTTTTTGGTTGAATATCTGTCACAGCGGACGGCAAAGTTTTCCGAACCGCTAAGGTTTTTTTTAAAATGGGACCACCGAACTTTTGAGTAAATACATGTCAAAAATATGTTTTTACTTTAAATGCAGAATTTTAAGCTTGCAGTGCTTTTCTTGTAGCCTTTCTTTGACGTGGGTATTATAAAGGTTTCAGTAAGAAATATCTAGGACAAAACGACGAGAATGAGAATATTCAAGAGCATTTATTGATTTGACCTTTTAAGTAGAAAAAGTTTCGTTTTCGTGACGTAAGAATTCATTTAACATTTCGTTTCTGTTTTAAAACAATCTAAAAGACGATGCAACTGAATATCGACGGAAAATTTTCATCCTGATTTGCAAAAATCAATAGCATGATTGAGTTGACCTTGTTCGTAGAAATATTTACACCTACGGCGCTTTCTCAAGGGTCTTCCTGGTAGAGTATTTTATAACTCACTCCATTCACCCTTACAGAAATATATTGAATATATATTGGGATACAAAAATAAACTTTTCCGTCAACATCCACATAGCTTTTTAGGGATCTGATAAACTAATTACATGATTTTTTTTTTCTCACGTTCCTTTTGGGAGAGTTAAATTACCTCTGGTGCAGTCCAGTTTTTTTGTACGTTTTCCCTGGAGCAGTTACCCAGTGTCCATTACTTATTTATTTATTTATTTATTTAATACAAACGGCATAAGTATGCCATAAACATTAATTACATTTCACAAATTCATATTCAAAATATTAGTAATGGTAAAACAGTGTATGTATAACAGTTAATTGTGACGATACATTGTGAAGTGACACCAGAGATACATTTACATGCCAAAATCTATAATACAAATAAAATTAATAGTCATTAAAAAAATATGATAGCATAGCCGTCTTGTACCTATGTTCCGTGCAGTTAAATAGATCTATCACATCAGCATATCTATTAGTAACTTCATGCAACCTAGGTAAAAGTGAGTGTTTCGTATACTCAGTCCGATTATTGTTACATTTAAAAAGGATTTTAGAACGAGTAGTTCTCGTGGGAATATGAAATTCAATGAGCTTAGTTAGATCAGGACTGTCTATTCTACCATTTACAATTTTGAACATTAATATTAAGTCTGATATAATTCTTCGATCTGACAGTCTTAGTAAATTTAATTCTTTCATCAAGTAATTATAATTTATGTTTTCAATGGGAATACCGAGGTTAAAATTAATGTGTCTTAAGAATTTGTGTTGAATTTTTTCGATTGAATCTGAATGTATTTTAAAATGGGGGGACCAGATCGAGGAGTTATATTCGACTTGACTACGTACTAAGGATGTATACAAAATTTTTAAAGTTGAAATATTCTTGAAACCTCTGGAATTTCTAAGAACGAAGCCAAGCATTTTGATACCTTTATTATAGATTGAGTTTATATGGGATATGAAGTTTAATTTAGAGTCGAAAATTATGCCCAAGTCACTAATTTCTGCGACAGAGGTAAGGGTAGAGTTGTTAAGTTCATAAGGATGAATAATTGGTTGACTTATTCTGTAAAAACTTATTGAATAACACTTATTTATGTTCAGATAAAGTTTGTTAATAGAGCACCAACTAATTAATTTGTTTAAATTATTTTGTAGACAGGCACAATCTTCAGCGGTTTTGATGATTTTAAATATTTTTAAATCATCTGCAAAAAGCAATACATCCACATCTTTATCAAATATGTCAACAATATCATTTATGAACAGTAAAAACAAAATTGGGCCTAAATGGGACCCTTGAGGTAAAACAAATAAATTAGCATGACTTAAGGAAGGTTGATTCATTTTCAGCGCCGAATCCCACCTCTCCTGTTAACGCAACCAATGGCGAGAAATCATAGGCTACTGGCAGATCAGGCTGTAGTGGAAGGTTCTAATATAGAGCAAGGCTATTAAGTGGATAATTGATCTGCAAAGTTTTTCCATTTCACCAGGCCCGGATGAGTTAATGCCAATTCCAGGATTATTAATGAAAAACCGGCAGGATATAAAATCTGGGAATATAGCGCCGGACGAGCGAAATACTTGGCATGAATTTATAACGGCTTTTATACGTTAAAGTCCGACAGAAACTTTTTTTGATTGCCCATATTGCCAACTGCTCGGTTTCTTGTACATTTTAATGGCGAAAGGCCCGCCTTTGGTTTCATAAATTCCCCATTTACTTTCGCAGAATCTCGTAATTAATATTAATAAGTAAATATTAACTTCGCCGGAAACTTTTACGGTTCATCATTTTTATATTTTTCAAACTTTTATGGATTGTTAGAATTGTGAAATTGATTTTGGCAACACATTGTTTAACTCGCTGAACAAATTATAAAGAAATTTACATAATTTAGGAAAAAAATTAAGACTTGTTAGAAAAAAAAAACTTAGTTAGAATTCAAAATATTTTATGGGCCAAATACATTTATTAACAGGAATTAAAGGAAAGCAGGGGCTAACGATCCGCAGTGGAGTTATGATACCATATTGAAAAACAATGCTTGAAGGTATTACGAATGAGGGGATCCGGAAAGAACTTTTATAGAAAAATTAAATAATTAAATAAATGAAAGGGATATTTAAATGGTTTGGATATTCAGAGTGGAATGTCGGAGTCTGGAGGAAGTTTGACGCTTAGTTGTTGAAAGAAGAAGTCGGGGGTGCCGCCAAAATACTCGATAATTGTACACACGAGTTGTTTTAATTGACGTAATATCGAGAGTCTGAATAATGTAATTGAAGTTCTGTGGTGATTACAATTATTTACAAGGGCAGATTTAGGGAGGGGGGGGGGCACGGGGGCATTTTTGTGGACTGTGGAGATTCCATCACAGTACACACTTAGAAGCTAAAACTGTCTTTTTTAAACATTTAATTTTTCGATTGTTTTGACACTTTCATTAAACTTCCTATACATACTTGAACTTGTAGAAATAAACTTGAAGTATTACAGTAATTTTTTTGCCCGTCCGCACCTTGTGCCCGCCCAGAAAAAAATCCTAACAGTAATTGTTGATTTTTTTGCCCGTCAAAAAAATCCTGGATCCGCCCTTGGTTATTTATATGAGTAGGTAAGAAAAGAGTTTACAAAAACAATTTATACTTAGACCACATATCGTGGCTTACTCCAACAACTAGACAGTTTAAAAATCCAGACCCAATGATAGCCTTGTTCGATGACATTATAAGAAGTAAGCTGGAGTATGAAAGTGGTGTACGGACTCCGCACTAAAATAAATATGTAAGTATGCTGAAAAAAATTCAGAAAAAATCATCCGGTGTACAAGAGCATAGGACGCTTGGAACTTATCTGAGGTTCATGCACCATAACATAGACTAACTTGAGGCGAGGAATAGATTTGGCGTTGAAACCAGACGATCTGCAAATCTTGCAATACATACTTGGTTTTAATGTAATTCATTACTCAATTGATAGCCCATAACTCTATTTAAAGTCTATTCCACTTAGAATGCTATAGTTTATCCGTGCCTGAAAATATCGGCCGCATTCGCCACGACTTAGATTCAAAACGACCGAACAGATACTCTAGCACAGCATAGCATGACAAGAGAAATAAACGCGGTTTTTAATAGTATTTCTAAAACAGTAGATATATTTAATTATTCTTTAAAAAAACACCCTAAAACATTTTTAAAACACAATGTTTAGGTAAGAAAACTGTGTACGGTAAAAAAATTAAATTAATTCAAAGCAATGCACCTACCACCTTTCTAATTCCAGTAATGTTTTTGATCTTATTAAATAATAATTATTTCGTATCTGATCTTGAAGTCAATCTATACGTACATCTTTGAAGAGAATTGTTTAATTAAAACAACCCCTCCTTGATACAAAACAAAGCCTCGCACAAATTTAAATAATCTTACGCCACTCCTCGGGGCACTGAGCGATACCATAAAGGCCACCCACAATCATTTTAAGCCAGATAATATTACACCCATGTTAATTAAGTTATTCTATGTATGAGTTTTATAAATTTCTGTATTGTGCATTTAAAGTTTTTGCCCGTACAGAGTTGATCATTTAGGTAACAAAATTGATTTATAAATATTTGATAAGCTCTCGACTTGACGAAAAACAATGAAGTTAGACCAAAATTAATTTGTAAAGGGGAACTAATTTTACAAATAGTCATCAATTAAGTTCCGCATTCGGCCTGCAACGATTTCGTAACAAATACAATATTATCTGTGAACTAGTCAATGAAGATCGACGCAGAGTCTAGTGAACAGCTGAATATTATAAGCGCTTGCCTTGTTGTTCTCAATTGACGGTATTGGAAGTAAATACATTCAGGAATTTCTAATCGATGCTTTAACAAGGTATTCACAAGTTACACCAAACAAAGTTAATCTATATAATCATATATTCACCTTTTCCATACTATGCAAACAAATATATTACATTCGTTAACACTGGTAGAACAAATAATTTAGCAAAGTTATTTCAAAAATAAATTAACAATTAATCGAATTTTACTTCCCACATAAACGGATATTTCTCTCAATATCACATTGCCGTTTGCAAACTAATCACGTTTTTGCTTGAGTATTATTAATCTGTAATCATAATTATGAACGTGGGTCAATATCTCGATATAATATACTCGTAATGTTCTCGCGTTATTGCTTTTACGCAGTGTATGGTGTATTTTCACAAACTTTGTGTGGAAAGTTATAAATTTATTTTTCTTATTCTGATCATTGTACTTAAAGTGTGTATTTTTAATATTTTCATTCATAATTATTGATTTGAAAAACCCCACATTCTAACGAAACGATTCCAACTGGTAACAACGTCATTATGACATAAAAACCACCACTAGTTGGTACGACGGCCGTCTTGTCGTGGCCCGGGGTGACGTCAACGCCGCCGAATTCGCGATTAAAAACTAACAAGTCTCTTTAAATCATTATAGACAATATGTTCGTCACCTCAAAAATACAATAAAAAACTTGCATTTTCGTAATTTTTTTCGATTATTTAAAAATGTTTAAAATACCCTTTTATCAACGAGATTCCCGATAACGCTTAAGTTCGAGTTAGAGCTTCCAGAAATTTTCAACATTTATTGAACACTTGGCAATATCGAATTCAGGTTAGCCGATACGTTTTAATTAAAATTATTTTTTGAGGGTATTAATTTATTTTAATGATAAATAATTCGTTAACCGGTGAAAATAACATCGAAAGTTATCTCAACTTTTATCATTAGTACTCACCGTTTACCTACTAACAGCCTTACTAAAAAACGTCGTGAAATTTTATTCAATTGATAAATGACCGTGGATGTGAAAACCTTACTAATTAAAAAGGGACAAAAAATTATTCATGGAAAGATATATACATTGCTTATACAGTCAAAGGGGGGAGTTTATCTCTTGTATATACCTACTTGTTTTATTTATAATATCTCAACAAATTTATAAATTTTTCGAAGGTATTTTAAATTTCCTATATATTGCTCAATTTTTAAGATTTAGCGAAAACAAACACTATTTTAGAAACTAGATAAAATTTCCTATTAGATTTTTGTATTTGAAATATGCGTTAGTGTTTAAAAATTGCATTATTTTAAGTTTCAAACATGAAAATTGTTGGAAAAACCTAACATTTTCTTTAAAACGAAAATTTTCTTAAAATTAGAAATTATAAATAGCACTTTTATTTTAAGAATTTTCAATACAACTATCACTTCACTTTTTATCTCATTCATACTATAATTTTTTTTTTTTAATAATATTATAATAATTTCCCAAGAAAAACATTTGACATTTTGGATTCATTTTTGCACAATTTAAATTGATTTCTCGAATTTGTATTTATTATACATGCATAAAGCATTTATATTATAAAATAATATTACTTTCATTGAAGTTTTTGATGAGCGCAGTTTGATGCTTTGCAGGTGCTGTTATGCGTCATTTTCGTTTCATCCGAATTCCAAATCATAACTAGGCTAAGGAAGTTTCACTTCAAAAACTTATCTTTTACTGTTAACAAAACTAATTTAAAGGCGAAAAATAACACAAATAATTGTAATTATATTAATAATATGATGACCAATTCACTATTATATCTGCTAATAGAATAGTGAATTGGTCATAGGAATAGAAATTATATACAAAAACTAGTGACCGACCGAAGGTTCGGTTTCGGTTTCGGCAAGTTTTAGCAAGAAAATCTAGGTCCGGCATCAGTTTCGGTTTCGGCAGAGAATTTGCCGAACCTTCGGTTGAACCGAAACTCTGCAAAAGATCTCAATAAATTTTAAATTTATTATAAGCAATAATTATCAGCCTGAAACGCTCATCCACATTGAAAAAATCTTCCGAGAAAAGATACTTGCCGCCAACGGGACTTGAACCCGTATCCTTCTGATTGCCGGTCAGGTGCTCTCACCACTGAGCTATGGCGGCTTACCTAATACCCGCCAAAAAATTCAAAATATACTAGTGTTTCATTCAACAATTACTGTTTATTACATTTTTCCACCTGAAAACAACCAACTTTATTTTTGTGAGAGAGGCATTGTTAGTGCTAAATCTCTCGCTAGGTGGCGTCGAAACAAATTATATCTACATTTTTTGGTGAAATACTTTAACTAGTCAAATATTAATGATTTTTTTTTTTAAATTGATAAACTAACGTTTAAGATAAGATTTTAATGCATAGGGTTCAAGTCCCGTTGGCGGCAAGTATCTTTTCTCGGAAGATTTTTTCAATGTAGATGAGTGTTTCAGGCTGATAATTATTGCTTATAATAATTGTTACCCTTTGTGCTATGCATAAAAATCTTGTCTTAAACGTTAGTTTATCAATTTAAAAAAATAATAGTTAAATTTATTGTTAAGAATATACGATTGTTGTGATTGCGAACTCAATTGAAATTAAAATACTCAATTAATGAGGTCTTTCCTTTTATACTGTAAGTGTTGATTATTAACAATTCTTTGTTCCAATAAGTAGGTTAACATATTTTGTTAATTTATATAATTTTGTTTGTTTTATAGCAGTAATATTTAAAAAAAACGCGTGCTTCAATTTTTTTTATTTTTTTTTTATTTCATTTAACACGTGTTAACTGTCCGTATAAGTGTAAAAATAGTCCAATTTTCAGTAAACAATAGATATTTAACATGTCTAAAAAAGTTTCAGTTCCGTTTTCGGCCGAAATGGTTTCGGTTTCGGTAGAAAGTCCTGTTTCGGTCGGACACTAACGAAAACATTACATGAATCGCTCCTAAAATATCATACATCAAAACCGTAATTTCGACGCCCTTGAGAAAAACATAGCATATCCGAAAAAATAAACTGCCGAAGTTCAATGTTTTTTTTTTTTTTTTACATGATCTCCACACGGGAGGCCCTGAGGAAAATAATTTCCCTCAGGGCCTATGTCATCTTTGAGGATACTGATGCTGGATGTTGCCAACATAATGACATTTTTTATTACAAACGTTAAAAAAAAAGTGCAGTCCTTATAACAAAAACGCCATTTAACGGTCGTGAAGTAATTTTTTATAAGTAAGTTTGTAAGTAGGTACTTTAAAAATGTAGAATGTTATTGTTGCCAATTCAGTATTATAGTGTAAGCTTATGTGTATTTTTTTTTAAATATGTCATATCACAAAGTATCCGCTTGATATGAAAAAAAATGTTCTGTTTGAACGGCAAATAAAGTATTATTCTGTGAAGTGTAATATGCAGCACTCGACCCCGATAGACAACCGAACGATTCCCGAGATTCATTGGAGTAAAATATCATTTGTATCTCGGAGATATTTTTTCAATTAGAAAATTCATTCCTCCAGAAATGTACTCCTACGGCGGGGTAATTAAATAACATCCACACTTTTCAATGAGTCTTCATGAGAAGGGGGAGGGGGGGGGGGGGGTTCCCTTCCGGACCGCGACGGTCATGTTGTTTTCAAAAACGGACTCCTAAAGAAAGTAATTGGCGACCCCTCGCAACCATGGTTGTGAGGGGTCGCGTTTCATCGCAATGTTATAAAAAAGTTATGAAAGGAGAATAGTATGAAAAAAAAGGTGGAATGATTTAGAAACGCATAAACATCTGATATACACATATATGAACAAACCCATACGCAAACATATTTTGATTTTTATATACGAAGTTTACAATGAGTCTTTGGGTACAATCAATTTACAAGTAGCCAGTTCAATAATCGTAAAAAACAGTCGTAACTTAACAGTACACACTATAACAGTGGCTTTATGGTTATTATGACAATACCTACAATAGGACCTTGGAGTCTATTTAGATAGTAAACTTATATTTAAAACGCACATTGATTCAATCACTGATAGATCTTACAAAATGTTGGGTTTTATACTACGTCTAAGTAAATTATTTAGAAATCAGCATACTCTAGTAATGCTTTACTCCTCACTAGTCAGAAGTACACTGGAATTTGCATCGCCTGTCTGGAATCCCAAATACACCCAATACGTCAATAACATAGAGCGCATACAAAATAAATTCATTAAGTATCTCGGTTATAATTGTTATAAATACAACAATAATTACATCTGCACTCTCCAATCCCTGAAATCCAGGCGAACGGTAGCTGACATGACATTTCTCCATAAAATTATACATAACGAAATAGACTGCCCAAAACTTCTATCCCAAATAAATTTTAACATCCCATCTAAAAGTACTCGCCATACCAACCTTTTTTACACAACCAGTAATAATACGAACGCTGCAGCCAACTCCCCCATTTCCCGCATCCTTCAAAGTTTCAACTCAATTCAAAAAACCACAAATGCCAATATATTTTTTGATTCCCTCCCACTATTTAAGAAAAAAAATTTTAGCACACTGAATTCGCACACATAACACACACATCCACACCCTCACACGCGCATTTACACACATACAAACACTCTCACACACCCCTCTCCTTCAATAAATTACTAACTTAATTTAGGTATAATGTATTATTTATCTCACAAAAATATAAGTATATAACAGCGACATGTCATTGGTACCAATTATTGTATTAATTCCATAACTTTGTAAATATTTTCCATTATGTAATAATGTACTGTTTGTTTCTGCAAAATAAAAAAAATAAAAAATAATAGATATAATACTATATCAACTGCAATGCTAGAGCTCGTGAAGATAACGAACAGAACTTCAACAATGTAAAATTATTGAAAGAACGTCCACGGTAATTAAATTCAATGGAATGATAAAACCAGCCACGAATACAATAAACTCAATGGTGCTTACCTTCTTTTCTGTTACCTTTATCTATTCACATAAAGGAATGAACTTCATTTTGTAGTATTGAATTCATTAAACCACACGGGGTAGTGAAACGGGTATTGTGAAAAATGATTCTGGAGTAGTTGAGTTGAACGTTGTTCTGGATTTTGTGCAACATGAAAATTTATGAGGATTTACAAAAATCACACAGCCCAAAATATTACGTACATTTTTATTTGGGGATAACTTGTTGAAGTTTATACACCTAATTGCAATATAAAATCATTGACGAATATAATATTAACAACTCCCAATAAAAATAAGAAACAGACGTTACTGGGACTCGAACTCGGGTCCTCTAGTCTTAGTTAGTCTAGTCTCTAGTCTCTAGTCATACTAGAACCCAAATTCTCCAGATTAAAGAGCCGTTGGCACACGCCAAGTATTTTAGTCGAGTGGAGAGTATAATAGTAACTACACGCGTCTGAACACCATAATTTTAGTAGAGTGGGTTAGTCAGCTCTTTAGTAGATTCAATCCATTAATTTGTTCTATATTTTCGGGCGACTAAAGACCCCCATCACGCGTCCCTGCGCACTAACAGAGTTCATTTGTACCCGCGGGGAAATGTCGTTGCGTTGGAGCGAAGATGCTACTCTAAAATTATTTATTTACGCTGCTATTAATCTCTTTTCGTGTCCATTTTTTATTTATTTTCATCTTATTAATTTAATTTTCTACCTCTTCTAAGCATAACAATAAGCCTAATTAGCGAATTTAGTTTGTTGTGTAGCAGCCCGTCATCTGGCAACGGGCGGCGGGCACTAATGTACTCAACTTGAAATTAATGTAAACGATTTTCGGCGAGTCGTGTAGCAAGTATACTCGCTACTTAACTTACTACTTGTTCAATGAGAACAAGCCATAAGAGACTACATACTAGAGGATCTAGGTTCGTACACCAGTTGCGCCGTTTGATGTTTGTTTTTTTTTAACGTTTTTTTTTCGTATCTAACTGTTTAATGTATTCATTGAGAGTTTTTGTTGACACTATCTTTGTCAATGATTACATAATCTTTTGCACTCAGCGTATTTTAATTTTTGATAACAATTGACAACTGATTTCGAAAATATTAAAAAAGATGAGAATGAAAAAAATAATACAATAAAAAAACATGAAATTGGACTGGCAGAAATTGAAACCATTTCAAAATTTAATACTTTAGAAATAGCTGGGATTCCCCAAAAAATAAGGGAACAACCAATTGAAATCATAAGGAAAGTTGCTGCAGCAGCTGGGATAGCTATGGAAATAATAGACGAAATGGAGCTCCACCCAAACTTCTAGTCACCTTCTCTGAGAAAAGACAAAGAAATTCCCTCCTTCATAAAAAGAAAGAAAAAAAAACTATGAAGAAATCAAGGATCTGACGACCTCTCAAATCTTCACCGGGGAAGAACTAAGCCCGTATCATAAAGAAATACTATGAAAAAAATACCAATATATGTGGTACAAACATGGTAAAGTTAAGATACGTAAAAAAACATGAAGATAAAATTATCTAGCACCTTGATGATATAGTGAAAATAATTTTGTAAGTAATAGAAAAACATAATTAATTTAGATTGCAAAAATGGATAACACAATAACAACAAACTTACCAAACTTATTATTCATAAGAAATAATTTTAACATAATGCATCAAAACATTAGAAGTATCAATAAAAACTTTGACGATCTACAAATATTGATAAAAAGTTTAAATTTAAGCTTGCATATAATTATTCTTACTGAATGTTGGTTAACTGATAAGTTCTATCCCCTACAAATCGATAAATATGTCCCTTACTCTACAATTATGTAGTACAAAAAATGATGGTGTCATCGTATATATTAAAGAAGATATTGAAGCTGATATCAGAGAGATCGTTATTAATAATGCGAACTCTCTAAGGATATCAATCGGCAAGGATACAACAATACTCGCAAAAATATGAAGCCATTTCTAAACTACTTATCCTTTGAACTGAGTTTACTAAAAAAAACTAAAGGTGTATTTATTACCGGCCATATAAATATTGATATCCTTGAAAATGGCCATCCAAAAAAATATGATTACATGCAGACACTTGCATAGCATGGATATAAAAGCCTAATTGAGGAAGCAACACGTGTATTTTATGAAAGCAAAACTTGCATTGATCATATCTTTAGCAAAACAAATAAACAAAACTCAAGCCATTATTTATACTACCACACTGACAGACCATTACACAATAATTCTATCTATAACAAAAAATAATTCTTATGTAAACCAAAATACGAAATCATTCCTAACGAAGTCTGAAACAAATTGGGAAAACGTCAAAAGGGAGTTAACAATGAATGACTGGACCGGCCTTCTGGAAAAAGATGATACTGATACTGCTTGTAGTTATTTTATAGAAATTATACAGCATAGTATTCTATCAAACACCAAAACCACAGAAAAAAAGGTATCTTATTAAAATATTCACATTAAACCATGGATCAGTCAGAATTTTATAAACTAAATCAGAAAAAGAGATGAACTGCACAGAAAAGTAAAAATCAACCCTGATCATGTCCACACACTTCGATTCTACAAAAGATATCTTAATACATGTAAAAATGTAATTCGTTACGCTAAAGAAACATTCTATAAAAACAAAATTGATGAATGCAACAATGATTCCCGTAAACTCTGGCAGATCATAAATGAAATTTCAAATACTAAAGCCTCGCATAAAGACAAAAACATTAAAGAATTAAACATTGATGAGATTCCCACATCTTCTACGTAACACCCAAACCAACTTCTGGACTTTATAAACAACTACTTTTGCAATATAGGCTCTAACCTTGCAAATAAAATTAAACAAAATTCTACTAATGTCGAAAAAACAATGAGGATTGATGATGTAAATCATTGCTGTTGTGGAGTGAGAATAGATTTCTGACTCTGAATACTTCATGTTTGAAATTTAGTAAGCAGATTATTATAGTTTATATCGTGTTTTTATATCTTTTTTTTAATAATTTTCATAATTTTTATATTTTTGTTAAGTTCTTACGGGTACTGGACCCTTACTTTTTTGTTTTCCTTTTTAATTATAATTTTAATTATGTGAAAATCTGTCATTGGATATTATGTATTTACGCACCAGATTTAAATGTCCGGGTTTAATTTTCCCCACAGGAAAAACTAAACCCTTTCACACACTTCCCAAATGATCATCTGGTCAATCCTCGTTATGCAATTGCACTATAAAAGTATTATAATTACAAAACAATACAAGAACAACATGTCAACCTACCAGAGACCAGATGGGAAAATAATTCACCGACTCCAGATATTTTCATATCAGAGGGTTCGGCTCTGTGGAACTCCTAATTGAACCTATAAATCCTACTGATCCCTCAATATAAATATTTAAAAAATCTTTTGTAATCCTACATGTATTTAAAATTACCGTTGGAAATGAAAATCTGTCATTGGATATTATGCATATTATTAATGTTATTATTATAAGTGTAAAATATCTGTTGATTTTCCATTATAAATAAAAATTTTCAAAAAAATTAAAATGAAAACAGCCTCAATATAGTCAAGATAACAAGTGATTAATTAAGAAATATTATAGCCTCCTTACACACAAATACCTCATCGGGAAATTAACTGATATCTAGCAAATCAATTAAATACCTACAAAATGAGTTAATCCAACCACTGACGTACCTTGTAAAGCTATCATTATCAAGAAGTGTTTTTCCCGCTTGTCTTAAAATTGCTACGATCTTACCATCATATAAAATAGGTCCCAAAAATGATACATCAAATTATCGACCAATTACCATTTTAACTCCTCTACCGAAAATATTGAAAAAAGTAATAAAAAAATCAGTGCTTCCATTTTTGGATACTAATAAAATATTATCACCTACGCAGTATGGTTTTAGGAAAAACCTGGGTACGGGTGACGCTATAGCTAATGTAACAAAGACAATTATTAGAAAACTGGATGAAGGCAAAAAATGCTTAGCAGTTTTCATTGATCTTCAAAAAGCTTTCGATACAATTGATCATGAAATACTGTACTTAAAACTGAAAAAAAATGGAATAACCGAAACAACTCTAAACCTACTTAGAAGTTACTTAACTGGAAAAGAACAAATTGGTAAAAGAAAGAGCAAATCTCTACCAATTAAATTCGGGGTCCCCCAGGGAAGCGTATTAGGACCTACACTATTTCTGATTTATATAAATGACCTTATGAATCTTCCCGTCAACGGAAACATAATGAGCTTTGCAGATGACACTATTATTATATTCCGCGAACAAGATTGGACAAGAACCTACAAGGAGGCGGAACATGGCCTGGCTGTACTTCAAAACTGGCTAAAAGTAAATTCCCTTACAATAAATGTTAATAAAACTAAATATCTAACTTTCTCCAAAAACAAAAGAGGACAACCAATAAATGAGCATGCCCTCAAATTACATGAATATCATAGAAGTTTCTGGAAAACCTTATCCAAACAATGATGTTAAACCATAGAAGTCGCTGAAAACTTATCCAAAGCATAGTCCCCCTCAGCACACGATCTCCTAGTGAGGAGGACTACGAATATATTTTCTATTTTATATATATACCTAACATGTTTCATATAAAAATTTAAAAAATAATAAATATATAGTTATTAAATAAAAAAAAATACTGATAATTCTGTCGTGTACAATGGCCTTCTTGCATGGTGAATGGTATTTATTTGTGGGAGTGGATTTATGTGTTTGTGTCAAAGAATGACTGGCGAAGGACCTTGATTTTGTGTTACTATCACCGCTTAAAAATGATAAAAATACATGTTGCATAGAAAGGAAAACGACTCACCGAAATAGGATAAGAACTTGTAGTCTGGCAATGCGCTTTTCTGCTTCCTTTCCCCATCCAACCGGCACAATCACAGTAATAAGCGTGAGGTTCGTTATTTTGATAGTACACAGCGGAGTTATTTATAATGGCGGATACATGGTGGAGCACAATGGTTGTCTCGCGGCGGTAGTTTTATTACAGACTGACTAAGATTGTGGGTAAGATTGACGGGTAGGCAATTGAGAATAGGTAGGACAAAGGACTTGCAACAATAATTAATACCAATCCCAAGCAGTGACAGTATGTATGCGTGCTATGTAGGTATGTGTATGTTTAGGTATATGTATGGGCATAACCATGCCCCCCCGCCAGGAAGGGGATGAAAGAATCCACTTCCATAAACCAAAAGAGTGCCAATACCTTTCAATGCACAAACAAAATTGTAACACGCTGTAGAATGCAATTAATTATGTAAAAGTTATGAAAATATTTATGTAAGTTATATAAATGCTTTTACTAAATGGTCAAATTGACCGATATAGCAAGGAAATTAAAAAAATAAAAACATTGAAACGTAAAATATGATTTGAAAGGATTCAATAAATAATACTGAAACGCGGTAGATAAAACTAAAAGTAGGATTTGGTACCTATTTAACAATGAAACTAACCTAATTGATTTTAAGAATAAAATTATTATGAACTAAGTTCTAAGATGTTGTTAAATCTATTGTGAGGGTAAGGGACAGAGTTTAATTTATATTCCGGAGTTAGTTTTAACTTCCGCAACGCGGATCACCCCATCTGCCCCGGGGTAGACATTGACTATTACCTCAATAGGCCATTGTAGTGGCGCGATGTTGTCACTCTTAATCATTACTACCGTGCCTGTCGTTACCGGATTCGCATTTGTATTCCATTTCTGGCGAGTTTGCAAAGTATTCAAATACTCAATTCGCCATCGGTTCCAGAACGTCTGAACAAGACGATCCACGAAATGTTTGCGTTGTGCCAAGTTGACTGGCTCGTCTGACAAATCGGCAGCGGGTAAAGATTTTAAGGGAGTGAGCGTTAAAAAATGTGCGGGGGTTAGCGGCAATGGAGCCGAAACGTCGTTAACGCTAAGTACAGATAGCGGGCGTGAATTTAGAATTGCTTCAATCTGAGAAAGCACTGTTTGCATCTCTTCATACGTCAGTAGAGAGGTGCCTACTATTTTATTTAAATAACCTTTCAGGCATTTAATGTTACTTTCCCAGATCCCACCAAAGTGAGGAGCTTGCGGTGAATTCATCTTCCATTCAATTCGATTCTCCAACAGATTGTCTGAGAATTCCCTTTTGTAATTGGGTGACTCTATAAGTTCAAATAAAGACCGTAAATGGGATTTAACTCCCACAAAGTTCGTCCCGTTATGGGAGTACATTATACTCACAGGACCTCGACGAGAAAGGAAACGCTTGAAAGCGTTGAGGAAGACTTCGGTGGAAAGATCAGAAGCAAGTTCAATATGAACTGCGCGGGTCACCAAGCAAATAAATAAGCAAATGTATGCCTTTTGACTTCGCTATAAGGGATTATTTGAAGCGGGTATCCAATGAAGTCGTAGTATTTTCAGGTTTTCATCGGGATTAAATTCCACATGTTCCTTAACACGACGAGCTGTAGGAATCGTGGATAAAAACTTTGGAGAGTTCGAAGAGAATTTTACAAGATCGAATCCTCCCGCGGCGAATAGTTGAATCAATTCCGTAGACAACTCGGAAGCCACCTCGATCGACGAGCAACTGGTGACGAAATCATCCATGTAGAATGAGCCCTTTTCCACCAGGTTTACAGCAAGTGAGTTTTCATGCGACACAAGTTGACGCAATGTACGCATTGCAAGGAATGGACTGCAAGACATGCCGAACGTGACGCGATTAAATTCGAACAATTGCAAAGGGTCACTATCGTTAAATCTGTACAGCATGCGCTGATAACGTCGGCATTCTTCTTGCACCACAATTTGTAAATACATTTGTTTTATGTCAGCGGTTATAGCTATGGCGAATAATCGGAAATTGAGGATAATGCGAAACAAATCACCTTGTAAATTCTTTCCGGTATGTAGGATGTCATTAAGCGAGTAACCCGAATCGGATTTTATACTCGCGTCTAGCACCATGCGAATTTTGGTGGTCAATTTATCTTCGCGAACTACGATATGATGCGGGATTACGTAATACGGTAAATCAGAATTGTCAACTGGGGAAATGTAACCTTTCTGAAGTTATTCGCGCAATATTTTGTCATATTCTAACTTTATTGCGGGTTGAGATATTAAGAGGCGTTCGAGACACCAACTTTGTGCGGCGGCGGAGGGTAACGATTCACCGAGAATAGAAGGACTGTTTCGAAACGGCAACGCGACGATAAAGCGACCTGCCGTGTCACGAGAAGTAGTGGTTTTAAACATATCCTCACACTCTTGTTCCTCAGGCGTTAAAAACTTCTCATCTGGAATGTCTTCCAATTCGAAGAAACGCGAAAGGCAAAATTCATCATTTTGCGTCAACGTACAAAATGATTGCGTGGTGTTTATACTTGGGTTTTCAATCATCGTTGGGGCAGTACCCAAGATGAGATATCCCAAAGTAGTTTCGATAGCAAATGGCTGGCCGAGAGAACCTGATATTTTGTTTGCCTTTAGAATGCGGGCAAACATGTCACATCCCAAGATGATATCAATCTCACCGGGCGTACAGAATGTTGTGTCTGCTAAAGGCAAATTGTCAAGATACGACAAATAGGAGCGGTTAATGTTAACAGTAGGCAACTCACTGGTTATGGTTTCTACTACATATGGTTTAATCGTATACGACTGAGTGATGTCATAGCGGGAAAGTAATTTTAAGCAAGTTACGCCATTTGTCACATTTCTTAAAGTACTTGGAGATGACCGCACCGTAAGATTCAAGCGTGAACAGCATTTGCGCGTAATTGTGTCCCTTTGGGAGCCGCTATCTATTAGAGCCCGTATCGTCTGTACCTGGCCCTTAGCGTCTCTGGTAGTGCAAACAGCCGTTCCTAAGAGTGCAGTAGTATTTGCACTAGGACATGAATTTGATACACATAACGAAACCGGATTCGAAGAATTTAAGTTATCATTATCGGCATCCGTTTGTGACGCGGGAGATGGTATTGGGTGCGTTTGTGACTTTGGTCCATCAGTTGGTTTGAAATGCAACAAACTATGATGGTTGAGCGCGCATGTTTTGCATGTACTCTTCGATTTACAAGCTTTCGTGGTGTGCCTAGTACTGAGGCAGTTCACGCAAACTCCAATCTTTGATGACTTAATACAGTTAAATCGCTCGCGTGGTTCTAGATTTGTGAATTTAGAACATTGGTATAAAGGGTGCGATCCCTTTTGACAGCAAAAACAAATTTCGATGGAGTGATTACCGATTTTTTCAACATTAATAAATGACTTTGCGGAATTATTTTTTTGCGGTTTAGCGGTATAATTATTATTTGAGCCAAGACGGCTCGATGTCGGTTGCGTGATTTGTGCGCGATTAAGAATTTTTCAATTCAATTCAATTCAGTGCCGGCAACCCGGGCGTTTATTTATTATTAGTTATGTACAACATGATTTTTTTTCCTTACCCTCCTCACTAGACAAAGTCTGTTCTGAGGCTGGTAACTAACAATTTCTAATTACATAAAAAACAAATAAGTGGTAAAACAAAGAAAAAAAGAAACATATATATTATAGTAAAAATAATAATAAAAAATAAGAGGAAAATCAGAGAATTTAAAAATAGAGTAGAAAATAGAAAATATAAAATATTAGATATTAAGAATATTACTTATCTCTCTTCTTTCCTTGACATTCAACCAGTTTAAAAATCTTTTGAAAACCCAGTTCAAATTATTAGATGCGACGTAGGTCTTTGTTTGGGCTACAAACTTATTGAATATATATGGTGCCAAGTAAGATTCATGTTTTTTTGCAAAATTTGATTTGATATATGGTACTTGTAGTTGATTGTGTGTGTTTGCTCTTGTGTATTGCGAGTGAGTTATGAAGTGTGGTGATATTTTTATGCAGTTTTTGTAGATGATCTTCTTTATGAATAGTTTATTTATGTCTAATAGGTTATTGTTGATCATTATCTGTTCTGTCGGATGTTGATAAGGCTTTCTAAACATAATTCTGATTATTGTTTTATGATTACTTTTAAGTGATTTGAGGTGAGTCTCTGCAGCTGCTCCCCATACTGAAATACCATACATTAGAATACTTTGACAGAGTGCGTAATATATATTTTTTAGCTGAGGAAGTGACATAATGTTTCGAATTGTTTTGAAGATGTAAGAGAGTTTCCGTATTTTTTTTGTAATTAGGTTAATTTGGAGATCCCATTTTAAGTTATTGTCAACAGTTAAACCGAGATATTTAATATTTTGCGCATAATCAATCTTGTCACAAACACAGCGTGAGTTAGTTAATGAGGTAACTGTGCAGGGGTGAAGATGTAGTTGTGGGCGACTATCTGGCTGACCAGCTAATGTTTTACTGAAAGTTAAGTATTTTGTTTTAGAAATATTTAGTGTCAGTAGATTATTTCTTAGCCATTTATTTACTTCAGTCATCCCTGCTTCCGTGTTTTTGAAGACTTTTTCCCATGATTGGGCTTTGAATAAAATTACAGTGTCATCTGCATAACTGATAACTTTGTACTCTATGTTCCCTAGGCTTATCTCAGTTAGACTGTTAATGTAGATGAGAAACAGTATGGGACCTAAGACGCTGCCTTGGGGTACTCCATACCTGTTGCCTACTTTGTCACTTTCTTGATTATTGATTTTTACAATTTGTTGTCTATTTTCAATGTAGCTGATGAACCATTTTAGTGGTGGACCTATTATGCCAATGTTTTTGAGTTTTTGTTGGAGTAATTTGTGTGAGATGGTGTCGAAAGCTTTTGCTAGGTCTAAGAACACTCCTAACACCTTTGAACCGCCATCTAGGTTTTTTACTATGTAGGAGGTTAGTTCCGATAAGGCGTCTTCTGTTCCCATTTTCGCCCGAAACCCGAATTGACGGGTGGAGATCAGTTTGTGTTTGTCAAGGTATGCGAGCAGTCTTTTTTTCATAGTTTTTTCTAGTAGTTTCGATAGCGAATTTAGGAGAGTGATTGGTCTGTAATTTAAGATCAGCGTTTTGTCTCCCGATTTATGTATTGGAGTAATACAACCTATTTTTAGATGATCGGGGACAAAGCCGAGGCTGAAACTTTGGTTGAAAATATGTTGAAGTGGTATAAGTATATGTTCTCGGAGACTAATCAGTATATGATTGGAGAGGTTATCTGGGCCCACAGCGCAATTTGGTTTGAGAGAAATAATTAAATCCGATATTTCCTTTGTACCTATTTTGTGAGCATAAAACGAATGATTTGGTTGCATGGTAGAGGATAGTTTGGTTAAAGAGTCTTCTGTTGTGCCGTTTTTTAAAAGAATTTTTTCAGCCAAGTTAGATCCAACTTTTGCAAATTGGGAGTTAATAAAATTTGCTATTTTACCAGGTTCATTTTTTGTAAGGGTTTTGTTTCCATTTATTAACAGTACTTTGATCTTCGAGTCTTTTTTCGTATTGGAGAAAGTAATATCTTTGACGATTTTCCAGATTTTTTTGGGGTCATTTTTGGCGGATTTTATTTCTTTTTTGTAGTACTTGTATTTGGCTTGTTTGATTAATTTATTACAAAGGTTTCTATATAGCAGGTAATTATTTTTTAGTTTGTCATCATATGGGTTTTTGCGTACTTGCATGTGCATTGTGTCTCTTTTATGAATGCTGTTTACTAATCCTTTCGTGATCCAGGGTGTTATTTTTTTTTCTTTATGTGAGTAGTTTTTCGGGGTATTTTTTGTTGTATGTTTAGCAATATAGGTTCCAACTGTGGTCATAAATGTGTTCAGCGCGTTGTTTGGATCGGGTTCATTTATTACATTTGACCAAGATTCATTATGTATGTCCTCTATTAGGGACTTAAAATTGATTTTGTCTTGTACGGAGTTGTTTTTTTCATCTTTTTGTTTGTTGTTAAGATGTATGCTTAGTGTAGTAGTGAAATGATCTGTGACCGTTGATCGAATAATGGATGAAGATGTTTTTTTCCTAGTTTTAACAAAAATATGGTCAATACAGGATTCAGAGTTTGACGTAATTCTTGTTGGTGAGTTGATTGTCGAATTTAATCCATAGTGAGTAAGTAGACTTAAGTATTCTGTGGTTATTGGTTGCCCGTTAAGTAAGTTAATATTCATATCCCCTGCAATAATTAATTGTTGTGTTTTTTTATTTTTATCGAGAAGTTTATTTAAGGAGTTGAAGAAAGGTGAGAGATTGTTATAGCATGGGGGTCTGTAGACGGCAAATATGGAGATGTCTGGTCCGAGGGAGATTTGGATACAGTTTGCTTCGATTAGGTTGATTTCGGTTATTGATGAGTTTAGTGAATCTTTGGCAAAGATTACTATACCGTCGTTTTGATTGAGATGTTTTGTGGAATGGAGAGTTGTATAGTCCTTTAAGTTTAGGTTTGTGTACGAGTCATCTAACCAGCATTCAGTCAAGATAATAATGTCGAAGTTTATGTTTATTTCGTTTAGGAGGATCGAGAAATTATCGAAGTTCTTTCGAATACTTCTAATGTTTTGGGATATTATGTTTAAGTTGTGTTTTTCTGTGAACAGAAAATTACAATCTGTCGCTTTGTCAAAAGTGTGTTCTGAGTTGTTAAATGTTTCTCTATCAATATTAAGTTGAGTGATCATGTTGCGGTTGCGAAGATACATAAGTTGATCCATACAAAGTTCACACATTTTGCTAGTGGTGGTAAATTAGGAGTAATATAGGAGTAAAAATTGAGAGTAAAATTATTCAAACACTTTGGATAATAAAAACCTTTAAAAACATAACATTTCATGGTAGAATAATTAGAATACTTTGGATAATAAAATAGAATCCTTTTAAACCATAAAATTTGATGGTAGACTAATTCAAAGAGTTTGGATAATAAATAATATATAAAACAGTAACATTTGATGGTAAAATAATAGCAGTATTTTGGATAATAGAAACCTTTAAAAACGTAAAATTGGATGGTAAAATAATGAAAATACTTAGGATAATAAAAACCTTGAGATGCACAAAATTTTAAAGGGAAATTATTTAAGTACTTTGAATAATAAAAACCTTTGAAACAATAAAATTTGACAGTAAAATTATTCAAATACTTTGGATAATAAAAACCTTTGGTACAATATAATTTGATGGAAAAATAAGTTGAGTAATATGGGTAATAAAAACTTTTAGAACAATAAAGTAATATGGTAATAATGATGGTAAAATAATTCAAATACTTAGGATAATTAAAACATTTAAAGCAATAGCATTTGATGGTATAATAATAAAAAAACATTGGATAATAAAAACCTTTAAAAATATAAAATTTCATGGTAAAATAAGTAGAATACTTTGGATAATAAAATATAATCCTTTTAAACCTTAAAATTTTATGGTAGAATAATTCAAAAACTTTGGATAATAAAAAATATTTAAAACAGTAACATTTGATGGTAAAATAATAACAGTACTTTGGATAATAGAAACCTTTAAACACATGAAATTTGATGGTAAAATAATGAAAATACTTTGGATAATAAAAACCTCGAAAAGCATAAAATTTTAAAGGAAAATCATTTAAGTACTTTGAATAATAAAAACCTTTAAAACAATAAAGTTTGACAGTAAAATTATTCAAATACTTTGGATAATAAAAACCTTCGGTACACTGTAATTTAATGGAAAAATTAGTTGGATAATTTGGGTAATAAAAACTTTTAGAGCAATAAAAATTGATGTTAAAAAAATTCAAGTACTTTGGATAATTAGAACATTTAAAACAATAGCATTTGATGGTATAATAATTAAAAAACCTTCGATAATGAAAACCTTTAAAAACATAGAATTTCATGCTAAAATAATTAGAATAATTTGGATAATAAAATCCTTTTAAACCATAAAATTTGATGGTAAAAAAATAAAGATACTTTGGATAATAAAAACCTTTAAATGTATAAAATTTTATGGTAAAATACTTTAAAAACTTTAGATAATAAAAACCTTTAGAGCAATAATATTTTTTGGTAAAGTGATTAAGATAATTAGAGTAATAAAAATATTTAGAATAATAGAATTTAATGAAAAAATAATTAGAAAAGTTTGGGTAGTAAAGACATTTAAAAAAATAAAATTTTATCGTAAAATAGTTAAAAAATTTTGGGTAATAAAAACCCTTGGAAAAATAGAAATTGAAGTAAAAATAATTAAAATACTTTGAAAGACCTTTAAAACAATAAAGTTTGAAGGTAAAAATGTAGAGATAATTTAGGTTATAATTTGGGTTATAATAGAAAATGATGGTAAAATAATTAGAATAATTTAGGTTATAATAGAAAATGATGGAAAAGTAATCTAAATAATTAGGGTTATAACAGAAAATGATGGAAAAATAATTAAAATAATTTGGGTTATAATAGAAAATGATGGTAAAATAATTAGAATAATTTAGGTTATAATAGAAAATGATGGAAAAGTAATTAAAATAATTATGGTTATAATAGAAGATGATGGAAAAATAATTAAAATAATTTGGGTTGTAATAAAAAATGATGGAAAAATAATTTAAAAAAATTGGGTAATAAAAACATTCAAAACAATCAATTTTTATGATAAGATAACTTAAATAATTTGGGTAAAAAAGACATTTAGAATAATAAGATTTGATGTTAAAATAATTAAAGTGGTTTTGGTAATAAAAACATTTAGAGGAGTAAAATTTGGTGTTAAAATAATTTGGATAATAGAAAGAATTAGAAAGATTTTTGTAAACAGAATCGGTAGAAATAATTAATGAAATGGGACTTGTAGGGGAATAATATAGTTGCAATGATTGCAATGTGTTAAATAATTCTGCCATTATGATTTATTGCAATACAGGAAGTTTGTAGTAGAATGCTTAGTTATCTACAGTTGAATCCCCATTTTTTTCAAATCATTTTCATGTTTTATTTCAATTATTTTTTCCCCAGTTTCCTTGCGGACAAGCAATTTATTAGATTTGAACCATACGAATTGATAAAGGGTTTCTTTGGCCCTTTGCTTCGTTTTCCACATCAGTTCCTTGAAGTAAGGAGAGAGTACTTCATTGATGAAGATAGGAGAGTTTGGGTTTAAGGTTTTGGCGTCTTTCTTTAGCGAGAGCAACGATTCCCTTGTTTTTTGGCTGTAGAAGGCAATTCGTTGCTGTACTCTTACGAAGTCGATTAGTTCCGCGCTGGACGGTAGATTTTCATTATTTTTAATAGAAGATTCAAAAGCCTTTACAGTCTCTATGTCAAGACGTTTAAAACCCAGTTGCAACAATATGAATTCTGCAAGGTCTTTTATTTTTAATTGCTTCAGCGCGGCGATGTTAGTGGAGTATGCATCTGCTAAATTCTCTAAAGAAGCGGGCGTGGCCGAGTTAACTGGAGTTAATTTCAGTAATAGGTCAAAGTATAATTCAGTAAGAACGCGTTGATCTTTATACTTAGTACACAATGCGTCCCAGATAACTTGATAATTTGTACCTGTAGGCGTAATAGCTTTGCAAATACTTAATTGCTTCAGCGCGGCGATGTTAGTGGAGTATGCATCTGCAAAATTCTCTAAAGAAGCGGGCGTGGCCGAGTTAACTGGAGGTAATTTCAGCAATCGGTCAAAGTATAATTAAGCAAGGACGCGTTGATCATTATACTTAGTACACAATGTGTCCCAGATAACTTGATAATTTGTATCTTAATGCTTTTCCGGTTAATTTAGACATCAGATACTGCATTTTTTCCGTATCATCCAGAGAATCATTCAAATGTATAATCGAATTATATGTTGATCTAAACTAAATGAATATACGTAAACGTCCATAAATAAAATAAGTTGAATTAAACTAAAACCCTGGATAACAAATGGCATTCTACACTGTATACGTAAGAGAGCCAAACTTCGTAAATATTGTAAAAATAATCCCACTGACTACGAATCTCTATTATTCTATAAACGATACAGAAATGCTTGTAAAAAAAATTGCATGTAGGGCCAGAGAAGAGTATTATGGGAAACAGATAGATGAAGCTGCTAATGAAAATAAACAAATCTGGAATATTATCAAAGAAATATGCTACACAGAAAAAGTGACCACACCCATAAATACGATCACCATCGCAAATAAAACATTTAGTGCAACTGAAAACTCAGAAACAATTACAAATCATTTCAACCAATTCTTCTCCACAATCGGATCAGACCTAGCTAAAAATATCCTAAAAAAAAATAGAACATTTGAAGATAACCTTGCTAATAATATCTCTCTCGATAATCTCAGTTATAACCTTTTTAACCTCACTCCAACAACAGAACAAGAAATCACTGAAATCATCTCTTCACTCAAAAACACACAATCCACGGGAATTGACAATATATCCACTAAACTAATTAAACACCTCAAGCCAATCATCAGTAAACCCCTCCAACATATCACAAATCTAAGTTTTCGAAATGGCCTCTTCCCAAGCACCCTAAAACATTCAACCATTATTCCTATCTTTAAATCAGGGGACAGATCATCTGTGAATAACTATAGACCAATATCCTTACTGAGTCCGATTTAAAAAATAATTGAAAAAACAGTTAAACGAAGACTCTTCAAGTTTCTTGAAGATAATAAAATCATGTCAAATAATCAATACGGCTTCCGCAAAGGTCGTAGTGCCTCAGATACAATTGCAAATTTCACTAAATTGATTTCTGACAAACTCGATAAAAGTCGCAAACCCCTTGCTGTATTCTTGGATATAGCTAAAGCCTTTGATACTGTATCTCACCGCATACTTCTGAAAAACTCCTACATATAGGAATAAAAGGCATTCCCCTTAAATCGTTTGAGAGTTATCTAACAAACAGGTCCCAGTCAACTATTATCAACTCGGCTAAAGAGCATAGAAGTACAAGTTTACCATGCACATATGGCGTGCCCCAAGGCAGTGTTTTAGGCCCACTTCTCTTTCTAATATACATTAACACGTTATGCAATCTGAATACTGGTGGCACTATTATATCTTTCGCCGATGACACGGTTATCGTATTTGATGACGAAGATTTAAATTCAACCTTTGAAAAAGCAAATTATGGCATGAACTTAGTTAAAAACTGGTTAGATTCCAACCTTCTAACTCTTAATATAAATAAAACAAAGTATCTACTTTTTTCCATACGTAAACCAAATCTCCCCCATAACTGCCAAAAACTTACCATACATTCATGTTCACAGAACCTTAACACACCTACATCACCTCACAAAAACTGCTCATGCGATAACCTAAAATTATCAAACGAAATTAAGTACTTGGGAGTTATCATAGATGATCAATTACGATGGGAGACACACTGAACAAAAATTCTGTAACAAAAAGACTTCGCAAATTATGTTACATTTTCTACTCTCTTAGATCTATCCTTAACCTACAAACACTAAGATGTGTTTACTTTGCACTGTTTCAATCAATTGCTACATATGGTATTATAGGATGGGGAGGTTGTGCATCATCAATTCTTCATCCCATGGTTCTAATACAAAAACTATTGTTAAGGATAATATTCAAATGTAACCCATCACACCCATCAGAACCACTTTTTAAAAAACTCACAGTATTAGACATCCGACAATTATACATAAAGACGATTCTCATATACATATGGAAAAAGGATTTGATGAAAAAAACACAACAAAAAATTCGCACCCGGTACTCATCCCAACTAAAATGCATAATTCCTCCAACAAAAACAGCCTTCGCACAACGCCAGTACTCTTACATTGCGCCCAAAATCTTCAATTTGCTGAGTATTGGTACCAGGAAATCGAAAACTGGCGATAGTTATATCACAAGTGTTCAGAACTGGTTGATTGTAAAGGGAGGGAACTATTTTAAAGAATGCCTCACATCATTAATTTAGGCTAACTTGAAATAACTTAAATTAACTTGATTAACTAAACTAACTTAAAAATTAACTTAACATTCTTAGCCCTTTCCACTCCAAGCCTTTTTGTATTTATATTTATTTTTTATTTTTTTGTTCTTTGTTTCTTGGTTTTATTTCACCAGCTCCACGACGAAATTGTGTATTCAAGTTTTAGTTACTTTTTATAAATAAAATTGATAATTGATTGTAATATATACGACCAATACAAGTTGTTTGTCTGTAAAGAACTATATGTAATTAGCTGAAATTTTAAGTAATCTTAAACTATTTACTTAAAACTGTTTGGCACCACTGTGTATCAAATCCGACGAAGTCCCATGTTTACTTCCCAGCACTAAACCATGGTAACAATAATTATTATTTAGTATTCGTCGGATTGAAACATGAACAACTGTACTATATACTACATACTACTGTACAGCTGTACAATATAATTTACCGGACTTGAAGAATAAAGCCCAACATTTAATTGTACTAAAATTGGTGTTAAAAAATGTAGATAATGTAGATTTTCAACATAAAAACCCTTTCTCATGTGCTTACCACATAGTACTCACTTTGATTTTATACTCGTAACTCTTTTAAATTAAATTATTTCATACTATTTTGTATTCTATTATATTATTTTATGCATATGTATATTTTCTTAATACTCTCACACATTCTTTATATTGCATATGATAATTTACTGTATAAAAAATCGACCACCACAACACGGGCATGTGCCTAGCATGGTGGTCGAAAAATCCCCAACTTTTGTAAAAAAAGATTTTTTCAATGAATAAAGAAACTTTAAATAAAAAAATGTTTCATAAAAAAGATACCAACAACTATCTAAATTCCCGTTAAAGCACGCTATTTCCAATGCGGGTAGCTTAATTTGACGGCGAGGTTTCGCAACCGGGTTCGACAGCATATTCGCTTCTGTGTATTTAATAACACCGAAGAGTTTTTCAAATGCATTTAATTGAGTATTCAGCGATTGATTCCGGATTCAATTCCAGTTCGCAATCCACCTTTTCATCTAATATTGTTATAAATTCAGAACGAATTTTTTCAACAGTAGTTGCGCCTGATAAAAAAGATTGGCGATCGTAAATGCTTTCCGAAGCTAGCTGCTAGTTTAGCATTTAAACGTTTGAGACGTCTTTCATCCCGAATACATGTTGCATAGAAAGGAAAAGGACTCACCGAAAAAGGATAAGAACTTGTAGTCTGGCAATGCGCTTTTCTGCTTCCTTTCCCCATCCAACAGTAATAAGCGTGAGGTTCGTTATTTTGATAGTACACAGCGGAGTTATTTATAATGGCGGATACACGGCGGAGCACAATGGTTGTCTCGCGGCGGGAGTTTTATTACAGACTGACTAAGATTGTGGGTAAGATTGACGGGTAGGCAATTGGGAATAGGTAGGACAAAGGACTTGCAACAATAATTAATACCAATCCCAAGCAGTGACAGTATGTATGCGTGCTATGTAGGTATGTGTATGTGTAGGTATATGTATTGTTAACACATGGTGTTAAATAAAAAGCAACCTCAGTAAGACTTTTTGTGTTTAGTTTGTAAGTATTTTTGGAAATGTATTGAGCTCTAATACTCGACGAAAAACGCGCTGCGATGAAAACATAAACTAATTCTTTTTATATGTATACTAGCGCAGACGAAAAATCACGGGATTAAAAATTCCAATTTTGAAAAAGAAAATTAAAATCGTTTTCTGTTAAAATCTTATCTAAATTATTTTTTTTACATTAACTCCACACAGGAGGCCCAGGAGAAAAAAAATTCCTTCGGGGTCAATGTCATCTTTGGAGAAAGGAAGGAGGTATCATAACTAGGTACCTACTTCTTAGGGACATCTGAATGTTTACACAATCAGTTCCAACTTTTAAAATGACACTAATCAAATCCGAATTCTACACCAGAGTTAGAGACATATTTTTGATGGTTGAATAATTGGCAGCTTAGATATTCCAACCTATGAAGGCAACCTATACTCGTGGGAGATCCAGCGCCCTTTTTTATGCTCCGAAAGCGAGAACTTATTCCTTTCAGAATGCGCCATTAAACAGAGCAATTCAACTGCTTAACGATTCTGCATTGAACATCGACATCTTCAATGTTACCTTTAGAGGGTTCAGTAACTATCTTTTGACATACGTCACAAATGCCCCCACGGACTTTGTTTTTCTTATTTTAAACTCAGTAATAATTTGATGTATAACTGTTTCATGGAGAACCTGAATAAAATAAATATATAAATAGCACTTCTGTTTTAGAGAAAATCACAAAAGACAATTGCGAACATTCCCACAATAAATATCACAACAAGACCGACCAAAGCCACCCTTATCCATTTGGCATTCCGAAAAAATAACTAAAAATGAACAGCAACAAAATTTAATTCATCCCATTCTATGCAAAGGTGCGCTAAACCTCAGCGCAGAGCCGGAATAATGATATAGTTGTGTGCTGTGTTTTTATATATTTTTAACCATCGTCTATTTCAATAATACAATATTCACTGCTGAAGCTATTAAAAGATACGGAACCCCAGACCATGTATCCATCACACTAGATCGAATCAAAATGACAAAACTTTCAAATTATAGAAACCCCCCCCCCCCCTTGTTGGGGGGGACTAATAAAAAACAACGTTAGTTACTGTAATATGTTTTTTTTTTAAGTTCTCTCTTCCTATCATATAGATCAGGGTTTCCCAACCAGTGGTCCGCGAGAGCTAGAAGATGGTCCGCGATGATACGCCGGTCATTAAGCGAGCCAGCGCGCGGGCGGTCCCTAGTCGAGAAGTCTGAATAAAAAAAATCGGAACAGTTTATCATTATTGCATCTTGTGGTCAGTGACCAATACGGTATTCCGTTTCACCCTACCCCATCCTTCCCCGTTCTACCCCTTCCGTTCTAATAAATATTCTGCTATAACTCGTCCCACCCTTACCATGGTCGAAAAAATAAACGTACAAGTGGTCCCGGGTCACAAAAAGGTTGGGAACCACTGATAAAGATGGACCTAAAGAAGTTTTACTTCAGTTGTATGGTCTAAAGCACGCTCGTTTTTTTTTTTCAAAAGCTCCACACAGGGGGCCCGGAGAAAAAATATTTAGGCATTATCCATATCCGCCGCGAATTTTATTTCATCTTAGTTTTATTTTATTTTAATTTATTACTTCATATTATGTATGTTTTAATATATACAGAGTATTAATTCGAATGAGAATGCTGTAAAAAAATTATGAACTTAGCAATTTTTCCACTTTACCCCGGTTCTGCCCTACCACATTTCCGACAAATGCCTAAAGCCTCAGATATATTTGATAATGGGGTGCACCGTTTATTCGGTCGCTTGCATTCTACCTCCGATTTCAGCACAAAGGTGTCCCGTGGCCTGCATTGCTAGAACGCCATTCATATATATTTTACATTCGGTCCCCAAATGTCCACAATGAGAAATTTAACGAGAGTACAGATTCGAGAGGTGAAGCGGCGGCTGTTCCATTGGGGCATAAGGACAAACTTTAACAGAATTTACTAATCCTGCAGGTATCTAATAAAGATGGAGGTCTCAGCCAATTAAAGTCAAAATAATTTTCAGTTTTAGATGTCATCCTGGTTATAGGATAGTTGTTTCTTCAATCTTTGCAAATTCACTTTGTGGTGTCATTTTTAATTAAATAAAAACAAATCACTTTTTATAACAAATCTCTGTTTAACACTTATTTAATCTAAATTATCTACATGTTTCAAAGTTAAAGGTTTCTACGTCCGAATAAGATTAACGTTAATTGAAATAACAAAAGGCAAACAAGTATAGACAAAAATGAACTATATAAAAATATATTGTAGAGAGTGGTGATTAATTACTTCAAAGTATCGTAAAAAACAATTATACAAAATGAAATATAAAAATTAGTTTAGAATATGTAAAGATTGCATTTATGTTAATATGTAAATTGTATACATAAATGAACAAAAATAATCAAGATGCCTTAATAAAAATAAAAAAATAATAAATGTTAATTTTAATCTATATATGAAAATCAAAATATGCTTGCTTGGGTGTAGACTGGGTGTAGATATACATGCGTTATGAGTTGTCTATGTAATGCTATAATATTAAGCATAGGAAATGTTTGAAACCTTTCCGTCCTCGCAAAGTTTTCTAGATTATTACAACCAATAACTAACTAACCAACCATCGCGCCGTTTCCCCGCAGGGGTAGGCAGAGAGGACGGACCGCCAAACAACTCGATCTTGGCAAACACTCCTTGCCTCGTTCACATTCATACATCGTCTCATGAATGCTCTTCTATTATTATTACAACCACATGACAATTAATCTGAAAAGTTTTTTAATCATTACATAAACTCTTACGAAACTGTCACAATGTGAGAATGACATTTTGCAAAAGAATGATTGTTCAATCAAAATTCAATTTTCGAAACTCTTAAAATTAATGAATTTATTTGAAGTAAACAAAATCGAATAATTTCAATCTAATCAAAAATTATATTTATTTTAAATAGGTAATTACCAAATTTGATTGATTGTTCTTATAATATGCAAAAATGAATGTTTATAATAGAAAATTTGTAAAAAAAATTGCAATAGATGGCACGCGAGCTGTTTGAAAATCTGAATATACCTACAATCAAAAGGTTAACTCTTGGTAACAAAATTTTTAACCTCGAACACACAATAAAAAATTCCCTCGAGTTAATTGACAAGTTAACATCTTTGTATATCCTTAAAAATGCACTGTTAATATCATCTGATGTTGTTAACTTATGTCCAAGTGTTTCTCTTGTTAAAACTAAATCTATCATAAAAGAATTACTCGATTCTTCAATCATTTCTAAAAACTTGTCTCGGGAATTATATGAACTTTTTAATGATGTTCTTAAACAAACATATTTTCAATTTAATAATACTTATTATAAACAAATGTATGGCATAACAATGGGTTCTAGTACTAGCCCCATAGTAGCAGATTTATTTTTTAAACAATTTAGAAGATAAATGAGTGGTGTTTTACAAGGTGATATGTTTTCATTAAATTTGGTATTTTGTCTTCAAATTTAAATGTTGTCTTAGCTATATTACAGCAAAACCATATTCGTTCGCAAAATGGTTGAATTTTTTATATAATAATTTCTTCTTTTCGAAGACGATGATGTGGATTAAAGGAAGACGAAGATTGAGAAGAACCTGGAACTACATTCAGATTCAGATTTTTGGTCAATTTTGTTTTCCGAAGACGCGAAGCTAGCAATCATCTATGGATTGCTGGTCTGGTACCTAACCTGATGTATGGTTCTGAGGAATGGTACTGATAAGGTAAGGATGAAAGAAGACTTAATGCTGTAGAAATGAAATCCATGAGGCGAATGTGTGGTAAAACCGTGAGTAAATCGTGTGAGAAAAGTGTAGATTCGCAATCAGAAATGTACAGCTGATACTTGAGTCAAAAATAACAAATGCGTTTGTTTGATTTACAACGATTATGGTTGTAAATACTTCAGCAAGGAGTTCCATAGAAATTATCAGTGATGGTTCATTTTCTCCATCCACCCCTCCGGAGAAAAGGTGTGATTGTTATTTAGTGGTATACAGATATGATACACTTTTAGTATCGCCCTGGTGAAAAAAGCTTCATTCAGAATCGAAACTATGCTTTTTTGTATGAATACTGTACAAGAGTCCCAACTGCTTCCGCCTTGAACCATTGAGACTATGGCATCTTCAATTGGGATACGTTGTGAGGCTGAAGTTAGTGGGGGGGGGGGAATAAGTACTTGGCTATTCAGATCTGGTGACCAAATACGGCTAAAGCTATTTCAAACAACGTTTCAATTCTGAATGATGGTTTAATACCAGGGCGATACTGAGAGTATCTCCCTTTCTGGAACGTGCAGCAAATATACTATGTACTACTTTTAATTAATTAATTATTGTGAAATAACTAAATTAATCAAATAAAATTTATTTGCGCACGCCGGGTTGTGAGTCGAGAGTCTTACTCCTCGACCATGGAGGCCGTCAAAGGTGGAGGTGGTTGGAGGCCGTTGCTTGAAATGGTTTTAACCGTGTTTGGTGTCCAGATCTGAATATCTAATAGCCGGCTTCCATTACCTACTCTCTTCAATATCAAAAGACATTCCAATAGGGAAAACTATAGCACGACTGTTTCTGGATACCGCACAAGTATTCAATTTAAAAAAATTAAAAACTTGTGCTTTGCACTGAGTATTATTGTTATTACACTTTTATTAGTTGTTATTAGTTTATTATAGAATACTTATAGAGTTCATAGTGCGGTTGGTGATGTTGGTTATCCCTATAGTTTCATATTGCACTATTGTCCTAATCTGAGATCCGAAGCTGGGCGCGCGATTGCGCAGTTAAAACTTAAATATTACCATTTCGAACGACAAAATGGCAATATTGCCATTATAGATAGGCGATGAACACGTTGCTCTTAACGCCTGGAATCAAACTCATAAAACGTAATATTATTTTATGTATTGATACTTTGAATTAAAAGTTTTGGAATTGCTAGTAACTAACCATCACACCGTTTCTCCGCAGGGGTAAGCACAGAGGACGTACCGCCAAACAACTCGGTCTTGGCACACACTCTTTGCCTCATTCTCAGTCATACATACTCTTCTATTATTCTGACTCTTAAAATGGCCCGTTTCAAGTATCTGATTCACTTGATCGTGCCAAGTATTCGTCGGGCGTCCCCGACTTATTCTACCATCAGTCTTCCCATCTCTCGTAAACATACTACCCACATACACAAACTCAACCACGCTCCAAGTTTTCATCATTCACAGCTATATTGCACACTGTTTTCGTACTCTTTCTTTCAAACACTTTAGACTTACTTACATTCATCATTAACTCATTCTTCATACATACTTCGTTCATCCTAGACACGAGAGACTGTAGATATTTCATACTTTTAGAAATCAGCACCGGATCATCAGCATACAATAGGCAACATACTTTCAGATTACTCAATTTCGCGCCCAATCCCACCTCTTTCAATTCCTGCATACAATTACCCACGTATAGATTGAATAACCATGGTGACATTACGCAGCCTTTGCTTAACACCTTTTGAATTGCTGGTGATGCGTATACAATGGGAATAAGTTATATAACCTATTTTAAAATTACTTGGTGCTTTAAATCTAACAGATCGAAGTCCTTCCCCCCTACAATGTCGTTAAAATCTTCAAATCTATTACTTTATTATTAACTAATTTCAAATCTCCAATTTTAAGTCATAGTTGTAAATATGCATGTTAATAAGTCACTAGTTTTAAGGTAATATGTAGTTTTCTTAGTCTTAGTCATAAGTCACTAACTATAAGTCTTAGATGTATGTAAGTCACCAGTTATATAAGTTTGTACATATTTATTCGTATAGCGCCAATTTCAAATGAAAAATGAAGTTGAATTACCATTGCAATTGCAATTGGCCCCATACTTTTGGACTTTTGGGACTCTTGTCCTGTATCCACACAAAAAGTGGGTGCGGTATCCACACAAAATTTTGATTAAAATAACTTTTTAGACTCCCATAATTAAGTTAGCTGATATAATGAATGGGAGGTTTAGGTAACTATATTCCCAAGGCATGTCGTGATAATCAAAATTTAATAATCTCATAAAACCTATTTCTAAAACTTTTTATTATCGGTTATGTTCTTAAAAAAAGAACGTTTTGATTATATCGTTCTCTGAACTCAACTTACAGGAAACTAATCAATTTTTCTAATAAATAGACCGAAAATGCAACTCGTGAATTAAAACATACACCGGCGTTTAGAAAGTTATCTAGCTACCTTTCCTTTTTTTTACACACCGGAGGCCCTAAGGAAAATAATTTTCCCAAGGCCTAAGTCATCTTTGGAAATGCTGTGTGGAGAATATTTTTTAAGGAAAGGAAGGAGAAGAAGCTTTGGGAAAGAAAAGGTATGAGGATTGGGTAGGAATTTAGGGATCAGTGTAGGAGTTGGCATTGCATTTGGGCGGGCATCGCGTGTTCTATTCCTCGGCTGGCTATCCATCACGACACAAGCAAGATTTTTCGCTTACTGTGGTGATAGTGGGATATTTTAAAACATTGTTGGGTTATTCGTAATCCGGGAATGTTTGTCTTTTTAAAAAAAAAACATAAAGATAAAAGGAAAAGGAAAAGTGTGTGCAGGACGTGTGAGTGCGCTCTTGCTGCGGTGGAAGACGGGTGGGTCGAGAGACCAGCTGGAGAGGTCAAAGAATCTCCCCAAACCAGCATTTACCGATCTGGTCCCTGTATTCACTTTTTTTTTAAATGTGTTGGTTATCCGATAAATACCCATACCCGCCTCTCAAATTAAATAAAACCTTGTTTAATTTGTTCAGCTATTGAATAAAATGTAATTATAGGTTGTTAAATTTCAAGGTATTACTTGTATTGTACCCTGTACAGTGTGTACAGACAGTAAAATGATATTGTAAATGGCACAGTAGAATAGGCCACTTGCATGGATTTCATAACGACTTAGAAGAAATCGTGTGGATAGATTTTTTTACTAAGATTACGAAAATGTTAGTAAAAAGTTTTAGAAATGTACAGTTTTTTTTTTATTTTTAAATAAATAAATCCATTATTTGGGCCTGTGACATCACTTCATGAAAATGTCCCGTCTCCGAAAATGTTTCTATTAATTTTGTAAAATTCGACTCTGATTTATTTCTTTTATATGGCAACACTTTGATTTCAGGCGAATTTTTGAATTTGACATTTAACGTTCACTAGATTTATTGTTTTTTCTCTGCGAACTTATCATTTGGTTTGGCTTTTTGACAGATGTTATGAAGAGAACCCCATACATTAAACGCTGTCTGTACGTGTTTTAGAAGTATAATGGTAGTGGTGCTGATTTTAACAAAGTCAAATTTTATAATATTATTATTTTTATTATTATTTACAAGTACAAGTATATTACATTGGATTTAGTAATGTAGACGTTGAACATTATAATGATTTATGATCAATAAGATGGATCAAGGAAAAAAATATTTATGAGATGTAATATTTTTGGTGTGCCTCATTATTCTCCTGTACCCTTTCTTGTGGAAGACGTTCTTTTTTTAATGTAATTATCGTTTTTTCGCACCCTTAAAATTATATCCCATCTTTCCGGTTTATAAAATATGGTCTAATTTTTCGGGTTAAAATTTTCAAAAAATTGCCAGGGTTTCAAAAATACGATTAAAAAAACGGAAAGTCTTAGAATGTTTGCCTAAACCGGACAAAAAAATTAAAAAATGTGATGCAAGTGGCCTATTATATGTGATATACGCGCAGGAATTCTAACTTTGCAAGATACAGTCATTATTTATTCAATGTGCGTAACATTTCGTCGCTCGAATTTGTGGTGACTTTCTTACAATTATTTCGACAAAATTTATTTCATAATTTGATAAATTATGTTTTTTAGTCGCCTGCCTACTTATAAACCACATATAGCGAAAAGAAAACTTATTTTATAATTTGATTAATTATATCTTTTGATCGCCTGCCTACTTATAAACCACATATAGCGAAAAGAAAACTTATTTCATAATTTGATTAATTATGTCTTTTGCTCGCCTGCCTACTTATAAACCACATATAAACCTCTGTAAAATTATTTAATTTACTCCCTCTTGCAATGAAAACCACAAAAAAAATAACCGCCTTCAAAAGAAGCATAAAAATATGGATTATGGACATGGGAAGGAAGAAAATAGATTCAATTTTGCAACCCAACAAAGAATAATGCTTTGTTTTGTACTTTCTTTTAGATATAACTTAATAATTTCCCTTGGCAATATTCTAACATAGATTAGGTATTTACTTATAATTAAAATAATAAAACTTGTACAATGTGTCCTTAGAACGGGGTACCCCAGTTAGGACACATTTTCTCTAAAAAACTGTAAAAAAAAATGTATATAAATATAAATAAATAAATAAAATATAGCGAAAAGAAACGAAAGGTTTTATTAAAAATTATTAGACAGGTACTTAATTTTTACCATAACATTATCGTAGGGTCGGTATACCTGAGAACCTTTGAAAGTAATACCCATATGTCGTATTCGTATCGTGGAATTATAACAACGTTCTAGAAAATTCGTAAAGCAAAAGATTTGTATGTTTACGTTAATAGGTTTATCTAAACTGTAAAACTTTTTCTAGGAAGGTGCTTTCTATTGAAGCCCACGTAATCGTCAAAAAAACTTTTATTTTCAAACCTTAATACTCTGGAATAATTCGGAACAATTTCCTAACAACATGCTTAGTTATTATTTAACATTTCATGCAAAGCATTCTTTTCTGAAAAATTCCATATTTTCTTTTATAAATTTTACCCGAGTTTTCTTAAAAACACCCGTCTTTATACAAAATTATTAACACTTCGCAACAAAAAGGAGCAGAAAATTATGAAATTCCCTAAAAATTTGTATGAATGTTGCATAGGTATGAACCCAACCTGGTTGAGTTCAGTGAAAGCAAAATACCCGTGGTTTAATTATTCCGTCCGTGAACAGACGTAGTTCATATTATAATAATCCACCTCTAACATTCTTCTCTAAAATATATGACTAGGAACGCGCGGGAGCCGCGTTTTACATTTCCCGCACTTTTGACATGCAAAAATCTCATTGCATTCAACACCCGACACGTTTCCTGGAATCCTGGTAGGAAACATTTCTTTAAGCCTCAATCGCCTCGTGGAACTCTTGATATATGCACGCGGAATACACAAGTTAGGCAAGTCTAAATATTATTAAGATGGATGGAATTCTACTTAGATGAGTTTTATTAAAGACACAATTACAATTCTGGGAAGTTAGGAATAAAATTAAGTAATTTAATATTCGTGTCAAGCTCGTTCAACGGGCGCTGCTCACTAAGGTTCGGTGTGGCGATAATTCAAATGTGTAGTCTAGTAGTAAATTAAAATTGACACTATTTTCCCGTAATTTATTTTGGATCCATAACCAACTAACTTTTATTGATTGAATCGGTACAATCTAGATGCCGACTATAATATTTCGCTAATGGAAGTGAAAACTTCTTTGAAAAACCGTTGTGATTTGAAACTCGATGAAACGAAAAATAGCGACACTAAAAAGAGACAAACACACATCTGTGGGATTTAGCCTGCAAGAGAATGAGATAGTATAATCGGTCGCCTCTTTGTGCGATGCTTCGTAGTCTCCTTAATCTCGTCTAATTTAGTTTTCTGAAAGTTTCACTTCTACCGCATGTGAATTGCACACTCTGATTTTTGAAGTAAAAACTTCTTTAGCACCATTGTGATTTTAAACTTGATTAAACGGAAACGTTAGGATTATAGCCTGCGAGAAAATGAGATAGAATGAAACCTTACCGAATTGGCCGCTTTGATTATGAGCTCACTTTTCAATGCTTTTATTGGTTGAGATTGTGTGGGTGAAGGTTTCACTTCTACCGCTTGTGAACAGCACACATAATTTTTTTATGTGGCGCCGTTTTCATGAAAAATCACCTGCAGGGTGCTGTGTGACTATGTAGGTACATATTGTTATAAACTTGCACAGTTCTGTACAGAAAATAACTATACATACACTGATATAGTACGTTTAGGCTCTGATACATTAACTTATGTAAGTGACGCCCACGGAACCACCAGATGGCTTGATCACTGCATAATGACACAGGGGTTGAATTATGCAGTAAGGAGCGTAAAAATCACAGCCAATCAACGTGGTCAGATCATCTCCCACTAACTGTGGAAATAGATCTCAATCTAACCCCCATTATTTCCAACAGACAGGATCGACCAAGGGATTTTGGAAAATGGACGGCGAATTCCGAAAATTATGTTAAAACTTACAACGCCCTGGCCAATAAACTACTATTAAAAATTAAATTCCCAGATGTCGTAAGATGTCAAAAACATAACTGAGATAACGAGACTCATAAACTTGAACTAGATCCTCTCTACGCAAATATTGTGCATATACTAAGAAACTTCGCCATAAAAGCATTCAGAAGTAAAGGACCCATAAAAAGTATGACATTGTTCCTGGGTGGAATAATGAAGTCTCCACTTTGTACCGCCAATCAAGACATGCATTCCTCTGCTGGGTTCAAGCCGGAAGGCCGTTTCGCAGACGAAAGAAAAACAAGTAAGAAATCTTTTAAAATTGCTCTCCGAAAATGCCAACAATCGGGAAACAAAGCACGAATGGATAGCATAAGTTTTGGCAAAAAACTTCAACTGTGCTGAAAGCCAAGAGCAAAGTTCCACTATGCGTCAACAACATCACAGGGGATGAAAACATAGCTACCGTTAGATACTTTTTTTCTTTAAGCGAGGATCAAGAAGATACCACGAAACCTTCGAAAATGGCATGTCCACCGGCGGCCAATGATGACCTGGTCATGAATGTTACTCCTGAAATGATTGAAAGCGCAAATAAGCAAACCGCTCACGGTAAACGTCCAGGGTACGACGCCATTGGTATTGAGCACATAAGATACGCAGGAAATCAATTTCATGCTAATCTAGCCGCCCTATACTCAAGGTTCTTAAGACACACACAAATGCTGACGGACATGAGCCAAAATATTATCGCACCTATCCTGAAATCCAATCAGCTGGAGGCTTCGATATTAGGAAATTACCGACCTTAATTAATTATTTCCTTGGCGACAATTCTTTCGAGACTATTTGAAAAATCTTATTCATGCTAGTCAAAGAAAAACTATTTACCATGGACAACCAATTCGGCTTCAAGAGCGCATCATGAACCGATATGGCCATTTATGGATTAAAACAAACAATAGCTTACTACAAAAAAAAACACCGTTTATGGGTGTTTTCTTGACCTAAGCAAGGCCTTTGATCGTGTTTCCCATCAATTATTATGGGAAAAACTCATAAAGCGAGATGTTCCAACAGCATTGGTCAATATGCTGGCTATTTGGTACGGACAACAGGAAAATCACATTCAATGGGTAGGAGCTTCTTCAAGACCTTTTTTCTTAAAAAGCGGAGTCAGGCAAGGGGGAAATATGTCTCCAAATCTATTTAATGTGTACATTAACTACCTCTAACAAGACCTGAAACTGAGAATACTCCTCACCAAGACCTATGTATGGAGTATCTTGATGTACGGCTGCGAAACATGGTGCTTATCCGAAAGAGATAAACGGAGGCTAGAGGCTTTTGAGATGTGGTCCTATAGAAGACTACTAGGAATTTCCTGGAGAGACCACATCACAAATGAGGAGGTTCTCCAAAGAATCGAAGGAGGAAGGCACCTGCTCAGGACCTTGTCCGAAAGGCGCGCAAGATGGATCGGCCATGCAATAAGACAAGAAGGCCTCTTGCATGCCATAATGGAGGGTATGACCGAGGGGACAAACGCTAGGGGACGCCCACGCCGAGAGTACCTGGAGGACCTGCTGGTGGACGTGCGCTGCTTATCATATGCAGAATTCAAAAGAGCCGCACAAGACAGGGAAGAGTGGAAGAAACGAATAGATGAAATTGCTGCAAACCAATCCCAGGATTGAAACCAGAGAGAGAGAACAAGAGTTGAACGATACACGAATCGGTTGTCATATCTGCGGACAAGGCAGTAATAACATTAATTACGCGGATAACATGGTGCTGCTTGCACCTTCGATTAAAGCGATGAGACGACTTGTGCAAAAATGCGAAGAGTACGCAAACTCCCATAACTTGTTGTACAATTCTGAAAAGTCGGTCATCGTCACTTTCAAACACAACAAGGAGCCATTAAATATTGCTCCAATATATCTAGAAGGAAACGAACTACTTGTGACCTCACAGGTTAAGTATCTGGGACATATCCTAAACGAAGACATGAAGACATAGAACGACAAGAGCAATTAACATACGGGCCGGAATACTCTCAAGGCGGTTCTACCACTGTAGCGACGACGTCAGAAAATTACTTTTCAAGGCATACTGCACCGCCCTGTACACTTCTGAACTGTGGACGCAATACCCAGCATTGCAATGGGACAAACTGAGGGTGTGCTACAACAATGCATACAGGCAACTTATGCAACTACCGAGGTTCTGCAGTGCCTCCACGATGTTCACCGAAGGGAGGGTGCACTCATTCCCAACTTTACTTCGCCACCGGCTAGCCAGCTTCTGGAGCAGGACACGGAAATCAACCAACATCATTTTTCCACTAAACGAGCGATGGATGCAGATGATGAAGCGACCTCCCTGATGGACATCGAAAAAAAATCTCTTTTTATTTTAATTCGTGTTTAATTTTTATTTTATTTTTAATTTTATAGTTAATTTTTTGTTATTTATGTTCAAATTTTATTTTCATTTATTGTTTTCATTAGGTACCTACCTAATACGTAATACATTATCATATTTTATTTCTTTTAGATTTTTATTTACTCTGTAAAATATTATTGTACTATATAGTTTATTTAATATTTATATGCGATTGCACTATCCTCCCAGCCCTGCGATTAAGAAATTGCCCTGCAATTTAAGAGTTTCACCACAAATCTATGATCAAGGTGCATCCGCCATTGCATGGTGGTTCAATCATTTATTTGATCTGGAGTCGAGTGATTGCGGATTCTTATTGAAGCAAAAACATAAAATTATATTATTCTGATTATTTTTTGTTATTATACCCTGTTACACTTCCTCGTTCTTAACCAACGTCAACTGCCTTTATATGATGGACACTGTAACGATGTCCGAAGGATAAATACGCAACACGCCGCGCCATAATAACCCAAAAACTAATCACGATTAAAATTTTGCCTTTGAAAATCTCAAATCATGCCTAATGAATGTTTAAAAAACAATTTAACTACCAGTCTTTTTTTAACATTTTATTTGCATTACTTCCCCTTAATTCCTATTGATATTTCAGTAATAATTGTATTTATATTTAAATTAAAAATTTTATATCAAGTAGATCTGATTTATTTGGTGAAACTGCATAACACAAAAAAAGGCATTGGTTTGATGGCAGAAGGTATCAAATGTATTGATGCTTTTAAATAACTTCATATACCATACAAGGCGTTAAGGGCCGTACTTGACTTACTTAAGCCAGTGATTCCTGACATTATTTGAAGTAAAAAATGCACACGAAATTTTTGCCCCCGGTGACTTTTTTTTGTTTATTCAATAGTATCTTTATCTGAAAATATCTTTCATCTCGTCAGTGGTCACCCAGCCGAGAGACTGACATTTTTGCAGTAAAAATTCTAAATGAAATTTTTGCTCCAGCGACTTTATTTTTATTTTTCCAAAAGTTTATTTATCTGAAACTCTCTTTCATCCCGTAACTGGCCAATCAGCCGAGAGACCGCCCAACCCCTCACCCTAACCCTAACTGTCCAACAATACCTGACCTGACGATTTTAAATGTTTTAAGTTGAAAAAAAACGTCAAATATATCACTAGAGACCAAAATTGTATTAACATTTTTACCCCAATTAACGTCAGGAGCAGTAAAAAGTAAGTCAAGTTCACCCATGAGCACCCTGTACACCTATAAAAAAAATCTATTGTACAATATTTCAAGTATGTCTATATTAGCTACCCTATTAGGTTTATGGACATAATGTATAAACTACGTACTTTTGTTAAAAACGCTTTCACTGGACGAAAATAAACAAACAAACAATTGTGTAAATAACCTAGTGTTCTCTTTTTCAGTGTGCAAGTAGGTATAAATTTACAAATATACCTTGGAATGCTTCAACCCTCCCTCCCATTAGTGCGAGGTTAGATTAGACCCACGATCTCTTATTTAATAATTGCCTGATATTAGTTAATGTCTGATGGGGCTCGTTTGGCTCCTTGCTAAACTTGTCCCATTATATGGTTAATTGAAAATTGCTACTCAGTATTCAGATCGCGTTGCGCCCTTTCGGGTTGTTTCTGTACGCAAAAATGGAACCTGGATTACCTGGGCTGGTCTATTCACTTATAAAGTTAGTTTTACTTTAAACTTTGGTAAAGAAAACGGAGTTTTGCTTCGGAAAGTAACTGAATGAAATTTGGCTAATAATCGCTTAATTACAAGGAACGGAAAAGAATGTATCGAACGTCAGGTAAAGAATGCGAAGACTGCCTTCATTTACCTCGGTTAAAAATCAGACAAAATTTTGAAACTTTTTCCGATTTACTTTTAATGAAATTGATTACCAAAATATGAATCTATTGAAACACAAAATGATGTTGGATCTTTGTATTTTCATCTTTATAACCTAATAACTTAGGCGTATATAAACATTTAAAAAAATATATATGGGTTACATTTACTGAATACAAGCGAGTTCCCGGCATGCGTTGCTATGCAACTTAATAAAGACATTGTTTATCCTGCGTGTCCTTTCCCATTCGCCCCGTTCCCCTTCCACCTCCTCTTCCTCTTCCGCATCCCCGTCCCCTCACGCGTTCCCACTCGGCCTTTCCTCTCCCAACTCCCCTCTCCCGCTTCCCCCTTCCCGCGAACCCCCTCCCGAGTTCCCCTCCCCCCTCCCGCATTCCATACATTCAGTTCATGTACATTCAGTTTTCAAACAGATCGCGTGCCACCTATTGCAATTTTTTAATATAAATTTCATAATGCCAAAGCTCAATATTGTACACAGAAACCCATCACGGGAATGCGCACATCCCCCAAGTCCCCAAAATTTCATCGCAATCGGATGAACAGTTAGCAACGCATAATTTCATGATGCCAGAACTCACTATTATATATAGAAACAATCGCGGACATGCGCACTAGGGTGGGTCACGACTGTATGGGAAAAAATTCTTGTTTTGATTTGTCTAATATTGATAAACTGGAGATATATAATCACGTAATTAAAAAAATCCATTAAATATTAACTATTTTTAATAAAAAACGAAATAGAGGGAATATTAAAATTTAATTATTAAAAAAAAATATTAATTTAATTCAAATTATCTTGAGGCAATTTATTCAAATACCAGCAAAATCCTTCTTACTCTCAAATTTCGGCATTATTTAGCAAGACTCAATCTTGGGACTGTTTGTAAATGATTTCGTAAAAATATACTATATTTGCTGTGGAAGATTACAAAAAATATGATTTTAAGGATTCAAAGTAACTTTTTACATTAGAAATAACCCGTTATAATGAAAATTTTAAAAACTTTGAAGTGAATCTGGAGGAAGAAGATTGTATCAGAAATTTAAAAAAATTAAAAACGTCGTTTTGAAACGATTTGGCACCCTTTTATCGCTCTTAGAATTTAAAGATATATATTTTTTTAAATGATTCACCTTAATGCACACGTCAAATCCCCAAAATTTCATCGTAATCGAATGAACGGTTAGCAATGCGTAATTTTATGATGACAGAACTCACTATTGTATATAGAAACCATCGAGAGCATGCGCACACCAAATCCCTAAAGTTTCATCGCAATCTGATGAATGGTTTAGCAAAGCATAGGCATCACATACAAACTCAGAAACATTTTGATTTATGTACATATAGAAATTTATTTATTTATTTCAAAACATACGGCACAACATGTGCCATTGACATAATTATATTTATATATATATTATAATACAATAACATAAGAAAGTGTCATATAAATGTAAAGTTAAATATAAAAACAAAAGGTAAAAAAAGGAGTTAAGGTAATGAGTAGTAAATAGAATTATGATGTATAAAATGAAAGTATAAAGTAAAAGTGTAAACTATAAAATATAATGTAAAAGTAAAAAGTTAAGATAAAAAGTTGAAAAGCAGGAAATAATATAAACTATAAGTTACCTTTGTAAATAATATAAAGTACAACAACAGTTATAAATATAAAAAAGTATGACAAGTAAACAGTAAGAAATGCTCTTAGGAGCCAAATATTGAAGATAACCAAAAATTAAAAAAATATATGTAATAAATAAAAGGAAGGTATTACGGAGTATACAATGCGATATGAAAAGTAGGTACCTATGATATGTTTCTAATCCATAGGTATTAGAGTGCAAACTGGTAGGACATAATATTATGGTTACCTGGTTATATTTATTATGATTACGTGGTAGTACTAGCAGATAAATTTTGTCTAATGCATTTTTTGTATGATGACAGACTTTTGGCATGATCGATATGAGCAAATTCATTACATAAAGTGCGTAAACGAAGTATTATTGAATTTTGTTCTGCATTACTGAGAGTGTTGTTGCAATAATAAGGTGTTTTGAGTCGAGTTGTCTACTAGGTATATGATAATTTATTAACGATACCAGTTTAGGAGAGTCAAACCAGTTATTGTTTATTTTAAATTAAAAAAATAAGATCATTGAGTATTCTTCTATCTTTTAACGAAGAGTCGCATTTTTTTGTAATAGAGAATCATAGTTCATGTCATCCACGGGAATTCCTAATTTGAAATTAATTGATCTGAGAAATTTGCGTTGGATTTTTTCAATGGAGTTTGCTTGGCTTTTGTAGAGAGGGTTCCATATGGGGGAATTATATTCCAAATGACTCCTAACCAGAGCTGTATATAGTAATTTAAATGTATGAATGTTTTTGAAATCTTTACATAGTCTTAGAAGCCCAGCATTTTCATAGCTTTATTAGTAATGATATCAATGTGGTTGATAAATAGTAATTTAGTGTCGAAGGTTATTCCGAGGTCCCTTATTACAGGCACTGACATTAAACTGTGATTGTTAAGTGAATAACTGTATTTGATGGGGTTTTTTATTCTAAAGAAACTCATGATTTGACATTTTTTAATGTTAAGTGTAAGTTTGTTAATGGTACACCATTCTGCGAATTTTACGAAATTGGATTGAAGGAACAAGCAGTAGTATATATTTTTAATGATTTTATAAATTTTAATGCATCAGCAAATAATAATATGTTAACATCAGAGAATATGGAAGTGACATCGTTTATAAATAGTATAAACAATATTGGACCAAGGTGCGAACCCTGAGGCACACCACTAGTTGCTTCAAATTCGTAAGACAAGTGTTCTTTAATAGAGACAGTTAGTACACGTTTTGATAAATAATTCTTAATCCAGCATAATAATTTACCACTTATTCCTAGTTTAGACAATTTATTTATAAGAATTTTAATGCAAACCTTATCATGCAAACCTTATCAAAAGCTTTACTAAAATCCGTATAAATTGAGTCAACTTGTTCTCTATTAGCAAGAGCACCTGAGATAAAATTTTCGTACAGTGTAAGGTTAGTTAAAGTAGATCTTTCAGAGATAAAACCATGTTGAAATGATGAGATATTAAATTTTATGCAAGAACATATTTTTTGAAGAATTAACTTTTCAAAAATTTTTGGTATCGACGATTGTATGCATATTGGTCTGTAAAGATACAAGAAAAAAAATTATAAATTAAGTAAATTTGATTATTAATATATATAAAAATCAACCCGTAAACACAGAAGTGTATTTACTTCAACAATCTATTTTTAATTTTCGACCTAGTCGCGCCATCTCTTCGGCCGGCAATTTCAAAATAAAACTTTTTTTTGGTTTGACCGTGGATTCCTCCCCAGGGACTGGCTCTTAACTGATGGGAACTTTGAATTGACTGAAAAAATTGGTTTGACTGAGTATTGAACCTTTCTCTCCGGGGAAATGAGTGAACACCTCTAAAACTTTAGTTAAATCGTATGCGGATATCGTAATCATGGATAGAAAAATATTTAAAATAAACATCTTCACAATTCATCAGAAAATATGTTTGAAAATAACTAGAACCCAACTAATTCGACACTTATTTTCGTAGCGTCATTATAAAATATACACGTTGCCCAAAAAAAAACAGTGAAAAGTAGCAAAAAAATTCTGAGTTGTAGCGAGAATAATTATTGCAGATATTCATGACAACAAAGTCGACATCTGATTCAAAAGTCTCCCCGTATTACTTACGATACCTGTAAACTAACTCAAAATACAAATTAACAATCTTCGATTCGATACTTCGATGAGAACAGTTTTATGTAATTGCCTTATTATCATGTCTTCTTTATTTCTTTATTTGTTCTCTTTCTCTGCGGGTTATGTTTTATTTTGACACTTCTATGTTTTATGTTTTATATTTCATTTTGATTATCGTTATTTCTGTTAGTAACGTCTGCCCTTATTTCTGTTAGTTTCTTCTAGTAAAAACTAAAAACATTGTAGATATTAGAGACATTTTTAATGTGCAATTCTTGTATACATGCCAAAGGTAAAAAAACTTACGTGATTGTTTTTCATTATATCTTACCAGCCTAAAATTTTGGAAAATGCTTACCCAAGAAAGTACACAGTGATCTGATAAAAAATCGTAAAAAACAAAGTTCGCCCTACATATTTCTAAATTTCGTTGCGTTGTTAAATCGAAGCTCACGTTGTTAAAAGTATATGCTCGTAGGTACTATTGAAAAACAATGTAAATAAATCATTCGTGGAGGATTTTTTTGTGAGTGCATACAATATTCCTGATATTATTTAACAAACCTGCTCAAAGATTCCATTACTAGTATTTAATTTGTTGTAAGTACGTCTACGAGTTGTTAAATTTTTGGTACGTATTTATGGCTCATAAGGTTCTGTCCAGTGGAAACAAAATATTAATATTATTTTGGTGCGCTCATATTCCTTAAAAGTCTGTCCTTAATGAGCTTTCTTATAAAGCAGAACCTTCAGAATTTCTGCCGGTTACTTGCAAACATTTTAATAATTTGATACAAAAACGACATGATTGTTTGTTGTTTCCAAATAAGGGTTTATTGTTCATCATGATATCAAGATGGCGGGAGGTAGCGGTAAGCAGGAGAGGCGAAGAGGAAGGTGGGAGGTGGGAGGAAGCGAGGGAGGCGTGAAATTATCAAATGAAAGATGAATATTTAGATTAGAAGGAGCGATATTATTATTCATGGGAGTGTTGAAGACGAGAAATGCTCTCGGGTGGGTGAGAGCCATGTTAACATCTCACTACACCGACAAATTTTACAACAATTTAACCTGCCCAAGTTTAATAAAGTACCAGATTATTTTCATTAATTGCACCTTCCTGTCTAGATATTTTATAAAAAATAAACTATATTGTTTGATATAGTCGTTAATTTGAACTAACGAGCTTGATGCCCTCCGTCAAAATATGCCTATGAAAAAAAATGTTTAGCCTTAAATTGTTCAGATTGACGGTCTCCTTAGTCGAGAGGTAGTGACAAAACTAGGCGTGAACTTGATTAAATTAAAAAGCAAAATTTCACAATTTATTCATTTAAAATAGTATGTCTGTAGCTTGTTTCAGTGGAAGATGCTCTCAGTATCATCGCCCTGGTATAAGACCACCATTCAGAATTGAAACGTTGCGTTGCTTGAAATGGCTTTAGCAGTTTTTAGTGACCAGATTTATCTGAATAGCCAGATACTTTCCCGTTATTACGAAATTATTAAACAATTGAGACAAACACTTCATACGGAGAAAACAAAACAAAATGAACCGAAATAAAATTAAATATTTTAAACATCGTAGGTATAAATAAAAGTAGGGCAGGGAAAAATAAAATTGTATAAATAAGTCCTCTCAGTTTTATAATAAACCACAATCAATGGTCTTGAACTTCAAAATAATTAGAAAAATAAAATAATTGCCGAACATTATTAAATTTGGATACAATTTTAGATTTTTACGGCCTAAAGTATTTCAATGATTTATTGTGGGGAATTAAGCTGTGTTGCGCTACGTCCTTTAGCCAACATTTCGGATAGCGTTGCGGTTTCCATCAACAGGGCAAATGCAGTCCTGGATTTGTCGATAGGCCATATAGGCTGCGGCCTAGGGGCGGCAGCGTGCAAGCGAGTGGTTATGATAGGCAACTTTTAAGGAGGAAGGGGCGCAAATAAATCCGCCTCTGGGCAAATGTGTGAATTGAAGAATTATAATTAATTTTTATTTTAAAATTAAATGTAGTACTACGTATTGACCACAATAACAATAAATTAAACAGTGTCGTATGTAGGTACCTACATTAATTATTGTCATTTAAAATTTTGTAATTTATTATCATTTATAATTTTTAACTTTGATGTTAACTAATCAAAAAATGTTATTTTGATGAAGTATAAATTTCAACTGCTGATGAAATAAAGTTTCCCATCTAATTTTGACTGCTACAAAACAAATTCCGTATAAAAACAATACGATTTTTTTTTTTTTTGATTTTTAGATTTTTATTTGATTTTTTTGTGCTTACTTAGATGTTCATTGTAATAAATAAGTAACACGTAAAAAGCCCAGCAGGGCGGGAAATTCAAAGTAAATAAATATTTTACTATAGATTCTCAACTACTTACTTCGGATATCTTTATTATCAGACTGAAGAAAAAGATAGCTTTAAAATGTATTATTTTATTAAAAATGATTTTTTTTTATAACAAAACTATTATTAAATATTTAACTGACAGCCCTGAAACCGTTAGCTAATTAGCAATACCTAATTGCTTAGTAATTCCAAACAAGATAACTTTGAAGATAACAATAAACTCAATACAAATTTACTCTATTTGGTGTCTATAAATACTGTTGACAACTTTTCTGACAAATCCCTTTTGTTTACATCTGTTTAATTCTAAATAATCCTATTTAAATATTATCTTCTCTGTTATTATAACATTGTTTTTATTTTTTTAGTATAGTAACAGTAGTTTAGTAACACATAATAGTATCCTATACCTAAATAGTTGCTTTTATCACACATACTTTGTTAAATGTTCAATCTTATTGTGTTTTTATTGATAATCTCCTGTGTACCACTGTATACTTATATTATCATGTACCTATACTTGAATTTAAAAGCCATTCTATGGCGTTTAAGTAAATAAATATTCCCCATTAGGAAGTTTCTGGTTAAGCGATGAGCTGGAATATAATCCCCTTTCTAAATACATCTGAACATTAAATGCATAAACTTATAAATAAAATTTCTCTAACCCATTTTGTTAGGAAGGCTCTATTTTTAATTTGGTAGATGCACGGACATATGAATATATCTGGACCTGCCCTAAGTGATAAAAACGTGTTATTTCCCCCTCCCCATGGAGCCAGCTGGAGCTCCTCCTTGGAGCCAGCTCGCTCCATGGGGAGGGAAGAGAACCTCACTTGAATCTAAAATATGTGACGTCATCATTCTTGTCCTGAACAGCGCGGAAGTAACATTCATACATTTTTCGAAATAACACGCCAAAAACGGTAGCTTGTGGTATACATTTTACCCACATATTATATGAACATAGCGAATGTGGGCGGTTCTCCAGTGTGCTCGTCGCTGGTTACAGGGGTAAGCAAATTATGAAACATTTGTAAAAGTGTCTTAACTAAACACGGCAACAAAATATTGCTATGTGAATTGGGGCGAATATTTTCGGGGCGAGCATTTGGCCTTAGCAAATATGTTATTAACGTGGCAAGCAATTCGCGCTCCTATGTAAAAAGGTCTATTCATTCAAAGCAAATTTTGCTTTTAAGAACTAAATGGTGATATTATAATGCGAGATGCCTATATACTCTCAGATTGATTTTTAACGAATCACAGTCATTTTTCCTCTCTCCGCCCCCCATAGTTTGGTTTTAAACCTCATCTGTATGTTCTGGTCTATTGAATTCTGATGTCTATGGGTAGGTGGGTGACCGCCAAACCATCTGTGTAATAGTGTTTGGCGGTCATTCCGCTCTGCCTACCCTGTGCTTAAACTATCTGATGGTATTGTAAACTGTTAGGATGACTGAACTACTAGGTATGGACTTGTATGTATTTGAGACGATGTATGAATGTCATTATGGCAAAGCGTGACAAGTAGGTACAGTAAATGACAAAATATGCATTGCTAGTTTTAATTATGTATCAAAATGTATTGTTACCGTACTGTATATGATCCCTCAATAAGTTTCTTAACTTTTGGGAAATAATGCATATTATTTATTTATTAACGCTCTTATGGGCTTTTACATACATTTACATTTTTTTATATTTTAGTGCATACAGGTGTGTTTAGATGACGAAGAAAACTTTTCACATGGTATATAGAAGTAAAGCTGGTAAGTAAAAAGTATAGCATTATACAATAAAGTGAAAAAATCAGTTTTAGAGCTGCAGATAGCATGATATATGTATATAACAAATAATAATAATGAATGGGTTCTTAATAACGCTAATAAAATTAAAAAAAATTAAAAAAATAAAAATATATGTGTAATTTATATGTGTTGAATACATAGCGAAGTTGATTTCAAACAAAAGATGTTATGTACCTATTGTACGAGGTTTTACTAATCTAAAAAGTTATATATATATATATATATCAAAGTAAGTGCACAAACAAAAGCTAGTCGATAACTATTATTAATAAAAAACATTAATAAATATCATCTTAAAAAAGCCCAATAAATATTTTCCAAGATTTCCCGGTTCCCCCAATTACAAAAATTTATGACAATATTGCACTATTACAATTGCATAAAGATTTCTTTAGTAAAAATACTACACCACAATTAAATAATAGCAAAAGAATCATATCTGTTGGATGACTAACCGTACCACTAGTACGAACCACAACAGCACAGCATGACTCCAGATACTAATAATAATACCAATAATAATTTCTTATAATTAAATTATAATATGTAAATGAAATCTTCAGCACGGGAGATCCCAGTGAGGATATCATTAACTCTACTGTTACTAAGAAATAAAGACACTAAATCATTATTAAAATTAAATTACATTTAAATTTAAAATATCTACAGCCTGCATGTCGGACGAATATCTGCAGCTCATATGTTGAACTAATATCTACGAACTTCAGTGTTGACTAATATCTACAGAGCTAAGGTCAAACGAATATGTATGACGGTCCCAGTGTTGACTAATATCTACAGAGCGCAGGTTGAACTAATATCTACAGAGCGTAGGTTGGACTAATCAGCTAAATGTGTCCAATAGTCCGATATTAGGGATTTTTACATACATACTTACATAAATTAAGTTTTTTAAACTGCACACGCAATATTACGTTATTCCAATATGCTATACATAATTGCAAATCCAACCTCTGCCAGTGCTGTAGATATTCGTCAACACTTTGGTTCTCATAGATATTAGTCAACAGTTTGAGCTGTAGATATTCGTCAACACTTTGGTTCTCATAGATAGTTCGATTTTTTCAGTTTTTGGAATTCCTGTAGATATTAGTAGACGCCTCCCACTGCATCACTATATATTCAAGGGTTTAAAATTATTCAATAAATTACCTTTAGATGCACGATCGGAAGAAAACTACGACAAATATATTAATAAAAAAAAATTAAATACTCTAGTACCACCTCATAACTTTTCTTATTGTTTAGAAATATGTTTTGCTTTATCAATCCTTTGAATCATTTATTAATTAACCAATAATTTTATTACTTGTATCGTATTTTCTCATAAACTGACTATTAGTTTTTGTAATAATATTTTTAATTTATATAGATGTAAAAGTATTTAGTTGTCCTCTCCTAAACACAAGCAGCTGCTTATTAGGAGAGTGATTGAAATATTGTTGTTTTATTGTGTTGTAAAATTGAAACTTTAATAAATGTTTAATAGATGATTTAGTGCAACAAAGCGCGTTGGCGACTGAAACGGTATAGGGTTTGTAAGTGTGTAGGTGTATTTTGTACAACAAAATCTTACCCATTATAACCGGTGTAGTGTTTGTAGACCATTTAGCACAACAAACCCTGTTCCATTTCAGTCGCCGCCGCGACTGAACCTTTTTGTATAGATTTTGAAAATACGTCTCCAAATCAACTTGATAACCTAATCGGTGTATATCACTAAATATTATTAAATTGTGCGTGTGATTCAAACTCGGACTAGAAAATATCTAAAGGGCAGCTAATGCATCGGTGTCTTTGATGTACATTTAGATCTGCTGATTGCCATTTTGTTTATATATTTGGTATCCGCGAAAAGTAAATTCATCAGTCAATTTTTAGGGTATTATGCCCAACGAATTTGGTGTTATTTAAAAACCCAGGCTCAAATATTATGATTCATTACCTACATCCATAAAAAAAATGTAAATTCAATATTTGCCTATTTTATATTAATTTTATTTAATAATGAAAACTAATTAATCTCCCTGTAATATTTTTTTTCCGTGCGTTCTCATTTGTTTGTTCTTATTGAAGTGAAACTTCTATAGCCCCGCTGTGATTCAGATTTCGGATGAAACGGAGTTTATTTATTTATTTACACATATACGGCACAACACGTGCCATTAACATAATTGACATACTTATAATACAACAACATGAAGAATAGTACAACATGAAGAATAACAGTATAAATGTTAGTGAAATTTAATTTAAGAAAAAAGGTGAAAAGTAAGGTAATAAGTAGTGTATAAAAACTATAATGTATAAAAGTAAAATATAAAGTGAATAGTATAAAATATAAAGTATTAAGTACAAACTATAAATTATTAGGTAAAAGTAAAAATAAAAATTTAAAGAGAGAAATAAAACAATAAAATGTAAAAATACAAATAAAAGATACCTACAACGATTTAAATATAAAATATTAAAAGTAACAAATCCTGGATTATGTTAACCGATATGATAAATTTTACAAGTAGTACCTATGATTTTTAGTGCATTAATAGTTTTAGAGTGAAGTATTGGTAGGCATATTATGTTTATATGGTTTATTATATTTACGTGGTACTAGCAAACAAATTAAGTCTTATATACGCATCTTATGTATGAAGCCAGATTACCGGCGGCGTGATCAATATTAGCATATTCATTGCCTAAAATATGCAAGCGATTTATGGTTGAGTTTTGTTCTGCGTTCGTCATAGTATTGTCACAATGGAAAGGTGTTTTGAGTCGAGTCGGTCTACAAGGTACATGGTAATTTATTAATGAGACCAATTCAGGGGAGTCAAACCAGTTATTGTTTATTTTAAATAGAAAAATAAGATCGTTGAGTATTCTTCTATCTTTTAACGATAAGAGTCGCATTTTTTGTAATAAAGATTCATAGTTTATGTCAACCGCGGGAATACCTAATTTGAAATTAATTGATCTGAGAAATTTGCGTTGGATTCTTTCAATGGAGTTTGCGTGGCTTTTGTAGAAAGGGTTCCATATGGGGGAATTGTATTCTAAATGACTCCTAACCAGAGTTGTATATAGTATTTTGTATGTTTGGATATTTTTGAAATCTTTACAAATTCTTACAATGAAGCCCAGCATTTTCATTGCTTTACCAGTGGTTGGTAAATAGTAGTTTAGAGTCGAAGGTTATTCCAAGGTCCCTTATTACAGGTACTGACAATAAACTGTGATTGTTAAAAGAATAACTATATTTGATAGGGTTTTTAATTCTAAAGAAACTCATGAGTTGACGATTACTGTACCTGCGACGCATCGGTGACCGGCCAACTCAGAATGAAACCAACTCAGAACCACCTCAGAAAGGTGATAAAAAAAATATTTTAAAAATTGATTAAATAGGTTAAGTAAGGTTATGGTTACCAGCTATTTTTAAATTATTAGGTCTTTTTATAGGCGAACATAGCCTATATTTGTGGGGAAATCTGAAATTCTCTAGCCAATAATTTTAAACAATTTTCATCCGCTACAATAATATTTTTTACCACTCTCCCGTAATAGTAATGCGTAGACTAATGTCCAAACGTTTGCAGTTGGAAGTTGGCCCCAGTGTTGCTGTGCCATTAGTGTCAAATTAAAAAATTTGCCGGAAATCAAAGTGTTGCAAAATATAAAAAAAAAATGCAGATTTTTATAAAATTAATTTAACATTATCGGAGACGGAACAATTTCAAGAAGTGACGTCACGAGCCCAAAAAATTGATTTATATATTTAAAAAAAAAAACAATTAAAATTTCGAAAATAAATTTATTAACTTTTTCGTAATCTTAGTAGAAAAATCTATCCACACGATTTTTTCCAAGTCGTTATGAAATCCATGCAAGTGGCCTATTATTGGCATTATTTTTTATGTTAAAATGGTTAAGAACTTGACTAAGATGACAAGTTATAATGATGCCATGATTCTCAGAAACCTAAACGGATTTAGTATGGTTTTTCTAAGACTCATTTGTTCTCAATACCTTCATAATTTCTTGTCAGAATCGTGACTTTTGGCGCCAAAACTGTATGCCTACGTCCAACTACTACCGCGGCCAAACCGGTTCCGGGTCCAAAACAGGTTCTCTCGAAGGTTCACGTACGACCTGACCTCACTCACTCACAAAACTCACCACAAGAAACTAAAATACACCCACTCTTAAAAAGGTCAAATCAACCACCCACAAAAAACAGATTTTAAAAAATGCTGGGTTCACGTAACACTTTTCTACTAGATGCCAAGTGTGAAATGTTTATTTCTCGGAATCTACCTGGCTAGAGCTAATGAAGCCATGCAACTGTAACCGCAGTGCGCTAGTTTCATCTCGGAGTTCCGTATGCGCTAACCGGCCGTTGAGAGTTAGAAAGATTAGACGAAGGATTACGTGCCGTGTAGTGAGTTGTTTGTGGAACATTCATTGCTCGCGCATAGACACATGTGAAAAAATGTAGGCAAAGCTTGGCGAGCCGGTTCGTGTCCCTAGGGCAGGGCCGTAAGTGAAAAGTGGTCGGCAACCCAAAACAATTCAAACAAAAAATAAAAAAAAACATTAAAAAAATCAAATCATTTTTACCTTTGTAGCAAACTGAAACTGCTCGTCAAACTTTTATTAAGTAGTAGTTCCATAAACAGTAGACCTAGCGTCCAAAAAAGTGTGATTCCAGTTTTATCTTGTTTAATAAATCAAAAAAAAAATTTCTTCTGAAATCAAATTTATAAAAAGTCATTTAAATACACCTAGTCATAGGCACCGACCTGCAAAATTATAAACCACTAACTTTTTCCCGCGGCTTCACTCGCATGGCATTCGGGGATTTCCACTCAGCCTCCTCCATATTCCCTCTCCTCACTCCACTCTCCCCATCAATCCCCTTCCCCCTCCACCCACCCCTCCCCCCACTCCACTCCCCCCATCAACCTCCTTCCCCCCACCCCCTACCCCTCCCAACAACCTCCTCCATCCTTCCCCTTTCCCCTCCCTTCCCTCCCTCCTCTTCCTCCCCCTCTCCATCTCCTAACCCCCTTTCCCCCACCCTCCTCCCCCTCCCCTTCCCCCCCTCCATGCTCCCCCCACTAACCTCTCGCATTCCACACATTCATTCCCGAAACATTCAGTTTTCAAACTGCTCGCATGCCACCTGTTATAATTTCTTATTCAAAATTCATAATGCCAGAACTCAACGGTAGTTTTATACAACAAAAAAACGAACAAAAAATAAAATTATCCAATTTGGTTCAGTCGTTCGGGTTTATGCGCATACATACATTTTGGTGATTCATTTTTATAGATAGTTATTAAGTACGAATTATTATTCTCTTTTTATATTCTACCAAAAAATCCAGTACGGCAGTTTTAAACTTAAAAAATGCGATTCCTATCTATCCAATTAAAACAATAATTGTTGTGTGACATTATGTCAAAATTTGAGAATGACATTTTGCAAAACAAAGATTCTTAAATAAAAATTCTATTTTAGAAAATATTTAAGCGAATTTATTTGAAGTACCTACTTCCCTAATAATTTGAATCGATTAAAGAATTATAGATATCTTACTAATCGTGCCACCTATTGCAATTTTTTCATAGAAATTTCGTAATGCCAGAGCTCTGAGCTATAGCCTTTATGTTCATATTATTGTAAAGTTTCATTAAAATCCATTCTGTAAAGTAGGAATTAGTATTTTATGCATATTTGAATTTTAACCTCAAGGGATGTCCATAGTACCCTAATTTAAAAAAAAACATCGTTTCCAAGGCGACAATTGGCGTTTGCAATAAATCGATTTTGTTTGCGACAGAAAACGTATGATAAATAATTTCATAACGCCAGAGATTATTCATAATGCCAGAGCTTACCAATATATATAGCCTATAGATCTCGCAAATAATGTAGCTTTCTATTAGTGAAAGAATTTTTAAAATCTATTCAGTAGTTTTTGCGTGAAAGAGTAACAAACATACATCCATACACACTTTCACCTTTATAATATTAGTAGGATTTATAATATTAGTAGGATAAATTTTGCCTAAAAATTATAGAAAAATTAAATAAAGATTTAAACAATTTGTTGAAAGAAACGCCACTATCACATTGACTAATCTTTTTTCAAACATTCTTCTATAGGTATAAATAATATTTAAAAAATGCGCAAAATAAAGTACAAATAAACACGTCAATTTCACATTTGGAAAAAATTGTGTTTATAAAATGTAACTATTTATTTTATTATTTTTATTGTATTTTAACACATTATTTGATAATTGGGTTTGGGTTCGGCTTCGCCCAGTTGATATTCATAAAAATGCAAATACAAGCCAGCCGAGGTTCCTCACGCTAGCTGTTAACGTATGTGGTGCTATCTTTTTCTGTTACGATAGTAGCCTAGTCACAAACTTCACAATCACAGGTGGTCTACGTATGGCGCGGCGTCAGAGTTGTACTCGGAGTCGGATTCTTACATTTTAACCGTACAGTCGCTATCGTATTAATACCGTCATATGTGGGTACTCTGCCGGTGCTGAGGCCCCCATTTTAAAGTTTAATAAAATTCAATCAAAATATGAAATGAAATAATAAAATTAAATAAAACAGACGAAATTAAAATAAATAAAATAACAATGGCGGTAATAAAAAATCGTTTGGAAGTGAGCAGGAAACTGATCGAGATAGGAATTTTAGGAGAATATAAGATTATATTCCACACAAAACGAACGGTAGTAAAAGTCCCGTCGCTCTTGGAAGACATGTAATGATCAAGCGAATAATAAACCTACTTGAGTCGGGTCAGATCAAATGTAGGAAAACAGATGTGCATATTTGAAGCGATATGTATGAGAAGTTTGTGCCAGCGCGTAGGTACAGATTCTTTTTTTATGTGAATACCGAACAAGAGTCTCAACTGCTCTCATCCGCCTCGGGTATGTTCTGAGGCAGAAGGTAAGTGGGGAGGTGCATGAGATGGGGTAGAGGAAGGTGGAGAAATTCCTGACTACTCATATCTAATCACGAAACATTGCTGAAGCCATTTCAAGCAACTTCAATTCTAACCAGGGCTCTACTAAGAGTATCTTCTACTCTGGAACGTGCAGAAATATACCTTAAATTATTTTTCAATTGATTAAATTGTGAAACAAATCAACCAAATATTCTTTTCTTACGCACGCCGGGATTTGAACTCGCAACCTCCGGATCGCTAGTCGAGAGTCTTGTCCCTCAACCACGGAGGCCGTCAGGTATATTGTCATATACGGCGATATTCAGTCAGAATAATAGAAGAGAATGTATGAGACGATGTATGAATGTGAGTGAGGCAAAGAGTGTGTGCCAAGACCGAGTTGTTTGGCGGTCCGTCCTCTCTGCCTACCCCTGCGGAGAAACGGCGTGATGGTTAGTTAGTTAGTTAGTTACGGCGATATTCGCGATATTGAATAATATTTTTTTATCTGAAGATCACAATAAGTATGTTACAAAAAAATCAGGGAAAATTTAAAAAATATATTGTTTTTCTCGTTCGATTTCTCTCCCGTTTAATCACAGGAGACCAAATTTGTCCCAGCTCACATAAGACTCACAAAAATCGATGTATCTCCCTTACCGTGCTTCGTGAGGAGAAATCAACATATATGTATAAAAATCTCAAAATGTTTGTGTGTATGTATGTACATATGCCCGCTATGCGTTGCTAAACCGTTCATCCGATTGCGATGAAACTTTGGGAATTTGATGTGTGCGTGCCCGCGATGGTTTCTGAATACAAAAGTGAGCTCTGGAATCATGAAATTATGCATTGCTAAACCGTTCATCCGATTGCGATGAAACTTTGGTGAATTGTTGTGAGCACGTCAACGTCATTATGTAATTTGTATAAAAAAAATTGCAACAAGTGGCACGCGAGCCTTTGGAAAACTGAATGTACTGGGACTGAATGTGTGGATGCGGGAGGCGGGAGGGGAAATCGGGAAGGGGGTTCGTGGGACGATGGAAGCGGGAGAGGGGAGTGGGGAGAGGGAAAGCGGAGAAGGCAGAGTGGATACGCGTGAGGGGAAGGGGATGCGGAAGAAGAATGGGACGATGGGAAAGGACACGCAGGGAGAAACAATATCTTTATTAAGTGGCATAGCAACGCATGGCGGGAACTACAAACCCAGAAGCTAGCATATTTTGATTTTTATATATATAGATTTCCCCCTTAAACAATGCGAGCGAAGCCGCGGGTAACAGCTAGTATGATATAAATCTAAACGGGATTAGAAAGAGAAAACTCAAATCTAGAATTTAACCAAAGAAACATTTAAATTTGCACCTCTATGAAACCATGGCAATCTCCGATAGCAATTTGAGAAAAATTATAAAATTTCGAGATCATTTTTTTTATAAAACGAGAAAATGGTGAGGTGTTTAACATTTATAATACATTTGCATTACAAAATATGCGCGTGTTTATATTTTTACCATATCAGTAATTTTAGATAGAAATAACGTATGGCGTGCCATTTTAAAAACTTTTTTATGTTTAATATTTCAAATATTATATTTGTATTTCTAATAATGGTATTTGTAAACGTATTTCATCACCTTTCAAAAACAGTTTTTAATTGTATATCATTATAGTATATTATATTATATCCACATTATAGTATACATGTACAAGCTCTTGAAAGAATACAAAACAAATTCTTACGTTTTCTAAATTTTAAAATGGATATTCCAGCAATTATGTTGAACTACAACAATATTTTAAATGATATGAATATGCTCAAATTGTCCGACAGAAGAATTTACACTGACTTGGTATTTCTATATAAAATTCTAAATGATTTAATCGATAGTCCGGTATTGCTAGAATTGATAAGCTTCCGGATTCCACTACGTAATACTAGATTTATTTCAGGGCAGAAATTCTGGGACGAACTACCATATGTATTCCTCTTTGCCAAGAATACTAATGGAGGGAAACAATTACACGAAGTCAGTGGACATCTTCAATTTATGTTTAAATAAATATAAAATATTGTTACTGAGACAGTTCAGTTATGTACAATGAATGCTGTATATTTCTTATTAGTCATATGTTATGTTTGTAAAAGCCCCGAAAAAGGGCGTAAATAAATAAATAAATAAATAAGTAAATAAATTGGTGCATTCACTTCCCTTATCCCATTCAATACCCGATTGGTTGGTGGCATTAAAAATACCTAAGAACGTAATGATTTCGACAAACCTTGCCTTCTTTTGGAAGGCATATCGCATATGATGTAGGTGAGGTATTAACGATAATTACAATAATTAGATAATTTCTCTCTGATTCTAATATACCTATAATAATAATATATTTGGACAACTTATATAGCGCTGTTTTTGCGAAAAATCACCTATGATTTCTATGAGAATCTGGCCTTAACTTATTTCACTCTCGGGTACCTACGTATCGAAGTCATAGGGAGGTTTGAAAAAGCTGTTCAAAGTATGATAACATTTTATGTTCCAGAAATCGGATTTTTCTCAAACGTACGGACAAGTATTTCGCTACCTTTTCAACTCGGTGTATGAAAAGGTTACCGATGAATGGCTCTAGTTAATGTTAGTGCTTGTGCATTTTGTAGACCGGTCTAGGTACTTGAGATCGGAAAACGATAAAAAATAACATTTTATGCCGTTTAGTTTCTCGAAATAGAATCGATAATCAATCTGAACTCGGTTAGAGAATCCATTTTTCCATTTTTTTAACTGATTGGATGGCAGGCCTACATTTGAAAATGTAATAAGTACGAAAAACTTAGCTTCGCGGTACCTAATCATTTCTTTAACAACTTGCTTCTTACTCCATACATTTATTTCACATGACTTCACTTTTTTCTAGCCTCGCTGAGCGCCATTGGTTGACCAAGTATTTGTCTATTGTTGTATTGTATGCAGTTTACGTTTGAAGCCCTGCTCTCGACAATGCGAATGCATATTGCATAGCCAGCCCGAGGTTTCTTCTCTACGATCGTTCAACTGCAGCGGCCTCCGTTCAAAACTTCGCGCTTTGCTTCGGGAACAGACCGAACGCAACACGAACAGCGAACTTCGGCGAACCGAGCATACGGAATCTGCGGGTGGCGGCCGTTGGAGCGGCCATCTAGCGGCGCGGGCCGAAGCTCGCGCGCGGAGAGGGTCCCATTCGCTCGCCAGCCAGCGAGAGACCGGCTTTCGGTTGGATACGACGTGTAACGTGTGCATAGCGTTCGCGCCCGTTTACTTCGGCGATACATTCGAAACTTCTCCAAAGTGCTCAACTTCCGATTCGAACCTGTAAAAAAAGTTCAAAGTGAAATAAACAATTTTAAAAAGTTAACATTTTATTATTCGTGAGTGCTTTCTTAAGTTTTTCAGTGTTAGTGACGTAGAATGGATACGGTGAAGGCATTTTGAATGCAAGCATAGTGTAAGGTGAAGTTTTTTCAACCTGAGAATATTCTTAGTGCGAAAAAGTAATAATATAAGTGATTGATTTTTTGTCTGAATTTATTGTGATGTGGTGACCGTTGGATTCTGACAGTTAGTGCGTGCCACTTCGAAGGAAGATAACAACTTCTTTCAAGATGGGGAGCAAGTCCTGGGATGTGGGGAGTTCTCTGGTGTTGACTTCAATCACAGGTGAGCTTATCCCTTCTCCTCTCGAACTGGCCTTGTTGGCTTTTGCATCCAAACCGGTTCAGCCACCATTGCCTTTCCACCCACACGAATGCAAAACTCCTCACAATCTCCTGGCGAATCTTCGTACTTTTTTTTTCTTGCGATGTTGACGACGACACATCTGCAGGCCACACGCTTGAATTAAATAATACTATGACGACACTGTTTGTTAGGAAAAATAAAATTTACGAGAAACGTTTTTTTGTTATTTTTTAACCGGTTTATGTTGCAAACGTTTTATGAGTACCTACCTACCCAGTTTTTCCGTCATTTATTGTCGTGTAATTAGATAGTGCAGTGTAGGTTTCTAATTTCGCATTTTTATAGGTAAACAATGCCGAATTAAAATTATTACGGTTGTGGACGAATTTTTTGTTGTTATTTACAAGATTGATGCTATTTACTTATTGCGACAAATAAAAAACATGTTGCTTAAATTAAACACTGGGTATTTTTTTCGTAAAATGTAAAATAAGTTGTAGGTACTTATTTAAAATGTCACTGAAATTTAAAAAAAGATCTCTGTACATAATAGATATTCTAGAGATATTTCGGGAATTTAATGTAGGTACCTACCGTCTAGGTATTATAGAATTGTATAAGAGAAACGCCTTATATCAAATTTATAAAGAATATTTTATCCAAAGAATTCACCCCTCGGATGACATAAGCAATAGATTCAAAACTAATGGCTTAATAGGTACCTACCTAGTCAATAGTCATCCCTATGCTTAGAACGACCACGGCTCAGCACCACTATTTGTATTTAGGTGTGAGATGGTAGGTACAATATATTATTGTCCAAAAACCAAATTAGTATAACCGAAACATTGAAATATGAATAATTCAAATAGTAAAGTAAGTCCCTGAAATTGGATAATGTTATATTGTACCTACCCTTAATTTTCCCTTACTTGATCTGCAATATTTAATATTAAAAAATATATTGTTATCGTCTTTCAATAACTATTTTTTTCTAAATTTTATAGGTATCTATGTCAAATAATGTTTGTATTTATTTCATAAGTTTTTGATCGTTGTTTACATAGGTATTTCATTAGAACATATTTTTTTGCATGTAAATACTCCTCCCATGAACACAAGCTCCTAGAGCTCAATTTATGGAGTAGTAGAATAATAATTAATTATTGTATAACTTTGCATTATGTATGTAATCATTTGTAAAGTTAAAAAAATCTTCTAAATAAATAAATAAAATATTATCGGAATCAAATCATAATAACATACCTACCTAGGTTAATAGCAAGAGTTATTTCACGGAATTTGAACAATTCGTCAAATTTCAAAGTGAATTTTCAAACAATCGGTCAATGATGGAATAATAACATAACTTTAAAATTTTGTGATATCTTTAATTTTTTGCAAAAAAAAAATTCTTTAATTTTACGTTTTCTTTTTGAGAGCGCCAATATTTCTACTTTACCGAATAAACTGTTATTTTTTCACGATGTGTGAATAATTTCCAAATTAACCCGCGCTTCTTCTTGAAACGAAAAAAACACCGTGAAGTCCATTATTATAACTAGGTAGGTACCTAGTCAATATAAAATATAAGTATTTTTTTTCTAAATTGTGTACCTATCTAAGATAATTATTTCATAAGTTCTTTGATAATTGTTTACACATTTCATTAGAACATTATAAATATAATGTACATATACAAATCAAACACAAACAATTTACATATCACAAAAACTAATAATAAAAACAATTTAAAAAAAACCCTACTCATATTCGTCAGAACTTTTATTCAAACAATTTAAAGTCAGAAAATTAAGTGCATTATACTTTTATCATGCAACATTACAAATTTATAAAGATAATATTAAAAATCAAGTTGCACCATTTAAAAATAACAGAAGTCTTAGACAAACATCAATACTTCCCACTCCAAAATGTAAAAAAAAAATTGGACAATTGAGTCATAAATATCTCGGAGCAAAATTTTTTAATTCATTACCAGAAAAAATTAGAAACATGAATACCAATATAAAAAATTTTAAAACTCACCTTAAAAATTATACTGAAAACTTCGTTTAAATGGTAAGTTAAATGTGATATAAATCAACTGAATGATATAAAAAAAGCAATACAATAACACCCCCCCATACACACAAGCCTTGCTTAATTATGGGGGTATATCAAATATATCTACTATGTAATTAATTACTGTATAAAATTTATTTGTAATTTATGTACCTTCTATTACTAATAAAAAAAAATTTTTGCATGTAAATACTCCTCTCATAAACACGAGCTCCTAGAGCGCAACTTATGGAGTAGTAGAAAAAAAATGATATCTAATAATTATTATTATAAATTATAACTAATATTTTTTTGTACTTTAGCAGCGCAGCGTACCTATCTACCTAGTCTATTTGCTTCTACATCTCAGAGCATTTTTTCTAAGTGAGGTGTTCACGAAACAGTACTATTTTAGATTAATCTTTACAACGAATCGGTTTGCATTAAGAATACAATGAATATTTTATTTATTTATTTTATTTATTAATTACATGTTACATAATTAGTATATTTGCTTGGGAAGATACATTAGGTCACCATACTAGGCAGCTGCCTGTATCATGGTGACCAATGGAGGATAGTTATTTCGAAGTGAAGTCTAGTTAAGTGTTAACATATTTAAATAAAATTATTTAAAAAATATATAAAAAAATATAAATTAATATCATTCATTTCTTATGACAAAAATCTTTTTTGAAAAAAAAAACAATATTTCTTTAAGTACGAACTAAATGTAACCTAAGTAAATATAAAGAGAGTATGTGAGTTTGAAGTGTGATAAATAGGCGAGAACTAGGTAAGTACTGGAGCAAACTGAATGCAATAAATATTTTAAAACAAGAACAATCATTACAATATTATGATAAAAACCGACTTGAGAATTTGCAGTACTTATATTTTTTCCAAGTTTTATTATTATTGTGATATATATTACTGTAAATGTTACTGTATATGCATTGGATAGATTGAAGCTTTTCCTACGGTTTCCACCAGGTACTTAGAATTAAAATAAAATAGTTACTTAATTAATAATTTATAAAAAATATCAGCGAAAACTATATACCTACTAAAGGTGTAATTTTTCGTTACAAATGTAGGTAGTATAAACGATTGTAAGAAACAATTTTAAAAAATACAATTTTATGACTAAAATTATCTGTGACAGTTTCCATTGAGTACCTTTTTTTCTTCTTCGTAAAATTATTCACAAAATAAATAAAAACCACTTTTGAAAAACAAATCGAAAAATATCCCATAACCTAACCTAACGTAACAACAGTGACGTCGTGAATTACGTTTTATGTATGAATTCATCCCTCTCACTGCGGCGATGGGTCGAGAGAGTCCGGCTGGACAAACCAAAAGATCTCCCTCATCCATTCTCACCCGATCCGGCTCACCACGCAATAGGTGGGCAAACGCATCCGCCTCCAAGACCTGAACAAACCTCACTCCATGAACCGGGCACCCCTGCTAAGTTACCAAACGTAGCGAACCACTTGCGATGACCTATGGCACGGGTGTTGGTTATCGAATAAATGGTTCGCGGGCCGGTGGTATCCATACCCGCCTCCCAAATCTTCAGGTTATTAAAGAAAGATACATTAATTTGATATTTAATGAAGTTTATGTAATTAAATTAGTAATTATGAATAAATATCTACATACTTAGTACTTCGTGAATAAATAAATATTTGGTAGGTAGGTAGGTACCTAGGTATACATATAGTTAGAATAAATTTGAAGGAACTCTCGTTCACAGTGTTGATGTTGCCTTCACGAGAACGGGTCGTTTCAACATATAACTTCAACACCTCCTTTAAAGTCATTAAAAGTATATTTTTTAATTTTTATTATTGTAGGCTATTTTTCAAATTTTTTTCTCATTACTAGAAATAACTTTTCAAACGGGTATTGAAATGCCATTTTGTTGACTTATGGTGGAACCAATATTTTTTGTTGACACAAAACAATGTAATTTTCTTGAGTTTTGGAGTGTATCATTTTCAAAACTGGAACTGATAAAACTATTTCAGTTATCGGAGACGTAAAATAGCCCAATAAACAAAGATTTCATTTAAATCAAATTAATATTTTATGTCTCTGGTTTGGCGACCATCTTGAATGGTAGAACAATTGGGCTTAGTAAAATAGGTTTCAAGTTTTAATTTGGTTTTTATTAATAAAAACATTGTTTTGCTAATTAGACGTAGATACTAAGTGTACTAATTATAATTAATAGTCTTGTAAAATCTTACTATCTTTCAAATCCATACAAGCGATAAAGTATCTACCTATAATATAATTTACTTGCACTGTTTTTTTTATTATAATATTGAAACAAAATTTCCCAGTTTTAATCTTTTAGTCGTTACAAATATTTCGACCCACTTCAAAATGAGTCGATTCATGAATGCAGTATCTTTAATAGTGACATATGTATAACATTAACGAAAACCCTTATCTTAACCCTGTCTATCCTTAAGGACCCGCAACCGGTCTCAAAAAGAAGAAGATGGAGAGATATGAAATTACGAATGTTAGAGGAGAGTGCTAACATTTAAAGCGTCAAAATCGATGCGAAAATTGCGGAAATGTTTAATAAAACACGACCCGTTTAAAACAGAGCAAAAATCTCGTGGAACGTATTAAGGGCCCGCAACCCTGATTTGTACCGATTTATTACATATTTTAGAAAAAAATCGCAAAGTATGCTCCAAAAATCATTATAAACACGTTTGTTTCAGTTATTTTACAAGTTATGTGCATGAAAAAAATCACAGTGTTTCTTTAAATGCTGTTTAAGATAATGCCCGCGAGATTTTTGCTCTATTTTAAACGAGTCGTGTTTTATTAAACATTTTCGCAATTTTCGCATCGATTTTGTCGCTGTAAATGTTAGCGCTCTCCTCTAACATTCGTAATTTCGTATCTCTCCATCTTCTTCTTTTCGTGCCCGGTTGCAGAGCCTTGAGTATCATTTAAAGAAACATTGTGAATTTTTTCACAACTATGACTTGTATAATAACTGAAACAAACGTGTTTATGATAATTTTCGGAGCATACTTTGCGATTTTTATCTATCGGGGGAATTTTATATAATTTGCGTTTCGGAGTGGAACTCGTCTAGATATTATCTTCAAAAATAACATATTTTTTATTTTATTTTTTTTTTTATTTTAAAAAAGAAAGACAAACATTCCCGGGTTACGAATAACCCAACAATGTTTGAAAATCTCCTACTTCCACCACAGAAAGCCGAAAAATGTTGCTTGTGTTGTGATGGAGGACTTGGCCAGCCGAGGAATTGAACACGCGACGCCCGGATGGGATCCAAGCGCTATGCCCACTCAACCACTGACCAGTCAATATATTTTATTAAGAGCTTAAAAACTTCAAATGTTTAAGGGAGATATGTAAGAAATCGGTAGAAATGCGGGTAGCGGCGCCATAAGTGGAAAATGTAGCTATATAATTTTGTACGAGTATTAAAATAATATTATTAATTTGTTTCCCTCCTGTCGTTGTATTCATTGCTTACAATATCCACCATCACTACCTACCTAGAGGATATTTAACATTGTGTTTCGCAATTTTGCAATTGCTGTGAAATATTATTGTTATTTTGTGCAACTCTGTTAAAAAAAACATGTTGATTTATAGAATTGACCATTTCCCTTGCAATATTAAAATAATATTAATAAACATGTTGATGAAAAAATTCTGCACACCATGTCCAAACCGAGCTACCTATGCATCTAGTTTACATTCAAACCATATTGAGACCAACAATGTTTTTTTTTTAATTGAACTGAACGGTCAAAATCCTAGAAGTGTAATCTATAGTTAATTTTAATTTAAACAAGTACTTTTGGTTCCTTAACTCCAGGAAAATTTGATTATTATCGGACACACGGACATGCACACGTCACACTTTTACAAATCTGTGTTTATACGCTACAGAAAATATTGAATTATTTGTTCTAGTACGTTTTACATTTTGTATGCTTTGCCTCGACTCAGGAAACGTCCCAGCGAGACAGGCATAGTAAATAGGTACAACTTATTATTATAAAAAATATTTTCTTGGTAAATATAATATATTATGAAGGAGGCAATAATATGTACGGACGTGGCAGTATTTCTTCAGATGAAATATTAAACCTACGAACTGTGCTGCATTTTTAATGGCGTGCCAGCTCATTTATTGTTTTTCGTTTCTTTCAAGAAAACTTTGCAGCTTTCCATATATTATTCGCAGGTCATATTTACGTCTCTTTTTACGATGCTTCAACGATATATGCTCTGAGGAACTAGCTTTTAAACACTGTCGACATTAATGGCTAAATTCTGCCCGCATTTGTGTTTCCTCCCTCTTATAACACAATCATGCCACCGCTACCCGAATTTCTACCGTTTTCTTACATATCTCTCTTAAAAATTTGAAGTTTTTAAACTCCTAAAAAAATATACGTTATTTTTTAAGATAATATCTAGACGCGTTCCACGCCAAAACGCAAATTATGTTAAATTCCCTCGATAGAAAAACATCGCAAAGTATACTCCGAAAATTATTATAAACACGTTTGTTTCAGTTATTTTACAAGTTATATGTATGAAAAAAATCATAGTGTTTCTTTAAATGCTGTTTTAGACAGCCCCAAGAGATTTTTGCTCTGTTTTAAACGAGTCGTGTTTTATTAAATATTTTCACAATTTTCGCTTCAATTTTACCGTTTTAAATATTAGCGCACTCTCTCCAACATTAGCAATTACATATCTCTCCATCTTCTTCTTTTTGAGCGGGGATACTACCTTAAGACCTGTTTCAAATCACCATCCTTACAAATGTCACCGCAGGAATGTCTTCAAACATCAGGAATGACGTGAGGTAAACAAGATGGTACCTACCTATCCAGTGAGTAGGTATGTAATTTTTGAAGTCGTGATTTTTTACAGAAGCCTAACACACGCAAATTTATGTAACCTAGCAGAACTTCTAGATAGATGGATACTATTATAGGTATATACTCGTTTCTATAGTTAAAATATTATAATAAAAAAAACTCTTACCCTCTGTTCATCACAAATCACAAAGGTTTCAACTCAAAGCTCTCAAATTTCTGAAATTCTCATTCTAAGCATATCCATTTCTCTAATTTCGAATATCATCCGTGAGAAGTACGTATTACCGACCACGAGAAATATTTCAAAGCAAATCAACCATATTTTATACGTCGAGTAGATTGCAAAGGTACGGTGCGATCGCTGAGAAATTCTCTTTAAAAGGTAAGGGACCACGCCGTACATTGTACGTGTCGGCTACAAAAGGGTCCCTTTACAAAACGGACCTCAAAGGTATCGATATTGCTGTTGGCCGCCGTGCATTGGGCCGAGATTATACTTCATGTAGGAGGTTCCACTTTACCTGCGCGTAGCTTTTTTTCTTGTTAATTTTTTCGTATTATCCGCTCTGCGAATTTCAGCAGGTAGATTTCTTTGTAAAAGTGCACCATTAAAAAGAGGGCATAGCGTGCCTGTGAGTCCTTAGCGCTGGCGACTATTAGAAAGTTTTGTCGATAAATTCAAGTTACCTTGAGCACTTATTATTAGAGGTACATATAACAAATTTAGTCTTCACTTATCGACAATAAGCTGTAACAGACTCTCGATTGAGACGGTACGTAACTGAGCAAACTAACTAGTAAGTGATTGCTCTTTGTTGGGAGTAAATTTGCGCTAAGTCAAGCGAGGTTTCGCTAATCTCTCTCCATTCGACACACGTCGCATACTTTTAGATTTGCTATGGCTTTTTTATCGCTTTTTCCTACGTTACTAAAATTGCATTTAGGTTTACTACAAACAGTCGTCGTAGGAACATATTATTAATTTGTATGTCTATATTCATGGTATATTTTAAAATAGTTAATAAGGGTTCATCCATTAATCACGTGAGGCTCGAAAGGGGGGGGGGGGGGTTCGGAAAAAATCACGAAATATCACGAGGGTGGGGGGGGGTATAATGAGATATCATGTGTATTATTTTTCGTGATAATTTTCAGAAAATTTCAAAATACTTTGCACTAAAAATAGGGGGGGGGGGGGGGGGAGTCTAAAACCTCACCACATATCACCGCGTGGGGGGTGGTTAAAAAGTTGCTAAAAAACATCACGTGATTAATGGACGACCCCTAATCTAATCTAACGTAATCTATTTAACCAATTTTTTTAATTACATTTAATGACTTTTCAAAGGAAGTGTTGAAGTTGTATGATTCTGAGTTGTCCGGTCACCATTATGTTTTTACAATTAGAAAAAAAAATTGAAACAATATAATATATATGATCTGCCGGATCTGCCCTGATGATGGACACTGCAACGATGTCCGAAACGTTGGCTAAAGGAGGAGGTAGCGCAACACGGCATAACACCCCAAAAACAAATAACGAAAATATAATATGTATATGTATTATATTTAAACTCCAAATATTTTCTATAACCTTTTTAATTTTTATCTACAAATTTTTTAACAATTTAACACCAACGACTTTAGAATCAAACTACATTACACTAAAGATCTCCACACACACCGTACAAGACAAAAATAAAATATTACACAAAAAAAAAAAAATGTTATTGTTTACTTTATGGTCGTAAGGGCATTCAGATAGGCGCCGCATCCGCGCTCAAAAAGAAGATGTAGAGATATGTAATTGTAATTACGAATGTTAGAAGAGCGCGCTTATATTTAAACCGATCAAATTGATGCGAAAATGTTTAATAAAACACGACTCGTTTAAAATAGAGCAAAAATCTGGTGGAAGGTATCTTAAGTATCATTTAAAAGAAACATTGTGAATTTTTTCACAACTGTAACTTGTAAAATAATTGAAACAAACGTGTTTATAATAATTTTCGGAGTATACTTTGCGATTTTTTTCTATCGAGGGAATTTTATATAATTTGCGTTTCGGCGTGGAAAGCGTTTAGATATTATCTTCAAAAATAACATATATTTTATAAGAGTTTAAAAACTTCAAATTTTTAAGGGAGATATGTAAGAAATCGGTGGAAATTCGGGTAGCGGCGGCTTAAGTTCCCAATGAAATTACAAATGTACCTAGATCAACACATTTAGACGAAAAATTAAAAGTTTTGTATGTTATACGTATTCGAAATAAGCAGTATGTATATTAAAATGTATGTTTATAGCTGACAACATGAAGTTGAACTATTTTTAATTAAATAAATAAATAATAATATTTCTGCACGCTGTAAATGGCATGTAAATATCACATCGAAGGATTGCTCACGCTGTTTCATGAATTGCAATTGAATTTTTTTTTTTGATAAATGGTTCTCTTCTGCTATTATTATTACCTAGATTCCCCCCAAGGAGGCTCTTGGGGGGAATCTACCTTTCCAGGGCTCACAGGTTCCAGGAAAATCGCAGGTACCACCTACCTCCACCGCGATTCATAAAACGTCGTAAATCAATATCGAAATTCGGGAAACATTTTTCCATTAAATTCAGATATATCGACGCTGGGTCATGTGATGCGAATGATATTTTGAACACACCGCCTCAATGGAGAACGCAGCCCCAAAAACTACCCGAGTATACCTTAGGTTTTATCAGACCATTTAATAATGTGACGTTATCTAGGGGTCGTAATTTAGATATTATTTGTGGAACTTATTATAAAACCCGTGAAAAATCCCGGAATATTACGTTTGTTGATTCGCTTTTGAAAAAGGAAAAATCGCAGACGTTTGAAAAATAGATTTTTATTGCTTGTCTCAAATCTGTTAAAAGTTTGAAAATGAAATTTAAATTAATTTCTTAGGATGATATTTTATCGCTTGTCTGAATTATTTTATTTGGCGACTGGCTTGGTCTATTGGTAAGGCTCTTGACTCGCAATCCGATTTTCGCGGGATTGAATCCCGGCGGGGCAAATAAATTGTATTTGATTAATTTGTGTTATTTCACAATTAATTCTTTTAAAATAATATACGTAGTATAGTATATTTGTGCCACGTTTCAAAGCGAAAGATACTCTCAGTATCTCCCGGGTGTAAGACCACCACTCATAATTGAAACGTTGCTTGAAATGCTTTAGCATTGTTTGGTGACCAGATTTGAATAGCCAGGTAATTTCCCACCTTCCTCTACCCCATCTCCTTCCCCCCACACTTCCTTCAGTCTCACAACATACCCTAATTGGGAATGCCATATTCTCACTGGCTTCAGACGGGAGCAGCTGAGACTCTTGTGAGATATACACATAAAATATTTAAAAAATGACAAAATAAGTTCCAATTATGAAAATGCATTTTCGTAATTTAAAACCGAAATTAGTGTATTTGATGATAAATAAATAAATGTTTATTCCAGTATGTGTGGAGGAGAGTGCAATCCCACACATTCCATAAGGGTATAATATACACATACATACACAAAGTATTTGAACGGAAAAAAAGAAAAATAAGGTGGATATAAATGTACACGAAACAAAAAAAGAAAAACAAAACAACAACAAACTAACAATAGTAAAAGGAAAACAAAAGAAGTAATAATATTAAGCTTTCAGGATTCTGTGAGCACGTAAGGAGCCAGTATTTTTCTCCAGTGTGCGTCAATACTGGATGATGGACTGAGGCGGGCTTCCATGACAAGGATGTTTCCAGAGCTGGTTATCCTTTCCCTAATTCCTGCCACCCTGGATCTAATAAGGGCTGCAAAGCCAGGAACTCGCCCCTCCGTGAACATCCGGGAAGCGCTGCAATATCTTAGAAAGAATTGCATTTCGTTGCCCTGAACGCAATACCAGATCGAACACCTTATTTCATATACAACATTTTAAATCGAAATACGCACAAAACACCTTGCTCGGGCGTATCTGCCAAACTTATAATGCCCTTAGAGATATTGACATTTTCCATTGTACCCTTAAATCATTTGAAATCAAACTAACCGTACAATGTACTTAAATTAAAACTATTATTTCTTGTTTATTATTTTCTTTTTAATAACTTTTTACTTAACCCTATGTACTATTATTTTGAACAACTACTGGAAACTATTATTTCTGGATTGATTATTATCACCATTTTGATAATTTTTTTACATTTAAGCAGGTATTTGGTGCTCACACCATATACCTACTATAATTATTTAATTACCAATTGATTCATAATCACATAATCATTAACCATTAACAACTACATATCGTTATATAAACGGAACGTAACTGGTTTAATTTATGTTCACTATTTTATGTACAACTACTTTATACACATCTGTATGCTTCCTAAATAAACATAAATAAAATAAATAAAAAATCTGGGGAGACGAAACATTATGCGGAAGGCGTTGTTATACTGAACCCGAAGTAAATGATAATATTATACTGGCGACTTCCGTGGCAAAGCGGGTAAGATCCTCAACTGCGAATCGTCTTCAAGTCCCGGGTTCGAATAAAGGCGTGTAAATTGACGACTAAATTGATAATTTGTAAAATTACTGTAGTACTCGTATATTTGCGGCGCGTTGTCGTGCGTATCAGTATCGCCCTGATGAAAGACAGCATTCAGAAAAAAATATTTTTTGTCGATATGATCAGATCAAAAAAATAAATTATTTGAGTTTCTATTTGACGTATGTTCTGTTTGCATCAGTGTCCCGCTTGTTCTATGAGTTTCCGGACACCTCGTAATTGTATAATATACTATTTTGGTTGTTCTTTATTCACCTATGACTGAACTTCCAAGGCCCTCTATCGTCCTTCGTCCTTTTCCATTTATCTTATATCTTTTTTCACTATTATTTGTTCTGACTATTTGAGCTTGATTTATTTCCCTTGGTAAAGTTTATTGGGCTTTATCTCTTTTGTTGAGTTTGTTAATTTATTTTCTTAATTAATCTTGCTTTCAAAAACACAGATAAGCCTTTCTATGTCGAAAGTGTATTATTTATGTTGAATTGTTCGTATACGATTTCTTAAGTCTCCTATTAAACGAGAAGTGTTCGTGTATTTACTTACAAGTAGATATAAAACCTAAAGAAAATCGTTCGTACGATTGCTTCCTTACAATCAAAGGAATTGCCTAACATTATACAGAACACCTATGTGTTTCTTGTCTGAAATATTTGGGTATTCTTACAGTTTTTTCTTAATTTCATACTGAAAACAAATAAAAATAAAAATTACTGTAACATTTTTATGTTCACGAACAGATATTCTATATCGATTTAAAATATGACATTTTTGATTTTCCGCCAAAACGATGATGTTCGTTTATGTTAGTATCGAGGGCGTTTGTGCTATCATACTATTTAATCAACACTCCTGCCATAGGTCACCCCATGTGTTTCGCTACGTTTTGTGACTTAGCAGGGGTTCCCGGGTTCATGGGGTGAGGTTTATCTAGGTCTTGGCGGCAGTTGCGTTTGCCCACCTACTGCGTAGCGGGTCGGATAGGGAGAGATCGGTTGAGGGAGACCTTTTGATTTCTCCAGCCGGACTCTCTCGAACCTTCGCCTTGCACCGCAGTGGGAGGTATGGATTCATAAGTCCGTTACTCCTGGACACACTGACCCCCAGATTCCTATCCACCTTTCATATCTTTTCCCTTCCCATAACTTGCTCTCCTTCCTTTCCCTAAAAAGTCCTTCCACACAGTATTCCCAAAGGTGACATAAGCCCCGAAATTGTCTTCTCCAGGGCCTTCTGTGTGGAGCTATTTAAAAAAAAACGAGTGTGCTTTAGAACATACGACTGAAGTAAAACTTCACCAACTTATATCTCTCTCTCTCTCAACTTCCGTTCGCCTCGCCCGATCACACTTTTCATAACGCTCTCTTCTAGTCAAGCGCAAATAATACCGCATTTTTTTGTTTTATTTCTGACGTTTTAATATTGTATCATGATAGTTCGTTTTGCATATTATTTAACCTCTCGTTCATCAAATTTTGCGTCGCCTATTAATTAAGCAAGAATATTCAAGAGTTGAACCGCAACAGCATACAATATATTATTTCTCTTGGCGTGGATAATAAAATCACCAAGAACAAAGGCGAGGATTTGATGATAACATCGTTCTTAATTACACTCCCTTTCATCGGTCGGTTTTGGTTTTGGTTTGATAAAATAGATGAGAGTTATTTATATTTTAACAGCAACACCAAAGCCACAAGAGTATTTATTTGATTTCTGAATGTTTGAATCTGAAGGCAAGTTAATTAATCACTTAGAAATCCTTAAAACTTAGTTAAATGCACTAAGCAGGGTTGTTTTTACAGAATTTGAACAACTGATACATTTCCAAGATTCAAGTTCTGTTAAAGTTTTATTCAAGATCTGCTATTTTCTAAGTAATGCCAAACAACCGGCGCAGTTTGAAATAAAAACAGAACTTGAATTTTAATCTCGAAATTTAATGAATTGTTCAAATTATTTGAAATAACCCCTCCAATAATCGCTTTTTATCTCTTTACTCTAGGTAGGTAAGTAACTAAATCAATTTTTAGGTGGTTATCAAACTTTTGAAGTGATAACTTCTTTAGCACCGTTGTGATTTGAAACACGATAAAACGAAAAAGCGACACTAAAAAGATACCAACACAGACATCTATAGGGTTTAACCTGCGAGAGAATGAAATAGAATTATCGATCTCCTCTCTGTGCAGTGCTTCGTAGCCTTCCTACTCTTGTCTGCTTTAGTTTTCTGAAGGTTTCACTTCTACCGCGTGTGAACACGTTTTTTAATCATCTTCCTTTCTAAGAAGTGAGAGAAATATCATTAGGTATACTATCATTGAAGGTAGGTAGATTCTTAGCTCTGCCGCTCAGTAAGTCCTCGATTCCGAACTCGAACGAACCTCCCAACCTCAACCTCCAACCTCCGAACTCATCAACTCCCCATTTAAAGCTGTTGGATCTGCCCCGGCAATTTCCTCTAACCTCAAGTCGGCTGATTTATCTAAGATATAAATAACCACTTTCCTGATAGGTAATGGAAATGAAGATGAGAGATTGAAGGAGAATCATTTGTAATTTTCAATCAAAAAGATATTGACAAAAGTAGTATCATTTCCATCGTATCGCTTCCGCAGATCACAATGTATTTTATTCTTTGTTCCTTCCTTATATCTCGCATTGGCGGGAATGTGAAATACGGGGGGAAACAAATTATTCATAATTCATCATGACAAATTTACGGTAGACCCCGATATACGTAGGTACATTATAATAATATATTTTAGATTGTATTTGGAAACAAGTTCAATACCTCGTACTTAATTGCTTCCGTTTGGACCTGTCAAATTATTTACCTGAATATCACTGACATTATCCGAAGGACAGAACATCCCCCGACAAAGAAGGAAGGAGACAGAGCGAGGAACTTACAGTTTCGATTTAAATTTTAAATTAGGCGATTTTGTTAGGTTAGGTTAGGTTAGGATAGGATAGCATACCTACGTTTATCTAAATATTCGCATATTTCAGAACATCTTCGTAACCTTCACTGGCTCAAGTGTCCTGAAAGAATCCAGTACAAATTGTGCTGGATGGTTTTTAAATCGATCAACGAAATGGCCCCACCTTACATCTCCGAATTATGCGTCCCGGAAAATACCGGTCCGAGGCAATTAACCCTTAGATCAGCAACTTCATCTGCTAAAGGCAGACTAATAGAACCTAAACGAAAGCCAAATACTAAGTTTGGAGATCGTGCTTTCGGAGTATCTGGGCCTGAGGCTTGGAACAGACTCCTTCCGGAATTAAGGTGCATAACAAGCCCAACAGAGTTTAGGTCCAAACTAAAAACCCACCTTTTTGGGCTCTCATACCCTTAATTTAAATATACCTATCTGAGAGTATCACACTTGTATTGCCTATGATATGTCTTAATCACACTTTTCTTACTGAATTAAAATTACTCGAGTCCTTACACATTAATCTGTCTCTTGACGAATCACATTTAGGAAGATCAAATCCTTACAGGTACTACTGCACCACCCACCATTAAATGTTGCTTTTACTTTCCAAAATACACTCATCAAAGAATACATTACATATTAATATTAAAATATTTTTCAGGTTTAAAAATACGTGTTCACAATTATGTCCTCTGCGTGCGAACTCTTTCTAAATTTCTTTAAATGAACAATATGCAGTGTTAATTTCAAACGACCTCCCAGGTAAGTATGGTCCTGTTTTCATAAATTTTTAGGGAGCATCGCGTTCATTAGTCAAAATATTGTACATATATTTTCGTATCGGTAATCAATGAACCGGTGTATGCAATTTTTAGCCCTAAGTTGTTTTTAATTGTTTGTCTAACTTATAGTTTTTTTAGATTTTAGAAATGTATTATATGTTTGTACAGTGCCCTTGAGGTGATTTTTCACAAAAACGGCGCTATATAAATCATCCAAGTATTATTATTATTATAGGATATTTTGTCGTAAATATTTAGCCAGGCGATGTTTTGTCCGTAGGATATTTTGTCGGCGATATTTTGTCGGGGGATATTTTATCGTGGAATGAAAAGTCGCAGAACCAGCAATTTCCCGATCAGTTCTAGGAATCATTACGGGTTGTAAATAATTGTAAACTCCGAGCTGTTATATTTGTTTTCGGTTTTCGTTTGAAATACATTATTATAATATGTGGTCATGTATAGTTGGGTTTCGTTGGGCTATATTCTGTAGGGGTGTCGTCTATTTGTTTTGCTAAGGTCCTCAACTGAACTCCTTTATCCAGCTTGTGACCTTATATAACGTTTAATAGCTGAGAGTGGCTTTCGACAAACGTGCTTCACGGACGCTCATTGTAACCTTTTTGTGACATTCCTTTTAAACATTTTTTAAACTGACAGCCCTTTCGTGACTGCCCTTCAATATGACGAGTCCTTAGGCCTAGACGGTCTTGTTAACGAAATAAATTGGACTAATTATGTTTCACTCTGCTCGCACTGTTGGTCTAATGAAAATATTTTTCATTAATCATTATGTCAAAAGTTATATTATTTTATGTATGCACAGCCATTTCTATTATTTCATCATTATTTTCTCCAAATTTTAGTTATTCAAGGATCAACGCAATTCATGTACCACTGTCATTCATCTACGTCGATTGAACTTCCGGGTGCGAGATATTTTGGTCGGTTGTCGTTTTGTAAAGCAACTAAACTCGGCACTCTTTTAGTATTGTATTGGTTGGAGAATGTCCAACTCAGGAATGACATTGCACTTTATTGCGTGGCCATTTAGTTGTGGTCAATAATTAATGGGGGCGAATGATCTGGCGGACCAAATCGGGCGAAACATCGCTCCAAATATCGTGACAAAAGATGCGCAAGTGGCTGCGAAAAATTATCGCTTTTACGTTTCTTTTTCTAAAAATAGATCGATTCGATAGAAATTTGAGGATAGTCTAAATCCACACAAATACAATCGCAAATTGTGTGCTGAATTATTTAAGCATGTTAATATATAAGTATTTGCGTGTGTTTGCAAAGTTGCAAATTCAGAATCTCAGTGTTCAATGCCGTAAAATGTTTATAAAACCTAATTTATTCCAGTGATTCTCATTCTCGTGACTAACCATTATTCACTTCAGAAAGGTAAAAAAAATCTTGGTTGAACACCTCGTAATATTTTTACGACTGCCACCGTAATATCACACAAATCATTAGCTATGGTACAAGCGAGTCTACACGTGCGTAAAGTATCTTCGCTACGGTGTACATTAATCAAAAAAGTTTCAGCGCCAACCTCCTCGGTACATTCATATAGTAATTTGTTTGTGGACTTTTCTCTTTAATTTGTTTATTCGTGGAAGTTTTAATTCCATCGTTGTTTGACTCACGTCAACCTTTGCCTAATCTGAATTGAGAAATTCTCCACGTGACACTCAGATCTGGTGAAAACCTTAAACTTTTACCGGCGTTTCTCGGAGAGTATGGTTCCGATTGGCGTTCTGTAATTGGAGATATATCAGCTCTGAAACCACTTCAACAAGTCTGATATCTTCGTGGAACTTAAATGGACATGGCATGTGCTAGCGATCAGTGCAGCAAGTCGCGAGTATGGCCATTTAATCGAATCTCGCTCATGACAGGACCTATGTACGGTGGGCCGCAGGTGCCGTTGTTTTAATGACTACGCACTGTCGAGCAGCCACATTATTTTTTCTAGAGCGGAAATCGAGTCGTTAGTGGGAAGAAAGTTGTTTTTCTTCTTTCCATCGGGCGGCCAATTCAACCGAACGGAAGGCGAGGTATTTTAACGCGCGAAGATAAATTGACTTACCGTCCAACTATCTTCAGCAGTTAATCAGTGCAGTGTCTGGCAATAAGAAATACGAACGAATCCTCGGAGAAACGCAAAGAAACTGTCTGGGGTGGCTACTGGTAAGATGGGGTAAACTTTTCCGCTCTTCCTCGCTGAAAAATAACAAAAAATACCGAAGAAGAGAAAAGCCTCCAAACAAAAGATTTAAAGATGTTTGAAATATCGTTTAGATACCACTTTGTCATGTTCAAACGCAACCCGTCCCGGAGAACTTGAACAATATAAATAATAAAACAAAAGATTTTCGAAGTGTTTCTCAAGATGTTTAGATTGATAAATGCCCCCACTTGATCCCACCCCTTTAATGTTCCGATCAATTTTCGTTTTAAATCGGAATGTTTACAAATCGGCGCGCGGGTCAGTGTAATCTGTAATCCTTCAGGGTTCACTTCGAATTTAGCGGGATGAATAAATCATTCGGGACTGTTTTGCGTCCTTATCCTTTTGCGAAACTTCGTCTGAGAATGGAGGACGAAAGCGGTAATGTGAAGTGTCTAGCTACTCTATATATAGAAGCCCTCAGGAACAGGCATTCCTACATCGGGCGTGTTACACACATGTAAAGTACTTGTGCTTTAACCGCCGGTTCGTGCTTCATGGATTTTAGAATGTGGGAACATACCTAATATTATTTAAAAAACTCTTCGACGTGAACTGCGTCATCTAATTTTTACAACATTTTAATATTCGGGACGTCGCTTTATAATTTTATAGGGAGCTGTTCGATAATTTCGGCTTTATTTAGTAATTTGCTTCGCTTCAGAATAGAATTTACTTTATTAAAGTTCATAGTTGTCGTTCCCTCACAGACTTAAATGCATACTTTCAAAGTAAGTTTTCATAACAACTTGAAAACTTCGTTGCACGATCCAGACTGCGGTGAAATATCAGCTTCGGCGTATTTTGCTTGCAATTGCCATAAAACTGTTCCGAGACGCTGCTCTTGGAGCAATTCTTGCTGTCGTGTCCGCTTATTCTACGCCCTTTCTTTCTAAGAACCTCTAGCCGTTTCTTGCAACTTCTTACGATACTCGGCGGCTATAACGAAAGCAAATCGAACACACTCCATTTACCCGACTTGCTTGATTGGTGAAAGGGCACCCGTTATTGTGACTAACTATTACTAACAAACAATCCAGTTTCTACACCACTTCTTTCGTCATGGACACACAATGAGCCTATTGCATATATTTGCAAGTCACGGCTTGAAATACCCAGCTACAATAAATTAAGTAATACGTACCAACGTCAGGCAACCGTTGATTCAAAAGATATTATTTTTAAAAATACTTCCGATTTCAGTTCAGTTTGAAATAACTAATTGAAACCCTCCAAGCAACTTGATTACTTAAATATTGCCAGCACGGCCAGTGATTCATTTCAGCTTGAAAAAGTTTCGACGCGATCAATTGAGTCGAATTAGAGAATGGCGTATCAAGCGATGCACACTGTGGCAATATCAATTATAAATGACAGTTATTTATTTGGACTTCATCTCAAGTGGAGAGTAGTTGTTGTTTCTCAAAAGTTCTCAGAACTTATTTTTATATTCTCCGAGAAGTTTGACGAATCCCTTACCTATCTTTTATATTGCTTTTATATCGGTAGATAGATATCCCGCTATCATTTGGGAGTTTTCCTGGCGCCCGTCACCACTTTGCCCGAGGGATTGGTATCTGGTATGCTCGGTATAAAGTAATGACTTCCAAAACAGGCACTTACGCCGTACAATGCCAACTTTAGAATGGAGTGTCGATGCCGAGAACCGGGAGACGGGAGGATCAGATGTGAGCCATGAGGAAAGTGGAAAACATGTGACGAGAAAGAAAATTAGGTTTGGTCCCTCGAGCCGAGTAGCAGCTACTCGCATCTCGCTATCCGCTGTGTTTTGTGTTCATCCCGAGGCTCGGGGGAGCGATTAGGAACGTTGTTGTAAAAAGTAGGCTGATAAGAAGAAAAACAAACGGAAGGTGAATCGTCGTTCAGCTTTTGTCCTTTCAAAATATTATTAACATTAGGTACGAAGCGACATTTTCGAGCGCAACGTTTGGATGTTAACTTTAATGGAAGTTATCTCAGTACGTTTTTTGTGATTCCTTATTTTTTATCGCGGGCGCATTATTTTTAATCCTGAAAATGATTGTCTCTGTTTTAAAAAGACAGCGTTACAATTTTGTTACGAAACTAAAGAACATAGTTTACGCTGGAATATTTCCACAAATATGGTTCGATGGTATCTGAGATCTCTTATCGAGATTAATGACAATTTTTAAAGTAAACAGTAGGCTCTTTCACTTGATAACGAACAGTCCAGAGATGGTAGTAGGTAGTACACTAGTCGGTTTAGGGAGAGCACGATTCCGTCTGTTAGTTAGTCGTTGGGTCATTTGAAGATCCTAACCCCGTCCGTTCGCCGTGCTGTTTCCATATAAAGGCGTGAACCAATTACAGATACAAGTCCGGGAGTTGTCCGACCCTCTCGGGCTTATGGCCCAAAACTTCTTACTGAGCCTTTTATCCCCGAATTTCCGTACCGCAAGTCCGAAGCCACCCCCGCCCAAACACTAAACCGTCTTACGAGGAAACGCAACAGTTTCATAAAAACCCCAAACGGAGATTAATGATTGATGCCGAGGGTGCAATCGCTAGAACAAGGGAAACAGGGGCTGTGGAAACAAATTTAATAGATTACAGTCATTTGTGTGAACGGAGCCTATTTATCACAATGCTGGAGTGAACTAGGGTCGACGATGAATAATTCCGTCACATGACCACGAACTGTCACTTCGAAGCTTGTTTAAAGCAACCTATGCTTTGTCTGTTTTGATCTTCCGCTGTCCCATTTCGTCAGGCTGACAACCATGAAACCGTCTGAATGGCTGCTCCCCAAATAAAGATTCAATCTTTATTTTTTGTCAAAGGAATTCTGAAGGAAATTGTTGTGTAAACTACGGGATGGTTTGCCTGTGATTTTTTCGTTCAAATAACCTGCGCCGATGGATGAAAGTAAATTATGCCGTGATTCGGGGTTGAATCCAGATTTGTGTGTTTTTATGTAAAAAAAGGATACTATTGGAATACCAAAGAAACTTCTGAGTACGTGGGTAATGTTTGTAAGAAAGAAAAGTTGATGGAACAGAAGGTAGATATACAGGTAGTTACCCAAGTCTTATGGATTTACTTTAACTTTCCATTGAATAACTTTCGAAGTGTGTCACCTTTCTGCTCTCTAGGCAGGCTGGAAGTAAGTACTTAGAAAGCATATTGAACGACAAGGAAGGTAAATAGTAATTGTTTAAAGTACCTCCACTGTTTGCTGTAGCGTGAATATTATGATAACTGTGGACAATGCTTTTTGAAGTTATTTAGCAAATACATAATATCATTGTGCCTTTTGAATGGTGTTTAGGGTTGACCTTATAATATCCTTGTACCGTAACACAAAACGTTATTATTTTCATTGAAAAAATAATAGTAACACTCGTGTAGTAATATCAACACTTGGCATTTAATCCGGGGACAATGGAGGCCTCTGGCGTCACTTTGCGGCATTTTAATGAAGGGAAAACAGAGTACTTGAGTTAATACGTAATATTGCCATGGGAATTATTTTATATAAAACTTAAAGACCTAATAATTTCCGACATAATTCCACGCCATTTTGGCAGAATGGCAGGGCGCCTCGGTGAAACGTCTCACATTCGCTTCCAGATAATTATAATTTATATCGCATCTCCGCCTTATTATGGGCCTCTTTCGCTTATAAAAGCTTCATAAAAAGTTGAAATTCTTTCAAGCTTCTGCAGAATGTTGTCTATGTGAGAGGATTTCTCTCAGATACAAACTTTTATCCAGTTTTATAATGAGGCTATTGTGTTGATTTGATCTTTCCATTTTTGTCTTATCAGAGCTCTCTGGTTTGGAGGGCATTGGAATCATTTGATTACCTTTCAATAAGAACACTTTTAAAGCGGTTTAAAAAAAAATCGAAGTATGTAATGTCTATAATTATTATATATAACTCGGCCAACTCATTTTTTACCACTCGTATGGTATTCAGTATTCACATTCTATGTTATTGTGGCGTTCAAGTTTTGAGGTTGAAGAATTTGTCTAAACTTGAAACTGGTTTCATTCCATGTTGGTAATATCCCCGAGGCGATTTGGCGCGAATTAGACGCGGAAGAACTCGTGTGCATAGTTTTATGATTGAACCATGGTAGGTGGTAGGTGGTAGTGGTAGATAGTTAGTCTCGGGTCGTTACGTCCCAGTTAACTTTAACTACCAAATGAAAATACCAACACATTTATTTATTTACAAAATACACGTTACATATATTAGACATTTACGTAGATTAGATACATTAAATCACCACACTAGGCGCCTGCCTGTTTCATGGTGACCAATGAAGGATAGTTACTTTGAGTGTAAACACATGGTACTAGTATGTAATGATGTTGAAAATTGGTAAAGTTATAATAAAAAATAGAAAAGAGAAAAAGAAGTACGTAAGGATAAGATTATGAAAATATGCAAATCAATATTTTAAATTTTATATTTATTTTTATACGTGTGCGTGCATACGTTCATGTATGTATTAAATTTTTACATTATTCTTTATTTCAACTTTACTATAGGTACATTTTCTTCTGCAAGATTTTGCGTCTGTCGTTGATTAAGTATAATATCACCCGTTATTCCGCAATTAATAGCGTAACTACCTTTTTACGTTAATTTCACACAGGAGGCTCTGAGGGAAATGGCGTCAATAGGGTCCCTGTCAAGGAGAGGAAGCTATGGGTAGGAAAAAGGAATGAGGTGGGTAGAAATCTAGGCGTCAGTGTGTCCAGGAGTGACGGACGTATGAATCCATCCTTATCGCTGCGGTTCAAGACGATGGCGATGGGTCGAGAGAGACCAGATGGGGTCCCTTCCGATCCCGCCATGCTGCTGATAAGTGTGCGCCACGAAGACCTGAACACACCTCACCCGATGGACCAGGACATCCCTGTTAAGTCACCAAACGTAGCGAACCTTGGTGAACTAAGTCAACTTGGGGTGACGTATGACAGGGGTTATCTAATAAATGGTTTCCTAGGCGGCCCATACCCGCCTTCCAATTTGAAAATCTGTGTTTATATTAGTTTTAATCGAGGTTGTTAGTTATAAGTTATATTAATCAAAGCAGCCTACAATAATATGTATATTAATTAATTATTATTCATCCGTATATTGTTAGTGTTTATATTACAGAACGATCACAATTAAAATCATGATTGAATATACGAATATTAAAAGCAAAACTAATGAATTCAGGGCTAATTATTTATGATTTTGAATTAGATGTTAATCGTAACTATCTGTAATTTTTTGAGTCCTCCGTGACCCCTGCTATTTTCATGATGGCGTAGTCGTTATTCAAATCTGCGCAATTTTCAACCATATTCTATATAAACACGTTTATTGTTTTGTTTACCTGGCAACACCGCTAGCTTAGCTGCCACATTTGCATATTGTTGTTCAAGAGTGTTGAATCTGACAACCTCTGTGACTAACGGTAAGTGCCTTGTTTCTAATCCCAATTAACCCCAGTGTTTAAAAAAATATATAATATACTACATGGTTATTTTAACATACCCATTCGCACCTCGTTATAAGGTAGATTTTTAATTTTTTGAAGTAAAGTTCTTTACGCACGCTTGTCTTGGGGAGTAACGAAAAGCGATGCGAACTGTAGTTGAGAGGGAGATATAAGTTAATGAAGATAGAAAGAGAGAGTTACGTTGATCTCTTCGGGAGGGGGGCGGGTCTTCAATGTCACGCTTGGTACAAATGAGCGGCGGTTTGCTTAGGATTTTGGTCACCGGGGGGGGGGGGGGGGGTTAAAAATTGCAAAAAATTGGTCACGTAGTATGGGTACGTTCCCTTACTGTAGGGGCAAGAGAGAGAGGTGCGAGCACATCCGATAGGAACTGGTTGGAAAAATAATCTCGTGCGATTCAGTGACAGCTAGTCACCGGGACAAAGTAACCGCGACGGGCAATGATGTCATAAATAAAATTTAGACGCGTTCGTGAAGTAGATATAACAACGTGGTATTATTATTCATAACTGCTAGTTATAATAATAACCATATTATCATCCATCTCTCCATACCCGAAGAGATTTATTAAATGACAAATCCAATATCAGCCGACGTTCCTCACGCTAGCTGTTAACGTAAGTGGCGCCATCTTTTGGCATTATTGGCTACTTGCTTACTATTTGGGAGGGGGGCATGGGTATCGCCGCATCGGGAACCATTTACTGGATAACCAACACCTCTGCCATACGTGGTTACACAAACACGCCCATAGCGCATTTCTATCTGTTTTAATATTCAGTGGTTGCAACTGCTTTCATTACTAGATTGACAGTACCTAAACAGTACAAGGTCGCTTACGTCAAATGAACATAGCAATGATCTTCAGTTGATGGTCACATAACTGCAGATATCATATTTATACAGTATTAACTGAGTTCAATTAACAGTTAATTATTAACTATATATTGCAAATACTGTGTAATTTGTCCATTTTACTCGAGTACAGAAATTGATTACTCCAAGATTAGTCCAAACGTACTAGATAATTATTACGAGTGTGTACTGCAGATACTGTGTAATTTGTGCATTCTACTCGAGAAGTGAAGTTCGATTATTCAAAAAGAATCGATTCATTTCTAGATATAACAGTTAATTATTATGTACTGCAGATACTGTGCAATGTGTGCACTGCACATTCTACTCGAGCACTGAGTTCGATTACTCAAAATGAAGCAGTATGTTTCGTATATCTAAGACACAGTGCAGGCCTATTGCCTGTATCACACTGTAGGAGCAAGAGAGAGCAGTGCGCGCGCACATTTTCTTTCTCTCTTCCTATCATATAGATGGAGCTAAAGAAGTTTTACTTCAGTCGTGTGATCGAAAGCACACTCGTTTTTTTTTAATGATTATCATAATTTTTTTACATTTTTTTTTAAAAGAATGTGTCCTTACTGGGGTGCCCCGTTTCTATTTATTTGATACTCGCAGTATCAACTTGGTGAGTGTCCACAATACAGAGTTAAAAAACTTGCTTTAAATAAGTTTAGTTAACTATTGACAAAGAAGATAATAAAATTAAATCGAAACAAAAATATGAAAAAGAACAGGACACACAAAAATAAAAACCTAACGGTCGCAGCTGGTACTCGAACTCAGGATAGTCAGGATCTCTCGTCTTACCGGGAGAATGCTTTAAACCATCTCGGCAACTGATACTTCTTATTTTTGTCAATTTGATTTTCAGAATTAACAATATTATCTTTGACTAATTTCTTCCCACATTTTTGCAACTACCTTTTTAAATGATCATTATGTTCGAGGAACTAGTTTTATTAGACCGTTAGCTTTTTATTTTTCTGTTTCCTATTCTTTTTCATATATTTCGTTTAGATTTATTAGTATTATCTTCTTCTTTAATGATAATATTGGAGGGAATAACCTACAAAGGGTTGTTATAAAAGAGAGTTATTCCAATGAAAAATTGACTTTAGTTACGTTTTTTTATTAATTGTGAATACAGCACATCATAATATAACATAAATATTTCAAAAAACACTTTCCTAATAAAGCAGATGCTTGTGCTTAGGAGAGGACAACTATATGTTTTTTCATCTAGTAAAATTTAGTAATACAATATAAGTAATAAAATTAAAAAAATACAATAAAGTTTAGTTACTCGATCTGTACAGCCAGTTATTCCTCACTTTCCTTTTTTTCTTCCTTTTAAATTATTTAGTAACAATTTTTATGTGATTCCGCACAGGAGCGCCAACTTTACTGTCGGAAACAGCGGGACTATGGCATCCTTAATAATATGGGGGGTGTTAAAACTAAAGCGAGCGTGGAGAGGAAGATTGAGAAGTTCCTGGCTATTCAGATCTGATCAATAAACACCGCTATACCCACCCCCTTTCTTCAGTCTCAGAAAATTTCTACACATGGAAAATTCATAATTCCAGCAATTGGTATCTGTTCTGGGGTGAACGGACAACACATTTTTGAAAAGTCATTAAAAGTGATGAAAAAAATATATTAAAAAAAATTGTTAAAATAGGTTAGGTTATGGGCTATTTTTCAATTTTTTTTTCATAGTTTTTGAAGACTTTTCAAAGAGGTGTTGAATTGAGTTTATTCTGAGTTGTCATGGAACTCTATTTTAGTGCTGTATCACACAACAAAAGAAAATAAAATACATAAATGATAAAATTGTTCGCAGTTAATAACCATGATGTTGTTTTGTATCATATCTTACAAATTTAACGTACAAAAAAATGTGTACGCACATTTGACTTCAAGGTGAACTAGGTCAGGTGTGTATTCTTACGAAATAATAATTCTTCGCTCACACATCTCAGCCTACTTGTACACATCGGGATTCTCAAAACTTTATTATTAATACGCTGAAATGTATTCCATTTGAAGAATATTTACTACCAGAGTACTTTGTCTTGTTTGTAAATATTTTTATCTCGGTAATCGACCACAATGAGTCAGATTTTTTTTTAGAATACCTACTATATTTTTTTATAAAGTATGTGTAGCGTATTTATAACGTCCTCCACACTAAGAATTCAACTGTATTCTATGAGTAACCTTTCTATGGCACCAGTAATTTATTATTGGTTCATGTTTTATTAAAATTCTTTGTACGTATAATTAATTCTAGTGCGTGATATCAGTGGTTTTTCTGAATAGCTATTTTTCCTTATTTGAACTATGTAGGTACTTGATATTGTGAGACATAAAATTACACTGTAAATGAGTTAATCTCAAAAGAATGTAAGTCCAAGAGGTAGCAGAATATTGATAAAGATGATTAAGAAAGTGACTCTTAGATGGTTTCGATATTATGTTGAAACAGCGTTTGTGCGGAATTCAGAAGACTAAGGCGAAAGCGAATGGAAAAATATGTCGACGGAACCTCAGGAAGACATGGTGCGATCACTGGATAAAATTTGGTTAGAGTCTTTTCTAGAGCTTGTAATAATAATAATAATAATATTTGGATGATTTATATAGCGCCGTTTTTGTGAAAAATCACCTCAAGGGCGCTGTACAAACTTATAATACATTTCTAAAATCTAAAAAACTACAAGCTAGGCAAACAATTATAAACAACTTATGGCTAAAAATTGCATACATCGGTTCATTGATCACCGATACGAAAATATGTGTACAATATTTTGACCAATGAACGCGATGCTGCCTAAAATTTAATGAAAACAGGACCATACTTACCTGGGAGGTCGCTTGAAATTAACACTGTATATTGTCCATTTAAAGAAATTAAGATAGAGTTCTAAGCAAGGAGTATGTCCCTTTGTAGATTTTTTGTTGTTAATAACTATTTACGACAGATTAATCATCCACTTCGCTTACGTACAAGATTATTAACATTTTGAAGATATTTTTTTGATGTGTTAATATTTTTTTAATCGTCGGAAATCCCAACACTATATTTGCCCTGCTAGCGATAGAAGTTATGCGAGATACAAATCAGAGTTTCCAGTCAAAATGATGCCTAGGTCAAGTATTTTAACTACGAGTCAATATTACAAGAGGAATAGTTATATATTATTCGATGTTTAATTTTGTGGAATCTCAACTTGGCAAATGTTAAAATTTAGCTTAAGGTGACATGACTACGCAACGGAAGATTTCTCGGCCAAATCTATTCCTTGCCCTAAGTAATGCATGGAACCTCGGATAAGTTCCATGCGATCGCTTGTAGACAATATACCTACCTGTGGATTTGTATAGCATTCCATTTTCTCTACCTACCGCTGCTTGGAAATTTTGAAGCGGGTAGCTAATTCTGTACAAACAGCAGGCAAACAGCAGGCAGATCACAAGTGTGATTTTAAAGTGCAAACATCTCTTAAATTCAAGCACGAAAATTTTCTCAGAATCATTTTTTTATTTTTTTTTATTTTTTTTTATTTTTTTTTTATTAAGGAGAAAATACAGATACAGAAGTCAATTGACAAGAATATACAAAACAATTAATAGAGAATTCGCCTGCATCCAAACTATTTCTCACGAATTAACATTGACAGCAGATAAAAACATATACAAATATTTTTACCGTTAAATACGGAAAAGACGTATGTATATATACATAAGTAAATATTATTTTACAGAGAGATGAAAAAAAAATGCGCAATATCCTTATAAAAGTTTACAAATTGTTTTTGGAAAAATTTTGATGGTAAGACCAAATATATATATATAGATATACATTGGCCAGCTTATATCTGTATGTTGGCCAGGTATTTTCATTCCTACTAGATACGTTTTTTACACATCCTCGGTTCACACATACCGACGTAATAATACCAGTATTATAATAGCGTGTAGCTTATATCTTATGGCCCGCAGATGAACTTGTGGCCTGTTTTACAAGAGCTTAGAGAGGAGGCGAGGAGGCTGCATGTTTCTCTATCTCGCTCCGGCGAATACCTGTTTATAACGCGTGCCGAGTGTCAATGCTGGGGATCGTTAATTGCTTTTTTACGGTTCAGAATATCCCGTCTCTAGCGAACATCTGGAACCTTAATACTTTTAAGCACAAATAAGTAAACTTTAAACTTGGCTCATCTTAAATTTTCCATCCTTTTTGCCAAAGATAATATCGTCTTATCCCGGATTATAAAATTAATACCGAAGTTTCCTAATACTCTTTTTATTGAAAGCATTGTATTATGTAATGTAGGCACCTACTCTAAAGTACAGTTTTTTAACTACAAAATTTCTGCAAACTTTTTGGAATTCGATCTTATAAAACTGATCTGATCTGATCTGCCAGTATAAAACTGATATATGGATGTTAATTTTTTCTTTGTGTTTGAGAACACTATCCAAAAAATAGTGGCATTTAGTCAAATAAGGGGGCATGCATTAATTACGTGAGCTCAAAATGGGGGGAGGGGTTCAGTAAAATCTCATCAAATCTTATTTAAACTGAGGGGGAGGGGGGTCAGTAAAAATCTCATGCCAACTTTAAAAGAATATACTTATATTATCTATTACAGAGTTAATAAAAAAAATTATATTGTTTCACTTCTTTTGAATTAGCTTCTATTGTTTAGCTTCTGTCCCGTTTTGCCGTTTTGTCTGAAAAATCTAATGGCTATTACGAAAAACATTTGTTTCGAGAGTAAGAAAAAAGTGTATATATATCACGTGAGGGGAAGGAGGGGGGGATCCCACCAATTCTCACAAAGGGGGGGGGGTTCTAAATTGAAGAAAAAACAGCTCACGTAATTAATGTATGCCCCCTAACTGAGCAAAAATACAGATAGAACCGTGTTGCTCTGAAAATAAGCTTAACTCGAATAATGCACTTGCCAAATTCCACGTTTTTTTTGCGTAGAATGTTTTAAACTTGGATAATTCAATTGTAATTCGTTCTGAATATTAACTTCTTTATAAAAGACATTTTCATTTATTTTCTCAGTTTCGCGCGTTTGGCAGATGGAACCTTGTTGTTCAAAGCGAATGAGCTCAAAGTACAATGCAAACGGAACCATGATGCTTCAAAAATATTTTATCTCTGGCACACGGAACTAAGATTCCAGAAAAAATTTTCAAACGGAATTTTTTTTTTTTTTAATGAAACGAAGTTGCTCTTCATTGCAAATGGAACCTTGTTGCATAATTATTTGCGAACTTATATTATGTAAGTCAGGCATAATATTTTAGATAAGGTTTTAAAGTAAAGCTATGTAAATTTTTGCCAATATGTCAGATAAAACCTTGTTGTCCCATGGGCTAGTTATTTTTTGGTAAGTTAATTTCACTTAATTGGTTCTTAGCAAAAGCTTAACACGAAAACCACTATTTTCTTCATACATTTACTTCTTTCCACATATAAGTTATAGATTTATAATGAACATCTTTGTACACCTAACTTCCATATTTGTTAAGTATCAATTAACAACACCTCAAAGTATGTGGCTTTATAAGCTTCCAGCGTAATACTAGAGGTATTTTAGCCACCTAAATTTCTTTCTCATGTAGCTAATGTTGAGTTAGGCTTTACTTGTTTTAGCGTAGCATTGAAATTAGAGGCATTATAAATACCGCTGTTATTATCAAGCGTCACGTGTACACGTGTAGTAAGTAGGAACTAGTGTTAGGCGTATACAATTCATTCTACTTGTGCTCGTATTTCTTGCTAAGATTTTAATCTTATTTATACAATGTAAATTTGGTATTCTGTTTACATTAAACCCGGGTATCTTACAGCTTCGGAAGGAGGTAGGAAGATCCTGGGCGCGTGCTTTAATACATCCATCGTTGTTAAAATATACTTAATGTCTAACTAGTTTTCCTGAAAATGAAATGTGGCCTTCGTGATGTAAGTGTCTACCGAAATTTAAAATAATGGCGCCTGCGGAGCAACGGAAAAAATACTTCTCGGATAGAAATATCGGTAGGCGGTTCTTCTCGACTTAACTATGCGGGTAGCTAGCTATTGAATGAAATCGTTTAAGGCAACATTTGCATAATTACACTAGCTCTAAAATATACGCCGTTTTTTTTAACGATTCCTTCACGAATACAGCATTGAATCGATTTTGACCAAATGCCAATAGAACAAAATATTTGAGTTGAAATGAATACTTCGTCCCATCCTAACACATAAGTGTCGAGTATGTTATACAAATCTACAAATTATTTCAAAATAATTGCCTCCAGTATTATTTCGACTCCCGGCAACTCGTCGCCTCGGTTCTTATTTGTTCAACAGACCATTTTGGTTTCTGTTCAATCTCCACTTTAAAATTAAAAATAAAGTATAAAAAAATATAAAAATACAAATCTACAAATTATTTCAAAATAATTGCCTCCAGTATTATTTCGACTCCCGGCAACTCGTCGCCTCGGTTCTTATTTGTCCAACAGACCATTTTGGTTTCTGTTCAATCTCCACTTTAAAATTAAAAATAAAGTATAAAAAATGATAGGTAATTACATAACTAAGAATTATTTAAACTAACGAGACCTTTACCTTTACGGAAATAGCTTTATCTTAAACACCTATCATAATGTTTCATTGAAATGATGAAAGAAAATCTTCTTGTCCTGTAAAATTTTCTAAAGGTCTGTTGGACAAATACGAACTAAGACGAGTTACTCTTCGGAGTATTTTGTAAGTCTGGAAGGTATTTATAAGTTATAAATAACACAAATATTGTATCACAACAACTTAGTTTTTTTATTCTAATTTCTTATACATATATGATAGATTTAAAAAAGCCACATAGGTATTTTTTTCTAACGACTCACAATCAAACTGACTAAAGTAACCTATATCCTAAATTGATGTTATTTATTTGTAAGAAACAAACAACTTACAATACAATGAAATTAATTGAAATTGAGCCAAACAAGTTTCTTATGCTAAAGTTGTATAGCGATAGGAGTTTAGTTGTCTTAAAATAATTTATAATCTGCTCTTTCGTAGGTGGTGCTAGTTAATTATTTTAGGAAAAAAAAACTTTTTTCAAGATAAGCTAAAATATTATTTTTAGAGTTTTTTTTACGCGTTTTATAAATACCACATTGGATTGAATCAACGAGATAAAATCAATCAATTCTTTTAAGTATTACCTTAACCTAATTTTAGGTAAGGGGGAGAGGAAGAGGAATAAAAGATAAGGATAGGAGATGCTCCCTCATGTATGAATTTATGACCCCTAGGATTTATATGATCACTAGGATCCTTTTGTCGCTTTGCTCATTCAGCATTTTTTACAATTATTACTTTAATATTTTATTCAGCAATCGTCATGGAATAAAACTATTTTTCCTATGCACACCATTTAGATAAATAAGTCAAACCATATAAGCCTCTAATATTTTTCAATAAGATATTTCGTTGACATCTCTCCAATATTCAATTGAAATTTTGCGATTTCCATAAAATGTACCGTTACATTTATTTTAAGTATTTTGTCATAATCGTTTAACAGTTCCTCTTTATTGTACTTCGCAGTTTATTTGTAGATAAGTAAACGTCAGCATATTCTAGAAATTGGATACTGCAATAATGCAGCTCGTTAAAATGTTCTCTGTTCTGTCTAAGCGTCTTAATTAGCTACTAATTAAGTGCGTCTTAATTAGCTACTGAACTTTGCACAGATAGGGATTAAATTGTATAAAGTTAACATCCCAGATTTTTATAATTATATGTAAGTTATATAACACTTCAGCTAACTCTCCGCCAGAACAATTTTATCGAAAATAAAAATGAGAACATACACTTTTTCAAGTTCCGTGATTTAAAAAAAAATGTTTAAAAAATCAAAAATTGGACCACGCGAACCATTTCACGAGAACAATTTTTTTTCTGAGAACGATTCTTATCTTCTGAACTAAGTGCTCATTTTGGAAAATGTCTACAATTTTGTGCAGTTTGATTCTTCTCTTCCGGTCTTTCCTACGTGATATGCAGGACAATTCATTATTTTTAATTTATTAAATTATCGATTATTCTGCTATAGTGACCATTGTTATATTATTATTTCATTTGATATTTTTTCCCAATGTAAATATTATTAAATTTTATTTAATGTAATAACCAAAACATATGTACCTACTATAATATTGTGTACCTGCCTACCAAATTTTATAAAAATTCTCTAACAAAAGAATGTCAATTGCCAGCCTGAAGATGTTCATAATAGGATGAAACCGGTACTGGTTAAATAAATATGTGGAAATAAGTTAAAAAAATGTTTTAATTTCAATTTAATAGTCTACAATTTAATTATTCATTCTTTAAAATAAATCTGAGTAGGTAATCCATACAAAAATCATATTTTAAATCTCGGCGTTACTAAGTCTATGTGTGTGTATATTTTCTTAGATTTTTCGAAGGATGTACATATTGATTTTTTTTATTTACATTCCTGAATGTTGTAGAAATGAGATCCCTAAGGCGTATGTATGATAAAACCATGTATGATCGTGTGAGAAACGTGGAGATGCGCAAAGAATGCAAGGCTGATGTAAGCGTAATGCGTAATATCAAGAAAGGAACGCTCCGATGGTTTGGGCATGTAGAGCGAATGAACGAGGAAAGGCGTGTAAGGAGAATATATGACGAAAATGTGAATGGTAGAAGAAGTCGGGGACGCCCGCGAAAGACATGGCACGACCAAGTGAATCAGATACTTGAGTCGGGCCATGTCAAGAGTCGGAATAATAGAAGAGCATGTATGAGACGATGTATGAATGTGAACGAGGCAATGAGTGTGTCGATTGGCGGTCCGTCCTCTCATCCTACCCCTGCGGCGAAACCGCGTGATGGTTATTTAGTTAATTTATTTACATTTTTTATATTAAATACCGTTAAACTGATTGATATCAGTTTGTCAACAGGTTCTTTTAACATTTACTTTTCAAAATTCAGTCAAGCACATAAAATATATTATATCATTATATAACTAACTAACTAACCATCACGCCGTTTCCCCGCAGGGGTAGGCAGAGAGGACGGACCGCCAAACAACTCGGTATTGGCACACACTCCATGCTTCGTTCACATTCATACATCGTCTAATACATGCTCTTCTATTATTCTGACTCTTGACATGGCCCGACAGTATCTGATCCTCTTATTCGTGCCATGTCTGCATACATTTAAAAAAAATATATTGTTAAATAAAAAATAAAGAACAGAGCGAATGAAAGAAAGAAAAATATAATAATGGAAAACAAATCAAAAGGTAGGTAGGTACAAAAAAAAAATCGTTCACATAACCATTTTTTAGCATACATTTCCTTCTGAAAATCAAATCACAGCTTTTTAATATTGAATTGTGTAACAAGCATATTGTGTTAATTATTGGAACAAGAGAATTATTTGACCGTACTTAGTTTATTAGTCTTGTATTATGAACATGGTCCACTATTTTATTATACTCAGATGGAGGTGTATTCTGACTCGAATTTTAAACCACAATATAGCACTAACAGATCATAAATTTACAGAGTTGTGTAGTAATGATTTTGGTACGTCATGTCTTTGTTGATAATTAGCTTTGTTTTATAATAATTTTGCCAAGGAATATTGTACATTTTGGTACATTTGACTGTGGTACTTTTTCCGCAGAATTATTACAGCGGAAATTGGAGTCAAACAAATTTCTGCAAAATTCATGACGCCAGATATCACTTTTTTTAGAGTTTTTGTTGTTTCTAGTTTACATTTATTTTAAAATGTTGAGACTTTATCAAGTATTACCATAGACATCCTATTCATATGTCCATGAGTATTCCAATGTTTTCTTGTAAAATAATTTATTGTGAGTTAGTTAGAGTTTACCATCCATTTCTCAAAGTCTGTAGTCACGACGCCGACGACGTTAAATGCAATAAATAATCCTTTGAAAGTGTTTACTTGGGACGAGGTAATAACAAAGTTACGACCCGTAGGTTGTTCCTCTAATGTGATATAAACATAGGTACCTAAAGTATAATACTAAGTTATTTTAATAATGTAATAAAACATGTATGTACACATTATATATATAATATAAGTAAGTGCGGTATAATATTATTTGATATGTTACAGCACAATATTATTATTTTACAAAAATCACGAAGAACATGACATTCCAAAATGAAAACTGAAAAAAATTAGGGGGATAGGTCTATGGTTAACTTTGGTGTTGTGAAATTTGTATAAAAATTAGAACAGGCTGCACTTGAGTTTTTGTTGAAGTGAATCTTCTTTAGCCCCGTTAGTGATTTGAAATTCGGATGAAACGGAAATGCGTCACTGAACATTATTATTTGGCGTGCCCTTGGTTCTAATATAATGCCGTAAATTCGAGAAAACGGACGTTCGAATCCTACGAAATCAAAAAAAAAACAATTTTTATTTTTGTGAAATCAATATCCATCAAGGCAAGGCAAATGTTTTTTTTAATATAAAATACTTTCAGCTTCACAAATCCTACAATAAATCATAATAACCCGTGATTTTTCAAACGTGCTATATATTGTACTGAAAGCAACTATCTTCGTATGTTGTTAGTTGTCCGGTTGGCTGTGACGGGTAGGATAGAAGAAGAACTGGTTGTACCAGGACAACAGAACTCGACTAGAACCTTACAGGATGATATAAAAGTAACTCTTTCGGGTGATATCACGACTAATGTGGTTTACGGTGTGAATAACCGTTGCTTCGTACTGTACTAATGCATAATATAAAAGATACTAGCTGAAGTCCCCGGCGATGCCCGGGCTTAAGACAGTGACCTTCGTCTTGTTTTCAAGGTCACATGTGCAAAATTTCATCAACGTCAGCATAAAACTGTAGATTTGCATACATATCAAATCCGCACTGCCAGCCCGCTCGTCCACCACATGCCGACATTCTCCTTTTATATATTATTATATATTTCAACCAATTTACACAAAACCTTGACAAAATATATACACCTTCCTCGTGAATCACTCTATCTATTGGTGAAAACCGCATGAACATCCGTTCAGTAGGTTTTGAGTTTATCTCAAATAGACAGACAGACAGACGCGGCGGAGGACTTTAATTTATAATATGTAGAGATTGTGTGAGTACTTAAATCCCACTTTGATACAAACAAGCATGCCAAAACAGACCTATCCTTAAACCAGGACATAAAAAAGGGTTTAAAATAATTTCATTACGTTTATATTACGAAACAATATTGCGACTTACGAATTTTTTTACAAATTTATCAAATTTTCGAAGCCCCGTAACGCATGATGGAAACGCCAGCAGAAATATATTTTTTAATCTTAACTTTTTAAAAAAAAAAATTTATCCATTTTTTTTTACAATTGTATTTTACGTCTTGAAAAAATAAGCAGTATTAAGCTTGTTTCTCATTTTTTCAACCACGCATTAACTCCACACAGGATTTAATAATTTCACTCAGGGCCCGTGTCGTCTTTGGGGTTGCCGGGTGGAGGTTCTTTTTAAGGAGTGGAAACAGCGAACAAGGGTCTTAAAGATACCCATGTTGTAGGAGGGAGGAAACACGGAGGCCGTTGACAACGTACTAAAAACGTGAACATTTCACACAGAAATTGATGTGCCATTTTCGTAACTCCGAAGTTTTCGTTTTCAGTAGTTACGATTGTCAAAAGTTAAATTAGTTTACAGCCTGCGATAGCAATAATTTTTCCTCCATAGTACTGTGAGCATAAAGCATAAATTTCTATTTTATTTTGTTCTCCTCCGCGTTGGTAATCATAATAACTTAGTTCCGGCGGTTACGGTATATCCAGTATTTCCACCCCACTGTAGACGCAGACTGCAGTCCCGCTCGGGTCGTGTAGTCGGGACGCTACTGTAATAACAATATTTTGACGGACAGATGGTTGCGAGTACATGGCGATGTCACCTTTTGACGGCTGATCCCTTCTTTTTATAACCCTTATCTTAGTTTACTTAAATATTGTAATACATACACGCTATGATTTTTTGATATTGCTGTCAGAAGCCACAGTTTTTATGACACATTTTTGTCAACCCGCACGAATTTTTTAAATTTTCGTTATTTTAAGAGTTTTAAAATGACGAAAAGCTTTAATATGCTGCTTTAAAACACTTTGTATATGCTGACGACACTGCTCTTGTCATATCTGATGAACAATTATCCATTGCGATTAAATATATGCAACATGACTTTACGTCACTTATAAAATGGTCACATGACGCAGGTCTAATCATTAATACCAAAAAAACAAAATTGATGCACATACGATCTCCACATGCTTCATCTCAGAAAACGCCTAAAATAATATCTCATGACTTTACATGTATTCATCAAAACATTTTGCAGCTCTGCATGTGTGATAGTGTTGAACTTGTAAATCAATATGTTTATTTGGGACTGACTGTTGATTGTAATTTTAAATGGGATGTACAAATAAACAAAATTTGTAAACGGCTGAGGGCGATAGTGGGTAGGCTGTACAAACTGAAATGTTTCGTTCCGGTGAATATTTTAAAAATCATTTACTTATCACTCGCAGAATCAACTTTACGGTATGGATTAACAACTTGGGGACACTCTTGCAAGACTAATTTGAGCTACCTACAATCAGTACAAAATTCTATAGTTATTAGTTCAAAAACATATTTTTTCACAGAGACGAAACATATCATTGTTGTATCGGAATTTAACAATATTACCGGTGCAGGCCTTATTATGGTACAAAATATTGATTCAGCATATATATAAAAAGTCTAATTATAAGAGGAAAGTAGAACATGATTATAATACAAGGTTCACGAAGAATGAAGGAATGATTGTTCCAAAATATAATAATAACTACGGACGGCGAACCCTGGAATATAACGTGCCAAAAATATTTAACATGTTACCAATTAATATAAAAAATTGCGATTCTACAAATAAATTCAGATATATGCTGAAACAATGGCTGCTAAATAGAGATAGTTTATATTAATTCATATGTGTTAATTGTTATAATCTGTATGGTTATAGTAATAATATTATGTAATGTTTAAATTGTAACTGAACATTAACATCCTGTTGACAAACTGCTTTATTGCGGTTTAACGGGATTGTACCTTGAAAACCAATAAAAAAATTTTTAAAAAAATTGAAAGACATGTTTTAAAATGTTTGTATCTGTGAGGTTTTTTTTATAACTTATTTATAACCAAACGGCGGTTACTTTCCGCATGGGTCTGGCATATACACCTGTGTCGCTATCAATTATTATAATTCGGGTCATAAAACTTTCACCGCCCCAACATCTTAAATGTTAAAATGTCTATAACTTTCTTGATTTTAATCCTCTTTTTTATAAAATCTCATTGTTCTTACGATTCCTGTAGTAAGTAATGGTCCAAGTATTAACACCTTCTTCATCAATTACATTTCGGGTCATGGAATCATCAACGGCCCAGCAGTCCAACAGCCGGTCCGTAAATTCTAAACACGGCGCAGGTTTTATCTCCCAACACAACCGAAGGCTCTGCGGCCGTACAAGACGCAAGATGGCCGACCCGAGACCCGAGTCATCGTCTCGCTGGCTAGGCATTGACCCCGGGCAGTGTTGCCGGCTTGCAAGGCGCACAACCAACCGGCCAGGTAGGTACCCGACGCGCACATGTCGTGTATGGCGGGGAGGCTTGGCAACGCCGCGTGGAAACATCGTTGCCAGTTGCGCGCGCACCCGCACTAGGGTGCCAACGGCTTTTTTCAAATCTGCCTACCACAGGCTGTAAAGAAAGTGTAGGATAAAATGGAACATCTTTTATTACTGTTGGAACACTGATTTTAGAACAAATTAAAATGGACTGCGGGGTTATGTTTGACCTCCGAATCTGATAGATTGACAAAGTATCTACAGTAAAAGTAGCTTAACTTATCTTTTACTTTTTACGTTTTCTTGTTATAATTAGGGGGCATACATTAATTACGTGAGCTCAAAATGGGGGGAAGGGGGGGGGGGAGTTGAAAAACAAATATTCGATTAGAAAAAAAGTAAAAGAAAAACGTTTGGAGGCAATTAACAACTGCGGCATAAATCTCACGTGGGGGGTGAGAAGGGGGGGAGGAGTCTCCATTGAAAAATAGCTCACGTAATTAATGTATGCCCCCTAAATAAATTTCGCGTTTCTTTATTTTTTAAGATTATTTTCGAGTATAGTTGAAATCTAATTAGTTATTTCCTTGATAAATATCATGCAGATACGTACGCGTCAAGTTTTAAAAAATAACAACAAATTCGAATATTAAATTTTATTAGAAAATGATATAGAATCACCCCCTTTCAGAAAATACTCGTTAAGTTTTAAAAATAACAACAAACTTGATTATTGGATTTCGTTAGAATATAACATAGAATCACACCCTTTCAGGAAATATCAACTGATATTGAATTTAAAAACGTTCACTTGGACCATGGTGCTTTTCCTTTTACCTCCATCTTGATTTTGCCATTTAAAACTGTTAAGTCGATCGCAGCGCCCACAGTTTTGTCTTAACTTTCTTGACGTACTGTGCCTCTATATTTTCAGATTCAGTTGCCCGTCGGTAACCGTCAATTATTCAAATGTTTGGTAGTAGACCTGTTTCTCGAGTATCGATTTGATTGATCAGCTCGTTATATGCCAATTAGTGAGGTCTTAAATGCATATGTACGTAATTACAACAAGTGCCTACCTAGTTTATAAGTCCTACTCTTACTGATGGAAAAGAGCTCTCTTGTCCATTAGAAGTAACATGCAATATGAGGAAGTAATTTTATTTTCGGCAGGTGGGTACAAATTTGTATTCTACTTTTAGTACTTTTTAATCTCTTGCAATCTAATAAAATCCACGTAATGCGAACAATGCCTAATCCAAATTAGATTTGGTTAGTACTTAGTACGTACGTGATTGATTACTGATTTCTCTATCACGGTAGTTTTTGCTTTTAGAAGTTCAGTGGAAGGATTTTTCGTTATTAGCTGGAATAGGACAATTCTTTGCGTGACTCAATGATAGCAATCTGCAAGTCATCCTTTGTTAAAGTGTCGCCTGTATCCCAAGTCCTGCTACTCGGGAGGTTGGGACGATCAGCGAAGCATCACAGGTAACTGGTTATTCGCTAATTAAGCCATTCGGCATCCGGCGGCATACACCTCCGAGACATCCGATCAACACATTTTTATATTTGGCGAGAAAAACAGACCCGATACTGCAGAATCGCCGGATTAAAGGAACGGAGTTTGTACAAAACTACGAATGGGGGTTCCGCCGATTCGCACGGCTCGGAAAAATATCATTCCCATACGTGACGCAAGTCGCTTACCGTTTGTTTCGCACGTTATTAAGGCATACGTATTCGAAGGATTTTGCAGGAGTCAGCTAAGAGGAAAACTGACGATATTCGATAGCGATAAATAAAAAGATTTGCCAGAACGTATCCCAAACCCGACCTCCCTGCATCCCCCATTCCCTCTTTGCCCCGCACTCCGCAGAAGTGCCGCGTAAAAGCGAATCATAAGGATCGCAACTTCGATCAAGAAAAAATGCTTTACGTCGGGTGTCGGGTGGGTGGCGCATGGCGTAGCGCTATAAGGGCTTATTCCACGAAAACACGTTCCAGGCATTTGTAGATGTACGCTACACTGTTCACATCTCGAAAGAAATTCTCGAAAAACCAAAAAATACACGACACTGATAGGTATTACCAACATCATTTGAAATGAAATATCGCTTACACGTTTACCCACGATAAAACCTATAGTACTGTGTACGCGAATAATGAATTAGCCTATAAAGCGATTGTCTTTTCTTGCTTGTGCACGATGATTATCTGGTGCAGTCTGTGGGTTATTTTTAGATTACGTAAATTAACAGTTACAATTTATTTTGTTCGCACATTCATCATATCTCGTTAACTGTTAAAAAATGAACCAATTTAGGGACATCAAGATGGCTATGGCAGATCGTCCCATTGTTTTATTTTCCAACGCCCAACTATCTTTGTGTACTTGGTTTCAAGTGCCTTCTTAGCTACATAATGTACTCTGTTTCCATCGTTAACGTTTTCTGCAACATTCTTATTTTTGTAATAACATATTAAATTATGGTCCGTTAGTGGGCATATTGTGGTTTGATTGATTTCGCATAATTTATCTTGTGATTGCCCTTGTACACGCAAAATACTAAACGGGTATAACGTCCCATGAGCTCGCCATTAAATATTATTTCAATAATCAACCAACAACCATGGGCCATGTGAAGAGTCGGAATAGTAGAAGAGCATGTATGAGACGATGTATGAATGTGAACGAGGCAAGGAGTGTGTGCTAAGATCGGGTTGTTTGGCGGTCCGTCCTCTCTGCCTACCCCTGCGGAGAAACGGCGTGATGGTTAGTTAGTTACTTCAACCAACAACGAAAACTTATATCAATTTGATTATTGTTATTGAGATAAAAGTTTGGTATTTCGATACTGTTTGCAGTAAAACCTGTTACGGAGAATATTTTAATGACTTGGTCTAGAAACTTCACACACGACTGTGACCCATTTTTTGTTCTTGCTTCAATAGAGCGCAAAGAATCACATTGCAATTACGACAGGGAAACTAAATAAACTCCTTTGTTAAGATATCTAAACACTTAGCTCCTTATTTCCTTATTACAGTAACAAACACATCTAAAAAAATCACACAATAGGTAAAATAAAAATAATATCCAGGTTAAATAACGACAAAAAAATCTAATTGCATCTTATAAAAAGTTTTTTGAAAATGTTTTAATTTATTCCACACGAAAAATCAAATTGTCTACGTTCCCACAAGACAATGGGAAGTAACTTCTTGGCTTTTAGCCCTGTGAAGTACCTAAAAGCACCAGACCATGAAAGGTACGAGTATTATAATTCTGAGGGGCTCCTTCTTCCTTCCAACCGTTCCACCGCCTTCCATTATTTACCACTTGATGGCCTGATTGTTGGCCACACAATCCAAAAGCCCGCAGACCATGAAATTGTTTCTTTTATTATTTCAATTTGGACATATCGATCAATTAAAGCAAGTGACAGGTGTTTCATCGAAGAGCGGGAAGTGATTGTCGTTGAACTTATCGGCGCTACTAAATAAGTAATGGGCCCCGCTGTTAATACTAATAGATTATTCATAGGTTCGATACATAAATAAGTTAGCGACTAATTTCGCTGACTAATATTACCTTAAGATGCTACATCTACATAATACTCCGCACATTTAATGTAATGCAAAGGTAGAAGGGAATAACTCGTATAATATTATTATTTATTTTGTAGCAATACGGCTCAGTTTTAACGATCTTATTGTAACTGGAATAAAACCATAAAAAATGATAAAAATATTCCAGTTTTGATGTATTATTTGACAGTCAGACAAAATATGAATTAGCCTTAAAAATCTTTTCGGACCGTTGAGCCTTCGTTTTTGCATGATTCTTTAATTACTCGCATTACGTATTTCTACCGTTTTTATGCCCTTATAAACTATATATATATGTTTGTGTTTGAAGATAATATCTGTACATTTGCCGAGCCGAAATGGTAATTATATGAAATTCCATCGATAGAAAAAAATCGTAAAGTATGCTCTGAAAATAAATCAGAACGTAATTTTGTTTGTTATTTTATCGTGTTACAGTTATGAAATAATTATTATAAGCAATAATTATCAGCCTGAAACACTCATCCACATTGAAAAAATCTTCCGAGAAAAAATACATGACGCCAACGGGACATGAACCCGTGCCCTTCTGATTGCCGGTCAGCTGCTCTCCCAATTGAGCTATGGCGGCTTATCTTATTGTTTTCAGGTGGAAAAAATATAATAAGCAGTAATTGTTGAATGAAACACTAGTATATATTGAATCATTTGGCGGGTATAAGATAAGCCGCCATAGCTCAATTGGGAGAGCAGCTGACCGGCAATCAGAAGGGCACGGGTTCATGTCCCGTTGGCGTCATGCATTTTTTCTCGGAAGATTTTTTCAATGTGGATGAGTGTTTCAGGCTGATAATTATTGCTTATAATAATTGTTACCCTTTGTGCTATGCATAAAAACCTTGTCTTAAACGTTAGTTTAACAATTAAAAATAATAGTTATGAAATAAATCACAGCGTTTCTTTAAATGATACTTTCGACATTTTGTCGAGAGATTTTTGCGGAATTTTAAACAAGTCATGCTTTATTAAGTATTTTCGCTTACGCCTATTAGTTTTAATAGTTTTTTTTTAGTTTTTCATTAATGCGCTACCTCTAACATTCGTATTCACATACATACATATCTCCCTTGCAACCCATGTTCTTCATTTTGAACACTTAATACGGAGCCTGAATTTAAACCATCAACCAACATAGTTTTGAATCATTCATCAAACATCATCATACGCAATATTTGAGGATTATTTCACTCCATAATAAGAGTGTGTTTTTTATGCAAGAGTTGCTTATTTTACCATTTTGGACCGACTGAGAATTTGAGTGTGTTTTTTGTTGTTGTTATTTTTACGTTTTGCATTATAAAATTCCATCCGTTGTGACAAGTTTTAAGACCGGAACCTAACTACCGTGGGAAATACACAAAGAGATTTATTTTATCATTAAATCTTTAAAATTCTGTTTGCTCGTTGAGTATGTACCGGATCATTCATTATAAACGTTACCAAGTTGTTAGGAAAGTTAAACCGATTAGCGAATATTACGTAACAAGTTTAACAAAGTTTTCCGAAATAACAAAGACCGTATCAGCATTTCATTTTGATACATAAATTGTTTCCGTCAAGTTCAGGCTCGGCTTTTCCGTGTGATTATGTGAATGATTTTTCTCTCGCGAACCCGTTGATAATTCTGCAGCTTCACCTCGCCGTAAAGCAAAATGTCGGCTATATAACTTTACCGATATTATTATACTTTACGACCGCTTTCTAGTTAACTTTTATTTGAAACTAGGCGAGTGTGTGGAGTGTGGAGTGTTCGCCGACGTCAACATTTTACACATTTTTACTTTTTTTGTTCATCAACTTTTATACGGGGGAAAGTTTGACATTGAAGGATGGATGTGATCTACATTAAGAGTATATCATCTCATTTTAGCGGAATGTCGCAGTATTCTGGGTAAACATTTACACTATTGCCGGCAAAGCGATGATTGAGAACATTTTTTCGAGCGTAAAGAATGTAAAAGATAAACCATTAATCACGATTTCAGCTATAAAAGAAGAAGCCTACACATAAATATTATGTAATGAGTTTCAGTTTGTATTTTCTTGGCTCTGGTTTGGTAGGTGAAATGACCTCAATGTAACCATTTATTTCATAAACCATCTTTAATCTTTCTCTATTATCTTCAATCAATTTTATTTTCTGTGGTGTAAAATTATATCTCAGCATATGAATAGCCCTATATACACACATAAACTTGACCACACTTAAAATACCCGTTTTACGCTAAATGAAGGACTAATTGTACCTAAGCACTTAAACAAATATAGACAAAGAACGCTGGACTACATGATACCAAATTTATTAAATATGTTACCTGCTGAAATTAAAAAATGTACAAATGGTAAAACAAATATTATGTTGAAGAATTAGCTCGCCGAAAGAAATTATTTGTATTAGACACTAACACAAAAAATTCTGCAAAGTAAAATAAGTTTATTTATATCTATATTCAAAGTAAAAGCACACATTGACAAACTACTAAAAAGTAGTTTATTTGGACTTTTCTTTTTTCTATAAAATATTTATATTTTTTTCCTATCATATTACTTTGTCTTTATAATAAATAAATAAAAAAATAATAAAATAAAATTACGTTACGATAGCGATAATTTTAAATGCTGTGAAGGCCGCGAATTCAAAAATCAAATAAACATGTCATTTTTCTTCGTTTTTTCTCTCTTTTGTTCTGCATCCTCGAAATATTTCTAGAAAAATAAGTGCGTCTTTTACGTTATATTTACATAAAAAAAATTGATTGAAAATTTAAAAATGAGTTCTATAGGTATTACTATTAAAAAAAATTATAAAAAATGTTAAGTATTCTGAAAGATCTATTCAATGTTATTTTATAATAAAAATTCATAATAATTATAGGTCTACAAAAACAGGAGAAACGATTTTTAGAAAAAATAAAAAAAAATATTTTCGCTCTTTAGATCAATTAATATTTTAGCCGTTACAGCATTTCAAATTTCCGTGATTGATGATATCGGAAATCGGTAAAACAAGTGTACTTATACGTAGAAGCAATCTGCCTTTTTTTCTTCGTTTTTATTATCATGTTTAGTACCCAACTAGATGTTTTTCATAGTGCAGTTTTCTCCTTCCCTCGTAGATTTCCATTTGACTCACACAATTCCTCAATTAAGGTTGCCATAATCCTACTGGATCAGAGCAGTAGAAATCTCGTGTGATATTCTCTTTAAAAAAGTTAATTACTTTAATCCCCGGCAACCGTGTATCCGTGTCTTTCATCTGATAGCATCATTATCATTACGTTCCTTGTCACTCATTACAGTAAACTATGGGAAACGAGGTGGAGAATGCCATACAAAACCCCATAGACATGACTACACAGTACACACACATCGGACCACTGCCATTAGTTACTTGGAAGTTCCATGATGTGCAACCAATAATGCGGAGGAAATGAACGTCTTTCAGAGTATACCGTGAATACCATTATCCCGTCGTGTGCCTGTCATTTGCAACAATAATTTACTCCTTACCCCCACTTTACCCTTACTACTCACTAGGGTTGCCGAAACTTCAAAATGTACAGATATTTATGTACAACTAACTAACCACGCCGTTTCCCCGCAGGGGTAGGCAGAGAGGACGGACCGCCAAACAACTCGGTCTTGACACACACTCTTTGCCTCACTCACATTATATACTCTATTATATACTTATGATACTCTTCGATTATTCTGACTTTTGACGTGGCCTGTCTCAAGTTTCTGATTCACTTGATCGTGCCATGTCTTCCTCGGGCGTCCCAGACTTCTTATACCATTCACATTTGCGTCGTATATTCTCCTACACTCTTTTCCTCGTTCATTCGCTCTACATGCCCAAACCATCTGAGCGTCCCTTTCTTAATCTACTCATTACGCTTACGGATAATTCTTCGCGGATCTGCACATTTCTCACACGATCGTACATGATTATATACACATATATTATATACACATACGCCTCAGGGATCTCATTTCTACAGCATTCAGTCTACTTTCATCCTTCCTCTGCCAGTTCCATGCCTCACTGCCATTTATTTATTTATTTGATGCAATATTATTTACATTTTTTACATAATTCAATGATGTTGGCCTCACTAGGTGGTTTACCCGTGCTGAGGCCTCCATTTCATATACAAAATTATACACAATACTTATAAATATATATATATACATAATATTGGTGAAAAAAAGGAAAAAAGTAAATAAAAAAAAAACATACGATTAAGATAAATTAAACTTAAAAATTAGAGATTTAGAATTAACGTAAAATTATGAATAAATAATATTATATAAGGTTAAAAACGATATTTTTAATACGTGTTGTGTGTTTGTGGCTGATTGTGTTTTATATTGGTTTTATGTGTTACTTATATGTTTTGTTATTTTATGCTATGATATTTTGGTAGTATTGTCTATTTTGGTCTTTAATCCATTTTGTAATTTTGTGTCGGAATTTATTTTTGTTTTCCTATACATCCATACATTTGCCATACATCAGGGTAGGTACCAGCACTCCATTATGGAGTTCAGTCCTCCATTAATAGAGTTGCCTGCATTTACCCTTCTTTCGATATCTCTGTCAGCCTTCCTATCTCTCGTAAACATACTTCCCTAGTACCCAAACTCATCCACCTGCTTCAAATACTCATAATTCACAACTATGTTGCACATTGTTTTCATACTCTCTCTTTCAAATACCATGACTTTAGACTTACATTCATCATTAACTCATTCTTCAGACATACTTCGTTCATCCTAGACACGAGAGACTGTAGATCTTCCATACTGTTAGAAATCAGCACCGCATCATCAGCATACAACAGGCAACATACTTCCAGATTACTCAATTTCGCGCCCAATCCCATCTCTTTCAATTCTTGCATACAATTATCCATGTATAGATTGCCTAACCGCAGTGACATTCCGCAGCCTTGTTTAACGCCTTTTGTGATGTCAAACCATCCCGTAAAATCGCCGTTCATCCTAACACATATATGCAACGCTTCCCTCATACAAAGACGATTCGTACTCACTCCATACTTGGACAATACCTTCCATAGTTTTTTCCTATCAACTCGGTCGTCTGCTTTTTGTAGATCTACAAAGGCACTGAAAAGTTTCTGTTTTTTTGCAAGAAACTTCTCGGTAAGCATACGCACTGAGAAGATCTGGTCCATGCACCTTTTCCACTCATAAAAGCTCCAAATTTCTGTAGTGAAATCCTACTTCCAAATACTAATTCCAAAAACAAATACCATTTACCCCATGGAATAAGAACCGAAAAGATATGTTGACTTCATACGAGTTTCCAAAATTTTAAAATTTCAGTGAGTAAAATGAATGTAGAAAAAATCTTTTTAAACCGAATAAACGCAACATTTAAAAAATATATTGGAGACAACTCTTTTTTACGTTACCTTCTCTGTAGTTTTTTGAGAAAGAAACATTACCAACCTCTTTGTACATATATATTTTACGACCTTTTTTATTTTTTCTGTATTAATTGTCTTATTTCAGATTGAATGATTGAATATATTGAATGTAAATGAAAAAATATTATTTTTAATCTACAAAATAATGGTTTGTCTTGCTTTTTTTACATGAGCTCCACACAGGAGGCCCTGAGGAAAATAATTTCCCTCAGGGCCTATGTCATATTTGAGGATGCTGTGTGCAGGGTTTTTTTTAAGGAAAGGAAGGAGAGGAGAGTTCTGGGAAGGAAAAGGGTTTTAGGGGTGGGTAGGAATCTGGGGTTCAGTACGTCCTGGTCATCCGCCTCCAAGACCTAGTTTGTTAAGGATGGGCTTGTTTATTGTTATGTTTAATTCGTAGAACTCCATTTAATTATTTAAAATAGATAATTTTTAAATATGTTATTAAGTTCTAAGTATTTTAGTTTTTATTATTGTGACAGTTATTTCGGCCTTCAAGGCCATTATCCAACAGATTGAGACGACTTAGGGAACATACGTTAATTACGTGAGCAGTTTTACTTCCAATCTAGACCCCCCCCCCTTGGTGAGATAAATTTTATATGTATTTTATGTGTATTCTTTTCAAGTAACGTGAGATTTTGCTGGACCCCCCTCCCCCTTTTGAGCTCACGTAATTAATGTATGCCCTTTATTTATTTGATTTTATTTACCCGTAGGTACCCTATTTTTATTTACGAGTGTGCTGTGTAAAGTGCTTTTTTATTATTTTCGGTAAAAACCTGACGAATTAGTAAAGTGAAAATATCAATCTAGCAGTATTGGAGTGAGACGCAAAGAGTTCATCCTGTATTTTCATTTAGTTAAGCTGCCTCTCTCATCTCTCTCATTCGCCCGAGGAAGACATGGCACGATCAAGTGAATCAGATACTTGAGTCGGACCATGTCAAAAGTCAGAATAATAGAAGAGAATGTATGAGACGATGAATGTGAGTGAGGCAAAGAGTGTGTGCCAAGACCGAGTTGTTTGGCGGTCCGTCCTCTCTGCCTATCCCTGCGGGGGAAACGACGTGATGGTTAGTTAGTTTAGTTGGCCTCTCTCATCCCAGATCTCAGCTAGAATAGGCACTATTCTCAGTCGCAAACATAATTTGAACGCCCGGATTTGAACCCGCGATTTTCGGATTGCTAGTCGAGTGCCTTACCATCCGACCACGGAGGCCGTCCACGCTTTTGCTCCACGAAGGTCATATTATTTTGTATCCAACTCAAAGAGACCATTAGTTCAAATACTGATTCACAAATTGTATCTACAAATTTATTTAGTAAAGTATTATCTTGATTTCACCCATTAGTAATCATCGCCATTTGCGTTCTCTACTTTCTATTTCTATGACTGTTCATTTTCTACTAATTCCATTATACAGTATACAGTACAGTAACTGCTATCAAGTAATTATAAGCCGAATGTTTCGTTTAGCCAACGTAGAAAGTGATTTTAGATATGCATTCTCTCAAATTAATTGATATTTTACCCGTTGTACGGCAAATCGTAAAATATTGTAAAATGCATTTTTTTATCTCAATCTCATCTCAAGGGCACTGTACAAATATTAATTAATTAATCTCATTACTAACCCTAATAGAATAAAGAAGAAAACTGCTTATTGAATTGTATAATTTTAATAACAATTATTATCAACCTATGATTACAACAATACAAGAACAACATGTCAACCTACCAGAGACCAGATGGGAAAATAATTCACCGACTCCAGATATTTTTATATCAGAGGGTTCGGCTCTGTGGAATTCCTAATTGAACCTATAAATCCTACTGATCCCTCAATATAAATATTTAAAAAATCTTTTGTAATCCTACATGTATTTAAAATTACCGATAAATAAATTACTATTATTATTATTATAGTATATTATTAAAACTACTTTCAGAAACCATGATAATATATAATATTTTAAATTTAATTTATGAAAAATCCAATCTGTAAACTTCACCCGCCATAACACAGGGACATCCCTAGCATGACGGATGAAATAATACAAAAATCTGTACATCCATACTAATATTATAAATGCGAAAGTGAGTGTGTTTGTTTTTTACGCTTTCACGCCTAAACCACTAAACCGAATTTAAAAATTTTATCATTAATAGAAATCTACATTATCAGCGAGTAACATGTGCTCTGGCGCTATGAAATTTGTTTAAATGAAAATGTGTGTATTTCATAAATTTTAGAAGGGAAGAAAGTCAGGGGGAAGGTGGGGTTTGCGGAGAGGGAAGAGACGAGGGAGGGGGAAGGCAGGGAAGGTGGAAGGGAACGGGGACGCCCGGGAAAGGACACGCAGGGAGAATCAATTTCTTTTTTCGAATGGCATTTATTTCTTTGAATGTGCCAGGTGTATTCCATAAAAAATTGAATGGAAATAATGTTCTATTTAGCCCAACGACCCAGCGTTCCTATATCGTCTGCCTATTTGAGTTTAACTTAGTTTTGTATTATAAATTTAAACCCCAATTGTACAAATATTTCGATCAGGAAACAAAAAAGGGGATAATTGTGTTCTTCTTTATTCTAAGCTAAGACAATAATCTAAGGCTTATAACTTTTAGGCTTATAACAATAATCAACATCAACCAATAACACGAAACTAATGCGTAATAATGTTAAGATGAAGCCATACTAAACAATGGTAAGTCATACAAAATCATAATATGTTTTTGCGTGTAGAACATATTTATCCACCTTGTCCCTTAAAAATATCGTTCATTTTTTATAAGTCTTTTAATAAGCCTAGAAAGAAATAAAGTCAAGTGCAAACTCTCCTACTTATAAACCTCTTTTCGGATATGGTTTTATTGTTTAATGTGGCAAATTCAGTTTCTTTTATAATAATCGCAAAAATATATGATATTTACGCCCAAACTTCACAAAATAAAATAAAATAAAATATGCATTTTCTCGTTGTTATTTTTGACATGAATCAATACGGCCCGCATTTAGATTCTTAAAGTGACCCTCATGCCATGGGCACAAGAACCATGCACTTGGTTACGCCCCGGCCGGAGCGGGAATAGACGTGTGGTTCCGCGTCGCTTGGTTTCGTGAAATCAATTTTGAATTTCGTTGTTATTATAATAAAATGCGTAAACAAGGAGTTTTTTACAGGTCTTTACGAAATGAACCTGTAAAAAAATTCTCAAATACCTTTTCCAACCGTGCCAAACATTTCTACACGGTTGACATTTGTCACATGAGAACGGGACGCTTCTTCGGAATGATTTGCCGGCCTCTGTGTTTCCTCCTTCCTGCAACATGGGTCTCTTCATGACCAATGTTAGTTCCTTCCTCTCCTCAAAAAGACCCTCCACACACAGCATCCCAGATGACATAGGCCCCGAGGGAAATTATTTTTCTCATGGCCGGCCCCTATGTAAAAAAATACCTTTCCAAAAGCTTTTTCTCAAGTATTTTTAAACTCCTCCCATAAAGGGGCCTGAATTCCGATTTCGATTTTTTCCTGGACTATTGGATCGCCTTAATATTATTTATTATAGTATATGTACAAGCAGACAATATATACAGAAACGTTCCTAGGTACTTACCTGACAGGTTACTTCATAAATTTTAGCTTGGAGCAGATACAGTTTTCGAAAGCATTACACATTGCTATTTTTTCCTTCATTAGGTACTATTGATATTGTTAGAATTGTTGTGTCTTTACTTTGTAACGGGCTTTCTGAATTAACAGAACGTTAGTACAGTGATTTGGTTAGAATTTATCTAGCATTGCATAATTTCTAGAGTTTATTCAGTATTCAGCGTGAATTTAATTCCTAATTGAAACGTCGCAACATTCCAAGAACATGACTTCACACAATAAACAATGGGCACAATTCGGCCAAGGTTTTGCAATTTTATATTAAATAAGCAACGTAGCGCACGCTGGCATTTTGGCAATTCTGGTTTGCCGCAAATTGTGCACGAATGCATACAGAACCCGGTCTCTACGGTCAGCTTAATATTTTGCGGAACACTATCTACGTAGGTAGCAGGCGTGGTCCCTCCATACATACTTTGGATGTTGAGCTTCCCTTTTCTATGTTTAAAATATGTAAATGATTATTATTTTGTATTTATTCCGAATTAAAAACTGGATTGGATTTATTTTTTCCTAGCCGTAAACCGCACTAGATAGTGCAATTCACAGACACCGTTACAACCTCAGAGACCAACAACAACAAGCTTGAATAATCTAATCCGATTGATAAATTGAATATCTTTCGAATATTTTTTTTTCATTAGAAGCAATTACTTAATTATTATTACTTAATTATTATTATTAAATTAGCATTGCTCTAAATAATTGTCCTTTATATTATAAATGTAGAATACACCAAACTTTTATTATTTAATTGAATCCCGTTAATTGTTGGTTATTTGTAATTAGATGAGTATTGTGTCTCCCTCCTTCTAATTGATTATCTATTGTACCGTTTTCAAATACTTTGTCTCTGTCTAACTATGTTCTTTCTTCCTCTGTCGCTCAAGTTATATATAACTGATAACTCTGTCTTAATATTTAGTTATTATTATATCCTGAGGAAGCTTGGTCGAAGCGAAACCGGTCGATATATAAAATAATAAATTAGTGGTTAAATACATTGTTTTATTTTTTATAATATCTTTCGAATATTCGAATACCTGTTTAATTGATTTAATTACGAAACTGTAGTAATTAATGTGAAGCATAAAGGTTGTATAGAGCTAATCTGACATACTATTTTTGTCGGTAATTGCGTCTTGTTCGCGGGCCAGTCTATAGACTTTTATATTTGACATTAGATATATATACTCCAGCATCCCTTGTACAAAAAGTCACCGACCGCTACTGGTTGGTAGGTACTATTTTAAAATTGAAATACATGGAAACTAGTGATGCCAAGATTATTATTTCAGAATAAAAAAGTGTATTACTCGAAATAGACAAGTACCTACCAGTAATTCTAAGTACCTACGTATAATAATGTTGTTTTCATAGTTTCGAAGTCGGTAAAAAAACTTGGTTACATCACTAATCTGGTTTTACTTTTCAAATGTAGTATACTGAGTTATACTTCCTAAATCAATAAGTAAGTTTAAACATGAAATCATTTACCACTGCGTGATGAGTTTTGGTCTCCGTCCGTGAATAGGTAGGTATACGGTGGCTATTGTCGTTAATTTTTATTGGTAATTCGATGTCCAAAAATGCAATTTTTGTGAAACCGCGACCTTCAATGCTAAAAGGCATAAATACATAATTATTACATAGTATAAAATGAAGTCGCTCAAAATGTATGTGCGCGTTAATCTTTTAAACTACGCAACGGATTTTCATACGGTTTTCACCAATAGATAGAGTGATTGAAGAGGAATGTTTATATTGTTATGATACGCTTTACAAGTATTATGACGTCACAGTCCCGCGCGCGGCGAGTGTATTCCCTCGTTCACCCCCGGAAAGTATTACCCCTCCTTGCCCCCTGCCCGCACGGTCTCTGCAATAGCTCGCGCTGTCTGCCGCGAGAACCGCCCGGCCCGCCGCCGAGTGCGCCTCGCGCGTCGCGCACGATCCGCAAGATTCCCGCGGAATTACCGATTTTGACAACAACCATGTAAAACTCGAACTTAACGAAGTTAAAACCGAACCGGTCGCGTGCCCCCTGGATTGTGCCCATGGTCCGCTTGACCGACAAGATACCCCCGCCAGGTAAAAGATGGTGCTACCTGCGCGGACTTGACCCTTTACGAAATTACTAGTAAATAGTGCAGGAAATGACTGTTACAACACTTGCACATAAACAAATATAAAGCAAAAATACTATTGAATTTGATCCACACAGTATGCAGGCACAAAATATAAAAACAAAAAAAAATACAAAAATAGCTTTTCTCCTTCAGCCGACAAAACACCACCAATATGCTAGTCAATTCGAACAGTTTCATCAACACATTCCCCTACTTGATGAAAAAAAATTCAATAAGGTATTTAAATAAATGAAGACAATATAAGCGAAACTCAATCGAAAATCTGGAAACAGAAAAATCAGAAAAACATATTGACACCTCTGGGACTCGAACCCAGGTCCCAGAGGTGTCAATATGTTTTTCTGATTTTTCTGTTTCCAGATTTTCGATTGAGTTTCGCTTATATTGTCTTCATTTATTTAAATATTACAATTTGAGGTTTTAGTCATTAAGTTAAAAATTAAAAATTCAATAAGGTATGCTTATATATTAAAATTGATGTATTAAATATATCAACAACATCGGAGTATTTGTTTCCAAGCTGTTGAATCCGTTTCATAGGAGTGTAATATTGGCATGTTGACTTAGAATTGCTACAATAATATGGTAGGTACTGTCTTGTGACTGACCTGCCTGGAGTATGAAAAGAAATTACATATAATAAATCAGGGGTGTCAAACATTGAATTAATGATTTTATACAAACAGGTTAAATCGGAAATGATTCTACGATCAGATAATTTTATTAAATTTAATGAACGAAGTAGGTTATCGTAATTTAAAATATAATTTTATTTATCTAATACAAAATTATAAAATTATATGTACGATGCATTTGACCAATGAACGCGATGCTGCGTAAAAAGTACATTGTACAATCGCGTAATAAAAAAAGTATTTGTACATTGTACATGTACATCTATTTATGTCTTAAACTATTTTTGTTTGGTTTTCTGTTTTTGTGATAAGAACGTTAATTTATTTCTGCAGTTTGCTGTCCAGTTCTGTCTGTAAAGAAACCGGTTTGAAGCAGACATTAGAATTTGACTTTATAAATGTCATTTTTACATAAGGCTTTATTTGTGACACAATCCCAACCTCCGGATGATAAAGTTTTATTCGGGGAAGCTTTCAGCTGATGGACTATTAAAGTAGTAATAATCCGCGCTGGCATTTGAGTTATATCTTTAATCGAACCGCGTTCCACCTGGCATTATAAATGGCGGTATTAAAGGTGGCTCACCCGGCATTTTGATAATAAAGGCATACCGCTGATAGCTCCGTTGTAGCCTCTTTCTCTTTCACACATTGGAAATATAGGTTACGACGGAGGTCTCTGCGGCAGGACTGTAGTCGTTTAGATTTATTTGGCAGAGGCACATCCGATGTTTTACCGATGACCTAATCCGCTAAGTCCGTTGAAACCTTAGTTGGTTGCCACGAGTTACTCCGCTTTCGCACCACTCTAATGTTATTAGGAATTACTAATACCGCAACCACATCTTTAATCCCCGCTCTCCGCACTGCTATCAAAGCTTTTAGCCAGACAGCCCATAACAGGAAAATCTAGCACTTTGAAGTGAAAGCTTGAATTTTTTTTGTGTTTCGGATAATATTTTCTTATTACATTTTAATATATATTTTTCGTGTTAAAAATTTTAACCTTATAGACGCCGCTGTATCTTATCTGAAGTTTTGTCAGCGTGTCCCATACGCGGCTGTTGCTGCTAAAATTCTGTTAAGAGCGTTTAACCAGCCAGCGGCCGAAAATCCACATTTCGTCGTAAGTTGTTCTTACGATCGTGCAGGGCGGTTACAATGAGAAAGATTAATTATTCTCCGTACAAGCTTTTTAAAATTATAACTCAATATCGATTTTATTTCATTCCAAATTTGCTTTAATTTATACCTACATCCAAAAATGCTGAAAGGCGTGATGTTAAAACTATTAAGATAATGAACTTTTTGTAATTATTTTTTGATTATAAGTATTTATTATTTTTCAATAATGTCTAAGTTAATAAGAATGTGAAAAAAATCTGAAACGTATTAGATACGATTTTAGATTTTCATGGCCAAAAATTATTTTGTTATTAGTTTTTGGGGTATTATGCCGTGTTGCGCTACCTCCTTCTTTAGCCAACGTTTCGGACAGCGTTGCAGTGTCCATCATCAGTGACACATCTGCCCTGATGATGGACACTGCAACGCTGTCCGAAACGTTGGCTAAAGAAGGAGGTAGCGCAACACGGCATAATACCCCAAAAACTAATAACAAAATGAAATCATCAGTGACACATCTGCCCTGATGATGGACACTGCAACGCTGTCCGAAACGTTGGCTAAAGAAGGAGGTAGCGCAACACGGCATAATACCCCAAAAACTAATACAAAATGAAACGTATTAGTTTGTAAGTGCGCAAATAAATACACAAACAGACCAATTTTCGTCAAGAAACACATGTACGGAGGTATATATTTTTTAATGATTTTGTTTACACTAAAATTAAAATTCTAAATCATGCGATACCCAGATAATGTATTGATTTATTTTACTGCATGATTATATGATTTGAAATGGGTGTGGTACAATACAAAATCTTTTTTGAAAATTCAACAAATCTGCCAACGACCTGTGGTATAACCTTATTATACTAAAAATAAACATTTTTTCTCAAAATTTAAAACATGCGAATGCTAGATAAAAGAACAATCTTTCGAAATCCATTTATAATTTTTGTGAAAAAGAGTCAATACGTCTAAAATCTGAAATAAAAATGACATATTTCTGGTTTTCTCTGGTAATACCCTCTTAAATATGATTTTTGGCCAATATCTTGTGTCTTTATACTTGAATTTGTTTATTTTAAATCGCGTATTATTTTGTTTTGAGGAGCAAAAACTACGGCAATCAATGACTACGTACATTACGTACCCGAGTTAAAAAAAGGTTAAACTCAATCTCTTTCCCCTTTGACTTAATGCACACAAGGATAAGAACACTTTGAAATGAATAAAAAAAACTTCTGATATAACCTAACTAAAGTTAGCATTCTACTAAGAATAAGCAATTAATTGTTTACGCTTTATTCGCCTTCTTTGTGTTCTTGGTTGGCTTTATTTATTCATCTGACATTTTCTCAAAGTTGTTTTCTTTTATACTTAATAGCTTAAACGCTCTAAACGAACTTTCAAATCAAAAATAAAATGATTACTTAATCCTTGTTCATTGCTTTAACAGGTTCGCTCGCAAAAAAGATCTCATTCATTCCACCTAGCTGTAAAGTTAATAAAATAATTCAAGGTTTTTGAGCGGTTAGTCCGTAAATGATTATTACCTCAAAAAACTATATGACTTTACTGTCAATTTCATTATGATGACTGCACAGTAATAGTCAGCACGTAGACTTACGGTATTTGGCAAACGACCACTTATAATTCCATTAGGTACGTAAATTACAAATAACAACGTTTTTTGTCATTCATTAATTTTGACTTCATTCTTTTTCTCCTCGCCTACCAATCTATCAACTCCTTTAATTTTTTAACCCTAGGGCCCTAGGGTAATTCAAACACCTTTTGAAAAAATAATTGTTCGATTATCCTTTCCGGACTGTCTTCCAAATTAAACTCGATCTTTTATGGTTGTGTTTTTACTGTTTAAACCCGTGTTAAAATCGAAAGGTTAAAGTATACTCGTGCATATGATTTTAAATCAAAGTTTTTGGTGTTTTCCTTTTGGTCTGCAACCAGAATATCGATGGTCAGTTATTGTGCTTTGAATCTTTTCTGTTGTAGTTGTTTTATTGTATTCGTGCTGTAATTTAGTCGGCAGCCACGAATCTTGCTTGCCTTTTGTATTACTTTTCAACAAATGGGTTGGTCGATGGTATAATAATTCAGCCGGCGATGATTGGAAGAGATTGTTCCTGAAGGTGGAGTCGTTTCTCCTTACCCCTGACCGATACCAATTATTATTAATCATAACATTGAACCCCTAACAATGGGTTGGTTCCAACTGGGACACCTGGGGCGAAGCTAGATTGGTGTGGCGATGTGCAGTCGTTCAGGGCTGCAGACTAGATGCATTTAAATTTATAGAAGCATCAGAAAATCTAGTTCAATATCTTACGAATTATCATTACGACTCTCTCTCTTCGCTCAAATGAAGACAAAACCCTTTAAATCAGCCCTATTGTGTCATAAGAAAACCCCTTTTCTCTTCCCATAAGTATAATGCTTGATTTCTAATTGTTTTCATTTGCTTACCTTATGTGACGACACAGACGCTTACTTTTTTTTACATACCAATAATATAGTTTGGTTGGAATAAATTGTCACTGTTGTTTACAACGGTACAAGAATATGCATATAAAGTGTACAAAATAAATAAGTAAACATGAAAGAAATCAGATGTTTTTGCTTCAAGCTGACTAAAATCCCCTGGAATATTGTTAAGATTCTGTCACTGGAACGTTTTTGATACTCTCCAGCAAAAATAAGATAAATCCCGGTTTAGAGCGACGTAATCTGCGGAAACCCGCCCAGCTGCCGCGCAGTGTACATTTCTGTCTGGGCTGTAAAAACTGGATGCTTTTATTTAACACAAACTTAAAACGGAAACATCTTTATGATGGCCACTGCGAGAGCGGGAGAATAAAGCACGAGATAAACTAATAGACTATTCTTTCCCGGTAAAAGCCCCCCGAAAGGCTAACTAAAGAACGCAGATAGCACGCGAAGCTCTGAATAAAGCTCGTTACCGAACACTCACCCGTGGCGTCCATATCCCTCGGAGGCTGCGGCTGCGGAATTGTATAATTTACTCCCTGTGATTAGCCGCAAGGGGGGTGCACTATTTCTGCTTTTTGACGGATTCACCACTTTCGCCAAGGGAGCGTGTCCAATTCGTCACTTTCACCCAAAGTTACTCGGCGAATTTAACACTTGTAGGAAAAGCTACTTGATTTCTTCGTGGAAGCCACAATGTAACAAAGCTGTTGAGCTGAGATTAAATTGAACAAATGTTTACCTTTTATCCTAAAAAGGAAAGGGTTCTAAAGAGAACAGTTGACAGTATAAATATAGTTATATTAAATTTAAAAAAAAGAATAACGTTAAATAATTTCAGTTTTGAAATAAAAAGAAAATAGAAATCGAAAGGGCATATAAAATGATTTTTGATCGTATTTATATTTCGGGCCTCTGCGTTAATTTTCAACTATTGTACGCACTTGTACAAGGCATGTGTCGTACGCCTCTGAGTCAGAACAAAGTCAATTGTTTGTATGTGCAAGCATGATATCGGTGTAAAACCTAATTTATTTTTCGCACTAATTCGCGAAGATCAAAACAACTTCTGGAAGGTAATAATTAATATTAGGTACATTACATCTCATTCAGAATATGTTTCCTTTCGTAACTGCATTCGACGTAATAGCATGATATGGAATGACGAATTTTGCAAACCAACAACCAACGTAGAGTTGTCCAAACTTGCAGTTTCAAACAGGTAGTGACAAATGATGACCTTTATGCTGTTGTTTATTTTCTTTGTGTTTTATTTTATAACAACTATCTTAAATTTAAATATCATTCTAATAATTTAATTTTTATATTGTTTCAGGTATGTAATATCAAGAATATTCAAATGAACTGATGACGCACCGAAATCAAAATTGCAGAGCTGCAAATTTTTGCATTGCACGGTAAACATTTTATTTTAAACTGAGCGGGGTAGGTATTTACTTTGCATTTAATCAACATTGCGCTGTCATTTGCTTTCGCAATCAAATCGACTATGTCTACAATAATTCGATTTAAAATATGTATATGCATATTTTAACACGGTACGTATATGTGCTTTAATAGTTATTTCGCTTTTCGAAGGCGTCGTCAAACTTAATAAATAGGTTCAATAAATTATACACCAAATCTCTGAATGAATGCATAATAAAATTGATATTGGCTGCCTCTGGTCTGGAGCCCCAAAATACTTGAAAAAACACTTGACTATGTGCAGAAACGGGCGGTCCGTTTGAAAACAGATCGCAATCTCTTGAACAGGTGCGTCAGGTGGGAATGCTGTTCTTGTTGTACCGGTGGAAAATGGTCCGAGGAACTAGCGTCATCGATCCCTTCGGCACCGGTGCACAGTTGGAAAACACGCCAAACGCGCGTCAAATATTATTTGTTCACGGTTGACGTTTGTAGCAAGGGAAAAGGTTGTTATACGACTGGTTCTTGAATTCAGCAGCTCAGCAGTGGAACGATTTGCTGGCCTCTTCATTTCCTTCCTCCTTCAACTCCTTCCTCTACTCTCTACTCAAAAAGATCATCCACACAGCATCCCCAAATGTGTTAGGCATGGTGGGAAATTATTTTTCTTTTTCCTTTTCTGTGTGGAGTTAATGTAAAAAACATGTTTTATAGTTACTATAATTTGATCAAGTGATTCCATCACAATTTCGATTTTGTCCAATTTTCATTTCGATGTTTCTTTTTTATGACGTTGTGTTTTCAATTCAACACAATGTTTCATTAATTTACTTCTGCCCTATCGAGTATTCAGTAGTTCAACACGAAACAAAGTTAGCTGTAACTGAATAGTTCACAGTAAATAGTCCAACTGTGAGGTAAAACAACTCCGACTGCAGACATTCGCGATTACAACAAAACTATTATTTCAGCAAAAAATTCTGCTTTATTTCCCTTAGATTACGGTACATTTAATTCAGTAGATTAATTCAAGGATTGTTAGGTTTAATTCCAGTATTCACGGAATATTTAGGCAAAACAGGGCGGTAACTGTAAACTGTATAATAAAGGAGCTAGATTAATTTTGTCGTTAGTTTAAATAATGATATTACGCCAACAAATTACATCCAACGTTTCCTTTAAATATGTATTTTTAAATTTATATCTTTCGGCCTTTAAAATAATTATTCAGTAGTAAGATACCGATCTGAATAAAGCCAGGTACTTTTCCAACCTTCCTCTTTCCCCCACCCTTTTTTCTTCTAATCTCTCATTATTCTCCATTTCGGGAGGCCTTAAAAAGGGTAGAAAAATAGAAGCTTTTTCAGAAACAATGTAATTTTTTGTAAGAAGTTAATATATCAAAAATACTAATTTCGGTTGTGTGTCTGTCTCTCCTGCGTAACTTAGAAACTCGAATTTGCTGTGAACGTGTCATTTTAAAAATTAGAACTGATTGTTATAAAATTCAGAGAAGACATTAAGTACCTACCTATAAATCTATTACACACCTTCGTAAATGAAATGTTATTGTTATTATAAGAAAAAAATAGCATAAAAAGTGTGCCACGGTGTCGCGTTTAACCACTTGTACCCATGATCTGGTTTTACGATAATATAACATTACCAGACATATGTACGACGTATGAGGCATGAGGCGTACCTGATTTATTATCTTTGTTTTTTTATGAATGCCTGCAGTTTTAGATAAATGAAATTTTGCACACTTGACCTTCAAAACAATATAAAGGTCATTGTCTACGTGAGATTTCGAAAAACCACCCCATCCTCCTTTCCCATCCCTTAAAAAAATGCTCGGACTACTTAAATACTTAAGGTAGTTATGAAAATATGTTGGTATATATTATGACTTTCAAATAGATTTCTCTTTATTCTACACATTTTTAATATTTGTTTAAAAAAATTACATTCTTCTTGTGACGCATCATTAACCATTCCTTACGGTTTGTCACAGTCGTTAGAAATGAAACCAATTAGCCATTAAAGATTTAAAATTCTCTGAAGTTACATACATACCTTGTGCGTACACACCTACATAGATGGATGTAGTAACTTTCACCATTGAAATTGCTATCCCATATGCCATTCATTCAACTCAAGGCTTTCTATTAATAATTATAGCCAATCATGATGCATGGAAATTCAGATTGTATACAATATTATTTTGTGCTGTATTTTATCATATTTTTACTTTGAAATGTAAAAATCCTTTGTGCTTCCTTGTGGCTTTGATGTATATGATTAAGATTTTCACCGATTCGACGAAACGGAAGATTACATATACAACAAGTAAATTATTGTGCTGAAAGCAATCGCCAACAAATTCGTAGAAGTAAAGTATTATTTATTACAAGCTGTGAGAGAACGTCTAACACCTGCTAACACAATAATCATTACCTGCATCTCGTCAGCTTTGGAGCACGTTCAAAATCTATTAAAAATTATATGACCCTTTTTTCGTGACAAAAGAATACGTGTTGGAGTCAACTCCGTGCTGTGTACCTACTTACCCAAAAAACAATGTTAATGACACCTTCCAACCAAAATCTCTCCGAAGGTGTCAAAATAAATGTCACCATTTTAATGCCGCCGTTTCCACCTAAAATAGCTCGAACATGACCTGTTTCAAAACCATTTACCCACAATAATAATTCTAGGTTTATCTCTACAGAGCCATTTTTGTGAATATTTTCTCGGGGGTGTTTTAGCTTGGATTTATTTCTCTTTAGTGCTCTGAAAATCTGGAAATTAACTAAATTACAATAAGTGTAGTATAGTAGCACGCGTTATCTTATTTTAATATATAAAACAAAGTCGGGTTAGTTACACCATTTATAACTCGAGAACAGCTGGACCGATTTTTATGATCTTTAATATGTTGGATGTGTCTACACCCCTAATAGCAGAATAGCTATTGAAACATCGCAAAAAATCACGAAAAAATAATTACGAAGAAAATTATTTTCCTCATACATTCTGTATGGAACGATTGAAAGAGTTGCAGGAACATTGTGATAAGATAATATTGAGTAGTGAAAAGAATTTCAAAAATTCAAAAACGTTAAATGTCAATGCGCTGATTGTTTTGCTTTTGTTCTTAAAGATATAATGCTGCCCCTCTTTCTTACACACTATATGTCAATAGTGGAAAATGTGACAAATGGTGAAACGACTGCCCCCCCCCCAAAGGAAAAATACAATTATTATAATAAATCTCCGTCATACGTATAAAGAATATGTAAGTAAGTTGAAAAGTAAGAAAATCACAAAAATTATAAATCCGTACACAACGCCATCTCTGATACTGACAAAAACAGTTATTGATTCTGAGGCGGTGCAAAGTTATCCGGTTCAGCTAGTATGATATGTAACTTATCAGTTAAGCAAAAAAAAAGTGACTATGTCTCCTTAAAAACTCATGAAATTTTCCAAAGGTTTTTTGTCTTGGGATTGGATTGTTGATTACGCTAATTTCCGTTTGCAACGTCATTTCTATCAGTAGCTATCGGTAGGAAAAAAACCGAAATTAATTTGGGAAAACGGGGGGTAGAGCTAGTGTGTTGATTGCATTCGAAATTGTACCTGGTATCAAATACTCATATGTCGGAATAAATTAACTAGTACCCCGCGTTATTTTGGAATAAAAGCAACCTAGTTTCCGACACAACCGCGCATTATCATAAATGTCTATCTCTAGCAAGCTTGTGCCCGAAATTAGTTTTTTACCGCAAAATTTATTTTCAAAATATATCTTTCGTTTAGATTCTATTTCTGTTGAACAATACAACTAGAATACCTAAAACAAAACACGTATTACCTTACCGACGTAATTAGATAATAATATGATAATAAATAAAGAAAATGGAAAATATAACCCTAAGATGCTAATGAGTTTTTCTAAGAAGTGTTTATAGAACTAGCCTCGGAACTGAGACTGCCCTATCTACGGCTATTATAATAGTTGATTGTTTCTTACCTGATAGATACATCTAAAATGATTACCAGAGTCAGGTAGAATCGACCCCTTTTGCTTTCTGCTCGACTGCACCTTAAAACAAAGACTTGGGTTTCACGTTTAAACACAAAATATCTAGGTTTGATGCCTACGAACTCAGTTTGCTTGTCGTTTTGATTGAAGTAATTTTAAAATATAATGAAATATTTGCTTTTTGGTAACACAACAACTTTCTGTACATGACATGTACACGTGAATCATTCTTTGCAAATAATTTAAAAAATGTTTAATATTTGTTTTGGAAAAAACTGGTGTAAATTACCACGACCGGGATTTGAACTGAACTAATCAGTCAACTACGTGAAAAAACACAGTAACATTTATTCAATTTGCATTTGTCAACCACGGTGGCTGTATTATTTGCCCTGATAGCTTGTTGATTTAAAGTAGTCGCCAGGTTTATGCATTATTAAACGTCGCCGATTATGTTTTTGAAAAGTACTAGACCCAAAAATGGGTGTTATTAATGCACGTTTGTTTTCCTTGTAATAATTAGCATTTTAAGAAGTTTTCGGCGTAATTATGCAGGTCTAACCTTCCCCGTTGCATTGTACAAAGAATTATGCAGATTTTAATTAGATAGTGGCCAAGAAGCGAACAAAAGAAACTTGTAATTCAAAGAGTCATTGAATATGTTATTTAGACATCACCATCTGAGCAAACATTGACAAAGAACGAAAGAACCTACTCGATTGTAATGCATGCATCCATGTAAAGATTTGCATAAAGCTCCGTGGCGTTATACGAAAAGAAACCAGTCTGTTTGGTTGTTTGGCCCTGCGGTGGATTGGGTCTGTGAGAGTGTGTGTGTGTTGGGTGCTTACGGCATATCCTGCTCATCACGTGGCCTCCCATTACCATGGCGAGGGTGTGTATAAAAAACCCCATTAATTCTTCTTGCCTTTGATTGTGTGTTATTTCTAGCCGGTTTCCTTCGAACCCGTCTCGCCTTTGTTCTCCTGGTTGCTTCCACTCAGAAGCGTTGCATCAGGTCGAATGATGCACTTGAGTTATGATTATCGGTGCTAATAAGAATATCTATGTTCTAAATTATCATAATATTATAAAACGTTTCGCATGGGTCTTTTCTCTACGCATCTTTTAACCAACTTGTGTCTCGGTCAGACAAATATGTTCGATAAATAAGCATTTGTTAAATTTACGTGTGTCATTTTATGCACTATCCCGCAAGTAGTAACATTTATATGCAGATTTATTAATATAATCATGTTTATACGATAAATATGGGGATTGGCGTCCTTCAATTCTTGCTACATCCCACCCGTGTTTGTCAACTACTGACAGACCTTTTGCGACTTACAAAACTTCACTCAATATCTTTTTTTTTATAGAATTTCTTAAAATATGTGCCTAGGTAATTTAAACCCTTTTCAACTTCGAACCTTGCGTAGTTTTTTTTATTATTGTGTATCCCGGTTCTTAGTACTCACTAGAAACTTCCAAATAATTATATTCGAGTAAAAGTTAATGACTTATTTAGACGGAGCTAGTTCGTCCTGGAATTTTTAAGAACCCCATTTCTGATGAGACCGGGATGTGTTGGTAGGTGTTAATAATTATAGTCCCCTCGAGGATGGAGAAAAACCCTTCTCCCTACTACTACAAAAAAGAGGATCGTCTGTGACTCCTCCTTAACCCTTAACTACTCGCACAAAGAACATTACATAACTGCTCGCATGTGTTCACAGATGACCCCAAATAGTATGAGTAGTTTTTAATATGTATTGAAATATATAAGTAAATGAAACTATTTTATTATTAAAGTGCTTTGTTTATTTTGTAATATCTATAAGTAATAACATGAATTACTAACTAATTACACAAAAACAAGTTAAACTAAAATAATTAACAATTTGTACTTAGGTGTACTGAGATCATAGTTAATACTCGTATATTTAGGAACTCTCCGAATCACTCTTGTTACACTGTTGACAGTATATTTCAGAGTGATCATTGCAAAAAAAATCTTGTACATTTCTTGCATTTTGTTGGTACTTTGTAAAGTAACGTAATTACTCGCATGGGGTCACCGCTCAAGAGCGCAGCGACGCCTCCTTCCACTCCCGTGACTTGGTCGCTACTAAAATACAAACTTAGACTTAGACGCGCGTTATGAAGCTAGCGAGGGCGCGGGGGGAATCGGGCCGCGCCAAGTGCTTCATTTTTTAATCTGAAAATGCTTTGACCCCATGCGAGTAATTATGGGTTAATTCTGAGTTTAAAAAGTACGGAGATAGGTTATATAAAAATAGTAACGCCTGGGAAGACTGGTAATTCAAATAGATTTTTTGGGTCTGTGTGTTAAGAAAAACAACAAGAATCCCTAACATATATTTTTTTTTTACATTAACTCCACACAGGAGGCCCTGAGGAAAATAATTTCCCTCAGAGCCTATGTCATTTGGGATGCTGTGTGGAGGGTCTTTTTGAGGAGAGGAAGGAATGAACATTGGTCTTGAAGAGACCCATGTTGTAGGAAGGAGGAAACACAGAGGCCAGCAAATCATTCCACAGCCGAGCTGTTGAACACAAGAACGAGTCGAAGAAACGACCCGTTCTCATGTGACAAATGTCAACTGTGTACAAATGTTGGGCACGCGTTTGGCGTGTTTCCCGACTATGCACCGGTGCCGAAGGGATTAATGATGCTAGTTCCTCGGAGCATCTTCCATTATAATACCGGTAGAACAAGGATAGCATTCCCACCCGACGCCTGTGCTCTAAAGATTGCAATCCGTCTGTTAAGATGGGAGAATCTATCAAACAGACCGCCCGTTTCTGCACAGAGTCGAGGGTATTTTTCAGGTATTTTGGAGCTCCAGACCAGAGGTGGCTGCCAAATTCAACCGTGGGGCGCACTTGCGATTTGTACAGGGTTAGCAGTTGTGTACTATTAAAGTATCTGCGGGCCCTGTACAGTACGCCCAGTTTTTGGGAGGCTAACTTTACTCTGGCTTCGATGGAGCCCCCATACCTGAGCTGGTCACTTAGGGTTACACCAAGCATATCAATGGAGGGACTGTTCGGAAGATTGCTTCCGTTGAAAGAGACTAGATTTTCATTGCGATCCCTTTTAGACTTAATCAGACAAGATTGGGTCTTTGAAACATTAAATTCAACGAGATTATTTTTACCCCAAGAGAAAACACTCTCGAGGTAACCGTCCATTCTTTGCTTCAAAGCCTTACGAGCTGTTGGAGTTTGTGAGCCCTTTGGGGGCTTGTCAAACAAAAAGCTATCATGAACTGTACTGTCATCCGCGTAACAGTGAATTGGTGCACATGACAAAAGGTCGTTGATGTGCAACAAAAACACAGTTCGAGACAGAACCGATCCCTGCGGGACGCCAGCATTTATCGAGTGAGAGGAAGAGGTGAAACCATCGACTACCGTCTGAATCGACCTCTCCCTCAAGAAGTCGGCAATCCACGTACACAAGGATGCGGGAAGTCCGTAAGAATGCAGTTTGTTGACAAGTCCTCGGTGCCAAACCCGGTCAAAGGCCTTGGATATGTCCAGTGCAACCGTTTGGGTCTCACCGAAACGTTCCAGGCATCGCCCCCAAACATGCGTCACATACGCGAGAAGATCACCGCAAAATAGTGGTTTGTTTCTTGTTATAAGGGGTGTTGCTTACTTACCATCCGGTGTTGATTAGTATACAATATTGTGCAATCTGCTTTTCAATAGAAGAACCCCTTTCCTAACCAAGTTTTTATTAGTTTCTCTCGCGTTTAATGCAGCTATAACATTCTGTAGCTAAAGCCAATAATAATCTTATGGTATTATTACACACGCTTTTGGCATCTGCACCCATTTGCTGGATAGAAAATCGCGAAACAATGGGTTGCACGCTTTGTGGTTATTTTTTGTGAATTGCAGCAATATGTTGGGTTGTTTTTTTAATAAACCTCGTTGTTGTTATAATGCACGAATCCTTAGAAGAGCGCTTTTATGCTGAACGTTTTTACCGTGATATAATAGCCAACCATTTTTATCCCAAGGCAAGCTTGCCGTTTTACTTTGTATGACGTGTTGATATAAAGACACGATTAAAAAAAACAATTATTTATTCGCCAATTACTTACAAGAGCTAACTGTGACAGCGAAGTAATAAACTACAGTTATATTTTGAACTATGAGATGAACGGTTCTAGTGACTTTGAACTGTATAATTCTTTTGCTTACCAATTACCAATTCATAATACCTTAGCTTAATTTCATTATAACGTGCGGCTTTTTCTCTCATGCTCTAAGAGCACAATATATAATATAAGTTAATAAGCAACTCCCGTATTGTAAAGTAGATACTCGGCGCTTGAAGCATCTAATTTTCCGTGCTTTTCTGTTTAATTTCCTATTGTTTTTATTTATATATGAATTATGACGATATTGCGTGACACGATTGTCTATAATTTGTTAGAAGTCTTTGTCATCTTTCTACGACACGCACAGGGACATTAACCCATCCGGTTCTGGCCTGTGGTTAAAAACAGAAAACAACCACTAAACTGTTATCTTATCCCAGCAGAAGGATGGTAAAAGAAGCATTGGTCACGTACGCGACGGACTACGGAAAAAACTTGTATATTTAATTCGTTAACAGCGTAAAATGAAGATTTTAGGGCCTTCCTGCTTCGTGAATCCCCCCACAAAAAGGTTTCCGTACAATTCACTTGGTGTCATTGTTTTCCCTTCTGTTCCCACTGCAGGAACATTGTGGGACTATAATAAGAGTAGGTAGGTTTCCATGAGGGTATGTACATGTTGTTATTGAATAAATTCACCTCGTGTGAAAAGTTCCGTGTGTGTTTCAAAACCGTTGTAATTATTAATTTTATTATTCAGTGGCATGTTCTACGTGCATTATGTTGATCTCATGCAGTACACGAGAGATGGGAACTACACCAAGCGTTGGAACCAGATACGAAGCATCAAACGATACTTTGAAATTGTTACGTTTCTGCAACTTTCTCAGTTAAAAAAACTAATAAAATTAATAAATATTAAGTGACAACGTAGCGAAGTCCTGTTCCTGGCAAACTATTTGAAGTGAAACTTCTTTAGCCCCGTTAGAGTGATTTGAAATTAGGAGGAAACGGAAATGACGCACTACGGCACCTGCGAAGCATCAAAATGCGCTCAAGGCTCCTATTGGTTGAGATATAAAACGGAAACGATGATAGGTCTGCGCTCATTGGCCGCGTTGTTTTTTTACGGGTCGTCGGAATATAATGCGGTAAATTCGCGCCTCGCCATGCGCGTCCCATAGCGCAGCAGTATAGTGTGTCGCAAATTTCAGCAGTCAGAAAAATACAGCGGACGGAGGTTCGAAATCCTAAAAAAATAAACATTTTTATTTTTATAAATCAATCCAATCTTCAAACCACTTTAAAATAAACAGGCAAAAGAAAGTGACATCTAGCGATTTTCTAGTTTCACTTCTATCGCGTGTGATTTACACATTCTAATTTTTTTTATTTCGTCTTGTTTGTAAATTTTTTTTTGTTACGTCCCGGTTCTTAATTATTCAGTGAAGATTTTTTTTCAATTTTGAAATCCTCTTGTTAAATAATTACTTAGGTAAGTAAGTATGTAAGAACCCACATACTAGGAACTAGGAAATTTCGGTTTTGATTTAATATAAGAGAAAATTTTAAATATGCTTTTTTGGACACGAGGTCTCCTGTTCGCAGAACTGATAGTAGTTTATAAAAGGTTGTTTTTAGTAGGATAAAAAGTCCAGCCTCATTTCCGGAGTGAAGTTGTTTGTCTCGCGCGTGTTCATGACTGACAGTTAAACAGTCGGAGGTTGGCAACTCAGCCTCCTTCCTCCTTTCAGGCCTCATTGGAGGCTTCTCCGCTGCCGTACTGTAATAAAACAATGCCCGGAGCCTTTTTAGTATTCAGTATTCATGGTTTCTTGCTGAGAGTTGTTATGTACGTACGAGTATCACAGACGTGTATGTTGGTTTAGCAGCCAACCAATCGGCTCTTACAATAAGCTGACCTGATAAGCATACCAATATCATTGTTACGTGCACTTATGCTACAGGCATAGGCCTTCTGCCAAGCTATTCACAACGAGCCATCATACATTATTGTTATTAATAAAACTATTTTTATTAATTCATCCAGGAATCTCACTTCTAGCTTGCTGGTATTAAATCATAATTTTGCAATAGATTGTATGAAACACATTTTTTGCATTACTATGAAGAGTGTACAAAGGCGTTTTCGTAATGAAATTCATATCGGAAAAACAGAGGAATTTATGAAAATTACTTCGTACAAAATATTTTTTCCGGGGCAAAAGAAAATATTGTTTAAGCGTTTAAAATAGAATCTATGAATGAAAATCATATTGTAAGTATTCCATAAATATTCATTTCGTAATAAAATAACTAACAAAAGGCTGAAAACTAATCAGAATAACTTGGTAGGTAAACATTGCGAAAATTCTAATTATATCTTTTTTGCGTACTTACATCAAGTGTAGATATGTCGGCTACATTTTTGTAATTTGTTGGAAAGTCGAATTTGGCGTGACGTAAAACGATATTTTTTTAACCACATAACTAACTAACTAACCATCACGCCATTTCCCACAGGGTTAGGCAGAGAGGCACACACTTCTTGCCTCGATCACATTCATACATCGTCTCACACATGCTCTTCTATTATTCCGGCTATTCATGGCCCGACTTAAGTATCTGATTCACTTGGTTGCGCCATGTCTTCCTCGGGCGTCCCCGACTTCTTCTACCATGCACATTTGCGCCATATATTCTCCTTACCTGTATAACCACTTAAACAGGTGATATAGCACTGGGCCGCCCAGGCTATATCACCTATTGACACCAAAACTCGTTCTACGAGTATCTTATTTTCTATTTTAGTCGTGAAGTCTCTTTGCATTTAAAAGTTTACCGTGAACTCTTCCATATAATTTGATAAAATTTTATGAAACAGAAAACCGCCAAACAGTTCACCCGATATATGTTTGCATTTTTTTTAATAACCATTATCACATAACACGAAAGAACTGTTGCGACAATAACCTATTTAATTCGGTTCGTTTAATGAATTACAATAATTACAAATCTTAGTTATACTAATTTTATTATAAACTAGCTGGTACCCGGCATGCGTTGCTATGCCATTTAATGAAGAAATCGTTTCTCCCTCTGTGTCCTTTCCCATTCGTCCCGTTTCCCTTCCGCCTCCCCTATCTCTCCAGCGTCCCCTTCCCCTCTCGCGTTCCCACTCCACCTCTTCCCACTTCCCCCATCCCGCGAACCCCCCTCCCGTGTTCCCCGTCCCCCCATCCACCCTCCCTCACCCCCCTTCTCCGCCACTCATCTTCTTCCTCCCCCCACCCCACTCCCGCATTCCATACATTCAGTTTTCAAACAGCTTGCGTGCCACTTATTGCATTTTTTATACAAAATTCATAATGCCAGAGCTCACCATTAGTTTTATACAAACCTTGTCCTGACAATGACGAACACAAAAAAAAAATTTTCAATTTGGTGCAGTCGTTCGGAAGTTATGCGCGTTCATACATTTCGGCGATTCATTTTTATTTATACAGATTTACTTGTACAGCGCCCTTGAGGTGATTTCTCACAAAACGGGGCTTTATAAATTAGCCAAGTATTTTTCTTATTATTGTTAATCGTGTTTGTTAATTTCCTATTGTGGTAAATACAGCTTGCAAGAAAAACAATCGATAAGCGATTTGAAAAACTTTAATATCTATTATTAATTGCATATTATATCTATTTGTAAAAGCAAAATCTGAAAGATTCCTGTTTCATCCGCTTTCAAAAACAGTTTTTCATTTTGGGATAAGTTAATTAACGACGAAACTATTTGAAATTGAACGTTAACCGATAATATTCGATGACATATTATTTTGTCTGGACCCGAGGGGAAACATTTTTTTTAATATGGAGTTTTCAAAATTAATCACAAATGCATTCATAGCAAGAATCAGCAATTATAATATTTCTACGTAATAATCTCCCCATTACTTTCTATATCTCATGTGCTTTATCAAGTATCGGACTCTACTTCAACTTTTATAATTATTAACTTCGACAATTATCTCAATAACAACGTATTGAGATCGGATTGTGGGAGTATAGAAGAAACATCATCGATACGTTCGTTTACCGATGCAGCAATCAGATTAGAAATATAACGTGATATTATACACCTACGTAGTTTGTAAAAAAAAAAACAGTATTTACGACGTTAATTTGAATAATATGTATATCCTTAGCTTCTGAAACAATCGTAGCATATGGGCTCGAATAATATTTTAGTAGGCATTTTCGAAGTTACCAATAGGGCCTTAGGGGTGTTCCATAATTCATGAGAAAATGCCGGGTTAGCTACCTTTTCTGAAACCTCCCAATTTGGTTGATCTCAGCCTCTATCCGGTTAATATAAAATGACGATATTCGAAGGGGTCCAACACGTAGTCTAAGCTTGTGCTGCGTGTGCGCGTTATCATACAAAACGCCCTCTACTAGTGGATACCAAATTTTGAATTGAAATGAGAGTGGATAAAAATAAGAAGTTCGGACGTCCCAGAAATACGTGACATAAACGTTTGAATCGAATACTTAGGGCGGGTCAAGTCAAGAGTTCGAATAATAGAAGAGTGCCTACGTAAGAATGCTGGTGAATCGTCATGGAGTTTGTCTGGGCAGATGTGTGTAGCATTCAATTGCATCTGTCTGCCCCTACTCGCAAATAGCGGTACGATTAGTTAGACAATATTTATGTTTTAAATAAATCTATCATGTTAGGTATAAAGTTCTTATATTAATCTCCGGGACAAAATTGTTCAAAATATGGTATAATGCAAATTCTAACTGTATTTCTGACGGCCTTCGTGTTCGTGTGGTTACGTTCCTTTCTATAAATCCTGAGGTCACGGGTTCAAATCCCGGGGTGCCCAAGTAAATTTTATTGGATTAATTTGTGTTATTTCACAATTTATTAAATAAAAATAATATAAAGTATTTGCGCTACGTTCCAGAACGGTGGATACTTTCAGCATCACTCTGGTGAAAGACCACCATTCAGAATGAAGCTTTGCTTGAAAGCATTTTAATTTGGGAGGCGGGAATGGGTACCGCCGCCCCGGGATCCTTTATTGGATAACCAACACCTCTGCCATAGGTCACCCCAAGTGGTTCGCTACGTTTGGTTTATGGGGTGAGGTTTGTCCAGGTCTTGGAGCCGGATGACCAGGACATACTGAACCCGAGATTCCTACCCACCCCATAAACCCTTTTCCTTCCCAGTACTCTCCTCTCCTTCCTTTCCTTAAAAAACCCTCCACATAGCATCCTCAAAGATGACTTAGGCCGTGAGGGAAGTTATGTTCCTCAGGGCCTCCTGTGTGGAGCTCATGTAAAAAAAAAGCCGTGTTTGGTGAACAGCTCTGAATAGCCAGGTTTTTCCCACTTTCCTAATCCCCACATTCCTCTTTCGCACATTCTTCTGCCCCTCATTTGATTAATTTGTGTAATTTCACAATTTATTGATTAAGAATAACATACGGTATTTGCGGCACGTTCCAGATTGGCAGATATTTTCGACATAAATCATCCTGCTGAAAGACGATCACTCAGAATCAAAACTTTGCCTGAAATGGTTTTAGCCGTGTTAAGTAACCAGATCTGAATAATCAGGTACTTCCCCAACTTCCTCTTTCCCATCTCCTTCTGCCCCCATCTCCTTTCGGTGTGCGGTACTTATTAACATAAAAAAATTGAAAAACAAAGACCTCGTTTATAAAATAATGTTATTTTTTTGGTTTGTTATCAAGTACCTGCCTATTTGTCTAGATTATTTTTTTGCTGTTTTTGACAAGACCACAGAAATTATATTTAAAAAAATTCTAATAGATGTTTTTTCTTCTTTATTTACAGGTTGGTTCACCATTTCAATCTTAACAATCTTCGTTGATTGTTACCCCTACATCTTGCATACAATAAAATTCTAAGGCCCACCATACACCTTCAAGTATACTTGTCAGATTTTCTTACTTGCTTAAGTATACTTGACAAGTTAGTATACTTATTCTACATAGGTAAGTCAATCTTTTATCTTAAACAATAATAATATTGCTTTGCTCCTCGATAAAAATCTTTTATTTTCCCGCTCGGATGTAGGTACAGAATTCACCACTGTAAAGTTCGCGCGGTTTGTGGTTGGTTAGTTCCTTAATTTAAAGAGAAAACTATCGAGTGTTTTAAAGATAGAAGTTTCCAATCAACTATGGTGGAATTGAGGGAATAAAATCTGAAACGAAGTTGGCGGGGTTAGTGGATAGTGTACGATGTGCAATAACACATCTCTCTCATCGTACCCTCAATTTGATTCCACGGACCATCCCTTTGCACAATCAAACTGGTTTCAACTTTCCCGAGAACTTGGCGATTCCTCGCGCAGATCGTGATGCAAGTTATAACGAACTTCACCCGAGAGCAATCAAATGCTCGGAACAAATCAGGGAGGCTGTATCGTGTGGACCGAATGCGGGACGAAGTTAGATTATAAACAATTTGCTCCTTACAGTATTTTATTATAATATATATATATATTTTTATTTTTTTTAATTGGATCAAGTGTCAGTCCATCACCATTACGCGATGAACTTAGTATTGGGTCTTATTTTGACATTTTAGTCAAAGTAGTCTACAGTGAAGATTAAACACTGTTGAATTAATATTAATTAAATATCGCAGACCATCATATTTTATCATCAGATTTGTGAAGCCGATGAGAAAATATTTATTTAAACATTTGACTCTCAAAACCAAATATTGTCAAGTTCTTTATAATGTAATGTTTGTTTTTTTACATTAACTCCACACTGGAGGTCCTGGGGAAAATAATTTCACTCTGGACCTATGTCATCTTTGAAGATGCTGTGTAGAGAGTTTTTTGAGGAGAGGAAGGAGTGAACATGGGTCTTGAAAGAGCAGCATGGGTAGGAGTGAGAAAAAAATAGAGGTTGGAGTATAATTGAAGAAAATCAAAAATATTTACCTTTCGAATGAAGAGCGTTATTATACTTGATAAAAGACCAAATATATAAAAAATTATCCAAATGTAGTAAAGTTTCAAATAAATGATTATTAATTGATAAAAATTATTTTAAGCTTATAGTTACCTACCTACTTATCACTTATCTGAGCAGTAAGTTATAATTTTGAAAATTTACTTAAATTCGTAGCAAATTTAGGTTCATTGAACGTGAAAAATTTCACGCAAAACGCAACCAAAATTGGCGTTTGAATAATTCATTCGCTTAGTAATATGTAGACATTTTCGTGCTACTTATCGTATTTTTGAGGTAAACTCTCGTATACGCTTTAAAAATGCACTTTATAAAAAATAGAATGGTATCATCACAGGCGAGAGTAAATTGAATCAACGGAAATGGTTTCCATCTAAATCCAAAATGATCACGGTTTCCGATTACACCCGCAATTTTTAGAGAGATCAGAGAAATATTATTTTGAATAAAAACAAATCACTTTGTAAAACACCACTTATTTAATCAAAATGTTTCAACATGTTTCAAAACCAATGGTATTAGTTATTATTTTTTTATTAGTTAGGATAAAATAAAAATTTGAATTCAATTAAAATGACGTCATATTGTGTTTGATAGGCCTCTCTGATTCTCCAATGTGCTCGATATGTGAACAAATTGAAGATGTCGAGCACACATTATCCAAGTGCAAATATGAACGACAGAGAGTGACAATACTAATGAACTCAGAACTCATTGGAAGTTCAGAATTTAATAGCCTCAACCGAGTTTCATGCCATATCGAGAATAATGAAATTTATTAGATCATGTCTGTAAACTGGAAAATATTTGAAAGTGAATTTTTTATACAAAATGAATATAAAAGGACTCTTAAGTACCTTTTAAATATCATTAGAGATTACAATGATAATATTATAATTTAAAAACAGATGAGGCAAAAAATTACAACATTGTGTGAGTCAGAAGCCTCGATAATATACATGATATTAAAAAAAGAGTGATATTGCAAAGATAGATATTTTTTCATACTTATCTAATTATTTCTCCTTCTTTCTCTCCTGTTTCGTGTGCACATCTACTTAAAAAAATAATCTCCCCACCAGCATCTCCTAATATGATATAGGCTTCTGTGGTCAATCAATGTAAAAATTAATAATATCAAAAAACTAGAGTTTAAATCACTTTTAAAGATGGCCACTAACCATTTTTATATTGTTTTCGTGAATTATTTTAAAAACTCAGTTCGCATCAGATTGCGTCAAAAACAAATAATAATACCTCGAATTGCCTAATATTGGGGAGGCGGGTTTGGGTACCGCCGCCCCGGGAACCATTTATTGGATATCCAACACCTATGTCATAGTTCACCCCAAGTGTTTCGCTACGTTTAGCAGGGGTGCCCGGGTTCATGGGGTAAGGTTTGCTCGGGTTTTGGCGTGGATGCATCTTCCACCAGCTGCATGGCAGGCCGGTTTGGGAGAGAATGGTTGAGGGAGTCCCCTTGACTTCTCCAACCGTACTATCTCGGAACACAACAGTGGGAGGGATGGATTCATAGGTCCGTTACTCCTGGACGAACTGACTCCCAGATTCCTACCCTCCCCTCATACCACTTTTCTTACCAGAACTTCCTCCCCTTCCTTTCCTAAAAAAAACCCTCCACATAGCATCCCCAAAAATGACATAGGCCCTGAGAGGAATTATTTTCCTCAGGGCCTCCTGCGTGGAGCTAATGTAAAAAAAAATATATTAATTTTTGGGGATCGCTGGCAACGGTTAATATGCACTTTAAAAAAAAAACCTTTTGATTCACCTTAATTACATTAAAAGGCAACTATTTGCATTGGGGGAAGTGGAAAATATTTCATTCTAAATTTCATTACGTAAAATTAAAATTAGCTTTCGTCTTGTGAGATTGTACGCCAGAATCACAAACCATGTTACACAAACCTAGCGTAGCTGCTAAACTACTTGAAAACTGGGATGTTTTTCTTGCCTTGACGCGAGTAGGCGTTATAAAGGGGCACTTTCTTTTGTATCACAAACCATGTTTCACAAAAATATTTTCCACTTCCCCCAATGCAAATAGTTGTCTTTTAACGTAATTAAGGTGAATCAAAAGATTTTTTCAAAAAAAGTGCGTATTAACCGTTGCCAGCGATCCCCAAAATTTACCAAATATATATGTACATATATATTCTTAGGAGAGGAAAAAGCTTGGAAGAAGGTCACGAATTCACCTGGTCTCTTTTCTGGGGTCTCTGGGCCTCTTCTCCAAGGAATACAGCCGCTGGTCACACTTGTTAACAATTGTCTCTCATAAAACATAAACAATTCGTCAACATAAAAACAGAGCTTTAATCTTAAACTGACTTCAAGCCGCGGCGGGTAGTTGATAATCTACAAAATTGGACTCATTTGCGGGTTTTTTGAAATAACACAACTTAAAAGATGTCACATAATGGTGCGTAGCGATCATCACGAAAACAAACGACGACGGCGGTATGACAGTTGTCTGTGACCAAAGTCAAAGGAGATGGAATAAAAGGTAATGCATAATTTTAGTCATTTCAATTACCTTAATTTAAATAATCGGTAGGTACCATAATCTGCGTAACTTTATACTAAAATAGAAATCCAAGAAATTGCGCTTTAATAATTACACGTCTTTATTATTGTTTCTTGTTTCTTTTGTAGAAAATTAAGAGATCACGAAAATGGAATATGAGTCTCAATAGGATACACTGAACACTCATTCAAGAGTCGGTGTCACCTGGCGTTCGCAAGCTGCCTTATTAACTTTCCCTCCAATAATGGAATTTGCAGTCTAGGAGCTCCGTTTACACAGAGATCAAAAAAATTTGTCTCTGGAAAACATTTCTAAAAGTTAATTTCATTCTTTTATCACTTTAATTCACAGATAAACCTAGCGAAAAGAGCTGTTTATTGACTTGTTAAATTTAATTTCGTATTTCGCGTGCAAATTCGGTTGTGAGAATATGGTTTCCAAATGTTCCGCTGTGATCTTGATCAATTTTCCACTGTTCGTAATGTTACGAGAAATTAACTATCCGATATCATCATCACTGACTTCAAACTTCAGCGAGCAGATTCAATATAATGTTCTCACCATTTAACATAAAGTAGAGTAGGCAGACAGGCAATATACAGACGAAGGCTTGATACCATGTTCTGTTTGGTTCGGGAGAGATGTGTGGTGCGGAGATGCGACTCTGAGCGATGCTCACGAACCATCTCGATATTAACCAAATTGAATGTAATGGATACACTAGACGTTGCAATAACAGTTGAGTTGTTGGGCGAACTTCAAATAGACAACTGTTTTGAATTTGGATTGAAAGGGAGGAATAGTGGAAACATGATAAACTTGTGCAGTTCTAGAATTCATACTCCGATAGTAGCGGACAATCAGTAGAAGACGACAAAGTTAAATGATTCATTACATAGAGTTTAAATTTACAAGCTCCTACTCGCGTATTCACTATCTGCTAGTAAACTCCTTCAGTGTAGCAAGTAATAAACTCCTTCAGTGTAGCTGCTATTTAGCTAGTAATATGATTACACTGAGCGAGTTTACTAGCAGATAGTGAATACGCCGGCTAATAAATAGCTTGTAAACTCGCTCAATATAATCGAAGCAAACATTGTAGTAAAATGAAATTAAACTGAATTTACCAATAATTTATTATGTGTTATGACGTTTATTAAATAGGAAAAATTGTAAATCCTCCAGAATTGACTTTTTTTTGTAATTGCTAAAAGTTCTTGTAATATTAATGTTTTATAATAAAAAATTATAAATACGTAACTTATTCTTGCTTAAGCCCCCGCATCCCGCATTTCTGCCGATTTATAAAATTTTTCTCTTGTACAATTTCAGTTTTTAAGTTCCTGAAAAAAATATACGCTATTTTTTGAAGAATTTAGAAGAATGTACATTTGTCGAGCCGAAACGATAATCATTTGAAAGTCCTTCGATAGAAAACAATCACGAAGTATGCTCCGAAAATTATTAAGAACACATTTTGTTCTGTTATTTAACATGTTACAGCTGTGAAAAAATGCACAGTGTATAAATGCAACTTACGCATTTTTCGCGAGATTTTTGCTCTATTTTAAACGAGTCGTGTTTTATTAAATATTTTCACTATTATCGCTTAATTCTAATCGTTTTCTTTAATATTAGATATTAGTGCGCTCCCTTTTACATTCGTATTTATGTATCTCCCTGTCTTCTTCTTTTTGTACGCTTACTACTGGGCCTTGAGTAGCTGTTATTTTATAAAACACGCTTTCCTTGGAAAAGTTACTACGTCGACTAATAAAGAAATAAAGTGATGGGATATCCCTTGAGGTGATTTTTCACAAAAACGGCGCCCTACAAATTATCCAATTATTATTTTTATTGTAGTGTGGGTGGATGTACCTAAAAAGTTGAGCAAATTTTTTCGCTAAGGGTCTCATCTATTTATAATATGTCTATGGTTTTAACCAGGTTCTTTTCGAACCCTGCTCCCAAATGAACCCATTCTCCTTATAACAGTTCAGGTTACACGCTGGTATCTGAGAATTTAATCCAAACTCGCTAACTGCATTATGGTAAAGTACTCGAGTACTTCCTTTCTGCTGTTCCATTATGAGGCTGAAATTTGTCAGCATAAAGAGTATTCAAAGACAATAAATCTTAATTTGCCCGTCTCGTTTCATTTCATTCAAGTGCTTTTTGAACGAGTCTTCCAGATATTGCGTTCAAATAATTCGTTCGCAGTTGTTCGTTATTCCTCTTCATATCTTTCTTTTTCTATCAATTTGATTTACTATATAAATATCTTGGATTTACCGCGGTCTTAAAAGATTGTTTATGAATAATTCTTCTCGTAATTTTGATAAATCCACCACAAGATTATGTAAAAAACTAGTTTTCCAAATGCAAGCGTACCATCAAAACAAAATCTATTAACAAAAGTATTATGAAAAATAAAATAAAAAATAAATCATCTTTAAAAATGCGTTTTCATTGTAATAAACAGGGTGTCCGGGAGTAAAGTGCATTAACTTCGGGAGGTGATTCTACATGATGGTAGGAGTAAAAAAGATTAATAACTTTTTCCGAAATTCCAACTTTTTTTTTCCCATACAAAAAGACGTACCTACTAAAGATCCTTAGTGTGAGGTACGATATTACTTGCTGAGAGCCTGCCGGGCGCCCGACTCGATTGTGATTGACCCGTATCGTAACAGCGGAAAATAATAAATAGCCAGCACACGCCGGGCTAATTTTATCTTTTTACCTAAAACTACCCCTAAAAGTTGGCATTTCGAAAAAAGTTATTTATCTTTTTTATTTGTTTTTTATCATGTAGAATCACCTCCCGACGTTAATGCACTTTACCCCCGGACACCCTGTACAAACGACACATTTTTGTTCCGACGTAAGAAGGTAATTTGTAATTTAAATATACAACCGTCAAAATGATTTCTTTTATTAATTTTTATTTTATATTTCATCATATTTTAATAATAAATGTAGTAAAATTATTTTTATAAATATTTTTCATTTACTCACAAAAGCAAAAATAAACAAATAGCTCATTTCTGCACGTAGATGTTTGCTATACGTTTTGTACGCAAAAATATTTTTTTCAGTTTGGGTGGTTATTTTGAACTCAATTCCAAAACTAAGATTTGTATAAAATGGACCGCGCAAACGTTCCTCTTCAAAATATATTTTTATTTATGGTTCAGCTTCCTTAATAAAATCATAAAAGAGATGTATGTCACTGTTTATAAATTAACAGCAATAAAAAGTAAAACTACTTATACAACAAATTGATATGTACATAAGTTATAAATTTAAGGTATAAAAAAACATTTAGCTTACCAGAAGACTTGCATAAGTTTTGCAATAACGTTGGTGGAGCAGATTTTTTTACATTAACTCCAAAAAGGAGGCATTGAGGAAAATAATTTCCCCTCAGGCCTATGCCACCTTTGGGGATGCTTCATGGAGGGTATTTTAGGGGAAGGAAAGAGATGATATTTTTGGGAGGAAAAGGTTTGAGGGGCGGGTAGGAATCTGATCAGTGTGTCCAGGAGGGACGAATAAATAAATACATGACTTCTACTGCGATGCTAGGCGTTGCGGTCGAGAGAGTTCGGCTGGAAATGTCCGGCCCGCCATGAAGCTGGTGGGCAGACGCGTACAATACATTGAAAATCCTGACCCCATGAACCCGGGCACCCTGCTGCGTCACCAAACGTAGCTACTCACTTGGGGTGATATGTGGCAGAGGCGGTCGTCATCCAATGAATGGTTCCCGGCGGTACCCATTCCCGCCTCCCAATTTGTGTATTCCAAACAAGAACCAAGCTACAGACTATTAAAATGTGATTTCAACGCACACAATGCGTCATTATAAATACTTTTATAGTTAAATCACAGTCCGTCAACAACAGTTCAATACCAATTGAACAATCGATACATTGACCATCAATGACATTTTTATATAAAACTTAAATCGCAGTTTTTCCTCAATTTTTACAGTCGTTAACGCAGTAAAATGTCGATATGTATGTAATCTTTATCATAAAATTTCTAATAATGTTCCAATGTTTTGTTTTTCCCCGTGCGATGTCCTATTGGTAACAGAACCGCTAGAACCGCTCCCTACAGTGTCACAATAAAGCAGGGCTATGTAATTATTTTACCTAGAGGGCCGCATCGAGAATAATGCAATTATAATAATCGTAAGAATGGGACACCACAATTTTGTTTTTGAGACAGATTTGCCCGCTAAAATGCAAAGAGGAACGCAATATCTTAAAGAGTATTGATGAATTTCCCGTTCTTCAACTTCTATCTAATGATGGCTGTAGTTAGAAAATCTACAAGAAAAACCATTTCAATTTGTGAGGCAGGTATGGGTACCGCCACCATTCATTGGGTAACCAACACCTCTGCCATAGGTCACCCCAAGTGGTTCACTACGTTTGGTGACTTAGCAGGGGTGCCCGGGTTCATGTGGGTAATGTTTGTCCAAGTCTTGGCGGTCGATGCGGCTGCTCACGTGCACGTGTGACCAGTTGAGGGAGCTCTTTTATCCTCTCCTGCCAGAATCTCTCGATCCATCGCCTTGCACCGCAGTTGGAGGGATGGATTCATACGTCCTTCCCGGAACTTCCTCTCCTTCCTTTCCTTAAAAAACCCTCCACAAGGCATCTCCTAAGATGACATAGGCCCTGATCGAAATTATTTTCCTCAGAGCCCTGTGTGGAGCTAAAGTATTAAAAAAAATCTCTACCTTAGGATAAACCCATACCTAGCTATAGACTTAGCTTTGAACTTACGTGGTTTATCCTTTAGGGTCGAAGAAAACGTATTTGTCAACATAAAAATACTGTCATTATCGTAATTATTTTTTTACAATAAAAAAAAACCGTGAGTATCCCGCAGGAGTGATATACTCGTACATAGAGTGGATTAATCTTCACATTTTACTTTTGACTCATACTCCTTAATTGTCTGATAAATTTTCTACCTTCCGTATCAAATGTTTCCGAAATTGTTTTTTTTTTCATATACGTACTTATTCTATTATTTTTTAATGATCTATGCGGGCCATAGTCTGTCCACCCCTGTTAGGCGACATTCCACGTGCAGCTTGTTTAGTGTGCGATGTCCCCTATCACGGCCATGTGCAGTTTGTACTGTATGCAGTGTGAGCTCCGCTTTGTGCCACTTTATAGGTATTGTTAATCGGCAAGGCGGCATGCACAGAGACCTTGTTACTGACATTATGTGCGGAGCCACCCACCCGCCCAGTACCCAGCACACCTCACGCCTGGGATCATTTGCATTTTGAACACAATGTTAATTCCACGGTTGCAACGCATCGGAATAACAGACTCACTCAAAACTTTATTACCAAGGTTGTCACATCTTGCCATAATCACTTGACAAACATTGAACACTGGCGCACAATCACAGTAAAATGTTTATTTTACTTGACACAGTTCACGTTGCAGTGTTGTTCCAAAAACGTTCACCATTGGTGGGTAAAAACAGGGTGCAAACGCGTATTTTCAACAGATATATTTATATTTAACATTATTTTCTTTTAAGTGAAAACTTCTTTAGCACTGTTGTGATTTGAAACTCGGTGAAATAGCGAAACGAAGAATAGCGACACTAAAAAGAGACAAACACATACATCTATAAGATTTAGCCTGACATAGAATAGTCGGCCTCCTCTTAGTGCGGTGCTTCGTAGCTTCCCCATTTTTGTCTAATTAAGTTTTCTGAAGGTTTCACCTCTACTGCGTGTGAACTGCACAAAATGTTCTTATGATGTCGAATAAGTATATCCAAGTGTTTTAACTAATCATTGATAATATGCTGAAAGATTCAACAAAACTGTAAAAATTCGACTCTAATTAGTGTGTTTTTACTTACCACGACAGAGTATTGTTATTGATTGCTGGGTTTTCCTAGATTGCTGGGTTTTCATTGCCGATTCGACAAATTATATACCTAAAAACCTTCCTCATGAATCACTCTATCTATTGATGAAAACCGCATGAAAATCCTTTTTTTTTACTTGAATACCGCACAAGAGTCCCAACTGCTCCCGTCTGGAGCCAGTGGGACTATGGCATCCCCAATTGGGATATGTTGTGGGGCTGAAGATAATGAGGATGGGAAGGAGATGGGGAAGAGGGAGGTGGGGAAGTACCTGGCTATTCAGATCTGGTCACCAAACACGGCAAACGTTTCAATTCTGAATGGTGGTCTTACACCAGGGCGATACTTAGAGTATCTTCCACTCTGGAATGTGCCGCAAATATACTATGTATTATTTTAAATGAATAAATTGTGAAATAACACAAATTAATCTTTTTTTTTGCCACGCCGGGATTCGTACTGCAACCTTCGCTTACGCCTTACCGCTGGTCTACGCCGCGCCGGCCGGGAGCGACTTCATTTTATACTATGTAAAGATTATAAGTGAAACTTTAAAGAAAAATCTCGGCATTTTTGTTACAAAACAAAACAGTAAACACGGATATTATAAGGCGTAAATATCTAGAAAATACTAAAGTTGCTTTCTTTCTCTTTTATGGATCCGAATGCATAATTATTTTTATTCCATTAATTCCAGCAATGTTTTGGAAATAATAAAGCACAAACCAACGATTTTCCTCAAAAAGGCTGTCACGAATCTAAAAGCTCAAAGCTAATTGCATTTTAATAGGTCGATTTACATACGTTTAGCATTACAGTCGTGCTATTTGCAACATCATCAACATCTAGCCGTAAACAACTTCATTATTCTTCAGCACACGTACGTCCTACATGGTGTGGTAGATCGGGTTGATCATTGTAGCTTCCTAAAGCGACAATGGAGTGAATATGGGCGCTGCTGGCATGGCGGCAGCTGTCGCGGGCCAAACGGTAGCAGATTTCGTCAAACCGCGAATCGAATTAAACGGAACGGTTGGCTACTTGTTAATCGTGTCCTGAATGCCGGTTGCCTATATGTTCAGCCGTAGCCTGTATTGCCTAGTGCCTATTGTCGCGGTAAGTGCGTGTGTTTGCATGTAAATGTTAAACAACCGATAGCCACATGGGATATACGCTGTACGCGACGATATGAGGCTGAATGTTGCCCGACCAAAATGGGCCGAATGCAATTTTTGGCGTTTATTTACTCATAGGTTGTTTGGCGTGTTTAGTGAAGCAACACGGGATTTTGTCATTGGACCGTCCAATTTTTATTAATTCTGTTTGGCGATCGATCCCTTTGGCCACCAGATTTCCCTCGACGCTTTGTCAGTTTTTTTTTTTTTTTTTTTACACATTTTCATTGTGTTCGTTCTGTGTGACTTACAGAACAAAACTTCAGGTTATATTTAATCTATTAAATATAAAATAATAGCTTTTCTTATTATTTTAATAAATAAAATACATTCTGAGAAATTGTTCCGTTTTGCGGCTTATTTAAGAAGAAAAGAAAGTTGTTTTGAAATTTTAAATCCGGATTGGGCTAAAGGAAATAAATTGAACCGAGGACTGACCCCTGGATTCTTCCTTAGCTGCCAGCGACATTTCGAAATCGGCATTCAAATTTTAGGTTCCAAGTTCTTGGAAAAATAATCAAAGGCAAGCGTGTCAAATGTCGAAGCGATATTGTTTTATAAAAAATACTAGCTGGATTACCCGGCTTTGCTCGGGACAACATTCGAGAGTGTTCTGGAAAGTTTCACATTGATGTTCCCGATTCCTTATTCCCGAACATTCCACAATTTTCCAGAATGTTCCTGAATGTTCTGGAACGTTGTGGAATCCTCTGTGATACTCTGACTGGGGTGTCCGGCTTCGCTCAGGGATTTGATGTGAGATTGAATTGACGTTCTAATCCACGACGGATCTTGCTTTATATACCCTATATGGGTAGCCCCATACAAAAAAGACTTTAAATGTTCCAGAATAATTTTCCAGATCATTCCGCAACATTCAGGAGTGTTCTGGAATGTTTCGCAATGATCGGGTATATTCCATCCTATTCCCGAACATTCCACAACATTCCAGAATGTTCCGGGATATTCTGGAATGTGGTGGAATGCTCAAGAATACTCTGGAATGTTTTCACCTGTTCTAGAAATTTCAAGGGGGCGAAACTTCCAGCCCTTATATTTTTCAAAGCACGCCATTCAGGTAAAAACGGGAACTTTCTTCATAGGTAGGGGGGGCTACCACACAATATAACTCCCGTTATCGTACCGAGACTCGTCTTTGAATTTTAGCGGCATGCACGTTATACACTTTTTTTAACAATTTATATTGAAAATTAAGATTATACAAACTTCTAGAACTTTCCAGAGCCTTCTAGACTCACCGACACTCTCCGCCACTCATTTCTGAAAGCTTCTAGAACTTTCTCCTTCCAAAACATCCTAGAGCATTCCAGAACTGTCTAGAACCTTCTAGACTCACCGACACACTCCATTGCTCCTTCCAGAACTTTCTAGAGCTTAATTAAGCCTTCTTGAACTTTTCGTAACCTCCTAGACTCACCGACATACTCCCCTACTCCTTTCTGAACTTTCTACAGCTTTATCGAACCTTATAGAACATTCAGCGCCCTTGAGATGATTTTTCATGAAAACGGCGCTTTATAAATCAGCCAAATATTATTAATATTATTATTCCGGAATCATCTAAACTCACCGAAATACTTTCTTTCGAGAGCTTAATCAAGCCTTCTAGAACTTTCCGCAACCTTCTAGACTTACCTACGTACTCCGCCACTCCTTCCAGAATTTTAAACTGCTTTTTCGAACCTTCTAGAACTTTTCGGAATATTCCAGACTCATCGACATACTCCGCCACTCCTTTCAGAACTTTGTACAGCTTTATCGAACCTTATAGAACTTTCCGGAATCTTCTAGACTCACCGACATACTCCGCCACTCCTTTCAGAACTTTCTACAGCTTTATCGAACCTTCTTGAACGTTTCGGAACCTTCTAGAATCACTGACTTACTCCTCCACTTCTTCCAGAACATTCCAGAGTTTTATCGAATTTTCTAGAAGTTTCCGGAATCTTCTAGACTCTTGAAATTTCTAGATTCTTCTTATAACTTTCATCCCTTATATCTTCAAAAGCAAGCCCTTTAGGTAAAAACGAATACCCTTATTCCCTAGGGGGGATAGAGATCTACCATACCATATAACTCTCTTGGTCGTACCGGCACTCGTTTCTGAGTTTTTGCGTTCCGCACGTTTTTTTGGACTTTCTTTTATAATATATATATATTGAATATTGATTACTTTCGTGAAATAGTAGATTCTGTCTACCTAACGAGCAAGAGAAGGGTCGGAAATATCAAGAGATATTTTTAAAATATAAATATTGTTTCACGTGTTGTTTCATGTCCGTGCCACTCATTTGACAAATTGGATCTGACGTGATACAAAATATTTATCTATAAAAATCACAATTTTACCTTCTTTTAGTTTCCTATCTTGACTTGGTTCGGTGGCCTTGGCCCATTGCTGCCCCAATATCGTTATACAGTTTCTTCATTTAATCCGAATAAAATTAAGGGTTTTTTGTTGAGTTTTAAGCACCTACCATAGCACCTACTGTATATTGTAATTTAATTTGAGAAGTAATTTTTATTTATTTTTATTTATGTTTATTTAGGAAGCATACAGTTGTGTATAAAGTAATTGTAGGTATAATAGTGAATATAATTATTTAAACCAGTTAAGTTCCATTCATAATATTTATTTGTTAATGGTATTGATTATATGATTATGAATCAAGTGGTATATAAACAATTATATTAGGTATATGGTGTAAGCACGTTGTAAAAAATTATCAAAAAGGTGATAATAATCAATACAGAAATAATAGTTTTCATTTAAGTACACTGAACGGTTAGTTTGATTTTAAACGATTTAAGGGTAGATACAATGGAAAATGTCAATATCTCTTAGGGCATTATAAGTTTGGCAGATACGCCCGAGCAAAGAGTTTTGTGCGTATTTCGATGTACATGAAATAAGGTATTCGAACTGGAATTGCGTTCAGGGCATCGAAATGCAATCCTGTCTAACAAGGCTGGCGAGTCAATGAGGCAGTTCACAATTTTGTACAGAAACAGTACATCAAAAATTTTCCTCCGTTTGTAGAGAGAAATAGGGTTACACTGATGATTTTCAAAACGATACGACAGGTGTTTCAAAATTTTTTTTTGAATGTTTTCAATTCGGTTAATATAGGTTTGGTATTGAGGATTCCAAATGACAGATGCAAATTCGAGATGAGATCTTACATATTATGCCATATATAGTAGTTCAAGTGTAAAATGTTTATTGAATGGTTTTGTGACGCCAAAAATGAAGTCCTACAGTAATGTGATGGTTCTTCGCTATTTAAATATTGGGATACCATAAAAAACATCTCTTAAATCATTTGGAAACCATATTAGATTTTTTTCGACAGTGAAAAAATAGAAGGCTCAAAACGTTAGGTTAGGTTGACTGACTGACTATATTTGCCGACAGAAGACATTTTAGAGCTGACCAAAATCTCAATGCTGACCATTTAATATTAGGTCAGAGAAAATTGTTATTGACCTAACTGGTAGATCGTGCCCTTAGATCTGGTGACTAAACGTGAAAAAATCCACTAACATACGCCTAATTGTATATTACAATATATAATAAACGGTTTTTAATTGAATACGTGAGGAATCCCATCTCAATTTGTATTTTCGCTGCGGCGTGTTTTGAATTTTGAACCGGCCACTTCTAAGCCAAGGGCCAAGGTTGTGTTTTTTCTTTAACCTTTTGCCTTTTCCAATCCTATTATGTGCCCATCGATGTCGAGAGAATATTGTTTTGTGATGAAGTACAAAGTACATAATAATGTAACTTCACAACGTTATGTACTGCTGCCGTGAGTAAATATGAAACTTTGTTATCGACACCCTGCGTGTAGAATGTACATACATAGATGGATGGATGGGTGGATAATATGGAGTCTGCATCAAGGTATCAAATGTCTCTTGAAGGGGATTGAATTCTTCTAGACTTTTTATGCCCCTACAATTTTTCATAAACACATACCTTCACCGTGACAGTATCTTTGAAAAATACGCAGTGTTATGTAAGGCGATATCGCGGAACTATCCTTTTCCGTCTCTTCACAAAAATAAAAGTTTGAATATGCCAGCATCGTATGATAATAAATGAAAATATGTCGCAAGAGTACAAAATGTTTTTTTGTTGTTGTTTTTTTTCTATTTTGCTCCGGCATAAAACAATGGCTTGCATCCTGCTTTGAAATTTGATATGCATATTATTACTTACGTATGTAAAACTATACCGATAAAAAATATGCTTTGTTCTAAGTATACGTGTGTATATTATATTTTCTTAAAAGTGCGAGTTGCTGTTTGTTTAGCGGATGTGTAAAAAATAAGCAATTTACATAATGGCTAGGTACCTATGATCTACCTTCTTTATCTATCGATATTAGACGTGTACAAAAATGAATTTTCTGTTTTGATAAGACTGTTGGACGGTTTTTATGGAGAATGTAACACCGTACAATAGCCACCTCCCTTCTCCCAAATTAGTAAAACAAAACACCATTCAGATGATATTAAATACGATCGGTATGTAAAATATGTTGCACCTTTATTTTGCAACCTGGTTCGAATTATCTTATAAGGTCATTTTTGTGACATATTACTTCTGAAGGTTATTTTACAAAGCACTTGCGTTCAAAAACATAAATCTGTTAAGTAGCTACAAATAAAATTATTATTATTCTTTTATTTTTGAAGTGAAAACTGCTTTAGCACCGTTGTGATTTGAAACTCGATGAAACGAAAGAGCGTCACTAAAAATAGACAAAAACATACATCTAAAGAATTTAGCCTGCGAGAGAATTAGATAGTATAATCGGTCTCCTCTTTGTCCGATACTTCGTAACCTCCCCACTCTTGTCTACTTTAATTTTTCTGAAGGTTTCACTTCTATCGCGTGTGAATTGCACATTTTATTTTTTTAAAACCCTTTTCTATATATTTTTAACTCTAGTTTACTAACCTTATAAAACGTCAAATGACCGTATATAAGTTGAGTATTATAAAAATGTAATAGGTATTATTGTTTTTTAACGTAATAATCTCAAACTGCATGTTTTGAATTTGGAACTCGCGACCTCATCCTTTTTCACCTTGATTGTTCTTCTCTGCTTGCAGCAGATTTTTAATCAAACAATCAGCGCAGCTCGCGTGGTAATGTTTAGTGTCTGCTAAACTCATAAATTCCGTAGAAAATAATGCATTTAGTACCTACCTAGGCAGTAAGTTGCTACTCCGCAGCTTACTACTGCGCGCGCATCTTACAACTGACAACCAAAGAACCGAATTATTTAGCGCACAAAAAACTGGCAGGTGCTAGTTGCCACAGCTGAACTAACCCCGATACAGCGAACACTCCACACAGCAGCGTTGCACGAGGCCGTAACAGCGGCAACGCTGTTGGCATACTAAAATCTTACCTGTAATAAAATCTCCACCACACAAGGCAATGAAAGGTTAAATGAAGACCGCGGTAGAAAGTCACAGATCATTGATCTATTGAGTTTTCCAATGCTTTTGATTGATATTTCCTTTCTCAAAATATGAAACGCGCTTGAAACTGGTTTTTCCTCAGGTGAGAATCAGTTGCAACGGAGGTAAAAATATTGAAGTAAGTAGGAAGTGTCTTATTATTGTTCAATCAAAATGCTTCCTACATGCAAATAATATGCACTTTTCTTTACATGCCTTCTAGTGTAATACATAAATCTTTTTAATACTATGAGCAATGGCACTAGAGAGAAGAAATTTTATAAAATACCTAAACATACATTTTTTAAACCACTATATTTATAAGTTGCTCTTTTTAACCCCCGACGCAAAACGGTGTTATAAGTTTGACCGCCGTCTGTGTGTGTCTGTCTGTGGCATCTAGCCCCTAAACGAATTGACCGATTATGTTGCGTTTTTTTTTGTTTGAAAGCTGACGTGATCGAGATGGTTCTTAGCTACAATTCGTGAAAATCTGTTCATGCGTTTCAAGTCATCGGCTATTTAGGGGTTACTTAAAATTTTGAAAATTTAACTTATTTCAGCATTTCGGAAACACCGGTCTCTGAAGTGCCCTTCCTTCATCGGGAGAATATTAAAACTTTTATTATAATAAATAAATTTTGCATTTCAGGTGATTAGTAATGACATGTGATTTTGGTTTGAAAATTAAATTGCTTAGAAATATTAATTAAATACTGCGAGTAGGAGATGTATATGCCTTTGAAATAATCGATTGTTTTATTTATTGTCTTTCTATACTAGACCTATAAAAACTGCTTTATGGCTTACCTGGCAGATGCTTTCTAATTTCACCTGTATGTTTCTGTATCCATTTGTAAATAGTTAAATAATTAGATATAACCTAAGAATTCTTAATAAATCCCCCTTGAGGTGATTTTTCACAAAAACGGCGCTCTACAAATTATCCAATTATTATTATTATCGTTATTATTGAAATATTACCGCGAAAAATATTACCTTTGTAATGTGATAATTATCTTCAATTTAAATTGTGATTTGCTTTCAGCGTTTTGTACTATGTAAAAAAGCACTTTGATAAGAAATTATGTATAAATTCGCTCCATCCAAAATGAATGTGGCACTTTAATCTTTAATATTATGCTTCCTAATTAAAAATTCTGTTGTTCCTGAATAATTCCATAATAATTCGATCAGCCTGTGAAAAATCTTGTCAAGGAGTTTCATGATGAATAAGATAAAATCATAACTAAGAAAGTGTCAATGATTTTCAAATACATAATATTAGATATTAAAGAAAGCCTAACAATAATAATAATAAAAAATTGTATAATTTGTAGAGTTTATGTGAAAAATCATTTCTAGGTCGCTGTACAAGTTATTATGAGTTTTATATATGTATAAATGCTACGAGAAAAATAATTCCCTTCGGGATTATTTCGTTTTTTAGGATGCTATTTGGGGGGTCTTTTGGGGAAAGGAAGGAGATGAAGTTCTGGAAGGAAAGAGGTGTGAGGGATGGGTGGGAATCTGGGGATCAGTTTGTTCTGGAGTGACGGGCATATGAATCCATCCCTCCTACTACGGTGCAAGGCGATGGGTCCAGAGAGTCCTGCTGGAGAGGTCAAAAGGTGTCTCTCAATCATTACCTCTCGATCCTCATGTGCCGCCTATTTTTTTTCTACATTAGCTCTACACAGGAGGCTAGGAGAAGAATAATTCCCCTCAGGGCATGCTGTGTGGAGGGTCTTTTTAGGAAAGGAAGGGGAGAAAATTCTGGGAAGGAAAATTGTATGAGTGGGTAGGAGTCTTGAGGTCAGTGTGTCCTGGAGCGACGGACGTATGAATCCATCCCTCCTACTACGATACTCCTTCCGGAGAGGTCAAAAGGTCTCTCTCAACCAGTCTCTTCCGATTTCCGATCAGCATGTGCCGCCAAGACCTAGACAAACCTCTCCCCATCGCAAAGTCACCAAACGTAGCGAATCACTTGGGATGACCTTTGGCAGGGATGTTGGTTGTCCAATAAAGGGAATGGGGGGAATTATTTTCCTCGGGTCTCCTGTTTGGAGCTAATATAGAAAAAAATCTTGAGGAAACATTTCACAAAAATGCTTTTATCTATGAGATACTCTGAGATGTAACAAATTTGTTTCGCAATATAATTTTAACCACTCCTTACAAAGTTCTGAGTGTTTTCAAATGTAAGTAGCTGTTTATTACTTTGTACATACTTGTTTTGGGTTAAGTTAATATAAAACAAACAATCTCAATTACTGACATGCTTTCCTATTTGCCTGTTGTCAGCCATCGGCCCAATATCACTGTTTGCTATACGCCAACAATTTTATGAATTTCATAGATTCTAACACTGTTGGGATTTATACATGCATAAGTGAGTGTGCCAATATAAATCGGCTTGGAATTATTGGAATTTTTTACAATCAAACAACACCACATTCTAATGCACGCGATGCGATGTAGTAAAATGCTTGTAATGTGGTTGTCGCACCCCCGATGACGTTGTCTGCTACGTTGCCGAAACGATGCAAGCGAAACAAACATATCTGTTGCGGTTTCGTCCTACCTACAAATGAACTCCAAAAACCTTCGCATTGTGCTTTCAATATGTTGTTTGTTGAAGTACTCACGGCCACAAAAAAGGTGCCCTCCGGCATTGACGACTTAACACGAAAGACATGTTTATTTACACGAAAGTATATACTTTTTTTAAAATAGTCAATTCACCCTAAGAGAGTGCCTTATGGATGTACATGCTTGCCGAAAAACCATTTTTTATTAATAATAATAATAATTGTATTTTTAATAGAGCGCCGTTTTTGTAAAAAAGATCACCTAATGGGCGCTGTACAATTTATTAAGAATTCTTAGGTTCTATCTAATTTTAGTTTTTACAAATAAGTAGATACAAAAACATTCTTACTTGGCAGATCACTTCCGATAAACCCACTTTAATTAGAAAGTTTATGCTTGGAGAAGATGCGTCTTTGCATGCGGAGGACATCATATTTAAAACACTGGACATTTTACATTTGCTACCCTCATCACTATTAGTTTTTTTTTTTTTTTTTTTTTTATTTAAAAAAATACATACGTATACAGATTCGTAGTAAAACATTTGGTTCTTAAGGCTAATAACAATATGTAAATTTCTTTTTAATGAAACTTCACAATTCAAAAGAGAAAGTATTTCTCGTGCTTGAATTTTGGAGTGCCATTGTAAAATGCATAGTTACACAGAGTATGTTATTACAAGTACTTATATTAATAAAATATATATTCATGAAGACAAGTGGACATAATAACTGACAATATTGTCAGAGTAGGTACATATAATAAAGTTGTAACAATTTGGTGCCTGCAAATAATGCGTATGTACTTGCTTTCAATTTGATATGGTGATGAAATATTTTTAGAGATTATGTCCTAGTTTATTTTTTTTGTTGTTATTATTGTGATGGTGAATTTAAAACTTATAATTAGTGTCGGGTTGGTTTATTAGTGTTTTTATTTGGGATTTAAAAACTTTATAATTTTTTTCAGACTTGATTTTATATGGGAGAGCATTGAAAAATTTTATACCTTGATAAGCATAATGGTGTTGGGAAGCACTCGTTTTAAATTTTGGAATTTCTAAATTGCCCTGTGATCGTGGTCGGTAGTTTATGTTTGTGAATGTTATTGTTGATGAATTGAAATGATCTTTATGAGTTTGCAATAATGAGTTCTTTTTGAAAATTTTATTAAGACTGAGAACCCTAAAAGAGTCAAATAGCTGTGTTGTTGGAAATACAGATGGTTTTCGTAAGATGACTTTCAAAATCAACCTCTGTACCCTTTCTACAGGTAAGAGGTTTGTTTTGAAAGTCCCACCCCACCCGATTATACCATATTGTAGTATAGATTGGGCAAGAGAGAAATAGATAGTTTTGATCATATTAGATGATAAGATGTTTCTCAGTCTAATAAATATGTATATAAGTTTTCTTATTCGGGTTACTGTATTTTGGATTTGTTCTTTCCATTTTAAGTGTCTATCTACTATGACACCCAGATACTTTATACTATTTTTGCAAGTTATTGGTAGGCAATTTTCATCGTTGCATTCCTTTTTATTTTCACACTGTGATGAATGGATTTTAATAGTTATATTGTTCTCGACATTTTTTTCTTTCAAAGAAAAAGGAATAAAATAAGTTTTCTCCGTATTAAGTGAGAGACAATTTAGGTCAAACCATGTTTTGAGTATGTTTATATTGATATTTGCTATACTCATTGTTTCCTCCCATGATTTCCCTTTGGTGATAACTACAGTGTCGTCTGCATAAGATATGATATCTCCAACTATGGGAAGAGTGAACATTTGATTTACATATATAATAAAAAGGATAGGACCGATGACAGTTCCTTGTATTTCATTTATGAAAAGATTAGTGGCAAAGTAGAGTTAATATTTATTTTGAAAGACTGGAGAATTTAGGACTCTTTATTAGGGCTGGAGAAAATTCATGAAATGACCTTTACAAACGCTTACAAATAGACAGATTTGAATTAACTTTTGGATCTGACAACGTCTATCAACGGATTTTCCGATGTGTAATAATTAGAAATTATGTAGATATGTTAAATCAGTTATTTTCGGGTTAGATTACTGACCAAGTACATAGTACACAACTGCTAACACTGTACAAATCACAAGTGCTCCCCACGGTTGAACTTGGCAGCCACCTCTGGTCTGCAGCTCCAAAATACCTGAAAAATACCCTCGACTCTATGCAGAAACTCCCTCCTTAATAGATTCTCCCATCTTAACAGACGGTTTGCAATCTTTAGAGCACAGGCGTCGGGTGGGAATGCTATCCTTGTTCTACCGGTATTACAATGGAAGATGCTCCGAGGAACTAGCATCATTGATCCCTTCGGCACCGGTGCATAGTTGGGAAACACGCCAAACGCGTGCCCAACATTTGTACACGGTTGACATTTGCCACATGAGAACGGGTCGTTTCTTCGACTCGTTCTTGTATTCAACAGCTCGGCTGTGGAATGATTTGCCGGCCTCTGTGGTTCCTCCTTCCTATAACATGGGTCTCTTCAAGACCAGTGTTCATTCCTTCCTCTCCTCAAAAAGACCCTTTACACAGCATCCCAGATGACATAGGCCCTGAGGGAAATTATTTTCCTCAGGGCCTCCTGTGTGGAGTTAATGTAAAAAAAAAAAAAAAATTGTTCTGTGTAAAACTGTGACATCTAAACACACTGAAAATATCGATGTTTGCGCGGTCTATATTGTCTTGAACAGTTTTTAATTACAGTGGCTGAGTTGGCATCGCGTTTGGGTTTCACTGGATGGCCACGTCCTCCATCACGACACAAGCAACATTTTCGGTTTACTAGGAGATTTTCAAATATTGTAAGGTTATTCGTAATCTGTGAATGTTTGTCTTTCTTTAAATATATATATCAGAAGAATCTGCCAATTAAATCAAGCACGTTTTTATTTCAAAAGTTGATTTTGGATATGCTTGGAACCGATGAATTATCAAAAGATCGCTATGTTTTTAGCGCCTTTGACATTTGGCACACCGTATCATTTTCGATATCGCTTACCGAACTTCACTATTGAGCGTTATTCCTGTTGAAATTAGCAATACATACGATGTTATAAGATTAATAACTAACTAACCATCACGCCGTTTCTCCGCAGGGGTAGGCAGAGAGGGCGGACCGCCAAACAACTCGGTCTGGGCACACACTCTTTGCCTTATTCGCATTCATACATCGTCTCATACATACTCTTCTATTATTCTGACTCTTGATAAAGCCCGTCTCAAGTATCTGATTCACTTGATTATGCCATGTCTTCCTCGGACGTCCCCGACTTCTTCTACCATTCACATTTGCGTCATATATCCTTCTTACAATACTTTCTTTGTTCATTCGCTTTACATGCCCAAACCACCTGAGGGTCCTTTTCTTAATATTACTCATTACGCTTACATTAGCCTTGCATTCTTTGCGGATCTCTACATTTCTCACACGATCATACATGGTTTTACCACACATACGCTCCAGGGATCTCATTTCGACAGCATTCAGCCTGCTTCCATCCTTCCTCTGCCTCACTACCATACATCAGGGTAGATACCAGCACTTCATTGTGGACTACTACTTCGCTTCTTTTGAGAGTTTCTTTATTAGCGGCAACGGCATTCAGTCCTCCATTAATGAAGTTACCTGCATTTACCCGTCTTTCAATATCTCTATCAGTCTTCCCATCTCTCGTAAACAAACTACCCAGATGCACAATCTCCTCCCTTTGCTCCAAGTTTTCATCATTCACAACTATATTGCACGCACAATAAAATAAAACAAGATTTGTTAAATAACTGGTAATTTCAGTGTCGACTAATTCTCATACAAATGTCAATATGACACCTTATCCTTATTATTTTTTATTTGTCTTTAATGTTCAGACGTCCCCCTTCATAAGGCCGACAGTAGTGCAGTATGCGCGGCAACAGTGCGCAGACTTATACCTGCGCGCTTGTTTTGCCTTCCTCTCTTACTGCGCACTGCGCACGAGGGAACATAATAGGCGCAGCAGGGTTCGTTCCCCGACCCTTCTATACATACCTACAGATACAATGTAGGTAATATGAATGGTTGGTTCTCCCTCTTTCTCCTAAATGAGGCAGGTAACAGAAAGGAAGGTTACAAAACTCGGATAAATACAAATATGTACATTGGAGGGGACCCCACCACGTTCCCAACGGCGTTATACATTAAAACATATTCCTTTTTTCCTCCCTTTCCTCCTTCACCGCACACGTCAGTACTCTATTTTATTGAACGAAGCTACATTTATCTGAACGGCTCTAGACCTTCCAATGTCCATGCATACGGGGTTAGAAAGCAGTATGCAAGTACTTACTTTAACATAATACAATAGAATAATAAATGTGGCAGCCCGTGGAATAATTCTTACGAAATCTATAGAGAAAAATATATCTATACAAATAAAAGTGTTGTAAATAAAAAGAAAAATAAGAGCTGCGCCCGGTTGAGGACGCCTGGAATTAGACAAATAACGAAAAATAAACAGTAATAATATAATGCAAGTATTTACAATAATAACACAAATATGTGCAAGTTTATCAAGTATTTACGGTTAGGTTATTGATCTGATTCATGAAACTACATTATTTTTATGTGTAAAAACTAATATGAATAGATGCCGTGGAATTGAATTAGAGTGAAGAAACTTTTTAGTAGTGTAAGAAAGTTAAAGTATTGAAGAATGTAAATACATTTACGAAAAATGAAAACAGAACAAAGGAACCATCAGATCTGTACAACGAGGCAACAAAAGACTTATGATCATAATTATAATATGCTTTCGAGAAGGCTGTAAGGACTTACTTACGGAAGGTACGGCTTTGTAGAATACCGAACCTAAACAATAAATTTATAGAAGCTTGAAACTGACTTTTATAACTTTAGTACACCAACCCGAACAACAATAATCAAGGTTCGAATAATCGTGTTCAGGATAATCGAGATTTTACTTTTACGCAAAATATTCACGAAAGGTGAGAAGTACACCGATTTCTGATTACCTTCAAAATATAAACCTAACCTCAATCTTAATTCGCGCTTTGAACGCCTATAAATAGGTTCGTATAAATTATGCCACACCATTGAATTAATTACGTATCTGAAATTGATACATTAAGTTGAAGGCCGCCATCTTTAGCCGTTCTCTGGAGTCACGCAACTCATTCGTTTTGTATTCTGAGAGTAATTACTATTTTATTTTAAGTACTCTGATTAAAAAACAAATTAGATGGAATTTTGTACGTTTAATTGCGATGTTTTCATCAGGCCCGACAGAGATTTGATGCCTACGTGACCGAGGTCACCATAAATTGCTTTCTTTATGTTTTACAAAAAACTTAATACTTTCACTAGAACCTAAAGATTTATAAAACTAATATAGCAATGATGGGAGATAGTCGTTCATCAAAGAAGTCTGTTTATAGTAAAACTTAAAATGTTAAATGCTAAGTGTTGAGAGACCTAGGTGAAAGACCTTTGTACATAAATATATTATGGTTCCCTGACAAATCGTAGGTATCTGTACAAATCAGAAATACCTCACTTTAACGACATTTAGGGGGTATTTCACCATTCTCCTGACAGCTTATCCATTTGATAACAAATATTAATAAATGAACAAATAAATGCTCACAACAGGTAAAAAAAATCGTTTATCTTATCCTTTTATAACCACTATTCATAGGTTCAAGAAAAGTAAACCCAGGCTTTTGAATTAAATAAATCGTGTTTAATTAATCGAAAATTTACGTTGTCGTACGGATAATATGTGAGGAGGATGGTGAAATACCCTCCTAGTAAAATTTAAACAATACAATAAGTAGGAAAATGTACAGGGTAATAATAAATACCAATAAATAATATGACATTACTCCATTAGAAATTTCTAACAATATATGTACTCAGAAATCATTAAGGGCATTAGTAATAAAAATAAAAGCAATTTGATATTCATTATGAGTAGTTGCGTATATAAATAATAATAAAAAATATTTGGATGATTAATATAATAATAATCTGAAGTGGATGATTTATAAAGCGCCGTTTTTGTGAAAAATCACCCGAAGGGCGCCGTACAAACTTATAATACATTTCTAAGATCTAGAAAACTACAAGCTAGACAAACAATTACAAACAACTTATGGCTAAAAATTGCAACCATTGGTTCATTGATCACCGTTACGAAAATATATGTACAATGTTTTGACCAATGAACACAATGCTGCCTAAAAATGAATGAATACAGGACCATGCTTACCTGGGAGGTGGCTTGAAATTAACACTGTTTATTGTCTAACTAACTAACTAACTAACCATCACGCCGTTTCCCCGCAGGGGTAGGCAGAGAGGACGGACCGCCAAACAACTCGGTCTTGGCACACACTCTTTGCCTCACTCACATTCATACATCGTCTCATAAATTTATTTCTATTGTCTATTTAAAGAAATTTAGTCAGAATTCGCACGCAGAGGACATAATTGTGAACACATGTTATTTAATCCAAAAAAAAAAAAAGTATAATATATTCTTTAATGAGTGTATTTTGGAAAGTAAAAGCAACATTTAATGGTGGGCGGTATAGTAGTACAAGGATTTGATCTTCTTAAAAGTGATTCGTTAAGAGACGTGATTTGATGTGTAAGGATTCGAGTAATTTTAATATAGCGCCATCTTTGTGAATTTGTCTAGTCTATAGTTAGTTATAAAAGATAGAGCATAGCAGAAATGAATGGTACATTTGCACAGCGCTCTTGAGGTTATTTTTCACAAAAACGACGTTATGTAAATCATCCAAATATTTTTTATTATTAATGGCGCTTATATATATATATATATATATATATATATATATATATATATATATATCTAGAAATAATATAAATGGATCGTCAATAAGTTGCTTCGATACAGTTTTATAATTTCTTCAGAAGGCGAAACAGCTATAACAACCCATAATAATAATTATGCAACCGAACAAATTAAACTTGTTGACAATAAAATTTTGAAAAGCGGTGTAAAATCATTAAGTGATGAAAAACCTAGCCTAAAATCCTAACCTTATAATAATATTTGGCTAATTTACATAGCTCCATTTTCGTGAATAATTATCTTAAGAGTGCTGCTAACCTAGTTAGCCTAGTTTTTTCATCACTATTCAAGAAATTGTACAACTTTTCAAGTGTTCTGATTTGTCCAGTTATCGTAATTATAGGTAGTGGTCAGGGGCGTGCACTCCATATAGGCACATAAGCACTGCCTACCCTACCGTATTTGTAAAACATAAGAATGTAAATAATATTATAATTTATGAAATTATTGCTAAAAATAAATACACACTTTTAAAAATAGGCGCGAAAAAGCTGAGCAACCGAAACTATGCGAGCGCCACATCAAACGGCACGGCATACTACAAATGTGGCATAAACTGTAACTAGAAACTACATGCGCGCCCTCCGACTGCTTCACTAGAATGCGGCCTAAGCATGAATTATTTCTGCTTGGAGCTAACTTCATACAAGATATAATATCAATGTTTACGAAATGCACATGGCATAGAGTAGAACTGCCGTTTTGAATTTGCTTCTATGAGGTTTTTTGTTAGTATTAGGCAGTGCTTTACGGAACGAAATTAGACAAAATGGTAATCAGTGACGTCAGTGACATCTGTTGTTATCTATTTCTATCAAATAGTTGTCTCACCAGCAGCAAGAACACTTAGCAAAATCTTGTACGAAGGGAGTTATTTGTAGTAAGTTGTTTTATTTATTTATTTGAATCAATTCGGCGTTTTCCTACTGCCTACCCTGATCAAAAACTCTATGCACGCCACTGGTAGTGGTCATATAGGTGTGGAGGTCAACCGCGCAATAACTTGCAGAATATCGTACTTGAACTCGAGTCGACCGACTGCAAGCCCTGTTTTTAAAACAGTAAATATATTTAATTACTTTTTCAAGCCCTATTTTAAAAACAATAGATACATTTAACAACTCTTTCAAGTGCTGTTTAAAAAACAATAGACACATTTGACTACTCTTTCAAGTCCTGTTTTAAAAGCAATACATACATTTAACAACTCTTTCAAGTCCTGTTTTAAAAACAATAGGTATAATTAATTATTCTTTCGAGTCCTGTTTTCAAAATAGTAGACATTTTCAATTACTCTTTCAAGCCTTGTTTTCAAAACAGTAGATACGAGCATATTTAATTAGGTACTCATAACACTAAAACTTTTTATTACCCATCTTCCCGAATATTTTGAATGTAAAAATGGAAATCATGTAATGTAATGTAAGTGATTATTAATCTGTCATTAATTAAATTAAAATTATTCTCTCTTATCACAACGTTTTGTTGATAATTTGATGAGTCGTGCAAGTGTTATGTACAGCATCACAGCTGTCATAAATAATAGAGTATAAAATAAACACTTTTATAAAGAGTTAAGTCAGCAATCTCGGTATAGGCATTTCCGTTGACGTTTTCTGAATACATCGCAATTCGCGATGTCGCGTAGGTATTTGATAGGTACCTTTCTCTTATCATCTTATCACTCTTATATGGCGCCGTCTCACCTCCACCCGCACACATGGCGGTTATGTATTTGCCATTGCAATTTCTTTACGAAGAACAAGCCTTTGTTCACTTCTTAGAAATACCGGGCAATTTTATCAGACTCGCTCGGCGGGTACGTAGTTCGTAGCGCCCCCTTGCTTCTACATAATACCGTTGGTCATTGGTTGGTGTCATTAAACAGTCAAACCGGTTTGGTAAAGGTGTTTGGGAAACACACCTATTAATAATATCTACCATTCAACTAATTACCTTAAGACGATTTCTGTCTTACCGGTAACAATATTGTAACTAAGATGTGCAGGTACTTCATAATAATTTTAACATTGAAATTTTTCTGGCCGAACCACCAAAATCTTTCAAACTGTGAACCCTGGCGCCGTGAAATTATATACAGATTTTCTAGGAATGTCAATTCCATGATGAGATATCGACTGTGTTTTGGCAAAACCCTTCAAGCCAAATTTTTTGGGTGGTTTTTGTAGTGGTCGATGTACAACATGATTAAATTGTTTTTGGTGATTTAGGCATTTTTAATACTGTTCACTAAATTTATGCGTTATTTTGTAATTTCGAAAAAAACATACTTGAAATTACTCAACCCTCAAATCTTTCATAATCGTAAACAGAATGGTAATACTTTGCAACAAAATTTTGAAAACAAATAGCCAAGTTTTTTTTTTAATTAATTTTACGAATTTGTAAACATTCGTTATTACCATTTCCTTTTAAAGTTTTCATTTTGTGGCTTGAAAGCATTGCTCGAAAAGTTTTACCAATCCGGACTCGATATGAAGCCTTATAAAACAAAGCGACAAAATTGTATGTTTTTCAAAAAATTCTATATTATTTATTTTTCCAACCCTTATTCAACTAGTTTTATAAGATTTCTTCTCCGTGAATGGATAATAGAATTAATATCTTTTTAAATAAAAATTCTATAATCCATTTTATAGGTATCTAGTTATTTTTGTATTTACTAGTGGTAGTTATAAACTTACTGGTTATACATACTTCTTTATTTGAAATTCCCGAAGGACCTCTTCAGAAATTACCCGAAGCATTTTTCCACCTTTTCCACAAATTGAATGCGAAAAAGTACCTGGAATTAAAAGTAACTTTCAAGAGTACTTTTATCTTTTAACTGAGCAGAACAGTAACAGTACAGAAAATTGCAGTAACGTTATACATACCTGGAAACAATCGACAATCACTGCAATATAAAAACTTTTTCCTTGTTGATCTGTCTCCTTTCCTCTCGTTTACTTGCCAGGGACGAATCTCCTTACTCCCTCGCACTACCGTGTAATATTCCGCAGTTACCAAGTCCGTTCTCTGACCGCTGAATGTTTGAGCTGCATACAAGAGTGTTTATTAACATCTGCAATGACGTAACTACCACATTACTGCTTCTCGATTCCAGCCTTTCGGATGTTAGGTAAAGAGTCGTGTATTGTCTGCGGAATGAAGAATTTGTTATCCGCGTTTCATATCCTTGAGCATTTTTTTGGTTTGTATTTTCAGTAGGTATTGTGTGCAGACCATCTTTCATGCTGTCTGTTCCCTTACGAGAGTCGGAATGCGGTAATATTTTCTTTTTAGCTTTGCCGGATCACATTTTTCGGAGATTTCAATACGTGGCTGTGCACAAAACTTTCTTTACAATATTTAATTCACGACATTATGTTTTAAATTCTTTATACAAAACCGTAAAAATGTGAATTATTTCTTCTTTGAAAATCAGTAATTTCTGTACTCTTGGAAAAAATTTCCCTTTCAGATCTTTTAATATTTGTTCTTATTAATTCTGTGTTAAAAGAATACATGATGCAAATGTGAATGGTAGAAGAAGTCGGGGACGCCCGAGGAAGACATGGCACGATCAAGTAAATCAGATACTTGAGACGGGCCATGTCAAAAGTCAGAATAATAGAAGAGTATGTATGAGACGATGTATGAATGTGAGTGAGGCAAAGAGTGTGTGCCAAGACCGAGTTGTTTGGCGGTCCGTCCTCTCTGCCTACCCCTGCGGGGAAACGGCGTGATGGTTAGTTAGTTAATTAATTCTTAGCTAAATTCAATAGAGCTATTTTTGCGAAACATAAAAATATCGTCAAAAATAGTATGCAAAGCTAAATAATAATAATATTTGGATGATTTATATAGCGCCGTTTTTGTGAAAAATCACCTCAAGGGCGCTGTACAAACTTAAAATACATTTCTAAAATCTAAAAAAACTACAAGCTAGGCTAACAATTATAAACAACTTATGGCTAAAAATTGCATACATCGGTTCATTGATCACCGATACGAAAATATGTGTACAATATTTTGACCAATGAACGCGATGCTGCCTAAAAAGGTACGTAAATGAATTTTAATCTGTATTGTAAAATACTAATAAGTTACAGGTACTGCTGCTTTGCTTTCCTTGGATAGCCCAGTTTTATTCAAGATATTTTGATAATTTTTGTAGCCACATAAATAATTTATTTCGACTTTATTTGTTCAAATCTATGTTTCTTTTAATTATCTTATTCTTTCATACCATTGAAAATAATAATAAATTATAACAAACACAACAAATACATAATGTCTCATTGTAGTTTTATGTTTTTTATTTATATTTTGACGAATTCTATAGAATGAATAACTAAAAAAACATTTAATATAAAATAGAACGGTGATCGTCGAAACACTATTCAAATTCCAACGATTTTACACTTAAGAATACAATTAAAAACCTTCAAACCGTTCATCTCTAACCGACCCCATCTTGGTGGCAAAACAGCATGTGTTCCGCTAGGATCCTTCTTGAATCTGCCATCTGCTAGACACCGGCTGATTTTTTTCTCGTTGCCCATCCCGATATCAGATTTCGTAGGAAGTGGAGAATCGGAGAGGTATGTACGAGCCCTGCGGAACGCCCGCACCTTCAGCCGGTGCAGCAGATGTGGCATGGGCATGCCATGTGTCGATTTTGTTGCAAGCAGAAGACTTATAATTTCCAAGCATCCGCCAACCTAGACGTCTCTCGCATTTGCTCTTTTCTCAGAATAAAATGTGAGTTAATTGTTTCGTTAAAGTTCCCTTTTTTGTAAAAATAATGATTGGCTTTGTTTATGGGTCTAAAAATTTACAACAACCGTTTCTAACAACTTTAATGGTCGCCCGCATGTTTTTTGAAAGATTTTTTCAATGTTTTTTCCCCGTTTGTAAAACGTTTATTTGGTTTAATGAGGTTCTATTTCGTTCATGAAATATCTTATAGATAGATATTTCCCTTCTCTTGTCAGTTTTTTGTATTTGTCTTTTATTTGTAAAAGTTACCAGCAAATACCTACCTTTAACCTTTAACTACTGTCGTGCGGTCTTACAGGCCCCGGCAAGTACTTGACTTGCTAGTTTACCCCTTTCCCCGCGTAACACCGATCCCCACTTTTAAGTAGCTGCAAGTTCAGTACGCACATTGACGTGGGAGCAGAAAGTAGTGTCTTCATGCGCGCATTTGGTGAGTAATTACGATTTGAAATTCCGAAGCGGCCTCTCAGGCCTCACGTCAGTAGTTACGTAAGTTTTTTGTTTTATTTTATTGTTAGAGTAAATTGTTATTTTTACAGATATTGTTAACTATGGATGTACCAGGGACTTCAGGAAGTAAAATAAATAGTTCTGCGACAGATTTACCGCATCCAAAGAGATCTCGGATATGTGTAAATGAATCCAATCCAAATTTTGCGCAAGTGATTGAGAACTGGATCGCGGATGAAAATTCCAGCGGATCCGAGGTTGACGACGTTGGAGAAGATTTTTGTCCGTAGCACATTGATCATGATACGGATACTATCACTGATATTTCTGATACCGAAGAAACTCAACCTGAACACCTGGAGGCGCCGTCATCGTCAAGCGAAACAAGTGTGCCCTGACTGTGCTTAGAATTTAAGGTGTAGTTCGACTGTGGACATTTTTTTTTTCAGAAGGTGTATGTACCTACTCTATTTTTTTTCTAAAATTTATATTAGTCTTATGTAAGAAATACAATTTTTTGTTATTCTGTGAGGAGTTTTTTTTGTGTTTTGATCATTTATATCTAATAGTCAGATTTTTCCCCAAAATTCAAGCAAATTTTTATTGTAGTCTTATATTTAAAAATTTAATAAATTTTATTTTCTTTCTATGCATAGTTTTTGTTATAACACTTCATTTAACATCCTAATGCAAAGACAGATATTTAAATCATCATTTTCTTTATAAAACACTGCATAATATACGCGGCCTATCAGGCCTCACGTCAGTACTAACGTTACAAAAAATGCACGACGCTAGTTAAAGGTTAATCACAGAAATGAAATCATCAAAGTTATCCGACTTTAAATTATCTGGTTTTCGGCTATTATCAATAATAAAACAGTTACAGAACTTCTGTAGATTGATGAAGTTAAGCAGTTAGTAGTCAAGTGATTTAAAATTGCGTTGGTAATGATTTAAACGACATGCTTTTATGCCTTGTAAATTATAAACCTTAATTACACCCGCCACCTCAGCGCATATATTCGAAATGACATGCAATTCCAATTAACTTTCAATTTAAATCTAGTATGAAAATTGAATAAGAAAATTTTAAATGCATACCTATATAATTAATGGAAATAAATATCGCGATTTATTTTTGGCGTATCCCTTGTTGTGATGCCAAAGTTTCAAACAGCGTTATAGCGTGCATCATCAGGGCACATGTGATGATGATGGACACTGTAACGCTGCCCGAAACGTTGTCTAAATACCCCAAAATATATCACGATAATACTGTTGGTCATGAAAATCTAAAATCATATCCGAAAATAAATATTTTTGTGAACACCATTATATAATCAAAATAATCTACATGTTTCAAAACTAACGGTTTCTTCATCACGATAAACGTAAAAGGAAAATTAACAAATATGAGAATAGACAAACAAATATAGACAAATTAATACCCATAAACAAAAAATATTACAATTAGTAGCGATTGATTAATTATTAGGTATCATAACAAATATAACATTCTTTTGCAACACATACACAACCAACTATCAATCACACTCACTTACCAATAGGATGCATGATTTAGGCAACAAGTTTGGTGGTATTGTAGATGTATTCGCTGATTCCCTTTACATTCTAAAATGGAATTTAAACCAACACTTTGTGGAATCCTACAAATCATTGTAACGTGGGTATAATATATTTATTGTAATGTTTTATATTATATTTTGTTCTATGTTATTGTTAAATATTACATTGTTTAAAATATTTCACGGTTTTACGTAAGAATATACAAGTGGTTTTTTTCTTTAAAAACTACTTGTATATTTATAAAAGTTTTTTCACTTTTATAAATTTTGGTATAAATTCTATGTAATCCTCGATATCTTAAATATTATTTTATAATCTTTGTAAAAGCCCCTACGGGCGTATAACAACAATAAATAAATAAATAATGTTATTAATTTAAAATATTAATTTCATCATAATAAATATTAATTTATGCTTCTATATCGTCTTAATTTAGATCACACCTTCGTGACGTGATCTGACTAAAAGTTTAGTGAATAATTAATTTAGCTAAATAATTTGACATTGCGGGTAAATTTATAACGGACATTTCGTAGTAGTTCTTTCTTTAAAAAAGTTGTTAGTTTTTTATTTCATTGTAACGACTAAGTTTGCAATTACGTTATGAAATACTAGTGCACGCAATCGTTAGCTTGTTTAAAACGTCTACTGTTAATTTGAATATTACGTAATATTTTCACTTGTTGCATGTTTTGGTCGAATTTTGAATATTTCCATTGTTTGCCACTCCGTTGTTCCACAGAATTGAAAACCGAAATGCTTATTTCCTGCTTCGTCTCTGTAATGCCAACGGCTTCCTTCCTGCTTCCCCTATGCACTTGAACTGTGTGCGAACTATTAATAACCGTTTTAAGCCTCTTGACTCTGCACAGTATGGCGGTTAATTACCTCTTAGGTAATATATTCCCAACTAACAACATCAAACCATTTATTTACAAGGGTAGGCAATAATAATAATAATAATAATAATTTGTAAAGCGCCGTTTTTGTGAAAAATCACCTCAAGTGCGCTTTACAATTTATTATGAATCTTAGGCTCTATCTAATTTTATTATTTACAAATAGATACAGAAACATACTTACCTGCACGACACTTCCGATAAAACACACTTAATTGCACTGCATTAGTTATTTCACATGAGGATTTATTAGTTGCAAGTACTTTACTGCAAATAGACTTTGTCGCTCTTCAAAAATGGTCTCATGATGTAGGTTTAATAATCAATGCTAAAAAAAACAAAGCTTATGCACATCAGATCTCCTCATGCCAACATCACCGTAACTCCTAAAATTGTTTCTCATGATTTTAATTGCATCTATAATTCTGTAAAATGCTCATCTAAAAATATCGAACTAGTTTCTAAATACGTATATCTAGGCTTAACAATTGATTGTAATTTTAAATTGGATTTGTGAATGGTAGAAGAAGTCGAGGACGCCCGAGGAAGACATGGCACGATCAAGTGAATCAGATACTTGAGTCGGGCCACGTCAAAAGTCAGAATAATAGGAGACGATGTATGAATGTGAGTGAGGCAAAGAGTGTGTGCCAAGACCGAGTTGTTTGGCGGTCCGTCCTCTCTGCCTACCCCTGCGGGAAACGGCGTGATTGTTAGTTAGTTAGTTAGTTACGTATACAAAAAGTTTGCACTCGGCTTAGAGCAATAGTGAGCAAACTTTATAGACTGAAGTTTTTTGTTCCACTAAATACTCTTAGATTAGTATATCTGTCATTGGCGGAATCCCCAATAAGATATGGAATAACAACATGGGTACATTCAACAAAAACAAATCTTCTTTCAGTGCAAAACGTACAATATTCTTTGGTAAAATTATTATTAAAAAAACTGAATACGAACAAAGACATGATATACCAAAATCGTTACTATTCAACTCTGTAAATTTATTATCTGTTCGTGCTATATTGTGACTTAAAATTGCGAGTCAGCATACATCTCAATCTGAATATAATAAACTAGTGGTTCATGTTCATAATACAAGACTAACTGCAAACGATGGACTTATAATTTTCAGATACTCGAATAAATACGGTAAAAGAACAGCTCTAGAATACCTTGTTCCAATAAAATTTACAAGTTACCCAACGCAATAAATAGCTGTTATTCGAGTTTCAGAAGGAAATGTACGCTAAAAAAATGATTAGGTGAAAAAACTTTTTTGTACTAATCTCTGTTTTTCTGCTTTTCGTTTTAATGTTTTTTCCATTATTATTTTCTCTTGTCTTTTCTTTTTATTTTCTTCATTTTCTCTGTTTTGTATTTCTTATAAATTTTATTATCATTTTTTTATATATATAAAATGTAATAATGGGTATATTTTATGTACCAGTCTCAATTTAAAAAAAAAGTGAATGTCAAAATGATTTTACACGAAAACGGCGCTATATAAATTAACCATTTATTATTAAAAGAACCCGTTGACTAACTGATATCCATCAGTTTAACGGGACTTAATTTAAAAATGTAAAAAAACTGTAAATAAATTAGAAAGTTTATGCTTGGGGAAGATACGACTTTGAACGTTATATTTAAAACTTTGGACATTGTATGACTTTACCTTTGCTACCCTCATCCTCATCTCTGTTGGTTGTACATTTATATGTATATTTATAAGAAGATTAATGCCAACGTTGAGTTGACTTTTTGACTTTTTGAAATATTGGCATACAGAGCTTCGGGCCAAAAAGGCCCCTTTCTCTTTCATCATGAATTTATGTTAATGGTTGTAGAAGAAAATTGATTTATTTAGTTGTTTGTTAAAAATTTTTTTGCAAATATACATGGCTGCAATATGGGGAGGTTAGAATTTACGGAGGATTTGTTTTGGTTTTTTATGTGTGGTACGTACGTTTTCGTCGTACCCGGCGCGGCAGTTTATGGACGCGTTTTCATGGGTGGGAATTCCCGCATAAAAAGTTTCCGCGAGACTTAAGATGTGTTTTTTCAATAAGGGGATTTCAGAGTCTTTGTGAAGTTGGGCTACCCTCATCCGTCTGGGGGCGCCTAGGGCTATACGTATATTCTCATTTGAAATACTGAAGAATTTTAAGAAGTTGCTTTATTTTTACACACTTGGTTATTTACAATGTCGCGAGCCGTGAAGGCGAAGGTGAAAGGTTTTTTTAACTTATGTCTGAAAAGATGAGTTTTAAGTTTAGCTCTAAATTCCGCTGAATCTGTGATCATTCTTAACCTGTATGGCAGTCCATTCCAGGCTTTAGGTCCAGACACTCCGAAAGCACGCTCACCGAATTTAGTATCTGGTGTGCGCTTTGGTTCCTTCAACCTTCCGATCGCTGATGTTGCTGCTGACCTGAGGGTTTAATGTCGAGAATTGGGATTTTCTGGAATACACATTTCCGATAAGTTAGCCAGAGCCGTTCTGTTAAGGGACTTGAATACCATCCAGCAGAGCTTAAACTGGATTCTCTCAGGGCACTTGAGCCAATGTAAATTTTTGAGATGCTCACAAATATGGGAATATTTAGATACGCCGCCGGTGATGAGTCTTGCCGCAGCGTTGAATACAGATTGTAATTTGTTGATTAGATATTTTGGGAGACTAGCATATATTCCGTTGCAATAATCTAGACGTGAAACAACATACGAATTGACTAGTAATTTAGTTGCCTCTGTTGTCAAGTTTCTCCGTACTGTTTTAATTTGCCTTAATTGAAAGAACCCCGTGCTTACAGTTCTGTTCACTTGAGTTTTAAGGGGAAAATCAGCGTCCAAATTGACGCCTAGTAGTTTAATGCATGTCTTTGGTGTGATGTCACTTCCTGAAATGGTTATTGGGGAGTTATCAATGATACGCTGACATCTACTTGTGGCTGTCCAGAGAAACTCAGTCTTTGCAGGATTCAGTTTCAATCTATTTGAGGTCATCCAGCGAGTGATCGCTTCTAAACACTCAGTTATGCGTGTTTTAAGACTGTCTATTTCCTCTGGTAAGCAGTAGAAGTAAACTAGTAGCAGTGAAATAGAAGACCAAATGATTCGATAATTTTAGCGACATCATTTGTGAAGAGGATGAAGAGAAGTGGGCCTACAACAGACCCCTGTGGAACTCCAGATGAAAGGGTTGCATATTTTGATTGGTTTTTCCCCACTTTTACGGCTTGTACGCGGTTGACCAAGTAAGATATCAGCCAGTCCTTTACACTGCAGTTTAAACCAAAGGATTCTTCTAATCGTTTAATAAGGAAATCATGGTCAATCGTGTCAAAAGCGGCACTCATATCTAAGACTGAAAGGAGTGCCAGTTTACCCGACTCGTTAGCAAGCGTTATATCCGACAAAACACCTAGTAATCCAGTTTCCGTTGAGTGAAACCGTCTATATGCGGATTGGTATTTAGTCAGCAGTTCATTTGAGTTTAAGTGACAGATTATCTGTGAAGCAGTGATTTTTCCTAGGATTTTGGATATTAATGGAAGATTTGAAACCGGTCGGTGATTTGAAAGATATTCAGCGTCCAATTGCGGTTTTTTATTAATGCGTTACGACGGCTGATTTAAGGGGTTTTGGGAAATCACCCATGCTAAGTGACTTATTGAAAAAACAAACCAGAAAGGGAGAAATCTCATTGCAACCCTTCTTTAATAACCACGTTGGAATAGGGTAGCAGAAATATATATGTGACTTAAATTAAATTTATGGAATTTGATATTCTAAGATTCGAGGTGGTCGAGGTTCAGTTTTGAGGTGGCTTGAAGAAGGGGCCGAAAAATTATTATTTGAATTAATCGAGTCTTGAAGAGAACCGGACAAATGCTTGATAAAATAAGTTCGGCCTCTCATTCCACACACCGGCATATATATTTATATATAACTAGCTGACCCGGCCACGCGTTGCTGTGACGTGAAATCGAAACACAATGCCCAACTAACAATGGCTACCCAACCTAGATAACCAAGTGTTGTGTCGATAAATTAACTCACACCGCCATCTGTTAGAAACTTATGGAACTTACAAATAATTACAAAACATTGTCTTATAACAAACGTTTAATTCGCAATAATGAATATTGAGGTCAAAATCGGGATAAAAACTGTCCTACCTTTTAAGTTGGACCAAATTACACACAGTAAGCCAAATTTAAGTTAAAAATCGGTTAAGTGGTTTTGGAGTTTATCTCGAACAAACATCGTGAACTGAGATTTATATGTACATATATAAAAAGATAAATCAATGCACACAGACCAATTTTACAACAGGGCGAAAGCAGGAAAGACGATACACCATAAAGTGGGAACGTAAAACATCCGCCATACTTTTATTTATGTCGCGCACTCATTTCTACCTGCTCTGGCTTAAAAACAAGTGAAATAATAAGCGGGAACAAGCGTGCTCCAACTTCAACCAGACCATAAGTAGTAGTGCCTTTGGAATGGCCTCGTGTTGGTTATTTAGCCGCTGAACATACCTAATACTTACCCAGAACCCGTCCTTTACACCTGCCCGCAAAATTTTAGGAACGTAAGTTGTAACTTACCCGTCAAATTCATTACGGAGAAGGATTCGGGCTTTACAACACTCCGTGTGGTTACGGTTCATTGTTTGTTTTATACCTCGGGAAGGTGTACGCTGTAGAGGTAGGTATTAACGAAGATCTTATCTTTATGTGTTCAAATAAAGCTAAGAAATCTTTCGCTAAACATCTGTTGGGGCACACTCCAGCAGAGATTAGAATGTGAATATTTTAGCGCGGGTTATATTTTATATACAGCAAAATATTATCTTTTACCATACCAAACGATTTTTGTTTTGAATGTGGATATAATGTGAACAACTGTCATATATTATGATTGTAATACGATTTGAAGATTGACGGAATTTCTGTGGTATTAATTGCTTTTATTATTTGTTTTGATCATTTTGTATTGAAAGTTAAATTAAAACTTCAGTCAATACAAACACAAAACTAGATTCCATTTTAGTTTATTTTGCCTAGTTACCTGTATAATTATACAGTGCCGCTAAGTGCTTTTTGAAGGTAATGTAAGTGCAGTTTCATGATATATTATTTTTCTAGCTTTGGTAAGTGCCCTTGAGGAAGTAATAACAAATCTTGCTAAGTTGGCTCTATAGAAATTAGCAGTACGTCAGTATCACTTTGATTCACTTCTAAACATTATATTTCCCCTAGGAGAAAAGTATTGGCAACCGTACTTCACTTCCACTTGATAAAATTCTGCACTCGCCCGCGCCCAATGGTTTGGAGTGCTCCACCAAGGTTATCATCACCATCACTCCCAGCGAAAGTCTAGACGACCAGAGACTGTATATGTGTATACAGTGTAAGTACTATAGATATACGTACTAAATAGTTTAGAGTCCAGACAACAGGTAATTTCGCAGAAATTTGCCCGTATAGATATAGCGCCCATGTTGCCTTCAGCTTCACTGATACTATTCGTTAACCCTGCTTCTTGACGCTCGACTTTTTAATGAACATTTTTATTTACACATCCATGTAAAATATAGATTGATGAGCTTATAATTTAACCAACATAATAACAAAAGAGTTTCGTTATTAAATTTTTAAAAGTGCGTACCTAAATTGGCAATGTTTAGTAAAGTAAATTTCACCTTTCATCTTAATTTTACCTTTCAACACTAAATAAAGAATGTAATTAAGAAAAAATCGAGTGCAGTTAACACGCGGTAGAAGCGAAACTTTACCAAAACAATCTCAACCAATGAAGAACCAAGGAGCCTTGAAAAGTGAGATCATAATTAAAGCGGCCAATGATCGCAGACCTACCGTCATTTCCGTTTTATATATCAACCAATAGGAACCTTGATAGGAGTTTGATGCTTCGCAGGTACTGTTGTGCGTCATTTCCATTTCAACCGAATTCCAAATCACAACAGGCCTATAGGAGTTTTACTTCAAAAGTTGCTTTTTTTGTTGGGCATCGTGAAGAGAAAATATATAATTCAGCGAAGACAATCGGATTACTTATATTTTAGCGCTAGTTGGACGAAACCATTAGTACTAGAGATGAAACGGATAGTTGTTTGGCCGGATACCGGATATCCGGCGAGCTGTGAGTCCGGATGGCCGGATATCCGGCCGCCGGATATCCAGCCCATTGTCTCGTTGCATGTCGTGACGAGTTTAGCGCTTTCTACTATTTGAAGACAGTTCGAATTGATCGCAGCCGCGATGCTTATACTTGGTGGTCGATTAACTCGAAACAATATCCACATTTGACAAAGTTTGCCAAAGTGTACCTTTCAGCTCCTTGCAGCAGTGTTTATAATGAGAGGCTGTTTTCCGAAGCTGGCCTGGTTTATGAAAACAAGCGAAATCGCTTGTTGCCTGCGTACGCTGAAAATGTAGTCTTTATTCACCAAATTTACCACTTGTTAATTTTGAGTGTTATTCAAAATATTCTCTTTGATAAGAGGAAGAACAGGAGGTATATTCTGGTGCTTCAATGTCAGTATTTAATCATTTCATTAATTTCTGTATTTTTACGATTTTTAGTTCACTATAATGGTGATTGTGATTAGTTAATCATGTTAATTTAATTATTATTTTTAATTTATAAACTAACGTTTAGACAAGATTTTTATGCATAGCACAAAGGGTAACAATTATTATAAGCAATAATTATCAGCCTGAAAAACTCATCAACATTGAAAAATCTTCCGAGAAAAGATACTTGCCGCCAACGCTTATAATAATTGTTACCCTTTGTGCTATGCATAAAAATCTTGTCTAAACGTTAGTTTATAAATTAAAAATAATAATTAATATTTGACAAGTTTAAGTATTTTCCCAATAAATGTAGTCATAATTTGTCTCGACGCCACCTAGCGAGGGATTTAACACTTACAATGTCTCTCTCGCAAAAATAAAGTTGGTTGTTTTCAGGTGGAAAAAATATAATAAGCAGTATTTGTTGAATGAAACACTAGTATATATTGAATTATTTGGCGGGTATTTGATAAGCCCCCATAGCTCACTGGTCAAGAGCAGCTGACCGGCAATCAGAAGGACACGGGTTCAAGTCCCGTTGGCGGCAAGTATCTTTTCTCGGAAGATTTTTCAATGTTGATGAGTGTTTCAGGCTGATAATTATTGCTTATAATAATGTTCATTTAACTTTTCGCTACTCTGCGAGGTTTTTGTAAGTTTTAAGGCCGGATACCGGATAGTTACCGGATATCCGTTTCATCTCTAATTAATACCATTAAAACCACCAAAACAGTGGGTATCTCAAAAACATAAGAACTTACAATGCAGCCACTAGTTGACACGAAGCATTCAAAATAAACAAGTAGGTATTATGTGCATTTGATGCTCGTCAGTTTGGCGAATGTTAGCTATCTGGGGTTAATGTGCTCAACAGTGCTGCTCTTAATCAATGTATCAGCTCATATGTTTCCTTCTCCCAACAGCTTGAGTTTCTTCGAGATCTTAGGAAATTTCTTGCTCACCCTACGCTATATTCTATACGCATTCTTAGAATTACATAGACACCCATGTGTTGAGTAAATGTATTAAACATGGCAACAAGAATGTGTATGAACCAAGGAATGTGTCAGGATAGAAAGGCACCCTCTCTTGTGATGACAGCGGTAGTGTCGGAATAATGATGAGTTATTTGGTATTCATGTATTTTCCGATAATGTACATATTTTTGAGTACCTTCTGCTTGTAGGAGAGTCGCAGATAAACTCTCATTTTTATCCGAAAGCCATTAATTTATTTCACACCAAAAATACCCGATAAAGTGTATAGCGGCGCCTTTTAAGCACCACTTCTAAAAATTTCCCCCATAAAACCTCTCTTGTTTATTTAAATTCACAACACATGCCCCCAAAGCCGGCAGCCTCAATATCTCATGCTGATAATAACACTGATAAATAAACGTCGTTTTTATGTAAATTTTTTTAAAGGGCACATTTTGCTTTCCAGTTCCAAAGTGTTTTTCGAGCGATTTTGAAGGCTATTCGACAGCAATTTACTAAATTATTTACTTGATTCATGATTTGCGTGAATTTTGGCCATTTATGATTCGGTTCGCATAAATGTTTATTATATTGAGCGTTAACATTTTTAGAGAACGCCTGTTCCTCACAATGTGTGCTGAAACCGAACTTGATAATAATAAAAATATAGAATGAAACAAGCACTTTTTTAAAAACCACTTTGTTTTTATATGTATTTGTCGACCGGTTTCGGTTGACCTCAACCTTCTTCAGGACAATATACATATAAACTACGTAGTGAGTTAAGATTCAGAGTTAAGATTCTAACACTACTGTAATTTAGTTTATATGTATGTTTATTGTCCTGAAGAAGGTTAAGGCCACCCGAAACCGGTCGACAAATATATATTTAAAAATAAAGTGGTTTTTAGACAAAGTACTTGTTTCATTCTATATAATGTCAAGCCACAGTCTTTGCTTTCTACGATAATAATAATAATATTTGTAAAAATTGTATAACGCCAGTTTTTGTAAAAAAATAACCTCAGGGACGCTGTACAAATACGTGTCAATTCTTAGGCTCTACCAGAATTTCTACCGATTTCTTACATATCTCCCTTAATCATTTGAAGTTTTTAAGCTCTTAAAACAATATATGTTATTTTTTAAGATAATATCTAGACGCGATCCACGCCGAAACGCAAATTATATAAAATTCCCTCGATAGAAAAAAATCGCAAAGTATGCTCCGAAAATTATTATAAACACGTTTGTATCAGTTATTTTACAAGTTATAGTTGTGAAAAAATTCACAATGTTTCTTTAAATGATACTTAAGATACCCTCCACCAAATTTTTGCTCTATTTTAAACGAGTCGTGTTTTATTAAACATTTTCGCATCTATTTTATCGCTTTAAATATTAGCGCGCTCCTCTAACAATTCCTAATTACATATCTCTCCATCTTCTTCTTTTTGAGCGCGGATGCGGCGCCTTAAGTCTTGGATGTTATGGCCTTGAGGTTTGGAACTGGCCAAAGATATTGAAATATAAGTCGATGTGCTATCTGGTGTTTTTACTATGTGGGTCTGCGCTTCCGGGTGTCGCCGATATAACAAATAAACTAAAATAACAAATAATTAACGAATAAACCAAACGAACGTTAAACTAAATGAACGAATTCTTTCCTTATTCAAAATATATTGTTAACCGATATTAATGCACATTTTCAAAAAATCAACGAAATGAACAAATTCTTTTTGTATGAAAACGGACGCGGACACCATAGCATATCTCTTCTGTATTTGAATATCTTTGGAACTGGCAGAGGAATAATGAAAGTATCTGAAAGTTGTAGGAATGAGATCCCTGAGAATTATATGTGGTAAAATCTTGTATTACCGTGTTACGAATGTACCTGAAAGCATGTAAACGGCTGATAAGAGTAATTAATAAAATTAAGAAAAGGAAGCTTGGAAGAATAATACACGAATACTGGTATGTATGAAATGACGCATGATTGTGATTGAAGCAAGGAGTGTGAATCAAGACAGAGTTATGTGGCGGACTATCCTCTCTGCCTAACCCCCTTGGAAAAAGGTGAAGTAGTTGGTCAATTTTAACATTTTTCAATAACCAGTTTTTTTTTTTAAATTTTCACATTTTTTGAAGTGAGTCGTGATATTTCATATGCAAATGTGATTGCACTCTTTAAGGTCAACCGTATTATGAATTTCATGAAGTAGAATTCGAAGAACCTTTTAAAGTTGACATTTATATAAAACATTAATCGTGGTAACGGTATTAACTTTAAATATTCAGGCTCGTTAGAATAATGTGTTTCTTCCACATCCACGTAGTACGTTGGTCAAAGCGACATGTAACCGTGTCTGGATACTTTTGTAAGACCCCAAGGGAGTTGATGCATTAGAAGTGTATAGGTAAATGAATTCAAATAGGGTAGGGTACGTGGATGTTAAGAGTGTACTTGTGTCTTTACTTGCAGAATGTATGGTATAGGTATAGGTCATGACATAAAAACTGGCATAAAAATCTGAAATATCTAAAAATCTGATGTCAAAATATGATAAATGCAAAGTAGGAAACAATTCCAAGAACAGTTAGGGACACTAGTTAAAAAATTCTCCATCTTAACTCTCGAACGATGGGCTCTATTGTCATCAAATTTGCACAGTTTTTTTTCTGTCTTTTCAATGCGTAACTTCCTAACTTTTCTGTCATGAGTTATGCAACTTTGAATTGTTCTTCTAGCCGGAGGTCGAGGGGTAAAGATTTTGAAGGGTAGACTGGCCAAACCACTGTCACAGGTTTTTCAGCCATGAGGTTCTCCTTCTTCCATGGTCCCGTCTTCCGACAATCTTTCCCTGCATTATGAGATGCAGGATCTTATACTTCTCTGGATGTCTCATCACATGTCCAATATATTGAAGTTTTCGGATTTTTATAGTTTTAATTACTTCCTTATTTTTTTTGTATTTCTTCGGCATTAACTATGTAACAATTTCTAGACATTTTTGTTTTGAAAAGTTTTAATTTTCCATGTACATTTGTTACTTTAATTTTAATTTTTGCGACCGGTTTCGATACGTCTGTATCATTAACGAGCAAACTTAAAACTAACTTAAAAATACAAGTACAAAAATTAATTAGGCGGGGGTAGTGGGAGTGGGGGAATTTGGTGGAGGGGAGAACGGTGGGAGGAGTCAAAATTACATGGGAACATCGTAAGTAGAGGGGATTTACATGGTGCTATTATTTTATTAACTAAATTAATTTTCGATTTAATTTTTTTGTTGATTTCTAAAGTTTCTAAAGCGCACAAATTAAAATAAGAATTTATATTACAATGTTTAAACTTAGTTTTTTCTTTTTCAAAAAAGACACCACCAGCACCATGTAAATTCCCTCTACTTACGATGTTCCCATGTAATTTTGACTCCTCCCACCGTTCTCCCCTCCACCAAATTCCCCCACTCCCACTACCCCCGCCTAATTAATTTTTGTACTTGTATTTTTAAGTTTGCCCGTTAATGATACAGACGTATCGAAACCGGTCGCAAAAATTAAAATTAAAGTAACAAATGTACATGGAAAATTAAAACTTTTCAAAACAAAAATTAGTTACTTCCTTTTCTTTATTCATCCGAACCATAACATCTTCATTTGTAACCCTGTCCATCCAGCTTATTTTAAGTATTCTTCTGTATATCCACATCTCGAATGCCTCAAGTCGCCTAATTAGTTCTTCAGTAAGCGTCCATGCTTCCATTCCATAAAATAATATCGAAAACACGTATCATCTGACCATTCCCATTCGTAATCCAAGGTTGAGATCATGACTGCAGAACATTTTTTTCATGTGGATAAAGGTTGCACGTGCTTGCTCAATGCGGCATTTGATTTCAACTGAAGGATCCCATCTATCATTTACATTGCAGCCCAAGTATATAATACTCTGTACCTTCTCTAGTTTTGTTCCAACAATATAAAGATTTTCATCTAATGCGTTATTTTTGCTTATGAGCATGTATTTTGTTTTATTTATATTCAGTTCTAGCCCAAAATTCTCACAAGTCTTCACTACTTGATTCAGCAAAAGTTGTAAATCCTCAATGTTACTTGTTAGAATTACTGTATCATCTGCATAACGCAGGTTGTTCAGAATCTTCCCATTTGTAACAAGTCCTTGAGCAGCTTCTTGCAGAGCTTTATTGAATTCATGTTCTATATATCCAATGAATTTACCTATCGTTTGTTGATTAGTACATAATCGTAGGATTTATTAAAAAAATATTATAAAATCGTAAACTTCTACTTAATTACTTACAAATAAAAGAAAAAATGCCGAAATTGGCAGCAAAGCAATCAGAGGTATATCAAATGGTGCCATATTGTGGCGAAAAGCGCCCGAGTGGTTAATAAAAGCAATGACTTTGAAGATATTGTGTTGACATGAAGTTTGGAAGTAATAAAGCTAATAATAATCTAGAAAAACCATTGAATACGAACAAAATGATAACGATCGAAGCAAAGAGAAGATAATAATACCGAATTAAAGGTCACAATCACAACAATCTCGTACATTCATTTAAGTCCTTGATTCGCCCATTCTCCGTATGCCCATTCTCATAATACCTACCTGTATAATTCTATTCAAACTCAAGCCTATACAAATAGCACTAATATATGCCATTCAGGTGTTTTGTTTGATATTCAGTCAGAACTCAGCAGTACAATACCGTATGTATACAACTATGCGTTGACCTATGACCTTTCGTTAAACCGTTATGCAGACTCACCGACATTATCCATTAAGTTTTGCTTACAGGTGAACGTGATTGTAAAAACGTAAATGCCAGGTTTAAGACACTTAAAAAAATAATATGAACAATTAAGGTTAAAATTCTTTTCACGTTTTTCTACGTTTTTTTCCTTATTGCTTTCTCATTTGAATGCTTATATGACTTACGTAAGTTTTAGTTTCTTTGTAGGCTTCTAACAAGTGATTATTGCATACTGTAGAGTTACGTAATAAATACCTATGATAAGAAGGTATTTGTGTACATGAAGTTAAAGTCATGTTGTTAACTGTTTCTGTTGGAGTAAGCGTAAAATAAAACCATAAAAATCTCGCTTTTGAGTTGTCTATTTGACTTCATTTAACTTACTCACAGTTAATTATCACTTCAGCTTCTTAACGGTAGAGTTTTTGCGTATTCTGAAATAAAACATTACACTGTTACACTAGGAATTGTAGGGATACATCCTTAAGGCCCTGTATCTCCGCTCAAAAAGAAGAAGATGGAGAAATATGTAATTAGTAATTACTAATGTTGGAGAGAGAGCGCTATATTTAAAACGATAAAATTGAAGTTAAAATTGTGAAAATGTTTAATAAAACACGACTCGTTTTAAATAGAGCAAAAATCTCTTGGGTGTTGTCTAAAACAGCATTTAATGAAACACTGAATTTTTTCATATATATAACTGAAACAAACGTGTTTATAATAATTTTCCGTGCTACTTTGCGATTTTTTTTTTATCGAGGGAATTTAATTTGCGTTTTATATATATTTTTTAAGAGCTTAAAAACTTCAAATGTTTAAGGGAGATTTTAAGAAATCGATAGAAATTCGGGTAGAGGCGCCGGCGCGAGAATGAGTTCTGGGAAGGAAAAGGGTTTAAGGCGTGGGTAGGAATCTGGGGTTCAGTGTGTCCTGGTCATCCGCCTCCAAGACCTAGACAAACCTCACCCCATGAACCCGGGCACCCCTGCTAAATCACCAAACGTAGCGAACCACTTGGGGTGACCTATGGCAGAGGTGTTGGATATCCAATAAAGGTTCCCGGGGCGGCGGTACCCATTCCCGTCTCCCAAATTGAATTATTACATATTTTCCGCAAATACTTTTAAGTTTTAAAGCTCTTAAAAAAATATTTGTTATTCTTGTCAAAAGTTGTAGCAAATGTCTAGTGCTACATTATTTATTTTCAATCGGTGCCACTTTCACAAAGACTGATACTAAGAGCATCTTCTTCCACTTTTCCATGTTCGCCAAAACCTATAACTAATTATGATATTTTTAATTAATGAATTGTGAAAAAACTCAATTGTGAAAAATAAAATTTTCTTGACTACCACAGGATTCATAGTATGGAGCCTTGTTCCTCGACCACGTAGGCTGTTATATATTTTTGTCTCATCAAAAAACTCTTGAACAGTGAGGGTTGGCATCCTGATATTCTTTCAAAAGTTTTCTTCTGAAATTAGGTTCTAGTTCAGTGTAACAATTTTAAACCATTTCCATAATGATCTCTAGTAGAACTTTGAAACCTTTTTTTAGCTTTTTAATTGCAAAATAACCAAACATCACGACACATCATTATTTTATCCACAAACGAAATCTCAGGGTAAAATCAGCGGTTGGTAAAACTAGTTTAGAATAATTACTTGCTAGGTGTCGGACTATTTTCAGAGACGTTGTCAGAATTCAGAACCAAAATGTTATAATATATCAGTTTAATCAGTATTTCAAAGAACATTTAAGCAACACTAGAATGCGACTATATCAGTTTCCCTTTTCAATCACACCTTCAAAGAAAACACTCGACGTAAATTCTGGCTTCAATTATTTGTATCTACAGGCAAGTTAAAAGGTGCTTGTTTACTTACCTATATATTTATCGGCATAGATAGTACTGTTTTATGTCCAAATATCCAATAAATCAAATTAAATACACGACACAGAATGAAAATGAATGTTCAGATTCAGACCGTTGTTGGTAAACATGATTTAAGTTATTTCGTAAGCGGAATGTTAATTACCTATTATGGTCGGCCGAGGCAGAAGCACTCATAACTCATACTTTATCTTTCTTCGGTCGATGACTGAACTAATTAATTACCCGTCCTCTGAGTAATTATCAACCTTGGCGACTTCCTTCGCCCATTATCGACCAGACTAACTGCCTGAATTTCGATAATAAACAAATTCCCTCCAAGTTAAAAAGCTCCCTCCCCAATCCCCAAACACGCCGACGAGCTTCTCGTAGTATTCCCTTATCTCAGGTTTTAAATAATAGTGGTGAGTCGGCGACCGTTCAATTATTGGAGACTTTAAAAGAAATTAATGGCAGCTTATTTAAATATTCTTAATTCTTAGGTTTTTTTTTTCAATTAGATAGCATTCATTTGAAACTCCCAATAAAAATAATTCATCCGATTAGAAAATTTCCCTTGGAGAGAGAAGGAATTTAATGTTTTCTGGAATATGTAGTATTTTTATGAAACGTAATCTGGAAGTATGTTGCCTGTTGTATGCTGATGATGTGGTGCTGATTTCAAACAGTATGGAAGATCTACACATCTACAGACTCCCGTGTCTAGGATGAACAAAGTATGTATGAAGAATGAGTTAATCATGAATTTAAGTAAGTCTTAAGTCATGGTATTTGAAAGAGAGAGCATGAAAACAATGTGCAACGTAGTTGTGAATGATGAGTATTTGGAGAAGGTGGATGAGTTTGTGCACTTGGGATTGGGAAGTATGTTTATGAGAGATGGGAAGTCTGATAGAGATATCGAAGTGTACTTGGGAAGTATGTTTATGAGAGATGGGAAGGCTGATAGAGATATCGAAATAAGGGTAAATGCAGGCAACTGTATTAATGGAGGACTGAACGCCGTTGGCGCCAACAAAAACCTGTCCAAAGAAGCGAAGTAAGCCGTCCATAATGGAGTGCTGGTACCTACCCTGATGTATGGCAGTGAGACATGGAATTGGCAGAGGAAGGATGAAAGTAGACTGAATGCTGTAGAAATGAGATCCCTGAGGAGTATGTGTGGTAAAACCATGTACGATCGTGTGAGAAATGTGGAAATCCGTGAAGAATGTAAGGCTGATGTAAGCGTAATGGGTAAGATTAAGAAAGGGAGGCTCAGATGGTTTGGTCATGTAGAGCGAATTTACGAGGAAATTAGTATAAGGAGAATATATGACGCAAATGTGAATAGTAGAAGAAGTCGGGGACGCCCGAGAAAGACATGGCACAACCAAGTGAATCAGATACTTGAGTCGGGCCACGTCAAGAGTCAGAATAATAGAAGAGCATGTATGAGACGATGTATGAATGTGAGCGAGGCAAGGAGTGTGTGCCAAGACCGAGTTGTTTGGCGGTCCTTCCTCTCTGCCTACCCCTGCGGGGAAACGACGTGGTGGTTAGTTAGTTAGTTAATGGATTCAGAAAACATACTTACCTGGCAGATCACTTCCGATAAACACATTTTTATTATAAATGAGTTTATGTTTGGAGAAGATACGACATTGCTTGCGGAGGACACTATATTTAAAACACTGGACATTTCACGATTTTACACTACTTTTTTTTTTTTTACATTAACTCCACACAGGAGGCCTTGAGGAAAATAATTTCCCTCAGGGCCTATGTCATCTGGGATGCTGTGTGGAGGGTCTTTTTGAGGAGAGGAAGGAATGAACATTGGTCTTGAAGAGACCTATGTTGTAGGAAGGAGGAAACACAGAGGCCGGCAAATCATTCCACAGCCGAGCTGTTGAACATAAGTCGGAGAAACGACCCGTTCTCTGTGACAAATGTCAACCGTGTACAAATGTTAAGCACGCGTTTGGCGTGTTTCCCGACTATACACCGGTGCCGAAGGGATCAATGATGCTAGTTCCTCTGAGCATCTTCCATTGTAATACCGGTAGAACAAGGATATCATTCCCACCCGACGTCTGTGCTCTAAAGATTGCAATCCATCTGTTAAGATGGGAGAATCTATCAAACGGACCGCCCGTTTCTGCACAGAGTCGAGGGTATTTTTCAGGTATTTTTCAGGTATTTTGGAGCTCCAGACCAGAGGTGGCTGCCAAATTCAACCGTGGAGCGCACTTGCGATTTGTACAGGGTTAGCAGTTGTGCACTATTAAAGTATCTGCGGGCCCTATACAGTACGCCCAGTTTCTGGGAGGCTAACTTTACTCTGGCTTCGATGGAGCCCCCATATCTGAGCTGGTCACTTATGGTTACACCAAGCATATCAATGGAGGGCCTGTTCGGAAGATTGCTTCCGTTGAAAGAGATTAGATTTTCATTTCGATCCCTTTTAGACGTAATCAGACAAGATTACTATCTGTACTGTATTAATCTGTACATAATATAACGAATATTTTTATGCAGCACCACCCTCATTGGTGCATATAGTTTTTTTTTAATGTTATTGACTTAAAACCTCTTGGATGCAATAGTTAGTAGTAGTAGTAGGTTAGAACCTTGGCAAAAATGATGCTGTACAAAACGTCGATTTATTACTATTAAATGTTTTCATGTGCTAATCGATTCCACTTCACACAGCTTGGCATAATTTAATCTTACTGCTGTGATTTTTTTTGGATCAGCCAGTACCGAATTTACCGATAAACCTAAGAAGCTACAGCTTTAAGGCCATAGAATCTCACATTCTGCGTGAATGGCGGTGGAAGAGAAGCTTCTGAAAATATACTATACCATTCCATGCATTAATTCTCAACACGACGAACTATTCCTACAAAAATACTCCACACACAATAAATACCTCAATAAACACGAATTTCAATGTGATTTACAGTCTTCAAACTGGTTAATCGGTGGTATAGTATTCCGAATTTTTTCCTAGGTTTGCTCTGTTGATCAATTATTATAGTAACATTATATTGAAGTGCCCACCACTGTCCCGCCCCGGTATAGGCGACTTATGGTCGCCCCTTCGGAGCTCTCGCAAGAATCTAATTTTTTTGAATGAACGGCTCTACATTTAAATAAACGAATCTAGACTAACTAACTAACTAACTAACCATCACGCCGTTTCCCCGCAGGGGTAGGCAGAGAGGACGGACCGCCAAACAACTCGGTCTTGGCACACACTCTTTGCCTCACTCACATTCATACATCGTCTCATCGAATCTATTAGCATTATATTGTTGTATTCCGTGACACGCTTGTTGTTCTGATACGTCCATGGTAAACTCATTATTTTTGTAATATTTTCGTAGAAAGAACCTTCAGCCGGTTAGAGGTTTAAAAATGAAAACCACTATTCCGTAAGAAAACTTTTTTATGATAAGAAATATAAAACTTATTGCATGGAGTACGAGAGTGATACATTACGAAAACCATCATGCGAGAAATGAGAATTTATCAAAATAAAAAAGGCTCGAGCAATAAATAAAAAGATATTCTTGTTTTAAATTCTTAAAAAGATTTGCAATGCCATTTTGCAATGTTTTTCTTTATCCGCTCCCACCCTCCGTCATAAGAGTTAAGGCCTCATATTTTTATGGTTTCCCGTCTCATCAAGGTACATCCGGAACTGGGTTCAACAGAACCGATATAAATATAAACGGCAAGGGCCTCTCCGTTAATTTCTATTGTTGTTAAAGAGAAATTATCGTTAATAATTCCCTCAGTTACTTCTTGCTTAGTAAAACAATTAAGTCGATACCTACTGTATATTTTATTAGATTTTCGCACGGATTTACTATTATACCGAGGCGGAGAGAAAGCGGTCCCTATGTGTAAACCAGGAAACGGTTTTATTTATACCTTTGTACTTGCTACACAAGAAACCTTCAGACAATGGCTAAATCTGAAAGTTTGTATGGGTAACTTTGCGTTGTTTTGCTTCATCGGCTCGAAGATTTTAATTGAATAGGTTAGCGATAACATAAGTAATACACACACGCCAGTATTATTTGGGAGCGTATTTCCGGATAATAAATCAATTGTTATTCGATCTCATTTACTTATGATATGTTTTGGACATCGTGGTTTACGTGTATAGTTATTTTATTTAGTAATCAGTCGGTCCCTATGCCTAATGCAGTAATCTAGATTTCATCTCGCTCGAACGGCAATGAACATAATTTCGCAAACTCAATTTAACACGAACGAGGTTTCCCATTGATTCCCTAGGAGCGCTTAGCCGGGAAAGAATTTCAAAGAGTTGCCTAGATCAATCCTCATTCAGAAGGGTTATTTGGCAAGGGCTATTGGGGAAATCTTCTATTTACGCGACGTATCTTTCTGTAGGATTTACTTGCAAATCCCCATTCGTTCCCTCACTCCCCGTTACGCGACGGATAAAGATTCCTTTCAGAGTCGGTACTTGTTAAAAAAATATTAGATTAAGGCCCTACATACATACTTGAGTAAGTTCTCCGGGTACTCTAATGATAAACATCTTGAATCTGTTGTAGCAGGAATACCTCAGGGTCCAGCGCTGGGCCTGACTAGAGATGAATAATATGCCAAGCTGTTAATGTACCTACCTACTTGGAGGATGCAACGAACACATCTTTGTTGCTTATGTAGATGATCCTTGTGATAAGGCACGAAAACTCCGCTTGTGACTACACCGGATCTTATCACTGGTGAAATATTGTTAGGTACTTCTCTGTGTCACGACAAAAACATTAAAAAAAATTACCACTTTTTACTCATTCTTTTGAAACCACTCGCCTGTTTATGTATAGAAAGGTACATTATATATTTAATCCAAGCATTAATTGCCGCAGTCATTAACCATTTTTTTGATTTATAGTCTTGGTTATTTCAGACCCTGATTAATGAATTATCGATTACCGGCTACATGTCCGCAAATCTCTGCTCGATTTCAGCTGTCCAAACAGCTAAAAAAGTAATGAAGCGTGGACCATTAAAATTATCCTTACGAGTAAGAGAAGCGTGTAATAGAAAAAAATCAGCCACGAAATTGTCGTGATGTGGACATTAGCCCTACAAAGCAGCGACTGTCTTCACGCCTTGTAGCACGCGCGTGGTTGTTCACTTGTTGTAACTCCCGTGGACAGATGATCTCGCCGACGCGACATGCTGATTAATTATTATTGTTAAAATACTACAAAAATAAAATAAACCAACTACGAAAAACCTCCACTGGACTGGAAATGTGTCAGATCAAAGAATATACTATTGGTTAGCCTTCAAATCTAATGGTCCCGACGGTCAATCAGTTTTTAGAATCTAATCTTTGGTACTCACACCTCTATTGAGTAATTTATAAGAGTCGTGCTAGAAAAGGCTACTAGACATTTTACGATAACCTATTCTTCTTACGTATTTAAAACTCTGGCACGTGTGGTCCACAGATCAGCATCCCATGTCATTGACTTTCTCCACATTAATAGTCGCCGTATGCCCGTGTACTTATCATAATAACAATCTGTTCCCCATTGTTTCTTAAGAACCTCAATGTTAGTTTACATTGTCTGTAATTTATCGTCGAGCATAGCAGCATGCCTCTGTCATTTCAACAATTAATTGAACTATTAAACGACATGTTAAGAACTACGCGTTCAGAAGTTACCTCCGAATTCCGACCGAGATATTCTCTAATTATGTTTAATTAAGAGCACTTAGCAATCAAACACTGTTTTAAGTATTTACGTGTGTTTTTGAAAGTTCGGTTAAAGATTGTAGCGCCGCGGCATTCCGAATTTCTTCCGTTTTATATACAACATATTTCTCTTGAAAACTATAAGTATTTAAGTTTGTAAAATATCTTGTAGAGTCGACACGGTAATTATATGAAATTCCCTCAATAGAAAAAAAACCCAAAGTAAGCTCCGAAAATTATTATAAACACGTTTTTTCTGTTATTTTACAAGTTATGTGTATGAAAATATCCAAAGGATGTCTTTTAATGCTATTTAATACATTTCCCACGATATTTTTGCTCTATTTTAAATGAGTCGTATTTTAAACACTATCTGAAGTCCCCGGCGATGCCCGGACTCTACATAGAGTTTTCGAAATCAAATGTAGCTAGTGACCTTCCTCTTGTTTTGAAGGGCACACATGCAAAATTTCATTAATCTCGGCATAAAACTGTAGATTTCCTGACCGATTATCTGACCTTCCTCTTGTTTTGAAGGTCACAAGTGCAAAATTTCATTAACCTCGGCATAAAACTGTAGATTTGCATACAAATCAAATCCACACCCCCCGCTTACCAGCCAGCTCGTTCACCACTATATTATATATTTCAACAAATTTACACAAAACCTTGACAAATTGTATACCCTAACCTTACAAATTATATACCCAAACCTCATGAACCTCTCTATCTATTGGTGAAAACCGTATGAAAATCCGTTCAGTAGTTTTTGAGTTTATCACGAACAGACAGACAGACGCGGCGGGAGGACTTTAATTTATAATATGTAGAGGTGTAGAGATTTCCACAATTTTCGCTTAAATATTATCGTTTTTAATATTGGCGCTCTCCCTCTAACATTCGTATTCACATATCTCCCTTTCTTTTTTTTGAGCGCTTACTACCGGGTCTTAACAGATGAAGCTAGATTTAGGAATTATTATCCGCTTTGTTAACATCTCCATCATGAGCGAAATTGGTAGATGTTTGTCATATGTATTTACTCGTATATTGTAAGAAGAAGAACGTGTTTATTTCGTAAACATTTGTGACACACTTCCGTAAAGTGGATACATTCAGAAAGCGAGTAATGCCTCCGGAGTTGAGCTGATCGAATAATAACACGAGAGCGATAGACCGTAAATGTGATATAATACAACCATTATTGCGAGATATTCTGTCAAATAATATGACCTTTATCAGATTTCCTGGAAATTAATGTGCATTATTTAATTTGTTTCAGGTATGTTCCGCTGACTATCCCAAAAATTACGAGGACCTATGGTAAATATTTTTTTCACCATTGATTGATTGTAAGCAAGAAACCCTAGTCATAGGAATGATATTTGCAAACGCTTGTTTTTAGGAATGGAAAATTTACATAATAACTCCGGTTTATCTTACCCACATTTTCATATTACTGGGTTATCTTTTTTTTCTAGATTTAATGTTTTTCGTCCGTTATAAATTAGATCAAAAAGCTAAAGGAATCACGCACAATCGCGTGCAAGCTTATTTAAAATGCACAGTAAAACTGCTTATCTTTTCGGGCTGATTGATTCTGAGGATACCGTTTATCTTACTCGCCATGAAACTTCTTTTTTTGGTTCCAGATATGATTGTAATAATTATTTTATTTTACGTTATATTTTAATTTAGGATTCTTGCCAATTATGAATCTTTCTACCTTCGAAATGATGTCCTTTGTAGAACGCATTTGCTTTGATGGGTCCCATCACGATAGTTGTTAAAATAAAAGGCTTCGTTCCCTTTTACCCCGACCTCATTTGTTTTATGTTTTTTCCTTGGAGGGGCGACATTCATTTTATGTCCATCCACCTTTTTATTGACGGGTTCTAGACTTTCGACTTATTTATGGACGGTCATTTATCGCTAAGGTCTATAATTTATACCGTGACTTTCGCGACACGTATTTTATGATTCTTAAAAAACCGACCAATAAATTGGATATTTTGTAACGATTCTTTTTATAGGCTTTAAGTTGGCGATTTATATTCCCTCATTCATAAACTTTATTTATTTGAATATAAACACTCCTTTTCAATTTACGCTCCCGCGAGGGTAAATAATCTGGTCGATCAATCATAACATTATTAATGGTGTGTTGTTTCAAAATCAGTATTGAATTTATATCTATGTTTCCTGAATATTTTAAAACCTACGCTAAAAGAGTTCATTAATATTCATTTATATCCGACACGCATGAACAAATCCCATTAATAGAATGAAGGTAAAATCATTCCTGATGAAAGAGTACAAAACGATGAAATCCAGACCTTCGTATCCCGTTTTTCAATCTGTAGTACCGGTACCCGGCCTAATTGCCGATAGTTGACTATACTCAGCGCTCCCAGCACCGGGCAGGACTCTACACATACGTATCTGTTTCGGTGTGCTATCCTTATTCCGAATTAACTGGCTTTAGGACAGATCCCAGAATACAAGTATTTCTCATTAACTTGCCGATGCCGGGTCCGGCTTTTTTACCTACGCTTTAGCTGTGGTTTCGTAGTCCATTATTTTTCCGTGCACGTACTGCGGCTTTAAGAAACAGAATACGTGACCTGTACAAAAGATACTCGATTGGTCGAAGTGTACGGCGCGTTGTTTTCTTAAGCTTGGTTTTTTTGAACAAATTCTTTTTAGTACGGAAACAATGAGATACGGGGATGCCCGGGGCAACAAGTAACTTTACTTAGGACTCCTTTACGACCTAACAGCCGATACCACCCCCTGAAATAACTTCTTCTTCAGGTTCTTGAATTACCGCGACGTCTTTTATCAAGGAAGTTAAAATTAATTCGCTGTTCGATAATTTGAGAATATCCATCATAAATTGATATAAAGTTATTCTGCAACCCCTTCGAAATTGGGAAACTCCTTCCCGTTTTGCGTTTAGCGCGAATCCGTTAACATTGTTTAGACCTTCTAAATCGCTTTATAATGCAAATAAAATGAGTTCCAGCAGTATTCCAAACAATCAAGATTATACACTTAATATTCAATTTGAGTTGTAATCTCTTCCCTTGATCTAATTCACTTCCAGCGCAAATGAATCTCAAATAACATACCAATTACAAGCTCGACTTCCATTCTGCATTACGCTGGGTAGACTTATCTGTAAAAGACGCCATTACTAATACCTACATAGACGCTGATCGCAGATCTTTGGGGAGGTTTGGTCCAACACCGCCGGAATGATGGATGAAATCCTCAATGGAAAGTATTTCCTGGGCTATTCCAGCATCCCCGGCCGTACAACTTCTGATTTACTTTGAACTTTGCGCAAGCTTTTTATTACGCTGAAATTTCACTTATTTTGTGCGGGTCGTTAGTCTCGCGAAATTTAACTTGCTTTATTCCTACATTGTTTATAAACACCGAGCGAAAGTTTAAAATTTTAAACTACCAACGGCGAAACATACAATGACGCCCGTTTGAACTGTTGAAAAGTTCCACTACAATAAGTTAAAATATTTATCACTTTGAAAAAACCTTTCATTGTCTTCGTACTAGCCCATCTTGCTCATACAAAACTGAATTGAATTTCACAAGTTTACCCTTAAGATGAAGTTATACGTGATATCCTATTTAGATACTATTTAGATTAATCTTTACGATGAATCGGCTTACAGTATGAACATCAAAAAATATACTACGGATAAATCGAAACTTTTATTACCTTTTCTATGTATTGGAATTACAATAAAATTATTATTTAAGTAACACAAAATATAAGCGTAAACCACAAAAAAAGAAAAGTTTTTTCATGACTTAACTATGAAATAATTAATACAAGAAACATTTTTTTTATATACCCCGTTATGTCTAAGACTATTTTTGAGGTTTCCATGTTCTAACTTTTTTCGTTCTTATAAAATTATGCACAAAATAAATCAAAACCACTTTTTCGCTTACTTGCTTCGTTCAAACAGGACGCTCGATTTTAAAATTTTGCAGGCATGAGATTCGAAATATTTCTAGCGTTTATATTCCTCTTAACTAATTGTTTGAAAATGATCCCGTTTGCTAAACCTACACAGAAGTTTCTTTATGTATTGATATTTACAGCTCTGAAAAGCTCGGAAACTCGAGAATGTTAATATGTAATTTTCGCATTCATTGTCGAATAACCTTTTCATCGTTATCATTACAAGTATCCGATTTTGCCGGTTACATTAAATATTTGTAAGTTATTTCTTATGCGGTCTTTATATGTTTAATATATAAGCCATCACGCGCATTAGTGCTCCCAGTGACAGCTTACCCCCACCCCTCTGGCGCCCTGCCTACCCAGCTGTACCCCGAGGGATGGTTTCAATGATTACGTGCGATTGTTAAATTAGGTTGGGGTTTCTTGAAAGGGAATCTTCTAAACAAAAGCCTCGGGCGAATCGTATCGTGATTATAAAATTAAAAGGTTTGCGTGTGTTAACTCCGTAGGCCTCCCAATAAACCTTTGCACTGTTAACGCGTGGAAATCCAGGCAACATAAAGATTATAGATATCTCGAATTTAAATAATATGTTTGATGTGTCTTTGAACAACATGTTCTTAGAAGGAAAGCCCGCGGAGCAACATGTTAACTTTGTTTTAATACGGAATAACCCTTAATCATACCACAACGTAATATCCGTACGTAGTCGAGCTACTTTATTTTCACTGTTGACATGTCATATGTTGATAGACTTAAAGGAGCCTTAAAAATCATTGATTAATCCGAAAAGAATTTGTTTAATAATATTAGCCAAACAAACATTGTACCTTTGACCTTAGGCCGTAGGCACTACAGATAGTAACTTTGCCAGCTATTATTTGAGATTCTCGTAGAAAATTATAGTTGGTGATGTGTTCTTTGATTTTTAAAGGGTGTTAAGCCGCGTTGCCTTCCTACCCTTTTTTGGGTTAACATCTGCCCCTAATTATGGACTGCCCAAAATGTTGGCTAAATAAGGAGAAAAAGAAACACCGCTGTTATCCCCAGAAGTCAAACAGTATAATATTATACTTATGTTCATTAAAGTAAATATAAGGATTATCGCCAGGTTATATGTGTAAGGCTAGCGACCAGATGTAAGATATTACGCTGCGAGAAAGCTTCAGTACAGCCTCCAAGCGCGCAGCTCGAAGCATCAAGAATCAAGTGCTCCAGTAAAAGGAAGGTCTCACAGCTCACAGCCTTCGCTCGCTCGGGATTATCCCACCTCATCCCCAGTCTTTAATGAATCCTTTACGGAGATAATGAACTTTGCACACAGTTTATGAATATTTCAATATCACGGTCTGTACAGGGTATTATATTGATTACAATACCGAGATTCGCAGCTTACTTGAGGTAAGTTGAGTGAAACATCTTAACGAACAGTTTCCACGTATATTAGATTCTGCGTGTTTGCGAAACCACTCGCCGAAAGAATGAGGTAAAATACGCGAACACATCACCAAGTCTAACGACGTAGGCGTCGGAGCTTTTTGTTGTTTTTTGGGTTCTAGAATAATTTTGTAAAGAGTGGAAAATCTTGTTTATTTTAATGATGTCCCATAACTCAGAGTAAACAAGGAATCCCGACAAATCTTTGTTCATCCCGAGGGACACTGGTCCCGCGATGTGTTCATCTAATCAAAAATATAATCTTCCATTCGCTCGTCCCGTAAATGTGATTACATAAATTGTTTTCGGGCGAAGGCACAAAAAACCCGTTCTTTGCCACCGAGGAAGCTAAAGTCCGAACCCGGCCTTAAATTATTATTCTAGGGTTGCTAGGATTAAATCAATTTTTCAAAGTTTTTTTTCCTTTATTTAAGTATCCATCAACTTCAGCACGACGTCGTTCTTGGAATTGTTATTTCGCTTTCTTCGTGGGAGGGGGAGTGTGAAATGTTTTGTTCGTAGGAGGAAAAACTTTGTTACATTTGTGTAGATGGATTTAAGCCACCTTCTCGAATCTAGTTTTTATACATCCTCTCTCATCTTCCTTGTGTTTCTATCTTCGTCCAATTAAAACGATGAAAACCGACTATTTATTGTAGTTTTTTTCTCTCTCTTATATTTTGGAATTTAACAGCGGCACGTTACGCGGAGTCTGTCATCGCTGCGATCATTTATCAATATTATTTAAGTTTCCTGTTTTATTTAGTAGCGCCCTGTTCGCTGGGCCTTGTTGCCTGTTGGCCGCCTTGCTCCTTCTGGTCTGAAGGCTCCTGGGAGATGTTTTGCTTTAATTACAGACCCGTCAGAGGCGTGGCAAGACCGGAACCCGAGAGTGCTGGAAGATTTTAACTCCACTCAAAAATGAAGTGAATTCTCAGGGGCTAAGTACTAAGTAGCCCTTTTAAATACTTAATCTTCCCGCTCCGAAATATCCTAGTTTAATTAACGGTTTTTCTATTACCGCGGCTTGTTTTTTTTCTAAACAAATTATTTTCCTTAAATCTAAAAATTGGACGAAAGCTTGAATGTAAACAAGGTCTTGATTTTTAAAATAATTTCAATAAATATGCTTTTTTTATTTTAGTAACGTAAAGATGGAAAATACGAAGGTTTTGAATAATATTATTTCTTTCAACAAAATGGTTTTGAATAATATTATTTCCTTCAAAAGGCTTACGAATCTATTCACTCTGGGTTAGCTCAAAGTGTTTCAGTCCTGCCGGAGATTTTTCTTTGAAAATGCGCAGGTAGAACCGGGAGGCAACTTAACTTTCTAAAATTAAAACATGAGCTTAGATCGGTTAGATCATCTGTAAACCTGGGTCGGCGGGGTGCAAAATATTACATCCTAATTAGTATGGGACGAAGCAATGCGGGAATGCGCATTCTAGATTGAATAACTCTCAATTAACGCTCGTCATATGAAATAGCTTGTTACAGTACTTCAATGGCCTGAGAATAATATTAACTTAGACGGCTGATTGCGTAGATTATGAATGCAGATACAACGATGGAAAGAACTGACGGAGACAAAAAAGGAGACCGGCAGAGTTTCCCAGAGGCGGTCAAAGGGGAGATTTCGGTTCTTCTTAACCCCTTAGGCCTCGGCCATATTTTGCTACAACGAAACGTTGATCGAAAACTAAACAGACAATTAAAGACCGCTCTTCAATAATGACTTGACGTTTAATTACTTACTTTGAAATACCCAAATGTTTTTGTGTTTTGAATTCTGTTAGAGTCAAAGCAAGACTTTTCTTTGAGGAAAATATGGTTTACTCTAACTTAAAGTGAAGTAGGAAATTTCTTTTAAACGGACCAGCATTCTGCTGTCGATATGCTCGGAATCCGACTAATGAACGTTCTTTCCTAAGCCGGAGATTTTCCAGACACAGGGCGCACTCACCTTCGGTTCGTAACTTTTCCTGGTCAAACTTACGATTACCGTAGTAAAATTTTTATGTTGATTAAAGAATAGTCAAATATCAAAGACTAGAAATTACAGCAACGTGCACCATCATTGATGTATTTTATTTACGTATTCATTGGGAAGAAAATTCAAACCATTAATGCGTTTTTTGTTGGGTTCACAACTTTTAAAAGAATATTTTTTATCTCTTCCATATTATACTAAATATAACTCCTTTTTTCACTTAGTTTTCTGGAAACTGGGCTAACAACCAAGTCAACACATTTCACTTGCGGAAATGCATTTTTTCCGAATTAATTCTAAGGGAAGTATGTACATCGAATTTATTCTGTACAGTTTTCAGAAAACCATTTGTTTTATTTAGATAAATGTTTTGATGGATCTTCAAATACATCGTTCAAAGTAGGTATGTTATATTTTACTAGCTGGTACCCGGCATGCGTTGCAATGCCATTCAAAGATATATAATGATTCTCCCTGCATGACCTTTCCCAGGAGGAAAAAAATTCTAAAATTACTAGAGCTGAAATAGAAATTATAACTAAGGGTTTGAGTCTTAGGAAGGCACCAGGGCATGATAAATTGAATAGTATAATTGTGAGGTACGTATGGATCCATGCCAAGGAAGAACTCTTTCAGGTTATGGAAACGTGTATGAGAAGAGGAGTTTTCCCTTCTGTATGGAAGAAAGGCGTGCTCAGGATCATAGAACGGACGTTAAAGCTTATCGGCCTATAACACTTCTTCCTGTATTGGGGAAAATATTGGAAAAAATTATTCAAAATCGTCTACGAGAAACATTAACACCATCAATATGGATTCGTCCCAGATAAGTCCACGGAGCACGCCCTTATGACTGCGCTTGACTGGGTGAAGGTCTGCACAAAGAGGTACGTAATCGGTATCTTCTTAGATATAACTGGTGCCTGATAATGCATGGTGGGAGATGATTTTAACTAAATTAAAGAATCGTAATTGTCCAAGAAAACTTTTTCAAATATATTGCGATTATTTTCAAGATAGAAAAATTATAATTTCTTTTGGTGATTGCACCATTGAAAGAGATGTGGACACGGGTTGTCCCCAAGGTTCTCCCCTTGCACCGGATTTCTAGAATATTTTATTCGATGACTCCTCCAGGTTACCCTTACCTGAAGGCACAATTGCGATTGATTACGCAGACGAAAAATTTTATTTGGTCTCTGGGGACAGTAGAAAAGAAGTTGAAAATAAAGCTGAAAAAGGTTTGATTATGATTCTTAACTGGGGAAAGGAAAACAGACTGACTTTTGCTCCCCATAAGACCGTGGGTCTCCTTATGAAAGGCTCCCTCAGTAGAGGTAGAAACCCTTTCATAAAAATGGGAGATACTGCAATTCGTTTTGTAGAGAGTACTAAATATTTAGGCGTTACATTAGACAGATCGTCCTCGTTCTTGACTCACGTTAAAAGCGTTTCTAGTAAGGCCCAGGCTCTTTTCTTAAAACTGAGAAGAATCTTAACTGCTGAATGGGGTTTACGTTTCCCCGCGCTCCGTCTATTATGCAGATGGGTATATGTGGCACACGTTTCATACGGTGCCTGTGTATGGGAACATTGACTGGGTAATTCACTTATTCATTCAGGTAATTCACTTATTCAAGCGCCAGTACCCCTTACTGGCGCTTTCAGGAGCCTACAGAACAGTATCATCGGATGTTTTGCCAATTTTGGCCGGCATTTTGCCAATTGATTTAGAAATTAGGGAAGTTTTGACAAAGAAGTGTCTGAAAAGAGGAAGACCTGTAAACCACCTTGGTATTGAATAAATACCTGGTGAAGCAGTGCCTCTCCCTGAACTTCTAAAGATGATGAGAAAAAACGCTGAGTGAATGGCAGATGAGATGGGATAGATCGAATATGGGAAAATGGACCTTCTCCTTCTTTCCATCAGTTAAAATCAGAATGGAAGGGGCATATCTTTTAATGGACCACCATATCACCCAATTACTTTCTGGGCATGGGGAGTTTAGAGGTAGACTTCACAGACTGGCTCTATCATCCCATCCCAATTGCGCTTGTGGTGATACCGACCAAACAGCCGAGCACATTTTATGGCACTGTGAGATTTTGACGGATGCTCGAGACGAAATGATTGATGGTTTACAAGTTATTACGAGACCTGCTTGGAATACAGATCTCGTCTCGAATAAGCTGAACTTTGAGTGCCTGAAGAAATTCACGAAAGTCTGGGTTGAGAGATGGCCTGTTCTTAGAGTCGCTGAGCAGCTGTTAAATAACTTAGGCACCAGGTGTATTTTGCTTCTGAATTCACGGACACTCTTCATGATTCCTTTACATTTACCGCTTGGATTTATTTGTTATGATTTATGTGTTTGATGTTTCTGTAATATGTTATTTCTCTGATTTTATTATATATTATGAGTTATATGTTATATTTTACATTTGCGTTATGTTATTTTGTTAATTATATTTTCAAAAATGTATATAATTACTACCTGTTAATTTATGCCATGTTTCTTGTTTTGTTTTGTTTGTCTTTAACTATTTCAATGTTTTTTTTTTTGGATGAACTGAACTCCAATTTTTTTTTCTCCCTATTCCCATATGAGGGTGTGCTGGACCTCGTCCCTGCTTCATCTTTAGTTACATTATTAATTTTGCAGATCCTTCTCAAATCTATCTGCGCCTCCCCCAATGACATGTGCAGGCTTGAGGTTTGATCAGACGACCTTGACTGTCCTTTGTCTTGCCTCTGACTACCCAACGCTGAATTTTCTTTTAGTCTTCGGGTATTTTACCCCAAATATTCAGTTAACATTCTTTGAGGCTTCACTGAGTGGTTGGCTAAGGGACACGGAAGCTAAGTGTAGTTTATGGTCAGACCGAAAGCCATTCACATTTTTTGTTGGTACTTGTCAATTGATTTAAGATTTATTGTATTACTTATGTTCTCTATTTTATGCAGGTGTTTGCAGGTTTTTTACAGATGCAATGCCGCTTCATGGAGCCTTATGAATGAGTTTTTCTTTTGCCCTGTTTAATTTATCTTTGTCTTACTAACCTATTTTTTGCATTTTGTTTTTCCTGTTAAGCACTTGCATACTGCTTACTAACAACGTATGCATGGACACTGGAGGTCTAGATTCGTTCAAAAATAAATTAATGTAGCTTCGTTTAACAAAAAAATTAGAATCTTGCCAGAGCCTTGAAGGAGTAACCATCAGTTACTTATACCAGGGCGGGTAAGAGGTGGATTACCTCCACTGTCCTTTCCCGTGCGTCCCCATTCCATTCCACCTTCCGCACTTCCCCCTCTCTCGTTTCTTCCCTCTCCGCGAACCTCACCTCCCCAGTTCCCCTCCCCCTGCCTTTCCTCCCTGCCACTAAAATATATGAAATACACACATTTTCATTTATACAAATTTCATAACGCCAGACCTTACCATTATATATAGCCTAGGTATAAGTTATTCTGATGTACGAGCTATATTATTGTAAAGTTTCATTAAAATCCATTCAGTAGGTTTTGCGTGAAAGAGTAACAAACACACATACATCCAGACAAACTTTCGCGTTTATAATAATATAATAGTAAGATTGTATTTTTCCTTTGGAGGGTCGTAGACATACGTTCACCGTTTGTCCCATTTTCGACTATTGACATTTAGTGTATAAGAAAGAGGGGCAACATTATATCTTTAAGAACAAAAGCAAAACAATCAGCGCATTGACATTTGAGGTTTTTGAATTTTTGGAATTCACTCACTATTTAATATTAGGTATACTTATCACAATGTTCCCGCAGGTCTTCCAAAAGATGAGAATTCGTTCCATACAAAATGTACGAGGAAAAGAAATTTCTTCGCAATTATTTTTTTCGTGAATTTTTGCGATGTTTTGATGAAACACATCCAACATATCAAAGATCTTAAAAATCGGTCCAGCCGTTCTCGAGTTATAAATGGTGTAACTAACCCGACTTTTTTATACATTAAGATTACCTGTCTTAATTTTTCGATGACAAATATTTTGAGCAAGTTTACTTGTGAATCAGACCGTTGTGCGATTGTGTCCCCTTTGTCGTCTAAACGCTGATCCTACGTGACATCCCATCGTCAACCTGGCCATTACTAGGCCCTGGGCCGGCTGTTAGGTCGAGAGAAGAGCTCAGGAGATTAATCAGAGGTTGATGGGCGCAATAAAGTGGATTCTATTACGCAGCGGACTTGGCCAAAGAGCTTATATAAAACACCGTTAGGGGTAATTTGTTTCGATTACGCCCGATACGCTGTTGTTTTGAGCTTAGCATTAGGGTATTTGTTACGCGTATTTTTTCCAATTATCCAATCTACATTTTATATTATTTCCTGAGGACGTGTACTTTGAGAGCATGTTGACTATACTCGATAAGAGATTTATAAGAAGCCTTGCTTGTGTTAATCTTTAGAAATGCGTGTATTTTTTGACGTTACTGTGTTGTTTTTTGTGTGCTGTTCGTTTGTTGTCACTCTTGTCGAACAGATTTGCGATTCGGCTGGCAACACGTTATCGCGTATACCTACAAAAGCATACTTCCTACAATTCAATTTCACGTCTGCCCCGATGATGATGACACTGTAAAGCTGTCTGAATCGTTGGCTAAAGAAGGAGGTAGCGCAACATGGCATAATATCCCAAAAATAAATCACGATAATACTTTTATGGCAACGAAAATCTCAAATTATATCAGATTTGTGTATGTACGTTTAAAGCATTTTTAAAACAAAGCAAAAGCACCCATTGACAAACTACTTAAAATTAAAATGGATAAAGATTTATCCAGACACTATCTAGAGAACAATTAGTTCGGGTTTGAATCTTGCAATCATACATAAAGATAGTAGCCAATAATATATGCTTTGAGAAAATGAAGATAATGTGGGTGGTTCTTAGTAGAAGTATGATACAGTTAAAAATGACCGAATTTGATATCGACACCGTGGCGCAGTGGTTAGCGCGTTTGCCCGGAAAGCAAAAGGTCCTGGGTTCGAGTCCCAGAGGTGTCAATATCTTTTTCTGATTTTTCTGTCAGATTTTCGATTGAGTTTCGCTTATATTGTCTTAATTTAATACTTAAAAGTATTTTATTGGGACTTTTCTTTTTTCTGTAATATTTTATTTTATTTCCTGTAATATTGTATAACTTTTTCTTTATAGTAAAAAAAAGTAGTGCAACAAAATATTAATAAAAAGCTTATACATAAAAAAAAAACATTTTTCTTTTTAAAATAATTGAATCGTATCAATAAAACGGTTTACAAGTGATTTAGATATTCAAAATGTGCCCAATTATAAGAGTAAAAGTTTGATTATGACTTCGGGAAAAGCACGTAGTATAAACAAAGCAGCAGTAAGAGAGAAGATGCCAGAGGAGTCTCCGATTGACGGCGCCGAACCTTTCGAGTTAGAAATCAATTTTCTCTTTTCCTTATATCCCTTTGTTCGGCATTGGCTAACTTATTACAACTCCTTTTATATTTCCCTTGCGTTCTTCTTCTTTTCTTTTTCCAATTCGCGTATTTTCCATTCCTCCCAGTTGCCGTGCGGCGGCGGGTAGTATTAAGCCATCATTTTGATGTGAATTCAGATGATTGGAGGTCGTTACTTATTCCGTTTGATGATAAATTCTAACTAATAATTTACTTCGAACGAGCCGTAATAAATTACGAATTTAAAAACACGAATAAATTTTAATGATTTAGACGAAAGTTATCACGGTGAGATTGCCAATCGCTTAAATAAACCACAGAATGTAAGGTTCTCTTTCTTCGCTCGCTTTTCACTTTGGAGTCTTGATTCCGCAATTGATTCTTTTCGGGATTCCCTCTCAGAGGCATGCCGTGGTTTTTATATCTATTCCGCAAAACATCAATTTCTCCCGAATAGAATACTGGTATTAGTACCGATAAATTGGTATTGAAAGGTTTTACCCTATACAGCCCGGACTATTTTATTACTTAATTTAGCCGAAGCTCTTCACAATCTAGCTAAAAGATATCCCGCATAAAATATCCTGGTCTCATCGAGTAATCTCGGTATACGTTATCAGTATCACATAAAGTAGTCTAATGTTTAATAACATATTTAGCTTCCCTCCTAATGTTTATGGCTGTTTTGTATTGTGTAAAGCCGACGTTTCTTAATACTCTGCGTATCTCGGTTATTATTGCCTCTGTGGGGAACTGGGATGTAGAAAGTAGGAACTATGTATGACCTGGAACCGTAAAAACATCGCGCATATATCACCATTCACGACGTGTGTTTGCCATATAAAGCGGGAGGAACGAAATAAAGCGAGGATATATGTGCTGAAGATCCATCAAACACACTTGCACTCTCTAAATATTATTTCTATGACTGTTTTATATTCCCATTAAGGAAGAATTCTCTTTATATTAAATTTATCGTCCAATAAATTATCACTTTCTACTGACGAGGACTCTATCCGTTATCAGAGTATTTTCTTTTGTGTCTCGTTCTCGCTATTTAAGTGCTGCTTCAGAAAGGAAAATATACACAAACTCGCAAATCTGCTCAACTTAAGACTAAGTAATTCTCTGGGAATAGTTGGTATTGGATATTATTGTCTCCACAGAAGGTATTGTGGAAATCTGATATTGAGGTTGTTATACTCGTAATGCGGCCTTAGCCGTCTGGCCGCTGCGATGGCAAGACGAACGGGTGAAACTTAATATGGTGATAGTTGAGCTTATTGGGAAAGGACAAGCTTCGGCGAAGGGTGGAGAGAACTGTGAGAAGTTTCATTGTGCAATGGGATATTGCAATATTGAGGTCACTGGACGTGTTCTACAAACTAGACGATCGTATTATGCGCTGCAACTAATGCCCACTGAAGCGTATCATAACTTGGTATTTTGTACAATAACTATTTGACCACCCATCTTCGAAATTCACTGAACTAAAACGAAGTTCATAAACTCTGATATGAAGCAATTACTTTACTTCCAAAGTGCACATAACAATTCAAAAAGCATACTAGTTCTGTGATGATTAGGGAACAATAATTTTGGCGTTTTTAATCTTCTATTGTACCTGTGCACATTTGTTTTCAGTAGATTTTTTATTGAAGAAAACTTCTTTGCGCACGCTTGACTTGGGGAGTAAGCTGGCGAAAACGTTACGAAAAGCGAGGCGAACGGAAGTTGAGAGGGAGATAAGTTAGTGAAGATAGAAAGAGAGAGAGTTACGTTTCGTATATTACTGTAGGGGCAAGAGAGAGAGGTGCGAGCACAAGGAATCATTTATTGAATAACCATGCCATAGGTCACCCCAAGGTCATGGGTCACTCCAAAATCGTAGGTCACCCCAAGGTCATAGGTCATCCCAAAGTCATAAGTCACCCCAAGGTCATAGGTCACCCCAAGGTCATAGGCCACCCCAAGGTCGTAGGTCACCCCAAGGTCATAGGTCACCCCACGGTCGTAGGTCACCACAGGTTCATAGGTCACACATTTTCTTTCTCTATTCCGTGTAGTTTTACTTCAGTCGTGTGGTTTAAAGCACACTTGTTTTTCTTTATTAATGACATTTATAAACATATATATTACATCTTTGAATAAGAAGATAATACTGATAAATCTAAACGTAACTTGAAACAGAACAAGACAAAAACAAAACAACAGCTGTGTGTCCCTGACATGAGATTCTGGTTGCAATTGATAAGACAATTGATCGAGTCCCAGTTGCGACCGTTGCCTTTATATTTTTCTGGGTCTTGTTCTTCTTCAATAGTATATTACATTGGTGGGTAACCTTAAAAATTTATTCCGATTAAAATTAAATATATTTTATAATTTATAAACACATTAGGTTACATCCTTACAATTTTTATTTTTCTAATATTAATGAGTTTTTCGAGGTTTTTCATGGTTTTTTCGTAATTAAAGTTAGTATCAAAAATAATAGTGAATTTTCAACACAGCTACTGACCGTTCAATATTATTATTATTATATACAATAGTTTGTACACAGTTTATTTATTAAAACTAAAACAGTTTGTGCCTTGTGTTTATTAAACACTTAATTTCTAACCACTAAAGTCCTTTGTACGAAATAGTATTATCTACATCGTTTACCAGATTAAATACATTGTCTATCCCGCATTAGCTTTGAAATTTACACATAAAGTACTATAATCACATGTTATCTTTAATAGCTTTGGAATGTTAAATGTCAACACTGAAAACTATTATCAAATTAATTTATTGCGATACGCGTGCAGTTTTTTGTCTTTATTCATTGCATAAATTTTATGGTCGCATTATTTGTGGATTTTTCGACCACCGTGCTAGGCTGATACCCACGCATGCACCATGCAATGTATTTCCTTTACCCCAATTAACCCTTTCAGACCTTATTTTTGAAAATACATTAATTTTAGATTTTTCCTCACTATCTGAAGTCTAGAGCGAATAAAAATTCTCGATTTCCATTTTCAATTGCTGGTGTAATTGGCTTTGCTCGCCATTTTTGCTGGACTTTAGCTACTAATTCTGGTCGTAGCCATTTTTATATTTTGTAAGCTGATTTTTGTCGACCAAATTTTTTGTAGCTCTTTTTTTGTGATTGTTTATTTTTTTTTTCATGAATACCGCACAAGAGTCCCAACTGCTCCCGTCTGGAGCCAGTGGGACTATGACATCACCAATTGGGGTATGTTATAGTCCCACGGAAGGAGATAGGGAAGAGGAAGGTGGGGATAGTACCTAGCTATTCAGATCTGGTCACCAAACACGGCTAAAGCCATTTCAAGCAACGTTTCAATTCTGAATGGTGGTATTACACCAGGGCTGAGAGTATCTTCCACTCTAGAACGTGCCGCAAATATACTATATTTTATTTTATATGAATAAATTATGAAATAACACAAATTAGTCAAATAAAATTTATTTGCCACGCCGGCATTCGATCCCGCGGCCTTCGGAGTGCTAGTCAAGAGCCTTACCGCTGGACTAAGCCGTGATGTAAGTTTTGAAGAAATTTTTTCTATGTATTTTTAAATACTTCTATTTGAATTTTGTTTTCTTGAATGAATGAATTCAAGTGGAATCTTGGATGTATAAATGAACCCTTTTCCCTATATTCGATCGAGCTAAAACTCGACAGATAGACTGTAGTTATCGATGATAATGCATTCTACTAATTTTCGGTGGTAATTACACACACACACAGTCACATATACCTACGCATTTTTCTTGAAATTGGATGATGTTATAGCAGGTCAGCATATAATTGGTTTTTGACTTGGTTCTTAGTGATGTTGATTCCAGTCTCTGGGGAGGAAGGTTCAGTCCTGAGTCAAACCAAATTGTTATTATTATTTTAAATTATATTTTAAACGTTCACTGCCCTTCGAGCTTGTTAAGAGCTAGTCCCTGTGAAGGAAGGCTTAAACCTGTCCAACAACAAAAAATCTTTGATATAGCCGGCCCAAGAGACGTAGCAACTATGTTGAAAATTGAAAATAGATGTATTATATTAAAAAAAACTTGATAGGAACACTACAATACGTTAGCTCAGTTGGTAGAGTTGCGGCCCGGAAAACCGAAGGTCCTGAGTTCGAGTCCCAGATGTGCCCATATATTTTTTTTTCCTGTTTCCAGATTTTCGATTGAGTTGCTAATATAGTCATCATTTAATTTAAAAAAACTTGATTTAAAAAAAAAAAATAAGCGTTATGGAATACTGCGTTATGGAGTACGATTTGTCATTTTATGTGAAACACAAGAAAAAACACCTCTGAGACACCCTTTTAATGAAAAAAGTAGCAATATCTACACTATAAAAAAATATATATACATAATTTATTCAATTAATTCTACCAATTGTAATCAAGCATCAAATATTTTCTGCCACTGGTTTTAGTTTAGGTCTGAAAGGTCGTTTAGGTCTTAATAGCACTTTGTATTCATTTAGAAAAATTATTTTTTCTCAACAAAGGCGTTGAAGTTTCTCTAAATTTATTCTTGTTTTTACATTAATTACCAGCGTGACAGGATACTTAAGGTTTTACCGCCTGACTGATTTTCTTATAATTTTTAATCTATGGACGCAATATGGCATTTCCTTGTGCTTAAAGCGAGGCGACAGACTCGAGCATTTTTTCAAAGCGCATACCGTTGAAGAGCAGCTTAATATTAAATTTCATTACGACCAAAAGTTTTATCTTATTTGCAATTTGTCACCTCGCCGGATAAGAAGGGCGGGAGCATTATGGAGGTGATTTATGAACCCAAAGATGATAAACAATTTTCAGTTCAGTTCCGTTTACAAGCTCCGAAATCATTGGTCCGTATAATCGCTGCAAACACGATATTTCAAAATAATGTTTATGGCTTACAGCTTATTGTTTCTTTTTTCAAGAATAAAATACATGATTTTTCTTTTGCTTTGTGTTTTCTTTTTAAATAATTTATCAAAACCCGTCTCTTTCAATAAATAAATAGGTAGAAATAATGCTGTAAGCCTTTTGCTGCATTTACATTTGCGAAAATTAGCGATGGCCGACCCACAAATTATGGGTATTGATCATATTTTTATAGTAAATACGGTAAAAATATTTTTTTATATGTTTATCATCTGCCCACCAATAATTCCCCCAATTGTCTCTAGAATCATGATACATTTAAATTAATTAATTAAAGTCTAAAATACGGGCCATTAAAGGCCTGTACTTTAGAATTCAAAAAACAAACAAATAAAGTAACACGTATCCGTTCTAGATTTTTGATATACCTTTTGATTACAAAAATAATTTTCCCCTTTGGTTGGGTATTTTGGCCTCAAATTCAAATTTAAGATTAATTTGTATAAAACTGGCCGCGGCCCTTAAGCTGATTAAATTTAGGTGTTAGAGATTGGTTTTTTGGTGGCAGAAGAAAACAATCTTCCTTCAATGGCAAATTTCAACTTATTTACAATAATCTTTCCCCGCCCGACAAGCACTGAATTCGGTCACTTGACCACTTGCTAGTTAATTCTAGCTGTTTTCCAAGGGATCAGAGAGATAAAAGAGGCCTTTTACCTAAAAAGCATATTATTTATTACCTAATTCCCAACACAAACAACCAATAAGCTACCTATGTCAGATGTCAGCCTGCTGAATCTGCTTTATAGACTATCATCAACCAGTGAGACTCTAGGTATGTAATACGTGTAATGTAATGTAATATAAGTAGCATGTAATCTGTAATTAAAAAGGCAAGCTACAAAATGCTACGCTAGATGTCAGTAACCTTCGCTTTTAAAACATTAGGATTAAGTTATTTTCTAGCTTTTGGGGTGATAGTTTCCAAAAATAGCACTAGAAAACTTAACCGACTATTTTTATAAAATTTTATGTCTTTTCCAACTTCTCCGGAAGATGCTTTAATACCTCCATGAAAATGTTCCCACATTGACGTTTCAAAACTGTTACGTGTTATTACCGTCGCGGATCGGGACTACGGGGTTGGCAATTAATTTTAACGAACGCTCTGGCCCGTTTCAGATGTTCCTTATCCCTGAAACCCCGCGTACAGTATTAAAAAAACACTTGACATTTACAATTTTATCACCGCTGCCACCGTCGTCCTATACCCTTTATGGTAAATATCACCAGACAGAATACGCGCACAGACGGCGCTGGTTTTTTACGAACCCCTTTCTATTGACACATTAACACGCAGGAATTAAAAAGCCAATTAAAATTAAAAGTTACGCATTTTATAGAAACACACCTCTATACACACAAGCTTCTAGCAATGTTTAGAACTCACGCCACGCTTACAAAGAAGGAGCTATGTTAAAATATGTTCTGAAGGCACTCACTAATAAAGTCAAAAAGTGAAACGGATGTTACTTTAGCTGATGTACCTATAAAACATATCTAGCAAAACATAAAATTCGAATGGACGGGTAGATTACTAGTATTTTTGCTTCTGTTATCACAAGAAAATCTCTTTAGTGTTTTAGTTTAGTTATGGTGATGATTACTACTCAATTCGATTTTTTATTTCAATAGGTCAATCTCAATGCACGTAGCCTTGATTTAAACGTGTTTATACACAATTTAAATGTCTAAAGAAGTTTTGTTACAATGAAAAGATTTTTTTTTAAATATATAGTTTCTAATATATGTATATATAAATTAAGAGCCTATAAATTAATTTGTAACGACTGAAATTTTTTTTTATAGCGAATACTTCTAGAAATTTTAATACTGGAGTTGAGCACCTTAGAATAATAATTATTATTATTCTAAGTAATACATTTGCCAACCACATTTGAAAAAAAAACATCATTCTTTTGATATAAAAGGTTTAAAAAATTTACATACAAACGCAATGTGTTTAGAAATTTTAGAAATTGGAGAAAGTGTTAATAGCCAATTTATTATTAATAACCAAACATTTTTTTTTAAATAGCCATCTCCCAAATTAGTTTATTAATTTCTAGAGTCACGTGGGGTAACCGTACGCAGTTCTTACATTGAGATTTTTGTATTAAAACGCTTTAGGTATTTTGCTCATTTTTTTTTGTTTATTGATATGATTGATCGGTGACCAGACAACTCAGAATGAAATCAACTCAGAAGCACCTCAGAAAGGTCATTAAGAGTGAAAATAATAAAAATATAAAAAATTTGTTAAATAGGTTAAGTTAGGGTTACCGGCTATTTTAAAATTATTTTTTCATAGCTTTTTTTTTTTTTTTTTTTTACTTTATTTATTCCCATTTCTTTGTACATATAATGTATAAAAGCAAATATTATATAATAACATAATATATAATAACAATTATGAACATGAAATGAAAACCCACTAAGGCACTGCCTGAGTGTGGGTAATATTAAAACAAAATACTATATTTCTAAGTACCCAAAGTATAAATTAGACTTAAAAAAACATATTAAATATAAAGATGGTATAAAAAATAAGTATTACATAGGTAGAATAAGTGAAAAGGGTTTTTTCAGCTATTATAAAAAATAAAATAAAAATATGGAGAAAAACAAACAATTTTTTTATTTTTAGTTATTATAAAATAAAAATAATAAAATAAACAGAAAACATATTGTACTACAGTTAAGAAGTTACAGCAAATGAGTTGTAGAAGGATGGATAAATTTATAGAAAAAGCGTTTCAATATCTACATTATTCAACCATAATTTTACCTCTTTTACATATTTTATCATTTGAGTTTGTAGTGGTAGAAGGTTAAATGTACGAGGACCAATGAAACTGCTATGTGTCTGCAATAATTTAGTATTGGTTTGTGGGGTATAAAATATATTATTTATTCTTTTGCTCGTTCTGTTTTCATTTATTTCGAAATTATTTTTGTTTTTAAACACATATTTCAAAGTTTGTAATATAAATAATTTACGTACATTAAATATTTTAGTTTCTTTGTATAATAAATTGGTCGAGAATGTTTTATTTTTGTTATATATGACTTTAATTATGCGTTTTTGAATTATTTGTAGAGGCTTCATAAATGTATCAAGTGCACCACCCCATCCTATAATGCCATAAGTGATTGATGATTAATGACCATTCTGAGGTGTTTCTGAGTTGGTTTCATTCTGAGTTGGTATGGAACCGATTGATCATTAAGGCATCTCAAACAAACATAAAACCTTATGTAGTTCATAAATCAAAAGTTATATAAAAATGTTGATTACGAACACTTACCCCACGTGCGGGGTAAGTATTCGCATACCGTAGAGAAGTGTTCAAATCAGATTAGTGGTTATCTTTAATAGAATTATCACTTTGCACCCGTGTAACTAAGAATATTTTACCAAAAATTATCATAGACCACATCGCTCTGACTCAGTTGGTTACACAATAGCACACATCGGTAAACAAACATGTCGATAAACAAAAAGCAGATGACAAAATTTAAGAAAAAGCACGAAAAACAGTACATAATTTACCTACCAATTTTTATTTTCGAATTAGGATTCACTGTACTCATATCCTGCTTCAATGCGACCCAAAACGCTACTGAATTAAGGAACGTGCGGGCGCGAAACAGGCACGACCACCTCGGAAACATCATTGCGAACACTTACACTCTGCGTACGGTTACCCCACGTGACTCTATGTTTTTATTTTATATAATTATATTTTTTTATAATTCCTTTAACTTATTAATCATCACTCTTTAAAATGTTATTTTTGTTATTTATTTTTATTTTAACTTTTGAGTAAAATCCCAAACTATAATATGTTAATTAAATGCAGACAATATTAGCGAAATTCTATCAAAAATCTGAAAACTGAAAAATCAGAGAAAAACAATCACATCTAGAACACGAACTCAGGACGTAAGCCTTGCCGGGAGAATCTCTACCAACTGAGCCTACGGGCCTAATAAGGCCCTTTCGCATTCGGTCATATTTAACTGTAACATACTTCGACTAAAAACTGCCAACATTATCTTCATTTACTTAACGCATATTTTTATTGACTGCTATCTTTATGTATGAATGCCAGATTCAAACCCGACTTAATTGCTATCTGGATAGTGTCTTGTATAAATTTCTATTTTATTTTAATTTTTAATACATGACATCAGTTGACATTTCTGCGTATGAATATTTACTTTTAACTTAATGAGTAAAATCTTAAATTGTAATATTTTAATTAAATAATGACAATATTAGCGAAATTCAATCGAAAATCTGAAAACAGAACATAAAGGGAAACTTAGCTCTGTCGGTAGAGCTCGTCCCGGTAAGACGTAGGTCCTGAGTTCGAGTCCTAGATGTGACTTTATCTTTTTCTGATTTTTCTGTTTTCAGATTTTCATTTAATTAATTTCATTTAATTAAAATAAAATTGTTAATTTTCATTTTATCCTTACGAAGAAACCATTGATTTTGAACACGTTTTTGATTAAATAAGTGATGTCTACAAAGTGATGTGCTTTCATCTTCATAATAATAATATTATTTATTTTTTTATTTAAAATAAATAATAACTGGTTTGACTCCCCTGAATTGGTATCGTTAATAAATTATCATGTACCTAGTAGAACAACTCGACTCAAAACACCTTATTATTGCAACAACACTCTCAGTAATGCAGAACAAAATTCAATAATACATCGTTTACACACTTTAGGTAATAAATTTGCTCATATCGATCATGCCGAAAGTCTGCCATCATACAAAAGATGCATTAGACAAAATTTATCTGCTAGTACTACATAATAAATAATAAGTATAATCATGTAACCATAATATTATGTCCTACCAGTATGCACTCTAATTAATACCTATGGCTTAGAAACATATCATAGGTACCTATTTTTCATATCGCTTTGTATACTCCGTAATACCTTCCTTTTATTTATTATATATTTTTTTTAAATTTTGGTTATCTTCAATATTTGGCTCCTAAGAGCATTTCTTACTGTTTACTTGTCATACTTTTTGTATATTTATAACTTTTGTACTTTATATTATTTACAAAGGTAACTTATAGTTTATATTATTTCCCGCCTTTCAACTTTTTATCTTAACTTTTTACTTTTACATTATACTTTATATTTTATAGTTTACACTTTTACTTTATACTTTCATTTTATACATCATAATTCTATTTACTACTCATTACCTTAACTCCTTTCTTTTACCCTTTGTTTTTATATTTAACTTTACATTTATATGTCATTTTCTTATGTTATTGTATTATAATATATATAAATATAATTATGTCAATGGCACATGTTGTGCCGAATGTTTTGAAATAAATAAATAAATAAATTACCAAAATGATTTGTCTTTATTTTCCGCGTCATCAATGGCGCGCTTTGTACTATTTCATTAAATATTTAATGTTAGTATCAAACATGCTTTATTACTTCCGGAATATATCGATGTAAAGTTTTTTCATATCCGATCGCATGAGCAGTTTCTATCCGGTTAATGTTTAGTCATATATATAAAATTGAAATTCATTGAAGCGAAACTGTTTTTTCCACTCGAAATTCAATTGATATTATTGCGTGTTTGCAGTTCATATTGCCGGTTATTTTTATAAAACTAATATTTCCACCATTTTTGTTTCCTCTCCTGTTATTATACTCAAATTACACTTTTTGCTTCACTTCCACAACACATTACTCCAACTTCCAACCCCCAACCTCTCCTAAACCCCAACCTTTCTACCGGTCTACCTAAAATAATCCATCTTACTAACTAAACGCGCTGCTTTGATTTTTTTAAAACGTTTGAAAAATGAAACACAAAAAATTTAAGGAAAATCTACGATATAGAGAGTAAACCCACCCCATTACGATAAGGTATGTTATTAATTACTGTCATTAGTTGCTTCGGAAAAGAAAGACAAACATTCCCTTATTTTGATTTACCTGACATTATTTGAATACAGCATTGTGAGACGGCAATAGATGCATTGTTTTTAGTGACCGGCCGAAGGTTCGGTTTCGGCAAGTTTCGGCATCAGTTACGGTTTCGGCAGAAAATTTGCCGAAGCTTTGGCCGCACCGAAACTTTGGGTTCGTGAATTATTGCGCGTCGTTCGGCTGACTTAGAGGGTGAGTTCGTGGCTCGTGTGTCACCCGCCATCATCAGCTGAGTTCGCCGGCCGGTCCAGCGTGGTTGTGTCGTGAGTTTATGTGTTAATTTTCGTTTGTTTTATAGCCGTGATATCAAAAAATAAATAATAAGTTTTTCGCATATTTCAATTATTTTATTTTATTTCAGTTAACACGTGTAATAAGAATGTTGTGATTGTAAACGCAATTAAAATTAAAATACTCAATTAATGAGTAAAAAGTTAAAATTAAAATACTCAATTAATGACTCAATTCTCCATTATAATGTAAGTGTTGATTATTGACAATTTTTTGTTCCAAGAGTTAGTTAACATGTTTTGTTATTTTTTTTATAATTTTAGTTAGTTTTGTAGCAGTAATGTAAAAATAAAAAAAATAAAAATATTTTTTCACATACTTCAATTATTGTTTTTTATTTCATTTAACTCGTGTTAAGTATAAAGTCTGTATACTGTATAAGTGTAAAAAATAAGCCAAGTTTCAGTAAACAATAGATTTTTAACATGTCTAAAAAAAGGTTCGGTTTCGGCCAAAACTGAGACGGATACCGAAGATTCGGTTTCGGTAGAATGTTCTGTTTCGGTCGGACACTAGTTGTTTTATAATATTATAGTAGTGTGTTCTCACTCTTTCTCTTTCATGAACCGTATGGACTTACTTGAGGCCACCACTGGATTTAGCCTGAACCAGTCGTTATGCAAATTTTGCAATAATCATTTATAATATAGGGCTTGCTTCTTTCTCTTGGAATGGTATTGTTTATAAGTGCCTGAAAACTTAAGCCGTTGTCGTCACCATGACTTAGTAAGATTCAACACGGCAGAACATATGTTCTAGCATAACATAGCGCGACAAGAGTAATGGTGTTATTGAACGAAATTTCTAAAACGGTAAATATTAAATTTAACCCTTTTTTATACCAATCTTCTCAAATGTTTTATTTATTTACTAGCTGATTCCCGGCATGCGTTGCTATGCCTTTTAATAAATAAATTATTTCTCCCTGCGTGTCCTTTCCCATTCGTCCCGATCACATTCCGCCTCCCCTTCCTCTTCCGTATCGCCTTCCCCTCACGCGTTCCCACCCCGCCTTCTCCGCCTTCCCTCTCCCGCTTCTCCCGCCCCGCGAACCGCCCCTCTCAAGTTCCCCTCTCCACTCCCGCATTCATACATTCAGTCCCGGTACATTCAGTTTTCAAACAGCTCGCGTGCCACCTTTTGCATTTTTTTATACAAATTTCATTATGCCAGAGCTCACCGCTTCTTTTATACAAACCTTGTCCTGACAATAACGAATACAGAAAAAAAAGAATTATCCAATTTGGTCCCGTCGTTCGAAAGTTATGCGCGTACATACATTTCGGCGATTCATTTTTATTTATATAGATAGATAGAAGATATAGATAGATTCATTTTCGGGAAATCGACAGTTTACAGTTATTCAGTTTGTACATTTGTAGTATAGCCAAAATAAAACAAATTATGGATTTCCTCCTTGTGACTTTACCTCTGATGCGTAAAGAATAAGAAATAATGAAATTTATGATAAAGGAATATGAAGATAAAAATTATTAAAACAAATTATATAAAACAAAAAATTATACAGAACGAAAAACTACATAAAACAAACAATTATTAATACATTTAACCATAAGAAGACGAAGGAGAAGGTTGTAAATATAAATCAAATCATAACAGAATTATAAGTATAAACTGTAGAATCATAAGAAACATAGAAACTTAACATGTTAAGAATGTTAAAATAAAAAATTTTGTTCTGTAAATGGATGATTAAAAAGTTTAAAATGGGATATGATTAAATAGCCACATATTTATAAATCATCTTCTTCACGTTTTCATTTCCTTTCGTTATATTTCCTTCCTTTTTTTTTCCTTATATTCCATTATCATTATTTTTTAAAAACAGCTTGTCTCAGGGGTAGGCAGAGGTAGGCAGAGAGGACGGACCGCCAAACAACTCGATCTTGGCACACACTCCATGCCTCGTTCACAGTCATACATCGTCTCATACATGCTCTTCTATTATTCCGACTCTTCACATGGCCCGACTCAAGTATCTGATTCACTTGGTCGTGCCATGTCTTCCTCGGGCGTCCCCGACTTCTTCTTCCATTCACATTTGCGTCATATATTCTCCTTACACTCCTTTCGTCGTTCATTTGCTCTAAAGATTTCCATTTTTCTCTATCCTTTCCCATTCTGATCCATTCTGGACCAGCCACCTTTTTTAGATCATCATCCCATCTTTTCATTTGTCCACCTTTGTTTCTTTTACCGTCTCTTGGATACCACTCTGTTACTATTCTGGTCCATTTCTCTTGCCTAAAAAAAAATTAATTAATTAGATTAGAAAAATGTTTATATGTTTAAAAGCAATAAAGGCTAATTTTATTTTATTTATTCATTAGGGATCCAATAATCCAACTGGCCCCGGGCAGTACTCCTCTGATGCGATATCGCAATTGATACTGGTATAAATATTTTTTTACTCAGAAATATTTTCTCAGAAATGGGATAAAAAGAAGCAATTCACAATCCAAGACTTTTCCGGCTTGGTTATCATTTTATCACCATAAATTTAAAATCATGATTCGATTTCGCGAAGCGCCTCTCTCTTTGGGCGGGTAGGTACACATGTGAATAAAAGGCAATGACGATGTTAGAATAGATGGCAACTCCAAAAAGCTCGTTCACCACTGTGATCGCTATTAAATTGTTTTTTTTTTTCGTCCACCCACTGCTAGTACCACTGTTCGTTTTACATTCAATGCAAATAGAATTTGCTTCTATTGCGGAGTTTTCTGCGGTCCGACCGCCATACATTTGTGGTGGGTGGTACAAAAAAATAGCCACAGTGCCATGTTCCAACTTTATTAATGGTCTCTGGAATGGTCTAGCTGGAAATGTCTACGCTGTCAGAGTAAAACATTACCTATATAAAAGACAGTATATGTAGTGTGTCCATGTCAATAGCGGAAATTTGAAATGTTGTAATGAACAAAAAATAAATAAAAAATAGTCAAATTCGTCATTATTCTCCGTTTTTTCTCTTTCGATCTGCTTTGTCAAAATATTTATAGGAAAATAAGTACGATGTTTACGGCGTGCATTAACGAAAAATAGGGACACTAAAAAGAGACAAACGCGGAAATCATACGATTAAGTCTGGTAGTATAATCGATCGCTCTTTATGCTTCGTAGCCTATCGGTCTCCTCTTTGTGCGATGCTGCGTAGCCTCCCTACTCTTGTATACTTTAGTTTTCTGAAAATTTCACTTCTACCGCTTTGCTTTGCATTAAAACTATTCATAAAGTGAAACACGCATTATTTACCAATTTACCAGAGACAGATATTACCGCCCGACCATTGAGAGCTAACTTACCAAGAAACGCAAGCAGAAACTAGGTATAAGGTATTCAATATTTTACCAAATATTGATCGATGTTCAAATTTACCTTGAAGGCACAGCAATATTATTATTTGCCCGAGAGCAGTTGAACTACGTAATACTACGCTCGTAGTTACATGTAGTTACAATTCGCGCCGGCACAAAAGCGATATATGATTGATTATTGTATAGAAACCTAAGTGACTTCAAGCAGAAAGTTCAATAATTTAGCGAAAGGAAATCTTTATGGTTAAGTTTCATGAGAAGGTAAGATGAAAGTTAATGTTTCATTATTCAAGGGTTTAGAATTCCGTTAATTATTCGGGTGTTATTCTCCAGGGAATCAATAATCAACATACACACGCCTGAAAATAGCACACCTTAATATCCTTACATACGTTTTATTGCACCACAATATCTCATTAAATATTTATGTCAATTATTATTACTATTTTTTTATGTAAGTACCACCTACCTCACAAGAGTCCCAGCTGCTGCAGTCTGGAGCCAGTGAAACTATGGCGTCCCCCAATTGGGGTTTTTTGTGAGGCTGAAGGTAGTGGGGAGCGGAAGGAGATGGATGGGGAAGAGGAAGGTAAGGAAGTAGATACCTGGCTATTCAGATCTGATCATCAAACACGGCTAAAACCATTTCAAGCAACGTTTCAATTCTAAATGCTGGTTTTACACCAGGGCGATACTGAGAGTATCTTCCACTCTGGAACGTTCCGCAAATATATTATTTATTATTTTAAATGAATTAATTGTGAAATATCACAAATTAATGAAATAAAATCGATTCGATCCCGCGACCTTCGGATTGCGAGTCAAGAGCCTTACCGCTCGACTACGCCGGCCGTCATATCAATTATGTAGGTAGGTACTATTAATTTGTGAAAGGGTATCTACGTGGTATCTACATATATAGTAATAACTCACACTCGTTTTGCTTAAATTCGATTCGTTCGATTAGCAATATTTTTGGCCAAAATATTGCTAATCGAACGTTATTAATAGTGTAATGTCTGCGTGGTTGAATTTAAGAACCCGGCTTCGAATGCATGTCTGCCGCAGCGCCTTACCCGCCGCACCATATAAACATCCGAGTACGTATGTGTACACGGATGTGTACAAGTACTACGTATAAGTAGGTAGGTACTACGGTATAAGTACGGTAAGGTATAAGTAGGGAAGAAGTACTACGGATTTATAGAATTTAAGACCGGTCAAGGGTTGAGTGGGCATCGCGTTTGGGTCCCACCCAGGCGTTCCGTGTTCGATTCCTCGGCGGGCTGACCTCATAGTATATTTATTTATTTACTATGTGCATCTATATAAAAAGGTTTACATATAGTTTTTTTTTGGCCTTGCCTGTCTCGCTAGGAAATCCTGTGCCGAGACAGACTAGCTTACAAATATTGTATAAATATTATATAAAGTACATTTTTCAATACAACAAAAATATTTGGCAAAAAAATTCAGGTTGGTAGGTGGTGGTAATAATAATGAGATAGAAGATTATATTTGGGTGAGGTGACTAATTATTGCACGACCTTTTTCGATGAGATTTTATATTTGTTAATGTTATTCGATTGTTTTGTTTTGTCAGGTAGGTTATTGTATATTTTAAACGGTAATGTATTTGAAATTTCTTTGGCCAAATGTTGTGTTTGTTTTAGGTGTTTGTATGAGTTCTTTGGTTTTGTGCCGCGTATTTAAAATATTTTGGGTATTTTCATAAAATGTATGTGTTTTATTTTGAAGCAGATGAGTTAAAATTGTTTTTGTATAAATTTGTCGAATATCTAATACATGGAATTTGTTGAATATATCTACAGTACTTGTTATTATGGGAACTTAAAGAATAACTTTCAGAATTAATTTTTGTGCCTTCGATAATGAAGCTGATAGTGTTGCACCTCCCCATGCGATTATTCCATATTTAATGATTGATTGACAAATAGAGTAATAACAATTTTCAATTATATAGTAGGTAGGTAGCTAGCCATTTAATAGAAGATTCGAAAAATGTAGACTATTAATACTGTATTAAACACTTATTAAAAGTTCGATAAAACTATTCTGCGCCTAGTTACCAATTATCAGAAACGTATTTTAAAAAATTGGTATTAATTCCGATTGCCTATTTTTTTGCCTTTGATGAAATTTTTAATCAAAGTTGAATCATCGTTGAAGGGTAGAAAGATCCTCCGTTCCCATTGGATATTAATTTCCCATTCGACAGTCGCAGTGTATATCCAGACAGGAATATCCGGCGATGTTCATACTCTCAAAAACACATTTTTCAGTTAGTTACTACCTAGTTCCTATTACGTATACTGCTTCGAGTAACCAACCGTACTAAAAACAAGAATAATCCGTTGCAATGGAACTCGAAAACAGATTACAAAAGGGAATTTCTCCTTCTTATATTTGGTTATCGATTACACAAGAAAATTCCAGTAACAAAAAATATAATAAGGGGTGGTATTTTTAATCGGGTTGCGACTTTGATCATCGCGGATATCTGCATAATTCTCACCACCAATCTCAAATTGCTCGCTTCATTTTACTGATGTTCTTTTTTTTATATTAGCTTCGCACTGGAGGCCCTGAGGGGAATTATTTTCCTCAGGGCCTCCAGGTCTATGTCTAGGTCAGGTCTATGTCATTTGTGGGAATGCTGTGTGGAGGGCATTTTAGGAAAGGAAGAAGAGAAAGTTCTGGGAAGGAAAATGGTATTAGGGATGGGTAGGAATTTGGGGGTCAGTGCGTCCAGGAGTGACGGTATGAATCCACCCTCCCATTTCGGTGCAAGGCGATGTTCCGATAGTTGGAGGGTTATTAGGCTGGAGAAGTCACTCCCTCAACCACTCTCTCCCGATCCGGCCTGCCATGCAGCTGGTGGGCAGATGCATCCGCCGCCAAGACTTAGCACACCTCATCCCATGAACTCGGGCACCTCTGCTAAATCATAGTGAACCACTTAGGGTGACCTATGGCAGAGGTGTTTGTTATCCAATAAGCGGTTTTGTATATTATGACTGTTCTTGATAGGGAGTTACTACTGAATAGATAATATAAGCTAGATGTGTCTTCCATGTAGTTCCGAAAGATACGCACTGTAGCCACTACCACCTTTTTTGTACTTACTCTAGCGATGTCTGTATTTTACTGCCTGTAGGTCTAGCATGGACAATTGATAAAACCGTATTATGTCAATACGATATTGACTAAATTCATCATCTATGGTCTCTTTGAGTTTCAGAAAACCTGTTTAAACAACATTTTGAATAATGTCGTTCTTCGTGCAAAATAACTGCTTAATTAATGAATAGAGGTGAACTAACGAAGCTCTTAGAATTGAAATAAATCGTATGCGATCCGCAGACTTGAGTAATTCATCTAAGATGCGATCAATTTATTCCGTTCGATCTTGGAGAAACGAAATTTGTTGAAATATGACTTAAGACCTCATTAACTAATTAACTCTGTTTAGTGTCCGCAAGTACTCGCGAATTATTATTAAAAATATACTAATGATTTGACAATTCGAAATTGTGTATTCATGAGTATTTTTAATTTTTATACAGCCGTTTGACATTTCGGAATGTAAATAATAATAATAATAAATTTGGACAACTTATATAGCGCTGTTTTTGCGAAAAATCGCCTCAAGAGCGCTGTTCTCTATCTGTAGACAGATCCAAAAGAAATGGATACACGATGCCATTCGCGTATCCATTTCTTATTTATTACCTGTCAATATCAGCCTGACTATCATCTTTGTGACCGTGAAATCGGTATAAGTTATCCAGTAGTCACGCCTATCAATCCTATATTGTGAAGTAATCGATTTCACTAATATTGAAACCAATTTCTGCATTTTAACTTTAAGAAAAGAATGTTCAGACTTTTGGATCATGAATCACGTCCCATATCTCATTTCTTGTGTTCTTCTTTATTATGTGTAGTACAGTATAGGGTGTACGACTTACGGTTTTCATGATTCCGCTTTCGTTATCTCAGTCTTAATTACCTTCAAATATCGTGTACGACTTACGGTTTTCATGATTCCGCTTTCGTTATCTCAGTCTTAATTACCTTCAAATATCGTGTACGACTTACGGTTTTCATGATTCCGCTTTCGTTATCTCAGTCTTAATTACCTTCAAATATCGTGTACGACTTACGGTTTTCATGATTCCGCTTTCGTTATCTCAGTCTTAATTACCTTCAAATATCGTGTACGACTTACGGTTTTCATGATTCCGCTTTCGTTATCTAAGTCTTAATTACCTTCAAATATCGTGTACGACTTACGGTTTTCATGATTCCGCTTTCGTTATCTCAGTCTTAATTACCTTCAAATATCGTGTACGACTTACGGTTTTCATGATTCCGCTTTCGTTATCTCAGTCTTAATTACCTTCAAATATCGTGTACGACTTACGGTTTTCATGATTCCGCTTTCGTTATCTCAGTCTTAATTACCTTCAAATATCGTGTACGACTTACGGTTTTCATGATTCCGCTTTCGTTATCTCAGTCTTAATTACCTTCAAATATCGTGTACGACTTACGGTTTTCATGATTCCGCTTTCGTTATCTAAGTCTTAATTACCTTCAAATATCGTGTACGACTTACGGTTTTCATGATTCCGCTTTCGTTATCTCAGTCTTAATTACCTTCAAATATCGTGTACGACTTACGGTTTTCATGATTCCGCTTTCGTTATCTCAGTCTTAATTACCTTCAAATATCGTGTACGACTTACGGTTTTCATGATTCCGCTTTCGTTATCTCAGTCTTAATTACCTTCAAATATCGTGTACGACTTACGGTTTTCATGATTCCGCTTTCGTTATCTCAGTCTTAATTACCTTCAAATATCGTGTACGACTTACGGTTTTCATGATTCCGCTTTCGTTATCTCAGTCTTAATTACCTTCAAATATCGTGTACGACTTACGGTTTTCATGATTCCGCTTTCGTTATCTCAGTCTTAATTACCTTCAAATATCGTGTACGACTTACGGTTTTCATGATTCCGCTTTCGTTATCTCAGTCTTAATTACCTTCAAATTTCATTTCCATTAACCGCGATGCTGGCCACATAATAATATGTTGTTATGCATGGACAACGTACTTAGTCAGTTTAGTTTAGTTTTCTCTAAAGTTAGTTTACTCTAAAGCAAAAAAAAATATTATCTTTTTCTAACTTGCGACTGTATTTGTGGCAGAGCCGTGGTTTTCTTGGGTCCAGACCCACAGGTTGCGTGTTGGAACCCCGTCGTGGACAAAACAACATTAATGTTGATTATCATCTTATTTGTCTGCTAGTAGGTAGTAATGTGAAAGGTAGACTTCGCGCCCAAAAAGTTTCTAATTTTATTTTATTTAATTAAAACCTCAAGTCCTCAGATTTGTAGGTATGTATTTAAATACGTAGGTACCAACTTATATATGAACCGTATCTTTGATTTAACGTTTTTTTAAACATTTTAAATAAGGTTTTAAACAATATTTTGGTAGAAAGCAGTCACTTTGTGGTTTCACATATTAATTAAAGGAAAACAATCACTTTGTTTGTAACCACGATTTATTGATTTAATTTTTATTTACCGACCGGTTTCGCTTAATACAAGCATCTTCAGAATGCATCTTCAAGCATCTTCACCTGTTCAAATGACGTTTTGTCCCGGTAGATATAATGTAATTATTCATTAGATATACCCGTCTCTTTCTCTCTATCACTATGTAGGATGTTAATTACACTCTCTCACTCTTACTTTATATTATGTTTTGTCTCTGTCTGTATGTATATATAAGCTCACACAATGTATTTTAATTTATACCCTGAAGATGCTTGTATTAAGCGAAACCGGTCGGTAAATAATTTTTTTATTTTTATTTAGTAACTATATAATATTTTTTACATTTTTATATGAAACTTGTAAGTTAGATGTATATATAAAATATATTCGTAGTCCTCCTCACTAGGAGATCCTGTGCTGAGGGGGACTATGCTTTGGATAAGTTTTTCAGCGACTTCTATGGTTTAACTTCATTGGATAAGGTTTTCCAGAAACTTCTATGATGTTTTAAGTATACTAGTAAGTTCATTTTCCGATAGATTCTTCAGCCAACATTTAATAACCTTAATGTAGCTATTTTTTTATTTTTATTTGTTTGATACTAAGTGGGAGTTTGTTATATAACTTTACTGCTAAAAATGCAGAACTTCTTTGACCAAATGAAGAGTTACACTTTGGTATATTAAGTATGTCTGTTTGTTTAGCTCTGGTTTTATGAGCGTGTGAGGTGTCTGCCTCTGAATCATTTTTGTGGTGATGTAGTAGAATGTTTTTGGCATAGATTTTCTGTATGCTTGGAACATCAAACTGTTTCAAAATTTCTGCTGTTGACGTCCTTATGGGGACCTTTAGAATGGTCTTTATAATGCAATTCAGAGTTATCTTAAGTTGTTTTAAGTGATTAGATGCTGCTGAGCCCCATCCTGTTACTCCATATTCCAATCGAGAGTGGCATAAAGCATAATATACTCTCTTTAGATCCCTCATCGACAAGATGTTTCTTAATTTTTTGAAGAAGTAGATGAGTTTTGTTAGCTTTTTTGAGGTAAGCTCAATGTGTGAATTCCACTGTAGATTTTCATCAATTTCAATCCCAAGATATTTAATACTTTTGGTTTGGGTTATAGACGGGCAGGAACATTGTGGAAAAGTATTTTGACATTCATGTAATTTGAGGGTATGCACATTCATTGGTTGTCCTCTTTTGTTTTTGGAGAAAGTTAGATATTTAGTTTTACTAACATTTAATGTAAGGGAGTTTACTTTTAGCCAGTTTTGAAGTACAGCCAGGCCATGTTCCGCCTCCTTGTAGGTTCTTATCCAATCTTGTTCGTGGAATATAATAACAGTGTCATCTGCAAAGCTCATTATGTTTCCATTAATGGGAAGATTCATAAGGTCATTTATATCATTATAATTATCATTAAATCAATAAATCGTGGTTACAAACAAAGTGATTGTTTTCCTTTAATTTTAAACAATAATTCGGCCGAAGAAACGTCACTAACCAAATGACAATTCTTTTTTCAAACTTTCTTTAGGCAGGTATGTAGGTACCATAACAGTAAAAAAATGCTAATAAGAAATTCGCAAATAGGGGCCATCCATAAATTACGTCACACGAATTTCATCATTTTTGACCCCCCCCCCGTCCCTGTCACACATCGTCACCATTGTAAGACCCCCGTTGACGTCACACATTTTGAAATTTTGCCCCCCCCCCCCCCTTTAAGGTGTGACGTAATTTATGGATGGCCCCATAAACACGACAATTTCGCATTTGAAAACACAATCTTTACTGAACCATTAAAACGGCCACCATCTGAAAACGGAACCGGAACGCACTAACAAATTTGCAGACAGACGAAATGCAAAACAGTCGATTTTAAAGCAGGAATTAATACGCTACGCTCAATCAATTATTCTGTATCTCAAAACATTTTTCCTACTCGAGTAGTTGTTACATGTTTTACTGCCATCGGTCAGTCGGAACTTTTGTTCGGTATTATGTAAAAAAGTATATCGCGATGTTTACCACAAAAGTATATTACACAGGGAACCTACTAAAAATAATGTATCTTTTTTTTTCTGCCGCAAAAATATGGAATCTTCACCCAGTCTGTTGACACCGCAATTGTGGTTAAGAAATCTTATAAAAAAACTTGCGGTTAAAAATTGGCACGAGCGATCTTGCGAGTGAATTTACTTTTTGCGTTCTCAAAGCTCCTGTTTTGCGGTTAGTTGGAGGACTTGCCAGAGGACGGAGTTAATCGCTAATAACGTCAGAAGCCTTTGGGACGAATCCTTACGGTCCCGAGTCTCAATACTGAACCGACTGCATTTACCATTTATGCACGTCTTTAAGAAAATTGGCTCTTTGAGGCTCTCATTGCTGACGGGAGTTGGAGGAAGTTTAGCAATTATACGGCTTACGTAAATTGATCTTGGAATTACGAGCTAATTAATTATTAAAGATGGATTATGGTGTGCCAATGACGTTATATATTTAACGTTATCAATTTGGGAGGCGGGTATGGGTTCCGCCGCCCCGGAAACCATTTATTGGTGGACCAACACCTCTGCCATAGGTCACCCCTGCGTTTGGTGACTTATCAGGGGTTCCCGGGCTCATGGGGGGAGGTTTGCCCGGGTCTTGTCACACTCGTGATTTAGAATGTAGTATTCGGCGCAAATATTAAAACTTCGCCCGGTCTTATATCTATGTCGTTCGTTTGGGAGGCGGGAATGTCATAGGTACCCGGGTTGATGGGGTGTGGTTTGTCTTGGTCTTGGAGGCAGATGACCAGGAACCACTGAACCCCAGATTCCTACTCACCCCTTACACCCTTTTCCTTCCCAAAAATCTCCTCTCCTTCCTTTCCTTAAAAACCCACTACACAGCATCCCCAAAGATGACATAGGTCCTGAGGGAAATTATTTTCCTCAGGATCTCCTATGTGGAGTTCATGAAAAAAAAATACATACATTCTTTGAATGTCTAAATTTATCTTACCTAAATACCTTTTTAATTAAGAATTTATTTAAAATATAAGAGTGTTTCTTACTTCCACATTCTACCTTTAGTTTTTGAGACGATGGCGAGTCTAGACTTAATGTACAACGTCATTGTTGTATGCACTTAGAAATAAGATACCTACTGTTGGTTTTATTTTTTTATATTAAATTGTATTAATGATAATGGTGTAATGTTTATCCGCCTTTTGAAAAATCGCGTTGCCATTGTTTGAGGAATAATAATAAAAGATAATACTTTGCTAATTTATATAGCACCGTTTTTGTGAGATATTACCTCAAGGACGCTGTACAGTACAAGTAAATATATAATAAAATTGGTATAACTAAGATTTGTAGTTATAACTAGTGACTTATATCTAAGACTTGTAACTAGTGGCTTAATCTAAGACTAGTGACTTATGACTAAGACTTATGATAGTTGACTTAAAACTAGTGGATTAATGACATGGACTAACACACGTGACGCAAAAGTTAATGGTAGAAGTCCGACGAAGACATACGGACAAATGAATTTTAAAATTCCTTTTTGAGATAATAATAATAATACTAACTAATACATGACAAGTCGAGTCATGTCAAGGGTCAGAATAACAGAAGAATATGTTTGAGACGATGCATGGATCATCTGTCTGGAGCCAACGGGATTATGGTGTAAGGATTGGGGAGAGAAGAAGATAGGGAAGAGTAAGGTCGGTAAGAAGCTAAACTATTCAGATCTGGTCATCAAAATTAGCTAAATCAATTTCAAGTATTCAACTGATGGTAATATTTACGTTCTTGTGGTTAAAAAATTCTCAACTTACATGATATATAAAATTGATATAATAAATAACGATAAATTTAAAAAACTATTTCAACTGGTTAAAAATATGACTAATTTGTGCATTTATCACTTTTGGACTAAGATTTTTTTAAACTACATAAATACATACACGATACCCGTTAAAATGTTATTGAAAAGAAAGAGAAAAGTTTTGTTATTTGCTATTATTAAATAATACTAAAACAAAACTATTACGTTTAATTATAAAACTTAGTTTTAATTCAAGATTTATTACTTAATAATGTAAAATATTTTCTATCGTAACTATCGCATATTTAAACTGAACTCTGACATTTTATTTCCCGATACAGTACTTACCGGTAAAAGTTTCCCCCTACAAGTCGGTATCGGTAACTTTTTCCATTCAGCGATTGTGATATGCCTTCAAAACTCGCTTGTTAACCGATTTCAGTTGAAAACTTAATTTTAAGTGGCCGTTAACATATTAAAATATGAATTCTGTTTGGCGGAGAAAATTTTAAAATAGTCATCTTAACATTTGACGGCCAAGTTTCATACAATCTTAATAAGCATCTTAATAATAATGATAAAAGGATATATATTTGGATGATTTATATAGCGCCGTTTTTGTGAAAAATCACCTCAAGGGCGCTGTACAAACTTATAATACATTTCTAAAATCTAAAAACTACAAGCTAGGCAAACAATTATAAACAACTTATGGCTAAAAATTGCATACATCGGTTCATTGATCACCGATACGAAAATATGTGTACAATATTTTGACCAATGAACGCGATGCTGCCTAAAATTTAATGAAAACAGGACCATACTTACCTGGGAGGTCGCTTGAAATTAACACTGTATATTGTCCATTTAAAGAAATTTAGATAGAGTTCGCACGCAGAGGACATTATTGTGAACACATGTTATTTAATCCTGAAAAATATTTTAATATTAATATGTAATGTATTCTTTGACGAGTGTATTTTGGAAAGTAAAGCAACATGTAAAGGTGGGTGGTGCAGTAGTACCTATAAGGATTTGATCTTTCTAAATGTGATTCGTCAAGAAACAGATTGATGTGTAAGGAATCGAGTAATTTTAATTCAGTAAGGAAAGTGTGATTAAGACATATCATAGACAATACAAGTATGATACTCTCAAATAGGTATATTTAAATTACGGGTATGAGAGCCCAAAAAGGAAGGTTTTTAGTTTGGACCTAAACTCGGTTGGGCTTGTTATGCATCTTAATTCCGGAGGGAGTCTATTCCAAGCCTTAGGCCCAGATACTCCGGAAGCACGATCTCCAAACATAGTATTTGGCTTTCGTTTAGGTTCTATTAGTCTTCTCTTTAGCGCCGCTGTTTTTTTTTTTACATTAGCTCCACACAGGAGGCCCCGAAGAAAATAATTTCCCTTAGGGCCTATGTCATCTTCGGGGATGCTGTGTGGAGGGTTTTTGTAAGGAAAGGAGGAAGATGAATTTCTGGGAAGGAAATGGATTTGAGGGGTGGGTAGGAATCTGGGGGTCAGTGCGTCCAGGAGTGACGGGCGTATGATGCTATCCCTCCAACTGTGGTGCAAGGCGATGGGTCGATGGATTCTGGCTGGAGAAGTCAAAATACCTTCTAAACCACTATCGATCCGGCCCATCAAGCACCAGGTGGACAGACACACCGGCTCCCAAGATCTTGACAAATCTCACCCCTGCTAAGTCACCAAACGTAGCGAATCACTTGGGATGACCTATGGCAGATGTGTTCTTCTTCTTCTTCCTTGCGCTGTCCCAACTCATTGCCTAGGTAGGCTATGTGTTGGTTATCCAATAAATGGTTTCCGGGGCGGCGGTACCCATACCCGCCTCCCAAAATGATTTATGCCCGATGTGTTTTGAAACTCGATGAAACGAAAAATAGCGACAATGTAGTGATAAACACGTACATCTATAGGATTTAGCCTGCGAGAGAATGAGGTAGTATAATCGGTCTCCTCTTTGTGCGGTGCTTCGTGGTCTCCCCACTTTTTTCTATTTTAGTTTTCTGAAGGTTTCACTTCTACCGTATGTGAATTGCATACTCTGATTTTTTTTACGTATTCTTACAGATAATCGACAATTACAATTACCATAAATCTTTCTTCTATCTATCTATCTACTTAATATATAATACCTATAAATAAAAATGAATCGCCGAAAGGTATGTACGCGCATAACTTCCGAACGACTGCATCAAATTGGATATATTTTTTTTGTGTTCGTTATTGTCAGGGCAAGATTTGTATGAAACTACTGGTGACTTCTGAGATTATGAAATTTCAGCATGTTGCACGCGAGCTGTTAAAAAACTGAATGTACCGGGACTGAATGTATAGAATGCTGGAGGGGAGATTGGGTGGGGGAGGGGGTTCGCGGGAGGAGGGGGGTGGGGGAGAGGACCCCGGGAGGGGGAGGGGAACCTGGGAGGAGAACTCTGGAGGGGGGTTCGCGGGACGGGGGAAGGGGGGGGGGCGTGTAGTCGGGAGAGGGAAGGTGGAGGAATTGGAGTGGTAACGCGAGATGGGAAGGGAAATGGGAAAAGACACGCAGGGAGAAACAATTTCTTTATTAAATGGTATAGCAACGCACGCCGGGAACCAGCTAGTATTATTTATAAGACGCGGTTACGATAAACCTGAATAGTTAGAATCGTAATTGTTGCACCATTTCTTATTTCGCATTGAATTCATTGTGCCATTACCTTCAAATAAGTAAACGAGGGTATATTTATTACTCATTGAATTTTTCCTGTTGTTGGAAATAACCCCATTGAATTGCGTAAAACGATTTTCCGTTTATCGCTTGTTTTAATACGTGCCCGGGCATAAAATATTTTGACGATGCACGGTAAAGGTTTTTTCCCATTATAACATTTTTACAGTCTTTTTGATTGATACTTTTGGGCGAAAAGCATATAATTTGTAATGTAAAACAAATAGGCAATCAAAACACGTTTCTTCAACTTTTATGAGTAATTTTAAAATCACGTTGCGTATAATATTTTTTTTATGAAATGATTTATTGCTCGCGTGGAAAAGCGTTAGGTTACGAATAAAGTGTGAATATATCCCGCACTGAAGGTAGAAATATAATCTGGTTTGAATAATTATCATGTTGCATACATAGGTAATGTCGCGCCGTAAATCTTATCCTGAATCCGATCTCTCTTCCAGAAAATAAAACAGAAAATCTTTAGCAAAGTTCGGATTTGGGAAAATGAGAATCTGAGAAAATCGCGCCTCTACCGTTCTACAACACTCCACCACCGGCAAGCGTAGTATAGTCAACACGTCGAGCCTTGTGGAAAATAACTTTGGGCCGACTGCCTCAAAGAAAAATTCTTTAAGGCTTTAGGGAAAAGATGAACTTTGCTTGAAGTTAAGCTGTTTATAAGAAGGCTGTGGGTCAACATTCTAACGTGGTCGTGGATTTACGGAATAAAATATTAAGTCTTGGTCATTGGGAGGGACGGATTAGTGCGAGATAGCCACCGCCTTTATCGTGTTGTGGCCGGGCCGGGGTTTAGAACGGGATTATTTTATTTGACAGACGTGAATGTTGAGTATTGTATTATTGTCGTCAAGGTTTTATTGCTATTTCACGATTTGCTCTTAGGAAGTAATCAAGGATTTCGGATAACTAATGCAGCACACTTCAGCTAGTTCGATTAAATACCGTAAAAACCACACTTAATTTTTTAAAATTTGATGTTACATATTGTTAGATGATATACGTTTCTAACTTAAGAGGGAATAACCAGAGAAAACCGGATGTATGTCATTTTTAAATCAAATTTTAGACGTATTTACTCTTTTCCACCAAAAATTATAAATTGATTGTTCTTTTATCTAGTAAAGCTATGTTTTAAATTTTGAGAAAATAAAATATTTTTTTGTATAGTAAGGGTAGACCATAGGTAGGTGGCAGATTTGTTAAATTTTCAAACCAAAATTTTGTATTATACAACACATTTCAAATCATATAATCATGCAGTAAAATAAATCAATAAATTATCTGGGAAAGCTACGAGTATGTTTTAGAATTTTAATTTTAGTTTAAATAAAATCATTAAAAAAAGACCCGCGCACGTGTTTTGTGATGAAAATACTTCAGTTTGTCTATTTATTTACAGTCTTACAATCTAATACATTTAAGATTTTTTTTAACATTCTTATTTTGTTTAGACATTATTGAAAAATTATAAATACTTATCATCAAAAAATAATTACAAAAAGTACATAATTTTAATAGTTTTATCATCACGCCTTTCAGCATTTTTGGATGCAGGTATAAATTAAAGCAAATTTTGAATGAAATAAAATCGATGTTGAGTTATAATTTAAAAAAGCTGGTATGGAGAATAATTAATCTTTCTCATTGGAACCGCCCAGCGCCTTGTACGATCGTAAGAACATCTTTCAACGAAATTTGGATTCTCGGCCGCTAAGTGGTTAATGATTATTATGCGAAAGAAAGAAAACCAAAAGGTATGTCAATGTTTAAGTTTTTGCTAAGTTATTTTTAGTTTAAAAAAAAAATTATATACAATCTTTACTGCTATGCGGGGTCTCAAATCGGTTTTCTAGTTTAAAAATAAGAAAAAGCTATAAGGCATCTTATCTTTATAGATGCAAGGGATCACAATTCAGGAATTTCTAGTGGAACACACAAATAGATTTTCTTCTAAAAATACTATTGTAGTGATCGTGATGGTGTAAAGCACATCGCATAACACCGGGTTGCGATCAAATGTGGCATTTTATTTCCCGGGAGTAGGTACAGAAAACGCAGGCGGTATTTTTTTGTTGTTTTCCATGCCTGTATTGTATAGTGGTGTATTTGTTCAGCTAATAACGGTGCAATCACTCGCATCTACTCGTAAAAACAACAGTAATTCATTCGGCTTTATCAGGATTATTCGATAGGCATTCTTCGTGGAGCCCGTGTGAGCAGATATTTTCACGGCGAGTGCGAAGCTATTATCTACGCAAGTCGTGTGAAATGTCCCATATAATTGTAAGGTTTTTTTATGAATGCACACTCGTAATTTTATTTTACTCCACATTTTTGATGTCTTAATTTATATTCCATAATTTTCCACAAATTTATACGGTTATGTAATTGGACTGCGATAGGCACCCAAATCAATATCAAACGTGTTATTTATAGCCTGTTCTCTATTACATCGACAAATAAATTAACATTTTTTACCCTGGTTTATTTTTTAAATTAAAAATAACTTTATTACTATTTAACAAATTGTCCTTAAGAAGAAAGAACCTTTGCGAGTCCCGTCTCATACAAATCTTAATTTTGGATTTGAGATCAAAATACCTAACCAAACAGAAAATTTATTTTTGTTCTCAAAAGGTATATCAAATATCTAGTACGGATATGGGCTGCTCTCTATATTTTTCCTTTAAATTATAAAACATAGGCCATTAACGATTTTAAAGTTTCACGATTTTAGAGGCAACATGGGCAATTAATTCGTGAAGAAGAGGCAAGAGTATCCAAAAAAAGCAAGAAGAGCTAGAGGTGACACAAAAATAGACAAGGAGAGTAAGAAAAACTAAGAAAAATCAATCAGGAAGACGCAAGAAGAAGCAAGAAGAAGCAAGAAGAGACAAGAAATACCGTCATCAGGCAAGAAAAGTCAAGATGATGCAAGAAGACGCCTCTGCAGAGACTAGAAGAATCAATTAAAAGAGCCAAGAAAAGCCAAGAAGAAGCGAAAAGATGCAAGAAGACGCAACTTGAAGCCAGAAGAAACGAGAACGGGCGAGTAGAAGCAAGAACATGAAAGCAGATACTAGGGTAGGCTGAAATTCATGAAAAAGAGCCAACAAGATACAAAGGAAGCAAGAATAGGCAAGAAAAGACCAGAAGAAACAATAAAATGGCTGAACTCAGAAAACAACTCCTACTCAAAATCTTTATTCTTGCCCATCCTAGTTCGAGTATTGGCTTATTAAGTTAACATGTGGATTAAACTCTGCAAGAAGTTGCAACCAACACAAGGAAGAGCCAAGTAGGAGCTAGAAGAGATGAAAGAAGTAAGACGAGGCAAGAACAGACTAGAAGAAACAAGAAGAAACACAAAGGTACAATAAAATGCAGGAAAAATTGAAACGAGCCAACAATAGGCGAGAATTTGTAAGAAGGTGCAGTAAAAACAAAGGTGAGTAAAGAAATCCCAAGAATAAACAAATATTAGACGAAAAAGCGACAAGAAGTAGCAAACAGTGCCGAGAAGATCCAAGAGATGAAAGAAAAGCGTCGAGAAGAGCCAAGAAGAGGCAAGAAGAGGCGAGAAGAGGCGAAAAGAGCCAATAAGAGACGAGAACATTCAAGAACGAGCAAGAAAAGACGAGAACATTCAAAGAAAGATAAGCAGAGACAAGAAGAGACAAGCAGAGGCTAGAAGATACAAGAAGAGGCAAGAAGAGCCAAGAAGAGACAAGAAGAAGACAATTAGAGGGAAGGAGAGCCGAGAAGAGACGAGTGGATTTCAAAAGTGACAAAAAGAAACAAGAAAAAGCTAGAAGAGGCGAGAAGACCCAAGAAGATACAAGAAGAGAGAAGAAGAGTCAAGAAGAGACTTGAATATCCAAGAAGAGGCGGGACAAGATCCAGGAAGACAAAAGCAGGCAGAAATAGCAGAGAAGAGGCAAGAAAAAGGAAGATATAATAAATAAATAAAATAACGCTCAATCCATTCCTTTATTCCTGCCCATCCTAAATTCCAATATTGGCTTATTAGGTTGCCATGTATACCGGTCGACTAAACTCCAACCTCCTTCCTATCCTCAGAGCACGTGTTCCAAGTTCCAATCCTAACAAATCAGTGCCCCCTGGTGTGCTGATGGCTGGGGTGGTACAATCGTATCGTATCGCATCGAGTACACGCAAAACATCTGAAGAAACTATTTTTTAATACCAAAAAAATTAAGTTTAAAATAAAAAAATAAATTTTATAACAATGAAGCATTCTGATGAGCGTAAATTTAATATTTTTTTAATAATTATAATTAACTCACAAAAAATCCAAAGTTGCCTACAAAATGAAGGAAAATCGAATTTTTAAATTACTTTATTTCATTATTTAAAACAAATATAAATAAAATATTTAAATAAATGAAGACAATATAAGCGAAACTCAATCGAAAATCTGGAAACAGAAAAATCAGAAAAACATATTGACACCTCTGGGACACGAACCCAGGACCTCTTGTCCCGGAGGTGTCAATATGTGTTTCTGATTTTTCTGTTTCCAGATTTTCGATTGAGTTTCGCTTATATTGTCTTCATTTATTTAAATATTACAATTATAGGTTTTACTAGTTAAAATTAAAAAAATAAAATAGCTCACTTCCATACTTGATATATGTATAATATAACTTTTGATTTGAGAAAATGTTATTCAGTTTGGTCGGGTAATTGGGCCTTTAATCCAAAATAAAGTTTTGTATGAAACGGGCAGAAACGGGCCGCGAAGACGTTCCTCTTAACACCCCTTGAGTTGTACAGTAGGTACATACATAATATAGTACAGCTTGATCCTATATACACTTCTGAAATATATCGTTTTTAGTCGATTCAAGATAATCATTTGTTGCTATTTTTGAGTCTTTATTAGTCGTTGTCTCTAATGTGTTTGAGGCAGCCTTACAAACAATGTTGTAATCTTTTAGTATGTCAAGAATTTGGTAATTTTGTGTTGCCCGCATGACCGACAAAGGGTACGCTGAGGGTACCAGCTTCTAGAACGCGGTGCGATCCACGCTCGCTCTCCAAACCGGTAGTTGTGTTATTAAACATCAACGATAAGGCCTGCCGCCATCTTAAGTTTCGGTTATAAATCTCCGAGTTATGTCGGCCATTCGACTCCGGTCCATTTATATATTGTTTGATTATAAAACCCTTTTATCGCTTACGCGCCCTAATAACTCGGGCCCTTATCAGTCCAGCAGCGGCTCTAGGGCAGTGGAACAGGGAAGGTAACCCTCAAGCCTGCCAACAATTCATATTTTGATCGCCGTATATATCCGGCCATTCGATTCTTCCACGGTAAACTTATTAAAGCTCCGTGCTTTAAGCTCGGACGTTTTATTGGGGCACTAAAGTGTGCTGGCCAATTAAGATGGGATCCCGTAAAAATAGAATGGATTTTCATCAAGGTTTAATTGTTCGTAAATTGGCGTGAACTCGCTTCAAACCTGTGTACGAATTATGTTTACAATATGGTGGTCGGTTGTTGTAAAATAAATTAAACGGTTTTAAATACATGCGGAGCCTTATCAAAATCACACTATTCGGAGGTGTAAAGTAAGTAACAAGCAATTACGCCGTTTCTCCGCAGTGTTAGACAGAGAGGATGTAACACATATCTGTATGACACACACTCCTTGCCTCATACATATTTATAATATTAGTAGGATTCAGCGACCTTATAATATTCGAATTTTCCTTAATTTTTCCTCAATATTTTCCATGCCTTACTACTGGTATCTATTCGATTATGAACTGCTAGCCTCAATTCTTTCGACAAAGTTTATAATGAAAGTGAACGGTTATAGTCTCTTCTTTCGCGACAAAGGCCAACTCCCTACTAATAAAGTATCTTCTTAAAGATCTTAGAATTCGATATCGCTTTTTAAATCTACCGAATATCCGCCAAAAATAAAATACTGTCAAAGAAAAAGTGAAAATGTCCCAGTTAGGAGAGATCTCATGCGTGGTCTAACCTTATCTAGTGGCTAGACCAGGGTAACTCTCTTTACTCTACAAAGATATTATGAAAGTAGATAAACCTGCCTCTGCCGAGATAAGACGTGTCTGCATCCATCCCGTGTCTGAAGCTGCCATTGGAACTTTCCGATGGAACCATGATCGTAAAGACGAAACCTCCGACGAACTTTCGGGTTATTTCGTAATGCCTAAACGCGTCAGAACCATTCGGACGAAAACTACGTTCGGGGCATGTTTTCTACGTTTCATTTTGCTAATGTGTCATTCGATTTCAATTTAAACCGAGTTCCCTCCGCATTTGCGACTCGTACATTATAATAATGTCGCAGCTCTGAGCAAAATTAAATCCGCACTAAACTGACTTTAGTGTAAAAAGATTAGTGTCTCAACTGTGACTCAGTTGACTTTATCGCACGCTGAGGAATGAAAAATATCTCTAAAAATTGCCACGAGTGTGCGTAAATAATTTTATGAATTTCTGTGTGCTTGGTTATCGAGTTTCAGTTAATATTAATTTTGTGAGTTGAAAAGAAGCTTTTAGGAAAATGCTTTTATCTAATAACAACGTAGCCGCGTATCCAATCATAGGCATGTTTATAGCGTAGTATGAAATTATTAACTTGTACCCATATTCAAAATATAAACCTCGCCAAGGTGGTAAAATAATAATTTGGGTCAGGGGGCGGGGCATTCATACAGCCACCCGACCCCGTGTCTTTTCTGATTATGGCTAAATTACACACGTCAACCACATTGATGCCATTTGGTTGAACGGCGTATAATTGAAAGGGTGTACTGTTTACACGTACTTGACAGAAGTGGACCATTCAATCACATTTCTGTCATAGATTTTAGAATGTCTTCGAAACAGGTCGTGCGCGCGGGAATTAAGTTAATGTGTGATCATTTAATTAACGAGTTAATGAGAGGCGTATGCACTTCCCTCCATTTAAAAACCATTTTCTATGTTGACAACTCACTACAAAATAAACAGTCACAGTTTGACAATTCAATATGCGCGGACAGTGCTGCGCGCGCATGCAACGCCGCATTCGCGCATGCGCACGAAGGACAAACGAACCAATCGCATTGAAAATATTAAACAAGTTGAATATTTTCAATGCGGTGGAAAGATGACGCGCAATGACATGGAAACATGCAATGTCTTGTTTACACGGTGCAATTTGGTATCTACAACCTAATTGCGCAGCAGAATTGAATGGTCTAATATGCCCATTACAGTTTCATAATCGCTTTATTCTAATTTCATGCCAGGTAAGCCCGACAGTAAACACAACCCAAAGTGTAAGATGTAATTGAATAAATCATCAAAATTAGTCCACTTTTACAACACTTTTACAATGCCATTTATCTGGGAACAAATCGTCTGGAGTAATTTCCGTTGTAGTTTTATTGCGCGGCGGCCATTTCGAGCAGACGCTGTTATTGTGTTGATTAAAAGTTTGTTTAATTAAAATGCGTAGCACGATATCTCGGACGGACGGGCAAATATGTCGCGGTAATAGTTTTATTGTATGACAAACAACCGTTCGTTAACTGTTAAAGTCTATGCGGGTCGCGGTTCCATGACAGTTCATCCTGCGACAATTCATCCGGCGACAGTTCATCCTGCGACAGTTCATCCGGCCGACAGTTCATCCTGCCGACAGTTCATCCCGCCGACAGTTCATCCGGCGACAATTCATCCTGACAATTCAACCTAACCTAACCTATAAGTATAAGTATGTCGTATTTTGTTATTCACGCATGCTTCTTCGGAGAGTCGAAATTATTGTTATTAAAAATATTTTTACAGCGGATTTCCACTCAAGATGCCTTCAGATATAAGTATATCGATTTTGGTTGTACGGCCGTATATCCTCTTTGCATACTTACTTAATAAAAATCTTCTAAATGATCAGGCAGGATGAATTGTCGCCGGATGAATTGTCGGCGGGATGAACTGTCGGCAGGATGAACTGTCGCCGGATGAATTGTCGCAGGACGAATTGTTGGGTCACCGCGGGTCGCAGACTTCTGTTTCCCTACATAAGCAATTCGGACAATTAATATTTTAGATCTTTCCGCGTCATTCATTTGCAGAAGTGACAGGAAAATCGCATTTCCTATCCAATAATTAGCCGTCTGTCTAAGTGGCGTTACGCGCCAAAGTCAGAATGGGTGCCGACTGCAGTCTAGTAACCGGGCTGATTCATATTTTTAAGACGTGGAACGAATAATTGCTCGGCGTTATTCAAAGTGCAGGGAACAAGTTTTTACGGATTACGCGACTGTAAGGCGCTTGCATAAAATGCACGTACGTTAATTAGTCGCAAGTTTGCCTTTTCGTGCACTGAACACTGCTGCTGAACGAAATTAGTCGAGCAAAAAGTAAAACACATTCATGTCTCATCTAATGACACTTGGATATATTTCAGCGTTACGAGAACTTTATTCTTTGCATCGTGTCGCCACGCTTGCCTTACAATTCGCCCGCTCAAATTATAACTGGTTTTTAAATGTTACACTCAAATAATAAAACATTTATTTTCTTGGTTTTTTTTTGAAATAAGTGGGACATAGCAAAAATGTTCTTACATCGAATCGAAAGTAAAAAGAGTGTGTCACGAATTTTTGATTTTTTATTTTTTAATACTTATTTCACGGTCTTTGTGGTGCATTTATGATTTCTTACGCTCTTCACTTTCGATAGCAAATCGTTTAGAATGCAATCCAAAAAAAAAGAGACAAGGTGAGGCTACGAAGTACCGCGCAAAGAGGGGACTGGTAGGCTACGAATCACCGCACAAAGAGAAAGCCGATTATACTATCTCATATCCTAGTCAAAGTCCTATAGATGTATTTGTGTTTGTCCCTTTTTAGTGTCGCTATTTTTCGTTTCATCGAGTTTAAAATCACAACGGTGCTAAAGAAGTTTTCATTTCAACTCATACAAACGGTTCCATGACATTTGATCCGTCGACAATTGGCCCCCGACGTACTTATATACATTTTGCAGTCGGTTTAAGGAAAATACGGTACACCCAATTGCACAAAATATAACTAAGTGACCCCGAAGGAGTGTGTGGAGAGAGGATAAACCGTTGAATAACAAAGGTATAAAACATATTTTCATTCAAATGCATAAAGGAAAAATTTGCTTCTCTACCTATGTCCTGTGTGTATCAGCCCATAAGTACAAAAAATCAAAACTGTATAAATTAGCTTGATATTCAAACCAACTTATTGTGGGGATTTTTGTTGTCGATTTTATGTTTGAAATTGGTAAATAATGCACAAAAAAAAAAAATTGATAGTAAATACCATTTCGGTAAGCCAACTGTCATCGGATCAACTGTCGGGTCACCCATACAAACAGTAATGTTTCACAAATGGAAATAAATAACTCTGTAGATAATTCGATCTACTTGCCGCTCTTTATTAAATGTGAGTTCAGATGCTTTAACCGATTACATTCACCTTGGGCTGGTTTGTTTCTTGCCTTGATGATAATCTTCGCTAAAAACATTTCATTATATTCTTGTTGATATTATCTATTCGTAATTTTCAGAGAAACTTTCCAATGTTCCCGTATCCTTCTCTCAGACCGTAATAATTCGGTTTAGAAACACCGGATTGGGCTCAAACAATACAAGGGTCTAAATGGGATAATTAAGATATTATTACGCATTTTGCGTTTCAGTACATTTACCGCTGGAAAGGTACCGCAATGGCGCTGGGTCGAAACAATGTTTTTTTTTTTAAATTATAAAGGAGTCATTCAAGCGAGCCCAATTGCAGCTTGTTAAGTAGCAATTTGCGTAAGAGTTATAAGTGAAAACCTTGCGGGACGCCGCGGGCTAGAGGAAAACATTGTAATTTGTGAAATTGCCGTGGGTTTCCATCATACTCGGGATTAATCTGATTATTTGATTTATGTGTAAACAGCATTGAACGTAGGCGCACATGAAAGGAGCAATAATTCTTGTATGAAGAAGTCAAACTGAGAAACTCTCATTAGTTATTCTCTTTGAATTGACATTAAATAATTATCCAAAACTAATTGATCACATTGAAGTGATCATTCTCCAATTATGGCGCAATTTGTAATTCAAAGTCGAGTAGTTTTGCGGCTTGTGTTTGGGGAATACGGCATACGCCAAACAGATTGCTGAAACAACACGTGCGTCTTGTAGCGATGTTGGCTCCTAGCTTTAGCTACACAAAGTTAACCGCATGGCAAACCGTCAACTTTAATTACAGCGTATAATTACAAAGTAAAGAGTTAATAAACAATCCGCAATGCCGCGCATGTTTCGGCGGTTTCCCCGCGCTAGTGGGGGCGGATTCAGAGAAAGAGTACCCAAAAAGGGTCTTCCAAATTAATATCTAACGCCGGATTAAGGGGTGGGAAAATCTCATTAACGCACGCGGCTAACTATAAACAGTTTCATTAGGAAAGGTGCGTGCTAGCTTCTAAGCGACATTATCATCAGCTGTATATCATTTTACGTCTGGCTCTTATCGTCATTTGACTTAAGTTTGAGTACCTGCACCAGTTTGGCCCGCAGCTACGCGAGTTGGGAGATGGGAGAATGATCGCTAATTACGGACCCAACGTTGATCGGACAATCATTGCAAGTCCGCAGCCGACCACAGAAATGATATTTCCAATCGGATTCAGGTGTACCACATCTCTGGAGAATTTGGGACGGACGAGGTGATGGATGACCTGACGTGTTATTTTTAAATGCATTGGTATGTCTTCGGAAAACACTATTTTCCAAGTGTTGAAATTTTTTCCTAAATTACGTCATTTTCTGAAAATGCCTCAATTCCAATTTTTTATGGCTACGTTTGAACCTTTGACAAATAATTCACACGGGTTGAACGGTTTCGAAATAATAAACCTTTTGAACCGTAAATTTTTTTGATAACAATAATGAATGGCTTGTTTACTCGGGGGAGGTAGTTATTTAAATACGGCACGCTCTGTGAACGTCACGATATCTCATCACCCGTCAAATACACGTCAAACGTATCGCGCAGTTTGCGGATTAAAGAATCACGCTTTTCCCGGCCGATAAAAATTTCTGGCTGTTGAAAAATAAAACCCCTTCAAAGGCAAACATTCGAATTAACCGGGTTTTTTGTGGACTGGGTAAATGAAGTTCAACACGTCATCTAATAATAATTGTGTTGTACGCTGGGAGAGGGATTTATTCGATTGCGATCGCCGGCGTTACATTTGGGAAATCAACATTCATGCGAGTCGATGATTATCCAGTAGGATATTGTTGGCAGGAGCTAGGACTGCACTGGCACTGTGCTGAGCCGTGCCAATGCTATATATACTCGATAGCAGAATTACAGAAATACAACAGCTCTTGCTACACTCCGCATTACCGCATACGGGGTAGTTAAGTAGCATGTCAAAGCCGCGCTTCGCTCATTAACTGATGCCTTAATGCCTTGATCGTTTGTCCAGTAAATTCAGATGGAAATGTAAGCTCAGTTAATCGTGCATATTTGATACTTGCACAATTCATCCTAACTGGCGGTTGTTTGGTAACTTGGTAACTAGGAGATGTTTTCCATACACTTCAGTTGTGCACTAGTTGTTGTGCACATCTTATCTGGTGCTCGCTCATTTACCTGTGAGGTAAGAAACAGTTTTTGACTTTTGGGGTTTGGAGCGAGACAAACATATTTTATTCTATCATCGAAGAAGAATATAATTCTAATAAATTTAAACGAATACATGAAAAAAAACATGACACAGAAAAATTAAAAGTTGACTGTCGCAAATGGGACGCCATTGAATGTGAAAAAGTAGTCGAAGGTAATACAGTTAATTCTGAATTTGTAATATGAGATCCACAAAAATGACTTAAAAACTAGAGGTCTCAAAGACCGAGTTGGATAGGGGAGAGATCTTCGGTGCGAGTCCCAGTTACGTTACCTTTTTATTTTTCAGTGTCTTGTTTTTTTTCATATTTTCAATTAGATTTCTTAGTATTATCTTCTTCTTTAATGATATATTACATTGGTGTGTATAACCTTCAAAAGTTATTTTATCGAGAGTTATTCCAATAAAAATAGAATATTTTATTCTATTTTAATAATAAATATTTTATATATAAAATAGAATATTTTTTTTTTTTTTTTTTTTTTAAAAGAAAGACAAACATTCCCGGGTTACGAATAACCCAAAAATTTTTGAAAATCTCCTACTACCACCACAGAAAGCTGAAAATGTTGCTTGTGTTGTGATGGAGGACTTAGCCAGTCGAGGAATCGAACACGCGACGCTCGGGTGGGATCCAAGCGGTATGCCCACTCAACCACTGACCGGTCAACTTTTTTTTTTTTAATATTTTATTTTATTTGCATCATAGCACGATCCCACTAAGGGTTCTTCGCTTTTGATCACCAGGCAGTCCAGACGTAGTAACAAACACTTGATTCTTTATAAATTACAATTATATTTGGATGATTTGTACAGCGCCGTTTTTTGTGAAAAATCATCTCAAGGGCGCTGAACAAACTTATAATATATTTCTACAATGCTCTAACTTAGGTAGGTACTTATATTCGTGTTCTCGACAATAAAGTACATTGAGAGTAACATATTTTATTTAAATTGGACACTAATCACTCTAATATTCCAACTGACCAATGGAAATTATATTGGCATAGCCGGTAATTGGTATAGCCGGTAATTGGTAATACCTATTATTGGCTTATAGTATTACCTAATACTATAGATACATATCATATAATACTATACGCATACAATCATGTCTCTTCTCCTCATGTTGTTAATTTTCCGACAGACCATAACTTGTTTTTCATAAATACTTGTTATACCCCACACAAATACTTTCAATTTATTTACTCTCTGAAACCTATAATTTACTGTCTTTCCGGGAACGGTGAATAGTACTGAATAGTTTGTTGTTTGCCGCTGCCGTTTTGTATTGTGTTCAAGTTTACCGCGGCCGCACAGCATTGTTACTTGTTACCGGGCCATGTGACGAACCGGTACGCCACCGCGCCCGCGCCGCGGCCGGGGGCAATTCAATCTGCTCGGCGAATACTGGGAATTTAGGAATGTTGCCTGAGGTCGCTTTGAAGCTTGTTTTCAAGGTATATGAAGTCCACACGGAGTCGCGTACGGATATTGGTTACTGGCGAGGGTACTGTTGAAAATGCATCCCTGTTTATATCCAGCTGCAATCTGAATGCATCCCTGTAGCCAATGGCGGAACTGCGTAATACAAGATCTCGCGGATGGGGTCATTTTTAAATATGTATACCTACGTAATACATATTTTAAAAGTTTTAGTATTGAAATACATATTTTTGAAGCTACGAGAGATGGGAAGGCTAATAGAGATATTGAAAAAAGGGTAAATGCAGGTAACTCCATTAACGAAGGACTGAATGGCGCAAATAAAAAACAAACTGTCAAAAGAAGCGAAGCTAGCAGTCCACAATGGAGTCCTGGTACCTAACCTGATGTATGGCAGTGAGGCATGGAACTGGCAGAGGAAGGATGAAATTAAACTGAATGCTGATGAAATGAGATCCCTGACGCGCATGTGTGGTAAAACCATGTATGACCATGTGAGAAATGTGGATACGTACCTACGGCTGACGTAAGCCTAACGAGTAAGATTAAGAAAGGGCCCTCAGATGTAGAGCGAAAAAAACGAAGAAAGTAGTGTATGAAGAATATATGACGCAAATGTGGATGGTAGAAGTCGGGGACGCCTGAGGAAGACATGGCACGATCTAGCGAATCAGATACTTGAGTCGGGCCATCTCAAGTCAGAATAATAGAAGAGTATGTATGAGACGATGTATTAATGTGAGTGAGGCAAAGAGTGTGTGCCAAGATTGAGTTGTTTGGCGGTCCGTCCTCTCTGCCTACCCCTGCTAAGAAACGGCTTTATGGTTAGTTAGTTATTTAGCTAGCGACTCGCTGGAAAGCACCCTTCGCGTGATTTATTTACTAAACGGCAATGAATTAAATTATCGGCTGATTTTTTTTGCGGGGTTTCTCAACTAGTTTGAGGTTCCGCCACTGGCTGAAGTTTGAGGCTTCACTCCTAGGCCTGTCGTAGCCTGCCTGCACATGCGATGCCGGTACGATACCGTACTGCTGAAACAACAGCCCAACACACGTCTATTATACACAGAGCTTTCGGCAATGGCGCCACTGATTATCATAATATATGGGATCATAATTATTATTATTACCATTCATTTGCCGCACCACGCAAACTTTTGAACAAGTAGGTATTCAAACATAAGATTTTTTATTTATTTGTCATGGGTGCAGTTATCAAAATTACGCAAAATCTACAGAAATACCTTCTATCTATAAATATAAGATCTAGGTATATATAAGAATATAAATATATCTATATATGTATATATAAATATAAGATATATATAGGTATATATATACAAGAAATATCTTCTATCGCAAAGTTAACCCTGTTTTCTATTTTCCATACAAATTTATGTAAATGGTTTGTATATGATTCAAAACACACTGGCTTAAGACGGTTCGATGCCAATTCAACAAAATGGCTTTTCAACACCCCTTTGAAAAGTCATTATTAGTTAAGAAAAAAAAAATTGAAAAATAGCACATAACCTTACTTAAAGTAACCTTTTTAACCAATTTTTAAAATATTTTTTTCATCACTTTTACTGATTATTCAAAGGAGGTGTTGAAGTTGCATGATTCTGAGTTGTCCGGTCAACGCTTAAGGACCCGCAACCCGGATTTGTACCGATTTATTACATACTTCCCTTAAACACGGTAAGATTTAAAGCTCTTAAAAAATATTTATTTATTTATTTATTTATTTATTTATTTAATACAAACGGCATAAGTATGCCATAAACATTAATTACATGTCACAAATTCATATTCAAAATATTAGTAATGGTAAAACAGTGTATGTATAACAGTTAATTGTGACGATACATTGGGAAGTGACACCAGAGATACAATATATGTTATTCTTGAAGATAATATCTAGACTTTGCCCGCGCCGAAACGCAAATTATATAAAATTCCCTCGATAGAAAAAAATCGCAATGTATGCTTAAAAAATTATTATTAACACGTTTGTTTCAGTTATTTTACAAGTTATACAGGGTGTTAAGGGACGTACTTGACTTACTTTAACCAGTGATTCCTGACATTATTTAGAGTAAAAAATGTAAATGAAATTTTGGTCTCCGGTGACTTTTTTGACGACTTTTTTTTTTTTTTTTCAAAATTTTTTTCTTCAAAATCAAACAAAAAAAAATTTCTTTCGCATGTCGTCACTGGTCACTCAGCCGGGTACCCAAAGAACCCCTTACCCCGCCTCCAACTGTTCAACAACTACCATTTTTTTATGTTTTTGTAGAAAAAAAAAAAAAAAAAAAACATCAAAAATGTCACCGAAGACCAAAATTTCATTTACATTTTTTGCTCCAAATAATGTCAGGAATCACTGGTTAAAGTAAGTCAAGTACGTCCCTTAACACCCTGTATATATTTGAAAAAATTCATAGTGTTTCTTTAAATGCTGTTTAAGATAATGCCCGCGAGATTTTTGCTCTATTTTAAACGAGTCGTGTTTTATTAAACATTTTCGCAATTTTCGAATCGATTTTGTCGCTGTAAATGTTAGCACTCTCCTCTAACATTCGTAATTTCGTATCTCTCCATCTTCTTCTTTTCGGGCCCGGTTGCAGAGCCTTAAGATATTTACCTCCCAGGTAAGTATGTTCCTGTATATTTTCTGCCTGTACAGTACATTTTTACGCAGCATCGCATTCATTGGTCAGATCGATGAACCGGTGGATGCAATTTTTAACCAAAAGTTGTTACAATGTTTTTTACAGTTAGAAGTTAGAAGTAAGATTGTAGAAATGTATTATGAGTTTGTACAGCGCCGTTTAGGTGATTTTTCACAAAAACGGTGCTAAAAAGTCATCCAAATATTGTTATTATTATTATTTTTTGGCACTCATGACACACATGACACAATATGACATTTCCTGTAGCCCCATCAAAATATTATTATTATTTTTATTATTTGGCACTCATGACACACATGGCACAATTTGACATTTCCTTTAGCCCCATCCAAATATTGTTATTATTATTATTTGGCACTCATGACACACTTGACACAATATGACATTTCCTCAAAGGGGATGATTCCAAGAAGGCTACACGAACTAACTTATTCGTTATTGAAATAATAGACACGCATTCGAACTATTTAGCTGGCCGTTAAGGAAATTTTCGTGGCTAATTACAAAATACATTATTACACACTTACCAGTATTACCTTAATTATATTACAGAACCTTAATTATTGGTCATCTTATTATAAAAATATGTCGTCAAATGTAAATATTGAGACTTTTTTTTTTTTACATGAGCTCCACACAGGAGGCCCTGAGGAACATAATTTCCCTCAGGGCCTATGTCATCTTTGGGGAGGCTGTGTGGAGCGTTTTTTTAAGGAAAGGAAGGAGAGGAGAGTTCTGGGAAGGGAAAGGGTTTTAGGGGTGGGTAGGAATCTGGGGTTCAGTATCTCCTGATCATCCGCCTCCAAGGCCTAGACAAACCTCACCCCATGAACCCGGGCACCCCTGCTAAATCACCAAACGTAACGAACCACTTGGGGTGACCTATGGCAGAGGTGTTGGTTATCCAATAAAGGTTCCCGGGGCGGCGGTACCCATTCCTGCCTCCCAAATTGAACTGACTGTAGACATCCGTAGGAATACTAATTACCTACTTCTTTTGCCCTGGTTGAGTTACATTGGTGGAAAATATAAATCAAATATTTTGACGGTATCGTATTTTAATTAAAACTTTTTACAGCTGTCCTCTAAATTTTGTCAGTAGGTGAAAATACTTTCGCTTTGCAATAAAAAAAAAAAATTGAATATTTGAAAACTAAAAACTGTTTTCGAAAGGTAATGCAATATGCTTTCAATCTTCTTTATTATTAAAAATAACATGTTATTTTTGAAATATAAAAATTTTGAATGCAAACTTTAAAAAGTTTTTTTAAGGTATTTTCTAACTAAAATTACTGATAACGAAAAAAAACACACACACGCATATTTTATTAGACAAATGAATTGTAAAAATTATTGTGACCGCACTTTTTTGTCGTTTTATATAAAAATAATTCTTAAAAAATTTCATAATTTTTTTTCAATTGCGATCTGAAATTTTGGTTTCAAAAAGGTGTACAGTTTAATTATTTTTTGTTTAACTTTTGTATTTGAATATAAAGTGTGTTGTTTTCTCTTTCCAATACCGTTTAGATCATACTTCTCACTAGTATGATACTAAGGGAGACAACGATTTCTAAGAGACCTATGTGAGCTGGGATTAAACGGGTTAAGGTACGAAAATATAAATCAGAGCAATCATTTGGAGTAGAGATGAAACGGATATCCGGTAACTATCCGGCATAAATTTACTATCCGGCCGGATACCGGATAGTAACTCAATATACGGCCGAATACCGGATATTCAAAAAATACGACAATTTTCTATAATAAAATGCAATACATTAATCTTTCTGAGGTAAATATCAATAAAATGGCTTATAATTATGACGGCTTTTTTTTAAGTCGAATAAGTTACGAAAAAGCCATATTAATTCATATTTTATTCAACTAATAATAATTTATTAATTTAACTGCAAACAAAAAATACCTTAACACTCACGTACCTGCCTTTTCCCCTTCACCACCACGAGAAATTTGAAGCCGGCACAACAAGCAAACCGCAAACTTATTATTTTCACTCTTAATGTCGAAATATTGCCAAATAGGCGATCTTTTTTTCAATGAATATCCGGCCGCCGGATATCCGGCCATCTATCCTTTATATCTGGTATCCGGCCAAACTACTATCCGTTTTATCTCTAATTTGGAGTTTTGTTCTCCCATCCAAAAACTAAACACTCTGTCATATTATGTTCATAATGCTTTATCCCCTGTTACGCTATAAGTTACGACTAAACAAATTAAAGGAATCTTCTGTTCACACAGTATGAAATAACATGTTCTCATTTCACTTCTTGATTTCTTTCCAGAAGGCAGATAAGATTTAATATAAACACTCCCGGCTGGGACTTTTCTCATATACTCGTAATATTAGCCAATATTTTCCACGGGTGAACCAGAGTTATAAATCATAGTTCTAGTCGTAAATTATAAAGTCGCACGAACAAATTTGAATATATCTAAAATACTCGTTTATCCTGTTATCTTATAAAATAAATCATATGACGTCACAATGTCCAAATTTCCACCTTATTCTTACAACTCTCCTTCATCTCAAACGCTGAATTCAGCTTCATAACTTTTCTGGAAAGAAGAATTAGATAGCTCCACTGGCTCTCAGTACAGTAGTAGTGGACTCGCACCGTATCACGTAAAAAAATTACTTCATGATTTTATCTGCCAAATAATTTTATTTTAGACTTCGTTTTTTTGCGGAGCTTTCTGAATTAAAGCTTTTAATGATAGGTCATTCCGATACCTATTTAGCCTTTTTCCAGCAGTAAAGCCTAGCGGAAATCCCGGAGTTTCCTCCTGTAGATATACACACATTTATTACTGGCGCTGGCGTCCTGACAAGCCGAGTGGCGTCCTTCGCCATCCAGCAGCCCCCGGGACCCGCTAAACCTTTTCCCCAAAACCTTAAAAACCTTCCCAAATTCGTTTCAAGTGTTCCGGTCACAAATCTGCTTCCGTCCTGGGGATATTCTTCTGAAGAAAAACTTTGACGCGAACGGTTCAATCCCTTTTTGTATACGTCGAACGTGCAAACACTAGACCTCGATTTGGAGAAGAAATTTTATTTGTTTGCCTTCGATGTTTTCGTGTATTATTATTGACTTTGACGAGTACATTCAAGCAAGTTTTTCAATTTCTGTTTTTCTAATAGGACTCCGAAAAGATTTCGTGTCAAAGTTTAGGTACATATTTATTCTTAAATTTAAGTAAACGTCTGAGAAAGTAACTGAGCGTGAAAAGTTTTTATTTGTAAAGCGTCTTTAATTTTAATTTCGCTCTGCCTACGGTGCTCTCGTACTTCTCGAGAATTTATTTATTTTGAAAATTAAAAATATGCTGGTAGGTTCCTAGAATTTGAAAATGTAAACCTAGTCGTAGACAGTCTTCTATGTTCAAAAAAGTTCTGTGTAATAAAAGTTCAAATCTTGTTAAAATTTCACTAGGTATTTTATTCCCTTTCGTCCTTATCGCTTTAATTAATATTGCCAGAGAGCCGACATCATAAAATATGCGATTAAATCACGTGAGAATTTAAAACCACTCCGTTCATCTTCACTTTGAAATTTCAAATATCCCAAGTCATGAAAAGTTTTGAAAGCTTCTGCGCTTAGTATCTAATCGAATTCCGACAAAAAATATGTAAATCTCTGATTTAGCACTTTTGCAGATTTAGTGATCTTTTTGTCGAAACTCCCATAAATAAAAGTTACGATATTCAAAGTGGTCGAAATATTTTTGACAACGCCCAATACCGATAATCGTGATTTACTGTTTAACGGAAGTAAAAATAAATTATAATGTACCAATAAATATGTGCCAACCACGATATTTATTATTCATCTTTAATTTATGTGTGGGTGATGAAAACTTTATTGTTTGTATTGAAATTAATTTTATAAGTGATGAAAATGTAATCGGTTCCGAAAGTAATAAATTTATCCTTTCGTATACAATAAAGGTCCACGTGGATCCTGGATACGACGTTTTAAAGTAAATGTTCGAGCTTTCGCTCCAAAGTTCTCTAAGCGGAATTTATGGCTGGAGTTCCTGACGAGGATATTATATAAAGGAGTTTAGTAGAAAGTCAAAGAGAGAAAGAAGTATTCGTTTATGGTATCGAGACCAATTATTATTATTATCACTCGCTTTGACTCGCCACATATCCTGGAACAGAGAAGCTTTGCCGTCCTTTTGAAATTGCTACCGCGTGCCGGTCTCTCGGATAGCTTTTTTATTTACTAGTCCATAAAATATGTTATTTTATAATATATCACAGTAGAGAACATTCTTCTCTTGAATGCATTCCGATGCCTTGTTTGCGGTTAAAACGTGGATATCCGCAAATAATGCACGGCTGATGTAAGCGTAATGAGTAAGATTAAAAAGAGATCCTCAGATGGCTTGGGCATGTAGAACGAATTAACAAAGAAAGGAGCGTAAGGAGAATACGTGATGCAGATGGGGATGGTAGAAGAAGTCGGAGACGCCCGAGGAAGACACGGCACGATCAAGTGAACCAGATACTTGAGTATGACAAGAGTCAGAATAATATAAGAGTATATGTATGAATGTGGTTGAGGCAAAGAGTGTATACCAAGACCGAGTTGTTAGGCGGACCGTCCTCTCATCTTCAAATATTCCCGCTTGATAAACTACAATTTCAAGTAAATTCGTTGATTCTAAATGTAGCCCTAGATGAAGTACTTTTTTTAAAAGTTTATAAAAACTCTTTCAGCTTTTAGTATCACACATTGACATAAATGCAATTAAAAATATTAAAATTTGGAACGCAAACATAAGTAGATATATAATTTTTTTTAACTCGCTTACTGATGTTTTTCTTGTGAAATGTATTTAAAAAAAAACCTTTATTACACAAGCGAATTATAAATGTTATGAGACTCAATTTTTTCGTTTCGTATATATATTTTTATAAATTTAGCAAAACTGTTTGAGAGAGCGCTGTTTGGCAGTTTTTTGTTATAGATATTTTATTACAGGTTCACCAAATTAGTGATTTTAAATAACCTACTATCAATAAAATCACAAACTTGAGTCAGGTCAAGAACAAAAAAAAACTATTTGTGAGAAGATACCTACTGCATGAATATGAATAACTATTTAATGTCAGGAAAGATGAGTGCATCGTTTCAACCTTTCTATATTTTGTCTAGTACGAGTACCTTTGTATTTAATTATGTTAGATTCTTTAATTTAAAATTTTAATAATGACGATTTTTTCTTTCTTTGCAGGTTTGTTTACAAGGATTGCACTCCTCCTTAATAACCACGCCCTACGTTCAACGTCAAGATACATCGGTAAGACAATTATTTTTTCAGGATCATTCGATCGCTAAATTTACCTCATTTCTTAAAGATTACTGAAAAGGTCATGTACCTACCTACGAGATGAAACTATAATTCGATCTGTAATCCGGTGTGGTCATCCGCGAGAGATGTACCTACCAGCGTCATTTCTTCAGCTCCGATTGGTTGAAAATCACGACTTCCGGTTCCACGGTCTATTCAACGGCACCGCACCGTGAACTTGGGCCAATCAGAAGCCTTTGTATTGCCGGCGAAGCCTCCAATCGACTAAACCACGCATCGGGTGCGATTGTCATCTTAATATATTGAGTTGTATCTGAGCAAATAATAGATGTCACAACGGTATGGAAAATAGATTACGCTAACCATTGTTAGAACTCTTAACATTATGTACGAGTATAAGCTGGGAGCGGGGACATTCAGAAACTCTTGTTAAAGTTATTTGTGCCCGACGTAGAATGTGTATTCAAGGCTGACAAAAATTGCTTTCAATTCATTTGATATTGAAAAACGTGTTTACAATTGTATTTTAAGTAGAAATAACGAGTCGTGTCGACGAAAGGAAGTTGTGAGATTATGCGTATCAATAATATTAACTTTTTTTTTTCATATGAAGCAGGTACTTTGTGATGTGACATTATAATTTAAAATAAAACAATAACTTTGTAAACTCCACTTTTTTATGACTTGTGCTGACCGAGTTTCGCTACAACCGTAGTTTCTTCAGGGCAGTATAATAGTAGAGTATTATACTGCCCTGAAGAAGCTACGGTTGTAGTGAAACCCGGTCGGCACAAAGTATACAAAAGAGTGGTGTTCACAAAGTTATTGTTTTATTTTACTCTAACCAATAAAAAAAGGTGTATACAATTGTTTAAATAGGTGGTCATTTAGTTCAGTTGATTCAATTTAAAACATGTATCTTGAAAATTTGAACGGTGTATTAATGTGTTATTTCTGCTATTTCTTTCTCAACAAATAGGTATAGATGAGAAACTAGTCTAATCTAATCTAATTGCGTCAATAAAATGTATTATTCGTAGGACTTTGTACTTACAACACGGCGAGATATATGATCTACATCTGATTTTATTAGTATTTCAATCGTGTAAATTTCTCCAATAAAGTAGGGAAAACTTGATTGCTTGTTTTCTCACGCAGATGGTGTAATTATTGAGAGATTAATGTTGAGAGTAATAATGCTAGCCAAAAAAACGATTATTTTTGGTTAACTTTGAAGGGTTTTCTGCGACGCGACGAGTTAATGTCGGATTTGATGTGCCGTAAGCCGCCGTGACAGCCAATTATTTTGGAAACGACTGTCGACCAAATCTAAAACAAAGTTTCACCATTATTGCCAGAAAGTCAACCACAAAAGCGCAAATCTTCGTAATCTTTGAAGCGACTGTAAATCATTCTCTTCGCGGTTAACGGACCGTCGAGGAATGAACTTCCAGCCAAGATTCTGGTCGATAGGTTAGTTAACTCAGTGTTTTATCTGTCTTGTCTATGTCGTAATTAAATCTGTAAATCTCAATTAGTTCCCCACTGCAATCCACTTCCCAGGCGAAATTTAATAAAATAGTACTTATTGTCTAATCTCGGTGTAATCTGTGTATATTTCATATTTTAATTTTTAATGGCTCATTGTTTGTGTATTTTTTACCGGTAGTAGTTTCGCAGAAAATTGAAGCCCCATTGTTCCTGTGAGCTTTTGACGACTGTTTTAAATTTGTACCCGAAACATCGACTATAATTTTCTTATAATAATTAAAGCAATCACGGAGTTGTTATACGGCGCGCTGCGGTAGAATATTATTTAAGAAACAAGACACTGAAGTGTTTTAGAGCAATTTTAGTGCTTTCCCTCCGCGTAATTAGTTCTTAAAAGCTTTTATTCTTGTAGGTATACTTTTAAAAGTAGTAATTTATTAAAATCACATTAAATTCAATTTTTACGAGAGTTCTAATTTTTTTACAATTTAATGTGAGAAATTATAGACGCAAGTATAATATAATTTTCATAATTTGAAAAAGAGTGTTTTTTATAATTTCCCACATAAAAACTAAAATTATTTTCACCTTGAACGTTAATTAAATTTACGTAATTCCTTCTCCACAACATCGGTAAGGTTTTGTTCAGAGTTCGTTCCGAAATGTGTAGTCGTTTTAGGTTTTCCATCAAATGTCATTAAGTTTTGTCACGCCAACTTTATTATTTTATCATTGTTTATGTTCCGTGCTGAAAGGCCACGGGGTTATTGAAAATTTCTCTGTGGGGGAGAGTATTTTATAATTATTAGTGTTTGTCGTAAACATTTAAAAAACATGTGAAATCGTTAGATCAGCTTGTTAAGTTATAATCAACCCGGCTCATAAATTGGCTATGTTTTGAATTAGTTGTTTGTTCATTTGCTCGTAAATATTTAACGAATAGAATATATTAAATAAATTTTCAACTAAAAGCAAAATGAGTAGATTGTTTTTTTTTTAATGGAAGCTACCATATTAAAATTCATTTAAAGTCTGAGAAACTGCACGCAGAATGCAATAAATCACCTATAATTAGATGATGCTATGTACACTAGCCTGGAGTGAAAGAGGTCGAAAAAAAACCTTCGAATTTCGTCAACCCTGTATTAATGTACAATCCTTCAAAACAGCCAAGGCTCTGCAACCGGGCTAGAAAAGAAGTAGATGGAGAGATACGAAATTACGAATGTTAGAGGAAATCGCTAACATTTACAGCGACAAAACACGACTCGTTTAAAATAGAGCAAAAATCTCGTGGCATTATCTTTAACAGCATTTAAAGAAACACTGTGAATTTTTTCATACCTATAACTTGTAAAATGACTGAAACAAACGTGTTTATAATAATTTTTAGAGTATACTTTGCGATTTTTTTCTATCGAGGGAATTTTATATAATTTGCGTTTCGGCGCGGGCAAAGTCTAGCTATTATCTTCAAGAATAACATATATTTTTTAAGAGCTTTAAAACTTTCCGTGTTTAAGGGAAATATGTAATAAATCGGTAGAAATCCGGGTTGCGGGCCCTTAAATACCCACTTTATTACATGTAGTATTATAATGTTAGATTAATGTATTCTTAAGTAATTCCTACTATGGTATTTTGCTAACACAGTTGCCAACAACGCACCAAGACTATGCCATTTTTTTTTCTTAATTATTCTACAGTCTCAATGTTTTTCTGTTCAACAGTCTCAAGCTGGTCAATAATACTTTTACAATATTTTTGTTGTATTAATGACTTACTTAGTGTACACACCTGTCTTGATGTGTGTGTTTTAAAATACAAATAATACCCAATCACGTCTACTCCATTCATGCGAAAATAATCCTTTTCTCTTAGCGCAGACCGTATTGATGCTTTTGTTGTCTGGTTGGTCCTATGTTTCGATACTTTTTTACTAAAAACCAGGCACTAATTTACATAGACTTCATATAATTTTACTGTTTGAAATGTTCATTTTTTTAGCTTTGTAAATTTTTAGTGACATCTAGCTAGGATGTAAGCCAATTATCAGTATTACTACTGTGTGAATGTTTTCGCCAAAATAACCAAGGGATGCTCTACTGTTTCCTTTGCAGGAGCAACCGCTAACAGACAGGAGTACTAACTACATTGCAACCTGTCCGCAGTGTCATCCGGTTTGCCGTGTTAATCCCATTCTAACAGCTTTTAGAGCATTTAATGCCATAGTTACATAATTCCGCCATTCTCTTTGTCGTTGTCATTGGAATTAGCTTACCCATATCAATTAGATTTCATTCCAACTCTGATTAAAAAGTAGAATAGACGCTTTTCTATGACGATATTACAAATCTCTTGATAAAAACTTTACGTTGAATGTTAAATTAAAAGGCCACCACTTTTTCGTTCATCGAAACAACGTAACTTTTCCACCGAAAAGTATAAAACGTTTAATGTAGCGAAAACTTCCATTTATCACGAACTACTGACCTTTGATATTGTTATTCTGGTATATTTGAACCAAATTTACAGTCATCGTTTGTGTTTCCTAAAATATCGAATAGGTGAACGTGTTAAAAACGATCCTTTGGTATATACTCCTACTCTTGCAATAGAGAACTGCAGTCCAATTTTTTTAATGAATATTGACCTTCTAACTTAATTAACTGCATTTTTATTTTTAGAGTTAGTTTTAATAGATAAAATAATTGTCAAAATTTTAATTTTTCAAGATCGAGAATCGTGTGACATCATAACTCCTGAAAAGTTACTATAGCCGGGCAATCAGCTGATCAACTGCCGCCATTTTGAATTTCGTTGTTCGAAGTATTCTCCCTAGAAGTAGCATTACTATTTTTTTTGCAGTAGTTTTTGAATATTTTCAATAATAGAGATAAACTTATAAGAGATACCTTTATTTTTTAAACATTATTTAGGCCTAAATAATGTTTCAATAAACACAACAACTAAATCTCTGTAAACACTATGTAAATAAACGAATAAATTAATACGATGGCTTGTGTCAGACCTACATTCCCATACAATGACTTCTCCGGTGACGTCACGACACAACGAACACCACTAAACATTTCAATAATGCCAACTTGACGGCGTGTTTTTACGACCCGATTAAAAATGGACTTTTTAATATTTTTTTAAAAACTCTGTTTAATATTATTAAATAAAACTTATATATTCAAAATCAGCGTTTATTGGTCTATACGAACATATTTTTTTAAAGCCATAATATTTTTCACTGGCGTTCCTTATTGTAAACAGTTTTCTTTGATGATAATAAAGTTTTTGGGCCGTATAAAAACAGCCTATTTTTACCCAAATAATATTTTCCAATAACTTGAGAATAAGACCAACGAAAAGTAAGTAGTCTGTTGTTTTATCTCCATTGATCGTGTACTTTCAAAAAATTATTTCCCAGAATATAGTCCAATTAGATCATTCAACAGCGCAGGTAGCTCCTATAAATTTATCAACGTCTTAAACGTGTTTTATTTGTGTTTCAAAGACCTGTAATTTCTTTAAAAACTCGTTAACTCGGCGTTTGATTACATAAGTGGGATGATTTTCTTTACATTGTGTGGTAGGGAAGGCAGGGGTAGGCAGAGAGGACGGACCGCCAAACAACTCGGTCTTGACACACACTCTTTGCCTCACTCACATTCATACATCGTCTCATACATACTCTTCTATTATTCTGACTTGACATTTCCCGACTCAAGTATCTGATTCACTTGATCGTGCCATGTTTTCCTCGGGCGTCCCCGACTTCTTTTTCCATTCACATTTGCGTCATATATTCACTATTTTCTCCTTTCATTCGCTTTACCATCAAACCATCTGAGCGTCCCTTTCTTGAAGTCATTAGTTATCAATCTTAGTTATAATATAAGCCGCTTGTAATATATAGGTATAGATTAAATGTATAAATTAAATTGTAAAGCGCTCTTGGGGTGATTTTCTCACGAAAATGGCTCTATAAAAATCATCCAATAATAATAATTATTATTATTCATCTTACTCATTATGCTTACATCAGTCTTACATTCTTTGCGGATATCCACATTTCTCACACGATCATACATGGTTTTACCACATATACGCCTCAGGGATCTCATTTCAATTTACTTTCATTCTGCCTTCATGCCTCACTGCCATTTATCGGGGTAGGTACCGGGACTCCATTGTGGACTACTAGCTTCGCTTCTTTTGACAGTTCTTCCATTAAGGCTCTGCAACCGGGCCCGAAAAGAAGAAGATGGAGAGATACGAAATTACGAATGTTAGAGGAGAGCGCTAACATTTACAGCGACAAAATCGATGCGAAAATTGCGAAAATGTTTAATAAAACATGACTCGTTTAAAATAGAGCAAAAATCTCGCGGTCATTATCTTAGACAGCATTTAAAGAAACACTGTAATTTTTTTCATACATATAACTTGTAAAATAACTAAAACAAACGTGTTAATAATAATTTTTGGAGCATACTCTGCGATTTTTTTCTATCGAGGGAATTTTATATAATTTGCGTTTCGGCGCGGGCAAAGTCTAGATATTATCTTCAAGAATAAAATATATTTTTTAAGAGCTTTAAAACTTACCGTGTTTAAGGGAAATATGTAATAAATCAGTTCAAATCCGGGTTGCGGGCCCTTAATGGAGTTACCTGCATTTACCCTTCTTTCAAAATGATGGAGCAAAAATAGGGATAACCTAAGCACGGTTCTATTTTTCGTAACTATTAATTCTATGGTAAAGTGTCTTCGCCCAAATCACTCTGATGTTCTCAACCAATTACAACAGTGGCCACTTTGTAAAGGTACGGAATTACTCGACCTGCTCGAGGCTTTGCATGGTGATCACATTCATTTAGTTTCGACCCGCGGGGCAGGAAGTAACTAGCTATGAACTTCCAAGTGTTTCTGTTGGCAAATCAAACACACGGTTAGGCTACTCGCCGATCCGCTGACACAGTTAGACTTAATCTAACTCGCAAATTACACCGCCCAAGTCCAACGGGATTCGGTTCAGTGCCGCAATTGGACTCCTACCAACTTGGGGCTGTTTGCCAACGGTCTTCACCCACAAATCTAAAATAATACAATTCTACAACACTTTGTAAAAAGATATAAACGATATTGGATAGGCGACAAGTTTGGTCGTACCATTTGACAGACAAAAACTTGACGCCTTTTACAAGGTCCGAAAAACTGTAGTGTTGTTTTGTATGTGCACTGTGCAGCATGCCCGTTGTATCCGAACTCCGGACATGCAAAAACTACTGTACGAAGCGAAATTCTTCAATATTTTTTTATTTGAATATCGCCCAAGAGCCCTATCTGCCCAGAGCCAGTGGAAGTTAAGAGGAGAATGCGATGGCGCGTAGAGCGTTCAACATTATCTGGTCGTGAAACAAATTGTTAAATGCTATAGCCATTTCAAACGACGCGACGCGACGTTTCGATACTGAATGGTGGTCTTTCGTCTGGGAGAATATCTTTCACCTTGGATAAGTACTGAGAATATCTACCATTCTATAATGCTTAGGTACTTTATACACTCTCATTGTGAAGGAGTCAGATTGCACTCTCTTCGCTTTGTGTAGTGTTTTCACCAGCCTCTCGTTCTCACGCTAAGTACCCACACCCTGTCATGTTCGATGGTTTTACGCTCATTCGAACGTGTCACAACGTGTGTACCGCCTCACTTGGTGCTTTTTTGTTCGATGCGAAAAAGATTCAAAGTCCATAATTCTTGTTGACATTCGGCAGAAATTAAGTCTCGAAAACACATCGAACATGTTAGTTGACCATCTGAAGCACAATGAGGTGGTTGTCCTTGTCATTGGAGAACAGACATGGATATTTGGAGTTTTCCTCGTGATTTTATAGAAAATTTTATTAATTATATATATATATATTTTTTTTTTTTTTTTTAAAAGAAAGACAAACATTCCCGGGTTACGAATAACCAAACAATGTTTGAAAATCTCCTACTACCACCACAGAAAGCCGAAAATGTTGCTTGTGTTGTGATGGAGGACTTAGCCAGCCGAGGAATCGAACACGCGACGCTCGGGTGGGACCCAAGCGCTATGCCCACTCAACCACTGACCGGTCAAAATTTATATAATAATAATAATAATAATTATATTTATATAATAATAATAATAATTATTATTATATTTATATCGTAAAGAAGAGTGCTTATGTGGACTACGAAGTCAGCAGATTTGACATTTGACCACAAATAAAACGTTGACCGGCCAACTCAGAATCACCTCAGAAAGGTCATTAAGAGTGATGATAAAAAATATTAAAAATTTGGTTAAATATGTTAAGTTAGTTTAGGGTTACCGGCTATTTTAAAATTATTTTTTCATAGTTTTAAATGACCTTTCTGAGGCATGGAACCAAATAAAACACTCACATTTTACCTTAGATATCTGAACCGACTGAGCGGCATCTCGTATCAAGCAGCTCAAGCGTGTAGACAGACGTAACGACGAGCATCATTTCAACTCAACATGTTGGATTGAGTCAAACCGTTGAACATGAACGGGCGTGGGTACTTAGAAATACTCACAAAAAACGATTCGGTCATTTGGAGACGAAGCCAGCGCTCCTACTCAGGAGTATGACAATTTATAAAAAGTAACAAACTTTTATCACTACTTAAATTTGAGGGAGCGGGCAATACGGTTTTCTTCTTTAAATATTTCGATGAGGTGTCTCTTGCTTGTTCATGCTAATTGATACCCGCCCCTAGATTGTTTCTCTATTCGAAGTTTCTTGTCCCTAAATAGCTGAACTGGAGATTTAACGTGTAAATAACGCAAATTAACGCTCGGGCTAGTTCAAATACAAGTTACATTTCTAAGTGGTAGGTATTTATCGTAAAATATACGTTTAGTTCAAATGGCATTAGTTTTGGTTAACTTGCCATCCCCAATTTATACAGCTACTCCTAGAGCAGTGATGATCAACCCTTTCAATTGAAAGGCCAATTTGTCCAGAAATTTATTTGTCCAAGGCCAAAACAATAAATGCTGTTGATTTTTATCATTCTGAAATATTACAGAACGTATAAAAAGACGTATCTGTTTGCAATTTTGGGGGACTATTAATTTTTATCGTTCGGAAAGAAACAAAGTTTGGTCAAGAAAACTTTTGTTATTTTATGAAACGGAAACCTTTAAAATGCATCAAATACAGATTTTTTTTACATGCATAGCGCACAAGAGTCCCAACTGCTCCCATCTGGAGCCAGTGAGACTATGGCATCCCCAATTAGGGTATGTTGTGAGGCTGATGGTAGTGGGGTGGGAGGGAGATAGGTAAGAGGAAGGTGGGGAAGTACCCAGCTATTCAGATCTGGTCACCAAACACGGCGAAAGCCACTTCAGGCAACGTTTTAATTCTACCAGGGTAATACTGAGAGTATATTCCACTCTGGAACGTGCCGCAAATATACTATATATTATATTTTTGAATGTAGCTATTACTTTGTGGTTATCCATTATAATAAAATGAAACAATGCAACTTTGTATAAACCACTTATAAAAAGGGCAAATCCACCCCTACCCTAATAAAACATTGTTCTAAACTGTCAAATTAGTATAAGCTTTCCCTGACGAAGGAACGTTTGTTCCGAAACCGGTCGGATTTGCACATTTTATAAGTGGTTTATACAAAGTTGCATTGTTTCATTTTATTATACTATATATTATTTTATATGAATGAATTGTGAAATACACAAATTTATCAAATAAAATTTATTTGCCACGCCGGGATTCGATCCCGCGACCTTCGGAATGCGAGTCTAGCGCCTTACCGCTGCACTACGCCGGCCGTCGATCTCGACAAAAAAACGTTGTGCGTTATATTAGTTTATATTATATAAGAAAAATCTTATTATTTAGAGCGGCTGATGCACAATATTGAAGAAAGACTTTTTTTTCGCTGAATCCTTTTGCAAAACAGAACTGAAACCGTTGAATATTCTTTGCCGTATTTTCTTTAGTCCAAGTGGGCAGTACGAAGGGCTCGCAGGCCAAACGAAATGGGCTGGCGGCCCGCATTTGGCCCGCGGACCGCCAATAGCCGATCGCTGGTTTAGAGCCTTGCTTGGATTTCGGTTGTATCATCATTATAATACAATACGTGTTAATGATTACGTACGATCTAAATTACGTTATCTTTGTCCTTAGTTAATCTGTACTGAATTCAACTGAAGAAAACACAATTTGAATATATTTTTATACAGAGTGCTAAGAGACGTTATGACACTTTAACTAGTTATTCCTGACATTGTTTGGAGTAAAAAATGTTAATGAAATTTTGATCTCCCGTGACGTCTTTTAAGTATTTTTTTCGACATAAATAAAAAAAAAAAAGATTTTTAATTTCCGCTGTTACGATACGGGCCAATCACAATCGAGTCGGGCGCCCGGCAGGCTCTCAGCAAGTAATATCGTACCTCACATTAAGGATTTTTAGTAGGTACGTCTTTTTGTATGGGAAAAAAAAAGTTGTTAATCTTTTTTACTCCTACCATCACGTAGAATCACCTCCCGAGGTTAATGCACTTTACCCCCGGACACCCTGTATAGTTTTATATCTGTGTTTGGCCAACCGGTGTTTTGTTAGCCATAAGTTCTTTTTTCTTTTATTTTTTTTAAAGAAAGACATACATTCCTGGGTTATATCCTACTACCAACACAATATGCGAAAAATGTTTTTGTGTCGTGGTGTCAGGACTTAGCCAGCCGAGGAATCGAACTTGCGACGCCCAGGTGGGACTCAGCCACTGACCGGCTGTTATGATAGTGTAAAGTCGTTAGTTGCACATCAACGATATTGTTGAATGTGCTTCAATTCATTGCTACGCTGACTGCACTGTTCACGTAGGTTATCTTTTTAACAAGGGCCCTTTCAGTTTTTATCTGAAGCAGAAAATTCTATCTAATGGTGAGCTCTGGCGTGATGAAATGAGCTAAGGGGCTTTGAAGTATATTTTACTTTAACAGTAACAAATTAAGTGAACATCCCATTTTAATTTTTTTAAATTGCCAAGCCTGAAGCAAATCTCATTCAATCAATCAATGCAAATATTTTTATTTCTTTTTTTATTTGTCTTAATGCTGCATACGAGTATTATATTATTACTGGTCTTCCATTAAAAGCATTTGCTTGTGGATGGAAGAAGAGTTTACGTTTCATATATGTTCAAATACAGTCATGTGTTTCGCATGTATAGATAGGTACAGTTGATACATTTCACATATGTTCAATTACTATATTCACGTATTGCACATATATAGGTGCAGTTAATACAATTAAATCGCAATCAAGACCCTTTAAGTAAAAGACACAAACATGTAATAATGGTTCGGTATTTTGTAAAAATGTATCAGACAACCTTGTACAAGATAATAATTTTATGTATATTATTTCCAAGCAGATAAAGACGTCATAAAGCTTTAGTTATTGTTATTAACGCTAATGGAATAGAATACTTACATAGATACGCTATTAAAGCCTTCATTTAATCTGTTAGAGAGATACAACAAGGACCTCGGGAAGTCAACTGAGAATAAGTTTTTTTGTCTGTTGTAACCGTTACGACCCATTGAGATTTTATTAACGTTGTTTTTGTCCTGGTCCTGTCATGGTCCAAGAGCCGAAGGACTTTCTCAGATTGTTTTCACGGTCCGCCGGAATGGGTGTATTCTAGGTCCTAGAGTCCTTATACTTTTCTATGGTTGCAGGACAGGGCCGCCGTGGGAAAATAATTTCCCTCGGGGCCTATGTCATCTGGTGTGGTGTGGTTCTATTTGAAGAGAGGAAGGAGTGAACATGGGTCTTGGAGACACCCGTGTTGTAGGAAGGAGGAAACGTAAAGGCCGGCAAATCGTTCCACAGCCGAGCTGTTGAAGAGTTGTTCAGTTGAAGCGTCACATGATGACACATGTCAACCTAGTCCATCCACCTAGTTAAATGATCATTTCTGGTATCATACACGTTCATAATAAATTAGGGAGTCTGTATTTTTTTCAAAATCTGATAAGAGTAGGACGAGTATAATCGTGATCCAGACAATTTTCGAAGACTAAGGATGGGTTGTTTAAAAAAAATTAACATTTGATCAAATATTTTAATTCAATTTCATGTTCTGAGTAAGTTCTATTCAAGTTGTGTTATTATATCATTATAGGCCAGTTGCTTCGAAAAAAATAAATAATCATAGAACATGAATAGAACTTGCACAGAACGTGAAAATTAACTTCAAATATTTGATGAATTGTTAAATTTAAGTAACTCATCCTTAGTCACCAAGGACAACAATATTATCAAACCGGTTCCACGACACACCTCTTTGAAAAGACATTAAAATAATTATAATAATAGGATAATTTGGAGAGCGCCGTTTTTGTGAAAAATCACTTCAAGGGCGCTTTACAATTTATTATGAATTCTTAGGCTCTATCTAATTTTATTATTTACAAATAGATATAGAAACATACTTCCTTGGTAGGTCACTTCCGATAGATACACTTTATTAGAAAATTGGGGAAGATACGACTTTGCCCGTGGCGGACATTATATTTATAACACTGGCCATTGCATGATTTTACCTTTGCTACCTTCATCCACTGTTGGTTTCAAATTTATATGAAGATTAATGCCAAAGTTGAGTTTATATTTATTTTGAAAGACTAGAGAATTTAGGACTCTTTGGGACTGGAGATTTCCATGAAATGACCTTTACAAAAGCTTAAAATACGAATTTGCTTATATTTTTACATAATTAGTTATTTACAATGTTGCGGGCCGTGCAGGCGAAGGTGAAAAGTTTTTAACTTATGAATACGACTGTCTGAAGAGGTGAGTTTTAAGTTTATCTCTGAATTCCGCTGAATCTGTGATCATTTTTAGCTTTAGGTCCTGATACTCCACTTTGGTTCCTTCAACCTTCTGATGGCTGATGATGCTGCTGACCTGAGGGTTGATTGTCGTTCAGGGTTGGTTGATTTTGACCTAACCTAACCTAACCCAACGTAACATATTTAACCAAGTTTTATTTGGTTCACCACTTTTAATGACTTTTCAAAGTAGTGATAAAGTGCCATTTTTTGAGTTGTCCGGTCACCATGAAACCATTTGATTTATTTGTGAAATTCAAATTTATTGACTAATATTGTCATCTGAAGAGCTCTTCACAAAACTAGAAAAGGAGTCAAAACTATTGCTCTAACTACCACTGAAATGTCTTGCATAATTTTAATTTGACTTTTTATAAATAGCGCTCACATGGGTCTCTATCTAATTGTATTTTAATTCGATTTCACATTGTTTTAAATTTTTAGTTATCTAATATTGTCTTCAAAACTGTATTTTTTCTTCTTAAGACTTTGCACTCTCACATGAGTTGCCGTACAAGTAAACTAGAATTTTTCTAAAATGAATGAATGTCAACGCAATTCAGAAGAACCGCCCTTTGATTCGGCCGCCCGCCACAGTCGTACACATTGCAATGAACCTGCGGCGTCCCTGTTTACCGATATCCCACAACAGTCTCCGGGGCTTGTTTATGTCGCTCAAAGAAACTGCTATGTAACTTAAGCGAGGCGTGAATAGTGATGAGAGCCCACAAATAAATTAGCTCAAAAAGTGGTTGTTTACTTTTGTTCGGCCGCGGTTGACGGTCCCGCGGTTTGTTACTTTAGTTAGGAGTCTGGGGACCGATCGTGTAACGATAATGGAGAGGTGCCGTTAACGTAAATTTAATCAGCCGTACCTATCTATTATCTACCTATCGTGGAGCGTCTGCAGGAATGATGGCTCGGCGCGGTTGAAAGGGTAATAAAGGGCCACGTACTCTGAATACGAACGTCTTCTGATAAGAAATAAATCCTCACACATTGGACAGTTTCCTATATTCCTAACGAATTGGTGGGATTCCGCTGAAAGGATACATTTTTGCCGCAAACCGGGAATTTCTATTTACAAAAGCGTTTGGAAATCCATTTCATGTTCTTGTATTCGGCCATTAACCCACTTAACTTCTACATACAAGGGCGAATAATAATGGGGCAACACAAAAAAAATCGATGAATTTTTGACCTTTTCGTGGGTTTCTAAGCATCAAAAGCATAAATCGGTATCAAAAAGATTATTCATGGATATCTAAGTTGGCTAGAAAAAAATGTATAAAAGTATTCTTGTCCTTGAGGCTTTTAAACATAAATGATCATTCCGAAATGTTAAGAGCACTCTAATCCAGACTTTTAGGGAACTTAAATATGGCGGAAGAGAAGGTTCTAAATAATTTTCCTTTCGCCTCGCAGAACTTATAATACGATTCTTTTTTCGCACAGGGGAACCGCAAAGCCTCGGTCCTTACATTTAAAAACATTTCGCTTTTTTGTGGGATTTCATTTCTTTTATCTTATGATCCCTTAATTAATATACTTTCTCTACTCTCTTCCAAAGCATTCTCCGAGTGTCACTTCCCACCTCCACAATTAATTATCGGTAACGTCATTGTCCTTTAATGAATAGAAACAAATGAAAGAATTTGGGCACAGACACGCTTTGACCAGGCTTAGTTGAATAAGCTGTGCCTCTTGTTGTATACCCACCAACCTTCGTAATTACCTCCTTCTTAGAATGGATTCAATGGGCCCTACCACAAAAAGGTGAATCCTTATGAAAACATTAAATATTAATTTAATATTATCTACCTAATTTATTTACGTATATCTTAAAAGCTTTGGCACTTCGTCGCGATAATAAGCATCTTGCATTATGAATAATATCATAATAATGAAATTTGAATATCATTAAAAGTTTCGAAATCTTCCCTGCTTATTTACAGCTGACTTTGTCACACAAGATATGTATTTTAAACACCTCTCCTTTTATACACCTGTCATAAAGTAACATTTATAATGTTGACTTGGAAGTGAAAAGTATATTAAAATTAGGGAAATCTTCTCCCTCTCTGTTTTAATTTACGATTTATTTTTCTTACTGGCATTTCTTCTTATTTAAGATCTCTTGTGACGAAAAGTTGGGAAATATTACGGCTGTAAAAATGGCCTTCCAGGAGTCATTTAAGTTTAATTGTTTCTAAGTAAATGAAATGGCCGTACCGCAGGGAGTGGGTGGATAGGGGGTGTTGATAGATTGTATCTTTGAAAATTGATTGATTTTTGAAAATTCCAACTATCGACAGTCAACCCTCAGGTCAGCAGCGTCATCAGCTATCGGAAGATTAAAGGAACCAAAGCGCACACCAGATACTAAGTTCGGTAAGAGTGCTTTCGGAGTGTCAGGACCTAAAGCCTGGAATGGACTGCCACATGACTTAAAAATGATCACAGACGCGGCGGAATTTAGAGCTAGACTTAAAACTCACCTTTTCAGACAGTCGTATCCATAAACTCAAAATCTTTCACCTTCACATTCAATGCCCGCGACACCGTAAATAACTAACCTGTAAAAACGTAGCGAAAAAAAAATGTAAGCGTTTGTGAAGGTCATTTCATGAACATTCTCCAGCCCTAAAGAGTCCTAAATTCTCCAGTATTTTAAAATAAATATCAACTATGCTTTTGCCACTAATCTCCAATAGTCCTAAATTCTCCAGTATTTTAAAATAAATACCAACTCTACTTTTGCCACTAATCTATTCATAAATGTATTACTAACAGTGATGAGGGTAGCAAATAATGTAAAATCATGCAATGTCCAGTGTGTTAACTGTAATGTCCTCCGCGTGCAAAGCAGTATCTTCTCCAAGCATAAACTTTCTAATTAAAGTGTGTTTATCGGAAGTGACCTGCCAGGTAAGTATGTTTCTGTATCCATTTGTAAATAGTAAAATTAGTTAGAACCTAAGCATTCCTAATAAATTGTACTGCGCCCTTGAGGTGATTTTTCACAAAAACGGCGCTTTATAAATTATCCAATTATTATTATTATTATTATCTGGGAGGGTGTTCATTGTCACGTCACGTATTTAACAGGGAGAAAAGCGAGAATCGCTAAACAATATCACAAAAGACTTCCAGGTTGCTCGTATCGTATCCGTTATTTGACGTTTGCGGTAGGCCTCATATTGAAATATATGATTCGCCTGGGACAGGTAAATCGACATGATTTATAGATGTCAGTCTTTGGGGTATTGTTGATTGAAACCCGCAGTTCCTTTTAAAGGGAAATTGTTTTTCTATTGTTACAAGAAACGAATTTTCATAGACCATTGTCCTGAAGGTGATCAAATATTTTCGCAATATTTCTAATTTTTTTTCTATGGCATTCATAAAGAGCCCATGTTCATAATATGCAAAAACAAACATTCGCCCGGTAATATCAACAAAATCAATTGATTTATATATTTATTAACCGACTTAAGTCCAATTTACAACAAAGTATCACGAAATTTAGAAATGAACAATGTAAAGATGAGGATGGTACATGAAAGCAAAGACAAACAGAGAAAATAGAAGTGTCAAGTCACGTCAAGACTTTGCAAAAATTAGGGTAAATATAAAATATCTTCAATTTTTTAATTATTTAAGCTTATACCAAAAAAATCAAGCTCTTCACGTGAGTTGACCATTCTACACATTCTGGACAGTGGTGAGTTATAACCATAATTAGTGGAGTACTGATTATGGAAAAGCAGATCTTTATTTCTAGTCTACGAGAAGGTATATTGAATGTGATGAGTTGTAGTAATGTACGTGAATCAATTAAACAGTTAATAATTTTGAAGAAACACATGAGATCAGATTTTTTCCGACGGTCTTCTAAAGAAGAAAGGTTTAGAGTTTGTTCAATTTCAGCATACGAGTAATCGCCTCGCTCTTCTCCTAGCCCCACATATATGTATTATATGTACCATTGTGTTCACAGTTTCTTTAAACAAAAAATATTTATAGTAATTTGTCATCCATAAGATCATAAAGCTCCCTATCATAAGATCATAGACCTACAGCTGTCTTTAATAAATTCATACGGTAAAAAATCATTAATTCCCTTCCTTATTTAAATGCAACAAATCAATAAATTTTTCGAATTTTTCCTCATCATTTGTACGCAAGTTACCGTTTTCGTGTATCATAATATTATTATCTTTGGCTTGCAAATGGAATTGGTCGTAAAATCCTTAGATAATCTTTTCTCTAATATAAAAGCCGGGGAAGTAGGATTTTGACATTCACCGCCATGGCACAGTTAAAGCCGGCCCAAATTTATCATTAAGTTTGATTCGCGTGCCGCGTGCCGGGGGACTATCCATCGGGGAGCTTTTAACGGGGTAGTTCGTACCTGAGGTCTCATCGCGACATTCCCTTTGATGACGGGAAGTGGCAAGTAGCGAGTAGCTCTGTTCAAAGGGCTTGCCTACCCATACCTGTCTTACACTTCTTGCCTGGCCTTCTAAAGATGCTGATTTCCCTAAGTAGGGAGTTAGACGCGAATTGAAGCCAGGCAGAATCGATACTACTACGTGCATTCTTCATTGACGCAAGAGGATTATTTTACCTTTTTTTAATATTTAGTTACTATATTTAAATTTTTTAAATTTATAGAAGATACATGTTAATTACATATATTTAAAATAGATGTAGATAATATGGTAGGAGACAAATGTCTTGGCTGCGTAATATACGAGAGTGGACCGGCATTAGAAGTGTGGAGGAGCTATTCCGGGCAGCGCAAGACAGAGATACATTCTCAAGAGTGATCGCCAACGTCGGGGGGACCTGATACGGCACACAAAAAAGAAGAAGTAGATTATATTCGTAGTCCTTTTCACTAGGAGAACCTGCGCCGAGGGGAACTATGTTATAAATTGCCTTAAATATTGCTTGGAGTCTAGAAACGTGGAATTACGCACAAAAGAGGTTTTTATTATTATTTATTAGAAAGCCCTTACAAACACCTACTTGTACACAAACATACCACAAGATTTAGAGAAGGAAAGGGCCTAAAAACTCCTCGAATATTAAATAAATATGGAAGCCGTACTCTTGAATATCTAATACCAGTGATTTTCAATAAAATCAATAAAAACATAAAATTTGTAAAAAATGAGAGACTATGTCCTAAAATGATAAAACTATGGTTAATGAGCGAAAACTCCATGTATCTTTGAATATCTTATTATAGCTGCCTACATATCTTGTTATTACGCAGGTATATTGAAATATCTTATGAATTTATGGTTGTAAGTTAAATTATCTAATATTATGTGATCCATTCTAATGTTTCCTTAAAACTATAAATGTATTTACAAATATTTTCTTAGATATTATATTAAGAATGTTTAAATTGTTAGAACCTGCAGACAAGCTGCCATATGACAGCTTTGTGGGTCTACTCAATTTTTTTTGTACAAAATGTATTCTGTAATTAAATAAATTTAAAAAAAATATATATATATTTTGTGAATAATTTTATAAGAAAAAAATTTTATCAAGGGAAACTGTCACAGATAATCTTAGTCATAAAATTATGTTTTTAAAATGGTTTCTTTTATGCGTTCATACATTTCTAATGAAAACAAAAATACATACATTTCTAATGAAAACAAAAATAATAAGAAGTTTACGCTTATATTTTTCATTGAGTAATTGAAATTATAATTTTTCAATTCTGCTCTAGCGAAACGATGGGGAAAACATAATTTTAGCCGTGGTTGGTGACCAGATCTGAATAACCAGGTACCTCCCCATCTCCTTTCTCTCTCCTCTACTTTCAGCCTCACAACATACCTACCCCAAATGCCCAATTGGGGATGCCACAGTTTCACTGGCTAAATATGGGAGTACTTGGGAATCTTGTGTGGTAATCACATACGAAAAAAAAACAAACGATATGTACGCATTATTGAATTACAAAAAAAAAACTGTTAACATTTGATGACGCTAGATATCACCTAGCTTAAGTATTTCACTATTATTTCATTATTATGAGAGCCTTTAAAAACGTATTCCATTGTTCTTATTGCACTTCTCATCCCGTTTATTATTTCATTTGCATTTTCCTTATCTATAATATAAAAATGAATCGCTAAATGTGTTGGTAAGCGCAAATCTCGAGATCAGCTGAACTGATTTCGCTAATTCTTTTTTTAGAATATTCCTTGAAGTACGAGGATGGTTCTTACGGAGAGAAAAATTAAGAAAATTTGGCAGAAAATTGGATAATTTCAGAAAACCCGCACGTTTGACAGTTCGCGTGTTTGAGAATGACATTTTGCAAAATGTTAAATCAGGATTCTATTTTTGAAAAACTTTAAGGTGATAAATTTATTTAAAGTAGGTACTCCCCTAATAGCTTGAATCGAATCAAGAATTTTAGATATTTTAAATAGGTACCTATGTTAGGTACTAAATTTAATATACATGAAAAATGGAAATTTGAAAAAAAATTGTAAAAGGTGGCACGCGGGCCGTTTAAAAATTGAATGTACTGGGATTGAATATATGGAACGCGGGAGGAGGGTTGGTGGGACGAGGGAGCGGGAAAGGGAAGAGGGAAGGCGGGAAAGGTTGAAGGGGAACGCAGGAGGAGGAGGGGGACCTGGGAGGGGGGAGGGGAAATCGGGAGGGGGGTTCGCGGGACGGGGGAAGAGGGGGGGGAGTGGGGAGAGAGAAGGTGAGGTTGACGGAGTGGGAACGCGAGAGGGGAAGAGGACACAGGAGAAGAAGGGGAGGCGGAAGGGGAACGGGACGAATGGGAAGAGACACTCAGGGAGAAACAATTTCTTTATTAAATGGCATAGCAACGCTTGCCGGGACCAGCTAGTTTATTATAAATAAAAATAAACTGAAGTGAAGTAATAAATGAAGTTTTTTATTTTAACTGTTATCCAAAGAAGGCTTCTTTTACGTTGTGCTTCCGGCTAATACCCGTAATGGTATTATAAACTCCGGTCCCGGGTTGCATTTTAATGCGTTTAATATCGCATGGGTAACTTTCTCTCCAGCCGCCGGGGTAACTTGAACACGTTTCAAATTATTATAATACGCTAACATAAAATAATTTTAAAAAAAGGATGCCGTTTTCTCGGTATCGGTTTATTTTTATAATGCCAAAGATCGCACTAATTCAGTTTAGTAGAATATTGCAGTTGCAAAGGCAATGTGGTAAACAACCGTCTTCTATACTTAGCTCTAAATATTACGCAATAAAGTGTTATCGATAAATGTATTAAAAAAAATTGAGAGCTAAGCGACACCGATCTTGTTTGTCGTTATATTATGAAATAACAGAATTACGTGCAAGTGCCTAAAGGCTTCATTTTGATCCCCCTAAACATTAAACCCTTAGGCTCGATCAAATTTTGTCAGAGGGTCAAAATATTTCCACTGTGTAATAAAATCGAAATATTTGGAATATTTCTGAATACAGCCGAAAATTATTAACTGTTTTTAAAATTTGATAAAATATACTTTCACATTCAATTAACACAATAATTTTTGAAGTATTAAATTTTTGCATACAAACATGACAAAAGTTTTAAAAAGGACTCATCTTACGTTTTTTCTAACTAAAATTAGTGATTACTTTATTATTAATTAATTTTTTTGACAAACGCATTATAAAGGTCATCGTCACCTCATTTTTTATCGTTCCAAGTAAAAATAATTAATAATAAAATATCTTCATTGAACGAAAATTTTATGATTTATAACTACAAAAAAGTACCTACATATTACAAAAGTTTAAAAGTTACATAAGTACAAAAGTTAACGCCGGAAAACGATATAAAATTAACATATAAATTACAAATTAACCCAGAAAAATATCATAATTGTGATCTCCCGAAAGAAACCATTAACTTATTCGGAATGCAATTATTAATGTAATTAAATGTAATGCCTCTGTAATTTCATTGAAAAAAAAAAATTGGTTAACTTTTTACCTAAAATATTGAGTTCGAAATTGGATAGGTCCGATGGTTTCGAACTCCTGCAACTCCATAGAGAGGTACAGGAGGTCGGTACCATCGATACATCGCATCGGCTTGACACAGCGAAACATACTTATAGGTGTAAAGACACGGTTAATGTTGCAATTTTGCAAACCTTGGTTCACTTTTAAATTTGTTGGTTGGGTTTTTATATTATGTACGTATTTTTTAATCGTAACATATTGATATTATATATCTCACTGTACAAAATTTTTGTTGCATTTTTTTATTTAATTTATATACTTTTTATTCACATCGTAACTTTATCTAAACTATTTGTTTTCTCATGTTAAAGATGGAGGTACTGCCTTTATTATTTATTATTTATGTAAAAGCCCTCTGCGCGTAAAATAAAAGAAATAAATAAACAACTAATTAAATTAATGTTCTCCAAAACGAGGTTGAAAAATCATTTGTCATATATTTGGATTATAATTGTGTAATTTCTACTATTTAAGAAATTCTAAAAATTATAGTACTTTAAAATTAAACCGTTATAAATACATTGTGAATTCATATGTCAAATATTGGTTTATAAATGTGTAAATTCTGATTATGCAATTGTAAATGTTCTCTAAAATGGCCTGGAAAGAATCTCCTACTTGTGATCTCACTAAAGAAAACACTCATAGAACATTAATAAATGCATTCACTCTGAATGCATTTATTTACGTTCTCCAAATTTATCTTGAAAAAAATCACATCTTTGCGATTCTTTTAAAGACATAAAGAAACAATCCCTTAATTATATACAATTCTTAGTGTTCTCAAAAGTTGTCTTGACAGAAGCAAATTCCCTTGATATCTTGAACGAAACTATTCCTTTGTTAAGAATATTATGAACTAAATATACAATTTGGCTGTCCTGAAACGGGTATTCTGCCCAGTTGGACAGACAAATGTTCACATTGTAATGTATTGTTAATATATATGCATATGTAAATAAATAAATAAATAAATAAATATAAACAGTAGGTACTTAAAGAATAGAGATTTATATTTATAAATTTAGGTTAATTAATAAAAAATTTCCAAAGATCTATAACTTTTTTCAAATTGCGATCAGAAACTTTGGTTTCATAAAAGTGTACGTTTTACTTCTTTTGTGTTTAATTAGATTAGAATACAAAGCGTGGTTTTTTTCTCTTTCTAACACCGTTTATATCATATTTTACACCATGATAGTAAGGGAGACACAACGATTTCTATGAGACCTAAATGAGCTGTTCCGGAAAGCGAACAAATTAGCCTGAGGGGTTAAAGAATTATACGATTTCCCAATTTAGTTTTCGCTCTCCTGAAAGGTGTGATGCTTCTCTCTTACCCCATTTTGCCATTCGATCATCAATATCTACTTTGACAACAATCGATTCGTTGAATTTGTTTGTTCAAAATAAACCTAAATAAAAGTCCGATACTTAGGTTGTTCCCTATTGACAAAGAACACTCTTCCCAATCCTCCACCTAGATACTGCTATCCATGCCTCCTCTACTGGAGTTCAGCCCATTTTTTGCAACCCACTATGAAAGCTTGATATATTTATAATACATGTTAATAAACTTGTAGATTATAATAGACCATATACGAAATTTTAAACAATGGCCTGGACTCACCAGAGCTTACTACCAATTTAATAAAACTCCATATTCCTTCAAGATTAACCCGACAATCGAATTTACTTCATTTGCCCACTTGTAGAACAAACTTTAGAAAAAATTCCCCAATACCTCGAATATGTGCGCAATACAACGAATTGTTTCACAACGTAGACATTTTTAATTTAAATCTTCAGAAGTATCGAATAGAAGTAACGCGTGCGATATTGGATTGATACGGGGTGTGGAAGGTATCGAGAGCATCTCATATCCTTATCCTATATTCTCCCTCCCTTCCCCCTCCTCTCCCCTTCCTCTCCCCTTCCGAAGTCTAAAATTTAGCTTAAGATAAATTAAAACTCCATCTAGAAACAATATTAGCATAAGAAACTCTTTTGGCTTCACTGCAGTTAACACGTATACTTTTATGTCTATTGTACGAGTATGTATAAAAGCTGTTTGTTTCTTACAAATAAAAAAACATAAAATAAAAAAAAAAAAAAAAATTTCGTCAAATAATAGTGCCGATTTAAGCTTTAACGCTTTTAGCGATTTTGTGTCGAAAGTCACCATGAGCGACGAGGCGCATTTCCACTTAAACGGTTACGCCAATAAGCATAATATTTGTTTCTGGGGCACTGAAAATCCGCGTGTGATACGCGAAAAGCCATTACATCCACTCAAAGCCACTATGTGGTGTGGCGTTGACGCGGGAGGAGTGATTGGGCCGTATTTTTTGAGGACTCCATTGGCATTACGGTCACTGTTACTGGCGAACGCTACAGGGCCATGATAAACGACTTCTTACTTGCGGGGCTTGGTGAACATGTGGTTTCAACAAGACGGTGCAACCGCACACACAGCACGAGCCACAATGGATATTGTGAAGGAAGCGTTTCCTGGTCGCCTAATCTCTCGTTTTGGCGATTTGGTATGGCCAGCAAGATCGCCCGAATTAACTATTCCAGACTTCTTTCTTTGGGGGCTATTTGAAGTCGCGAGTTTATGCCAACAAGTCTCAGACAATCGCAGCCCTTCAGGAGAATATTCGACAGGAATGCGAACAGTTATCACCGGAAATCTTGCGGAAAGTCATGGAAAATGCGATAAAACGGGCACAAATGTGTATCAAGCACTTGCGGCAGCCACTTAACGGATATCATCTTTTCCACTTAACAGAAAAAAATATAACAGTCCAAATAAAGATTACTATTACTCAAAATCATTTTTTTATTTAGTAAAAAAGTTATTCAAAAACAAAATTGGATGATTAATTTTTCGCCACCCTGTAGGTACACGACATTACCTTCAAGCAAATTATCGTTAAGAATTAAAAGTTATATCAATTGTTTCGAAGTAGTCCAATACAATCACTACTTCTTCCACAGTATTACACTCTTTTCTAAGAGTTAGTTACTATATAACTTCCTTCTAGTTTCTTTAATGTTTTTTTATTTTTATTAATTTTGATAAACATGAACCAATTGGGAGCACTTCATTGCTTTGAAACTCGATACCTACGTGACTTGTACGAGTACAGTTCCGCTGAGCCAATGTGCAGCCCACTGTGTAATGTTGCTGTATAATAATAATAATATTTGGATGATTTGTGTATAGCCGTTTTTGTAAATTATCACCAAATATTTTTTCCAATGCTCCAACCTTTAATTTTTACTTCGGGGCACATAAAAAGATGTAAAAGAACCAGGAGAAGAAATAAAAGATATACAAAATAACATTTACTAGACAAACGTGAGAATCGAAGAATTGATTACGACCAACCTTTCTGGACGATGTTTGATGTTCCCTCCAATCAACAACGTACAAATACGATAGTTTCCCGTAAATGGATGATGTCAGGACAGGAAGCCTTCGGATAATTAGGGATTGTGTTCCGCATCGCGAAAAATACTAATTAACAATCTGTCGAGATAATCCTATCTTCGTTCCTATTATATTATTTTTTTATTCCTACGCCTCTGGGACAAATGAATTATGAGGGGCTTAGAATTTGGTTTCAATGTAGGTTCACCTTACTAATGTCAGCCTCGCGAACCACAATGCTACAATGGAATATCCCCCTATCTGTTATTGAAGCGGATTGCATTGTTTATCTGTGTGTTTTTTGTGTTTGTTTATTGCGTTGTTGTTATTTTTTTTTTCAATTCAGTTTTATCCGAAAACATGAAAGTTCGAGTGAAATTTGTGATGTATTTTTTCGTCAATCGAGTTGTTGTTCTTAATAACAGTAACACAAATAGTGGTATTTCAAACATCAAACGCTTGTTTTAGTATTCGAAATAGCATTGCCTCTTGTTAGCATTTTAAAATTTAAGATTTTAAAATATTTTTTAAATTCCAATGAAGATCACCTGATCCTAGGATTGCGGATTTGTAAACCATCGAGCGTAAAAGATACCCTCAGTGCACTCGTGGTGAAAGTTCATCATTCCGATCCTAAAATATGCTCGAAATGGCTAATTGTCGGTTATATACAGGGACCAGGTCTGAATCGTTGGGTTATTTCTTAACTTCCTCTTCCCTTTCTCCCTCATTTCACCAATTTCAGCCTCACAACTTTCCCCAAATGGCAAAGTCATAGTTTCTGACTCCTGGCAGTTGTAACTCATGTGCAGTTAGGTATTAATTCCTAATTCCAAAACTTTATTCAATTGTAATAATAAAATCTAATAATTTCGTGTCTGCTTTTGACTTCGACCGGGATAGCGAATTTATGCACCGATCTGCTGAAAATCACCAACAATAATAATTCCAAGCTATTCATTACTTACTATTTGCGACACTCGAACAGACGTGCCCTTAATTTGCAAAACCGCATTGCAGCATTGTCGTCATAACTAATTGGGTACCTATTTATATCGGTACCATCCAAATGCTCGCTCCGTGCCACGACGAATTACACATAATTTTTTTTTCAAAGTATTTAAAAAGATTTCCTAAAACTACATTCGCTCTTTCGCAGTAACTTTTTTTCCTTCCGCAAAGGCCGAATGTGGAGCGGCTAGGGACTAGGGTATGTTTTGCGGCTGTGTATCCAAATCAGATACTTTCCTCATTTTCCGGACGTTACTTTTTAAAAATCATTATATTTTTAAACTTAGCTCTTTATTCGCATTATCCGGCGATGTCTTGTACAATCTCGTCCATAATCCGCCAGAAGTCGACCGGGGTGTTTAGATCTGTTGGTTATGCATATTTCAATAACGTTTAATAATTATCAATTATACGAAATACGCCTGTTTCTTAAAATTAAACTTATTTCATTTTTGAGTTGACATGATATTGAACTGACCTTCGAACCCACGACGGATCTTGCTTTATATACCCGCCTCTACCAATGGGTAACCCCACCCATACAAAAAACAACTTTTGAGAATGTTTTGGAATGTTCAACAATGTTATACCGATTCTCTATTCCTGAACTTTCCACAACATTCCAGTATGTTCCGGGATGTTCTGGAATGCTTTTGAATGTTCTGGACTGTTCTAGAAATTTCTAGACAGTGAAACTTCCAGCCCTTACATCTTCAAATGCACGCCCTTCAGGTAAAAACAGGAACTTTCTTCATGGATGGGGTAGAGGGCTACCAACTCCGTTGATCGTACCGAGACTCGTTTTCGAGTTTTAGCGGGATGCACACATTTGTACACTTATAATTTGAATTGATTATTTTTGAAACAAATAGTACTTAACAATTATTATAAGCAATAATTATCAGCCTGAAACACTCATCAACATTGAAAAATCTTCCGAGAAAAGATACTTGCCGCCAACGGGACTTGAACCCGTGTCCTTCTGATTGCCGGTCAGCTTAAATAGTACTTAGATAAAATGAGGGTAAACAGTTTACCACATTTTAGATATAATACCAAGAATTTGTACCAATGACATGACTGAAATATCTGGTGTCTTATTATACTCGTACACATTTTACCGTACAAGCTAGGGAATGATCTGAGGTAAAGTTGAAGAAACTATATATACAAAATATTAGATGTACTCGTATAATGTGTGTACTGTGTATATGTGAAAGTTTATATATGTACCCATTTGTCTGAATTGTGTTAAGTAGTGCTGCATTGTGAGTGCGCATCGCTTAAGTTACCAGTAAATGACTTGTGCATTTAAGACAGGCTGTTTTGATCTGCGCTAAGTTGCTCACTGTGATATTTAGCTGCAAAAATAATAACAATAATATTTGGATGACTTGTATAGCGCCGTTTTTGTGAAAAATTACTTCAAGGGCGCTGTACAAACTTATAAGACATTTCTACATTTTTACTTCTAACTGAACATACCACTATAACAACTTATGGCTAAAAATTGCATCCACCGGTTCATCGATCACCGATACGAAAGTATATGTACAATGATTTGAAAGTGTACCGTACAGGCAGAAAATACACAGGACCATACTTACCTGGGAGGTCACTAGAGATTAACACTGTTATTGTTTATTTAAACGTTCCAATAAAGAAATAAGTTACTGTTATTACTTCGAATAATATCTCCACTCCGTCAGTGCACAGTTTGCAGTGACACGCGTACCCTCGAATCAATCAACTCACAAAGCCTTTGGATCGAATCGTTTCGTAAAATATAAATCAGTCTGTATCGTGTTTCTTGCAGAGATTGGGTTTTTGAACTTTACGGATGGTCGACGAACAGCAAACACGATACCAAAATATCGTTATTTTAATTTTTAGATCGAAATTATTTTAGAAAAATGAAAAAATACATCTTTGTGTAAACCACTTATATAATGAAATTATTTTAATTATTAATTATTGTAACAAATGTTTCCGGGTCACACCCGGCCAACAGGGCGGGCGATGTTGTTTCCCAGGTTTTGCTTTTTTCATCCTAACAATCCCAACTACCTGTATAATGTGCTCAGCTGATACTCAAACTGACTGCATGAGGGAGGATAAGAACAAAGTTTTGAGTATCCTAAACAAAGTTGAAAAGGTTGATACCTCTGTAATTAAAATGTTCCGTTTAGGTAAAAAAGAAATGAATAAAATACGTCCGATCAAGATTGAACTGTCAGACCAACATCAAGTGAAACTGGTTCTTCAAAAAAAGGCGATAGACTACCAAAATGTCAGTATCAAAATCAAAAGAGACTTAACGTGGGTTCAGCGCCAAGAAATTCAAAATGTATGGAAGGAATTAGAAAACCGGAAAAATAAGGGAGAAAACAATTTAACTATAAAATATATTAACAACTCACCTAAAATTATCAATGTTCTACCAAAAAACTCCAGCCATATAAACGCCTCATCTACTACCAGAACGTCAGGGGCCTCAGAACAAAACTAAAGGAGTTCAGAGTAAATGCTCCATCTTTCTCAAACGATGTCATCATACTCACTGAAACCTGGCTAACATCATCGATCTTCTCAGCGGAGCTTGGACTACATAGTCATCATGTCCACCGAGCTGACCGGAGTCAGAATACTAGCTCCAGTACCAGAGGAGGTGGAGTCCTGATAGCGATCCGCAAACACATTAATTCGAAAATACTTAAAATAAAAAATACTGATGTAGAACAATTGTTTGTATTGTTAAGTGGTGATTTTAAGAAAACTATTATTGGTACTGTTTATATCCCTCCTAATTCTAACATATCAATCTATAAAAAACATTGTGGAGTTAGTAATAACAAAATACCCAAATCATAAAATAATTATTTGCGGTGATTACAACCTACCTAATTGCAATTTTAACAATTTAGACAGTAACTTTAATTCAATACCAGCAACCGCCTATGAACGAGAAATTCTAGATATGTCTTTACTTTTTAATTTAACCCAATTCAACCATGTACGTAATATTAATAATCGTGTTCTTGATCTAGTTTTGTCAAATGAGAGCAATGTGATTATAAATAAATCATTGGAGTCTATTCTTCCGATAGACAACCACCATCCCCCACTAGCAATAATTATCCCTTGTATTAAAGAAGGCAATCAAAAAATTTCAACTCCTACGTTTAACTTTAAAAATGCGAATTATCAGGACATAAATAATCGTCTCCACAAGGAAGATTGGTCATTTCTTAAAGAAGGCGATATTAATAAAAAATTGAATCATTTTATCATTTGTTGGATAAAATTATTTCAGATCTAATCCCAATTATTCATTTCAAAGAATCAAAATATCCGAGATGGTTCAATAAAGAACTTGTTAAATTAACTGGCCTTAAAAAAGTTTTACATAAGAAATATAAAGAAGACAGGTCTTTATCAAATTATATTGAATTTAAAAACATTAGAAAAGATTGCAAAATCTTATCAAAAATTTGCTACAATTCTTTTATTAATAATGTTGAAACTTCAATAAATCATAATGTAAAGTATTTCTGGAACTATGCAAAATCAATGAAAAATAACAACTTTGGTATACCCGCCAACTTGGAATATGCAGGTAAAAAGGCCAAAGACACTCAAAGTATCGCTGACCTTTTTGCTGATTTTTTTAAAAGTGTTTATGAATGTGATACACCAGTTTCTGCTAGTACAGTATCAAATTTTACCACTGATCATAATCTTAATTTATCTTGTATCCACATAGAATATAATGATATACTGACTGAACTTAAATTACTAGATCAAAGTAAAAGCGGTGGACCAGATAAAATACCTCCTGTTTTTCTGAATAATTGTGCTACCAATCTAGCGTATCCCTTATTTTTGCTTTTTAATCAGTCTTTACGAACAGGATGTTTTCCTATTAAATGGAAATTCAGCTACCTAACACCTATTTTTAAAAAAGGTGATAAACACGAGGTGATTAACTATAGACCTGTATGCCTTTTATCAACAATTCCTAAAGTTTTTGAAAAAATTCTTCTTAAAAAAATTATTTTCCGATTAAACCACGTCATTTCTCCTGATCAACATGGTTTCTCTACTGGAAAATCTACCCTTACTAACTTATTAACGTATCAAAACTATATATCTGATTCCATGTCTAGTAAATGTCAAGTTGACTCTATTTATACCGATTTGAGTAAGGCGTTCGATAAAGTTAATCACGAGTTATTGCTGAATAAACTGCAAAAACTCGGTATAGGTGGTTCACTATATAAGTGGTTTAACAGTTACTTGATCAACAGATTACTGGCTGTTAAAATTGATGGTACATTTTCGTACAAATTCACTGCTACGAGTGGTGTTCCTCAGGGGTCACATTTAGGTCCAATCCTGTTTTTATTATTTGTTAATGATGTGTTATATATTTTCAATGATGTTCAAGTATTAATGTTTGCAGACGACCTGAAATTATTTAAAGCAATCAGAAACATTAATGATTGCCATATATTGTCAAATAACTTGTTAAGATTTATTATATGGTGTCATGATAACCGCTTGCAACTTAACATAAGCAAATGTCAAATTATGAGGTTTTATCGAATAAAGAATCCAATATTTTTCGATTATTCCATTAACAATATGTCGTTAGTATCGGTCTCGGAAATCAATGACTTAGGAATTTGGTTTGACACGAAACTCAACTTTATCAAGCATATAGAAATAATAACCAATAAAGCTTTGAAAATGTTGGGATTTATTTTAAGGATATCTAGTGATTTCAACAATGTCAATACTGTAAAAACATTATATATGTCACTCGTAAGGAGTCATTTAGAATACAATTCCACGGTTTGGTCCCCAAATTATGAGGTTCATTCACATGCGATTGAAAGAATCCAAAATAAATTTTTAAGATATGTGAATTTTAAAATGGGCATTCCTAGTGAATGCCTAAATTACGATAACGTACTTTGTTCATTAAATTTAATAAAATTATCCGATCGTAGAATCATTTCCGATTTAACCTGTTTGTATAAAATCATAAATTCAATGTTTGATACCCCTGATTTATTATATGTAATTTCTTTTCATACTCCAGGCAGGTCAGTCACAAGACAGTACCTACCATATTATTGTAGCAATTCTAAGTCAACAAGTCAATATTATACTCCTATGCGAAGGATTCAACAGCTTGGTAACAAATACTCCGATGTTGTTGATATATTTAGTACATCAATTTTATTATATAAGCATACCTTATTGAAGTTTTTTTCATCAAATAGGGGAATATTTTGCTAAAGCTAATAAAATTGACTAACACATTGACAGTATTTTGTTGGCTGAAAGAAAAAAAACTATTTCGGATTTTTTGTATTTTGTACCTACATCCTGTTTGGTTCAAATTCAATACCTAATATTTTTACTTTGTATTTATTTTTGTGCAAGTGTTTTAAGCAGTAGTTTCCTGCACTATTTATAAGTATAATTTCGTTAATATTGTTATATATATGTATGTAAAAGCCTAAATAGGCGTAAATAAATAAATAAATAAATAATCGAAATATTCTGATTTCGAAACCCAAAGTTATGCGACATTATTCACTCATCAGTGAGAATCGATTATTCGCATGGTTTAAAAGTACCGAAGGTATAAACCGAATATGCCCGCCCATCACTACTTCAAAGGCGTTATTGGAATATTGTCAACCTAATTTTGATTAAATATTAATTTGATTTTATAATCTAATATTTGACTGATGTTATTGAAGATATTTTATATAAATGATTACTCTTCGGAAAATCGCGTTTCTAATCGGTAGGGTACAATTTGTGCCCCGGGAACCTTTATTGGATAACCAACCCCTCTGCCATAGGTCACCCCAAGTGGTTCGCTACGTTTGGTGATTTAGCAGGGGTGCCCGGGTTCATGGGGTAAGGTTTGTCTAGGTCTTGGAGGCGGATGTCCAGGACACACTAAACCCCAGATACCCATCCCTTAAACCCCTTTCCTTCCCAGAACTCTCCTCTCCTTCCTTTCCTTAAAAAACCCTCCACCTATCATCCCCAAAGATGACATAGGCCCTGAGAAAAATTATTTACCTCAGGGCCTCCTGTGTGGAGCTCATGTAAAAAAAAAAATTGCAAACCTAATTTTGATTGAATATTAATTTGATTTTATAATTTAATATTTTATTGATGTTATTAAAGGTATTTTATGTAAACGATTACTCTTTGGAAAATCACATTTCTAATCGGTAGGATATTTATATAACGGAAAGTTTTCAAAACGTGTTTTATTTAGTTTTTCAAATTATAATAATAATAATCAATTAAAAAAAGTATTAAAACAATTGCTTTCATGTTCGACAGCACTGCAAAGCTTTTAAAATATTAAAAAAGTAATTATTTTCATATTTTTCAATTAGAGACCGAGGCCAACCCTCTCTCAATGAGTAATTAATAAAAGTTTTCCCGAGTTCCAGGAAATCATACACTCTTAAACTTTTCACCATTCCATGCATAACTGACCAGATTTCAACATGGAAACAGCGATAATTCGTTGTTGAACTAATATCGCGTATTATATTATTTATTGATCTGAATCAATTCAATGCACCTGCTTTGGTCGACAAACTTTGCGTGTATTGTCTTAGTGTAAAATTATTTAGCACCAACTCAGAACAATGAAATTACTTTATGAACAACGTGAAATATTCCTTCTCTGACAGGACACGACTCGAAGGCACCCACATTTACAGGAGATGAAATGTTCACGTCAATTATTATGGTGTTCTGTTTATGAACATGAGAATTATTTAATTAAGACTTCTGGGCATATTCTATATACTTACATAATCTACAAATTATTCTACTACTATTATATATATTCCGTTTTATTTTCTGCCTTGCTTCAAAATGAACTGTATCTCATTTTTTCGTATCTTATTTATCCAGTGCTTTGTGGAATACCTTATTTTTACGTTACCTTAATTTTCGTTGTGAATTATTACGCTTACTGAAAATGGTAGAAGAAGTCGGGGACGGCTGAGAAAGACATGGCAATACCAAGTGAATCAGATACTTGAGTCGGGCCATGTCAAGAGTCAGAATAATAGAAGAGCATGTATGAGACGATGTATCATGTGAACGAGGCAAGGAGTGTGTGCCAAGATCGAATTGTTTGGCGTCCTATCTGCCTACCCCTGCGAAGAAACGGCGTGATGGTTAGTTAGTTAGTTAGGATGTAAAAAAATCTTTTTCCCGTAGATATTATGAAACACAACAAATAATTCGAGCGCTTTACAAGATTTTCACATATTTAATTATCTGTCTGTACTGTGGAAACTGCGAAATCTGAAACCTGCGCCCATCTCTAAAGATTGTCTGTGCAATTTGTTATAAATCATATTTATTCTGTTGGCGCTAACATAAATTCATCACGTTCGACGCTGGTAATATATGAAGATTTATTGAGTTTGTTTATCTTGCGTATACATATTGAATTATCCGTGACTCCGGATTTTTTATTACGCTTAATAATTTTTCAATCGAGTGGATACCCGAACGTACCGCGTACCATTCGAGTACACTACAGAAATTTGCAATATTTAATGAACCCAATATTAACATGAAAGCTAGAAAGTGTTGGCAGTGTATTATTAAAGATTCATCAATTTTAATGGTAGGCTTTTTTTAAGGAGTTTTAGGTTTCTCCAATTAGCCAAGTTGCTATCATAAATAATTCGCTGGGCTAAATTGCGAGTTTAACGACCCAATTAAAAATTCAGATTTTTGTGGAAATTTTTCATGTAACGATTCTTGCTTTGACGATTAGTTAATTATTAATGTTTAGACTGAAAATAAGAAATAATTTTTCGAAGAAAACTTCTTCTAAAAGGTTGTTACTTTGTGATGTCATTATTTATTTATTAAAAGAAAATAACTTAGTTTACATCACTTTATTTTTTATATTTTATAAAGTGATGTAAACTAAGTTATTTTCTTTTAATAAATGAAAATAAGAGACGTTTTTAAATAGTGAAAACTTCTTAAGCACCGTTGTGATTTGTAACTCGATGAAACGGAAGCGAGCGACACTAAAAAGTGACAAACACATACATTTGTGGGATTTCGCCTGCGAGGCAATGAGATAGCAATAACATATTTATTTATTGCACGGGTTTTCGGTTTCAATATAATACGATAAATATAATTCGATAAATCCACGGTCTCAAGCAAGCCTATTTTAGTTTAGTCCGGTGGTATAAAACGCCTGACGAATCTTAGCGGCCAGACATTCAGAGGACCAAGTATCGAATCGTATTAAATCCAAAAAAAATAAACGTTTTTATTTTTGTAAAATTAATATCCAATCATCAAAACACTCCAAAATTAACAGGCAAAAGAAAACACAAAAGAAAGCGACATCTAGCGGCTCCAAATAAGAAAACACAATTTGGGAGGCGGGTATGGGTACACCCGCCCCGGGAACCGTTTATTGGATAACCATCATCTCTGCCGTACACAAGTGGTTCGCTACGTTTGGTGACTTAGCAGAGATGCCCGCGTTCATGGGGTGAGGTTTGTCTAGGACTTTGCGGCGAATGCATTTGCCCACCAACTGCGTGGCAGGCCGGATCGGAAGATGGAGATTGAGGGTGATCTTTTGACCTCTCCAGCAGGATTCTCTCAGTGGGAGTCACTCCTGGACATACTGACCCCTAGATTCCTATCCAAACCTCATACCTTTTTCCTTCTCAGAACTTCCTCTCCTTCCTTTCCCTAATAAGACCCTCCACACAGCATCCCCATACAATAGGCCCCGAGGGGAATTATTTTCCTCAGGGCCTCCTGTGTGGAGCTAATGAAAAAAAAACAATAATAATAATATTTTTTTTATTTTTATTTTATTTTTTTATTTTATTTTATTTTGTTTTTTACGCATTATATAGGTGGTTTATACAAACTTGTATTGTTTCATTTTTCAATAATAATAATAATTGGATAATTTGTAGAGCGCCGTTTTTGTGAAAAATCACCTCAAGGGCGCTTTACAATTCATTATAAATTCTTAGGCTCTATCTAATTCTATTATTTACAAATAGATACAGAAACATACTTTCCTGCAGGTCACTTCCAATAAACACACTTTATTAGAAAGTTTATGCTAAAGGTACGAATTTGCATGTGGAGGACATTATATTTAAAACACTGGACATTTTTTGCTATGCTCATCACTGTTGGTTTTAAATTTACAAGAAGATTAATGCCAAAGTTGAGTTAATATTTATTTTGAAAGACTGGAGAATTGTAAGAATTTGCTTTATTTTCACAAAATTAGTTATCTGCAATGTCGCGAGCCGTGAAGGCGAAGGTGAAAGGTTTTTTTTAAACTTATGGATACGACTGTCTGAAAAGATGAGTTTTAAGTTTAGCTCTTAATTCCGCTAATCTCTGATGATTCTTAATCTTCATCTGTGGTCAGTATAATAACCCATACTTTAATAACGGTTACCTATACTTTTGGCCGTAAAAATCTCATATCATATATGATATGAGATGAGACCTGGAAGAATTCAGTATAAATTGTGCTAACGAAATGGCCCCACCTTATATCTCCAAATTATGCGTCCCGGAAAATACCGGTCCGAGGCAATTAACTCCTAGATCAGCAACTTCATCTGCTAAAGGCAGACTAATAGAACCCAAACGAAAGCGTGCTTTACTTTCCAAAATACACTCATCAAGGAATACATTACATATTAATATTAAAATATTTTTTCGGATTAAATAACATATGTTCACAATTATGTCCTCTGCGAACTCTATGTAAATTTCTTTAAATGGACAATATACAGTGTTAATTTCAAGCGACCTCCCAGGTAAGTATGGTCCTGTTTTCATCAAACGTCCACTACACTACTCGCTTCGACGAAGTTAGCCGAAGTTCGAAGCGCGTGTCTACACTACTCGCTTCGAACTACGGGGCACTTCGAGTCCTCTGACTCGGGCCAAATACCGACAATTATCGGAAGTCAGGCGAGGCGAAGCGAAGTTGCACGAAGCGAAGTGAAGTTCGTGTCTACACTATCATATTCGATTAACTTCGATCAACTTCGCGAGTAGTGTAGTGGAGCTTTTAAATTTTAGGCAGCATCGCGTTCGTTGGTCAAAATATTGTACATATATTTTCGTATCGGTGATCAATGAACCGGTGTATGCAATTTTTAGCCATAAGTTGTTATTAATTGTTTGTCTAACATGTATTTTTTTATGTATTTTAGAAATGTATTATAAGTTTGTAAAGTGCCCTTGAGGTGATTTTTCACAAAAACGGCGCTATATAAATCATCCAAGTATTATTATTGAGTAAAAATATGATTTTTTTAAGCCGTGTTATTAAAAAAGCGTGTGTATTGGAATGTCCAATCAAGTATCATCGTATTCGGGTCCATTAAGGGGATGTTCCACAGCTCTTAACCCCGAGTTATTCCCTGCCAGATTGTGCTGAACGATCATAAACATCCAGTAATTCTATTTCGCAGCCATCCGATGGCAGTCATTTCGGAAATCGCCACCCATATATTCTCCCCTTTAATTGAAACATTCAGTTTTGTACTCAACCCGAATCGGAGTTTTAATAGCTTTTAAAACGACCCCTTTCAGAACTGTGAAATACAACTTTTTATCCGTTTGATGGTTTAATGTTTAATGTTTATAAACAAGAGGATCGGAGTGCATAAATGAATCCGCAATAAAACTCTATTAAAAATGATTTATGATTTTAATTGAAATTGCAGGGTTTTATTTTTATACAATATCATTAGTAATAAATAAAAAGAAAATACTTTGTTTTAAGTTACTTTATTGTTATTTTTTCCGTCTACCGGTTTCGGTACCTCCGTACCTTCATCAGGACTGAATATAAAAATACTATCAAATACAGGTTAATACACATATATATATACAAATTGTGAAAGAAAGAGACAATAAATTAGAGTGGGACAGTGCTGAAATATTTATGCAAGAAAGAAACAGTAAATTAGATTCGGACAGTGCGTCAGATGTGGGAGGGAAGTGGGGGAGGAGAGAGTGGGATAACGGGAAACATACTTATAATAGGGCTGAATGTTAGATTTAGTTGATTATTAATGATTTCAGCCTTTGTATTAACTGATTTTTTTTATTTCCAATGCCTCTAAATTATTTAATCTTAAGCCTATCCCATTTTTGTGTAGGACTTTAATACCCGTATCCCGGTTAAAAGTGTGATCTTTATTAATTAAGTGCTCTGCAAATTCTGAAAACCCTGAACTGGTTAAGCATCTTATGTGTTCCTTTACTCTAGTTTCCAATGTAGAACGCTGGACAATCGTTACAACTAATTTTATAAACGCCCGAGTGGCTTTGTACGTCCTAACAATAAAGTGACTTAAAACAAAGTATTTTCTTTTTATTTATTAAAAATGTCATGTCACACTGTGTTTGCTTCTTTTGAAAAATTAATGTGAATTAGTTGTGAATGCGTCTCCTGTAAAATGTGCTATAGCCCAGTCTTTGTAGCTTTTGGGGTGAAAAAATTTATATAATTGTTTTGGAACTTGGTGTTTGAAAGAGGGAGAGAGAGAGAGAGAACGAAAAAAATGGTGCAATATAATTGTGAATGCATGGAGCAGGGCGATGAGTTTGTGAAATATATTTACGAGAGATGGGAAGGCTGATAGAGATACTGAATGCCATTGGCACTAACAAAATTGTCGAAAGAAGCGAACCTAGCAGTCCACAATGGAGTGCTGATACCAACCCTGATGTATGACAGTGAAGCATGGAACTGGCAGAGGAAGGGTGAAAGTAGACTGAATGCTGTAGAAATGAGGACCCTGAGGCGTATGACAGTGAAGCATGGAACTGGCAGAGGAAGGGTGAAAGTAGACTGAATGCTGTAGAAATGAGGACCCTGAGGCGTATATGCGACAAAACCATGTGTGATCGTGTGAGAAATGTGGAGATTCGAAAAGAATGCAAGGCTGATGTAAGTGTAATAAGTAAGATTCTTAGATGGTTTGAGCATATAAAGGGAATTTATGAAGAAAAGGGTGTACAAAGAATATGTGACGTAAGCGTGAATGTAAGTGGTAGAAGAAGTCGGGGACGCCCGAAGAAGACACGGCACGATTAAGTGAATCAGATACTGAGTCGGGTCATGTCAAAAGTCAGAATAATAGAAGAGTATGCGTGAGAAAATGTATGAATGTGAATGAGGCAAGGAGTGTGTGCCAAGACCGAGTTGTTTGGCGGTCCGTCCTTTCTGCCTACCCCAGCAGGAACTTGGCCCATGTACTTCCGACAGTTGTCTGAATCAATATTGCAGGTTATTGATTGATACGAGTAAAATATAAGTAAAATGAAATATTGTTATCTAAATCTCGTTAATTTTCTCTTGTTTAATAAATCAAGACCAAAGTTCCTCTGAAATTATAAGATTTGTAAGAAGGTGCTTATATAGCTATATACTCAGTTATAAAACATACATTTTGTTTATCGTTTTATTTATTTCAAATCAGCAATTGTAGGTACAATTTGTTCAAAGAAACGTCACTATCTCAGTAGCAATAATTATTTTTTCAAATTTTCTTCTAGCAGTTATACAGGTATCATAATATTAAAAGAAAATGCGAAGTATAAGTCTAAATAAACACTAAAAATAATAACCATAGTTAAAGTTAGCCACCTAGGCTTGCTTGAATGCTAAAGTGAATGTATCAGATACATAAACAAATTTATGAACGTATGAAAAGCCAAACGATAGGGTTTCGCTACGCTCTGCGCTCGTTCAATAGAGAACGAACGAAGATAATGGACCTTCTAATTTAAATAACTGCATTTTTATTTTTAGGGTTGTTTTAATAGTTAAAATAATTGTCAAAGTTTTAATTTTTCAAGATCCCCGAAAACTACCGTATATCCATGGTGAATCGTGTGACGTCATCACTCCTGAAAAGTTACTATAGGATCGGGCAATCAGCTTAAAAGATCAACTACCGCCATTTTGAATTTCGTTGTTCGAAGTATTCTCCCTAGAAGTAGCATTACTATTTTTTTTGTGCAGTAGGTTTTGAATATTTTCAATAATAGAGATAAACTAATAAGAGATATCTTTGTTTTTGAAACATTATTTAGGCCTAAATAATGGTTCAATACAACAACTAAATCTCTATAAACAGTATGTAAATAAACGAATAAATTAATACGATGGCTTGTGTCATGCCCACATTCCTATGCAATGACTTTACGGTAACGTCACGACACGACGAACAGTGACGTCACCACCAAAAATTTCGATAATGCCAACTTGACGGCGTGTTTTTACGACCCGATTAAAAATGGATTTTTTATTAATTTTCTAAAAACTCTGCTTTTAATATTATTGAATAAAACATATATTCTGAATCAGCGTTTATTGGTCTATGTGAATATATTTTTAAAAGCAAAGCCATAATATTTTTCACTGGAGTTCCTTATTAACAACAAGAGCGTATAGTGTGTGTTCAAGGAAATTTTGTGAAACTATATTTGTGGGTTGGTATATTAAATGAGCGTTATTTTTTTACTATTTCCATATTTCTGAATCACATCTCAATGCTAACGCACGTCATCTACGACACCTTATTTGTTATTCTGCCAATCAGAATGGGACCCTTGATCTCTTGGGATGTTTTTGGTCTCCACAAGAAGGCGTCAGTTTAGTTTTACTTTGATGTTAAATAACACTGGTCTCATTTGATTAAATAGCGAAGAAACGGGAAATAACTTAGTTTGGTTTTTAATCTGAATATCACACAAGAACCTCACTGTCTTTGGCCAGCGGTAAACTTGTGTGGTCTTTATAACCACTAATTGGTGGATGTTGTGAAGCAGGCGGAATTGGGGAAAAGAATGGAGAGGAGGCAAAAAGGCCTTTCTATTCAAAACACATTCATAATTTCTGTAAATCGTTTTTAAAAGGTATCATTCCCAAAACGATGTTGCGTGGTGTGGTGTTGCGCTTCCTCCTTATTGACGTGGTACGACAACTATGGTAAGTTTTATGTTCTTAGTGTCCGGTATTCGACGACTATACCAAAACTATACCCAGAAAATCACATTAAGCGAATTAGCAATATTCTGGATACATAACGAAAATTTCGCCACAATCTACAGATTTGCTCTTATTATGAATCTGTAACGTTGTCCGAAACATTATTTAAAGAAGAAGGAAGCGCAACACGTCATAATAACCCAATCATCACATCACTGCCTTTGGCTACGAAAATCTCAATTCATACTTACATCTTTTCATTTGAAGTCCAGATTAGGCAAGAATTATGAATTACTGATTAAGATTAACAGATTAAAGGGCCTTTAACCAGCCAGCGGCCGAAAATCCACATTTCGTCGAAAGATGTTCTTACAATCGTACAGGGCGGTTCCAATGAGAAAGATTAATTATTCACCTTACCAACTTTTTAAAATTATAACTCCATATCGATTTTTTTTTCATTTCAAATGTGCTTTAATTTATACCTACATCCAAAAATGCTGAAAGGCGTAATGATAAAACTATTAAATTTTAGGCAGCATCGCGTTCATTGGTCAAAATATTGTACACATATTTTCGTATCGGTGATCAATGAACCGATGTATGCAATTTTTAGCCATAAGTTGTTTATAATTGTTTGCCTAGCTTGTAGTTTTTAGATTTTAGAAATTTGAGGTGATTTTTCACAAAAACGGCGCTATATAAATCATCCAAATATTATTATTATTATTAAAATTATGTACTTTTTGTAATTATTTTTTTATCATAAGTGTTTATAATGTTTCAATAATGTCTTAGCAAAATAAATGTGCAAAAAAAAATTGAAATATATGTAAAACCGTAAATAGTTAGACAAAATAGAGAAATTTTCATCATAAATAAGTGTTCGGATATTTTTTTAACGATTTTATTTGAACTAAAATCAAAATTTTGAAACATTCGTTTACTAGATAACGTATTGATTTACAGTAATGTATGATTGATTACATGATATGAAAAATAAAAAATGTCTTGTGAAATAAGATTTTTCGTTTGAAAATTTAACAAATATGCCGACGACCTATGGTATAACATTATAGATACTAAAAATAAACATTGTGTCTCAAAATTTAAAAGAACAATCTTTCGAAATCAATTTATAATTTTTTGTGGAAAAGAGTCAATACGTCTAAAATTTGATTTAAAAATGACATATTTCCGGTTTTCCCTCTTAAGGAAATCGGCACTTGTCATCTACGATAGGGTTCGGATTTGTTCGTGAATGGCCAATGAAAACATCTTTTAGACAATCTATAAAAAATGACTTCCCCACCATCCTCCCCCATCTCCTTCCCCTCCCAACTACCTTCAGCCTAACAACATACCCCAATTGGGGATGCCATTGTCTTACTGGCTCTAAACGGGATAGCGGAGATTCTTGTGAGGTATTCACATATTCGTAAATCAAAAGACAAAAAAAATCGACATTGCAAATTCAAGACAAAATGCTTAAAAAAACTGTATTCCAAGCAGCTCCGGATGGAACCGCGACAATCCGACTGGAGCGGATTATTAAAAGCAGTCTCACAACTAACAAAATATTTAAAGATTTCGCAAATCCTTTCCTCGCTTTTTATCATAGTTATGAATATAGAACTACATTTTTTATTTTATTTTTTTATTTTTCTTTATTCATTTTGTTTGTTACAGGTTTGTTTTACATGGTTTTTCGACTACCGAGCTAGGCAAATGCCCGTATTATGGTAGTCGATAACAATATAAGTCGTTTGATGATATGCTAAAGTCGGGAAGAGACTTTGGAAGTAGAAATAGTTAAAGATTTAGCGGTTTCATTTTTCGCGGAATAAGTTTCGCCAGTTGTATTATCTAATGGCTTCTTCTTTCGGCACTCCTTTACCGTAAAGCCGACTTGTCTGCCGTTATGAAATTCACTGAATTTATTAATGCTGCAACGTTAAATTACTACACGCGATTTATGCCCCGCAATAAAATCCGCAGAACAACAGCCGTCGTCGTTTTTCTTTCTGGAAATTAAAGTGCATTCTTTGTTTTTATGCTGAATCTAAAATGTTGAGTACTCAATCAGAACTCGTTAACGTTAATAGAGAAACTATATGCAAAAATGTTGATTTTTCCGTCAAGGCGGCGCCAGTACAACTCAATGTTACCTGCCTATGGTATGTTCTCCAGTTTTTTTTCCTCAGATGTTTATTTTTTATATCGTAGTTAGTAGTATTTTAACGAATGTATACGATGTGAGACAGATGTAGAAATAAGATTTTATCATTTTAAATGACCTTTTGTTTGTCGAGGTTGATATCATGTACAAAATAAGTTTATATTATGTGTAGTTTTGTCGATAATAATAACTTATTGCAATTGGAATAATTTTATGAAACATTTTTAAACAGGGTAGTATGTTTACGAGAGATGGGAAGGCTGATAGAGATATTGAAAGAAGGGTAAATGCAGGTAACTCTAATAATAGAGGACTGAATGCCGTTGGCGCTAATAAAAAACTGTCAAAAGAAGCGAAGCTAGCAGTCCACAATGGAGTCCTGGTATCTACCCTGATGTACGGCAGTGAGGCATGGAACTGGCATAGGAAGGATGAAAGTAAACTGAATGCTGAAAACCATGTATGATCGTGTGAGAAATGTGGATATCCGCAAAGAATGTAAGGCTGATGTAAGCACTATGAGTAAGATTAAGAAAGGGACCCTCAGATGGTTTGGGCACGTAGAGCGAATGAAAGAAGAAAATAGTGTGAGAAAAATATATGACGCAAATGTAAATGAAAGAAGTCGGGGACGCCCGAGGAAGACATGGCACGATCAAGTGAATCAGATACTTGAGTCGGGCCATGTCAAAAGTCAGAATAATAGAATAGTATGTATGAGACGATGTATGAATGTGAGTGAGGCAAAGAGTGTGTGCCAAGATTGAGTTGTTTGGCGGTCCGTCCTCTCTGTCTACCCCTGCGGAGAAACGGCGTGATGGTCAGTTAGTTAGTTTTTTTCAACTCTAAAATCTTCTAATGAAATTTCCAAACAATGTTAAATACTGTTACATTATATTGAAATTCCACCATGAATTAATTAGCAGTTTCATAAATAAAAATACGTATTCATTATTACTATCCGTTAGTGTTCAATAAGGTTGATCGGCCATGAAAAATAGCCTAACACCAGTCGCGGGTCACATCCATAAAAGCCTATTTTTGACTTTTACTCACGGTCGAAAAACACTCTATTTGCATTTAGATTTAGCTAAAAGCCTTTTTTAACTGCACTCGACCCTTTTCCGCTAACGAATTTAATTGTGGATTATCCGTGAATACGACAAAGTGCCCATAAAAGTGTAATGACGTCTGTAAATTTCTTTATTTTAACACTTTTTCCGCAGTGGATCGCTGAAAGTCGTAATGTGGCCGATCGTGGCAGTGTTTTGATACGACTGTCTTACGAGACGCCTACAATGTCTTTAGTGCAATTAGCGTGCCATGATTGCATTTCAGCGGAGTGGGAAATGGGACAACGTACTACTGAATGCAAATATTACAACGATATGAACTCTCGTGTTCTGTTGATAGCGACATTGCGTAGGTACCCACCATTCTCCATTGTTCTCGTGCTAAAAATTAAAACATAACATTTTAACATGATTATATTATCAATCTCGCTGTCTTTGTTGAATAATAACCGTGCTTCACGCTCAGAAACAATTCCTACGTGGTCACCTTTATATAATTGAATTATATTCCTTCAAGAAAAAATGTTTTTATTTTTCCGGAAATCTATAGATTTTCTATATAACAGCACCTAACTAAGTGGGTGCTAATTATTACAAGCAATAATTGTCAGCCTGAAACACTCATTTACATTGAAAAATCTTCCGAGAAAAGATACTTGCCCCCAACGGGACTTGAACCCGTGTCCTTCCGATTGCCGGTCGAATGCTCTGACCACTGAGCTATGGGGGCTTATCAAATACCCGCCAAATAATTCAATATATACTAGTGTTTCATTCAACAATTACTGCTTGTAAATGAGTGTTTCAGGCTGACAATTATTGCTTGTAATAATTGTTACCCTTTGTGCTATGCATAAAAATCTTGTCTAAACGTTAGTTTATAAATTAAAAAATAATAATTAATATTTAACAAGTTTAAGTATTTCCCCAATAAATGCAGACATAATTTGTCTCGACGCCACCTAGCGAGGGATTTAACACTAACAATGTCTTCCTTGCAAAAATAAAGTTGGTTGTTTTCAGGTGGAAAAAATATAACAAGCAGTAATTGTTGAATGAAACACTAGTATATATTGAATTATTTGGCGGGTATTTGATAAGCCCCCATAGCTCAGTGGTCAGAGCATTCGACCGGCAATCGGAAGGACACGGGTTCAAGTCCCGTTGGGGGCAAGTATCTTTTCTCGGAAGATTTTTCAATGTAAATGAGTGTTTCAGGCTGATAATTATTGCTTGTAATAATTGTTACCCTTTGTGCTATGCATAAAAATCTTGTCTAAACGTTAGTTTATACATTAAAAAATAATAATTAATATTTAACAAGTTTAAGTATTTCACAATTATTGCTTGTAATAATTGTTACCCTTTGTGCTATGCATAAAAATCTTGTCTAAACGTTAGTTTATAAATTAAAAAATAATAATTAAGTGGGTGCTAATGTGATCGATGTACAAAATCTCAATAAATGAAGCCGAGTCCACACCACGTACAGTTGCCGTTTTAATAATTTTATTCGATTTTAAGTAAAAACTCTTTTAGCACTGTTGTGATTTGAAACAACGATGAAACGAAAAACAGCGACACTAAAAGGAGACAAACACATAGATTTAGCCTGCGAGAGAATCACGTAGTAATATATTTAGTAATTATAATTTGTCTCTTCTTTGTGCCCCCACTAGGCCTTCGTAGCCTCCCCACTCTTTTCTACTTTATTTTTCTGAAGGTTTCACTTCTGCCGCGTGTGAATTGCACACTCTGATTGTTTGTTATTAAAATCTTAATCACCTCCGTAGATACTTTTCGCGGTATGAGATTAAAAAACGGTTTATAAAACATCGTATTATAAACTACTAGGTATCTACATAATTAACAAATACTAAAACACTTACAGCCTTACTAAAAAAAAACCACAGCGCGACCGATTAACTGTGTTATTGCAATAACATAAATAAACCCCGTATACACTAAAACACGTTTCATTACCAATAAGCTTTCTTACTTGGTGACGCTGTTAAAATGCTTAAAGATCTGACAACGTGGTATATGGTTATAATTTACTAGGAAAAAATGTTGTTTTAATTATTCTCCGCCAGGGGCATTATTGGCGCGCGTGTGCATCAACGGCCCGCGATGAAAACACAGCTTGAAAACCAAGCCCAGGTGTGTTTATGGCCGGATCAGACGGGATGTCGAAAATTTTGTTAGATGTTGAGATTTTACTTAATAATTTCTATTGTAGTGATGAAATTACTGTTCTATTCATATAATTGATATATTTACCGTGTTATTTGTGTGGTTTACATCAGTTTAATCAAGTTACTGTACAAACGCCGTACTTTCAAAGTTGAACTGTCAGAATATTGTTTTATAGGTTACATAAAAGATAAAATTTACATTTTAAGATCTTTATTTTAAGAGAATTTCTTAAAAGAGATAATTTTTTATAATATTAATATCTAATACATGTGTTGGCATGGCAATAAAAAAACTTAGAATTTTTTATTATTGTTTTATTGTATGCACGAGGAAAAAGTGAGGTGATAGTTTCCTTTCAAATTTATTACATAAAAGGACTGTGTTTTTAAATTTTGATTTTTTAAAAATTTCTATACATTTTGGTCAAACATGTTTTGGTAAGTATTTTTTTTAAATTTTTTCCGAGTTTGAATCTTAAAATACGTCAGTTTTTGAAAACTAAAGTGTATTTCAAATACACAAATCTAAAAGGTAATTTTATCTAGTTTTCATAAATGGTATTTGTTTTTACAACACCTTCAAAAATAAGAAATATATAGAACATTCAAAATACTATGGAAAAATTACAAATATCGTTCGGACATCAATCGTTAAAACAGAGATAAACTACCTTCTCAGGCCGTGGAAACCATGTGTATTTTTTTCAATGAACAAATTTTTAATAAGTAATGTTTTCACATCCGCGGCCGTTTGTCAATTGAATAAAATTTTCACTGGGTTTTTTAGTAAGGCTGTTTGCGGTTAATTAATCTCTCGGACCGGAAGGTTACCGGTTCAAATTCCTGTATCGGTATTTACCTGCGTAGTTTTATTTAGAAATTCACAAGTTTCTTCAGAGAAGGTATGTACCTACTTTCTCCTTCTTATTTAAACTAGTAGGTAAACATATCAGATTTACTTTTGTGAACCCGCCTGAACTTCAAACTTCAACCAGGAAGATGTAAAGATTGTTTTGCCTACGTCGATCCCTTTTAGTTATACTCGCATCTATAATACATAAATTATGATTATTGATCCTAACCGAACGTGTATTCGTTTCTTGTTGAGGATATATAAATTTATTTTCCCATCGAAAGCCCGCTCCTTTGTAATCGGATCGAGGCATTCTAAACGGATTCGTGTATTGGGTATTTTTGTCGTATCAATGGACGCTAATGGACAACTGTAAACCATGTGTCTGGCCCCAGTCATGGGGAAATAATAAGACGTGGAATTTGGATGGAGAATTGAAGCTGATACGCTAAAAATGATAAGTAAATCATTTTTTCATCCACACAATTTTTTTAAGGGAAAACTTCTTTATGATTGTGATTTGAAACTCGATGAAACTAAAAATAGCGACACCAAAAAGAGACAAACACTACTCATAAGACATGTACTTATAAGATTTAGCCTGCTACAGAATGATAGGGTATAATTGGTTTCATCTTTGTGCGGTGCTTCGTAGCCTCCCCACGTTTGTGTAATTTAGTTTCCTGAAGGTTTCACTTCTATCTCGTGTAAATTTCACTTTCTGATTTTTTTTATTATCTCAAGTAACCAACTCTCTGGAGTCAGTAGAACTACGGCATCCCAATTTGAAGTATAATGTAATGAGGCTAAAAGTAGTGGGGAGGGGAAGGAAATTGGAAAGAAAAAAGTTTCGTAGTACCTGCTAGCATCAAATACGGCTTAAGTCATTTCAAGCATCGTTTCGATTCTGAATGATTTGGTCTTTCACCAGTGCGATACCGAGAGCATCTTGTATGTCTTTTTTTTAATATGAACACCGCACAAGAGTCCCAACTGCTCCCGTCTGGAGCCAGTGGGACTATGGCCTCCCCAATCGGGGTATTGAAGGGGACCCACCACTTTCCCAACGGCGTTATAAGGAAACATAATATGGTTTCCTCCTTCACCGCACACGTCAAGACTCTACTTTTTTTGAACGAAGCTACATTTATTTGAACGACTCTAGACCCTCCAATGTCCATGCATACGGGGTTAGTAAGCAGTATGCAAGTACTTACATTAACATTATACAAAAGATAAATAGAAGTAGCAGCCCGTGGAATAATTCTTCTGAAATAGGTAACATCAAAAAGAGATAATAGTTTTAGTAAAAGAAAAGAAAAATAAAAATAACGGCTATGACCAGTCGAAGAAACCTTCTGTAAATAAAATAAGTAATGAGGAAAAAACATTTATATGATTATGTTATAATGTAAGTAATTACTATAGTAGCGGATATAAAATAGAATATATTAAAAAAAGCCAGAGAAAGTATTCCATAGACCACCGGGCAGTCCCAATGAGAATGCGTATAGCTATCGGCCCAACCGCAGACGATGCTCGAAGTCCGCGTCCTTTAGCCGGTTCCCCGATTTTGCCTCGAAGAAATGTACTTGGGAGAGAAGGGGAAGTTTTTGAAGACCTAAGACCTTTTGCCCAATCGGGGTATGTTGTGAGGCTGAAGGTAGTAGGAAGGGGAAGGAGATAAGGAAGAGGAAGGGGGGAAGTCTAATTATATGTTCCCAACACCTTCGGCCAGCTGCCCGCAACTCGCTCGTGGCATAACTCCATTAACTCTTCATTACACGCCCCCCTCTCGCCCCTAATCTTAACTTATCCGTAATTATTAAAAAATACTCATTTCAGTTGTGACTCTGTAATAGTCTGTAACTCCATTTTAATGTTACCAAAATACTTATCAAATAAAATTATATACAGCAAGGGCATTCACAGACATAACAAAAGGACGTGCAAGGAAATCAGGCTACAAAAAAGGACAAAGTGAATACGCAGAATAGTTTACTGTACAAAGGGATGAAGTTTTATAACACGCTACCAGAAACTTTTAAAGTCCGCACCAATTGTAAGGTTCAAGATATATTGTAGGAACTAAATCAAACTAGAAAAAATATGTTATGTTATGATTACTTAGCAATTTTCAAACTTTAATGTACAAATTACTAAATTAAAATTAATAAATAAAATAAAGTGTTAGATGCGAAGGAAGCTAAAAGTATTGAAGTTTTTCAATGTTGTAAAGCCCAAATTTTAGCACGTGTGTAGGTATATAGTATTATTAGTTTTAGAATAGAAGGAGTACCATTTTATAGCTTAGTAAAAAAAATCACTTTTGCTTTCAATTTATTTTAACAAAATTACACGTCATTGTTTGGAGAATTCAGACAAGCCATAATGTATGTACATAACTATAATATAACATGTATATTTAACAGATAATTATTTTAATTGCGATTTTCAAAATTGGAACTGATTTGTCGAGAACTTGACTATCCGTGATTTTTCATAGGTCTGCGCCGGTAATTATGTAAAGTGGAATTTGTTGTATGAACTTGTAAAGAGAGATCATATTTCACATAGTCTAATGCACAATTAATTCATTGGGATATGCAGTAGAGAAGCGGAGAGATGGTTGTGTAGAAATACATAGTATTTAATATATGGTGGATGGTATGAGAACAGCAATAAGCTCACGCTAGAGTTCAGCGAGATAATGCGGAGAATATTTAGATAAGAGTAATAAAACGCTTCTGTTTTTCTCGTTTTCAATCTCTTTGCATCACAATATTATCATTGTTGCTGAAGGTTGTATCGTTTCTTATTTTATATTTATACTGTTTTCATTATCAGACTTTACCTAGTAAGACTTAATTAACTAGGTTTATAGTGCATGTTTATTAGCAATAAGGAACTCCAGTGAAAAATATTATGGCTTTAAAAAAATATGTTCATATAGACCAAGAAACGCTGATTCTGAATATATAAGTTTTATTTCATAATATTAAATGCAGAGTTTTTAATAAATTATTAAAAAGTGCATTTTTAAACCTCTTCGGAAAACACAGCGTTAAGTTGGCATTACTGAAATGGTTAACCGTGACGTCACAGTTAACCTGTCACCTGTGTATTGTTTGTATTGACATTTGAAATGACTTGAAGTGCACGCGTACCTATGCAATTCAACATTTCGTGTTTTTGGTTTATTTTCATACTGTTTATAGAGATTTAGATAAATAATAGTTATTGTGTTTATTGAAACATAATTTAGGCCCTCAACAATTTACGAAAAGGGCTATATTTGCGGACAATCTGCAATAAATGTTGTCTATTTGAGGTTAAAGTCATGTCATATTTTGACGTTTGTTTTTATGTATTTTCAAATTGTTTTTAGTATAGGGCTTTTTATACAAGTTGTTACACACTCGTCATGATCAGTGTATTATAAATACCAGTGTTTCTGTATGTATTATACATAAAACAATGTACCTACAAAGTAACACCTGACACAAAACACGATGTCACATGTATTTGCAATGAAAGAGATGATTTATTGTTTTTATATTGCACTTTGATTAAATACAATAACAGTAGCGGTAAAATGTGGACATTTTACCAATGTTTTTCTATATTAAAAGCAGTTAATCTTAAATAAAAAACACACCTCACACCTAAAAGTCATTATCCGCCATGATTATTCTGGATTCTTCACAGTGTTGCCAACAGTTAGAAGTGAAATTTCCCTAGAATTTCACATTTACGCAATTACCTACGTAGCCACCTGATTGTGTAACACTAATCCTGTTATATGTTAATTAATATGATAATTAATTGGAAAGATATCGGAACTTGGTAAATATACTAATAATACCGTGATTTTCCAAATAAAACACTTTTTGCTACGTGAAGTAATAATTTAAAAGTACGAATACACTCACCAGTGAATTAGAAACTGAATTCCAAATTAAAAAAAAAACACTTTGCAAAATAAAAATCATAAGCAACCCGCCGCTCATTTGTAACAAGCGTGGTATTTTGAAGACCCCCCCCCCCCCCCGAACGTGTCACGTAGTATGGGTACGTTCCCTAATATCATTTTGAGTTGTCAGTGTTAAAAATAACATGGCATGTAAGTACATGAAAAATAATTAAGATTCATAGGAATTCCAAAAAATATATATACGTATATATATAAATAATACCAGTAATACTGTCATATGTAATAAAATTTTGGTAAATATCGGTTCGGACTGGCCACGCTTATTACGAATAATTTTTAGAAAAAAACTTTAGATTCGCCTTAATTACTATGAAAGGAAACTTTTTGGCTTTGGGGCGGCGGAAAATAATGCATTTTAATTTTCAATTGCATAAAACCAAAATTCGCTTCGCGACTGACACAGCGAAAATCCGCGGCCGTACATGTCACTGTGATGTTGGTATCCTTGATAAATTAACAAGAGCTAATACGACTGTAGCCGACTTCGTGGGATAAGGCGCGTAATTATGAAATTTGTCTAGCGGGCTTGTTTGTGTAACATGGTTTGTGATACAAAAGAAAGTGGCCCTTTATAACGCCTACTCGCGTCAAGGCAAGAAAAACATCCCAGTTTTCAAGTGGCTTAGCGGCTACGCTAGGTTTGTGTAACATGGTTTGTGATTCGCGGTATTTCATGTAGGTATCCCACGAAGTCAGCTACAGTCCATAACAGTGACAGCAAGTGACAGCTACGGCCGCGGATTTTCGCTGCGTCGGTTCGCGAAGAGAATTTTGGTTTTATGCAATTGAAAATTAAAATGCATTATTTTCCGCCGCCCCAAAGCCAAAAAGTTTCCTTTTATAGTAATTAAGGCGAATCTAAAGTTTTTTTCTAAAAATTATTCGTAATAAGCGTGGCCAGTCCGAACCGATAATTACCAAAATTTTTGCCAGAGTTCGAAATTTCCCTAGATTTTGTCCTGATTTCCCTTATCTCTAAAAAATATTTTTCTCCCCTAGATCTAGGGAAATTTCCCTCGACATGACATCACTGATTCAAAATGACAACTTAAAAAGTAAAAAACTAACGGTGGGGACGGTGGGTAAAGACCACCATAGATACGGTGCGTTTCTGGGAGTCTTTAAAAATTAAAACTTTGACAATTATTTTAACTATTAAAACTAACTATAAAAATAAAAATAAAAATGCAGTTATTTAAGTTTGAAGGTCTTTATTCATTAAAAAAAATAAAAAAATTGGACTGGAGTTCTCTATTGCATCTTTATTTAGCGCCATTTTAGTTACGTATTATAATTAATAACCTACAGCTAAGATTAATTACGAGGACATACAACTAAGACTTATAACTAGTGACTTACAGTTTAATAAGATTTTAGCTGGCAGCTAAGGACCTACTGAGGCTTATAACTAGTGATTTACATCTAAGACTTATAACTAGTGACTTAAAAATAATATTTTAACTGGCAGCATGTACCCACTGAAGCTTATAACTAGTGACTTTCATCTGAGAGTTGTAACTAGTGACTTACAAATAAAATTTTAGCTGGCAGCTACATAAGTACCTTACCTAGACTTACATCTAAGACTTACCATATAATTTATGACCATGTAACTCGGTGTTAATTTCACTTTGTGTTCGTCAGCAAATAAATACTGACTGACTGACTTTTAGTATAAAAGAGACGGCGTGAGCGAGTGAGAGGTAACAACTATTAAATACGTAGGGTTAACTATTTTCCAGTGCCTCTTCATCACCTAGTATTTATTACTCCAGATAATAGTGTCTGTTGATTATGGTATATTGACTATTATTTCCCCATTCTAAATTATAATATAAATAAGGTTATAAAGACATTATTAGACGGATATAAGCCTTTTTTTAACATCAACGCAGACTAATTGATATGTGTTGGGCCTTCAAACGAAGACCGCCTATTTCGCCGAATGAATTCAATGGTAACTTTAAATAAGCATTTGGGGAAATTGTTTACAAAGTAAGTCTCAACAAAAGCACGGCAAAGCGCCTGTTCGCAAACTCAGACAAGTTAGTTATACGGAAAACAGAAAATGGAGGTAGGAAATATCTCAACAATAAAATATTATCTTAACTCTTAATGATTCAATATAAAGTAGAAATTGCATATTCGCGAAGAACTCTTGGGGTAATAAAGATTTGAAAATTCACGGCTAACGGAGCGCCTAAGCTCCAAGCGCTTGAGCTTTGAAAAAATGCTTACGATTCTCCTGAAACTCGGAACAACTTTGCTGTCGTTTACATACGCCTGCTTTTGAAACTACACATTTTTATATCTCTTTTCCACCCCGCTCCGTTATTGCAGTTGGCCAAATATAGTTTCTCGACAAGCGACTAAAGCGAGTAAATCTAAAGTCATGGTGTTTGAAAGAGAGAGTACGAAAACAGTGTGCGACATAGTTGTGAGTGGTGAATACTTGGAGCAGTTGGATGAGTTTGTTTATCTGGGTAGTATGTTTACGAGAGATGGGAAGGCTGATAGAGATATTGAAAGAAGGGTAAATGCCGGTAACTCCATTAATGGAGGACTGAATGCCGTTGGCGCTAATAAAAAACTGTCAAAAAAGCGAAGCTAGCAGTCCACAATGGAGTCCTGGTACCTACCCTGATGTATGGCAGTGAGGCATGGAACTGGCAGAGGAAGGATGAAAGTAAACTGAATGCTGTTGAAATGAGATCCCTGAGACGTATGTGTGGTAAAACCATGTATGATCGTGTTAGAAATGTGGATATCCGCAAAGAATGTAAGGCTGATGTAAGTATAATGAGCAAAATTAAGAAAGGGACCCTCAGATGGTTTGGGCACGTAGAGCGAATGAGCGAAGAAAGTAGTGTAAAAAGAATATATGATGCAAATGTGAATGGTAGAAGTCGGGGACGCCCGAGGAAGACATGGCACGATCAAGTGAATCAGATACTTGATACGGGCCATGTCAAAAGTCAAAATAATAGAAGAGTATGTATGAGACGATGTATGAATGTGAGTGAGGCAAAGAGTGTGTGCCAAGACCAAGTTGTTTGGCGGTCCATCCTCTCTGCCTACCCCTGCGGGGAAACGGCGTGATGGTTAGTTAGTTAGTTTAGACAAGCGACTGATATTTACCTGCACTGAAATTAATACAACATAAACATCAAATCACACTGCTTAGTTGGAGTCATTGAATCGGCGGCTTCTGATGTCACGATAAAACAAAATGTTAAGATTGCTTTTGGTTTCGGATGGAAATTTTTTACGTCAGTTTTGTTTTGATGTTAAATATACATTGTATCTTCGTTGGTTTATACAAAATTGAAACTATATTTAGGCGACTAAACTCTATAATTTATTGTTAACTATTAAAAAGAGAAATTATTAATAACGGAAATGGAATATAATGATGGGCAAATCAACAGCCTACCATCGAAATTATGATAATATTTTATAAAATTTAAAACCTCTTAAGATTGGGTGTAGGTATATGTACATATGTTGCACCAAAATGTCTATGAAACTCCAAACGCTTGGTTCGCAGTACTACCGCCGGAATGCAGTGGTCGAGGGGCACGGCTCTTGGCTCGCAATCCGAAGGTCAAATATTTTTCATTTGATTAATTCGTGTTATTTCACAATTAATTCATTAAAAATAATATATATATAGTATGTTTGCGGAACGTTCCAGAGTGAAAGATGCTCCCACGCCCCGGTGCGGTGTAAGACCACCAAACACGGCTAAAACCATTTCACGCAACGTTTCAACTTGAAATTGAAACGTTGCGTGAAATGGTTTTAGCCGTGTTTGGTGACCAGATCCGAATAGCCAGGTACTTCTCCACCTTCCTCTTCCCATCTCCTTCCCCTCCCTACTATCTCCAGCCCCACAACATACCCCAATTGGGGATACCATGGTCTCACTGGATCCAGACGGGAGCAGCTGGGACTCTTGTGAGGTGTTTACATAAAAAAGCGCTGCCTCCACCACTGTCGGTAAAAAGGAAGACTACATTAACGCATCGTTTGCCAAACTTTACTCCAAATCAAATGCCGGGTTTGTAAATGTTGTGATTTGTAAAAATTATGCAAACATTTCAAACCCTCATAGTATATAATACTTTACAATCATGTTATCGTTTTGCACTCTTGTGGAAAATGGGCATACTTAGCTGTATTGTTTCCATTATATTGTTTTAAGGTAACAAAACAAACAATAGATAGCTTGCTTTGAGTTATTATCTCGTTGTGTAAAGCGTAATGTTATGTCTTTATAACATTATTTACTATGAATTGGGGATGGCGAAATAATGGACAATACGCTGTTATTAACCCGTCGCTGTTTCAAGCGAGAAGGGACACACTACAACCGTTGACACTCTTTCATAGCCCTCTTTTAGAGAGAACTCTCGTTCATGTCGTTTCTTTCATGGACGTCAGTCGCACGATCGTTACAATAAAAATAAAAATTTATGAAAACTAAATTCCCCATTGACTGAAATTACTGTTTCAGTTAATTTTTTACAGGTGCTGAAGGAATTTTTAATTTTTTTCGTTTTCGTATGGTTTCTATTGGAATTCCTAATGAAAGCTTTATAAATGACATTTTTCTCATTTTCGTGAAACACGGCTCAATCCCGAAATTAATTCCTTAAAACTGATAGCTGCAATCATTTTCAGATTCGTTTTACACATATCGCAGCCAGAGTTAACACTCACACACAGTGCTCACACCTCACAGAAATGGATTGCTTGCATATAGCATGCTTCAAACATTTTATCCGAATTAAGTACCAAAAGTAAAAATTATATTAACAAGAAAACATTTTTAAACTATCCAAATCAGCGGTCGTCACACTTTTCTGGTCAAGGGCCACATAGGACAATGCGAGATATCACCGCGGGCCGCACAAATTATAAATTGGCGGGGGGGTTGATGTTGTACCTTTTTATTTAGCAAGTTAAAAAAGCAATTCTTTCCAGGTTGCTACCTCCTTTCTTCTTGTATTCATGATATAGTGTCAATTCTTAATAAAAATAATAATACACATAAGATGATAATATTATATGATATACCTGTGTCGAGACAGGCGGATTACAGTACATACAATAACAAAAATTAACCAATATTTAAGTTTACATTGCTTTATTAGTACGTGATTAGCATGTTTTGTTCGTGATTAGCATGTTGCCTTCACTGTGCCATATAAATGCTATCTAATTTTCTCTAGGTCTTCTACTGCCCCCCTGAAAGTCTCAAACGCCCATAAGGGGGCGTTAACGCCCACGTTGAGAACCTTTGAAGTACATCACGCGTGTTTGTAATCGACTTAGGTTGTAGTCAAAAACCAGCTGAGCGTTTTAAAATCAAAATCAATTCAAATTAACGTTTTTAAATCATAAGGCATCCAAATATTTGAAATGGATAATATAATTGTACATGAAAAAAAATATATTTAAAAAGACAGCGGCAGATATTCGTGCGGGCCGCACAAATATTCGCCGCGGGCCGCAGTTTGACGACCACGGATCCAAATGATTGTAATTTTTTTTTAAATTTTCAAATTCGAACAATTGTTATACCGTTTTCGTTACATACGATGAATAGGCTCAAAGTAAGACAAAATACTGGTTTCTCAGTGACATTTCGTAAGGAAATCATTACCTGTGCGTTGTTTGTGTTGTTCGGGTCAACTATAATTGCTTGTACTATAGAAATATTTTTTAGACGTCTACTGAAATTGAATTCACAATTTTTAATTAAAATTCATTGATAATTTATTTTATAACAAATCAGTGATCACTTTCAGATTTAATTTCTGTTTCCGGCAATACAATTTTCAATAAAACATGCTTTATATCGTTTCGCTATTTTTTTCTGAATGATAATGTCGAGCCCTGTTGAAAAACATTTCTCGAAAAAATTGTTTAATTTTTCACAACAAAAAGGCGGGAAAAGGGAGAATGCTTAAATGGAAATTAAATGCTGGTTTATGCTTTGGAATTACTCTAAAAAACAATGGCGGAAAGGCAAATAATAGTCAAACTTTGCACTGTTTTTTTTAATTTTTTTATTTCGATCGTTTAGTCTTGCTTCAATATTTGTTTAGGGTTTTGTTGCTTGCTTGTAAAATGTACAAAAAGCTTTTCTTTTCACATTCGATGTAATGTAAACTAAATCGCGTCTATTTTTAATTTCAGCAAACAACAAACATCAATATATTTTTTTCGATTTAGAATGGTTGTGCAACTTGATAAAGCAAAAATACAATTTTTGGTTTTAAATGAATACCCAAAGTGAATAAAATCCTGTAGAGACAAGAAGGCAAATTGGCCGGAGCTAGTTGGGCTATGGCATCCCTAATTGAGGTATGTTGTGAATTGTGAGGCTGGAGGGACTGGGAGACGAGTAAGAGTAATTTTAAAAATCTCACCTTTAAATTATTTTGAACAAGGGCGTGTCTTCGTAAGTACAACTTAAATGAAACCATGTTGATTCAAAAATATTTTATCTTTGCAGATAAAACTAAGTTGCCCGAAAAAATTTGCAAATAAATCCTTGTTGTTTTGATCGTTTTTTGTTGTTTATTTTTGGGGTGTTATGCCGTTTTGGGCTGTCTCCTGTTTCGGACAGCGTTACTACGTCCATCCTTAATAAATAACAAACATTCTTTTGGCCTTGTAAATCTAAAATCATACATTGAAACCTTGTTAACCTAATAATATGTATAAAGTGTTTTAAATCGATATTAGTGCGAACTTACATGAACGTCGAAATATTTTACATAGGGTTTTGAAGAGAAAGGAAAATGTAAGAATTTTAATACAAAAAGTCAATTTTGACCAAAGTGTGAAATCGAACCACCCAACAAGGGTGAAATTACACTAACATGTACAAATGTAAATATCATAACATTATGGCGTTATATAAGATTTCATAAACAAGCCGTATTAATTATAGCATTTATACGATAACGATAACCTTGCACAATCATTCTTTCAGTGTTCGATGTTTGTTCTCCATTAGTCCCGCGCTCGCCGTAAATTCAGATCAAGGAGCTTACCAAAGAAATCCTTAGTAACATATCCATTAGCCTATGAAATTGCTCGGTTCCTACTTCCAGCATGCAAATGGTAACCCATAAATATTCAACAAACGGACCGGATTTGAATACGGCATAAAGAAGGATTGTTCGCCTGCTGAGTGCAAGGGGTGTCGCTGCGCCGTTTGGAATAAATCATCGGACCAATCCTTTTTTTTAGATCCTTTTTATCACAGCTAAAGCAGTAATTTACTTATAGTAGCCGTAGTTTTTCCTTATAAATTGTTTCTGTGTTATATTTTATCACGAGTATGTTAATTTATCACTTTGTTTCTAAGTAACATCGCCGAAGAGAGAAGATGAACACACACTTTAATACTCTTTCAGCGCGTGCATTTTCTTATTGGAGTTATAATTTATAATTTCAAATAATTTTGATTAATACATTTTTTAGAGGTTTGAAATAGCTGTTCCGCTTAGAGGACATCTTGTAATTTTCTGTGTATAAGATTTTGGTAATGATTAATGATTTAAACCTACGAAGTTGCAATTCAACGTGGCCTGTGTTTCAATGCTTTGTTTTTCTTTCTCAAATCAATCACTTCATTCGTTTTTATGATATTACAAAATAAACTCTCAATAGTAACACGATAATAATTTATAAATATATAATAAATGTATAAATATAGCGTTGTTATAGTGTTGTTCGAAATTCCTAAAAGATGTACAAATATCTTGACATCAGGATTCACCCTTCTTGAGATTTTATTTGAGACACTTATAATAGCATACTGGATGACATTAGGTTTGACTTATTTTTAGGCGGTAAAAAGAGGAACTAAGGAACTAATTTTTTGATACCAATAAAATCAAAAGGAGTAACGCCCCATACGCAACACAACGCACGAATAAGTGTGAAGATTTATGCATCTGTTATGTGATCAAATACACGGTATGAGTTTCATTTTCGCTAATAAACGTCCCTCAGTCAGGTTGGCAGTGCCAGAAGGTTTGCTGAACGCCATTCTGCGACTGCACAGATTAGTTTTTATATCTATACCAGGGTTGTTGCTGATGCAAAAAATTTTGCATCCGCCGATGCGGATTATTAGAGATTCACATCCGCGGATGCGGACGCATATGTCTTTATTAATGCGAATAATCCGCATTTGCGAATTCGGATGCGAATATCCGTATTACCCCTGCTTCCTACCATAATGACACTTGTACTGATGATCAAAAGGGTTTAAATCCTGACAAGATGGAAACGCTCTTTTTTCCAACAGCTAACTTCGTGAAATATATTTTTTTTGCAATTTTTTTATACAAATTTCACAATGCCACAAAAAAGAATTGTCCAATTTGGTGCAGTCGTTCGAAAGTTATGCGCTTACAAACATTTCGGAGATTAATTTTTATTTATATAGATTTTTCACTCGGACTTTTCCGGAACATTTTTGTCTAATATAAAGTAAGTCCACATACTGGTTTTTATCGATGGCGACATTTTTATTTACTCTGTCACTATTTACATCGAAATATTCATCAAAAAACTTCGGATAAACTCAGTAAACAAACACTGAAATCGATTCACAATGGGAATCACGTCGATAACTTTTTTTTTTTTTTTTTACATGAAAACCGCACAAGAGTCCCAACTGCTCCCGTCTGGAGCCAGTGGGACTATGGCATCCCCAATTGGGGTATGTTGTGAGGCTGAAGGTAGTGGGGAGGGGAAGGAGATAGGGAAGGGGAAGGTGGGTAAGGTGGGGAAGTACCTGGCTATTCAGATCTGGTCACCAAACACGGCAGAAGCCATTTCAAGCAACGTTTCAATTCTGAATGGTGGTCTTACACCGGGGTGATACTGAGAGTATCTTCCACTCTGGATAACTAAACTAAAACAAACAAAACCTGCAGGATCTTGTCACCAACGTGTGCTACGCGCGCGAGGCGCTTACCACTCTGGCCCCGCCCACTTCCGCATTCACTCCGCATTAATTGATGCGGATGCGAATGCAGATGTCTGAATTAATGCGAATAATCCGCATTTGGGGATGCGGATGCGAATATCCCGCAACACCCCTGATTTATGCATCTATCAAATGATTGAAATTACGTCCCCACAATCCACAAGTTTCATTTGCTACAATAAATGTGCCCCAAACAATAGAGAGCACCAGAAGTTTTGGCGGACGTCATTTTGCGCTGCAATTACTCTAAGTGAGCCGCGGTCCCCATTCCTTTCAGGAATGTTCCTCAACGTTACAGAATGTTCCTTCTCACTTATAAATAACAAAAGTGTGTCACCCGCGACATCGCCAAGGCCGGTCATTAGAGTCCCCTTTAATTCACCTGCTGCTAGTGAGGGGGGAGGGTACCGCCCGCTTTAATCGAAACATTCTGAATTCCATACTCCAGTTTCAAATGATGTAGTAACACGTCACAACGGCGCGGTTCGAAAAATTCAATTCAAAACTTCCTAAATAACTACCAGTTAAAACTACTCATATTAAAGCCTTCTAATTTCAACCCTATAATATCCCATCACAGCAAAGTCATAAGTATCCTAATAATAATAATATAATATTGTTATTAAATTATTGAATTACTTTAAAGGAAACTTTACAATAGCCTATCAAAAGCCTTAGAATAAGTCACAATTCTTGGCAATTTTCGTAGGAAATTTGCTATATATGTGAAAAAAAATTATGATTTGCATATGAAGATGAGTACCAAAATTATGTTAGCTAACTGGTAACTGTATTATTGTATATTTTTTATGTTGTAATTTTTTTATTTTTTTTATTTTGTAATTTATGAAATTTTCCTACTAGATGTATGATAAAATCTTGCATGCATCTACCTAAATAAAGAATAAAAAAAAATCGAGCGCAGTCCACACGCGGTAGAAGCGAAACTTTACCAACACAATCTCAACCAATAGGAGCCTTGAAAAGTGAGGTTATAATCAAAGCGACCAATGAGCGCAGTTTGATGCTTCACAGGTGCGGTAAAGTGTCATTTCCGTTTCATCCCAATTCCAAATCACAACGGGGCTAAAGAAGTTAAACTAAAAAAAATACTGGCACCTCCTTCAAAGACGAGATAGATCAAAATCCTCGTTGCGAAACATGTGTCAGGGCCAGTCACTTTTTCAATCCTCTGCTAGCCAAGTCCATCATTTCATATTTCACATTTTTCAAAAGTTAAATCTTTTGAGGTTTTTTATAACCCGGGAATCCTAGTCCTCCTCTAAAAAAAATAAATATAAAATCTAAACTCTAAATACCTAAAACATGAAATCAGAGTGGTATTTAAAAAATCTTTCGTAATGATATAAATTTTTTTGATAGAAAATAAAATAAACGCATCACTGTTTCTTCTAAATAAACTTTAAATAATAACACAAGACGTGTATGCTGGAAAGAAATATTCACTTATAAATTTGCATATAAAATTTAAAATCAAACGTAAACACTTTATTATCTTCTTAATATTGTCACTAATCTTCAGTATGTAGTTATTTTTAAACACTATAATGGTACATGTTGTATTGAACGCCTACCGTGCAAATTTGACTCTAATATGAAACGTATTAATCCTAAAATATGATGTCAAAAACATACATTTACCTTCATTGCCAAGTCAAGGCGAATGCCACATACAAGACGGTAAAAAAGTAACACTTGACGTGTGTTACCAAACTCATTAACACGCTTCATTACGACATTTGGGCGAAATAATAACGTAGCGAGTGTAACGATTGATTTAAATAGCAATGTCGTACGTGTTACTGGCCGCAAATAGAGCCTCGAAGGCTTTTTCACAATGCCTGCCGATTAGGGCGTTATTTCACACTTTCATTACTTGTTATTGTATTAGACTTTACCCTTTCTCTTAGGGTTGAATAAAAGCACGCGAGGTAAATCTAAAAATAATGTAACCCTAATGGTATCTTAATTCCCACATTCATTAGATTTATACTCATATTTGTGAAAATAAATCATTTCGTATTGTTTTAATTAAGAGTTGCCACGATTATAAAATTTTAAATGAGCGATTTAAAAAAACCAACACGTTTTTTTAATCACTAGATTAGTTATCTTTACGTAATATTTATATAGCGCAGTTTTGTGTTGTTTCACTTCAAGTTCCACAATAAGCTTTAAATAATCCTACAGTGTTGCAGATGGACACCCAAATGAAAAAAAAAACCATTCGTTTGACTTGACTGTCAACCAATTTCGGAGTTTTGAAAGAATGATTAAATATTGTTAGTATTAATTTCTTAATAAAATACTTCAACAGCCTACATCTAAAGACGAGAATGCCTAGTAAAAGCAAATAAAATCCAATTCAATGTAAAAAAAATGACTGCTTTACCTTGATTTAAAACAAATTACTTTCCCAGCAAAGTATTTAATTATCTTCTAAAAATGTACTTAAACTTAAAATGTTCATAATATTTTTCTTAAAAACCTAATTAAGATCAAAGTATACTTCTCATCATGGTGCTCACTCCTCTTCTAAATATAAACTTTCACGTCCATAAAAGCGAAAAATATGTATATATATTTTTTATTTCTCAATTAATTTTTTTACTTTATCGTTTAAAAGCTGTTGGGGTGTGAACATGGTGGGAAACTCCACAAGGAGGTGGGATAATGAAGTGTTGTTTGGTTTACCGGTCTCATAATTAAGAATTGGAACTACGCTATGTGTAATCTGTTATTGAATAAATTGAGATTATTATTAAGGTATTTTCTGCTTTATTGCGGTAAAGAATATTTGGCTTAGTTTTTCCTACATATTATGTTAATTATATGAATGGTATAAAAAAGTGGCTTAGAAATGTATCTTAACAGCTTCCTCTACATAGACAATTAGTTAGATTATTTTGCATTTTGTTGACCCCTCACATTGTGGCCAGGTTTTTGTGTTTTTATGCCTAATGATATAATTAGGCAATTTGTTGTCTTTAGCCGAAGAAGCTCTATCTTCACCTTATCTTCGGGGCATTTTAGGATATCAGATCTAAATATTTATAATGCTTTTACCGTGTTGCCTTGGGAGTTTGCATAGATTAAATGTCGACGCCAACGTCCCCCTTTGAATCATGTTTTGCATCAGCATGATATTGATTTAACTTTTAGAGATAGGTACTAAACCAAAGATAAAATACATATATACTTTTCTCTTCTTCTTCACGATCGTAGTTTTTCACTTTTTTTTTGTTTCGTTCGTTTCTTACTTCCTTTCTGATCACAAAGATTAATCTTTATTTCCTTGTTGGAAAAGAGTGAATGACTTGCTGATAGATAATAATATTATTACTCTCAGTATAGTAGTTTTTATCGCAATCGTGTTTTACTGAGACAAATCTGATAAACTTCAACTAAAATCCCATTTTGAGACAAGATTAATTAAAGATTGACCCTTAAGTTGTTAGAAATAATTCTTGATTTTTTATTACTAAATATTTCGTACCGTGTACGTGAAAATGCATAGATTTAGAAGCGAATTAAAAACACTGCCAGTTTTAATTCGGGTCTGAAAGATTTAGTAATTAAGTACACGTATCAATATTATATTACACGGATAAGCTATTCTTAGGAGTATTTTAAAAGAGACGCAAAGAATGCAAGACTGATGTAAGCGTATTGGGTAAGATTAAGAAAGGTACGCTCCGAAGGTTTGGGCATGTAGAGCGAACGACCGAGGAAAGGAGTGTAAGGAGAATACATGACGAGAAGAAGTCGGGGACGCCCTAAAAAGACATGGTACGACCAAGTGAATCAGACACTTGAGTCAGGCCATGTCGAGAGTCAGAATAATAGAAAAGCATGTATGAGACCATGTATGAATGTGGAGTGTGTGCCAAGACCGAATTGTTTGGCGGTCCGTCCTCTCTGCTTACCACTGCGGAGAAACTGTGTGATAGTTAGTTTAGTTTTAGGCCTACCAGGTAAGTATAGTCATGTATATTTTCTAAATATAAATAAAATAACAATGTATGTATAAATAAAAAAATGTAAATGTACATTTATAATCGGCACCCCCTTCATTAGTCAAATGCATTGTATATGTAGTTTTGTATCAGTGGTCGAAGAAAGGGGTGATTGCAATATTTTAACCGTAAGTTGTTATAATGGTTTATCTAGTTTGTAGTTAGAAATGCGATTGTATAAATATATTATAAATTTGTACAGCGCCCTCGAGGTGATTTTCCACAAAAACGACGCTATGTAAATCATCCAAATATAAATATTTTTATTAGTTTTCAAACATCATTTCATTATGTTGTTTAGAACAGATCACCAGGATATTAATGCTAAACTAGTAACTGCTAGGCCCTGCGGGCGGCGAGCCACACGACAGTGGCTTTGTAATAAACTTCACGTACGAAAATGGTTTTGCATAAGGCGCGGAGTCAGAGATGTTCTCGAAGTCGGGTTCCTAAATTTCAACTGTACAGGCGCTAGCGTATTAATTACTTCTTGAGTTTGTTTTCATACACGAGTCGGTTGACTCGATTTTACAAAACATGCTTTAATTAAACCCAGTCAATACCCGATTAAGTAATCAGTGGAATGAATAACGTTGCCGAATTAATTTTCTATTGATTAAATCGAATGCGTTGATGATTACATTACTTTGATTAAATTACGTTTCTGTGGATTCAAATTCACTTACTAAAGGGGAATTGGAAAATTATGATATTTCTATGCCTAAGGAAACAGTGAATAGGTTTAACTTTAATTTGTATTATAACTTTTTTTTTCACAGGTTTGAAATATCAGCTTCACATTTACTATCTAAAATATCATAAATCGTTGTCAACATGTTCGTAATAAAATTAATTTTATGTAGATATTATGTAATTTTTTTGACGGGATTGATTCTTCTAATAACATATCCATCAGTATTTTTTTTTAAATAATTATATAATTAGAGACTTTACCATTGTCGTGTAAACATGGACAAAGAAAATAACTTGACGAATATTTTTATTAGCAAAGGTATTATTATTTGAATGTTTTATTGGAACCTAATGTATTTAGAATATACATAAATGTATTATGTTTCTCTCTTTTTTCGGGTCTTAAAAGGAAGGTAGGCGCATCTTGTTTCGAAGTATTATGGAAACATAGGTTAAGGTGGTAAAACATAAGCACATAAATGTTATAATAAACCACAGTATATGTTGAATAATAAAAATTGAACTTTAATAAATTTGATAAAATTTTTCCCGATTTCTCTTGGAAGGTCACTCTCTAGATTCGAGTTCTCGATTTACTAGCAATGTGTCCACTTGCATCACATTTAAAAAAAAATCCGGTTTAGCCAAATATTCTAAGACATTCTATTTGACATTGTATTTTTTCTTTTTTTTTAATCGTGTTTTTGAAACCCTGGGGATTCTTTGAAAATTTCAATCCAAAAAATCAGACCATTTTTTATAAACCGGAAAGACAGGACATAATTTGATGGGTGCGAAAAAACGATAATTACATAGCCGAAAATCATTTAAAAATAAACGTTTTCCACACGAATGGCACAAGAGAATAACAAGGCATTCCCAAAATATTACACCTCATAAATATTTTTTTTTCTTGATCCATCTTATTGATCATAAATCATTAATGTTCAACGTCTGTATTACTAAATCCAATGTAATATACTTGTATTTGTAAATTATAATAAAAATAAGAATATTATATATTAATATTATCCAAAATTCAAGCACGAGAAATGTTTTCTCTTTTGAATTGGGTAGTTTCATTAAAAAGAAATTTATATATTGTTATTAGTTTTAAGAATCAAATGTTTTACTATGAATCTGTATACGTATGTATTTTTTTTTTAAATAAAAAAAATTATAAAATTTGATTTTGTTAAAATCAGCACCATTACCATTATTCCTCTAAAACACGTACAGACAGCATAAAATGTACGGGGTTCTCTTCATTCTGCCAAAAAGTCAAACCAAATAATTAGTTCGCAGAGAACAAACAATAAATCTAGTGAACGTTAAATATCAAATTAAAAAATTCGCCTGAAATCAAAGTGTTGCCATAAAAAAAAAAATCAGTTTGGAATTTAAAAAAATTAATAGGAACATTTTCGGAGACGGGACATATTCATGTAGTGACATCACGAGCCCAAATAATGGATTTATTGAGACAGTTCTAAAAATTTTTACTAACATTTTCGGAATCTTAGTAAAAAATCTATCCACACGATTTTTTCCAAGTCGTTATGAAATCCATGCAAGTGGCCTATTGTGGACAAACAGTATTAAACAGTACAAACAGATTGTCTATTTTGGACGCATCTTTCATTGATAGATTAGTACCTAAGCCTTGCTTTCCACGGATGTACTAACATGATTTGTATTTCGTCATTATAGTCAACAAGATGTATTTTTTGAGGAAACCTGATAAAACAATGGTGACAAAATATGATAAAAGAATAATAATGTTGGATTAGTTTAGCTTTTATTAGGCAAGGCTAGGTAGGTTAGGTTAGTATTAGTAAATAATAATAATTGTTATATTTGGCTCTACAAATAAGTATGTTCTAAAATTCATAGTACATCTCGCTTACAACTAAGATTCATTATTATGACCAAAGATATTGAAATATAAGTAGATGTGCTATCTGCAGTTTTTACTACGTGGGACTGCGCTTCCGGGTGTCGCCGATATTGTTTACCAATTAACAAATAAACTAAATTAACGAATAAACCAAACGAACTTTAAACTAAATGAACGAATTTTTTCCGTATTCAAACTATATTGTTAACCAATATTAATGCACATCTTCAAAAAATCAACGAAATGAACAAATTCTTTTTGTTTGCAAACTACTCTAATTGGGGCGTAGTCCGCCAACAGTTGCGCGGACACCATAGCATATATTTTATTATGACCAATGACTTATAGATCCAAGACTTATAAGTGACTTAACGACTAAGACGTATAACTACTACTCTATAACTACCAGGTATACATATAACTAGTTATTTACATCCACATAAAACATACAGATAGACATACTATAGGTGCAACTGAAATGTTTTGTTTTGTCCCCGAACATTTATGATTAGCTACAAATTTATGAATGTTCATACAATAACTTTTGTTTTGTTGTCTTTTTCCAGTGTTGTTCCTGATCTCTGTCAGCCTTTGCGCGGACGAGGTGCGCGACACGCGTGAGGGGGAGGACGTCACTCTCGAGTGTCGCTTCACACCCCCTTCGGCCGAGGAGTCCCTCACCTACTACTGGGTGCGCAACATCCCCTCTCTCCACGACAATGTGGCCATTGGGAGCATCCCCCTTGACAAGAACTACAAGTAAGTTTATATTGAATTAAATCATGTTTTCTTACCCTTTAGATCACTGAAGACATAATCGATGGAAGTGTTCTTACAATAATCTCCCAAAACAGTCCTAAATAATCTTTTCTTTACTTCAAATTAAATATCTTGGGTGGAATGCTATGGCTTGCTTATGCAACCTGAAAACTTCAGCGTAGTCGTCAACACGTTTTGTTTTCACACACGGCGGAATAGATGTTCTAGCACAGCACAACATGACAAGAGGAATGGTGCCATTTCTTTCAAATTGGTGTAGATCACACTTCTAGGGAATATTCGATCAGTGCTTCACATAATACTTGTCACATTTTCTTAACTTGGGCTGAAAAAATCCTTGTTTCTAGACCAATAAAATTAGGTAGCTTTTTAGTTTTCTTCCCCTAGTCTTATTCGAGTCGGGGACCCATTCGTTCATTCGATAATTTAAATCAATAAATAAGGTATAATAAATAAAAATAGTAAATAATAATAGTTAGTTGTAGGGTACAATAATGATAATTAGTTATAATAAATAATAATAAGTTTTAAGATTTTCACGGCCAAAAGCATTTTCGTTATTTGTTTTTGGGGTGTTATGCCGTGTTGCGCTACCTCCTTCTTTAGCCAACGTTTCGGACATCGTTGCAGTGTCCATCATCAGGGCAGATCCGGCAGATCCGGTAGATGTCCGAAACGTTGGCTAAAGAAGGAGGTAGCGCAACACGGCATAACACCCCAAAAACAAATAACGAAAATAACGAGAATAATAAGGTATAATAATAAATAATAAGGTTTCATAAATAATGATAAGGTTTAATAAATAATAATAAGGTATAATAAATAATAATAAGGTATAATAAAGAATAAGTTCTAAATAATTCTTATTATCAGGCATAATTAATATAATATTATTATTCATCTGTCCTTCTCTGACCATTACATTCTCTTCTCACACAGACTGAGCCAATTTTAATAAAAAAATATATTATTAACCTTACCTATCACTTACACAGTTTCTCATTTGCTATGTTATTATTGGCCAATAGCCCGTAAATAATTACATGAATAATAAAACATAAGCGTAGGTCATTAATTCATTAGTGTTTGGTTATTGTATCCCGGTATAAGCTAAACCCCAGCTAAAACTCGCTGCATCGAATAGCTTTTATTTATAAGTTTATAATCCAGCTGGACCGAGCGGATTTTGCAATGCGCAGGTAGCCATCTAATAATTCATGTGAAATTGTACGCCATAACTGTAATTGGATTTTTCTTTAACGGCCTTGAAGCAAGCATTAGAAACAACTAAAGAAATTTGCCAATTATTAGATATCATTTAGATAAGGCACCTCAAAAGGATATGAATATCCTACTTTACTTCGGTGGCCTCCGTTTAATTCTTATCTTAATAATACCTGCTTGTCTTTGCAGCGGTAATTCGTCATGGTATGTATCACAATGACGTGTCATCGCTTTAAAATATACGTTAATTATTGACGTGTTTCTACGTTCAAGGGTGTTGTTTTTTTTTTGCAACAAATAATTATTACAAATTATTATTATTATCTGATCATTTATGTAATTATTAACAATGATAATTGGATAGTTTGTAAAGCGCCGGTTTTATGAAAAATCACCTAAAAGTATGCTCCGAAAATTATTATAAATATGTTTGTTTCAGTTATTTTACAAGTTTTAGTAGTCGTGAAAAAATTCACAATGTTTCATTAAGACGCCTTCCACGAGATTTTTGCTCTATTTTAAAATAGTCATGTTTTATTAAACATTTTCACAATTTTAGCATCGATTTTACCACTTTCAATAATTAGCGCGCTCCTCTAACATTCGTAATTACATATATCTCCATCTTCTTCTTTTTGAGCGCGGATGCGGCGCTTTAACATCTCAGGTTAATGTGTTGGCTTTTCGAAACAACTCATATAGGTCTCATAGAAATCGATGTGTCTCCCTTACTCTCATTGTTAGAAATACGAGCTAAAAATAAAACACCACGCTTTATTTGTAAATCTAAAAATTAACCACAAAATAATTAAAAAATGTACCCACACCTTTACGAAACCAAAGTTTTCGACCACAATTTGAATAAACTTTATTAAACTTTGGGAATTTTTATTAATTATTTTTACATGAAACTACAAAAAGTGAGTCGACGATAACGTTTATAGTACAATTGCCTAATAAAAATAGGTGCTTGTTTTTATTTTTTTCGTTATCAGTAATTTTAAAACTTATTTTTTTATGTTTGCATTAAAAAAGTTTATATTTCAAAAATTATATGTTTATATGGAATTCTAAATTTTGAAGGCGTTTTTAAATACCTTTCAACAACAGCTTTTAGTTTTCGGATGCGTTCGGAAATATTCCATTTATTTGATTTTATCGCAAAGTGCAAATATTTTCACCTTCCGACAAAGGGGCCAGATGCCTAAGGGGTTTATAAGCTTAGAATTTGTACTTAGGCTTAAATGCGTATTTGTCAATAGTGGATTGAATTGAAAATTTTTTTAAACATATATTTTTTTTAATAATTTTTTATTTTTAATATTATGTTTTACATGGAATTTTTTTTTTTTTTTTAACTTTATTTATTCCCATTTCTTTGTACATATAATGTATAATAGCAAATATTATATGTATAATAACATAATATATAATAACAATTATGAAGAAGAAATGAAAACCCACTAAGGCCCTGCCTGAGTGTGGGTAATATTAAAACAAAATACTATATTTCTAAGTACCCAAAGTATAAATTAGACTTAAAAAAACATATTAAATATAAAGATAGTATAAAAAATAAGTATTACATAGGTAGAATAAGTGAAAAGGGTTTTTTTCAGCTATTATAAAAATAAAATAAAAATATGGAGAAAAACATACAATTTTTTTTTTTTTTTTAGTAATTATAAAATAAAAATAATAAAATAAACATGTATGGTAATTATATGGTATTTGTATGGTAATTATACATTTCAGGTTTTTTTTTACTACCCTTCCATTGAAAGCATGTGCTTGTGTATGGAAGGGGAGTGTACATTAATGTTATTAGTTAGTACTAACTTAAATAATTCATTTTACATAAATATATTTGAGCTGCAGTATTTATTTTGATTACAGTGTGTATTTAAAAAAAGAAAGAATGTTATCGAAAACTAAGGATTTTTGTAAGATTAATTAAGTGACAGTGGTTTTTTTCTTAAGAATATTTTTCAAATGTCTCTTGACAGAGAGCAGTATTCGGGTTTTATCATTAATGATTCCGATTTCTTCTGGTAGTCGATTGAAAAAAGTTCTTCCCTGGTAAGTGTAATGATGCTGTGCAAAAGACGTATTTAGTTTTGGGCATAGAAAAACATGTTTAAGTCAAGTTCTGTTTTCATTTAAAAATGGATATTTATCTTTTTGTTTTATAATTTGAATTAATGAATTTTTAATATATAAATCTTTAAATGTGGGTACTTGAAATTCTTCAAACAGGCGTTTTGTTGGGTAGTCTAAGGATTTTTTTAATATAATTTTAATAATTGTTCTTTGTACAATTTCTATTGGAAGAAGGTGAGCAAAATTAAGAAAGGGACCCTCAGATGGTTTGGGCACGTAGAGCGAAAGAACGAAGAATGTAGTGTTAAAAGAATATATGATGCAAATGTGAATGGTAGAAGTAGTCGGGGACGCCCGAGGAAGACATGGCACGATCAAGTAAATCAGATACTTGAGACGGGCCATGTCAAAAGTCAGAATAATAGAAGAGTATGTATGAGACGATGTATGAATGTGAGTGAGGCAAAGAGTGTGTGCCAAGACCGAGTTGTTTGGCGGTCCGTTCTCTCTGCCTACCCCTGCGGGGAAACGGCGTGATGGTTAGTTAGTTAGTTTACATTTGTACGCGGATCCCCAACTAATAATAGCGTATTGTAAAGTGGATTGAACCAAGGCATAAATTTCTAATTCTTAAAAATATGTATATGAATTTTATGATTTTGTTTACTACTTGACGTATTTGCTCCTACCATTTCAGATTTTTATCAATATATTTAATTTATTTAATTTATCGAGATATTTAATTTTATTTGTTGTTTTTAATATTGTACAGTTTGATTTGCAATAATGTTGGCTATGAATTTTAGTGTTACCATGTATGACAATGTTAAAATTTTTGGGAGCGTCGTTTCGATAGATTGCAAATGGAATTACAAATGAATTTTCACTATTTAGTGATAGTAAAATAGTGTCGAAAAAATTCTTAAGCGTATTGATATCTTCTGTGGCCTTTAATTCTACATTTTCCCAAGTCTTTTCACTTATTATTAATACTGTATCGTCGGCCTATGATGTAATTTGACCATGTAGATGTTGAAAAAAAATATCGTTTACATATATGGTAAATAGGATTGGTCCAAGCACTGTACCTTGGGGGATTCCAAAGCTTGAAATCTCTTGATCACTACTAACACGATTGTATTGTTTGTGTTTATAATGTTATGCATTTTGCCCGATTCACATAGTTTATGAAATTGTTGTTTTAAATAAATGTTGCCATCGGTTTTAATTGGTAGAGAATCATGTGACGTTTTCGGAAATACCTCAAAACAATTATTACTGGTGTGTCGAATATTGGGTGACATTCGATAAACAATTAATATTGCAGTACCTACATCGTAACGATTGTTCCGGTTTCCGCTATTTTATTATTTAGAAATGATTTAATTAAATATCATCTGGTCAATATTGTCGCAGTGCTATTATTATTGTTATTGCCAATTATTTCATTGGTAATTAAATTACTGTCACAGCAATAACTCTTCTATTTATTAGTGTTTCCTATTAACATAATAGGAGAGAGCTTATATCTATATAATTACAATACCATCTAATTATCATAGCTATTTTCATGAAATGCATAAACAAAGCTGGAAAAGAAAAAAAATCCTTGGGCCAGTTGTTTTACAGAATTTGAACAATTCATCACATTTCAAAATTTATTTTCAAGTTCTGTTATTTTTTCATTATGTGCCAGTTGTTTCACATAACTGAAAAAACAACAGAAATTGAATAGAATTTTCACACGACTTAAAATTAACTTTTGACATTTGATGAATTGTTTAAATTCTGTGAAACATCTGGCAATTATTCACACAAATTGATTAAACCATAACTGTTAATTACAAAAATACCGGATTTGAAGGGGTTGGTATATGGAAATAGGTAAAAAAGTGTTTTAATAAATAAGAATGACCAAATATTAATGAATAGATGAAGTCATATAAATTCACGTCTGTCGTGAAGAATTCTCTTTATTTTTGCTGATAAGTTTATATAAAGGTATCCGTCTCATTTGTAGAAACGCCAAATACGTAATGCCACCATCAATGCCAGAAGGAAACGTAACACTTGGCCATTTGTCGCTTATGACGCTTATCCCTCTCGCTGTAAAGAGAAAGTGCCGATAATATCCAGTACTGCCTGTAGGCTGTACCTAGACCCACAGAGCCATACCACCAAATGCCCACATCACTTTATATTATCCAGGCCGTGATCGATCCAGCTAAAGAGCTCTCACATTATTTACATGGAACGTCAAAACTTTCTTCCTCCGTCGTCAATAAAAAACACTCTGAATATTTCATTCGCTTGTTTTACACCGAGCGGTAGGTACCCCACTCGCCTGGGTAGAAAGTGCCACATACGCCTTTATTCTTATCGCGACATTTCTGATAGGAAAATTATAATGTGTCACTGCTTTTCACGACATCTGTGACAGATGATCTGTCAATACTGACAGCACTTGACAAAAATGGTAATTTTACCAAAATAACTCTGACATTAGCTTACGCAAATGGTCACTTTTTCTTCCGGAATACTAATGTTTCGTTTTATCTGATTATCTAATAAAAACGATTGTTGAAAGTCTCCATCGATAGAGTCATTAAATATTACGCAGGTATAGCCCCGAAACACAAATACATTTTTCATGTTTGTCAGTTTATCGAATTAGAATTGAAACACCTCTGACAATGAAGGATATAACATTTTTATTCGTTCACCCCAATTACATTAGCAGTAGGTACTACCTTTGTACCGTTTTATTAAAAGAGAGCTTTATTTTTTTCGATGTAGATGCATAAACATGTTTTCAAAAATTGTCGCCATTCATATCACAAATAATGTGTTCGATACCCGACAGAAATCAAACGGCTGAGTCAACAAAACTTTGAATTTTGTAACTCCTAAACGTTTAGCTTTAAGAACACTGTTCCTGCTGTCATTAAGTATTTAATATCGTGAAAATGTCCTAAATCATTGTTTATTCAAGTGTTGAATTCGAATTTGTGTTGTTTGCCGCCGAGTAGTGTCAGGATTGTTATTAATATTGTTGAATTCTGACGTTTGCTTGACGTTTACGACACGAAGGCTATACAAGGGCAAAGGGAGTTAGACCTATTAATCTAGGCTTTTATTATTTATCCTTCCAAATCCTTTAGTTTCCGTCACCTTATTATTTTCTTTGAATATTTCCAAAATCGTATCGGAGCACGATCAATTTAAATTGCTTTGAATTTCAAGTGCGTTTGGAAAATTCTTTGAAGTGTGATATTTCTTGCTCATTCGACATAATAAAATGCGAAATGTTTTGTTCGGCGTGAGACAAAGAAATGCCATATCATACTTTTTCCTGTTTTATAATTTGACGAAAGGAGACTTTCCAGAAAACCTTTCCAATATAATAATATAAACCTTCAGATTGATCTTCCGAATGTTATTATCTACTTACATTTTTTGTACGTTAATTTGCCTCCGAAATCAATCAACAAAATATTTTTTTTTTTATATTATCTTTCTTTTTGAATTTTCATTATTATGTATTGAGTGGATACTAGCAAGTTAGCAAATTACATATTTTTTGTGCTTCTGTATTCTCATGCAAAGCATATTCCAAACTGGAAGGCAGTTCCCCGATATGGGGCAATCTATTTAAATTGCATTAGAGGAACAAAGAAGATCCTAAGTGGGCTTTTATCGCAGGTTTATACTCCTTCCATTGGTCAACTGGATAAAGATACTGAATACATTATCCTTTTGTGCGAGGTTCCAGCTCATTTCTACTGGGCAAGTCAATTCATAGTCGACGATGAAACTGTTTTTATGTAAAGGGAAAATTAGGGACTGAATTTATCTACTTATTGAACAGTGCCCTTTTCAACATATAGTTTTTAAGATTCACAGTTGGGGTGGGCACAGACCGAGAAAACTAAAGACTGTGTTTGAACTGAGAATTCTTAAGGTAACCTTAGGAAGCTTCAGTTCTGTGTTTTTTTTAACTTAACATTTTTCCTTTTTAAGTCCCCCACTCGAATTAACACGTGTGGTGAAATTTGTTCTGTATTTTATTGAGCAATGAATTTTTACGAAATTAATTGTAACAATATTTCACAATTTTAAAGGATAATATAACATCATTTCCACGTTTTTGTCGTGCTTTCCAATTCTAATTAGAAAATATTAAATTAAATTACTTCCCGGGATTAATTTGAATATGTCAAACGAAAATGTTAAATTGTTTATAACACCGTGGATATTCGGTTTTTATCCTGTTTTGTGTTTATGGATCGACATACACACGGCGAAAAAAAACTTTGGTGTTAATCAGATATGATTGAGATTAATGTTCAACAATTTTAGGCTAATCATCCTTATTGATAACTTGTCATTCCTTTCTGATGTACACCTGACGCTTTGTGATGGAATTGAAGAACAAATTTCAAGGAAGTTTCCACTAACGCTTTGTAGACGGGTATAAGAAAATATCTTTCACCACTTTCGGAATTATCTACTCTTATAATTTATCTCCTCCATTTTCCACAATTGAAACGTTGGACAAGTATCATTAATTCAGTGGAGTAATTTCTAAACGACGGACCCCTGGGCAGTTCCGATAGTTAAGCCGATGTTAAAGCTCTCCCGAACCAATCAATCCCATGTGAAAATTCACTTATACCGTATCTATTGAGCTTGCGTAATGCTACCTTAATATAATGAAGTTCTAACTGCCATTAAAACCAATTTTCTGTCGACCTCCACTGTAGGGCTATAAATAAGACTATTGGCCGAGTGTTAAAATCTAATGTTTTATCTGGATTTTTTTTGTTTTTATATGCTTAAGCCTATGTTTTAAGCGAAATTTACACGGAGAATTTCCTTCACCTTTGAAATCTCATACTTTCTAAATGTTTCGTAACACATTTTCTCTAATCCTTAAAAAGTGGGTAGGCAGGTATAGGTACTAATTCTTTTTGTATAAAACATTATTGTACAGCAATTTTTTTTGTATAAAAGACAAAAATCGCCAATGGTGATATTTGGCTTTTTGAAAATTGAAGAGCTTATTCTATCTAAAATTTCTAGGTTAATGCATTTATTTTCTTTTTCGTTGCATTGCAATGCATTTATTAACTTGGGTCGTAGACAAATAAAAATGAAATAAGTTTTAAAAATGGTTTTGTTGCGTACAGTTACTTTATTAAATTTAAAAACAGCTAAATTAAAATAAATTCCAGAAAATACCTCCTATCCTTCGGCAATTCTAATTACAATAATATTTAGATTGAGCTTTTAGCAGCGAACCCCGTGGCAACACTCGCACGAAGGCAGTATTCTGGATTCGCCCCACGTAGACTGATGATGATATGATGCCTCCCAGGGGGTAGGGGGTGGGGTGGGGTGACCCTCTCACGCCGTAACAATTGGGTAACGTCTCAAAACCTACCCTTAAATAAGATAATGAAAATTTATCACCCTTATATGGAATCCACGCACGGATGCTAATTCAGGAAAGAAAATAAGCCGAACTGTGAATTAGTATGAACGGAATATTCTAAATTTTCGTTTTATTAATAGAATATTTGGTTATGAAAGTATTCATCATCATCAAAAATACTAACTTTGGTTTTGGGTCTGTCTGTGATAGTAATAACTGTTGCCTAACGAACTCTTAAATTTAACATGAAAATGGGTTCGAATTTAAGTGTCAGTGTAAAATTGAAACTGATTGTCAAGAATTCAGTCATGAGATAATGAACCTACCTATAATAAAATATTTTAAGAGAAAATTATTTCAATAATATATTTGAAATGTTTATTTCTTTTCTTTATTTTTTTATGGATAATACTGATGAGTAAAGTAAGCTTTTGTGATTTTTTCAATGTTATGCATTGGTGCATTATTAATGCGATATAAAAATATTACTTTACATTTGCTTTTAGGGTCTTAACACTAAATTGGTATACTTTTTCATTTCTGTCACTTCTGCAAGTCCATCAAATTGATCATTCAACAACACAAATACCAATTCCGCAATATATTAATTTAATAAAACTCCTCTCAATATATTTATGCTCTCTGGTGTAACGAACCTATAACCTTTCGACCGAGTCAAGTAGACTTCGTAGAAGTTGATACGGAAAGGCGTGAGGTGTTATTTGATGCTTTACATTTACATGGACACAGTATTGAAAAGACTTCAAAAATGCCGGCAACAATCCATAAAAGATGGCACGATCAAGCGAATTGAATCCCTGAGTCGGCTCATGTCAATTAATAAAAGATATTGTATGTATGTGTTTGTATTGTGTCCGGAAACTAGTGGTACAAGCGGGAAACAGAACCCATCTTATTTTTTTATTCTTTAATTATTTTTTCAGAAACGTACCATTAATAACCTATTGAAAGCGGGTCTTTTGAAAGATAATTAACTGGTGATAGTAACCCCACAGCGAGCAATTTTTTTTACAAATTTGACCTAAAAATATAATCTTCGTTTTACTTGAAAACAAAAGCACAAACCAAAGAAAGTTATACAAACCAGAAAATCGACGCCAAATATGATGTAGAATATCTACCAATACCCCGCTTGTTCCGCTAATTACCGGACACCGTGTTGAATAATAAAATTATAATCTGTGACACATAATGGCTTGATGATTAAATAGATATTAAATTAATTAAATTTAATATCCATTTTATAAACTGTGACGGCTGTTCCATACATTAAAACGGCGTAAATACTACATACAATCAGGGCTGGGCAAAATACATGCTTTGCTGTAATTAAAATACAAATTAAAAAATACTTTGTCGCATGTATTTAAAATACGAAATACAAATACTTTCAAGTTGTGTATTTGAAATACAAAATACAAATTACAAAATAGAATTACAAAGTAGAACCTTTGGTTACAATAAATTGTCGTAAGTGCCCTGATCTATGGATGCGTTTCCATAGTAGCAAAGCTGAGCAGAGTGAAACAGAGACGTGCAAAAATTCACCAATCATATTGCTCAGAAGACACATTTCATCTCCGCTCCACATGTAAAGTTTTGTGGTATAAGACTCAGGTGTTAGATAATAATAATAATTATTATAATAACATGACATTTGTATAGCGCAGCTTTGTGTTATTTCACTTCAAGTGCGCTCTACTGTAATTAACTTAAAAATAATCTAGTATTCAGTCAAATTATTCTTATAGTGCTTGATCTAATACTATGACACTAAAATATACAATTCAAAGCAATGACGGAATTGAATTATCCATTATCAATGATCAATTAACTCACAATACCGCGAAACGACGAAAATAACAATTGACAAGATACTTGCTTTGACGTACCTACAGTGTTGCCAGCTCTAAATATTAACATAATATTTTGCTCTGGATTCTAGCGGTTTTAATCTATGCATTATCTATGTCAGTATATTTTTCATTATCATTATTAAGATCGCTAAATGTATTTGAATATGTATTTTGAAGCCATAAGTATTTGAAATACCAATTACAAAATACGTTTTTAGGAAGAAATTGAAATACAAATACAAAATGCGTATTTGTATTTCAAATACAAGTAATTCAAATACTGCCCAGCCCTGCATACAATGTTCCGTTGAATACGAGTCCAGAGGTCAAACGAATAAGTTCGCCAAAAACTTAATACGATTTTTATTGTCCCAAGTATTAAAGTTAACCCCTTCCTAATGACATTGTTTATGCACAATTCAACGTCGACCATAAAACTGCGGCTGTAAACAGTTTTATCTGCATACTTCCATTTGATGAACACATACGCGTAACAACACAACCGTTTTTACGTATTCTGTCTTGAAAAATGTTGAATTCATAATACCTTCCTTAGTTTCATGGGCATATCAAAAAACGTGCCCTCTCATAACGTGATAAATACGCTACTGTTATTTAGAACTTGAGATTAAGTGCCTATCATTCCAGGGTGGAAGATATTTTAGTGTGGTGAAGCCTTGGAAAGGCCAACATTAAGTTTTTAAGTTGTATCTCCACAAAGGAATTAAAAGCTCACTTTAAATGGATTGGATGGATTATCTTAACCTTATTTTATTTATTTATTTGTACATAAAAGTAAACGATATAAGAAAGCTTTGACTGTCCAACTAGGAGATTTCCGTTTTAGGACAGTCAAATTCCATACTTTAGTTCACATTATAGAGCACGTAGTTATCGCAATCATTTGAAGTTTCACAGTAATAAAATTTCATAGTAGCCAGAAATATTTGCATTATGTTTTCATGCATGCAAACAAAAATCAAAAAGAAAAGGAAAAATAAATATCCACACATAAATATAAATACACTGATACATACGTGTATATTGTATATACATACACATAGACACATAGATACATATATATACAAACATATATCTCATGAATACAAATCGTAATTTAAACTGATGTACAAAATTATATAATAATACATTCATTAGCTTATGTGACCTTTATTTTTTATGCAAAATTTAAATTTGGATTGGAGGACAAAATATTCAATCAAACTGAAAAAATATTGTTTTAATCCAAAGGTAAAGCATATATCTAGGATGTGTGTTATTTTATTTATTTGTGTTTGAAATTATGATATACAGGATATTAACGAACACAATTTTGTTTAAAATTATGATATACAGGATATTAACGAACACAATTTTGTTTGAAATTATGATATACAGGATATTAACGAACACAATTTTGCATGATTTTAGAGGCAACTCTGCCTATTTATTTGCGAGTTAATTACAATGATTATTAAAAAAATTAAATATTTATTTTACAATACAGCTTTAATCGAGCCTCGTTTTCCTTGCTCTTTTATTGAAATATACGTGCATTGTACAACAGACTGAATGCTGTAGAAATGAGATCCCTAAGGCGTATGTGTGGTAAAACCATGTATGATCGTGGAGATCCACAAAGAATGCAAGGCTGATGTAAGCGTAATGAGTAAGATCAAGAAAGGAATCCTTCCTATGGTTTGGGCATGTAGAGCGAATGAACTAGGAAAGGAGCGTAAGGAGAATATATGACGCAAATGAGAATGGTAGAAGAAGTCGGGGACGCCCGAGAAAGACATAGCAAGACCAAGTGAATCTTGAGTCGGGCCATGTCGAGAGTCAGAATAATATAAGAGCATGTATGAGACTATGTATGAATGTGAACGAGGCAAGGAGTGTGTGCCAAGACCGAGTTGTTTGGCGGTCCGTCCTCTCTGCCTACCCCTGCGGGGAAACGGTATGATGGTTAGTTAGTTACTTTAGCGTTCAATTTATAATTGGACAGATGTGATGAAACTGGTTCATTCGTGTCAGTTTTCCCTTATTTCGGCTCCGGGCCTTGAAAGTTTTGTGCAGGTTGCACCGGAATCTGAAACCGGTTAGTTATGACGCCAGCTGTAATGCATGCTTTCCCTTCGATCATCGCAGATGCGCAGAGCTCTAATTCTATTGACTTATGCACGTGAAATTCGAGCTTTGGTAACAAATCAATTCTCAGTGACGAATCGAATTGCCGCAGCCAGCCTACCGATTTTACCAATTATTTTAATTAGTGGTGCAATGGGTTAGGAACGCGATGCATCATATCTGGTGGTGAGAAGAACCTTTAATATAAATGTAATTATAGATGATTTTCAGTAATTACGTATTTAAAACTTTGAAATCTATACCCATAAATTATGTCGGTACATCCTTCGCCTTCCTTAATTATTATGTACGGCATGTTAAAATTTGTTTATTACTTTAAAAAAGTTAGATCTCAATGGCCGAGTGGATTGAGGCGTTGTCCCGGCAAGACTGAGATCCTGGGTTCGATTCCCAGTTGCGACCGTTCTGTTTCATGTTTCCTTTAGATTTAATCCTATTTTCTTATTCTTCATTGATTATTTTTTTCATAGTTTAGCTTACATCTAAATAATCACCTGTTAAATATATTTGTACTTTTTATTGCTGTCGTCGGATTTAATAGATATAACTGTTTTTACTCTGTTGTCATCATAATTCACGTAAAACGGGTACTGTGGCGGATTAAGTCAATCGTCAGAAAAAACGGGAAACAATAACAAGTCTGTTTTCTAAGTCTTCCGTGTACGCTTCCGGTGATTCACGCGTGAAGGAAATATCAAAATACCGACTGTTTCCGAACTTATATTTAAAGAAATACTGTTTTTTGTTGTTGCCTATCTGGCTAAAACTTTATTCAATATCCGTTACGTTATCTTCAAAGTACATTTTTTAGTATCAAAATAAAGGAATCCATTCAGTATGTAATAATTCTGCAAATAGTGAAACACGTAACTCAACATAATTTTAAAATATTATAATGATATTTTTTATGTTATGATAAATTCTCTGTGTCCAATGGAGTGGAAGATATTCTCAGTATCGCACTGGTGTAAGACCAGATTTTAATAGCCAGGTACCTCCCTATCTTTCTCTTCCCTATCTCCTTCCCCTCTCCACTACCTTCAGCCTTACAACACACCCCAATAGTTTGACTGCATCCAGACAGTTGGTGCTCTTTTGCATTGTTCACGTAAAAAGATCAATAAAATGTTTTATATCCGCTTATTTCAAATTTACAAATGGAATTGCAATACGAATAACATATGAAGCACTTGTCCGCAGCATCCTAGAATACAGCTCCATTATTTGGGCCCCCTCTGAATCCTAGAAATAGAAAGAGTACAAAAATGGTTTATGCGTTACCTGTATATGAGGTAATATACATACTACCCATTCCTGTATATATCGTTGTTCTTAACGGGAATGCTCGATCTTAATACCTTAGAAGTCCAGCGAAAAATATTTTTGGAGAAATATTTTTTAAGCTGATCTCCAGTACTGTACTGAATCCACCTATGTTGAAGGGGATTAACCTACATATATGTCCCTAACGCGGATACTCGTGGGAGATCCCACGCACTTTTTTATACTCCGAAAACGAGAACTTATTCCTTTCGAATGCGCCATTAAACAGAGCACTTCAACTGCTTAACGATTCTGCATTGAGCATAGACATCTTCAATGTTACCTTCAGATAGTTCAGTAACTATCTTTTGTTATACTTCACAACATAGTGAAACTGCTCCCATGGACTTTTTTTTCTTGTTTTAAATTTTGTAATCTTCTCCTTAATAATTTGGCGTATAACTATTTTATGGAGAACCTGAGAAAAAATAAAAAAATAAATATAATAGAATAGAAATATCTCTTTTTTAAATTTGTTTTTGTTTGTCTATAAAGCTTAAATAAGCATTGGTCAGTAGATACTTGACCAGGTTGGATTAGGTGGCAAGCCTTAGATCGTTTAATCCCTTTCGTCGTATTTACCCAACATATCAGGATACCACGGTTACTACTTTTTACGTTCCGAACAAACAACATTCCTTCCAAATGTACGAAAGTTTAACAGCGCGCCCCACCCACGCGTCAAAGGAGATTTATGGATAGCAAGAAACCTCAACGGGCGGATTATGTAAAGTCACACACTTTTATTAGCTCACTCCTGTTCAAAGCCAGACTTAAAGCTACTCTGTTAACCCTCGTCCGATGTACGATGACCCCCTTGTCAGTCTGTTCGTCATATCGCATTTCACAGAACATTTATTACCTTTACAATTTAACCCAAAGCACGAGTTCACAAGTTTCATTACTTGTATTTACGAAGGCAACTAGTTTGACCCGAACTTAACGGATATATTTATCTTAATATAATCTCCTTCAGCGTAATTACAATTCCCAGGCAAAAATGAGGGGAGATGACGTGAAAAATAATGGCGTACAATTATTATTGTTGTGGTACTTTCGATAAATTTGCAGCGCGCTGTAATTTTAATTTGAAATAATTTCGGTTTTGAAAGCATTCATTTGATTTTGGTGCGGCTTTGTGGAACTCACTTTAAGCGCAATCAAAGTAATAGATAATCAAAATATTTTAACGAATTTTTTCCAACAGATCAAACGCATTCCAACCACCAATTTAAAATTAATTAATGTTTACCAATCATTAGTTTAACCTAACAGCATTCTCAAAGAATTGATTCGCCTGATTCTGGAAAAATCTGATTTGAGGATTCCCGTGTACAATGACCGCTTGAGAACGGAACGTCTTTTTGATTCGCCTCTTGTCTTTTTCCTCTCCCGTATAACTTCGGCCTCTTTATGAACATAGTTTCACTTCTTTCGTTCCTTGAAAAGTCTGAAGGAATGTATAATTTATTTTTAAATGTCCTGATCAATAAGTAGCCATACATTTATTTAGCTGTAAACCGTTACTTTAACGATTTTTAGTTTTTTTGTGCGCGAACTGGAGCACCGTATTATATTAAAAATAATTTTTGCATCAGCTGCATAATAATAATAATATTTGGCTGATGTATATAGCGCCGTTTTTGTGCTTAGGTGTATCAGCAATCTTCGTTTTTTACTCCAAATATGATCAAGAATCGCTGGTTGATATCCTCGCACATCAATTTAAATTAGTCATTAATTAAAGGCCACAGGGGGAAAAATAAGGAAAGTCAGTTAAAATCTCAAAAAGTAACAATGCCATGGGTAGTGGCATTACTGTGTGTCTTTCTAACTCCAAAATTGAAACAATCAGCGCTCTCAAAAACTATCTGTTTATTTGGTTACAAGAATGATGAGCGTCCGCGCGCAAATTGTCAAATTTGTGCATAATTATAATTATTGTAATATTCTGAGATGTTGCCCCCGTCATTAAATTTTCTCACCATTTCAGCTATGTATTTTACGAGCAGTATGTGTAACGTTAGGAAATAGTTTTTTGAGGCAATAAGTGACATTTAATGTGAAACATTCCCTTGGATACAAATGGCGATGATAACTTTTTTGGGGCCACCCCTGGGAGCGGTGAAGCTTATCAGACCCAATTCGTTTGAGCAGGGATGACACATTTATTGTTTTCCATGGTTCGAGTCCTGGTTATATTTAGATTTGTCAATAACCGTGGAGTTTGGTAGAAATTGATGAAATGGAGCGGCCTGCCGCATAGGACGATGTGAATACCAATGAACTGTTTTAGCTCGGGGATTACCCGAAATTATTATTTATGAAATGTCCTATTAAAATCTCTTTTAAACTACAATTAGATACCAAAAAAATATCGATTAATTTCGGTGTTTTTTTCTTTCACATTTAAAAGTTTTTTTTATTAATAATATCTTCTTCATTTGGATTGTTCTCGCTTAAGTGAAAACATCTGCAAATCCGAGTATAAATAATTTCAATATTACTTTGTGGTTCCATTTTGAATTAAATAATAATGAAGCACTCAGTTTTGATGATTGTTTATATGTCAACATGTTTCAGAACCAATGTTTCCTTCATCTTAAATCATCAGACACAGGTACTAGATAATTACCCATTCACATTCATACATCGTTTCATTCACACTCTTTTAATATTCTGACTCTTGACATGGCCCGACTCAAGTATCTGATTCACTTGATCGTGCCATGTCTTACTCGGGCGTTCCCGATTTCTTTACATCTTCGTCATATTCTCCTTACACTTCCTTATTCGGTCATTCGAAGCCCAAACCATCTGAGCGTCCCTTTCAAAATCTCACTCATTATGCTTATGAAGAGGACCCTGATTTTTTTTCCAGTGTGATCTACCTTCCTGTGACTTCTTTTTGTTCCTCACACTGAAAAGGGACATGAAAGGAAGGCGTTTTGCCACCGTGGAGGAGGTAAAACAAAAATCGCTGGAAGGCCTAAAGGACATCCCGATAAGTGAAATTAAAAACTGTTTTAAACAATGAAAGAAGCATTTGGGGAAGTGAGTTGTGGTCAATGGAGAATACTTTGAAATGATCAAAATTTGATGTAAAAATATTGAGAAATAAAGAAGTTATGACGAAATTCCGGTTACTTTTGGGTCCCCCCTCGTACATGATTCATCTGCGTGTAAAAATATCGTATCTCAACGGTTTAAGACGTATTATTATTTCTTCTCGGTGCACTGCTATTATTAATTACTCGTGTGTCAATTTGTTTACGTTAACCCCGCACAGGAGGACACGAGGATTATATTTGGGGATTGTGTTTGGAAGGTCTTTTTAAAGAAAGGAGAGAAATTCTAAGAAAAATGGTACGAACGGTGGGTATAAATTTAGCGGCAGTATATCCAGGAGTACTTAAATACTTCCATCCCACTGCGGTGCAAGACGATGGGTCGAGAGAGATCAGCTGGAGTGGCCTAACCCGGTGAACACGGGCACCCCTGCTAAGTCAACAAATGTATTGAAACTCTTGGAGTGACCTCTGGCAGAGGTGATGTCAGCGCCCTTGAGGTGATTTTTCACAAAAACGGCGCTATATAAATCATCCAAATATTATTATAATTATTTATGGTTATCCAATAAATGGTTCCCGGAGCGGCGGTACCCATACCCGCCTCCCAAATTAAAACTGGGGAAGTGGAAGTCGCAACGGCCGGTGCGTCGTGAAACCGCTCATTAAAGCAGGTCTGATTGCATTCTCTCGTCTTGTCCGGCGTTGGGCCTCGGGCGAATGCCTCTGCCATCAAGAATTCACCAAGAATATACATCGATGGCCCCAGAATTGGGCGGTCGCGTGAGCCGACCGAGAGACAGTCCACTTCCACTGCTGAACAGGTGCCTGACGCCGCGCTAGAGGTTACCAAAACCTGATGCGGCCGTCATTTAGAGCCGGCTCGTTTATACCAGCGGTTCACCAAGTTGTTGATATCGCCACTTATGCGCTGGAGCGATCAGGAGCGCAAGGAAGCGGCGAGAGCATTAAAAAAGCGTTAAAATATGTTGGCGATCAAAATATCAAAACAACAAAATTTAATCCCTTAACTATACTTTTTTTTTTCTAATCATTTTTAAAATCAGTAAGTATCTACTTACGGTTTTCTCTCAGGAGTTTATGTGCAGTGAACTCATATGCGAAAATGACAAACTTAATTACCACATTGTGAAGAGCGCGCCACCTAAACTTCCTACTAAACAATTCGCCCGGTCGATCCATTCATAAGAGCGGAATTCAGAACGCACCTACGGACAGATTAACTCACATGTCATATTATTCCGTACGAACCACATTCTGTCTAGTGGAGTGAGAGGTACGATCTACTTCTCTATCTCCGGAGTCACAATATTCGTATTTTCTCGCGGCGCACCTTCGTGCACGTGACATCCGAGGTTTTAAAAATTCGCGGGATTTCACTCTCCATATTCGTGTGTGCTTCGGAAGTAATCGAAAGATAATAAAAATAGTAAAATAATATTGGAAATTTAAAACATTTTTGCATTACTCTTCATGTTCACAGATATTTGGTGCAATTTCAAATAAATATATCGATCAACCAGTTGATAAGTCAGATATCTCCAAATACTAAGTTTTGAGATAATGAGGAAAGCGATAATAGAATGCTCGCGATGAATCAAATATTATTTACACATGTATCTATTTTTTACGTATTAAATATGCTGCAAAATAACATCGAAAAGCATATCGGTCCAGTCAATTAGTGTAACATTTTGTAATTTACTACTAGTAAAGTTTTTCTGCATTATTTGGTGGTTAACTAGTATCTGCATTTTGTAACAGATAGAGGGTATAATTTTACAAATAACTGGGTATTGAACTCAAATTTTGACATCTCTGACAATCAACTGGACGTACGATATTTTCTTATTTGTTTGAATATATGTTTATGTGAACTAGTAAATTAGTTAAACTCTAAACTTCGAAAACTGAGAATTACCACGAGCCGTCACTGCTTGTCTTTTGATGTGCTTGGTGCTAGATATCTTTTTTGTTGTTTTAAAATGAGATCTCAGGTTTAATGATAAGTACTTCTTCAAACTTAACAAAAAGTGATGTAAACGAAGTTATTTATTTAATTTTTTTTTGTTTGTTTTTGGGGTGTTATTGTTTGGGTGTTATTGTTTGGGTGTTATTGTTGGTGTTGTTGTTATTGGGGTGGATTTATTCCTGAAATCCTGGGAAGACCCAAAACTTATAGAGCACGCCTAATTACAGAGGCAATTGAAATTCATAAAAATCCTATTAACATTAATAGAGACGACGGAGCTAAGCTCAATAGTTCTTGGTATCCGGTAATTGACGGCTACACCAAAGCTAAATGCAGAAAACCATCTTCAAGTTTACTGTAATTCCAGCTCGCAGTGGAGTGGAGCTGGCAACACGGTATTGCTTCGAAGTACTTAAGCACACATTTTACCACTAACATTTACACATCTGCCCTGATGATGGACACTGTAACGCTGTCCGAAACGTTGGCTAAAGGAGGAGGTAGCGTAACACGGCATAACACCCCAAAAACAAACAACAAAAATACATTTGGCCGTGAAAATCTAAAATCATATCTTATTTATTTTTCATTATATTATTGATAACTATTTATGTACTAATAATTATCAGTAATGGTTTTATAAACTTGTATATTTGCGTTGTACGGTATCATTTTGAAACTTAACTTAATCTTTTCAAAATAATTTCTAATAATAATAAGTACCTACCGTCTTCATAAATTCAATTTTTAAAGTAAAATAATGTTTAAAATCTCAAAAAAGTAATTTATTACACAAAAATACAAGTACAAAAGGTGTACCTTATGCAGTGCCGGCTCGTGACTTTTGGATATGCTTGAGAGTTGAAATTTCAAAAAAAGCACTCATATCGTTGTATAAACCGTTTTGAAAATCAGTTTTTTGTATGAAAAATTTCAGGAAGTTTCAGTTTGGTCGTAAGCCAACCGATTTTTTAAAAACCAATTTTTGAATAATATTTTTTTTTTTTGCCTTTGACATCCATCATGTCATTTTTTTTTAAATATTAGCACCCTAGCAGACACAAAAGTTACGAGCCGCCACTGCTTATAAGCACATCCTATTTCTTACAGCTAACCCAACAAAAGCAAATACCATTTCCTTTATTTTAACAACATACCTAGTTTAAAATGACAGTTCCGTTGTGTTTTGCAACATTCAAAATGTTATTATTAGTTAGTTTCTTATTGTTTTAACTTAATTTAACCAAAAAATTGTGGCGGGGAGTCTAGCAAATGTTGAGAATCTCTAGTTTAAACACCAAACCATAAATTATACAACCTATATAATATACATACCTCACAATATTCAGAAAGCATAATTACAGATAAACGCCTTTCGCAATATGTATTTTTTAACGTCTCTAAAGGGCAACAACGATAAATTTCCCTAAATTTTCTATTACGTTACACAACAGATTTAGTACACGCTTAATGGTGTATAAAAATATCATGTGTTTTATTTATTATCATACCCACGTTATTTATTGTCAGTTTTATGTGGATATCATCAAGACGTCGTTAAAGAATTTTAGACGAATGAAATAATTACACGAGTCATTAAATCTTTTATGTAATTTTCTTGTTTGTCACATATTCGGTCGAATTAATAATTTCCTTACGATGATAATATCCCCATGTAGTTATCTCATTAAACAATAATGTTAACGATTTTTGGTTTAATATTTCCCCTGTGTGGCCATTTCATAACTACGAGAAGTTGAACGAACTTTCTAGGAACATGCCTCCGCAACTACAATATGTTTTATATTAAAACTACGCATGTGAAACAAAGTTTTTAAAGCTAAGGTGATTATGATTTTCATAAGTAAAGTTTTATGCCGCTTTCCTTTATTATAGAAAGAAACTTCAGTGTAATGTTCCCTGTTGGAAACTTTTCGGTTCCTTAATTTCAATATAGAAAGTTGATTTCGTTTTGATAGTTAAGATTAAAGCTTTGTTTCTGTAAAACAATCGTATTATCTTATATATAAAAAAAATCTCATGTTACGGTGTTTGTGATCGCACTCCTCCGAAACGTCTTGACCGATTTTTATGAAATTTTTTATGTATATTTGGTAGATATGAGAATAGGTTTTAAAGTATATTTCATACTGCTAGTTGATTAGGGTGTCCCTGTCCAGAATTTTTTTTTTTTTTTGACATTTTTTTATTTATTTTTATTTGACATCAAAAAATACCTATAGTCCCAATTTTAACCCTCCTACCCCCACCCTCCCATTTTTTAATCGCGATTTTAGTATTTTTGTATGACCGTCTTTCGTATTTCTTATTTTAGTTGAATGACAATTATTTATGTTGCTGAATGACATATGGCGCTACGTCTGCCTCATCGAACTACCATCCACACACGCGCAAGACCTTCACGAGAAGCGTCGCGTCATTTTGATATTTCATTCGGCATCATGTTTTCGCGTGGGTAAACCATTGAGCTTATTTGTGTTGGCTAAAGACGGACTGACAAAAAATATCGTACACTCAATTGCTCTTCGAAATTCATATTGATTTTCTTTATTTCATTTTCCTTCTTTAGTTGGTGATTTTTGCTTTTATCGGCGACCATCGTCTACAGCGCTCCATTCCTCTTTCTGTTCCATTCCTCTTTCATCCCATCCCCACACACTTACAATACATTCGTTATTTTTTATTTAACAACCAAAATATTCACTAGAAATAATTTATATTGCAGAACAACGTTTGTCGGGTCAGATAGTTTTTTTTATAAAAAAATAGATTTTCAATCTGAATCACTTCCTCCAAATCGTCTTCAAAGTACATTTCGCCGTACAAAAATAAATAAATTATATATTTTTCTTCAACAAAAAAGTAAATCCCCAACCACAAAAGGTGTTAAAAATTCATCATCATAACGCTTTAACAAAATATTACGTATTAAAGCACGCGTTTTGCCTTCGTGACACGGAATAAGGAGTTGGTTGGAGGATTGAGGAGGTTGGTGTAGTTGTAAACCCCTCGACTACCGGTTTGGTAAGTGGAACACCTATGGAAGGCACTCGTGAGTCCGGTTGTGATCTTGCAACATCTCTCAAACACAATTCTTGAACTTGCCAGCGGAGAATATTCCGTGTAATGGAGACACATTCCTTCACTTCGCAATTTCGTAGAAAAATGTTTTATCACATCTCACTAGATTGTCTAATGTTTCGCTACGAATAGAATTTTCTTATTTTTATTTTTAACATTATAAGTCAAACCTGAATTGTAATATTTTAATTAAATGAAGCCAATATTAGCGAAATTCATTCGAAAATCTGGAGACAGAAAAATCAGAAAAAGATATAGGCAGTAGGCACCTCTGGGACTTCTGCTTACATTTTATTTGTTCTTATTTTTATTTGTTCTCACAAGGAAGTTTCTGTTTTTGCTTGATATTTGTATTCATAATTTTTTTTTCCAAAGTTCTGCCAATGTCGATTCCGTGAAATTTGTCGGGTTTTCAGAATATAATAATAGATTCATTCGAATATTCTTGGAAAGGTGTTCTAGAAACGTATCATTTCGAAAAAAAACATGAATCTGTAATCTCTGTTTGGGGAATATTTGCAATATTTAGTAAGAAGAGTTTATTTGTTGATATATAGAATCAGCATTACCTGGTGGAGAGGGAATATTACCATATTCCTCTCCCCTCTTGTCTCCCGTCCCCTGGCCGCTAGCCGCGAAGCCACGAAGTACGGAGCGCTGAGGTGCGTGCGCCTGACCTCGGAGTCTCGGAGATGCCGGCAAGTTTACCGTTAGCCGAATTAACGACTCGGTTGACATCTATCGGTTATCGGTCTTACTTGGCGTGAATTGTGAATTGATTGGAACTGCCAACAACGCTGCACCTCTTGGCAAACTAAGACCGAAGCCATCACCTTTACACACCTGCGCTGTTGCGCTTCGTAAGAGCTCTCCCAGGCAGTGATCTAACGGTTATTAAATACTAATCGGTCAGTCTTAAGACAATTATTTTACTCGGGTGTCTTGTTGCTACCCATTGAACAATTTATTAAGTTTCCTTGGGATCGATCGATAACGAAATTATCAATCATAGGAATCCAGCTAATGGTGTTACGAATGTGCCAGGTAAGAAATGTATTCATAGTTTCCAGTATTATTTTGTATAGAATTTCTCCAATTAATTTTAAACCTGCGTGTACACGTGTCTCCGATAAAAAATAATTTCATTGTATTCATTTCAAAAGACGTCTGAAAATTATTACCAAAATAAAACAAATGTCATCATAGCACGCGAAAATCGAAGTTGTAACTAATGAAAATACGCAAAGGAAAATTATTTAATGTTTTATTTTCCCTTTTAGGGCTTTTCTTCGCGTGAAATATCGGCCTTTCAGATTAATCGCCCGGTAGGTAATTTTCCACCCTCTTAATGACGTATTGAATCGAATGAGAAAGATATATTTATTGATTTCCTCTTTTTTATGGCAAAAACTCGTATTTTCGCTGGTTATTAAGCTTTGTCAGCGTCGGGAGTTAGTGTGAAGGATTTGTTCGAAGGTTCAATTTGCTGTAATTAATAGGGAACATAATGTTTCCTCCTGTGGCCAATAATAAAAGAAAACTTACTAATAATGTATCTCGAAGTCTTATTGTCGTGCTAACTATTTGTCGATGTGTCGAAAAAGCTGGTTGCACAATAAAGCTTGTTAAAAACCGATCTTTCTCGAGAGGTAAAATAATGAAATGTATAAATTGAACTTCGTATAGTTTTGCTGTTAGGGATTGCAAATCCCGCACCTTATTGAAACCTCGCCTGATTACGGGATAGAACTTAGAAATCCTGCGATATACCGCGGGATTCGCGGTTTTTTATGTAGTTGTAGTATTAAATTGAAATAATACCGACATTTCATAAAAACATTTATAAATTATTTGATGTCTAATATCTTTGATACCAGAATATTATAAAAAAAGACGTTGAAAAAGTGACACAGAAGTCATTTCACAGAACTTTTCTTATCAATCATCTTTGGTGCTAGTAATATTATTAAAAAAATATTAAGAAAGTGACACAATATATGTCGTAATTTTTTTTTAAATACATAACTAACACTAACGGGACTCTTCACAGTCATTTGAGATCACTCGTTTTTGGAACTAGTAAAACCATAAAAATACATTGAAAACTTATAATAACTTTTCTAAGAAGATTTAAAAAAAAAAACAAGATCGTGATAAACAAACTATGGAGAGTCCTGACACCCAAACGTGAACAGATATTTATTTACGCACAAAAAACAAGCAGCGGAAAGTTCTCAAAAAGGGACATCTCTTTCTTCAAAATCGATTCCAACTCTTGAAGTTTTAGAGTTTGAGATGCGGCTACATTCTCTTTTCCTATCATCAAGTCCAGTCTTTCTTTCATTCTCAAAGACTGATCACCGCTTGTTTATATATATATTTTTTTCAATTCCTCAAATCCCTCATCAAAAATAGCTGAAATCCCGCGGGATTGCGGGACGCGAGTTTGCGGGATTACATTGCACAGCCTATTTGCCGCTACCTGGTCCGTTGTACTCGCCATGCCAAGCAAAATGCCGGTTTTACCTGTAGTGCCTGTACCCCTGTGCCTGTAGTGGGAGGGGACGCTGCTTACCGAGAAGATTGCACGAAGAACGTTGTATAAGATACGAAACAGTTTATTTCTTTTGAAAATTCCGACATAATGGCTTTTTTCCCGGGATTGGAACAGGATCCACTTCACAGTACCGGGTCACTCAAGCAAAGAAAATATCTCTATTTGTTTCGATTACCTAGGAAAACCGTTACTAAGTCACTTACCTCCTTACCTGTTCACTAGCCAAGATTGAAGTATGTTGGATATCAATTGATATCTTGATTCGATTTCTCCAATACAATCCACCGGTATTAGTAATCGAGTTTTTTTTTTACATTAACAGGAGGCCCTGAGGAAAATAATTTGCCTGTCCTGATGCTGTGTGAAGGGTTTTAAAATTTAATTAAATGATTGGAAATTGTCACTTTAACAAAGCTTTGATTTTTCAAACACGCACGCCGGTTATTTCACAGAAATTCAAATGTAACATTGTCATCGAATAGTCATTCAGTTCCATTTTGTTTTTTTTTTTGACATTTGAAAGGTCCACGTTTCTGCGTGCGTTTTTATTTTTCTATCAAATTGTGATAAGCTGACAAGCTTAATTAATAACATGACACTTGTTCTCTTCCGCTGATCCCAAATTATTCAAAAGCTGAAACGGACTTTAACTGGAAACTTTCAACTCTCAAAGAAACTAAATGGCGCTGAATGGCCATTAGATGACAATGTTACATTTGAATTTCTGTTAAATAACCCGTCCTTAGTCTTCCTCAAAAGTGAGTAGTAGCTTCACAAAGAAACGCATTTTTTCTTATTTCATCTATTCATTTTTAACGAGTAAGTCTTGTATAAATGGTGATGTCTCTATACAATTAAATACAACCTCCGTTTTGCTTTTTAACTTGAAAATTTTTGTGCAAAAAATGTTATTGTTTGTTCTGTGATTTAAGTAAGTCGCAGTCAAGATTACTCCACATTTAATAATTAAAATATTTTATATCTACTTTTAAGTAAAATAAGTTGAAAAGCTTTCAGAAATGCAATATATTTTTTGGAATTTTTAAACAAACTTAATGCTATTAAAGTTTTATTTTTAAGAGTCGCTCTAGGAGAATCGTGTTGAATATCAAAGAGAAGTGATATTATAAAAAAAATGTTAAAATATTATGAGTTAGTTCTCCTTCAAATAACGTCGATCAATGGTAAATAAGTCTTTTAATCAAATTTTGGCGAAATTCTATTCGACATCAATCGCCTGCGAAACGAAACCGCGCCTAAATTTCATCATGTCAACTACTTGAGCTTTTCTTGGGCGGGAAATAATTTAAAGACGAGAGTATGGCGTGAATTGGAACCGGAATCAATTGATATGCGTCGGCTTCTCTTAAACGCCTCTCGTGAAAAGCTATTAAAAATTTCATTATAATTTCATCTCGGTTGAGGCATCTCGAACTCGGAAAGCATCTCCATTCTCCATTCCTATTCTAATAAACTTTGTGGTGTTCCAAGGAACAAGTGTTGTTGATAATTCCACGAGAATGCTCGGAATAGTTAATTGCAGGCTTTTGACAGGCCGTAGAATTTATGAATTCCGCGAATTTTTACCGAAGGACGCCCCAAATATTGAGCCTAGCGCCGCCATCGGTAAAACGTTCCCAGTCAGTATTCTTTATTAATGTCAAACTTTTTGACAGCTTGTAACGGTGTGACATTTCACAAGCGAAATTTTTATCACGTTTATTTTCTTTCGGCGAAATTTATCTTTGATCTCAACCGTATCATTTGTTTCTGAACATTTCCCATTTGTATACATATCTAAATTCACGAAGAAAATGTATTTTTTGTGAAAGAGCAGTGTTTTATTTCGAACAAACTGAGTATTATTATTCCGATACGTAATCTGCCGTATGGACGTATGAAGGCACTTGGGCATATGATAAACGGCGCCTTATAAACAATGCGAGAACGTGTAACTGAAAACGGGTCAAACATCGTATTAATTCATTCCCACCCAAATCGCCTAAGAAATTTTAAATTCTTGTTTCGTAAACGCCCCGCTATTTCCTCCGACCTTTTCCGTATTTTCGACTTCCACAATCTGACTCGGGATACACGCGTGAATTTTCAAAAATAATATGTTTCATAGCTGGATAAAATATGTAACGCTTTTCTTTTATTTTAAAATTCATGAATCAGACATCCCCAGCACGCGGCACGCGGCACACAAAAACTCGGATAGAGGAACAAAATAAAATAGAGTCAAATCCATTATTCATAACACACCGACACCAAAAGCTGAATATTTGATATTTAAAATGTACCAACATAATCCACGATCCTTTGTTTCATAATTAATTGTAAACCTAATCTCAATTAGGCAATTATGGGCTTCGGACCGGAAAACCCGAAACGTGCCAGAGGGTTGAAATGTTTACAAAAATACGGAAAAGTGATGTGTAAATTTAGTTCAAAGTGAGAGCTCTCATTTTTATTCATTCCAAGATATTAAAATAGGTATTTAATAAAGGGTTTTTAATTTAACCCGGTGATGTAGCAGAATCATCAGCCCTTAAAAAGGAACCTTTGTGATCTCGCTCCGCTCTTTGACCTCCCTAAATAAGTGAAAATTTGATGTTTTATTTGGCACCAATCTTAATGGAAATACCCAGGTATATACTTAATACGGCTGCAGTGATTGTGAATATAATACAATCACGAAACTCTGACTGTAATTTAGATCCGACTCAAAGATACGCTTATTTCTATAGGATTTTCATTGTTAGCAGGTAAACAATCTATGCCTTTATTTTTCACTTTATATAGCCATTCCTTGTTTTCGTTGCTTGTAAAAGGTCTCCCAGGAAAACAAATTCTTTCCTTTATTAACTCAACTGTTGTCATCGTGTATTTATTCTTCTCTTCGGACATTCTTTTGCATAACTTTTTCCGTACCCAAATCCCTCCCGCGATACATCAAATTAATAGCAACGAAATTTCCCCTTTTCCGGAAAAAATTCTATGAAATTTTAATATGTTTTTTTAACCTTTTTTCCTACCTACACTTGATATATCTTGGCATTTCATAGCCCAGGAAAGCGCGTTGATACACGAACACATTTTAGCCTAGATATGATTTATCTTTGTCTAATTATACGTACTTATCAGGGACGCAATTTTATCTACGAATACATTTTAGTATAGATACGACTTATCTTTGTATTTTTATATAAATGTACTTGCCAGGAAGGCAAGAATACCGTTTAATTTAGATACGACTACCAAGTATCTAGACGAAAATCCATCTTAGATCCATTTAGAAATGTATTATAAGTTTGTACAGCGCCCTTGAGGTGATTTTTCACAAAAACGGCGGTATATGAATCATCCAAGTATTATTATTATTATCAGATAGATTATAGGCCCTCGGTATTTACATTGTTTTTTGTACAAGTAGTTTACATGTATTGTACTTCAGCCACGTACGACTCAAGCGTGTAAATTTGTGTAAAAAAAATCACGTTTGTAATAGGCAATGGGCACAGGCGACGCCCGGCTGGGTAGATATTGTTATGTTAATTATTGTTTGATGGATCTTACAAAAAAGTTTTACCGCTGTCGTAAAAAAGTTTAATTTATTAATGGGTAACATTAATACTTAACTTGACATAAGAAATTTTTATGCCCTCACATTCTTGTGAAATATCTCCTCGAAAGTGTTTAAATTGAAGAAAACTCTTATTAATTTATTTTAAAACAGCTCTCTCTACTTTCTCCTTTCTAAAACTTCCTCTTCTTTCTTTCCCTAAAAAGACCCTTTGCACAGTATCTCCTAAGATGACATACGCCCTGAGGGAAATTATTTTCCTAAGGCCCTCCCGTGTGGAGGTGAGGTAAGAAAAAACCAACATTTCAATTTATATCACAATATCGCCCTGGCGAAAAACCACCATTCAGAATTGAAATGTCTTTTAATTCGACTTCAGCTTTGTTTAGTGACTGGATTTGAATTGCCTAGGTACTTCCCAACTTTCCTCTTACCATCTCCCAACCCCTTCAAACTCAAAACATAACTCAATTGGGGGAGTCATGGTCTGATTCTAAAAGTTTATTGATCTTTAATATAGGCAGGACTATAAATACCTCGAGTAATATACCCTTGGGGGGGGGGGTTAAAAATTGCAAAAAAAAATTGGTCACGTAGTATGGGTACGTTCCCTAAGGAACATCTAAGATGTCTAAATAATAATTATTATTTAGAATTTGCTAACCATATTTTAGAAACACGATATTTTTTGATATTACTAATAAAGGTCTAAAAATTTTACATACTAACACAACGGGTTAGAAATTAGAAAATGCATTAATAGTGAATTAAAAATTATAAATAGCCAAACTTTAAAAAAAAATAGCCATCTCTTAAATTTATTTTCATGAATACTTACAATTATAATTATTTATTTTGTTTTTAGATTTCCTGTTTTTATTATTGGTTTTAAAAGTTTTTTATTATCTAAATTAAATTCTTATGCATTCTAAAATAATTTTTATATTTAATTTTATATAATTGTTTTTTCTGAGATTTATAAGTAATTAATCACCTCTATTTTTAACATTTTGTCTTTGTTCTTATTTGTTTATACCTGTTTGTCATTTATTTTTATACTTGCTTTTGCCCCCGGCTTCGCACGCGCCACGCGCCACGCGCCCCCTTCCCCTTCAACCCCCTTTCCCCTTCCCCTTCCACCCTCACCCACCCTCCTTTCATTTTTCAAACAGCTCGCGTGCGACCTATTAAAACGTAACAATCAAACACGCGCAGTAACTTTTAACTGTCAAAGGAATCTCCATAGTAACCTAAACAAATAACAATATCACAGCGCACGCCAAAAAATTACTTAGCAACGCTTTGCTTTTCGTCTGGAAAATAATCGTATTATAAATAATTTCATAACGCCAGAGCTTACCAATATGTATAGCCTATAGTACTCGTAAACAATGTAGCTTTCTATTAGTGAAAGAATTTTTAAAATCCATTTAGTTGTTTTTGCGTAAAAGAGTAACAAACATAGATACATCCATACAATCTTTCGCCTTTATAATTTTAAATAATAGGATCAACAACTTATCCTGACGAAGGAAACATTGTTTTTGAAACACGTCGGTTTGGTTAATAATATACTGGTGCAAACTAAGTTATTTGTTTTCAGCTGATACATGTTGTTTCTATTTGCAGGCTCGACTACCGGCCAGAGCAGGGCCGCTACGATCTGATGATCTCCAACGCGTCCTACGAGCGCGACAACGGGCGCTTCGAGTGCCGCGTGAAGGCCGGCGGCTCCGGGCAGAGCGTGCACGCGCAGGGCTACGCGCTCACCGTGCTCACGGCCCCCCAGCCGCCGCACATCTGGCCCGGCGCGCGCGTGCAAGCCACCGAGGGGCGCGACCAGAAGCTCAATTGCTCCAGCGTGGGGGGCTCCCCCGAGCCGGACATAAGGTAACAACTAACAGCTAATTACCACATTATATTGCCTTTTATATGAGATTTTTATTAACGGTGAACAAAGGTTCAAATAAATTATATCAATATGCTTAAATTAATTATCGGAGAGAAGGATTTTTACCGATTTGGTGTTTCTACGTAAAACTTATTTATTTTTTTATTTATTAACGCCCTTTTTCGGGGCTTTTACATTTATGAATGGTAAGAAATATACAGTACTTATTGTACATAACTGAATTGCCCCAGTAACAATATTTTATATTTGTTTAAAGATAAATTGAAGATGTCCATTGAATTGGTATAATTGTTTCCCTCCATTAGTATTCTGGGCAAAGAGCAATACATACGGTAGTTAGTCACAGAATTTCGACACTGAAGTAAATCCTGACTCCTAGTATTACGTAGTGGTATCCGGAAGCTTGTCAATTCAAGCAATACTGAACTATCAACTAAATCATTTAGAATTTTATTTATAAATACCATGTCAGTGAAAATTCTTCGGTCTGACAATTTGAGCATATTCATATTATTTAACAGAGTGTTGTAGTTTAACATAATTGCTGGAATACCCATTTTAAAATTTTGAAAACGTAAGAATTTGTTTTGTATTCTTTCAACAGCTTGTATGTACATGTATATTACGAGTTATTACGAGTTCCAGACGGGAGACTTGTACTCAAGTTGACTTCTTACACAGGAAAAATATAACAGTTAATTCACTTTATATTGTTAACATTTCTAGTTAGCCTAAATGATGGCTTTGATAGACCAGAATTGCTTGCATTGATAAGCTTTCGAAATCTTCTTCGTAGTAGATACAAGTCAGGATTTATTTCAGTGCAGAAATTCTAGGACTAAATACCATATTGCTCAATTTTGCCGAGTCAGTGGACACATTCAATTTATCACTAAAAAAATACAAAATATTTTTAATGATGCAGTTCAGTTAGAGCCCGTTAACACTTCCGTTTTAAAGATGGAGGCAGGTCCGGTTTTTAAAACGGAAGCCCTAGCCGCTGTAGTGACTCTATGGAGCTGTTCACATTTGTAGGTTCCGGCATAAAAAACGGATCCGTTATTTTTTGCCAGAGAATCGCCTACGCAGAGCGTCCGTTTTTGTCGCCGCAACGGGACGCGCTGGCTCATACATTTCAATGGAGCTGTTCACACTAGACGGAGAACGGATCCGTTTCCCCACCTCCCGCACGACGCTTCCCCACCGCCCGCTCCCAGACGCAAGCAGCAGGCAAATTACGCGGTTGTGTTTTAATAGGGCGCGTGTGGCGTTTATATAATATTATTATTGTTCGTTCCAGAATGCGATTACTTCTATTTAATTATAAGTAAAATAATAATTAGTTCGTAAGATTCGTGTAAACGAAACATCGCCTAAAATATGCAAACAAAATATTATCCCACGGTTTGAACAAATAAGGACCGAACCTATGAATTAAGTAATATGGCTGTTTTTATTTATAATATTTAATATTTATATTTATTAATATTTTTCCTTCTCTTTAATAAGTACCACTTGACAACAAGAGCTTCATCGTCGCCCATTGCGCACGACCGTCTACTGAAGAATGAGCAATTTTTTTTTTTTTACATGAGCTCCACACAGGAGGCCCTGAGGAAAATAATTTCCTTCAGGGCCTATGTCATCTTTGAGGATGCTGTGTGGAGGGTTTTTTTAAGGAATGAAAGGAGAGGAGAGTTTTGGGAAGGAAAGGGGTTTAAGGGGTGGGCAGTAAACTGGGGTTCAGTGTGTCCTGGTCATCCGCCTCCAAGACCTAGACAAACCTCACCCCATGTACCCGGAATAAAATGTTTTGGTCGTTGTTTTCATAGAGTAGGATCCGTTTTTAAAAAACGGATCCGTTTCCGTTAGAGTAGGATCCGTTTCCGTTAGAGTAGAATCCGTTTTAAAAAACGGAAGTGTAAACAGAGGCATGGGCTTCCGTTTTAAAAAACGGGACCCGCCTCCGTCTTTAAAACGGAAGTGTGAACGGGCTCTTATGTATAATTATTACTATTTTTATTAAAAGAGTTTAATCTATAAGCTACATAAAAGTCCTAAAAATGACATAAATAAAAATATAAATTAAAGCATAATATGTTGATGGGAGCTTTAAAAATTGGTGATAAAACATGTAACCTTAAGTTGCAAAAACGCGGGTCATTTTCAATCCCAATTGTTTAAAACCAACGCCTGTTTGCTCACTATTCTTAATTTCAAATGTTGCGGTTCATAAAATTGAGATATTTTCAGTTGAATGTTTTTGTATGGAAAGTTGTTGTTATTTTCTGTTTGTGATGAGTTTATCAGAAGAGGTATGCTCCGTAATAAAAAGTTAGCCCGTCCCGAAAGACGAAACGGAGCTGAGTAATTTGGCTGAATACATCTTGTTAATCCAGTTAACGTATTTACCGTAGCTCGAGGACGAAAGCATTCAGAACTTTTCAATATACCTATATTGGAGTTTTCACAGAATTTTTTTTATCAAATTTAAATTCATTGAAAATCCAATACGCCTCAAGGGCCCATATCTCCAAAGCCATGCCTTCCCCTAAACGCTCAATTCAAACTTTATCGGAACATGTTTTGTTTGTCTCTACAATAATAATAATAATAGGTTGCTTAGCAACGCTAGCCTCGACGTTTGCTTGTATTTTGGCTCTCTGATTTTTTTATTGTATCAGAAAGAAAAGAATTAGCTTTGATCCCAAAACATATAAATATTTGAAAATAAGTATATTAGATAACCTAATAAATAAGCTGCCAGTCAACCGTAGGATATTTAGATAAATAAATACGATATAAAATTTTTCCTTTTGTGAGGGCTTCAGTAACCAAGGTAAACAACAGTATTTTGAGATTACTTTGAAATATATTTTGCAGGTAAATTTAATTATATATTTTATTTTGATAACATTATTCTAAAATATAATATTTATTATAGATTTGTAGTATTGAAGGGTAGTTTACATTAAAATATTTAATTTGGCCAAATTGAAAATTATTTGTTGACAAATGACAGTATTAGGTAACGACGACAGTTGCTTGGTTACTGGAATGTAGGAATAATAATAATAATCATTTCCAAGTTGTTTTGAACGGTGACAAAATGTCATTTTCAACCAACGGAAATGAAAATGGGTTGATTATGTCATCTTTACAGATGAACATTGATAATCTGAGACCCCAAAAAACAAAAGCAGGTATTCCTAGGCAGAGAATGAAATGGACGAACGATGTCAATATGTTCATCGTTCGTTCATATTTTTATGTGACGAAACTAGAAACAGATATGTTATTGTATAGGAAAAAATTACATTTACTTTTCTCACAAAATTATCCGGTTGCCCAAGTAAACGAACAAAGATTAGCTGACCAAAAAAGGGCAATTTTCAAAAATAATTTAATCCCTGTAGTAACATTAAATCAGATAAAAAAGGAAATAGGAGATAGATTGCAATTAGAGAATAATTTAGAACAAATTAATACGAGTAGTAATGTTATATTAGATACATTGAATGAAGACAGTTTAGATAATATTCTAGTTGAAGAATCTAATGATATTACAGTAGATTCAAATAACTTAGACGCTATTCATAATCTTAGGGAAATCAACATTGCAAATTTAAACTTACTAGATGATAATGTAATAGAATTAGCTAACTTGCTTCATAATAATATAAATAGATATATAGATATAGAGCCCACAGTTAGACCAAAATTACCAAAATTGCATACGTCAAAAAAATTATCTAAATTAATTTCTGAATTAAATAATTTAATTTTACCAAAAATAATATTTGACGATATTAGTTTTTTAGATCTTCATACGTTAGTGTACGCTAGTGCTATCACTATATGTACTAGGTTAGGAGTTAAATTAACATCCTCTGATGATAGATCATATAGTTATAGTAAACCAGAATGGCAGATTAGATTAGAAAATGATGTAGTATTTTTAAGAAGTAGTATAGCTAGAGTAATTGAATATAAAAATGGGAATAGAAGTAGAAATATTTTGAGACATGTAGATGAAATTGGGAGAAAATTTGGTTATAACATTGGTAGTAATAATAATGAAAATATAATCAATGATTTATTAGATTTATTAAAACAAAAATTAGGTGTAAAAGCTAGTAGATTAAAAAGATATAATTATACGTATAATAAAAGACATAATAATAGATTATTTCAAAAAAATGAGAAAATATTTTATTCCAAACTTGATGATAAACAAAATATTATTTCGAATAATAATATTCCGTTGCCATCTGAATCAGATATGCGCGATTTTTGGACAAACATTTGGAGTAAAGATATAAAACATAATGAGGCAGGTTCATGGATAGAAAATGAAGAACTCAATTGTTCAGACATTGAACAAATGAGTTTTTCTGATATATCGGTTGAATTGTTAGCCAAAATTATAAAAAATACTCATAATTGGAAAGCCACGGGTTGCGATTGGATACATAATTTTTGGTACAAACGTCTAACTACTTTACATCCTCTTTTTGCAAAAAATCTTTCAAATCTTGTCAAACAACCTCAAAATTTTCCTAATTTTCTAACTAAGGGCATTACTTATATGTTACCTAAAAGCGAAAATATTAATAATCCCTCTCAATATAGACCCATTACATGTCTACCGACAATATACAAAATTTTAACCTCTTGCTTGACAGATTTAATATATACTCATTTGGATGAAAAAAATATTTTATCTGAACAACAAAAAGGTTGTCGCAGAAAACATATGGGATGTAAAGAACAATTAGTTATTGATTCTGTAATTTTAAAACAAATTCAAAATCAAAAGCGTAATTTACATACTTGTTATATAGATTATCAAAAAGCTTTTGATAGTGTCCCGCACTCGTGGCTAATAAAAATATTAAAAATATATAAAGTTAACCCAATTATAATTAGCTTTTTGAAAAATATTATGTCCTTTTGGAATACAGATTTACTAGTAAATTTAAAAGGTAAGAAAATAGTAGTACCGGGCATTTCAATAAAAAGAGGGATTTTTCAAGGAGACTCATTGAGTCCTCTTTGGTTTTGCTTAGCATTGAATCCTATGTCTAAAATGTTAATTAAAAGCAAGTTTGGAATAAAAATTAAGGGTAATACAAGAGAGAGTAGTATAGTTTCACATCTATTATATATGGATGATATAAAATTATTTTCAAATTCTGAATCAAATTTAGAAAAAATGATTAAGGTAGTTAAAATTTTTTCAGATGATATTAAAATGACTTTTGGTTTAGATAAATGTAAAACGATCCATATAGAGAAAGGCAAAATTGTAGATGGAGACGAGGGTATATTTAGAAATTTCAAAATTAAAAGTATGAAAGGGGATGAGGTTTATAAATATTTAGGATACCCGCAATCGAATAGATTAGATCACACTAGTATTAAAAATGATATTAGGATTAAATTTCAAACTAGGATCAGAAAAATTTTAAAATGCAATCTATCTGCTAAAAATTTAGTAAAAGCAATAAATACTTGGGCAATACCTTTATTAACGTACTCATTTGGCATAATTAAATGGTCCAATACAGATTTAGATAGTTTAGAACGATTAATTAGAACTATGTTAACAAAGTTTAATTGCCATCATCCAAATTCAGCTATAGAACGAATTAATTTACCTAGAAATTTAGGAGGTAGAGGTATAGTCAAAATAACATCTTTGAAACACAATCAGGTAGAAATGCTTAGAAATTTTTTCCATAGGAAAGCTAATAGCTCAGAAATGCACAAAATAATTTGTAAGGCAGATAGAAACATTACACCTTTAAATTTATATGACGAGAATGCCAACATTCTTATAAATACTAACCAGGAATTATTAGATTCCTGGTCAAATAAAATTATTCATGCAAAACACTTCAATTATCTCAACCAAACGTATGTTGACAAACTTTCGTCAAACAAATGGTTGAGTATTGGAGAGTTGAGCGCAGAAATAGAAGGATTTATGCTTGCCATTCAAGATAGAGTCATTAATACTAAAAATTATAGGAAGCATATAATCAAAGATATAAATCAAATTGATGATTTATGTAGAAAATGTTTGGCTTTTCCGGAAACTATAGAACATATTATATCGGGATGTTCTATATTAGCGCCGTCCGAGTATACATTTAGGCACAATCAGGTTTTAAAAATAATCCACCAAAGTTTGGTAACTAAACATAACTTGATTGACTGCCGTAATATAGTACCATATTATGAATATGAACCAAATTCATTTTTAGAAAATGAATTTTATAAAATATATTATGATAAAACTATACTAACAGACAGAACAATTAGTCATAATAGACCTGATATAGTTTTACATGACAAAATTAAAAAAATAACTTATATCATTGATGTAGCTATTCCAAATTCCTGTAATATTCAAAAAACTGTTTCTGAAAAAATTAGAAAATACACAGATTTAGGAAATGAGATTAAAAGAATTTGGCATTCTCGGAATATAAAAATATTACCATTTGTTATTTCGGCTACTGGCATTATACCTAGGTCTCTGATTCAAAATTTAGGCGTATTAGATTTGTCAAAGAATTTATATATAAAAATGCAAAAATCGGTAATTTTAAATACATGTAGGATTACAAAAGATTTTTTAAATATTTATATTGAGGGATCAGTAGGATTTATAGGTTCAATTAGGAATTCCACAGAGCCGAACCCTCTGATATGAAAATATCTGGAGTCGGTGAATTATTTTCCCATCTGGTCTCTGGTAGGTTGACATGTTGTTCTTGTATTGTTTTGTAATTATAATACATATAGTGCAATTGCATAACGTGGATTGACCAGATGATCATTTGGGAAGTGTGTGAAAGGGTTTAGTTTTTCCTGTGGGGAAAATTAGACCCGGACATTTAAATCTGGTGCGTAAAATATTGGCTAATTTATATAGCGCCGTTTTTGTGGAAAATCACCTCAAGGGCGCTGTACAAATAAATACAAGTGTATTGTAACCTGTACCTGACTTTAATATTTGCTCGCTTTGTGTCAAAAAGACAAGGAATTAATCACTCCTCTACCCTAACTCAAAACTCGGCCTACGTACATTGCAACACGAATTACACAGACATCATTTCATATTTTGTTATTTGACAATTTTTAGTGGCTTGACAAATCGCGTGCTCTAAGCGCGTTCACGGTTCCTTTCGCTCACCGCTACAGTTACAAGCTCTTTATCCACAGAACATAAGATTATCGCAAACAGACGGAATAGTCTTTTGATGCCATAAATTCGGGCAATCAACTAAACATTTTTGCGAAGTTTTATTCAAATAAAATATCGCGTGCACACCGTCAGTTCCAAATAAAGAAAAGAGTGCTACGAGGAGTATGCACGAACATCTAGCAGGAACGGCGAATTTAGTTTTATATTTCGAGGATTACGCAACAGGTTATAACCGCCTCGATAAATCTTAACCCGAATTTTAAAAGCTATTCGAGCACTTAAATTTAATATCAGTTAACCGTATGAGAATTGAGTTCCCATACGCTGAGAGCTTATAACCCCTTTTAACCGCTGCTGTAATATCTAATAACGTTTCTGCAGACAACATTGTGTCGATAATCCTCGGTTTTGACTGTTACAAAAGTTGCGAAAGTTTGCTGAAATTTCATATCTTCTCCCGCGCTGAAATACGTTTAAAGTTTCTCCGCGGATTATATCACACGGAAAATTTCTAATATATTTTACCGCTTTGAATGATAAACCCATTGAGTGTGGAAAGCTTAAAGTTTGCTATCACAATAGACGAAAGTCTATTTCCTCCGGATGTGGCGATTATCCTGAAAGGTTGCGGCCCCCCCTCTTGAGGCGCCATGAATAGAAAATCTTTAAGACGTGTGGCTTGGCTGTGCTTTTATCTCTAATTTGCATATTTATTTTTGGGGATGTGCCACGGAGAGGTTTTGAATATTTACTCGAGCGGCGAGAGAGCGTTTGTTTGGTGATTATGACAAAATTTAATTCATGGTAAAAACGTGTTGTAAACGTTTACCAACCCATTCAAAATTTGTTTATTTTACTCGCGACAATGGTTGCGACCTTTGTGGGCATTATCAAGCAGTCATTACTATACTATAAACTGCCTTTTGACGAGTAGGAACCTACGGAAGTTCATATTGATTTACTTAATTTCTTTACATTTTTGACATCGATTTGTATCAATAGTAGTTTTCATAGTAACTGAAAAATGACACGTGTTCACTGAAGGAATTTATATTCCGTGAGTTGTATTTGACGACTGTGGTGATACATTTCCAAACTTTGATTTTGTGATTGTATAAGTCTTTAATTTGAATTATTTGTTCGTTTTATTTTTTATACTTCGTACATTTACGTTTACAAATGACTAATTCTAACTTATATTTTTATTTATTTTCATAAAATTTTTATTACTTACAGTTTGTTTTTTTGGCTACCACACTAGGCTAATGCCCGAGTTGTGGTAGTCGTACATTTAATATTTTAAATACGATTTAATAAATACTATTTAATACCACAATAAACTTTATTTAAAAGTCAAAATGAACTTTTAAATAAAGTTTATTTTGGTATAAACAAAGTGTTTTTTAATTATTTCATTAATAAAATGGTGCCACAAAGTGAATTTGCAAAATTTGAAGAAGAAACACTATTTTATTAAAACAGATGTTTAAACACACTAAATAAAAATTAAGAAATATTTAAAAGTAAGTGAAAAATAATCATATTATAAAGAAAAGTACAAATAAATATTCAAATTCAAATTTTGAATTAAGTACATAAACTAATAATAAAGTTTAAGTGTTAAGAACGCAAGTGTTCTATACAAATATATAAATTAAAACATGTAGGTATATAAATTAAAATTAAAACATAAATGAAATTAAGTGAAAAACTAAGAGAAAAAAAATGACATTTTAAAGAAAAATAGAAATAAAAGTGGAAATAAAAATTTTGGAATGCAAAAATTAATAATTAAAATGTAGTGTTAAGAACTCATGTACTCTTTGAAGTACGTTCGTCCCCTTTCGAAAATCCAATGTTGTACACGTGTTATAAAAAGAGATTTAGAATTACTTGACTTTATGTCAGTACTCAGAGCATTATATATTTTAAGAGCGATGAACCAGAATTGTCGTTGAGCGAATGAGGTATTAGTTTTTGGGACCACGCAACCCAGGTTTGATGAAAAGCGGGTGTGTGCTTGATGTTGTGGAGCGATTAGTAAATTATTTTTTCGTATATAAAAAATGCTTGTTTTATTAAATAGCTGTCGAATATCTAAGATCCCGATTTTGGCAAAGAGTTCATTTGAGGGATGGGTAGGTTGACATTTAAATATAATTCTCAGAATTAGTTTTTGAACTAAAATAATTGGTCTAATAATGGATTCAGCACAACCACCCCATCCCACTCTACCGTATGTTGCTGTGGATTGGAAAAGGGCAAAGTATACGCTTCTTAGAGTCTGTAAATCTAAGATAGACCTAAGGGAGCAGAATATATGGCAGAGTTTACGAAGTTTTTTTTTACTGTGTCACCGATGTGAGCTTCCCAACTTAGTTGGTTGTCTATGATTATTCCCAAATATTTACTACTTTTGATGATTTGAGGGTCGAACACGTACAATTAATATTAGATGTGGTTTCTGGGGTGTCTAAATTGAGTGGATACGAGTGGATGACTGGTTTAGGGCAGTTGTTGGGTATATTGTATTTGCGTATGGAAAATGTCATATATTGTGTTTTGTCGATGTTATGTGTGAGGAGGTTAGTGTCAAGCCAATGCTTTACTTTTATTAGAGCATTATTAGTTTTGTTAATAACAGATTGCCATGTTTCATCTTCGAATATTAAGACCGTGTCATCGGCAAATGATAATATCTTTCCACCAATATTCATGGCACATAGTGAGTATATAAGAAATAAAATTGGTCCTAGTATGCTACCTTGGGGTACACCACAGGACACATATAGTTTATTGCTTATATATATTTTGTCAGATTGGATGAGAGTTTGTTGTGTTCGGTTTGATAGATAGTTTTCAAACCATGTGTAGGCTACTACAGTTATTCCAACCTGCTGCAGTTTTTTTTAGCAGTAATGGATGTGAGACCGTATCAAATGCTTTTGCGAGATGGAGAAAAACAGCAAGTGGTTTGCGACCAATGTCAAGAATTTAGGAAACGGATCTTTGTGAAGGCGGCTATTGCATCTGAAGTACTTCTACCTTTGCGAAAGCCGTATTGCTTGTCCGATAATATTTTGTTATCTTCGAGAAACAAATAATATTGTAATATAATATTTCACTTGATCTTTTCCGGCAGCCCTTTGCGCATATTGGCTTTGTCCTTTTTTGGTAATCTGATTTCATTGCACGTCCTTTCTTAAATGTAACAAAAAAATCCACTTAAGTTCATTATGCTTGTTTTATACCGGGCTTAGGTATGTCGTAAGAAGATATGTAAACATGTTCAGTGCATATTGAGGAAATAAAGGAAAACTTTTATTTATACAGGGTGTCCGCTGGCTGATTTTAACTGAGAACTGAGTTCACAGTGCGTAGGAAGGCGGCAGCTGGGGGAGCGGGGTATCACTCAACGCGCGAGTGTTGCGGATTGTTTAGTAGCCATGAGTCAGTGGACTTATGCGGTTGAGGCGTATTTTACGAACAATTAGTCGGCTTTTTTCTCACTTTGGTATCCGACGATTGAAGGATGGCCCGTCGAACCAATTGATGAATACAGAAATTTAGAGAAACTCGAGCAGTCGGAAATGAACCTTGTCCTGGACCTTCAATGACTGTAACTACTCCTGTAAATGCAAAACTTGTGAGAAGGGAAATTTTACAAAATCCCTTTTTTCGGTAGAGGTGAAACCGTTAACGCCTGGCCCCCAAGATTACCCAATCTGACCCCTTGCGATTTTTCTTGTGGGGATATCTCAAATCTCGCGTATACAGCAATTCGCCATCAACAATGGAGGCTCTACAAGAAAATATCCGACGAGAGATTGCAGCAATCGGTCCAGAACTTTGCAAGCGAGTTTTCGCCAACATGAAGGAAAGATTGCAAGAATTTTTGCGGCTAGAAGGACGCCATTTGATTGGAGATATTTTTAAAAACTATAATCCGCATTATTCTTATGTGAGATAAAAAATAAATAACTTTCATATTTTTACTTTATTTTATTTTTTTGAAGTATAAAATCTGCCGGTGGACACCCTGTATTATGTAAACAAAACAGGCGGTACTGAGATTCCCTCAGATGGACTTGTGAAGCCTGTATAAAAGTGTATATTATATTGAATTCACTGGGTGAAGGTAGTAAGCATAAAATTGACAGGGTAGGAATGAATGTCAGGAATTCGTCTACCTTGGGTTTGTAATTACATATTCCAAGTGGAATGGAACAAGGCATACAGAAATTCCGATGTGAATAAAAGCCTTCTTCACAAATTAGGCGCTCAGGACCATAGGGACTCGCATTCCATTTGCCACAAATATACACCTGGGGGTGAAGTTGTATGATTGAGTCAATCAGACTTGTAATTGAGTTATCTTTAGTTAGTTAATATTGTTATCAGAAGCTTAATCATATGTTTTTGAAGTGGAAACTTCTTTAGCACCGTTCCAACTCGATGAAATGGAACCGAGCGACACTAAAAAGAAGCAAACACATACATCTATAGGATTTAGCCTGCGATAGAATGAGACAGCAATTAAATTTATTTAATTCACGGGTACAAGGTTCCAATATAATACGATAAATCCACGGTTGTACGCAAGCCTCCTTTGGTGTAGTGATATAAAGCACCCGAGGAACCTCAGTGGCCAGACATTTTGCGGACCAAGGATCAAATAATAATAAAAATATATATTTAAACCACACCACAACAAACATGCAAAAGAAAACGACTAGCGACTCCGAAGAAGAAAACACAAATACTCATAAGATGACCAAATGTATGGGAAATGCACTGGAATTCGACGACAAAAATATGGAAAAAATCATCCTTCACATATATAAAATTTTTTTTTTCGTATTCTCTCCACTCTTATCTATTTTAGTTTTCTGAAGGTTTCACTCCTACCTCTTTTGAATTGCACACTCTGATTTTTTTTAAATATTGCTTGCCAAATTTCACGTTGTAATATTAATAATAATAATAAATTTGCCTCCTGAGATATACTCCATGAAGCAACGCAAACATGAATCCTGTTTCATAGCATGTGAAAACCTTTTTCGTTGATAACATAAGATTTTTTTTATATGTTTTTAATATTATGCGTAAGTCTTCTGCCATCTGTTATGCATTGTCCAAGCAAGTGCATTCACTGTACTGCCATCCATTAAACAAAATCCGATTTCTTGTTCGTTTATGTGCTTCACCATTGAAAATAATATCATTTTTCTGTTCAAAACTTATTTGAGAAAATTCTGAATATTTTATTCAAAAATAAAAACGTTAAAATTACGGCGCAATTGATTGAAAGCGATGCGCATTTTTTTCACCGGTTCGTGTCACTGCATCTGCATTTCAGTGAAATTGTGTTAAAACCTCAAAATTTCAGGGTGGAGTTCTGCTGGTTTTTGCCGCGTTGCATTTTTCGCTGTTTAACAATGTGGTTTTTGTCATAAAATACACAGCGCTTTGTCTGCAAAAAATTCTGCACGGTGAATTCGTCCACGTATTCTGTGTAGGTACTTCAAATTCTCTTATGGTTTATTAATACATAGATACATACATTATTATACTGTTATGCGTATGTAAAGAAATAACATAATTATGCAAATTCTCTTATGGTTTATTAATACATAGATACATACATTATTATACTGTTATGCGTATGTAAAGAAATAATATAATTATGCAAATGGTCTGATCACATTTAACCTCTCAGGCCTTGACCGTATTATGTCAAAGGCTCTAAATATTTCGGCTTTACAACAATATCCAAAAAAATAAATGGAGTATTTTTGAACGTATCCAATAACTAAAAACCGTTTATGAAAAATGATAAAATACGTTTTGAAATTTTATAAATCGAAATAAACATATAACTTTTGATATATAAAAATTTTGCACGCAAACATGAAGAGTTAAAATGGCTCACTTTACGCTTTTTCTAACTATAGTTAACCAAAAAAGTACACATACATATTTTATTAGACAGATGACGTATACTTAATTACATATTTATACACGTTGTTGTCGACTCACCTTTTTGTCGTTCCATAAAAATCTAGTGTCACGTGGACATGTTTGTGGTCGCACTGCCTCCGAAAAGGCTTGACCGATTTTTATGAAAATTTTTATGTATATTTGGTAGGTAAGAGAATAGGTTTTAAAGTATATTTTATACCGCTCTCTAGGAAAAGAATCTATTTTTTGACAATTTTTTTTTGTATTTTACCTCCTACCCCCACCCTCCCATTTTTTAATCGCGATTTTAGTATTTTTGTATGAACAAATTTAACCGTCTTTCGTATTTCAAACATAACGAAATTATTTATGTTGTTGAATGACAAATGGCGCTACGTCCGCCTCATCGAACTTTCATCCACACATGCGCAAGACATTCACGAGAAGCGTCGCATCATTTTTATATTTCATTCGGCATCATGTTCCGCGTGGGCAAACCATCAAGCTTATTTGTGTTGGCTAAAGACGGACTGACAAAAAATATCGTACACTCAATTGCTCTTCGAAATTCATATTGATTTTCTTTATTTCATTTTCTTACTTTAGTTGGTATTTTTGGTTTTTATCGGCGGTCATCGTCTACAGCGCTCCATTCCCCTTTCTGTCGTAGATCCCATCCCCACACACTTACAATACATTCATTATTTTTTATTTAACAACCAAAATATTCGCTAGAAATAATTTACATGGCAGAACAACGTTTGTTGGGTCAGCTCTAATTAATAAAAAAAATTCCAAACTTTGGTTTCATAAAGGTGTACATTTGACTTATTTTGTTGTTAATTTTGTATTTGAATGTAAAGCGCTGTATTTTCTATTTTTAACACCGTTTATATCATATTTCTTACTATGGATAGTAAGAGAGATACAACGATTTCTGTTAGGCCGTTTGATTACGAGTTGTTCAATAGACTGAACAAATAGACTGAACAAATAGACTGGAGTAGGGTTAAAGAATCCACATTATTACATTTTTACGAGTTTGTTTAGAAAAAAATATCGAAGAAAAGATAAAAATGTTACAAAAAGCTTATTTTTAAAGATGAAAACACATAATAATAATAATATTTCTCCATTCATTCCATAGTAAAATCTTTTTTCGTCCACTCTATTTTTTATAGAGACAGGAGGACTCAATAAAGAATTCGTTTGATTCTTGTCAACCCAACTCCACATCTGCTCTAAAATAAACTAAATGTTGGAAAATTTCATTTATTCTCTCAGTGCAAATGTCAAACTAACAACTGACAGCAAAATTGTATAAAAATGACCAGGGTGTAATGTCCGGCGGCAATATTTTTGCTTTCTTGTAAAAATAAATGCTTCATCCCTCCTTCAGCAAGAGTGGGTGGTCGGTGCTCGGTGCTCGGTGCCTGGTGAAATATTCGGTGTTTTCTTCCCAGTTGAGATGACGGTGTGTGTATTTACTATGCCGCGTGCACTCTCCCGGTACACTGGAAATTAGAATTTATTATTCGTTCCATCCGAGGCCCACGAGCACTGAACTTTTTAAAATTTCCCCCTGGAAGCCATAAATCTCTGGTGCCTTTTCTCTCAGTAAAACACATTCACAGCATCAGCTCTTGCCGCGGGGATATGATGAAGTAATTATGTAAAACGTAAGATCATCTTGACGTTGTCACATTAAAAAATACGTCTTTAAAATAACAGCGAATATTTAAAGATCCTTTTTTATATTTTAATTTGGTGTTTTTTTTCTTTTCAAATCTCTTAGGTCCAGTTGTTTCGCAGAAATACTCTTGTGACAAAGTCATCAAATGGTCGTTCAGCGCCATTTCGTTTTTTGACAGTTGAAAGCTTTCCGTTAAATGTCTATTTTAAGGCTCCTCTTCCCCCGCATTTCTACCGATATATTACATATTTTCCTTTAAATTTTTAAAGCTCTTAAAAAAATATATGTTATTTTTGAAGATAATATCTATACAATCCTTACGCCGAAATATGTGATTCCCTTGATAGAAAAAAACTGCAAAGTATGCTTCGAAAATTATTATAAACACATTTTTATCAGTTATTTTACAAATTATGTGTATGGAAATATTCACAGTGTTTCTTTAATGGTATTTTAATAATAATAAATTGGATGATTTTTATAGTGCCATTTTCGTGAGAAAATCACCTCAAGGGCGCTTAAAAGACAATTTTAACCATTCCCCACGAGATTTTTGCTCTGTATGAAACGAGTCGTATTTTATTAAACATTTTCACAATTTTCGTTTAAATATTTACATATCTCTCTCCTTCTTATTCTTTTTGAGCGGATACTACCGGGTAGGAGTCGACTAAGATCTCGGTCTCGGTCTCAGTCTCGGCATTTTCGGCTACAAATTCTACCGAGAACTCAGTTCTCGGCGAAAAACCGCCGAGATTCTCGGCCATAACCGAGACCGTTGTAAGTAGGTACGGTATAGGATAATGGGATTCAAATCTACCGCGCGCCTCCAAATTCGTCACTTGGTGTCAGTGCGTGAGAGAGCTGTCGGTTGTGATTGGTCGGCTGGCAGCGAGGCGGGTTTTACTGACCGCTACTGCCGCCGCTGCGCCGCGCCGTTCATTCACTTCACTACTTTTGTAAACAGACATTTGACGAAAACGCAGAAAAATTGATTTTTATGTGCTACAACGTCATGTTGTTCAATTTTGATTATTAAAACTATTTAAGCCGCCGCTACCCGAATTTCTACCGATTTCTCACATATCTACCTTAAACATTCGAAGTTTTTAAGCTCTTAAAAAATATGTTATTTTTAAAGATAATATCTAGACGCGTTCCATGCCGAATCGCAAATTGTTTACAATTCCTTCGATAGAAAAAAATCGCAAAGTGTGCTCCGAAAATTATTTTAAACACGTTTGTTTAAAATAATTTAAAATAATTGTCACAAGTTATAGTTGTGAAAAAATTCACAATGTTTCTTTTAATGATACTTAAGATACCTTCCACGAGATCTTTGCTCTATTTTAAACGAGTCGTGTTTTAAATATTTTTTAATATTTTCGGAATTTTCGCATCGATTTTATCGCTTTAAATATTAGCCAGCTCCTCTAACATTCGTAATTACATGTCTCTCAATCTTCTTCTTTTTGAGCGCGGATGCGGCGCCTTAAAACAAATTATTATTACATTCTTAAATATACTATATTATGCAAAAATAGCGCATTTTCATTTTCTTTCCTCAATTTATCTATTCTCGGTCTCGGCCGAGAACGAAAAACCTGTCTCGGTCGACCCTTATAAGGCCGTTTCAGCTTTTGTGATCAGAAGAAATTGTGATCAGCAGAAGAGGATGACTATGATGTTTTTAAGCTTGTCAACTTATTACAAGTTGGTGATAGAAAGCTGAATCGGGGTTCAACGAGGACTTTTCAAATGTCAAAAAATCAATAGTTACTTTTGATTTTCTGCGAAAAAACTGGACCTTAATATTTTTATTCAAATTCCGAAAACGGTTGAACCAACAGAAATTATAATAGGGAAGAAAGGAGCAGATTGTTGTGTAATCGCTTTAACTTGATAATGTTTTTTTTTAGGAAGTCGAAGTTGATTTTTCTGTCACAAAGAAATTTCTTACGTGTCTGTAACAGTATTCATTTGTTTAAGTGATATTTAATACATTTCGATCATCCTAGCTCTTCACACGGAGAAATGCGTTAACGATACTAACATTTTCTGGGAAAAAGAAACAAACGTTTTTCTTTGTGTTATTTTTGTACACGTGTTACATTGAATAAGTGAAAAAAATATTTAAAAAAAAACGTTTTTTTTAATACACGAATTGTTATTTATCTCACGATATTTAGGATTCATTTTTTGCTGTCGTAAATAGGTTCATGATAAATGTAAATAGGTCGGCATATTGATTGAGTAAGATTAAGAAAGAGGCGCTCAGATGGTTTGGCCATGTAGAGCGATTGAACGAAGAAAGAAGTGTAATAAGAATGCACGACGCAAATGTGAATGGTAGAATAAGTTGGGGATGCCCGAAGAAGACATGGCACGATCAAGTGAATCAGATACTTGAGTCGAACCATGTCAAGAGTCAGAATAATAAAAGAGTATTTATGATACGATGTATGAATGTGAATGATCCAAGGAGTATGTGCTAAGACCGAGTTTTATGGCAGTCCGTCTTCTATGCCTACCCCTACGGGGAAACTTAGTTATTGATTAGTGATAATATTTCATAGTCTTGAGAGTCTAACATGCTAAAGTTCCCGGCGTTACCCGGGTTTAATGCAAAGGTTTTTGAAATAACTTGTAGGCAGTCATTATTTTACTCTTATTTTCTGTGTCAAGTGTGCTAATTTTCATTAATAAGTACCTATCTATATTCTGCTTTAAGGAAAAGGGAATGGAGGTGATTTTTCGAAAACTTATGTAGGCTGTAACTAACCTTGCCCTTGTTTTGTAGTCAATGTAAAACATTTCATCAATCTCGGAATAAAACTGACGGCTTCCGCGGTCGACGGACGAGACTCTTGACTAGCGATCCGGAGGTCGCGGGTTCAAATCCCGGCGACCGCAGATAAATTTTATTTTGATTCATTTGTGTATCTACACATGTATTCAATCATTTAAAATAGTTAACCAGTTTCAGAGTGAAATTCTCAGTGTCGCCCCGTTGTAAGACCACCATACAGAATTGAAAATTGCTTGAAATGGCTTTAGCTGTGTTTGGTGACTAGATCTAAGTAACCAAGGACTTCCCCATCTCCCTCTTTTCCATATTCTTCCCTTCCCCACTTAGCCTCAGCCTCACAACTTACCCCAATCGGAGGATGCCACAGTGTCACTGGCTCCAGACGAGAGCAGTTGGGACTCTTGTGAGGTATTCACATAAAAAAGGTTTGTATAGAAAACAAAGCCTCTCACAGATAGATACTATTCTTTCGAATCGTACTTTTTTTATTTAACTGCCTGGCGAATCCTATCACTTTTTTCTACAAAATATAATTCATATTAAACCAACTTTGTGTACAAAATTAGATGTTACAAAACTCCATGCCTCTTGATGAAAATAATTTTGCTTACTGAAAATAGAAGCTTAGACCTAATATATATTGGAGACAGAAAAGCTCTTGAAACTTCCCGATAGGTACGAAAGATTCACCACAGTAGAAACCCGAACAGATTTTCTGCTTTATAATTAAGATTATTACCAAATTCAGCACGTCTTGAGTCAGAAGTAAGTCTCGAGTATCAGCCCACTACCACTGGAAGGTTAACGTGCGTAAGCGCTCCACGAATTTGTCACAGTGACAGAAAATTCGGCAGGCAATTATAGTTCAAGAACGGAGGAAATGAGTCATGGTTCCGTTTCGTTTAACAGTTTCGCAAACTAGACATTTAGCCTTTATAACCGAAATTGGAACTAGAATATTCCCTACATCTGAATCCTACTGACATAAATTATAATATCTGATTTTGTAGGTAAATTCAATTATTTTGAAATTTATTTCTATTTTATCTCAAAATATCGTTTACTTCTTTTGAGGTTTCCATTGAAACCAATAATTTGCTCTCAATATAAAATCGCTTTTTAATCAACAACAAGAGTGAGTAGTTTAATCCTTTGATTGACAATAACAAAGTCTTAATCAATCTCACCAATCATTATAGTTATTTTATATTCTTGTCCCTTGAAAACTTAAAACGAGCCTACGTCGCCGTTAATTGATCCATCGCTTGTCTGTATTCGCTTGACTCCTTGTGACAACTTTGTCTTATGAAGTTTTCGATTAAAAACGTGAACTTCGTCTGCGTGACATTTGCACGCTCGTTCCTGCCTTTCTTTGGTCACGCCTCGCAGCAGTCAGTGCGATGCGCGCGAGATTTTCGTGCGAAATTGTTTTTAGAATAAGATGAATTACTTCGGGGTGTAAGCAGTGTAAGCATGCGGCATACGTTCATGAGAGGGGAGGGATTTCAATTCATCATCCCCGGGGATTACCCGGCTGCGAAAAAATGTGGGACAAAAGGAGCAACATTTTCAGATTTCTATGTCAATTTTGAAATAAAGCAAATTCTCGTTTTCGTTGTGGCATTTGGGTTGTATATTTACACCCAAGGGATCTTCGTTAAACTCGACGCGGAGCCCTTTCTTTCACGACTCATTTCGAGAGTTTAAAATTCTAAAGAGGGCCGCCTATTCAAACTTTTCATATTGACTAATGTAGGCTGTTTCATTTCATTTTCTTCGGTAATGAAATTGAGACGTGCAGACAAGAGCTCGTTTTACAAATGTTCCTTCCTCTTTAATTTATCTAAATGTAGGTTGTTAGGTTGTCACTTGAAAGAGAGGCAACCAGTTTTACGGTTGTTTTTATAACCCCTTTGCCGAGACTGAAGAAGTTTTAGGTTCGTAACTAGTGAAGGTCTATTTAATCCGGATCCACTATTGTCCCGGAGCTCCGTCCAAATCCGCCTCTAATTACTCACCTGTACTAACACGCTCTCCGCTCTCCCTAAATATGTAATGTAGGTTATAACCCGCCGCCGTGAACGCTCGTCCAGGATTCCAGCAGGAAGAAGGAAGTATGAGGGGATGCTTGCTGGTGGATGTTGGATGTTGGCCACGACACACCTGGGATGAATGAATAGAGCAGACGAACCGGACAAATGTGCTCAGCATTCGCTTTCCCTCTTTATTTACACTTCCCACAGAGTCGCACACTTTTATGAAGTTGTTTTTTGGAGTAGAAAATATCAACCGCCAGACTTCTTAATTCTAAAGGCCTTAATGAATTTTTACTGTGTACTAATTGCTGTTGAAAAATCCTACAGAAAATCTTTATGGAATTTATATTTTAAAACATTTTACGCCGAGGGAACCTTAGTTAATTATCATATTTTATATTTCTGAATAACAAGTCCCTTTTCTGACGCTGTGGAACAATCCTCTGAAGATTTATTTTTGGTGATTCATTATGAAAATTCGTAGTCTTTTGGGCTAATTGTTTCAATGGCACGGCATGACGGGAGTCGTTGTTGTGAAACACCTGAGAAAATAATGATGTTCCAAGGTTATCGTTTCTAAAATGACGTCATTAGTATTACCACCGATCTCTCTTTGATGATTCAATGTATTCAAGTCATGAATATTATTAGTCACTTAAAGTGTTTATACACTCGGCAAATAATTGGTTGCAGATTTAGAGATTAGTCTGTAGATTGCCGTAACGTTATACATAATTGTTGCGTGTTTGCGGTTATTTCGATTAAGTTAATTAATCTTCATTTACGTTACGTTATTTAATTATTTCTCAATTATCATCTCACTCCCACAGAAAAGTGGGATATATCCGTCCATACTCATTGAAACAATTTCAATATTTATTTATAATCGTTACATGGCCGCCTTGTTTTTTTTTTTTTACTTTTAGAATCAAAGGCTCTAGTACACGACAGAGCACAACGTTCATTACAAAGTTCTCGATTGTTGAAAAGAAAATAAAAATTGATTAGGTGAGAAAAGCCATTTTGGGCAGCTCTTACCATTTTCAAGAGACGTGATTGGTTCCTCTTACGCCCGATGTCATCTGTTGGCACTGGCGGCGCTGGTTCTGTGGAATTATAGGCCTCTAGGACCTTCCCAACAAAGAAATAAAAACCTACGACCCTCTTCTGCTACCAAATTGTCTTTCCCAAAATCAATTTCGTAGATTTTTGCTCCGCCTTGCAGCTTTGGAGTCGTTTTGACTCTACTGCCGTAGCATTCATTCGGAAGCGGCGAAGATTCCCGGGTGTCCCCGGGGCCCGTTCCTCATTGGGTTCTAAGGCCAATATCTCTAGGCGTGTATCATTACTTGTTAGATTATTTTGCTCTTCCGGAATGGTTAATAAAATCAAAGATTCAAGTTATTAATTGAATGATAATACCTAAGCAGACATTTCAACACATTGTCCGCAATTATAAATCTAGTTGTTTTCCCATTTATATTTATCTTATTATTTATATAGGTTTTTTGTACATTGTACAGCGCCCTTGAGGTGATTTTTCACAAGAACGGCGCAATACAAATCATCCAAATATCATTATTATTGTTGTTGTATTTTCAATATCAAGTGGCATTTCGTGTAAGTGTCCCACAAAATATTGGCGATCAGTGAGCTCTAGTGTCATGTTTACACAATCTTGTCCTGACTGAAGTGTGTAGCTTCCTTACTATTTTCAGCCCAGCATCTGTACGACGTTCACTATTTATTTTCATCATTGGACGTGTTTCTCTATTATGCCCATCACTACTGTGGTGTCTTCATATCACGAAATTTCTTCCATGAGAATTTAAATTCCACACCAGGTATTGCAAAAATAACGCTGTTATAATACCTACAATAGGCCACTTGCATGAATTTCATAACGACTTGGAAAATATCGTGTGGATAGATCTTTTTACTAAGATTACTAAAATGTTACAAAATTTTTTTAGAAATGTACATTTTTTTATTTTTAAATAAATAAATCCATTATTTTGGCTCGTGGCGTCACTACATGAAAATGTCCCGTCTCCGAAAAAGTTCCTATTAATTTTGTAAAATTCCACACTATTTTTTTTTTTTTTTTATATGGCGTCACTTTGATTTCAGGCGAATTTTTGAATTTGACATTCTTGCAAAATTGCAAATTCTTTCGTTACCAAACTTTTCGTTATAAAATGTATTTTATTTTATCTTCCAAGATTAAGATATCAAAATTTGAATAAATTCCTGCCACCTCGGAACAGGCTCAGCCGGGTAGTGGTACATACCAAAAAAAGGTATATTATGGATATAATATTATCTTGTTTAATAAATAATTTTTAAAAAAAGGAGCGGTGATTGGTCAAAACATTTGTTTGTGGCGCATGTGTAGCCTTAAATTCAATTTTTTTTAGATAGCTACGCGGTGTTACAATGTGAGCGACGATATATATTTGTTGCTAGTAATAATGTCCTTCCGAGGCTTGATGGGTTAAATTGCTACACAGCAGATATGATATTTTAGATTTTCACGACCAAAAATATTAGCGGGATTTATTTTTGCGGTATTATGGCCTGTTGCGCTACGTCCTTTAACCAGCGTTATACCAGCTCTTAGGGGTTGGCAACACTGCATCGCATCTACATACGTAAGCACATAGGTTACCACAATCGATTACAGATCTACTCCGATGATGGACACTGTAACCCTGTCCGAAACTTAGGCTAAAGAAAGAGGTAGTCATACCCAAAAAATATATCACGATGATTCTGAATAGCAGTTTATCAACCGGTTCTTATTAGCAACATACTTTATATTTTTTTTAAATTAAGGTTGTGGATCGTGTATGGTCGAATTATATAGCATTATTATTTTGAATTACAGATGTAAGATATTTATAGTAAATATAATTAAAAATAAAAACAACAATAAAATATAGAATCAGAAAAAGTACAAAGTCCAGAGAAAAATAGATTAGTAAGTAAGAAAAGCATTTTTCATATAAATTTTCATTTAAATTTTCAGCATGCATCTCCTTCTGAAAATTGGTTCCTAATTTTTTTTATTGAGTTTCGTAATACGTTGTAAATTTTTTGCCAGACTAAGGTTTTTAAGGTTTTTTGACAGTATTTATTTAGATATCTGGGAATAATAAGTCCATCGTCTTGTATTATGAGCAAGTTCCACTATTTTGTTGATATTATTATATCAGATTGAAACATGTGCCGACTCATTTACAATTTTTTCTCACGAAATGTTAAAATTTTTTACAGAATTGTGTAACAATGATTTAATTGGTAATGTCTTTGTTTTATTCACTTATAATTAGGTTATTATAACATCTTTTCGTACTCAAGCCGTTTTAAAACATAATAAGTGATTTAAAATACGAATCATTTTATTACTATCTATAGGTACCTACTGAGAAAAAATACTTGCAAAACATAACAAGCAAATTTCTGTGTTGAATTTGTAATTTAACTACACGAGGTAGAATTCCCTGCATTATTAGTTTTAAAACAACCGTTGGATGCCATGTGAATAATAAATTGTTAGTATTATAATTATTTACTGCGCGCCTGGGCTGATTTTTCACATAAAACTACTGTGGAAATCATCCAAATATTATAATGATAACAATAACAATAGAATTACTTACTTTGTTTGAATACCATTTTAGTATATATCTTTAACCATCCTATGAAGGTTCAGGTGATTCAACTAATTAAGGTCCAGGTTGAACCGAAACCGGTTGCTTAAAGATATACAGGGTGTCCGGGGGTAAAGTGCATTAACTTCGGGAGGTGATTCTACATGATAGTACAAGTAAAAAAGATGAACAGTTTTTTTTCGAAATTCCAACGTTTAGGGGTAGTTTTGAGGTAAAAAGATAAAATTAGTCAGGCGTGTGCGGCCAGATTTATTATTTTCCGCTGTTACGATACGGGCCAATCACAATCGAGTCGGGCGCCCGGCAGGCTCTCAGCAAGTAAGATCGTACCTCACACTAAGGATTTTTAGTAGGTACGTCTTTTTGTATGGGAAAAAAATGTCGGAATTTCGAAAAAAGTTGTTAATCTTTTTTACTTCTACCATCATGTAGAATCACCTCCCGAAGTTAATGCACTTTACCCCCGGACACCCTGTATAATAAAGTGGTATTCAAAGAAAGTTATTCTATTGTACTTAATTATTATAATTATAAACTATACTCTTAGAGACACCAGTGGTTACATTTGTGCTTTCCGATCGCCTTGTTAAAATATAATATAATACAGAGTGGGTCATATTTGGGGCAGCTGTTTCACAGAAGTTGAACAATTCATCAAATACCAAAGTCAAAATTCGTCCTGATGAAAGACCACCATTCAAACTATCTTTGAAAATAGCTTTTACAGATTAGATCTGAATAGTTCGGTTCTTCCCAACCTTCTTCTTTCATGTCACCTCTCCTTCCCCACTCCTTGTAGCTTTATAACATACCCCAACTTATTGTGTCTGCCATTGTGGATGTTTCATCATACGTTGTCAATATTAGTAAGAATTCTGTCGTAAAAGCGAGCTCTTTTGTTAGAAAATGATATAATACATATCCATAGGTAGTCATTGTGTAATACAGATTGGCATTATTTCGGGTTTTCCGTACGTCATCTACTATATTCGGTTTATTCACTCCACATCATTTATTCAAGCCCAAATATGGCTTCGGTAATCACTAAATCTCCGTTCGAGGAACACGTTATTATGAAAACAGAAATTTCTTACATTTTATCAGACATTTTCCGAAATTCAGATACTTTTTCTTCAAAAAATTGGATGGAACATTTCAGTGGAAAACTTTGTGTTTGTTTACGAATACGTCTGGTCTGGTCTGGTAGTGGTTAGAAAGAAAAGCCATATATTATTATGTACTTGCTTTGTCGGTTGTTTCCAAACTTTGTAGTACCACATTTTTTATCGACATACTCGTACATTTAGAAAATGATCCATTTTGCTGTACTGAAGGCAGCAGGTGACGCAGGGGGTGAAGTATTTACGTATTTAATATGTTAAGGTTTTGTTTATTATTATGCTGTTCAATTTACAATGTAACGGACACCTGACGGTCAATATTATAAACTCTCCAGGATGCTCTTATGGCATCTCATAGTACAGGTTGTTTTTTTTAGAGGTTTGGTTTTTAAACTAGCCACATCGTTTCTACAGACTGTCAACTTGACAGTTGATTTGTAGTCAGTACGTTTTACCATTTCACCATGAATATGCTGACGTCAGAATAGCGTTTGCAAATTGTGCAAATTTATTTTATTGCGTTTATTTTTTTATTTTATTTAGTTTATTGCGGGAAACATTTGGTGAGTGCATAATTTCACGTAATGGACCCGTGAACTGGCCTCCACGATCACGTGATCTCACACCATTAGATTACTTTCTTCGGGGGTATGTGAAGTCACTAGTCTATGCTGGTAAACCAGACACGTTGGATCATTTGGAAGTCAACATTCGCCGCGTTATTGCCGATATATGGCCCCAGTTGCTTGATAAAGTTGTCGATAATTAAACTTCTCGGTTGCGCTTCATTCGAGCTAGCCGTGGCGTTTATGTGCCCGAAATCATATTTAAACATAATGGCATAACATTTTCTATTAAATTAAGCCAATATCTTTGTCATTAACATTATTTTAATGTATTTTTTTCATTTTGAATTTGTATACCTCTAAAAAACTTAATTATTATTTTTAATTATTAAACTAACGTTTAAGACAAGATTTTTATGCATAGCACAAAGGGTAACAATTATTATAAGCAATAATTATCAGCCTGAAACACTAATCCACATTGAAAAATCTTCCGAGAAAAGATACATGACGCCAACGGGACTTGAACCCGTGCCCTTCTGATTGCCGGTCAGCTGCTCTCCCAATTGAGCTATGGCGGCTTATCTTATACCCGCCAAATGATTCAATATATACTAGTGTTTCATTCAACAATTACTGCTTATTATATTTTTCCCACCTGAAAACAACCAACTTTATTTTTGCGAGAGTGACACTGTTAGTGTTAAATCCCTCGATAATAAGCAGTAATTGTTGAATGAAACACTAGTATATATTGAATTATTTGGCGGGTATTTGATAAGCCGCCATAGCTCAATTGGGAGAGCAGCTGACCGGCAATCAGAAGGGCACGGGTTCAAGTCCCGTTGGCGTCATGTATCTTTTCTCGGAAGATTTTTCAATGTGGATGAGTGTTTCAGGCTGATAATTATTGCTTATAATAATTGTTACTCTAAAACACTCTTTACCTTTTTATTCTGAAAATTTGTATCATCGCTGCTAATTGATTTGCCCCATTTTAATTGCACAAACGTTGTGGATTGAACATGTAACTTATTCATATTTTCGCATTTCCTGTTTTATGTTAATTTTTAAAAAAACTTTTAATCTTCCACACATTTTTAACGATATTCTTCCAGATATTTAATTATCATTATAAATTAAATAAATACCTCAAATTGGTTAAAACGGGATGATCCTATTAAAACTAAGCTGATCATGGAATCATTTTGAAGAAAATGATTCAATTTACGTAAAAGTAATCCCGAATTGATAATTCGTCCCGAGTTTGTTTTGTAGTTACTGAGCTTTCATTCCGAGGTAAACAGACCCCCCTGAATCTGCCAAGATTTTATCGTCAAAGCTTTTATCATAGGAATTTATTTTCACAAATTCTGGACAAGAGAGAGTCGTGTACCTGAACAAAATCTGACGGGATACAAAAATGTTTAAACCTCACTTTGCTAAAGCGATGTTGCTGGACTGAAAAAGTTGTTAATAAATTATGTAGAATTTTGCGTCAAAAACACATAATCCGCTAGCTTTTCCGTCGTCATGGAGACCAGAGGCAAAGCTTGGGAACTTTTGTATATCCCATAACATATTTACATGTAAATTATTATTCTTAAGGATTCAAAATATTTTTTTCTAGGCGCTTGTTTCGTCTGACCTTTTAACCCCTCCTGTTTAACCCCTCCCAAAGGCTCTATATTTTGTTACGTAATTTCACAGCGAACTGACGGATTGCGCTGGAAATATTTTCGCATTAAATTCAGTTCCAGATGAATTCGCTGTTTTTGAATGTCTTTCAAAATAAAATACTTTTTTAAAGCAGATGGAAGACTCTTTCTGATTATATTAGAATTAAAGCAAAAAAAAAAAATTAGACCCAACCACAGATAATGATTTTAAAGTAACTTACTGATAGTTTTTATCGTGTAAACTATAATTACCACTTTACACGTAACTATTTTCGGGATCGTCTATGGTTAATTTTTAAATTCAAATACAAAGCGTGATTTTCTCTCGTTCTAACACTGTTTAAATCATATATCTCACCACAAAATGAGTTAGCATGATTTATATGTATACGAGTCGTTGTAAGGCTTGGAGAAATATCTCTCCAAATTGTTCTAGGGGTTAATTACAGCTTCGAGGGAGCTTTCTGATGTTACTAATCGAATGAAAGAAAAGTTTTTGATAAGTCCTCTTTTGGAAAAAAAAAACGAGTGTGCTTTAAACCATACGACTAAAGTAAAACTTCTTTAGCTCCATCTATATGATAGGAAGAGAGAAAGAATATGTGATACAGACAATAGGCCTGCACTGTGTCTTAGATATACGAAACGTAACTTGCTATGAGAGAAAGAGAGAAAGAAAATATGTGCTCGCACCTCTCTCTCTTGCCCCTACAGTAATATACGAAACGTAACTCTCTCTCTATCTATCTTCTCTAACTTATTACTCCCTCTTAACTACCGTTCGCTTCGCTTTTCGTAACGCTCTCGTCACGCATTCACCAGTTTACTCCCCAAGTCAAGCGTACGTAAAGAAGTTTTACTTTTAAAAAAATCGTTGTTACTTTTCATTTTCATCATCATCACTGCGTCTCTCCTCGCCTACTTCTGTGAATATATTTGTTCAATCAGTATCTAGAATACACCATTTTTGAGTACGGTACGCTTTGATTCTTCTGTCGATTTGCCAGTTTTTTTTCTATTTAACAAATTTTACTACCTACCATTCTTTCCTCGGTCTGCATGTTTTCCCCCTTTCCTTCAATTTTTCTGGGATTATGATTGTGACCTAAAAATGCACCTTTTTAAAAAAGAGTTCTTATATATTAATCAAGTTCAATAAACGCTTTTAGTATCACCTTTGAAATACTTCAAAGCTGGTGTTTGTAATTATCAAAGGCAATAATTTGTAGCTCGGAATATTCATAATGCCAAAGCTACTAATGGAAGCTCTTTATGATTTTGATGAATAGTTCGCTTCGTTCTGATTTTTTGGTTCAGATCAGGAGTGTCTGAAAGGGTTTTATTATGTTCAATCTGATTTATTGCGCGTCGCTATCTTTTATCAGCTTAATTTCACAGTTAAGGGGGTAAATTCACGTTTTCAGTGACGCAAACCTTTATTTAGTTTAATATAACTTGTACTTCGTTACTTGGTTTCATTTACAAATTTACTGTTTATTTTGTTTGAAATTTTTATTTTATTTTTTTACCATGTATATTGTAGAGGCTACTGACTCACATAATGTTGTCACTTTTTGGTTCATCGGTTTTTAAATTATAATATTAATATATTTTTATTATAACGTCTAATATTCTTTAAAAAGTACTTTGTTCATTATGTAAGAATTCACTTTCAAATATTTTCCAATTTTCATGATCTAACAAATTACATTATTCTCGATGTGTCATGGAACTCAGTTGAGGCTATTAACTTCTGGTCATCAATATTATCACTCTCTGTTAATACTTAATGCACGTCGATAATGTAAGTTCGACGTCTTCAATTTGTTCACATATCGAGCACATTGGAGAATCAGAGAGGCCTAATAAAAACAATATTGTTCCCATTAGTGCATGTCCGAATCTTAATCTAATAATGATTCTCATTTCCGATCTTCTTCAATGGTGTTTTAAACGGTTCATTTTGGAGCTTTCTGTAGCACACTCCCATATTGGAAGACAATGTCTCAAAATTCCACATAATATTACATATACAATTTATTTTAGGCAGTAATCCTTAGCATCTGACGTCCAGTCATACATGTTTTTCCATTCACACATGCTTCGTATGCCAACAAATCCGCCTCTTCATTCCCATGTATTCCTACATGAGATGGAATCCATTGTAAGTATATGAATACACCTTTCTGCTGTAGCCTCATTATTTACTCTACAGGTATTGTAGCCTATTTTCCTACAGGCAACTATCTCCCTTTAAAAAACTTATGATAAGTGGAAGCGCACTTTTAGAATCACTTAATATTACAATATCATTTCACTTCTTTTTAATTGCGTACTCCATCGCTTCTTTGATTGATTGCTATTAATTCTGCACTCATAATAGTGTAATTTTTTTTACAGTTTTACTTGATGAGAAAAATTATGTTGCATTGAAATGAAAGCTACTCCAACTTGATCTGGTTTTTTTGGTCCATCGGTGTAGATCTGATTGAATCCTGAGTAATTCTTAATGAGCTTTTCAAGTACGATATTACTAATTTCATTGTCTTTTGGGTTAATTGAAATCGTCAATCTCAACTAAAATATACGAATTAATTGTTCCTACTCATGTTTCGAATTCCTGTTCCTGTTCATGCCTAGACATTTATTTTTATTTGTTTTACAACTAATTGTTTCCTTACAAATTAAAATTAGTCCGTTATTCTTCCACACAATTTTGGTTTATTAACCCTCAAAAGTAAAAAAAATCCGTAACCAATATACAAAATCACTCTACTGTGATGGTAATTGCTAAAACATTTATTTTTATTTTTATCGTACCTTAGCTTTCTAATTTAATTCGTCTTTCTAAAAGACGAATAGGACACAAAACAAACCCACACAATATACGTACAGGTGTTAAGGGAAGTACTTGACTTACAGTGATTCCTGATATTATTGGAAATAAGTGGAATTTTGATTTCTTTTTATTCAAAACCAAACCAAAAAAAAATCTTTTACCCATCGACTGGTCACTCGGACGAGTAACCGCCCAACCTCTCACCACGTCCCTAATCGTCGTTGAATAAAAAACATCAAAAATGTCACCGGAGACCAAAAGTTCATTAACATTTTTACTCCAACTGATGGGAAGAATAACTTGTTAACGTTAGCGCGAGTACTGCGTCCCTTAACACCCTGAATAATACTTGCTGAAGTCCCCAACGTTGTCTGGGCTTTACACAAAGTTTTTCGAAATCAAACATAGGCAATTACCGTATTTTGTTTTTAAGGTCAAGTGAGCAAATTTTCATAATAATAATAATAATAATATTTGGATGATTTATATAGCGCCGTTTTTGTGAAAAATCACCTCAAGGGCGCTGTACAAACTTATAACACATTTCTAAAATCTAAAAAACTACAAGCTAGGCAAACAATTATAAACAACTTATGGCTAAAAATTGCATACACCGGTTCATTGATCACCGATACGAAAATATATGTACAATATTTTGGCCAATGAACGCGATGCTGCCTAAAATTTAATGACAACAGGACCATACTTACCTGGGAGGTCGCTTGAAATTAACACTGTATATTGTCCATTTAAAGAAATTTAGATAGAGTTCGCACGCAGAGGACATTATTGTGAACACATGTTATTTACAATAAAAAAACAAATAAATTTGTTTAAGACCACTTTTATTTTAAAACACTCTACCGGTTTCAGAAGCACCCTTCCTTCGTCAGGAGAATATTATAACTATTATAATAGTTAATATAAATATTATAATATTTATATAATATTATAATAGTTATAATGATTGATGTGTAAGGAATTGAGTAATTTTAATTCAGTAAGAAAAGTGTGACTAAGACATATCATAGACAATACAAGTATGATACTCTCAAATAGGTATATTTGAAATTACGGGTATGAGAGCCCAAAAAGGAAGGTTTTTAGTTTGGACCTAAACTCTGTTGGGCTTGTTATGCATCTTAATTCCAGAGGAAGTCTATTCCAAGCCTTAGGCCCAGAAACTCCGAAAGCACGATCTCCAAACATATTTGGCTTTCGTTTAGGTTCTATTAGTCTGCCTTTAGCAGATGAAGTTGCTGATCTAAGGGTTAATTGTCTCGGACCGGTATTTTCCTCGGAACAACTGTAAAAATGTAGATTTGTAACTGTAGATTTGAATAAATAGCCATAGACAATATTCTTTTCGTAAATAGATAGCTAATATTTGGATGTCTGTCATGTATGTTTAAAAAATATATATTATTATTAATATTTATATATCCACGCTTGTCTCGCTTTCATGCAGTCTTCATTACATTTGTTCATTCTTTGTTGCAGATGGTACCGCGAAGGCTCCACCTACCCTCTCGAAGAGGTCCTTGCGAGTGGAATATCCCGTTCTGAGGCCAGCAGCGCTACCCTAACGCTCAGCCCCTCCAGAGAGGACGATGGCGCCGTCTTCAGGTGTGTCGTGTGGAACAGGGCCCTTCCCGAAGGAGAGAAGCTGGAGGCTACAGTCACACTCAGCGTTAACTGTGAGTTTACCTTAATTATTTAATTTAGTAATTTGATATTTTATAATAGCGATGTTTTTGTTGGGATTTGTTGGGGGTCCCTTCTTCATTTAAACACTCCGAGGTTTGAAATTTTAGGTTAAAACATGACTGGACACGTTAACATACGACAATTAGTCTGTATAGCCTACAAACTAAAATTGGGGCAAGTTCCCCGTTCAATATAACTAAAGACAAAACAAGCCTTTGTTTATTGTTTGATTATTGGCAATAAAAAGAGAATGAATCTACAGGAATCAGATTTTTTTATCAAGAAAGCACCTCTTGACAACCTCACGGTTTCAACACAAGCGCCATATGGACGCGCAATAGAAATCTGCATTATCGACATATAGTCTATCGGTAAATAAAACAGATTAATACAGGTAGAGGGCAGTAACTATACCATACAATTACATAATTATTCAGTTTTATTAAAGCCCCACCTCAAGAATGCTTTCTTTGTATTGCTTTTGCGAAAAAAAATCATATATTCACACAAAACAAAGAAAACGAAATTAACATTAATTAGAACTACATTGTACTTCTTTTCTTCTATCGAAGGCCGTTTAATGTTTTCTTCAATTCACTACGCAGTGTCCAGAAACTAGCAGTAAAAGCTGGATGTACATCAGATTTGGAGTAGATTTTAAGGTTTAACTTTATTTTTCTTTTTAAATCGAGTCCAAATTTTAGAATTTTTAGGTAAAATTTGAAAAATAATCGGTCGCCGAGGGATCAGTATCAGCTGTTTCATACCTTTTGAAATCAGTCGAAGCGTAGATCCGGCTCCAAAAGTTTTTTTAACCCTTAAGTTGCCGAAAAAAATCGAGTGAACGATGAACCGATGGGTTCTACACATGGTGTAGATTCACTACTTTCCCCCTTGTACTATGAGATTACAGCAAAATATTCATTTTTGTTAAGATGGTTTATTTAATTTTTTTTGTTCATTTAATCTTAGATGCATATTATGTAAGCATCTATTTGTATATCTCATAGGTTTTGGAGACTCCTAACTCCTATAAAAGTAACTTATCGAAAAAGCAAAACGTACCGACACGATTGTGGTCATTACCTACCTATATTACTCGTATGTTCAAAAGTATTTGCAGTAGTGTCAAAATCCAAATAGGAACTTGGCGAATACGTTTGTATGGACAAAACGCCGCCAGGTTTTCTCCTAAGAAGGGGAAAAGGGGATGGAGGTAGTTTTCGAAATCTCATGTAGGCAGTGACCTTACTCCTGTTTGATTTATTTATTAATTTACGGACAACAGTCCATTAAAAACATAATAATAACACGAATAAAAAAAAACAGAGATTACAGTGAAGGGAGAGCACATATAAATGAACAGCAACGACAATATAAAATGTAAAAAGTACATACAGAGACACTACAAGTCAAAGCATGAAGAAGCATTTAAATATTGCGTATCGACTGCCGAAAGTCATTTAGTTTTACACCAAATAATCAATGCTTTGACTTGCGTTGACAAGTCTCGACATTCTGGATAAGGGAGAATGGTATCCATAATTAGTAGAATGTTGATTGAGGAACAGCACTTCATTATTTCGAAGTCTACGGGAAGGGATGTTAAACTGGATGAGTTGTAACAATGCAGGTGTATCAGTAATACTGTTGATAATTTTAAATATACAAATTAGATCAGAGTCCTTTCTACGTTTTTCTAAAGAAGAAATGTTTAAAATGTGTTCAATTTCATCATATGAGTACTTGCCTCTTTCAAGACCCAACCTCCAAGCAATTCCTCTTAGGAAACGATGTTGTACGGATTCGATGTGACAAATGTGGACAGCTTAGAAAGGATACCAAATGACACTAGCGTATTCAAGGTGCGCGCGAACCAGCGAACAGTAAAGAGTTTTAAGTGTACTTATATGTTTGAAGTCAGAGGTGAATAAGGCCGAGTAGTTTAAGTGATTTATTTATGATATTATTAATGTGATCACGGAAAGAAAGTTTGCAGTCTAGAGTGACCCCAAGGTCCTTGATAGATGTGACAGTAGATAGACAAACACTATTTAGTTTATAATCAAACTGAATAAGGTTTTTTGGTTCTACAAAAGGACAAAATTTTGCATTTATCAACATTAAGTTCCATGAAGGTTTTGAAGGTCAAGTGTGCTAAATTAAATCAATATCGGACTAAAGTTGTAGATTTGTTTAAAAAAACATCACCTCATTGATGTACGTATAGATTATCTGACCGATTTAGGGTGGGTGAAACTGAAATTTATAGACAGATATTATTGTTTACCATTTTAAAGGTCAAAGGATAATCAAATCTTCGTATTATTTTAAACATCTCACCAGCTGCTCAATAATACGTTTCTACGAATTTTTCACAATATATAATGAAGTGTCAGGCATATTTTACGATATCAATTTTCTCGTCCAGTCCGTATCGTATTATTTTGATATTAAAATTTACGACGTACAAAGGAGGGAAGCTTCGAAATTGCTTCCATATTTTATTAGTAAAAGTCATTAATGCGTACAAATATTCGCACGTTTGTGTTCGCACGTCTCCATTTTACAAAGGCTACAACAAACAGCCGGCCTGAAACCGGCCTTTTATTAAAGCAGCGCTTTGCCTTTAAAAGTTCCAAAATCCTTTGATTGTTCCGACTCGATGTTGTTGACATGAACAAATGAAGAGAAACTTTCCCGGGCTTCTTTCGAATATCATTTCGATTGTTTTAAAGAACTCGCTTCAGAGCAATTCGAATAACTCCTAAATCCCACTTCGACAATTTGCAATCTCTAATTCTATCCTTGAAAACAATCACTTCAATTAAAGTTGAGACAAAGAAATATCTAACTTTCTTTGTAATTATAGATACTTTATTTATCTTAAGTTTTAAGTATTGGAAACTTATTAAGTCAATCTTGAGAACTCGACGGAATGAGATAATCAAGCTTTTGTTCCGGGGTTTTGTTAATTGAGAGACTGAATTCCGATGCAGAGCGTAAACAAGAGACCCATTTCTTTAGTACGCTATCATGTTGGATTTCTGTAGTACGCTATCGTATCTAGGATTTAAGTCAGTTTAGCAGTTAAGAATCTGCCTATCCTTCACTAAAGTCTACCCTTTCTGCCGGGGAATAGGGTAAGATCAACAGCCGGGCCCGCCCCTCGTTTAAGGCTGCTGAAATACTTTCAGCCCCAACGGCGGGGCCCATTAAGAAATTCACAGTTGCTAAGTAGCAATCGATGCTTTAGTTAGCATCTCCAGTGCCACGGTGCAGGTTATGGATCAGAGGAACATTACAAAAAGGCGTTACTTGGTTTTTGCGCGTGCGAGTTGCCGTCATTGTTGGTTCCGGCCTCCTCATTGTGCCGGGAATCGCTCTATCTACCAGTAACAGAAGTTTTTATGCGATCTCCCGTACATCTCCGTTGCACTGGAATTGTTCGTGAGCCAGACTTATAAACGCTCGAAATAAAATGAATCGTAATAAGGCGAGCGAGGGCGGCTCCGGCAAGGGTGTACGCGAATTTCTTACCTTTTTTCATCCTCTAAGGATTCGTTTGAAAATTTGTTTCACTGTAAATAAACACAAAGAATACGGACGAGAACTTTTTTATGCTTTGAAGTGAAAATAAATGCTCGAGAAGCTTCAACTACTTTAATAAAGGTGGCATTTCAAAAATTTCCGTCGAGAAAACCACTAATAAAAACTGTATTAGAATTTATGAAATTAGCGAAAGTCCATTGAGGATTTATGCATTTTATATTATGTTGACGACTTGATGTATAATTTATGAACCCGAGTCTTATATTGAAGTATTCGTGACCTTTACGTGTACGCCTACGCGATGATAATTAGTGTGTGGTTAGTAGTATAATACGTCGGATAATATACTACACAAACAAAGGGTTTTAGATGATAAAACTGTTTACCCGAATACTTTGAATATTTAAGTAATAAAAACCTAAGAAATGGCAGGAATTATCCGCTCCGACTCCCTTTATTAAAATGTCCGCCTCCCATATATACTCGTAGGATCGGTCGGAGCGTAGGATACTTATTAGCATGGCTCTTAATGGGCGGCGGAAAATTTGTTTCATTTGTAAATGTCTCGCAAACAATACCCGCTTAACTAGACTCTACTTATATCGAGCGTGTATTGTGCGACTGTGTACGAGTCTGTCTGTTAGCATACAAACCGAGCAGTTACACGCCATTTTATCATTTAGATTAGTAAGGTTGCCGGGAATGAACAGTGGGCCGGGAGAGAGCCGGGAGAGGGCCGGGAGAGGGCCGGGAGAGCGGGAGAGGCCACGAGAGCGCGGTTAGCGGCCGCGAACTACTTACAGGACGAAATAAAGGCTGACGTGCCAACAATAGACCTGTGTTATTGCTGGTCTCATATGTGATTAACTCTTAACCCTAACGCCAACCCAACGCCATCGGCGTGGTTGGCGACTATAAATATATCAGGCCGTATTTTTTGAAGTGAAAATTCTTTAGCCTCGTTGTGATTTGAAATTCGGATGAAACGGAAATGACGCATTACAGCACCTGCGAAGCTTCAAACTGTGCCCATTTGCTGCTTTGATTATGACCTCAGTTTTCAAGGCTCCTTTGGTTAAGATTGTTTTGGTAAAGTTTCGCTTCTACCACGTGTAAACTGCACTCTTTTTTTATTTATTTACTATTTTTTTCTTTATTCATTGCTTTGAATGGTTACATCATTGTGGATTTTTCTACCACCATACTAGGCTCATAATAATAATAATAATATTTGGATGATTTATACAGCGCCGTTTATGTGAAAAATCACCTCAAGGGCGCTGTACAAACTTATAATATATTTCTAAAATCTAAGCCCGTGTTATGGTGGTCGATTTAGCCTTCGTATAATCATTAAAATCTATCAAATACCACTTCCATGACAGTCCCCCCCCCGGCATACTTATATAATATAATGGTGACCCGACAGTTCATCCTGCCGACAGTTCATCCTGCCGACAGTTCATCCTGCCGACAATTCATCCGGCGACAATTCATCCTGCCTGATCATTTAGAAGATTTTTATTAAGTAAGTATGCAAAGAGGATATACGGCCGTACAACCAAAATCGATATACTTATATCTGAAGGCATCTTGAGTGGAAATCCGCTGTAAAAATATTTTTACTAACAATAATTTCGACTCTCCGAAGAAGCATGCGTGAATAACAAAATACGACATACTTATACTTATAGGTTAGGTTAGGTTAGGTTAGGTTAGGTTAGGTTAGGTTAGGTTAGGTTAGGTTAGGTTAGGTTAGGTTAGGTTAGGTTAGGTTAGGTTAGGTTAGGTTAGGTTAGGTTAGGTTAGGTTAGGTTAGGTTAGGTTAGGTTAGGTTAGGTTAGGTTAGGTTAGGTTAGGTTAGGTTGAATTGTCAGGATGAATTGTCGCCGGATGAATTGTCGGCGGGATGAACTGTCAGCAGGATGAACTGTCGGCAGGATGAACTGTCGCAGGATGAACTGTCGCAGGATGAACTGTCGCCGGATGAATTGCCGCAGGATGAATTGTCGGCGGGATGAACTGTCAGCAGGATGAACTGTCGACAGGATGAACTGTCGCCGGATGAATTGTCGCCGGATGAATTGTCGGCGGGATGAACTGTCAGCAGGATGAACTGTCGGCAGGATGAACTGTCGCAGGATGAACTGTCGCAGGATGAACTGTCGCCGGATGAACTGTCGCAGGATGAACTGTCGCCGGATGAATTGCCGCAGGATGAATTGTCGGCGGGATGAACTGTCAGCAGGATGAACTGTCGGCAGGATGAACTGTCGCCGGATGAATTGTCGCCGGATGAATTGTCGGCGGGATGAACTGTCAGCAGGATGAACTGTCGGCAGGATGAACTGTCGCAGGATGAACTGTCGCAGGATGAACTGTCGCCGGATGAATTGCCGCAGGATGAATTGTCGGCGGGATGAACTGTCAGCAGGATGAACTGTCGGCAGGATGAACTGTCGCCGGATGAATTGTCGCCGGATGAATTGTCGGCGGGATGAACTGTCAGCAGGATGAACTGTCGGCAGGATGAACTGTCGCAGGATGAACTGTCGCAGGATGAACTGTCGCCGGATGAATTGCCGCAGGATGAACTGTCATGGAACCAATATAATATGCAGTCAGTTTAGGGGAAATAGGTTTACCAATTTATATAAAGTACAACTAAGTGTCCGTTATACCGCCGAATAACAGAAGTATAAAACATATTTTCATTCCAGTCATCAGTCGAGAATCAAGTAAAAAACTGTTTCTCTATTACTGTACATATCACCGTATAAGTAGATACTAATAATCGACACTGTAAATAACTTCTATACCAACTTATCATGAAAGGTATTTTTAAGTCGAATTTAGGTTTGACGTTGGTAAATAATATCGAAAAAAGTATAATTTCGGGGGGCCAACTGTCGTGGGATTAACTGTCGGGGGATTAACTGTTGGGTCACCACTTCGTGCTACTAACCTGCGTTCCCGGATTCGCTCGTATTTTATCCCTCATTATCTAGCATCCCTCAACACTGACTTTACCACAAGTCATATTTTTTTTTCTTAACCTAATTTTTCGTCTACATAATGGGGCACAATTAGGTGTTTTGAGCCTTCTTGATATTACATTCTGATCATGATTGTAGAACCTATTACTGTCATTTTGTGTGACCAATTATTCGATCTTCAGTCATTTCAATATATTTTACTATTATATGCCATGTTTTTTTTCTCTAATTTTCCTAATTTTTCGTCTACATAATGGGGCACAATTAGGTGTTTTGAGCCTTCTTGATATTGCATTCTGATCATGATTTTAGAACCTATTACTGTCATATTGTGTGACCAATTATTCGATCTTCAGTCATTTCAATATATTTTACTGTTATATGTGTTTGTCGAAATTGTAATTTAAATTACCTGCCCACATATTGTCTAACAAACCCGGTAGGGTATTGTGCGAAGGAAAAGTTTTCCAATTATGAAATATCTAACAGAAATTTATTTGTCTGAATGTATGAACGTGGGATTAGCTCTCAAATATAACCCAGTCAAAATTAGACGTAGATACTTTATGTTACCACCACCTTCATTCGGCTTTCACCCATTCTAATTACCCCCCCTTCTGCATCCTTTCTCACCAGATGTCAAAAATCATTCTCACTTTGCTTAAAAACCGCAATAATGTTTCTTTCTCTGTAGTTACTTAAATATAGGTTGGTTAGAAGAAATAGTGACAAGGCGAAAACCTACATAACTAATATAGCTACAACTTAAAAAAGCATAGTAAACTTAAAGTAAAAACTAAGTCTAAATGCAAAAAACAGTATTTGTTAATTCGAAGCTTGCGTAGGTGAAGATACGTAATTTAAATAAAAATCGTACCACGAGATTGTTCCTTTCAGGAATTTTATGTGAGCCTTCGGATTCTGAATTATGTGATTGTGGACATATTCAAACAACAGAACACATCTCAGAAGAATTATTGTGATTATGGATATATTCAAACAACAGAACACATCTCAGAAGAATTGTGATATTGTGGACCAATTCAAACAACAGAACACATCTCAGAATAATCTCTTTTTCATAATTTTTCCGGAGGCACATCTGTGCTGTGATCCAAGGTACTCCCGAAGCCGTCGACTGTCTGAATAACCTCAGCATCGCACTTTGACCTCTACAAACTATCTCACTATACGAGGAAGACGACGTGAATACAGTTCCACGTGTCAAATAAATAATCAATCCTGTATTTTGTATTTCCATCACAAATTTCCTTTGGCGTAGAAAAGTGAGTGGGTTCTGGCGGAGGTTGTAAGGGTGGCGGGGGTAGGAACAGGGAACAGTGAGCTTTCCATTGCGAGAACTTTTTGTTATAAATTAGCTTATCACATTTTACGTGTGCTCCTTGAATAAAGGTACCCCGAAGAGCTTTTTGCTCTACACGCTCGCCATAATCCCCCCGCCGGGATATCGCGGATACACGAAAGCTTTTAAACCGCTTATTCCTCACTTGATTGAGGAAGCTTTTTGGTTATGGAAACAATTACGAGTTTGCTGTCTAGCCCTAAATCTTAGCTCATACACTTCCGAGCAAACCGGAAAGTTTTATGTTCGTGTACGGGTGCCGCGATACCGGTATCGGTCGGTAATGCGGATTTTATTTTACACTTAACTTATTTATGTCCCGGCTACATAAAGAATGCTCTGACGGGTTCGCAATTGCAGCAAGCGTAACAAATGTGCATATTACTGGAATAAATCGAACTTATATCTTGCAAAATCTACATTTATGTCTCAGCTTAGCGTTACATTTGTTTTATTTTTCCAGTCTAGATTAATATTTTTATTTCTAACTCTCGTTTCGGTTACTCATTTGTACGTTTCACACGTGAAACATTTCTTCTTTTTTTATACTAAATATCATCGATATATCTTTCCCGAATGTGTAAATCATAAGAAAAACCTACATCGAAACAACAGCGAAATCCGTCTCCATTTTCCCCTCCATCGGATAAGGAATAATTCGCCACGAGAGGCAACATTTACTATAATACGAAAATTCCTCATTCGTGTACTGGCAATACCGGCGTAGGTTAGAGAAAGAGTATGGGATTAAAAATGGTGATGCATTTTCGCGGGAAAAGTGGGGCTCTGTGTAACAGTGAACATCCGGCGCCGTCACGCGACCAGGAGGCCAGGAGTTCGGAAGGGGATATTTAATTTAATTTGAAGTACTATGAACCACGGTTTAGAGGTTTACGCTATTGTCAAGTTAATGCCGGTCGTTATCTTGCTGTATTAAGAATTCCTGCGATGGCGGAATTCGCCGTGCAGCGGACTTGACCGCAGAGGAGACGAAGATAAAAGCGTTGCAGTAAATCTGCTTCCTTAACCAGGAATACCTCGCGATAAATGACGGCGAAATTGTAAAATGGCCGGGCCTTTGCCGTCCTTGCGCCCCATTCTTGCCCGCACCCGGTGCACCCGAGTTCTGGGACTTTCGCATTGCACTGTGGATAATAAATATAATAATATTTTCAAGACATTGAATGTTATAGCTACCACCCATCTACATTCGGTACTTAGTACTTATTAGTTTGTCATCATTTATGAAACATCTTTTTTAATTTCATTTCAATCATTGAAGAAGAAGATAACAATACTAATCTAAACGAAATCATGAAAGAGAACAAGACACAGAAAAACAGAAAAAAGAAAATGGTCACAATTGGGACTCGAACCCAGACCTCTCGTCTAACTGGGACGTGCGCGTTAACCAATTTCGCTATTGCCACCTTCTGTCAAACCGTCATAATTGTCAATCTCATATTTCAATTTTTTAGAATTAACAATATTATCTTCAACTAATTATTTTTCCATATTATGGGTAACTACCCTTTTTATTGGAAACAATCATTCTAAGAATTGGTTTGTATCCTGGATAGCGTCTTGGATAAATGTATCCGAATTTATTCGTATGGAACTATTGATTTTTTATAAAAGTCTAAATGAATATTGAATTTTTTTAATAAAAAAATTCTCTTTTATAGCTTTTGGATAATAATAATAATCTAAACCAAATTATGAAAGAGAACAAGACACAGAAAAACAGAAAAAAGACAATGGTCACAACTGGGACTCGAATCCAGACTTCTCATCTTATCCGAGACGCTATCCAGGATACAAACCAATTCTTAGAATGATTGTTTCCAATAAAAAGGGTAGTTACCCATAATATGGAAAAATAATTAGTTGAGGATAATACCTACCTGTTGTTAATTCCAAAAAATTGAAATATGAGATTGACAATTATGACGGTTTGACAGAAGGTGGCAATATCGAAATTGGTTAACGCGCACGTCCCGGTTAGACAAGAGGTCTGGGTTCGAGTCCCAGTTGCGACCATTGTCTTTTTTCTGTTTTTCTGTGTTTTGTTCTCTGTCATATTTTCGATGGGAATAACGTTCAAAAGTTATAAAAGAGAGTTTTTCTTATAAAAAAAATTGAATATTCATTTCAATCATCTTAACCGAACGTTTCTAAACCATATTCGTATTGAATCTCAATCGGTACCCTGTCCCAGTCTACTGCTTTTACTCGAATGCGTAATGAACTAGTTTGTGTTATTTTAGCATCCAGCACCCATGTTTTCGTTAGAAAGTCTGACACTTTCAAGCACGTGAAACGTGTATGTTTATTTTCCTCGGTAATGAAATTCTTTACGTAGGAATGATAAACCTCGCCGTTAATGGCCGTCAAATCCCAGACCCACTTGAGCAGATCGCTTTATGGAAAGCTGCCGCCATCGTCATCTCAATTAATCATCTCGAGAGATAACCAACACCGCATCCAGTATTCGGCCAATCGAACGATGAATGGTGAACCGTGGAATGAAACTTGCACTTGAGTCAAACTTCAGATATTTACATTCCAGCGCCGCATCGCAGCTCCGACCTGATCAATGCATTCGTTGAAACTTGAAGCGTGAAACGTGAAACCCACCCCGTTATGTGGTGGAGAAATTTCGAGTGCCTGCTGAACGATTCGTAATTAAAATAGTTATTGAGATGCGATTGCTTTTGGGGTTTTTCACACGTTCGGAATGCATTTCATGCGTTGATAAATTGTCGTGCAGTGCAGAGTGCTTGATCAATACGCATGTTTTGATATATGAGTATTTTTTATAATGTGCCTGTGTCCGACCCCTTTCGAGAATAAATTGTAGTGCAGTGCAGTGCAGAGTGCTTGATCAATACGCATGTTTTGATATGTGAGTATTTTATATAATGTGCCTGTGTCCGACCCCTTTCGAGAATGCTTATTTTATATAATGTGCCTGTGTCCGACCCCTTTCGAGAATGCTTATTTTATATAATGTGCCTGTGTCCGACTCCTTTCGAGAAAGCTTATTTTTTAGGTATTTTTAATTATGATTCCACATAAGAATTTCATCTACTCGAAGCCAATGGAACTGTGGCATCTCCATATATTGGGCAATGGTGTGAAACTGGTGTAAGGTAGAAGGAAGACAAGGATTGAAAAGAAAGTTTCGATTTTGAAAGGCTATCTCTCACCTTTAGATAGATACTTCCATTCTGCAATGAGGTGCAAATCTTTAACTTTATCTTCTTTACTAAGGATAAAATGAAGTCGCTCACGATGTATGTGCGCTTAGATCTTTTAAACTACGCAACGGATTTGCATGCGGTTTTCACCAATAGATAGAGTGATTCATGAGGAAGGTTTGTAGGTATATAAATTACTAGCTGGTACCCGGCATGCGTTGCTATGCCATTTAATAAAGAAATTGTTTCTCCATCTAGATTCTCGTCGCGACTTCGAAGTACGATATCCTCTTTGTCAAATGTTGTCCAGCAATCACAACTGCTACTTCACTTGTAGAGGGGGCATTATATCGTCCACGGTGCTCACTTTAGGTACTTTGTTAGCGTGAATCACTACATTGTAGTCTGGGACATCAGGTGGAACACTTTGCACGGCAGTTTTAAAAGATTGTACATATCTGTTATGTGAATGCAACATGTCTTGCAAAGACCTGACTATAGAGCTATCTAGTGATGCTCTTGTTTATATTACATCGAGTAGCTGTTTGAATTTCTAGATGAGCAATAAAATAAATCTGTAAAGATTTATGTTCATCAGGTCGATATGGAAGAAGACTACCTGCCAGGTGGTAAACCTGCCCCTGGACCTTAAATGTTGGCATAAAACCGTGTTCAACCACCCGTTGGCTTTTGAATGATGTCATCTGAAAAGCGTTATTATACCGACGAATATTACGTATGAATTCTATGTGTTTTGGGTGATTTTCGTCAAGGAGTGATTTTAAAGGATCTGCTGGCGCAACTATGCCAACTATGTCGTCTAGTTTAACCTTATCTACTATTGGAACAACATATACCCTTGGACTCATCTTTCCGTTTTAGAGCTGAGCAGTATTGACAAACAACGGAAGGAGAACCTATGGTAATCACTGTATCGTTTCTGTAATCAATTGTCGAATCGTAGTTCATTGCAGAATATTCTTTATTGGACCATCTATTAGTATTTTGTATAATATTCCTTAAATTTCTGTGCCGAATACGGTCGCTACGTAAGCGGGCTGTCTTCAGGCGTTTCTGTTTCTCCCTGAGCATTATGCGTATCACGGTCCAACGATAAACAAACTGTGCGTTCCACCGACGATTCTGGTGCTCTTTGGGAAACACGCCTTTCAACGTCCAATGATAAACGAATGTACGATCCACCGATGATTTTCGTGCTCTTTGGGAAAGATGCCTTTCACGGTCCAACGATAAACGAACAGTGCGATCCACCGACGATTCTCGTGTTCTTTGGGAAACATGACTTTCACGGTCCAACGATAAACGAACAGTGCGATCCACCGACGATTCTCGTGCTCTTTGGGAAACATGACTTTCACGGTCCAACGATAAACGAACATCTCTCTCTTGATCTTTTGGCAGACGACTTTTTGCATCCTATATTATTTCTTCGCCGAGGCATGGTTAAATTATCATGTGAAGGTACTTTCAGTCAACCTAAAAAAAATCAAAGATAAAATAAATCAGTTTTACGGATTAATAACCTCCGACAAATTTCACTCAAATACTTACTTATGGACTTACATCAATCAATTCTACCAATGACAACACAAAACAAATAAAAAATGCGACCTTTATCAACTTTAAAATGATTCACGATGTGAAAAGAAACTGAAACAAATTATTTTGATGTTTATAATAACTATTGCCATCTATTGGGCAATATTCAAATATTTTCAAATATTATGGTATTCAAATATTTTCTTTCACAAATAATGGATGGAAGGGGAAGGGGGTGGGCGTAGGGGGGGAAAGGGGGGAGGATGGGAGAGAATTGAGGAACTCTTGAGGGGAAGGGGGGAGTGGAGTTTTTAATGATCAAAATTAAGTTTTTGCGCTTTATTCCACTATTTTATGCTGAGCAAAATTATACTTGACGTCTGTCACTGCCTTTGTTGTTCTGATTGACTACTAACGTTGACATACATGATGAAATTCAATGAAATAAAAGCATCTTCAGTTTATTAATAAGTGTCTAAGTATTTATCTATCTACCTAAAGACAACAAAAAACAAACATGCCACCTTGAAATTTTACTCTAAAATATCAAAACGACCCGCATGCCCACATCGCATCAAGCGAGTCCCGTGTCCCGTCATCGCGCATCGGTGTGAGTAACGCGCTTGATTTCGATAACTCCTAAGATATTCATTTAAATTATACGGTGCGAAAGATTATAATAATGTGCATCAAATGCTTGAGTTAACCAACGTATTTTAAGTTGATAAGGATTAATACTTTATCCGTCTAAATAGCTTTCCAATTACCGCGTTGTACGTGACCATGTGTTTTAGAAGATAGAATGCGTATAGTAAGCTATCCTTAAAAGATAGATATATGCCGTCGCGGACTATTTTGTAGATCTACGAGTATAAAAGAGGAATATCCCACCATGCATTGTTTTGTTATATCTCAAAGGGATAAGGCAGCGTTTTCGATGAACGCTCCCGGGCGGCTCGACTTTTTCCGACACTTCTAACAATTATCGTTATATTTCAACCAATTTACACAAAATCGTGACAAATTAAATACACGAACCTTCCTCACGAATCACTCTATCTATTAGTGAAAACCGCATGAAAATCCGTTCAGTAGTTTTTCAGTTTATCACGAACAGACAGACGGGCAGACGCCGCGGAGAACTTTAATTTATAATGTGTAGAGAAGAGATTCAAGTTTTATGTACTTAAATTGGTTGAAATCTAAGAGTATGGATTAGTTCCATGGTTGAAATACATAATATATCTGGCCAAGCGGTAGCGGGCAGCGGGCAGCGTGATGTGGATTTGATTTAACAGATGGCGTTGGTTATACAGGTTTCGTTAGCCACAGCAACGTGTGGCCGGGTCTGCTAGTATTTTATATATTTTTAAGTAAACATGTTAAATAATCCAAACCGATTAAATTCCTTTGTCATCAAACGTATTCATTTCGGTCGTGGGTTTGTCTGTGAGTGATTGTAACTGAGTTCAATGAACTCGAATTTATTTTGAATGCAAGCTAAGTAATTTTTAAAATTGGAACTGATCAAGAATTCCAACTAGCAATAAAGTACCTATAAACTAGTACATTTTGTGAATATTTTGTTCTTGATCATTTTGTAGCAATTATTGTCCTTTTGTAGAGTTTTCTTTACATAAAATTCACTCAGCTTCACATTCATACAGTTATAATATTCCGTGATTTTTCACGGTTATAGTTATAATATTATAAAAGCCGACGCCGGTGTTCGAATAAGAATCGAGAAAAAAGAAAGCCTATAATCTTACCTACCGCGGTTGCTGCGGACGTCATTCATATCGTCAGCATTTCGTGTATCATACATTTTCATCTTATAGAACTGGACTAAGAGAATACCTGTAAAATAATTCATAATTTTATTTTCCGAGTTTACATAGTCTTACAGATTCTGCGAAATCCCCTAATTCATGGAAACGGATCTTGACTTAAGTAGGATTAACAGCATCATCAACAAAAAGCCGTTAACCATTTGTTTATCGTCTGAAGCAGTTGCAAGAAAATTCATCTGAGCTCCATACCGCTTAGCGGATTTACAATTCAAACGCTTTCTTAGATGGATTTTACTTCCGTTTCCGAGAAGGCATCTGCTGAATTAGTTCCGACGCCGAGCACGACGGTTGTCCCCTCCCGTGGACCGAAAACAGGATCCCCGCTTCCTGAGCTTAACCTATAATGACCAAGAGAATAATTATTAAATATTTAGTCGAGACTGCGATGAAGTAAACAAGTCTCCCCCAGCAATAATTGATCCCTCTTGTTCTGCAGGAGCTGACGTAATCTGGAATTTCAATTCTATGCGAGCGCCCTTAAATACCCCGGTATTCCCCAAGGTTCCATTCTGGTACCTTTCTTCGTCTCATTATGCTCGGCAGCGTCCGAGATATCTTTCTCCACACATATATTCCGCCCGTAATATAATGTATCGACCTCAGAGACAGCAGTACCTGCTATTTTTACCTTGCTCGCAAATAAAATTCCGTATTCCATAGAATACTTATTTCTTTACGAATTACGCCTTGATTTCTGCTTTCTTTGGGTGATTTATTATTTACACTTTTTTATGTTATAATATAAAACGAGAGAACACTATTGTTTGTCATCGTAGAATTCATAATCTATTACAATAATACACACTTGTACAGGTACGTCTATTACATTGTAATGATTAATAAATTGTATCGATTAATATCCATAACTTTTGAAAAACATTTCCTTTTTTATCATTATCCACAATGTTAGATTTCAGCTTATTCTTGCTAAATTCTTAACAAACCAACCACGCACGATGGTCGTTCATTACTTGTTATTATTCTGACGACACGGATTAAGCCTTTAAGCTCAACGTTGTGTCTATTTGACACTTTTATTTCTCTCGCAATAATACTTTTACCTAACAAAATAGGTTTTACAAAGAAGCTAATAAGTGATAACAGATATCGGTCCCAATTACAGTCTACAGCACACATAACTTTCACTTTCACTTACATAAATACCCCCGTAAAAAAATCATCACCCCACTTACTCGGTATTTATGTTTGGTCATAAAGGCCTGAAAATACACGGCTTGAGTTATCTTAGTAAGTGTAGATTTTCTTTAGCAATTTGGCCGCTAGTAGCCAGTTTATCAGGATGAAGTGAATTATGACGGTAATTGATTTCCTTCCTTGCCACGAGAGGAAGCGAAGCTTGAACCAAAAGATATCAAGAATGTTTTCTGTAGTTTTCTGTAGTCCGCCATCGCGTATAAAACTCTGGTTTCCGTTAATGAATTAACAGCAGTAAATAAAGGAAAGCATTATTTATATATACGAACTAGCAAATTGGCAAACCCAAACATAATTTTTTTTCTGCACTTTTTTTTTTAATTTCGTTTTTTCGTTTTGCTCATCAAATGGCAAATGGGAGCCTTGCAAATTAAATAGTGCTGGTTTAGTGCACGGTGCAACAGTTTGTCGGTTGGCTTTTAAAAAAACTTTACGATGATGCTTTGCGGTTTTCTGTCTATTATTATGAAACATAAATAATATGAACCATTTTTAATGTTGTTTGGTTATGTTTTAGTTCGTTAAAATTTTGTTTATTTCTGCGCTAAATCTTACAGAGTAGTAAAATAATGATGTTGATTAGTTGCCCGTAGATATTTTCCATGTCGGAAAAGATTTACAACCGACTTTTTGTAATGTTCTAATCATTATAACGACGTGGACGTTATCTCGACATGAAATCGAATTAATATCCAAGAACATTATGTTCATTTTAATTCAGATTGCAAATACACGGCGAAACCTCGCGTGACGACAACAAAGCAACTTGTAACTGAAAACATCATACTTTTCTTTTTTTGGGTTTCGTTTGGACTCAGCTTTTCCCATATCGAATTTCCCAGCAATTGAACTGGGTCGGCCGCAACCGGTGAGGTCTCGCTAGTCGCTAATAATCAATAATTTTCAATTGATATATCGGCTTATAGTCCATCTCTATAACCAGGCTGACCTAATGTGCCACAACGCACACCGGCCACATGGCCGTGTGGTAAGAATAACCCTAACATTTACACCAGACTTGCTTACAGAAGCTGCTTTCTATATCCAAACATTACTCGTCATCTGCGTTTTTCTACTTGATTGAACAGACATGATATTAACACCAGACATGTTATTTATAATTCACGCTAATTTCTTACTAAATACATTTCCCATAGATCTCTTCTAACTATTTAAAAATTAACCGATATCAAAATTTGTTTTTTGTTATAAAATCAGTATAATCTCTTTTAAGTTTTTGCATTCTGTCAGATTGAAGTAATAAACATAAATAATGCTCAGTGGGAATAATTAAGCTGCGAAAATAAATTTCCTCTCAGTTTCCAGCATTAAAACTCGCATTAAGTCTTTATTTCGGCACTCAATCAACTTCAAACTATCTGTAAGTACTTTATTTTAATGGAATATATTACGTTTGTTGGAGCTATTTCACTTTCATATCTTTCTCAAATAATGTTAACTTTTTACGGTTTCTTTATCATCGTATTAAAATAATGTTTCATCTTTTAAATAACTGAACATCAACATTTGATTGTGGTTGAAATATCGCAATTTAAATACAATGGTAAAATATTAATGATCATTTCTCGCAGGTTTTAAATCGTGAAACAGAATTGCGTACAAACCTCGGAGATTATTACTTAGGAAGGAATAATTTTTTTTTAAATATTTCGTATCAATAATGGGGCAGAATTTTGATGTAGTCAGCGCTTTCACGCACTGCGGAACGAATTTTCTAGCGGATAAACACGCGTGCCATTGAGAAGTTCCTCCGATCCACATCCCGGTCGTTCTCAACACTAAATACACAAACATCTCGCTCCGTTTAAACGGAAATATCAAATTAATGTTTTCAGTAAAAACGTGTACGGGTTTCCTTGTAGTAGAATTCGTTTGTAAATTCTTTCACGTTTCCCTTACGATTTGGTGTTGAATAAAATTATATTTCGGTAGGAAATAACGTATTCCGATCGTATCGTTTTCAATAACTTTTTCATGTTCTTTATTATTTTCTTCTTTTCAGATTTTCCACGAGTCGAAGTTGGACCAGAAAACCCTTTAAAGGTTGAAGTCGACGGAACGGCCACTATGGAATGCAAAGTCGATTCTAAACCCAAAGTGTCGAATGTCCGGTGGACTCGCAACGGAAGATTCATCTCTACATCCTTTACCCACACGCTGCACAGGGTCTCCGTGCAGGACGCTGGCAAATACACTTGCTCCGCCGATAACGGCCTGGGGAAACTTGGAGAACAAGAAGTGATTTTGGATGTCCTGTTTCCTCCCAATGTTGTGATTGAATCTAAAACAAAAGAAGTTGAAGAAGGAGGACTCGTCAATATTCGATGCAACGTGACGGCAAACCCTGAACCGGTTTCGATCGAATGGACTAAAGAAGACAAACCTGATTTTAGACAAAGCGGAGATTCTCTTCGTCTGCCGAGGGTGAGCGCCGAATCTGCCGGAACTTACATCTGTCGCGCTACCAATGTGATCATATCAAACGGAAAAAGGCTGGTTAAATCTGGAATGTCATCTGTCGCTGTTCTAGTTAGACACAAGCCTGGAAAAGCCCGCATCAGTCCTGACCGGCCTATCGCTCAAGAAGGCTCCGGGGTGACCCTCTCTTGCGCCGCCAGTCCTCCCGGTTGGCCCGCTCCGCAGTACAGATGGTTCCGCGACGGAGAGCCCCAGGGTGCCCAGGCTACCGTCCTTGCTACGGGAAATAAATACACTATTCCAAGCGCTCATCTCGGCAGTGAGGGAAATTACCACTGCCAAGCCACCAACGAATTGGGACACGGAGAAATGGCGTCTATCAATTTAGAAGTTCACCAGTCTCCAAGATTCCAAGTAAAACTGCAACCACACATGACTAAGAAAGTTGGAGATCCCGATTTCTCCGTAAGTTGCAGCGCTCACGGAAAGCCAAAGCCTTCCATAAGGTGGCTTAAAGACGGATCAGAGATTACCCCCGAGCCTAGCCTTTACGAGGTGAGAACAGTAAATACTGAAGTTAGGAACGGAGTTATGAACGTGCACAGTGATCTGAAATTCAATGGAAAGGCGAGAATCGAAGGCAACCAGCTGCTTCCCGAGGATAGAGGAGTGTATGCCTGCGTTTTCGAAAACGAAGTCAAGCGAGCGGAATCTAGCATGCATCTCAGAATTGAGCGTAAGTTTTTTTACTGTCACAACTTATAATATTACAAAACTATCATCCACTATAAGGCATGTTTTAACCTTTTCCATCTATGTTTCAGACGAACCTATCATTTTGCACCGTTACAACAAAGTCGCCTTCGATTTACACGAAACTGCTGAAGTTGTTTGCAAAATGCAAGCTTACCCCAAGCCCGAATTCCAGTGGTCATTCGGAACCAACACTGCGCCCCTATTCATGTCATCCGAAGGCCATTACGAAATTAACACGACGACTGATAACAACGACATGTACACGAGTATACTGAAAGTATCTAATATAAAGCACCAGGATTACGGGGACTACTATTGCAGGGTGATCAATGTGTTGGGGTCAGTTAAGGCTCAGATTAAACTGCAGCCGAAAGGAGCTCCCGAAAAACCGCGCAACCTACAGACGACGGAAGTTGGTCACAACTTTGTAACGCTTCTATGGGAACCAGGATTTGATGGTGGTCTTCAAAACACCAAATACTTCGTATCGTACAGACGAGTAGCGATGCCCAACAACGAAGTGGTCACTGGCGACTGCTCCATGATGACCTCCAGAAACGGAGAATGGATGGAGTTCGATTGCCAGAGGAATGTGCCATGCAACGTCACTTCATTGGATCAGCATCAGAGCTACGTTTTCAAGGTAATTAGCTACTACGGCTCATTCCATACTTAATTGGTCATAACATAAATAACCATAACGTGTGTACCATTGCTCATTCAATCATCATTAATCCAATTTATTATTGTTAAATTGATTAAAAAACGACGCAATATAACCCATTTATTCATTGGATTTTTATATTTTTTTATCGCAACCGACAGCATCTGACTTATGTTTTCAAGGTAAAAGGAGGACAAAAAAAAATTTATGTGAATAATTACGAAAAAGCTTTATTACGTGATTTCTTTTTGATAGACATTTTTATTTATTTTTTATTCACGCATTTTTGATTTTCGCACCCTATAATAAATGATATTATGAATGTGTCTTTACTATATTCTTCAATTCTCTTCTGTACATTTCATATTAATTATTATGTAGGATCTATTCGAATCGTACCCAAAGGACAACCATTGTCGCAAATAAATTATATTTTATTTTGCATCTACGTATACAAATGCGAACCTGATGCAAATTGCAAATATTATGGGAAGGCAGTAGTGTTGTTCTTTGGATCCGAAACGTATTTTGTTTTTGAAATGTTTTAACAAGTTTGTATATTCTAGGTCAAAGCATTTAACACTAAAGGGAACAGTGAATTTTCCAATGAAATCTCGCAAACAACCAAAGTTGACAAAATACCCTCCCCTGACCAAGTGACATTCGACCCCAGCACCAAGACCCTATCTCTCAGTGTGGGGTCCACCTGCCTGGCTCTGATAGGAGTTGTGGAGACATTGATGAACGGACACGCCACGGCCACATGGCAAGTCATCGAAACCATCCCGCTTCACGTATCTGGTAATGGACCATCTTACAAGGAAACCATCATTGATCACCTCGCCCAGTCCACCAACAGAATGGGCAGGAATGGGGGAAGGTCCCTCGATGACAACAATGATGTGAACCCTGGCCTCGTGCATGTTGATGAACTTAATCCCAGAGTCAGAGTCAAGCTGTGTTTGAGGGTCAACCACGAGAATTGCGGAGAATATACCGAAGCAGAAAGTAAGAAAAATGCATATTTTTAAATAAATCATTCGTTGTTTGCGTTGCTCCCATCAAACTTTTACTAAATTTTTATCATTTTTTTTACAGTTGGACCATCATACATCAAAGAGGCATCAGCGCTTGCGACTCCAACTTTGATAGCCATAATCGTATCCTGTGTTGTGTTTGTCCTCTTTATTGGACTTCTGCTTATGTTCTGCCGCTGCAAGAGGAACCAAACCAAGAAACAGAATGCCAAGGATTATGAAATGGATTCCGTCAGACCTTCAATGGTGGCCAATCAGAACCAAGCACCCCCTCCGTATTACCCTACAACTGGACTGGAGAACAAAGCTCTAGAACACTCAATGGACCTGGCTTTGTCCATGGAGGATCCTAAGAATGCTGTCTATGCAACCCAGAATGGATATGGCTACCACGTGGCTCCCAATGTGCAGGGTCATCCGGGCCAAAATATCAATGGGGGTGAATGTATGTATCAATTATTTTATAAATTTCGCTTTATTTTTCTAAAATGAATGCCTTTGCTCTTAACTTTTGAATGTTTTACATTAGAAGAAATAAATGTATTTTCTTTCATGTTCACGAATACATCTTTGCTGTAATCATCCATCTCATTGCTTGCCAATAAGTCATAAGTGTTTGTGTATCACCTTTCATAAATAATATTCTTTTTTCCAATGCATTACTCAAAAAGGACTAGCAGGTCGCTATAACATCAAAGGTAAAGGTTTTCAAAGCTATGTTTGCTTTGTCATCTGTCATTTGTGCATGTCATAGGAGAATGCATGAATTAAAAATGTCTGTGAAATTTATTTAAACTGTTCTTTTACTTATTTGTTTTTCGTTTTGTTTTAGGGGTCAATATGGGTTACATCGAAAATAGCTACAGCAATTCCAACAACGGTGGTAGTGTCAATTCTCAGGATTCCCTATGGCAGATGAAGATGCAGGCCGCGGCTAACAATGGCAACCCGCAGCCTTCAGGGCCCCACCCCATCATTGACCGCCAGAACTCGTACGGGTACGACCCCATCACCCACGGGGGCTACGGAGCCATCGACGACTACGCCCACTACCCGCACATGACGCACAGCAACCAGCCCATGGCCGACGAGTACAACATGCGAGGAAGCCAGAACCCCTCTCGACAGGAATACTGCACAGATCCATATGCTTCAGTACACAAACCCAAGAAACGGATGGACCAACATATAGGTAAGAAATTTGAATTACATTTTTTAAGAACAAGATTATTTAAAAAAAATATATTGTTGGAATTGAGGTGCGCACACAAAATAACAACACACTAGGAAGATTTTTTTGAATTTATATGTATTTTAAAATAGTTGAGTAGACAACTGTCGACTTTTGTCGCAACAAAAGTTGCTTGCGTGCAAGAGTGTTACTATGGTGTTAAAATATGACGTTTTGACTGAGTTTAATTTATTTTCTAATTTTTAAAAACTTATTTTTGTGGTTCTTTTCTAAAAGGGCCAACGTGGGTTATTAAAAAATAACGAGGCCTGAGTGGAATTTATTTGCTCTTTTTAGCAGTTCTAATTAAAACAAAAACGAATTTATAGTGAATATTGACCTCCGAAAATTAAAAATCCCTTCTTGTTATCGAAAGTTCTTTTAGAATTCGGAAGATAACCCAATTTTGAGGCAAAATTACAAAAAAAAAATTATATTGAAAACTGACCCTAGTATTTTTAGAAGCAAGCCACAGAATTCATTCAATATATTATTGGTGAAACCACAGCCTTAGATGCCTTGGATAATAAAAATAATGTTAATAATTGGATAATTTGTAGAGCGCCGTTTTTGTGAAAAATCACCTCAAGGTGAAGTCTTAAAGAAAACCTTATAACCGTGAGTGTATTTATGATGTTGTCTGTTCTGTGTAGAATCCCCCTATCACGACGTGAGCGGCCTGCCCGACCCTTACATGGACCAGATGGAGACGGAGGAGCAGAAGCCGCCGCAGCACCTGTCGCTGAGCTACGACGAGAGCCTCGAGAGCGGCTACTCCACCCCCAATTCTCGCACCCGCCGCGTCATCAGAGAGATCATCGTCTGAACCCGGCTCTAAATCCCATTCGGACCTAAAGTGCGCCATGGGCTATCCAACTGAAAGTGAATAGTGCAAATTTAAATAACTGGCAACTTAAATTGCTCGTCACACCCATTACAACACATAAATAAATATTTAAAAATTAAGCACTGGACGGCTGACGAAGACTGCTTAATTTATTTATATTTTGTTGTTGTTTGATGATGGTGCAGCCCGTTGCTATGACGAATGCTATTCGACAGACAATTATTATTGTTAATATGAATGCGATGATAAAAGACTGCCGTAGGATCTAAGCTGCCTTTTATATTAAATTTTAGTGCAAAACTTTAAAATTAACTTTGAAAACAGACAGAAGACTATAACTTTTCGTTAAAATGCCATATAACGTGGAAAGTGTGAAATTAAGCAAAAAAAAAAATACTTGAATTGAGTGTTCATAGATAGTGTTAATGTGACAAAGGTTTACATAAAAATTAATTTTTCCAACTCTTGATGCAAATGCACAAATTGAAATTTTTTTTCAGTTTAAATTATGTTGATTTTAAGAAAAGCGTATTGGTTCATTCTGAAAATGAATACTCGACGACTGATGACTTTTATGCACTTTTATTATTTTGGTGCTAGAATGTATAGCCACACAAATTCGAAAGCAATTAATTATAAATCAGTAATATATATTTAGATGGTGATGTTTTAAGTGCCGCTATAAGTTATTTAGCAATTGCTAAAATAACGACCAGAAATGATTTGAAAAAATAAATTCCACCCGCCGCATTACAAAATTCATCATAACAACCCATCTATTTCTCGAAATTATTCATTCATTCTCTTATGTTATTTGATTATCATTACTATTTACATAACTAGACCAACGTAAGTTTGCCGATGGACCTGAGTGTCACTACTGAAATTTTTTAAATTTTCATTTTGATTTCACTGATGATGAACTTATTGGTCAGGGTATACGTTTATTTTGTGGGATGTCAACATCTTGTATATTTATGATGTGTCAATACAGTTTATATATTTATTTATAAACAGTGTCGATACAACTTATTTATATCTAAAGTCGTCTTGTTGTAACTATCGAAAAACTCAGATTTAAAAACATTATAAATCTGATATTAGTATGTACCTACTTGAACAATTTAATTATTATTTTATTTTGTTAATCAATTGTTTACTCTTTCACTTTAGTGAATTTTATTTTGTAAATTATGTTTATGTTGGATGCACTTGTTTCGTATGCATTTGTATTAAAGTTAAACAATCCTGAAAAGAAAAGCAATGAAATTGGCTTGCGTTGTGCCAAACGGATTGATTTATAAAAGCACTTTTGAAATTGTGCAGAAATTACTTAATGAACTGCTATGATCAAAATGTACTTAATTTTGTACAATTATTTGTCATGAAAAACATATTTGATAACATCTTTTTAAGAAGTGATGATTCTCATTTTAAATTTTTAAATTGATTTCAATCGAAGATATTTTCAAAATCAACCAAACTAATGTTGAAGTTATCTTAGGTAATGTTTTGTAGAAACATCCATAAATTTGAAAGCATGTAATGTGACATATATTTAAAAGAGCTTTCGTTATTAAATATTGCGAAATTATTTTAATAAAAATCACCCAATTGCATTATTCAAAATCTTCATTGCATACATTATAATTATTTAATTATTCATAAATTGGTGTTTTCAGACTGTTTTTTTTTAATTTTTAAGGAAAATTGAATTAAACTTAATGAAATGATATTCATTTAAGAGGATTGCCTCAAACGATTAATTGGGCTATTTAAGTATTGATTATTATTTGTGTACATAAAATGCTAGGTCTAAAATATTACATGTAACAGTCTACATTGTATAAGTCTAAAAAGTAATGGTTTTTATATCAGCATTACAAATAATGCACATTGTGTTGCTCATATAAAACTGCACTTTAAAATAGCGTCCAATTATTTGAATGTACTGCCACGAGTTTATTATTGAACTAATTGTTAACAAATGTTTATCCCCACCTTTAATGTGCTATGTGATATTTAGATGTGAATTGACAACATTTTCTTAAAAATTCACTTAAATGTGGATTTTGAAGAAAGTGAGTCTCTGAGAAAACAAAATACAAGTGAGTCGGTGAAATTTCAACAACGCATCTCCAACAGTCGCTAAATTGCTAAAAGTAAAAAAAATAAATTATTCGTCCCTAACTACACCATATTTTAAACTAAATCAAGCTTCAACACAAAATTTATGATTTGAAAAGATGTACATAATGTTGTTTGTCAATAAGTGAAGTAAAGTTTAATTTTTTTCTAATTTAATTTTTGTACCACAGATTAACATCCATTTGCCGTACACGGTTTTTAATTTAACATTCATAACATTGGAAAAGATGGGTGTATAACAAAATTATTTGAGGGGTGATTAAATATAATATCTACTCTTTTAAAATTTTCATTCAATAGCTTGTCGTGATATGCTATGCTAGAGCCGTTATAACGTATAGTATCTTGAACAAGTTGTGATGACCTAATAATAAACCTTCCCATGTTTTATTGGTAAATAATAAATATTTTAGTGGAGAGATTTTTGTTGATTTTCACTGCTTCAAGAAAAACAGGAGCAAATAATTTATCAACATGAATGTATTATCAATGTCAAATCTGTATGTCTGATCCAGAAGAAAAACTAGAGCAAATAATTTATTAACATGAATGTATTATCAATGTCAAATCTGTATGTTTGATCCAGAAGAAAAACTAGGGCAAATAATTTATTAATATGAATGTATTATCAATGTCAAATCTGTATGTTTGATCCAGAAGAAAAACTAGGGCAAATAATTTATTAACATGAATGTATTATCAATGTCAAATCTGTATGTTTGAAGAAGAAAAACTATTGCAAATAATTTATTAACATGATTGTATTATCAATGTCAAAGCTGTATGTTTGATTGTTGGATCCAGAAAAAAAACTAGAGCAAATAATTTATTAACGTGTATTATCAATGTCATATATGTATGTTGATTGTTAAAAAAAATGCATATCACAAATAAATGATAGAGTTAATTCAGGAGTAAGGTATGTGCATAATAATATTATGTATTGTTATTGTACAAAAGTTTGCCGTTGCGCAACGTTTTGTGTTTATTCATTTAAATTAATATGGCCGATGAATGTATATAGCCTTAGTCTTTTGTTCTTACCGCTAATTCTTCCTCACCTTTGCTAATTATGTAATTTACGTTCAGACTGATTCCTTCCATTCACAACACTATCCATATTCTGTATATTATAGTACCATATGATTTACTAGATGAAAGAATTAGAAGTTATGAATTGAAACACAGATGGTTTGTTTTCTGTGGAAAAATGCAATCCGATCTCGCACAAACTTAGGATTGGATGATTTGATGCAAACATTGTTAGCCGAGTATTTATAAATCAAAATTAATACATTTTGTGTCTATATTAATTATATAAATGTGTAAATCTCATCTGAATGTTAAATTTAAAGTGTTGTAAATAATATTACATGAGACTTTGCTTTTGATTTTATTTCTAATGGGAGTAATTAATTACACGACAAATGTAGTTAAAGTAAGCCATATTTTACGTTTAGTTCGAGTTATGAGGTTAATTTTTATATATTTTTTATTCATTTTTAAGAGTACACGAGTGTGGGAGATCTATATCCTTTCAGAGGTATGAATGGAAATTCATTGATTTAAATGATCTGTAAATATAATTATTTTGATGATATTTTATGTGTACAGAATGATTGGAAAAATAAATAAATGATTTTATAATATAACTTGTTTTTACAACCATACCTCCTTTCTCCTCTATCGTGTTTTTTTATCTTTTGTTATATTTATTATAGATTACCTCTTCGTGTGACGGAAATGCCTATCGGCCACGAGAAATGTGTACCCATTGAATGACATACTAAAACATACTTTCTTTTAACAGGACTTTGCATCTTAAAAAATGCTCTTAGCTTACCAACATAAATCTTATTCAATTGGGAACGAAATAAAAAAAGGAAATAATGATTCTTGCTTCTCAATTCTTAAAGAGCAGGCATTTTAAAATAATAATAAAGTAACTACTGTATCATTCGTCAACGCTCCCATCTAAGGCGCAGTTCGTGAGTTGTGTTTCTTTATTTTTTATTGCGAAAATCTCGTATTTAGTTTTATGAAAAATGTGATGAAACATCAAGAATATTTTTGTATTTCCTTAAAATATTTTTTTATAATATGAGAGAAAAAAAACATTTATTTGAATATAAGTAGCTTTTCTGGGAAAAATAATAATATGTACTTGAAAAATCACATCAAAGGCACTGTACAAATGAATAATAAAATTGATATTACTAAGATTTATAATTATAACTAGTGACTTACATCTAAGACTTATAGCTAGTGACTTATGACTTTTGACTTCTAATAATTGACCTAAAACTAGTGATTTAATGACATACATATTTACAACTATGACTTAAAGTTAGAAGAGACTTAAACTAACATAAGTATCTACATTTAAAAATACGTGATTTAGGATTTGCCAGGGTTGTCAGTGATAGTGATAACATTAAAAACCAAACAACGTACAAGCTCTCCAGGTATACGAGTATGTACAAACTCGTAATGTAGATAAATTGCTTCGAGTTGAAGCACTTTGCGGATTTTAACATTTCATACATATTATATTCTATTTTTTTAGTGTTATTAGCCCCAGAAGAAGGAAGTTCTTTTATACAAAGACCGGACAGTGGTTGAATGGGCATAGCGCTTGGGTTCCATCCGGGCATCGCTTGTTCAATTCCTCGGCTGGCTAAGTCCTCCATCACAACACAAGCAAGATTTTCCTGCTTGTGCTTACTGTTGTGGTAGTAGGAGATTTTCAAACATTGTTCGGTTATTCGTAACCTGGGAATGTTTGTCTTCCTTTTAAATTTTTTTAAATTTTTTCATACAATATTACAATTATAGAACACGGGTGCAGTAATGATCTTAATGTGTTAGCTGGATTTATGGAAAAGTACTCGTATAGCTATCTTAAATGAATCGTCGATCATCGCTGAACATTAAACAGATTGAGGAGTTACTTGTAGGTTCCCACTTAATATATATATATATTTATATATTCATAGACTTCCAACAATTATAGAATGACGAATTTATGGAAATGAATATCTGAAAATAAGAGTTATGTAGGCACCGCTATTAATCGTGTTGATTCTAGTATAAGCAATACAATCTTTCAATCATGTGACGATTTACTACAAAAATAATACTGATAGATATGCTGTATTGAGCCACCCTAAAGTATTTCCCGCAAGAGTTAAGAGGAACGGCTGCACGTCTTTTTTCATAGGATGTCCACAAAGAATGTAAGGCTGATGTAAGCATAATGAGTAAGATTAAGAAAGGGACCCTCAGATGGTTTGGGCATGTAGAGCGAATGAAAGAAGAAAATAGTGTGAGAAGAATATACAACGCAAATGTGAATGGAAGAAGAAGTCGGGGACGCTCGAAGAAGACATAGCACAATCAAGTGAATCAGATACTTGAGTCAGGCCACGTCAAAAGTCAGAATAATAGAAGAGTATGTATGAGACGATGTATGAATGTGAGTGAGGCAAAGACTGTGTGCCAAGATTGAGTTGTTTTGCTGTCTGTCCTTGCTGCCTACCCCTGCGGAGAAACGGCGTGATGTTTAGTTAGAGATAAAATGATTATTTACGCAATTTAATCATTTTTAAATCTAAATGGTACTTATATTTCAGTCGGATAATACCTACATAGAAGGGGCTGCAGAACAAACGCTTGGGCTCTTGATTTACGATTTGGAGATACCTACACGATCTGAGTTTGGAAAAAATTAGGGGTTCACACTTGTTGAAATACCGACAGTTGATTTAAACAAGGGGGGGAAACGGCACTCGGGATAAAAAGGTTCAATTAAGCCAGTGGTTCCCAACCTTTTTATGACCCGGGACCACTTGTATATTTATTTTTGCGAAAGGGACCACAAGCAGTGGCGTAGCGAGGGGGCGGCGGCGCCTCGGGTGCCACCCGACCGAGTTTCACCCCCAAGACCACAATTCTCTAGCCGTCACCCCCCCTCGAACGGACCATTTTTTTATGAAGTCGAAATTTGAAATTTGTGTTTTGTCAACTTTAATGGGGGGGGGGGGGGGGGGGATGACACCACGTTATGCCACCCTTGCTAGCATAAGCCACTGCTTGTGGTGGTCAGTGGCGTAGGCTAGCATGGGTGGCAACCGGGACGGATAGCACAACGGGAGGGGCGTCATGGGATAGGGTAGGATGGGTTCTAGCAGAATATTTACCACAACGGGGGGACGGAATGGGATAGGGCGGGACGGGTTCTAGCATAATATTTACCACAACGGAAAGGGTAGAACGGGGTAGGATGGGGTGGAGCAATACGGAATACCATAATGGCCACTGACCACAAGGTTCAATAATGATAAACTGAATATTGTCCCGATTTTTTTTATTCGGACTTCTATTTCTATTGACCGGCGAACCATCGCGGACCATCTTCTAGCCTCTCGCGGACCACTGGTTGGGAAACCCTGAATTAAGCTCAAAGATCTATTTCGGTTCGGTTTTCAACATATTTCAACATCGTTCAGGGCTTTTCAACATCATCTTTTAATGAAAAACGTTTTACTCTATACAATCACATTTATTAAAGTACATCCTCTTAGTAGACTTTATCAACACATTTTATTACTTTTTTTGCTCTTTTCTGTCAACGGTTAACAGGTTTTTGGTTTTTAGGATTTTAGTTTCAGTCAAAAATCTGGAAGAAGTTTTTTTCAAGTACACCTTTTATCATTAACTAATTTTCAGTCACTTATTACACTTCGGAGGAACGTCTGTTCTCTTTTAGATTACTCGATTCGAATATTCAAGAAGAAACAAGAAGAGCCAAGAAAAATTAAGAAGAGCCTAGACGCAGCAAAAATAGACAAGGATAGTAAGAAGAACCAAGAAAAATCAAGAAGAGGCTAGAGGAAGCAACAGGAGATAAGAAATGCCACCACAAGGCAAGATAAATCAAGATGAAAAATCAATAAAATGCAAGCGAAGATTAGAAGAGCCAAGAAATGCCAAGAAGACGCGAAAAGAAGCAAGAACAAGCAACTTGAAGGCAGAAAAATCAAGAATGGGCTAGTAGAAGCAAGACTATGAAAGCAGATACTAGGATAGACTGTAACACGAAAAAAGAGATTAGAAAAGGCAAGAAAATATCAGAAGAAGCAAGAAAAGGACAGACCACAGAAAAAAAATCCCAATCAAAATCTTTGTTCCTATTAAGTTGACATGTGGATTAAACTCCGCAAGAAGTTGCAAGAAACACCAAAAATAGCCAAGAAGTAGCGAGAAGATATAAAAAGAAGAAAGAAGAGACAAGAACAGACTAGAAGAAACAAGAAGAAATACTAACATACAAAAAATGTAGGAGAAAGAGGTGAAAGCAACAATAGGTGAAAGTTTATAAGAAGAAGCACTAAAAACAAAGGTGAGTTAAGAAAACTCAAGAAGAAGCAAATTTTAGACGATAAGAGACAAGTAGGAAGCAGAGCCGGAAAGAGACGAGAAGATTTAAGAAGAGACGAGAGCCCCATGAAGAAGCAAGAAGAGCAGAGAGCATTCAAGAAGAGAGAATCAGAGACAAGACAACACAAGCAGAGGCCAGAAGAGACACAAGAAGAGTCGAGAATTAGAAGAAGAAGCAAGAAGAGCCAAGAAGAGACAATCCGAGAAGAGACGAGGAGATCCCAAAAGAGACAAGAAGAATTAAGAAAAAGCAAGAAGAGACAAGGAAAGCCAAGGAGAGGCAAGAAGAGTAAAGCAATGCCAAGAACTGTTAAGAAGATCGAAGAAGATGCAAGAAGAAACAAAAAGATCTAAGAAGAGACGAGAAGAGGCAAGAAGAAGAAAGCCCCAAAGAAGGGAGAAAAAAAATAATTTTTACATATATACCGCTGAATCCATTCCTTTATTCCTGCCCTTCCTAAATTCCAATATTGGCTTATTAGGTTGCCATGTATACCGGTCGATTAAACTCCAACCTCCTTCCTATCCTCAGAGCACGTGTTCCTAGTCCTAACAAATCAGTGCCCCCTGGTGTACCGGTCTCACCGGGACAGGAGTGCTCCTGACTGGGGTGGTACAATCGATTCCATGCCAACTCAGAATGAAACCATCTCAGAAACACCTCAGAAAGGTCATTAAAAGCTTCGAAAAAATATTTTTAAAATAGCCGGTAAACCTGACCTAACTTAACCTATTTAACCAATATTTTTATATTTTTTTATCATGACCTTTCTGAGGTGCTTCTGAGTTGGTTTCATGCTGAATTGTCCGGTCACCGGTAAAATCGTATCGTTAGATTTAAGTTGGAATACTAATTAATATATTGTGGTGGATTGTATACTAAGATTATTAATATATATTATACACACATTATCTGGTAGGATGGTTCACTTTACAAGAAAATCAATTTGCCAAAACAAGCAACTTAGAAAACACGAAAATACATTCAGCTGCGCATGGTGCACGGCGAGCCATATGAAAATTTAGCATTGGCACACCACGGAGGTTTTAAGTCGCGGGGGCTCTGTATTCCAAACGAACACTACAAATCAATATACTTTGTTATAGTTTAGCACCTAGACTGAAAATAATAATAAATATAATTTTCATAAAATTTACGATGTCTAACTAACTAACATTACTTAATAACTGACTAAAATACAACATACAACGCTTTGTTGAGATAAAGGCCGGTCTTCTGCAACAAAATATTTTTCAAGACAAAAAACATTTGGGGCAGGGTCACAACGTTTTTTGTTTTCTATTGGCCACAGAAAATAAGACATCGGCCCATACCTAACCATGTAACAATATGTTTGTGAAAATGGTCGCGGTCGGAGCAGTGGCGGACTAACGGGGAGGCGGAAGGGGCGGCCCGCACCGGCCCTCTGGTCCTGGGGGCCCCCAAACCTTAAGGCATCAGGACACTGTACATTTTTTTTATTATTTCATTTTCTGAAAGATGAATTTGTTAAGAATGCTCTCACCATGTTTAAAGAAATCGAAAAATTGACGGACGTATAGCATTTTATGTGAAACCGTTTGGAATAGTTTGAATTATCCCGCAGCAAAACTTTAAATGCGTTTTTCTCGAAACCTTTTTAACATGTTTTTCAATCTGAATGTTTTTCAAATATGTAAAAAAAACTACATCCGATTTGCATGCACCAAATATTAAACTTTAAAAAAATCCAGTGTATCCAGTAATCCAGTGCAAAGAAAAAATGGCGCACCAGCAAATTTTATTTACGAATTTTTATGGAAAATTTTCATCTTTGAAAGACTTGGTGCATGCAAATCGGATTTAATGTTTTCTAATACTACGGTTACTATGGTTCTACCACTGTAGCGAAGATTTCAGAAAATTACTATTCAAGACATACTGTACTGCCCTGTACACGTCAGAACTGTGGACACAATACCCAGCAGCGCAATGGGACAAACTGAGGGTGTGCTACAATAAGCATACAGGCAACTTATGCAACTACCGAGGTTCTGCAGTGCCTCCACGATGTTCACCGAGGGGAGGGTGCACTCATTCCCAGCCTTACTTCGCCACCGACTAGCCAGCTTCTGGAGCAGGATACGGACTTCAACCAATATCATTGTCGTGGCTGCATCCGAGTGGCTCAGTTCCCCATTAAATGAGCGATGGATGCAGATGATGAGGCGACCTCCATGATGGACGATCCCAAATATCTATTTATTTTTAATTCTGTCTACTTATTATTTATTTTAATTTTATGCTTATTTTTTGTTATTTGTGTGATGAATTTTGTTTTCATTTTATGCTTTAATTAGGTACCTACCTAATATTTAAACTCTTTTTTTCTTTTCTTTTATAGTTGTTTATGTAATATGGCAGACTGGGATTGCACTACCCTCCCAGTCTTGCTGGAATAAAAACTTAAATAAATTAAAAATAAAAATAATATATTGGTAACCAGGTTGAAAAACGTAGTTTCGAGAAAAACGCGTTCAAAGTTTTGCTGAAGGATAACTTAACACAAAAACTGTTGTACCTATCTCCGTAAATTTCACGAATTTCCTTAAAAATTTGGTGAGAGCGTTATTAACAAATATATCTTTCAGAAAATGAAATACAAAAATTATTAACAAATGTATCTTTCAGAAAATGAAATAAAAAAATTATTAACAAATGTATCTTTCAGAAAATGAAATAAAAAAATGTCATTTTTTTTACAATGTCCTGATGCCTTAAAACCTTGTTTAGGATTTGATCAAGGGAACATGGAGGCGTTTGGAGGCCCCCCCAGAGGCGCATGTGAACTGATTAAAAAGCTTGTAAAATTACATCAACTTCCTAAACTAGGGGGGGGGGCTCATTCAGCTTTGCCGTCCCGGGCCTCTGACGGGCTTAGTCCGCCACTGGGTCGGAGACTAGCTTTAGCTAAGAATTTAGCTGAAAACAACCGAAAACTACGTAATATGTCATGGCGACCAAGAATACAGACAACTGTCAATATTATTATTGTTTACATTTTCTTTAAAAAGAACTTCTTACTTTGGTTTTGTTAACTAGGCGTGTGCCATCTGTGTGTGCGTTTCTGATAAGAAATGCACAGAGAATCCGGGGCGTAGCTACCGCCGTATCAGCCGTATCTATGATACGGGCCCCCGGGCTACAGAGGCCTTTTGTATCTTTTGTGAGAAATCTTTATCCTTCATTTGAGCCCCCCTACTAATTTTGATACAGGGCCCCTCCAAGGCTACTCCACTGCACAGAATACTTTTAGAATGGTCTCGGTTTGGGTTCCACCCGGGCGTCGATTGTGTTCGATCAATCGTGTTCGATTCCTCGGCTGGCTAAGTCATCCATCACCACACAAGCAAAATTTTCCGCTTGGTGTGGTGGTGGTAGGAGATTTTTAAACATTGTTGGGTTATTCGTAACCCGGGAATGTTTGCCATTATTTTGAAAAAGTTAAAAAACAAATAGTAAACACAAATATGTTGTATTTTATTGGACATTTCGAGGCACTGCTGAAAACCGCTGAGCAGTGATGTTTTGTCAATATCATCAAACCAATGATGATGCAAAAATATGTGGGTATAACTAATAATCTGTTAACAAATAAATGTTTTAAATTTTTTTACAAATAAAATAAAGACACAGGTTTTCAACTCTGAATTAAATACTTTCCAAGAACCCTCCAAGATTTTTCGAAAAACTTTTCAAAGAAAAATATCATTCTTAGGTTTGTAAAAATTACCTTCGAATTCAACAAATAAAAATCAACGTGTTATTTACATACCTCGATTCGTTTCCTTTGTCGGCAGGAAAGTTTTGGTTATTATTATTTTTTGTCATTATTCAGCCCTGAATGTGGGTTATTTTATTCTTTAATATATTCATAATTCTACTTTGTTCCACATTTAAATTTCAAATTTGCACTTCGAGCGGCAAAAAGTATTCCGCTGGTGTCAAGTTGCTTAATGTTATTCATCAGAGAATCCCTTTAAAATGTTCCGACACCTGTGAGTGCGCACACTCCCCCATTCCTGATTCTTCACTCCGTCACTTACGGAAATTATCATACTGCCTTGCTGTAATCCAAAATTAAAATACCACGTGAGTAATTGGATTGAAATGGATTTCTTTAAATCCATCCAAGTACATAACGAAGGTCCTGAGGTCATTTAAAATAATATATATATAGTATATTTGCGGCGCGTTCCAAAGTGGAAGATACTTTCAGTATCGTCCTGGTGTAAGACCATCATTCAGAATTGGAACGTTGCTGAATAGCCAGGTACTCCCCTACATTCCTCTTCTCCATCTCCTTCCTCTCCCCAATACGTTCAGCCTCACAACATACCCCAATTGGGATGCCATAGTCTAACTGGTTCCAGACGGGAGCAGCTGAGACTCCTGTGAGATATTCACATAAAAAGTTACATACATACTGACAGAATGCAGTTATAAGAACTCAGTTAATATTCAAATAGATACTTAAAATTACGCGTAGGTAATACTACTACGTCAAAAGATACAAATATCAACATAAAATTACAATTAAAACAAAAAAAATTGTATTGTAAAAACTTATTCAAATGACAAATGATACTAACACAGGCACGAGACATAAAGAAAGACAGACATATGATACGTAATATAATGAGCTCAAATTTTTCTAAATTTGTGTAAATACTTGTCCAAAATGTCTACTTCAGCACACTGTCTAATGTAAATAATTATCCAAATTGTCAACTTCAGCACACTCTGTCATTTTATATAATCGTAATGCTGTGTGGAAAGTCTTTATAAGGAAAGTAAGTAGGTGTTGAACCTGGGACTTAAACTAATATTGTAGTTATAGGAGAAAGGAAGAAAACGTAGAGGCCGGCCAATCATTCCACAGCCGAACAAAATAACGAATCGAAGAAACGACCGAGTAAGTTTTTAGTGCACCGATGTTAGCACTCCACCAGAGAAGTTGTGAGATCCTGCGATACGAAGCGCGAAACGTCGCGGTCGGTCGTATCGCTAATAACAAAATGCCGTCATCAAATCCAAAGCCCGTATTCTCACGTATAAGTTAATTAAAAAAGGGTACCTACATAGTTACAATTATTTCAACCTACGTCATAATAATATTCTCGTAAACATTTCGCAAAAATAATATGAATTATTTCTTGTCAAATTTGAACCAAACTCTTGCGTGGGTATATTATTTGTTTAAATGTACGCGTAAATCGTAAAAATTCGCATCTCAAAAACATGTTTAATATCTATCATTACAATAATCACATTACGAAATGAAAATAAGAGATTATTTTTTAAATTACTCGGAAAGTTTCACTCGTTGCCAGCTAAAATCAAAGAATGAATGCTGTATTTTAAATATTATGTAGCTAACATGGAGATTTTTAAATACCAGAATATCAGAGAATCAAAGTACCAAGAAATAGGTAAGTCGTTTTTGTAGTTTCTAAAATTCATTAACCTGAAATATAATTTTAAAGTTTGTTTGAAGACTCGCCACTGAATGAGAATTTATGTAGATTTCGGAAAATGTTGATACTTGAGTATTTTTTAAGTATAATGAAGAAGCCATTCATTCAGATTATCCGGATCGTCTACTGCGGGGTTTGTAGTGTTGAGGGAGGTTCTACCTCTCTACAGTCTACATCTGGGGGAGGCTGTATTGTTACGGGCCCACGCTGTTAGCTCTAGCTCTGGTGAGATAAGTAAAATGTACTTGAAAGTTTTACGGATTTTCACTCTTTATTTTAGGAAATTTTCAGGAGATTCAGGAGGTGATGATAAAACAGTAAAGGATGTACAAACATGTTTTTGGTAACAACTAAAATATCGTCTCTAGATATATTATAATAAAATAGATTAGGCGTACGAAACATATTTCTTACGCCTAATCTAATTTATTATAATGCTAGAAGTTTTTCCTATACACAAAAGTTACAATGGAAGTTAATTTTTGTAATAATTGTAACTTTCTTATATAGGTAAAACTTCTCGAAATTTTTAAATTAGAGTTAAAGAATATATAAGATGTTTAAATAAAAATAATTATTCAGAATTTGCCAACCATATTTTTGAAACAAGTCATTCTTTTGATATTAATAAAGGTCTTAAAATTTTACATACTAACACTACGGGCATACAATTAGATAATTTAGAAATTTTAGAAATTAGAAAAGCGTTAATAGTAAATGAAATATTATAAATTACCAAACATTTTTTTAAAATAGCCTACTTTTAAATTTATTTCTTATTGATACTTACAATAATTATAATTATTTATCTTGTTATTTAGATTGCCTGCTTTTATTGTTTTTAATTTTATACATCATTAAATAATTTTTATATTTAATTTTATATAACTATTTTTTAAGCAATTAATCATCTCTGCTTTTTAATGTTTTGTCTTTGTTTTCATTTATTGTCGTTTATTTTTTTAAATTAACAACTTAATAACATTGTTTTTGAAACATGTCAATATTGTTAAATATATAGAGGTGTAAACTAAGTTATTTGATTTTCATTATATTTAATGATGCCACAAGTATTTTTGCAAAGTTTGAAGAAAAAATTATTAATATAAATTAGTAGCTTAAGTCGCCCGGTCTTTACACTTAGAACTTTGTTGAAAATTTGTGATAAAATATAAAAATTTGTTCACTTTGTTGTGATAGATCAAACTGGCCTGGCCTAAGCCTAACGTGGATTGGCTCGGACGTGTTGGATTGTTTCCGATTCGGACCGTGTCCAAATGGCTCCGTCGTGTATGTTCAGCTTTAGGGTGTGCAATATGCATTATATATTTCAATTTTTAAATGAAAAGGGTATCGCTTTCGAATAAATTGTTGTTTATCGTCACCGATTAACACATTAATTAATTAAACACCTACCTCTTTCTTGGAGGAAATATGTGCTCAACCTAGGATGTTCTTTTTTGCTCTTCATAGGATGGTTTTTGCTGAAACACTTTGTAAACCATTTCATAGTTATATAAACTTCTGTTTCGTGTTTAATAATAAAATGAAGCGTTGGCCTGTGGGCGAGGAGGTAGTGGGTGAGTCAACCCACACCCACGTGTCAAAACATCTTAAAAAACAATTTGTAAAATAAACCATTTAGTTTTCGCCACCCTTTACTTTTTTAATATTGGAAGGAAGAACGACGGGAAGCGGAAAACAAAAAAAAAACATTCAATTAGGTTCTAATTCATTTTTCCTTCCGTTTTCGTTTATTTTTCAAGCTTTTAATTTTTAAACGGCGTTTTTCGGCAGCACAAAAATAACACTTTTTGCCTTTCTTTCTGAATTTTTTGGCGACACAAAAAGGGCTTGTTTACCTCATCAGTATCTTACTGACCTGGAAACCCTCTTTAAATTAAATTAAATGTCTAGGTATCAGTGGCAGTTCGTAACTTTTCAGTGAATTAGAGTGCCAAGATTGAAAAATACGACATTAGTTATATTGTATTTATTACGAATTACGACTGTAGCCGAAAATGCTTTTTTTTCCATATTCAATTTTTCTTGTGAAGATTTTCTGGATTCTTTAATGGGGATAACATCAATAATGCTGAATATTTCAATCTTAGCACTATAGCTGAAAAGTCACGAACCTCCCCTGCCAGGTACATAGGTGACACCATACTAACTAAACTAAATTACAAAGGTGCTAATCGTGTGATAACTACCATCACAATTCATCCGTTCAGAACTAATGAAAATATGACACAACTCACCAAATCAATTACGACACTATACCCAAAAACATATTCAGAATCTTAACTTGTTACGAATATTAAAGTTGTTTCTAAATGAATACCTCCCAAAGTTATTAATTCATCGTCTAGAAAAATATAATCTGGTGCTCACCACTAACTTTATAGTTGAAAAATGGGTTATAAAATTTTAAAACTTTAAAAATTGTTGTAAATAAAATATATTAACATATATGAACCTAAGGTTTTTGTTTTTATTAATCTTAAATATGAAGAACTTACATCCCCAGGTGTCGGTTTGAAAAAAAAGTTACATTATTAATACATTTACTTGAGAATATTATAGATTATAGATACGAATTCGCCGGGAATGATTAAAATGTGAGTTTTTAGCAAACAAAAATTAATAGGGTTGTTTTCCGCCTAAAACGGACTCTTCACCGAACTGAAGTGTTATCATTTTTAGACACATCTCGTTGAATTTCAATTTGTTTTCTTGATTTAATGAAAGAATTATTGAATTGAATGAAATCTTTGAAGTAAAAATTAATCTACTTTCCGGCATCCGAACGAGCTGAAACTCGGCAGAAAGACTCGTTGTCGATGGTAACGCATTTTATCAACTTTTGGTAGCACTCATACAATTACACGCGCGTACAAAAAATGTAGACCGGTTAATATACGAAATAGATGTCGGTACTATCCAAATTGTATTTCGCTTAAGTGTTAGCGGTGTTGACTCCAGTCATTGGAGAGAAAGGTCCAATCATCAGTCAAATTATATGTATATCAGGTTTTGAAGGCATTTTAAAAATTCACAGCAGTTTAAGAGCTAGTCCCTTAGGAGGAAGGTTCAATGCTCTGTCAAACAAAAAAAAATTAATTTGGCTAATAGCCGGCCCAAAAGATGGTGCAACTAGGCCGAAAATTATTATAGTAAAAAACTTTATATTTTTACCATACTGTTTTTTTTCTAGATATAGAAAACTTATTAGGTCACTCTTAAGACTACTACTTACATCTTTAAAACGAGGTGACTGCCTATAGCTGAGGCTTAATTCTCGAATAGCGATCAAGAGTTATTCGTTATGCGCCATCCGCGAACGAAAAATTACCTGTCGTCTTGTGTGTTGTGTAAATGTTTCATTTACAGGTATTATTGAATGTCGAAGATTTGAAGAGATGATTATATTGGCAACGTCACATTTCTATTTTAAAATTACGACCACACTTTCTTTGAAATGGCCGACGGGTAGAATACTCGAAACCAAAAACGGCTGCTAACAGTGGTAACCACCCGCGGAAAAGAAATGTAATGATGCTACTACCTGCAAAACGACTTTGCTACAGATTCATTGTGAAAATAATGTTCACGTTAAAAGTCTCAAACCTCCGGCGAAACATTCTTGTTGGTCTCAAAGCATCTGCCTTAGCTTATTCCACATTATGTATTGCAGCCTACATCGCCGGTAAATCAGCTATTATATAGAACCTTAAGGCGCCGCATCTGCGCTCAAAATAAAGACGATGGAGAGATACGTAATTACGAATGTTGGAGGAGTGCGCTAATATTTAAAGCGATAAAATCGATGCGAAAATTATGAAAATGTTTAATAAAACACGAATCGTTTTAAATAGAGCAAAAATCTCATGGAAAGCGTCTTAAGTATCACTTAAAGAATCATTGTGAATTTTTTCACAACTATAACTTGTAAAATAACCGAACAAACGTGTTTATAATCAATTTCGGAGCATACTCTGCGATTTTTTTCAATCGAGGTAATTTCATATAATTTGCGTTTCGGCGTAGAACGCGTCTAGATATTATCTTAAAAAATAACATATATATTTTTAAGAGCTTAAAAACTTCAAATGTTTAAGAGATATGTGGAAGAAATCGTGGAAATTCGGGTAGCGGCGCGGCTTAAAACAACTTAAAATATATGATGCCATATATATGAAGATTTATTTCTTTTGAAGAATGCGCAAAAAACCAACTTCGGTTAGGATACAATGTACTTGATTTTGACTTTTTGACTTGTGTCGACTGGTTCGAATAACTCGTTGTTCGAGTGGAATGACTTTTGAAGTTTGGCGTCTAAGTATGTTTGTACCTTCGACGAGACTCGAGAACAGTAAAATCGGCGGCGATTGCGAGAATCGAATCGAAGAATCGGGCCCCAGTACCTATAACAATATCCAACACCTATATATTTTTTATGTTGGTAGTCAAGACGAAGAAGATGCGTAAACCACAAAAAAACCTTCAGAAACAAAATTGGCATGTTCCTACGTAACCATATTATTTCAAGGAATGTTTTTTCAAAACAACATTGATCTTCGTCAAATGGTTTCAACTTGGTAAATACAATGTTGGCATTTGTTACCAACAACTCGGCAATATTGGATTTCATTTCACCCAAGGCAGGTGCCATTATAGCATTTCAATTATAAACTGTTGTTCGTTTGTTGATAAATCTTCAAAAGATTTATTTATTTATTTCTTTATTAAGACATACACAGTAACATTATAATACAAGTTATAAGATGTTAAATTTTTACATGGTTATGTACTTATTATGTAAGTCATAGAATATCATTTGGTAGTTACGCCTGAAATATGTAATAACGGGTTTTAAAACTTAATTAGTGAAAGAACAAGTAATAATAATAAAAATTAAGAAAGGGAGGGGGGGGGGGGGGCATAAAGAGACATTTAAAAATCAAGAATTATATGCTCACTGGATTGTAATTGACTAATTTTAATTTTTTTTTTATTTACAAAAAGATACATAAATTATAATAAATTTTATACAATAATTAATTACATAATACATGTATTTGATGTACCCTCATAAATAAGCAGGGCTTGTGTGTATGGGGGGTGTTATTACATTGTTTCAATTTATTATTTTTTATTCAGTTCAAATTTTCAGTATAGTTTTTAAGCTGAGTATTAAATTTTTTTATGTTACTGTTCATGTTTCTGATTTTTTCAGGTAATGAATTAAAAAATTTAACTCCGAGATATTTATGATTTAACTATCCTATTGTTTTTTTTTACATTTTGGAATAGGAAGTATTGATGTTTGTCTAAGATTTCTGTTATTTTTAAAGGGTGCAACTTTATTTTGAATATTATCTTTATAAATTTGTAATATTGCGTGATATGCACTTAATTTTCTGACCTTAAATTGTTTGAATAACAGTTCTGATGAATATGAGTAGGCTTTTTTTAAAATTGTTTTTATTATTAGTTTTTGAGATATGTAAATTGTTTGTGTTTGATATGTATATGTACTGTATAATTTTTTGAAATTTTTTTATTATTTAATAAATGTTACAAAAATTGCATGTTTTTGTGCATTCTATAAAGTTTTTTTGTTAAAAAATATATATTATTTAATAAGTCTCATACTTTTTTTTTAGCAAAGCTCGTGTTTAGAAGGCGGAGACAACGAATGTAGATAATAATTTTTATTTAAGTTTAAGTAATATATAATTTTTTTTAATATACATATAGATCAAATAATGGATAATTAAAAGTATACAAAGAAAATATCGTATATATCATATTTGCATCTTATATATATATAAAACATATAATAGAGCGAATGTAGCAGAATGAAGAGGAGATAAAAAAGAAAGGAGAAAAATAAAGAAAGAAAAAGGATATCAGATATATTATAAGATGTAGTGATTGTAATACGTTATATATAAAGAACCTTTATTGATTGTTTGAATTTTTTATAATTTGTTTCCAATCTTAAATGAACTGGTAATTGGTTAAACCATTTAACTCCAATATATTTATAGTATTGTTGAGCTGTGGTGGTGTTACAACGCGGGACAGTCATAGAGTCCAGGATATTTGTTCTAATGCTGTTTGAAAAAGGAGTAAAGCTCTCATTATTGTAGCAATCTTTGTGTATTTGTAGAATTGTAATTTTTTTATAAATAACTTGTAGTGAAGGTACTTTAAAATCTTGAAATAATTTGATAGTGGGGTAATGGTAATGGTTTTATTTTGGAGGGGTGCAGACAGTAGCGTAGCTAGCATGGGTGGTACCCGGGGCGGATGTCACCCCCCCCCCTATGAAAGGTTGACTTGAGAAATTCAAAACGCTAATTTCGACTTCATAAAATTAATTGGTCCATCCTGGGGGGAGGGGTGGGGGGGGGGGGGGGGGTGACAGATACGTTCACCGTTTGTCTCATTTTCGACTATTGATATTTAGTATGTAAGAAAGAGGGGCAGCATTACATGACTAAGAACAAAAACAATCAGCGCTTGGCAGGGTTCAAAAATAAGTAGAATGTGGTTTAAAAGGAAGGTAATGTAAATACGAATGTTAGATGACTCCAGATACTAATATCTACAGCCTGTATGTCGGATGAATATTATCAGCTCATATGTTGGATTAATATCTACGAACTTCAGAGTGTGGACTAATATCTACAGAGCTAAGGTCGGACGAATATCTATGACGGTCCCAGTGGTGACTAATATCTATGGAGCGTAGGTTGGAGCAATATCTACAGAGGGCAGCTGAGCAAGAGGTTGTACGGAAAAGCATAAATTACTTCAAATACCTAATTACTAATTACGTAAAGGCTTAAACGTTTAAAGTACGTACATGAAGTTTTTGCATAATATTACGTATTTTGCTGTTTACGAGGACAATAATTTGTTGAACAAACATGGAGGTCATAATACAAAGATATTTATTTATTTCGAAATACACGGCACCACAACCTAACCTAACCTAACCTAACTGACATAGAAATGGTCATGGTAACAGACTAAATAATTTAGAAGCACTCGAAATAAAGAAAGCTGTTAAAACAAAAACCCAAATCCTTAATAATCAGCTAAATGTGTCCAATAGTCCGATATTAGGGATTTTTACATACATACATACATAAATAAGGTTTTTTAAATTGCATACGCAATATTACGTTATTCCAATATGCTATACATAATAGAGAAATCCAGTCCAATTTTTTTATTTTTTTTAATGAATAAAGACCTTCAAACTTAAATAACTGCATTTTTATTTTTATTTTTATAGTTAGTTTTAATAGTTAAAATAATTGTCAAAGTTTTAATTTTTAAAGACTCCCAGAAACGCACCGTATCTATGGTGGTCTAATTTTTTTACTTTTTAAGTTGTCATTTTGAATCAGTGATGTTATGTCGAGGGAAATTTCCCTAGATCTAGGGGAGAAAAATATTTTTTAGGGATAAGGGAAATCAGGACAAAATCTAGGGAAATTTCGAACTCTGGCAAAATTTTTATTACATATGACAGTATTACTGGTATTATTTATATATATACGTATATATATTTTTTGGAATTCCTATGAATCTTAATTATTTTTCATGTACTTACATGCCATGTTATTTTTAACACTGACAACTCAAAATGATATTAGGGAACGTACCCATACTACGTGACACGTTCGGTGGGGGGGGGGGGGGGGGGTCTTCAAAATACCACGCTTGGTACAAATGAGCGGCGGGTTGCTTATGATTTTTATTTTGCAAAGTGTTTTTTTTTAATTTGGAATTCAGTTTCTAATTCAGTGGTGAGTGTATTCGTACTTTTAAATTATTACTTCACGTAGCAAAAAGTGTTTTATTTGGAAAATCACGGTATTATTAGTATATTTACCAAGTTCCGATATCTTTCCAATTAATTATCATATTAATTAACATATAACAGGATTAGTGTTACACAATCAGGTGGCTAAGTAGGTAATTGCGTAAATGTGAAATTCTAGGGAAATTTCACTTCTAACTGTTGGCAACACTGTGAAGAACGCAGAATAATCATGGCGGAATGCTTTGCAATGACTTTTAGGTGTGAGGTGTGTTTTTTATTCAAGATTAACTGCTTTTAATATAGAAAAACATTGATAAAATGTCCACATTTCACCGCTACTGTTATTGTATTTAATCAAAGTGCAATATAAAAACAATAAATCATCTCTTTCATTGCAAATACATGTGACGTCGTGTTTTGTGTCAGGTGTTACTTTGTAGGTACATTGTTTTATGTATAATACATACAGAAACACTGGTATTTATAACACACTGATCATGACGAGTGTGTAACAACTTGTATAAAAAGCCCTACACTAAAAACAATTTGAAAATACATAACTAAATGTCAAAACATGACATGACTTTAACCTCAAATAGACAAAATTTATTGCAGATTGTCCGCAAATATAGCCCTTTTCATAAATTGTTGAGGGCCTAAATTATGTTTCAATAAACACAATAACTATTATTTATCTAAATCTCTATAAACAGTATGAAAATAAACCAAAAACACGAAATGTTGAATTGCATAGGTACGTGTGCACTTCAAGTCATTTCAAATGTCAATACAATACAATACACAGGTGACAGGTTAACTGTGACGTCACGGTTAACCATTTCAGTAATGCCAACTTAACGCTGTGTTTTGTGAAGAGGTTTAAAAATGCACTTTTTAATAATTTATTAAAAACTCTGCATTTAATATTATGAAATAAAACTTATATATTCAGAATCAGCGTTTTTTGGTCTATATGAACATATTTTTTTAAAGCCATAATATTTTTCACTGGAGTTCCTTATTGCAAATCCAATCTCTGCTACTGCTGTAGATATTCGTCCACAGTTTGGTCCTCATAGATTAATATCTATATGTCAGCAGTTTGAGCTGTAGATATTCGTACGCAATTTGGTTCTCATAGATATTAGTCCGATTTGTTCAGTTTTTGGAATTCCTGTAGATATTAGTAGAGGCCTCCCTGTTAGATTGAGCGAATAAATATAAAATTAGTTAATGATTAATAGGCGTAAGCGAAAATATTGTATAAAGCATGAATTATTTAAAAAAGAGCAAAAATCTCTCGGCAAAGAGTTACAAGTTTAGTATATTTAATAAGTATACGCAAGCAGTTAAATAAACACTGAATTTGCTCATACTACAACATGTTAAATAACAGAACCAGAAATTTCGGAGCATACTATTGCGATTATTCTGTGGAGGGAATTTCATATAATTCCTTTTTCGGCTCGGCAATTGTAAAATGATTGTCTTATATTTTTAAAGATCTTAAAAACTAAAGTGTTCAAGAGAAATATGTTATACATCGGTACAAATTTGGAATGCGGGGTCTGGCAGCCAAAAGGACTAAATAACGGGTATGATGTCGAAGGATTAGCCTTTATTAGTCTGATTATTTGAAATTAATTATAATACTTTTTTACGTGAACACCGTTCAAGAGCCCCAACTATCCTCGTCTGGAGCCAGTGAGACTATGGAATCCCCAATAGGGGTATGTTGTGAATCTGCAGGTAGTAGGGAGGGGAAGGAGATGGAGAAGATGAAGGTGGGGTGATACCTGGCTATTCAGATCTGCCACCAAAGATGGCTAAAGCCATTTCAAGCAATGTTTCAATTATTAGAAAATTATTAAAAAAATGCTAAGAGAGTTATCTTTTAAATATGGATTACAAGAACATATTAGATCATGCGACCCGCGACTTGAATACTTCAAAATTAATACACTTAAAATCAGAAGGCAATTGACTGATCTAATATGTTTACATAAAATAATTCACAGCCATCTTGATCGTTCATTGTGTGTTAGCAATATTGATATAAATGTACCCAATTTCCATTGCTTAAGACGCCATAATTATGTTTCACCTGAATATATTTAAAAATAATATCGCTTATTTTAGCCCTCTGACCCAAATGTGTCGACTATATAATTTAGTAGAGTGTGCTGTTAATATTATAATTTATATGGTTTCAAAAAAATGCTCTGCGATTGCTGATAAATATGTTCTAATTTATTATGTATCATTTGTGTCTTTAATTATGTTTTTTGACTTGCCTCTCTGTAATTGTCAATTGAGTAATCTTTTTATTTTTTTAATTTTCTATTTCTAACTGTTTTTTGTTTTATTTTATCAATTTTTTATTTAAACTGTTTAAAAATTTAACCATTGTATAATTTGGCAGATTGATTTTATATAAATTTTTACCTGTTTGTCTTATTTGTATAATAAACTGAATTTTTATAACTGGGTTGTTCTCACGTGTGTGAGACCAATCTGTGAAAACCCAGTATAAATAAATAAATAAATTATACCAGGGCGATACTGAGAGTATCTTCCACTCTGGAACGTGCCGAAAATACAGTACATATTAATTTTGATTAATTTATTATGAAGTATCACAAGTCACAAGTTAATCGTTATGCGTATCTTCGGACCGGTTTCAGAAAATGGATTTTGGCGCAGACGTTACAACAATGAACTATATACTCTGTTTAAGGATCTAAACATCACAAAATTTATTAAACTGGGAAGACTTCGGTGGCTGGGTTATGTAGAGAGAATGACCGAGCATCAAGCACCAAAGTCCCTGCTGAACCCAAGACCGACAGGGCGAAGGAGCCTGGGAAGACCAAGATTAAGATGGAGCGACAACGTCCTCAAAGATATACTCGTATCTACCTTGGAGCTTCTAAACTGGAGAGAATGGCCCAAAACCGAGATGAGTCTTCCTTCACTTCCTTTACAACCCCTGGTGAGTCTTGAGGAGGCCAAGACTCACCAGGGGTTGTAGATGATGATGATCACAAGTTAATCAAATAAGGCGCCGGGATTCAAACTAGTCGAAGGCATTGCCTCTCGCCCACAGGGGCCATCGGAAAAAAAGTAACTAAAAAGAATTTGGCCACCAAACTCCCATTCCAGGCCTAAAAAAGAATGGTTCTATGAGAACATCCACAATTGCTTGAATGCAATATGAAAATCGATCAATCAATTGCCATTGAAATGATTATTTTTGATTATTGGCTACCCTCCCTTAAAATTTGTCATTACAACGGTAACGAACTTCAGCATAGCTATTATTATTTTCCCGTGATTGTTTGTACGGACGAATGTTTCAAATACCTTAACAACGAAATACTGGGCCTCTTACCTTGACTCAAATCAAGTTAGCCCATTTCAACAAGGGATTCATTAAACGCTAACCACTTATTCAACTAGTTAACGCACAAGTTTGGTTTGGGATGGTTTGAATATAGTTGGGAGATCTTTGGAGAAAAGGAATTCATTATGGTATTCCAGGAGAGTTGGAACCTACTTTGGAGAAAGATAAATAATAAATTCCGGAACTTCCTTACTTGCTAATTCAGTACTTACCTTCGATATAATGTACCAAGAAGTCCAAAGCGCGTAATTGGATCTTAACTTAACGAAAAACAACCACTTAAACTTCATTTAATTTTTTTTGAAGTATTACAGCACCTGCGAAGCATCAAACTGCGCTCATTGGCCGCTTTGATTATGATGTCACATTTGAAGGCTCCTATTGGTTGAGATATGAAACGGAAATGACGCTAGGTCTGCGCTTATTGGCCGCTTTCATTATGATCTCACCTTTCAAGGCTCCTATTGGTTAAGATTGTTTTGGTAAAGTTTCGCTTCTGCTGCGTGTGAACTGTAGGTAATCGATTTTTTTTAAGGAAAGACAAATATTCCCGGGTTACGAATAACCCGACAATATTTGAAAATCTCCAACTACTACTACAGAAAGCGGAAAATGTTGCTTGTGATTGAGGACTTTGCCAGTTGAGGAATCAAACACGCGACGTCCGGTGGGACCCACAGTCAACTCAGCCACTGACCGGTCGTTTTGTGCGGACTTTTCTACATGAATGTATATATAATATTGCCAGTCATTTGAAACCCACGTGGAAAAATGAAAAGCAAAAATTATCAATCAAATGCTCGTTGATAGACATTGGGTTAAAAACACATTTTAAAAGTTTTGATTTAAAACCTTAAGATGAATAACTGTTTGTTTGAGATGGAATACGAATTTGAAAATAGTTTTGTCCGGATAAAAACTCAATTCTATCGGTGTTTCAATCTAATATTGTATTTATGTGCCTTTCTTGAAAGAATTGAATTTTTATGCGGACAAAAGTATTTATTGAAGTGAAACTTCTTTAGCGCCGTTACTGATTTGAAATTTGGATGAAACGGAAATGTGTCACAACTCAGTTCTGCACAAAAGATCGGTTCTAATATAATGCCGTAAATTCGTGCCTAGCGCAGTGGGCAAGTTGCCTGACAAGTCTCGGCGACTAGAGAGACAGACATCAAGTGAACGGAGGTTCAAATCCTACGAAATCCAAAAAAAAAAAATTATTTATGTGAAATCAATATCCAATCTTCAAATCACTTTAAAATAAACAGGCAAAAGAAAAAAAGCGACATCTAGCAACTTTCTAGTTTCACTTCTACCGCGTGTGAATTACACACTATGTTTTTTTATATTCTGTTTATACGTGCCCAAACAAAAAAATTATCCTAATATTTTGAAGTGTGCCTCGGAAAAAGGTTATTATCCTAAAATAACATGTGTCTTCTACGATGAACAAGCAAATATGTACAACATTAGATTGAATCACTAATACACCTATACGCCTTTCCCGAAAGAATTGGGTTTTCATATGAATTGTTGAGTTCCAAAACCCACCCTAACTGAGTTTCTGACTTTCGAGTAAATCACACTCTGATGAGTTTTCATGAATTCGGTTATTTTATTTTACACGTTAGCACGATCTTGTAATAATTACCTGATACAGTTGCTTTTTTCTGTTTAGGGAACGTACCCATCAAACGTGACCCACTTTTTGCAATTTTTAACCCCCCCCCTCCCGGTGACTAAAAACCTAAGCCCCCCGCCGCTCATTGTGACCAAGCATGGTATTTTGAAGATCCCCCCCCCCCTGAACGGGTCACGTAGTATGGGTACGCTCCCTTACATGTTTAATATTATATTTGAAAAACGTGTTATAAATTTCATTAGGGCGGATTTCGGAACTCACTTTCAAATACGGAGGGTTTTGGAACTCATTGAGTTAAACGCGGAGGATTTAGGAACACCCATTTTTTTGTATTTATATGCTGTGTTGGCCAGTGCAGAGGAGTGAACATGTTGAAATCATATTTAAAAATATTATATTACAAAAATAAAAGTTTTTTTTTTACATGAACTTCACACAGGAGGCCCTGAGGAAAATAATTTCCCTCAGGGGAAATGTCATCTTTGGGGATGCTGTGTGGAGGGTGTTTTAAGGAAAGGAGGGAGTGGAGAGTTCTGGGAAGGAAAGGGGTTTAAGGAGTGGGTAGGAATCTGGGATTCAGTGTGTCCTGGTCATCCACCTCCAAGACTTAGACAAACCTCACCCCAAGAACCCGGGCACCCCTGCTAAATCACCAAACGTAGCGAACCACTTGGGGTGACTTATGGAAGAGGTGTTGGTCATCCAATAAAGGTTCCCGGGGCGGCGGTACCCATTCCCGCCTCCCAAGTTGTGAACAACAAGTACACAACTTATTAGAAAATACATATACCCATACACATACCTACACATACGCATACCTACATAGCACGCATACATACTGTCACTGCTTGGGATTGGTATTAATATTGTTGCAAATTTCTTTCCTACCCATCCCTATTGCCTACCCGTCAAGCTTACCCACAGTCAGTCTGAAATAAACTCCCGCCGCAACAAACAGCATTGTGCTTCCGCAATCGGTTAATCGCCATTAAAAACAACTCCCGCCGTGTATTATAAAATAAACGAAATTCACGACTATTGCTGTTTTGTGCCTGTTGGATGGTAGAGGAAGCAGACAAGTGCATTGCCACCCCTACAAGTTCTTTTACCCTTTTCGGTGAGTCCTTTCCTTTCTATGCCATATGTATTTTATCATTTCAGGCAGTGATAGTAACACAAAATCAAGGTCCTTCGCCAGTCATTTTTTACACAAACATATTAATCCACTCTACACAATCATAATATCATTCACACATTCATACACTGTCTCATATATACTCTTCTATTATTTTGACTCTTGACGTGGCCCGTCTCAAGTATCTGATTCATTTGATCGTGCCACGTCTTCCTCCAGCGTCTTCTATCATTCACATTTGCGTCACATATTCTTCTTACACTAATTTCTTCGTTCATTTGCTCTACATATCCAAAACATCTGACGGTCCCTTTGTTAATCTTACTCATTACCCTTATATCAGCCTTGCATTCTTTGCGGAACTCAACACTTCTCACACGATCATACATGGTTTTACCGTATATAAGCCTCAGGGATCTCATTTCAACGGCATTCAGTATGCTTTCATCCTTCCTCTTCCGGTTCCATGCCTCACTGCCAAACATCAGGGTAGGTACCAGCACTCCATTGTGGACTGCTAGCTTCGCTTCTTTTGACAGTTTTTTTTTTTATTTACGCCAACGGCATTCAGTCCTCCATTAATGGAGTTACCTGTATTTTAATATCTGTGTCAGCCTTCCATCTTTCGTATCTACCCAAATACACAAACTCATCCACCTGCTCCAAGTTTTCATCATTCACCACAACATTGCACGTTGGTTTCGTACTCTCTCTTTTAAACATCATAACTTTAGACTTACTTACATTCATCATTATTAACTTATTTTTCATATAAAAATGTAACAATAGTTAAGATAAGACATATTAGTTAGACGTTATAATTATATATCTATGGTTTCAGAGCATTGTTTTAAAAAACTTATTATGCGTTATTTTTTCAGACCAATATAGTTTTCTCTGGCTTCACCTAAACTCAAATGAAAAGTTTCTTGTTGTGAAATTTCCGAAAGCTTTTTGGAGATTTCACCGATTTTTTGTGGAAACTGAGGTATTCTAACTATTTCTAATCGATGCCATATTTTTTTCCAACAAATTTTTGACATTCTTCAATTTATCTAGAAAAAATAACGGCCAAAAAAATTTTAAACAAAAAGAATTGGAAACTTCAATGAAATTCGGATAATATAGCTTCCTTGATTTATCAGGAAGTTATTCACAGTAGTGTAGCTAGGGGGGGGGGTGGTTAAAAATCTGTTGTTTTATTTTCGTTCTTAGTGTTTTTAAAAGTGTTGAAATGGATAGATAGTTTTTTTTAATAAACAATAACTGATAAACGCAAAACCCGAAAACAAATAAAGCAGAATCGATCGATAACTGAATGAAAAAAAATTATCAATTACCTGTATTTTTTTTTCTGTATTTCACTGTTATGTGTACAATGTACATAAATGAATAATAATAAATAATAAGTAATTTTGAGGATTTCAATAGCTAGTAATGTTATTATTTTTTATCAAGTCGAAATTTGTGTTTTGAATTTCTCAAAGTCAACTTTAATGGGGGGGGGGGGGGTGACACCATGTTCTTTATTGGGGTGACTCCACTATAATTAGACATGATTTTGTTGAGAAATTAGTAGAATAAGCAAGACAAAAATTAACGATCCGGTCCAAAATTGTAGCAAATAATCTAGCAGACATTGTGATTTCATTGAAATACTGACTTTTGGTTAGCTGTCTCAGTTACGGAGTATTTTGGAACTCAGGCACATATTCAAACACGATTTATATAGAAACTAGAAGACTTTTAGAAATAATAACAACGACATCGCATTCGAATAAAAAAACTATTTTCGTATTCATATTGAATTGATTGATTAATTGGATTGTGAATTTATTGATCTTAATATTCTACGGCGTAACTTGTAAAAAGGATTTTTTCCAGAAATTTACCTTTTCCTTAATTCACCTATGAACGAGTAGACTATGATTTTTTTATGTTTCTGCGCGACCGTTTCGGTAAAAAACTGAATTTTGGATTAGGGGTAAAAATACCCAACCTAATCGAACAATTATTTTTATTTTTTTTACTTTATGAGTAAAATCTCAAATTATAATATTTAATTAAATGAAGACAATATTAGCGAAACTCAATCAAAAATCTAGAGACAGAAAAATCAGAACTAGATATTGGATCCGCTGGGACAATTGATGATGGACACTGTAACGCTGTCCGAAACATTGGTTAAAGAAGGACGAAGCGAAACACGGCGTAACACCCCCGGAACAACTAATGAAAATAGATATAAGGATATAAGAAATATATAAGAAAGATATAAAAAGATATAAGAAAATAGATATAAGAAGGCTATAATAACATCCCTCAATAAAAACCATCAATGTTAGCATAATACCTACTATCGTTCTTCATGGGTTCCATAAAATTTTAATAGCATACTTGATTACTGTTCCACAGAATTATTTTGTGTATTACATGTTTCTAAAAGCCCGTAAGCGCATAATAATATTTAAATAAATTAAGACGACAATATACCCTAAAATATATTCAGAATCTTAACGACGTAAGTAAAGAAGCCGTGTATACAAATTGCGACTCGCGATCCGTGTATTGGACAGACCTACTGTCGAATTTGCCATATCAAAGAAAAGAAGAAGAAGAAGAAAAATAATGTGGGAATCTTAACGACGTAAGTGAAGAAGGCGTGTAAACAAATATAAGCCGCGGCACGGCGTTTTGCACGAACGTACGGTCGAATTCATCCTAGCAGGCCTGGAGATTCGACCTTTCTGCCGCGTTCAATTTAGTTAATTCTGAAGAAAGTGTTACAAATATTTAAAATGTGTCTCCATGTTGTCCTCCCGAAGTTATTAATTCATCGTCTAGAAAAATAAAATCTGGTGCTTACCGTTAACTTTATAATTCAAAATCGGGTTATGAAGTTGTAAAATCGTTGTACATAAAATAAATTACTGGTAAGGTACTGTTTTTATTAATCTAAAATATAAATAACTTGTGCGGTATGGAAATGAAAAAGTTATTATAGTTACGAATTCGCCGAAAATGATTAAAATGTAAGTTTTGAGCAAACAAAAATTATTAGGGCTGTGCACAAAAATTAACACAGAAACAATTTCTAATCATTTCTTAAAAAACAAATCAAGGAAATTATTCAAATATATACATAATACACGGCTTAAAATCAATGAACTCTTACCTAAAAAGTGTTTATCATTTGACAAAGCTTCGAAATGCGACTAAAATATCCAAAAATCTACGCGAAAAAACAACACAATTAAAAAATCTAAATCAACTTAAAATCTGGACTGAAGATTGGATTGTCAACAAAGGTTGTGTAATAATTAGTCAACTATCCATATCCCATACAAGTTCTCTAATTCCGGTATTGTCACCAATACCAATCTGATAATTCTGTCAAGTACTTTCGCTTCCTGTTTATCAAAAAATGTTCTTTGTATTTCGAAATTAAGCCTCGCGATAAATATGCATGTGTTAAAATAAATTGCACTATTGCAAATAAATCGAAGGAAAATAATTCCCCTCATCTTGAGAGATGTTATGTGGAGGGTCTTTTAAGGAAAGGAAGTAGAAGAAGTTCTGGGAAGAAAAAAAATGAGAGGTTGGTAGGAATCTGGGGGTCAGAGTCGCCAGGAGTGACGGATGTATGAATCCCATCAGAAAAAGGAAGCAGTTCTGGGAAGGAAAAAAGGTATGAGGGGTGGGTGGTAATCTGGAGGTCAGTATATCCAAGAGTGACAGACGTATGAATCCGTTCCTCCCACTGCGGTGCAAGGCGATGAATTGAGAGAGTCCGGTTGGAGAGGTCAAAAGATCTCCTTCAACCAATACGGCCCGCCACGCAATGGGCAGACCCAACCGCCGCCAAGACATAGGCAAACCTCATCCCATGAATCCGGGCACCCCTGCTAAGTCTACAAATGTTGTGAACCATTTAGGGCGACGGTTATCCAATAAATGTGTCACGGGGTGGCAGTACGATACCCGCCTCCCAAATTACTTCCATCTCCATCCAAAAATATATGTGAACCTTACTTATATGGATATGCCTAATAATCTAATAAATAAATTATCAATAAATATTTTTAAATTATGGTTTTCATTTTTTTAAATCATTTAGTTAAGTATAAATGCAAGTTTTTTCAGCCACGCAGTCCCCCTTGTTGTTTCTCAGGTACCCCTTCCTGCAGATGCAGCCCGGGTAGCACCCACCCACATAGTCGCAGCGAGTCAGCAGGTCCGATTCCTCGCAAGTATTCTGGCAGCCGTGGTTGTCGCAAGCGCTGTACTCGGCGTTGTCCTGACAGGGAGTCTCCAGTTTTTCTGAAATAAAATATAGGTAATATTTATTTCGGAAAGTCGACAGGCTACAGGATGGAGAAATTTTCTGAGGTCTGAGATGAATAGCACATCGTTCTATCTCATTTCATCCTCTCGTTTCATCCTTCAGCCTCATAAAAAACCCTAATTGGGAATGCCGTAGTCCCACAGGCTCCAGGTAATTGGGACTCTCGTGCGGTACTTCAATAATATAAATACAAAGAACTGCTGTTTCAATAACGTTTCCACGAAGCGGAAATAACAATACGCCAACTTGTCTAATTTAAAAAAAGTTGATTGAACATTTGAAATCAACATAAAAATATTTTATGTTTTTTCTTTTCTTTTTACTGTGTTTAAATGTAGACTGCATGCATTTACTATACATGTGAACAATATCAGCAATACAATAAAAGATAATATTATGTAAAAAAAAGTTATAAATTAATATATTCTTATTGATATCACATATCCTCTTAAAATATTTCATCAGCAATTGAACTGAAATGAAGCGATTATTGTTGTAAAATAACATTATGTACCAACTCCTGCAATATTATCAGCCAATCCAATTGTTAGAATCAACCTTATGTACCTACTTACCATCTTACACCTACCTATTAATAGAAATGCAATATAATTTTTACTACATCTATTTATATTATTACTTTAAAATATCTAAACTACACGTATATCTAATTTAGTAACTGCTACGTTAGTATATTTCTTTATCAATATTTGTTATCATTCATAAGTTTATTTGTTTTATTATTATTACTTTAAAATATCTATACTACATGTATATCTAATTTTGGTAACTGCTACGTCAGTATATTTCTTTATTAATATTTGTTATTATTCATAAGTTTTTTTTTTTTTTTTTTTTTAATTGTTTATTTGGCTTTCACCCATTAAGGGTGATCTTGGCCATTTTTTAAAGTAAGTTACATATTTTTAAAATTATTTACATTTCCAGTTTTTTTGTAAATTAGTTACATTATCAATTTTTTTAAATTATTTACATTTTCAGATTTTTTTAAATTAGGTACATTATCAGTTTTTTAAAATTAGTTACATTTTCATATTTTTTTAAAATTAGTTACTATTTCAGTTTTTTACATGGAATAGATAAATTATATTAGCAAATACTTATAGACAATGGGCCAAGACTTATAACTTATTCATAAGATTATACAAGTTGTACTAACATACAGAGTTGGTATTAGTAGTAATTACAAAATTGTAGAATAGAAAGATGTACAGGTTCCCAAAAATAGGAACCTATACAACTGTACACACAGAGTTGGCATTAATAATAATTACAAAATTGAAGAGTAGGAAGATGTACAGGTTCCCAAAAATAGTAACCTGTACATATTCCATACTTCCATTTTCATACAGAGTAACACACAGAGTTGGTATAATTGTAGAGTAGGAAGATGTACAGATTCCCAAAAAAAGGAACCTGTACAACTGTACATAATAACACTGCTAGAAACAAATGTATACGTATGGAAGAGAGAGAAATCTGATTGATGCTTAAATGTTGAGGCCATTTTTGTAAATAAATTTTGCTAACAAATAGTGAATTTCAGGAGAGTTGAGACTAAGAAGGCAGGGTACACTGGTAGGGAATTCAATTTTAAGTTTTAACAATTCAGGTATGAAGTTTGGAAGTTGGTCATTGATAGGACACTCAAAATAATTATGGTCTAAAGTATCCTCTGAACCACAATCACAATAAGGCGAATTGACTATGTGGAATCTGGCGAGATGACTAAGACAACAAGTATGACCTAAACGCATTCGAATAATGGAAGAGATGTATTTTTTAGGCATGGAAGTGTATTTGTGAAACCAGGGCTTGACAGGAATAGAAGGTTGAATTAAAGAGTACTGGTGACCTTTTAACAAAGAGGATGATTTCCATTCAGAGGACCATTGGCGTTGTAACTTATTTTTTAAAATAGGAAAATAGTCTCTAACAGGAATAGGAATGCTATTTAATGGACCGTGAACAGTGGATTCCTTAGCAATAGAATCAGCCATTTCATTTCCAACAATACCAAGGTGTCCTGGGATCCAGGCCAAGACCACTGACACGTGAGCCAGCGACAAAGAATGCAGGAGGTCTCTGATAGAGCAGGTAAGAGAGTCACTAATGGAATTGAGAGGGGATGCGCTTATTTTTTGTAATGAGTTAAGTGAGTCTGAAAGGATGAGGGCATTTCTAATGTTGAGAGATTTGACGAGATGTAAAGCTTCTATGATAGCTATGCATTCAGCAGAGAAAATGGAACATTCTTTGGGAAGTCTGTGTGGGAAACACAATTTCCTGTGAGGAGCATAGACACTGGCCCCACAATGGGAGTCCGAACTGAGTTTGGAACCATCTGTGAAAAATTTTATATAATTTGGCCAGTTATTTTCAATAATTTAGTTGAATTCTGCATTATTGGATTGAACTGAGTTTTTAATATTTTTTTTACATATTCCTATAAATTGGTGCACCTTTGGATAGAAAGTAAGACTTTTATAGGGATAAGAGTATAAGCGAAGAGATTCATTGCGATAGGAGTTTGTGGAAACATCCAGGAAAGTGTTGAAGCAATTATAGAAAAGGGGAGGGGAATGTTTTTTCCAAAATGGATTCAAATTAACCTCATACTTTAACAATTGAAGTTTGGGAATCAAGGGATGAGAAGTTATTGAGCATGTTTTGAAAATATATTTTTCTGCTAGGCATCGCCTTCTTATATTTAAGGGAGGTTCGCAGCATTCAACTTGCATTGCGTTGATTGGGGAAGATTTCATGGCTCCTAAGATAAGGCGAAGAGATTTAGACAGAATTTTATCTAATTTAAGCGAATTTGAAGTGGACATTCGATCAAACAGACAAGATCCGTAATCAAGATGGCTTCGGATGAGAGCATTGTACAGAAGTTTTAAAGATGATGGGTGTGATTCCCACCACACTCCGGACAGAAATCTAAGGGAATTGATGTTGCTTTCGCATTTCATGATGACATGATTTATGTGAGAATTCCAAGTAAGCTTTGAGTCTAAAAACATTCCCAGGAACTTAACTTCTTTAGAGATAGGGATGATTTCATCGCCAAATCCCACCTGAATTTCTGGGAGCTTTCGACGACGAGTGAAGATGACAACTTTGCTTTTGGAGGGGGAAAGTTCAAGGCCATTAATATTTAACCACGCCAAAAGTTTTCTAAGAGCATTGTTGATTGCTGATGCTGCGATAAAAATATTACGGGATATTTTGCAGAAAGTCAAGTCATCGGCATATTGGAGTATGTTGCACAAGAATTGAATAGATTTTTCTAGATCATATGTGTAAATATTGTACAGGATCGGGCTTAAGACTGACCCTTGCGGGAGACCTTTGAAAATGTGTCTAATGTGGGGAGGGGATTCAGACCCATCTACAAAAATAGTTCTCTGGGAGATCAAATTGACAATGAATTTTACTAATTTGGGCGGAATACCTATTGCCAGTAACTTTTCTTTCAGGATGGGAATATGAACATTGTCATATGCTCCACAGATGTCTAAAAACACTGCAATGCAATATTCATTTTTAGATAATGCTAATTTGATATCTGTAACAAGAGAGGAAAGGTTGTCAAGGGTACTTTTACCCTTTCTAAATCCAAACTGGGAAGGGGAAAGAATTTGATTTTTTTCTACGAACCAGTCCAATCTATTCTTAATCATTCTTTCAGATACTTTGCAAAGAGTAGAAGAGAGGGCGATAGGTCTGTAGCTCGAACCTATGCTTGGATCTTTGCCACTTTTGAAAATGGGAATGATATTTTGAATTTTCCAGTCTGGGGGAATAATGCCAGAATCCAGAAAGATATTGATGAGAGAGAGAAAGTAGGTAAGAGAATTGTCATCAGAATGACGGATGAATATATTCAGGATTTCATCCTTGCCCGGAGCTGAGTCATTGAGGATTTCAATGGCTCTTTTTAACTCATCAAAGGAAAATGGAGCATCTAACCATGAAGAAGATTTTAAAGTGAAAGGCAAAGAAGGAAGTTCATCAAAATTAGGGACATAAGGGAGAGCTATTTTATTAACAAACTCATCAATCTAAATAGCAGAATTACGAGATGGCTTTGGCAGGGAAAAGGAAGATCTAAACCTGCGAATCATGGACCAAACCTCCCCTGCTGGAGTAGCAGGGGATATATTGGTACAGAAATTACGCCAGCTGTTTTTTTTTTGAAACGGAATGTGCGTTTAGCAACAGCTTGGGCATTCTTGGCTGAGATGTAATTATTCATAGTCATCTGTTGGCAGTATGTCTTATTGGCCGCTTTCCTCTCTTTCAGCACTCTAAGGCATTCCTCATCCCACCAAGGAGGAGGGCGAGCCTTCGAGCCTACAGGAGATGATTTGGGGATAGACTTGTCAGCCGATTTTAGAATCGAATCAGTCCAAGATTCATAAGAGGAGGTGCAATTATCAGAAGAAGGGGAAGGCAGGGAGAGGGAAAGATCCTGGATAGAGTCTCTGAAACGGGACCAATCCGCTTTTTTTGTAATAAATTTGGGCTTACTTTTAAAGTGATTGGTATCCAACCGTTGAGCCAAATTCAAAATAATGGGATAGTGGTCACTGCCGCAGGGATCTGAAGAAATTCGCCAGGAGATTAGAGGATAGATACTCGGGGAACAGAGGGATATGTCCACCGCACTAGGATTCTGTCCAAGGTGACTAAACCTTGTTGAGGATCCGTCATTTAGGAGACATATGTTCAAGGAGTCCAAAAGTTCAATTAATTTGATACCTGAGGGATCCGAGAAAGAAAAACCCCAGAGTGGGGAGTGGGCATTGAAATCACCCAAAATGACCAAGGGAGAAGAAATTTTGCTAAGCATGTGAACCCACAGTGGAAGGTCAAATGGGGTAGAAGGAGGAATATAGAGAGATACAAATGTAATATTGGAGACAGTGGCTGCCACTAATTGGAAGGATGAATTTGGGGGTTTAATGGAAATAGGGGAGAAGGGGAGAGAGTTTTTGATGAAAAGGGCTGCACCACCCTTCCCATCAATGCGGTCGTCCCGCAGACAATGATAGCCACTCACCTTGAAGAGTTGAGATGGCTTGAACCAAGTCTCAGAGACGGCAGCAATCGATATGGAGTGTAAATGTAGAAGGCGGACGAGGTCATCCTTATTGGAGGTGGCGCTTCTACAATTCCACTGCAGAATTGCTGCTGTTGGGGCAGCCATTGGGAAGAAGAGAATACAAAGAGGAGAGTAACGAGGCAGCGTTGGACGGTAGAGAATTATTATTTTTAATAACAGGGATAAGTAGCATGAGAAGAGTTTGAATAAAAGAAGAATTGTCATTAGAAGTATTGTTGTTTATGGAATTTGCATTTAGATCAGGATTGAAAGCACTGCTGTTAGTTGAATTTGAGTTAGAAAAGACGAGGTTTTGAGGAAAAAGAGAGCTGATGTTACCATTTGGGAACAAGAGCTGGGAGTTATGGCCAAATTGATCATATCCAGGGGTTTTAATTGGACGAGAAGCTTGTTTTGTCATTACAGTTTTCTTGTAAGACAAGTTTGAAGGAGCACTAATTTGGGGTTGAGAGGCAACTTCAGCAAAAGATTTTTTAGAAGGAGCTATTAATTTGGAGGCATAGAAGTATGAAACGCTATTGGAGGCCATATAACTTTTTATGTTTTTTTGGCGAGAAAGTTCGGGGCAGGATGGATGAGTGGCTGTGTGCGAGCCTGAACAATTGACGCAAGTGGGGGAATTGGAAGGGGAGGAGCATTGGTCTGCTAAATGATTTTCTGCGCATTTAAAGCAGCGGGGAGAGGAGCGGCATGATTGCTTAGAATGGCCAAACCGACAACAATTAAAGCATTGGATTGTTGGGTACGAATAAATTTCCACCGGGAGAGAGTTGTGAAATAAATAAACGTGAGAGGGAAGGGACTGTCCTTCAAATGTCAGAACTACAGTTTGAGAGGGTTTCCAAAATACAGACTCAGATGATCGATCTTTGAAATTAAGACGCCTAGTCTTAATAACTTTTCCCGAAGATGCTGGAATAATGAGTTCCGAGATAAGCTCTTCTTCAGATAGGTCTACAGGAATACCTCTAACGAGACCCAAGAGAGAGATATTGAAAGAAGGGATATAGGCTTTAAATTTTTTTGCAGAGAGGGAGTCGATGGAATTTATGAATTTATTGGCATTCAACGCGGATGTGAACTCAACACAAATGCGAAATCTGCCCTCTGATCGGATACCACCTGGGGAAATGCCAAGTGGTTTTTTTCCAATGAATTTACCAAATTCAAGGGGATGTAAAGAGTGGACAGGAGAGTTGTTTTGAACATAAACTATGAAGGGAGCTTTTGCTGAAGTCGGATACAAAGAAAGAGGAGAAGCTACAGGAACTGAGACCTGCCAAGAATCAGTTTTTGGAAGGTCGCAAACTTTCCTCTTTTTTGGAGTAGAGGATGGAACTTGAAGGTCTGTTATTTCTACCTCACTACCAATGTCAAAATTTGAAGGGTCAGGGGAAGCGGGATCAGGGGGTTTCTTCCCCATGGCAAAGGCCATTGGGGCAAAAGGATATAAAACAAAAATAAAATAACACTTACTGGACTTGGTCAGCAATAAACGAACTCAAAAGAGGACAAAAAACTAAAAATATTACTGACTAAATGCCAAAAATTCGATTTTTCGTATAAAACGAAAAAAACGCAACAGTGTTTTTCAACTGTCAAAATTCGAATCACGTAGGTACTTAATTCCATTTATAATCAAATAAAACAATAAATATTTTATAATGTCGCATTCACATTTCTGAAGCTTTATTTGTATTTATAATATAATATAATATAATATAATATTTATGTTTTATATTTTAGTTACGAATGGGCCAGTACCTACTTATGAGTGGGAACGTTAGGTATTATTGAAATAATTTGAAATATTTGGTCAGTACTTACTTATGTGGGAACGTTATTGTTCAAATATCGAGAAATTAATAAAATGAGTACATTTTATTAACTAAAGATGGTCAATTTTTTTGCCAAATGGTTAAGGCATCTACTTGAAAAATGAACTGGATTTAATTTTTCTTTACATTTTCAATGATAAAGTTAAGTCGATGTAATTATTTTTTCCTCAGGATATTTACAGTAGGTGCCATATTTTGGCGTAAATAAACCAATCCCAAACACATTTTATAAAAATACAAACGTCATTTTACCTAAAATTGATTTACAAATAAATTAAGTAAGAGGGAGATATAAATAATATATACAACGGGTACCCGGTATGCGTTGCAAGGTCACTGTAACCTCAGGGTCAACTTAACTGTAATGGTTCCATCCCAAATCCCGGGAAACTACATTACAATGGAAGCGCCTGCACTATATTATAACATTATATACAACGGGTACCCGGCATGCGTTGCAAGGCCACTTTAACCTCGGAGTCAATTAAACTGTAATGGTTCCATCCCAAGTCCCGGGAAACTACATTATAATGCAAGCGCCTGCACTATATAACATTATATACAACGGGTACCCGGCATGCGTTGCAAGGTCACTGTAACCTCGGCGTCAACTTAACTGTAATATAACTTACCCGTTATATAACATTATATATAACGGGTATCTGGCATAAGTAAGTGAAGTTTTACTTCAGTCGTGTGGTCTAAAGCATACTTCTTTAAATTAATTTTCACGTTCTGTGTTAGTTCTTCTTCGATTGCGATGAAACTTTGGGGATTTGATGTGCGCATCCCCTCGATTCTTTCTTTATAAAAAAGTGAGCTCTGGTATCATGAAATTATACATTGCTAAACCGTTCATCCGATTGGGATGAAAATTTTGGTATTAGAAGTGCGCATCCCCTCGATTTGATGTGTGCATGCCCGCGATGGTTTTTGTATCCAATAGTGAGCTCTGGCATCAAGAAATTATGCATTGCTAAACCGTTCATCCGATTGGGATGAAAATTTTGGTATTAGAAGTGCGCATCCCCTCGATTTGATGTGTGCATGCCCGCGATGGTTTTTGTATCCAATAGTGAGCTCTGGCATCAAGAAATTATGCATTGCTAAACCGTTCATCCGATTGCGATGAAACTTTGAGGATTTGATGTGTGCATATTTATCCACGTTCACATGTCAAATCGCATAGTGTTTTAACCCGTTAGTTGCCTCTGCAACGGGCAGAAGCTAGTATATAATTAATGTTCTTAATTTTGCAGACAGCTCACTTTTTCCTTGATGCGAAAAACGACCACTCTGCCCTTTACGTTTCAACCACCTTAAGGTTCACTTTCGGTTGAAGGAAATTCAGACAAGGAAACTGGGAGTTTTTTTTCGACAAAATAAAATATATAGGGATTTATTCTCTGATACGAATAAGCGGCGAAAACTAGAAGCTCACTCGATTCGGCTCGGTTATATTTCCCGCCGACAGATAGCGTTTCAAAAAAAAGACAAATAAACGCGTTAATTTCAACACAAAGGAAAATGGTAGAACTGTTGATATAGGTCAGGATCTTAGATGTCAAATTTTTAGCCTAAATAATACAGACTTTTCAAAGTTTTCGGTTATGGTTTTACGGTACAAGGCATTGCGGCCCGAAAACCGATCCCGGTGTGGATGTTTTAAAAAAATACGTTACAGTAGAGAATTCTGCAACTTTTAATACCAATATTCTATATGATTCTCATATAAAATATGTCAGGAGATGCTGCCAAATATTACACATTTTCATGTCAAAAACGTATTTTCAAATTACCCGAGAATGTAAATATAGCTGGCCATATGAAGAGAACACAATTTATGACGGGGTAGGTACCTACTGTACCATCGAATTATTGCAAATTTGCTAAAAAAAGTAATAAAGAACGTAATGTTGACGCAACTTTTATTGAGAAAACGCAAAGGTACCTATACCAATATTATTTTTCTCGGTATTTACCAGGTAGGTACCGGCTTATGAGTGATATTATTTCCTTTAAATATTAAATCGAACATTAATGATATGAAATGAAAGAAATCACTCAAGATGGTCACTTTTTGCAAGCACGCGCAGTTATGTACATGTAGGAAGTTAATCTATAGGAAGTTAGTATTGGGTAATCACTGTGGGTAGGAACTTTTTTAAAATTAGTTAAGTTCATTTTCACGTTATGTGTGAGTTTTATTCATAAATATACCAAACCACCTACGTTTTATTCAAGTTATGTTGTTTTGTCAATGTAGAAAAACAGAAATAATTACAGAACTTGAATAGAATTTGAACAGAACTTTCACAGAACGTTAAAATTAATATGAAAAATTGAAGTTTTTTTTTTTTTAAACAACCCAGCCTAAATATATTTCATATGTTTTTTATGTATGTGCAGGTACCTCCACACAAAGAATCTAAGTAGGTACTTACCTGCACATAACAACTCGGAATCATCTGATGATATTGCTTATGTATTTTTTTTGTAAATGTATAATGAAATTGCTTGAAGTTGAATGGGATAATTTTTTTCAAAAATATTAAATTAACATAGCGTTTTTTTTTTGTATTTTGCATTTTAATGATAATCATTGAACGTGAGATTGGTACCGCTGCCCCGGGAACCATTCATTGGTTTCTATATACAAAAGTGAGCTATAGCATCCCAAGTCCCAGGAAACTACATTATAATGCAAGCGCCTTGCAAACGCCTGCACTATATTATAAAATTATATTCAACGGGTACCCGGCATGCGTTGCAAGGTGACTGCAACCTCAGGGTGAACTTATTTGTAATGGTTCCATCCCAAGTCCCGGGAAACTAGATTATAATGCAAGCGCCTGCACTTTATTATAACATTATATACAACGGGTACCCGGCATGCGTTGCAAGGCCACTTTAACCTCGGGGTCAATTAAACTGTAATAGTTCCATCGCAAGTCCCGGGAAACTACATTAGAATGCAAGCACCTGCACTATATTATAACATTATACACAGCATGCATAATTTCATGATGCTCGAGCTCACCATTTTATACAGAAAGAATCGAATCACATGCCGGGTACGCATGTGATTCGATTCTTTCTGTATAAAATGGTGAGCTCGAGCATCATGAAATTATGCATTGCTAAGCCGTTCATCCCATTGCGATGAAACTTTTGGGATTAAAAGTGCGCATGCCCGCGATGGTTTTTGTATACAATAGTGAGTTCTTCTTCTTTGCGTGCCGTATCAGGTCCCCCCGACGCGCGACGTTGGCGATCACTCTTGAGAATGTCTCTCTGTCAGTGAGCTCTGGCATCATAAAATTATGCATTGCTAAACCGTTCATCCGATTGCGATGAAACTTCAGGGATTTGATATGCGTATGCCGGCGATGGTTTTTGTCTGCAAAAGTGAGCTCTGGCAAATTTAAATTATGCATTACTTAACCGTTTAACCGATTTCGATGAAAAATTGATATTTAACCGAGTAATATTTAATTTAACACACACTTCTCCTCGCTTCATCCACGTTCACACGTCAAATCGCATAGTGTTTTAGCCCGTTAGTTGCTTTTGCAACGGGCCCAGCTAGTCTTATATATTAATGCTTAGTTTTTCGACCGCTCACTTTTGCCTTGATGCGAAAAACAACCACTCTGCCCTTTACGTTTCAATCACCTGAAGGTTCGCTTTCGCTTGAGTTGACTTTAAGACAACTACGGGAAAGACCAAAATGACCTAAGTAACCTGCGTCTGCACGCGAAAAACGACCACTCTGCCCTATACGTTTCAACCACCTCGAAGTTCACATTCGCTCGAGGTGACACTTTCAGACTCGGAACTCTGAAATTAAGACACGGAAACGGGGAGATATTTTTTTTCGACAAAATAAAACATATAAACATATATAAAATTAGAAGCTCTACTTAAATCACTCGATTCGGCTCGGTTATATTTCCCGCCGACAGATAGCGCTTAAAAAAATAAATAATGACAAAATAGGCGTTTGTTTCAATACAAATTTTCCTTTATACAGGAATGTTGATTCAGGCCAGGATCTTAGATGTCAAACCTTTAGCCTAAGAAAACGGAACTCTCAGCGGTTTCGGTCGTTGTTTTTCGGAAAACGACATTGCCGCCGAAAAACCGATTCCGGGCTAGATGTTTTTTAAAAATACAATAGCCGGAAAGATTCCACAACTTTTAACACCAACATTATAGGTCCATCCCATGTAAAAAAGTTTAGGAGAAGGAGAAGAAGTTTCCAAAACTCGTAATTTTCCAAAACAAAATCACCAAAACACGTGCTGAGAGATTCCATCGGAAATAATAATAATAAAAATAATTTTATTTTAGTAATTTGTACATTTAAGTTTACAAATTTCAAATTGATTATAATATTTCATATTCACTATATTTTTTCAAGTTTTATGTAGCTCCATACATACATCTACATACATCTTGAACTTTCCAATTGGTGTGGACTTTAAAGTTTCTGGTAGTGTGTTATATAACTTCATTCCCTTGTACAGTAGACTGTTCTGCGTATTCGCTTTGTCCTTTTTTTGTAGCCTTATTTCCTTGCACGTCCTTGTGTTATATCTGTGAATGTCTTTATTGTATAAAATTTTATTTGAGAAGTATTTTGGTAACGTGTTATTCAATACTTTGTGGATAAATACCATCGTGTTCAAGGACAGCATCTGTTTCACGGTCAACCAATTTAGTTCATTTAACATTTTAATTATTTTTGAAAATCTGTTTCGTCGAAGAATTATTCTCATTGCCCTGTTTTGGAGAATTTGTAACTTATTTTGTTCTCTTTCGTTACATAGGAAAAGTATACTCGAGCAGTAGTTGAAGTGTGGAGCAATAATTGAATTGTATATGGTGATTGCAGTTTTTCTAGAAATTTTTGGCCGAATTCTTCCAAAAAAAGATATCTTTTTGCTAATTTTCTTTTGGGTGTATTCAGCATGTCTATTGAAGTTTAATTTGGAATCTAATATAACTCCTAAGTATTTCATTTCAGTAACCTTTTCAATAATTTCTCCATCAATTTTAATTTTGCTTTCACTGGATGTCTTCTTGTATATTTTGCTGGCCAGTTCAAATTAAAACGTTATTCATTCGGGGTAGGTACCTACTTATTTCGGTAGAATTGCAAATATGATGAAAAAAGCAAAGATTGCTGGAATTTAAGGAAATGCGCAGGTACCTACCCGAGTAGAAACATAATTAATTAGGTTTTAATGCAATACTAAGGTAAGGTTGTTTCGATGATACTGAAAAATTCAACTTTAAAAAAAAAGTTAATTTTCACGTTCTGTGTTGGTTCTATTCAAGTTCTGTTGTGTATCATTATGGGCCAGTTGCATCACAAAACTGAAATAATTACAGAACTTTCTAGAACTGAAAATTGACAAGAAAAATTTGTAGAATTGTCAATTCTTTTTTTTAAACAACCCAGCCTTATTATTTTTGTTATTTATTTTTAAATGTGTAGATTATTTATGAATCTAAAGCGTGGTTCTATTTGGATATTGTGAAATAACAAAAAAATATATATTACGCTGTTCTAGGTAGGTACTTTCTTGCAGGGACTTTTTTCCTTTCAAAATCAAAACTTAATATTGAATAAAATTATTTGTGCTGAGAAGAAGTTTTATAAAATTATTTTATGCTCAACAACATAGTGGCGTCGTTTTGGTGAAATATTACAACAAAGTACCTACTTAGTACTTACAATACAACTACAAATAGTGAGCTCTGGCATCATGAATTTATGCATTGCTAAACCGTTCATCCGATTGCGAGGAAACTTGAGGGACTTGGTGTCAGGGCCGTAGCTAGTGGGGGGTATTAGGGGGCAATGCCCTTGCTTAAAATACCTGTGCTCTACCTTAAGAAATACCATCGACTATGATAATATACTAGTAAACTGTTCATTGTTTGACATGATTGAAAAAAAAATACTACTATTAGTGTAGCGTAGCGACATCTAACTAAACAGCTTCGAATTAACCAAAGACTTATATAATATCAATTCTTTATTCTGCCCATAGATGGAATTGAAGTAAGTGGTGGGAGGCTGTGCGCGTATTGCAATCACTGCTTAGGGGGAATTCCCAAACAGTTTGGGAATGTTATGGTTGAGTCATAAATAAACCAATCCCAAGATCGATATCTTCGGGCCTTCTCCATACTAAACGGTTTGTCATCAGATCAAGCACTTGCACACTGCTCGCTAACAACGTATGCAGGGACAATAGGGGTCTAGTTTTAGTTAATTATAATTGTAGGGTCATTCTATAAAAAATAAAAGTCCTTGTTAAATAGTAACCTTCTGTTACTTACACCGGGCGGGTATGTGGTGGGTTACCTCCAATTCACTTCGAATATTCAAACCCGGGATGATATCAAATTACGCGTCTCGACCTTAACACTACGGTACACGCGCCTCTAAAATGTTTAAGAGTGCTCGCGTGGGCTTCTTTTGTAGCCCATTATAAATTGAAATGTACTGAAAGATAATGGTTTAATTTTTAAATAATACACATTTATTATAATAAATGACATTAATTAAGTAAACCGAAATAAAAAAAATACATCTTCTCATTCTTAAGAATATTAACAAAACTTCAGACTTCACAAAAAATCACCTAATTTTTACTTATTTGAGATCAATCAACTTTTGGTTTAATTCTTACATTTTTTTAAATTTTCATTACACGAAGGACAAATAACAATTTGGTGATCATTCATAAGGACAAATTAAAATTTGGTGATCATTATATATACGCCTTATACAGTTTTCTTTGTGTTTACTTGTGTTCCGCCAGTGCACGCATGGGCGACGTACGTAGCCCAACAACTTTAAATCGTTATTTTTCCCACGTGCGCCAGCGTCGATCGCTCACGACACACTGAATGCGTCGAGCAACAACCAATCGAAGCTTAGCTAGAGGCTCGAAGTTAAATCACGTGATTTCACGAAGTTACGAACAAAAACAATACCCTGGGCTACATATGTAGCCCACGGTGTACTCTAGTGTTAATAATCTGGAGGGCTGAGTGAAAAAAATTTGCAGTAAACTCCTAGGATCCTTTTTTCGAGATAAGGCACTCTTGGTTTTTCTAAATAAAATTAAATGAAATACTGAACGCCCTGAGTCGGGCGGCTCGATTGGTTCAAAAGAATGTATATTGAATCGAGCAGTGAGCTCCTTGGGTCATTTCAAAAGAGTCGGCGACCAAAGTGGCTCAGTGGTAGGAGTCTTCTTTGCAACAGGAAATTAGGCCTTATGAGTATCAAATTAAGCGTATCAACCTCTCAGAGTAACAATATTGTTACTCTGAGATCAACCTACACAATCTAAATGATTCGGTGAAAAAATTGAGTAGTTAGCTCCGTGACCCTTTTATACGAGAAAAGGCCTATACTGAACTCCTTGAACCGGGTGACCGAAGTGGACCTATAGTAGATGTACAAAATTGAGCAGTCTACTGCCCTTGCCCTCTATGTAGGCACACACACCTCGCTTCATCTACATTCAAACCACGTTTTTTTCTTCAAATATTTATTGAACACACACTCCTCGCTTCATCCACGTTCACACGTCAAAGCTCAAAGTGTTTTAACCCGTTAGATGCTTTTGCAACGGGCCCAGCTAGTTTGTAATTATTTTTAAGAACCTATACTATTCTCCTTGTATAAATCTGTTATACGTATGTATATTTTAAATAAAAAAAATAAAAAATAACAAACGTGGTAAGTTCTTAGGCCCAACACTTTTTTTTACGTAAATACCTCACAAGCTGCTCCCGTATGGAGCCAGTGAGACTATGGCATCCCCAATTCGGGTAGTGGGGAGGGGAAGGATATGGAGAAAAGGAAGGGAAGTATCTGGCTATTCAGATCTGGTCACCAAACACGGCCAAAGCCATTTCAAGCAACGTTTCAATTCTGAATGGTGGTATCACACCAAGACGATACTGAGAGTATCTTCCATTCTGGAACGTGCCGCAAATGTACTATGTATGAAATGACGCAAATTCATCAAAACCTTCGGATTGTGAGTCAAGAGCCTTACCCCTCGACCATGGAGGGCGTCTCTTGAAATCTACAAGGTTTTTATAGAAGATTTACTGATAATAATATATTTTTATTATATATAATATATATATATATATATATATATATATATATATATATATATATATATATATATATAGCTTTTTCTGCTTAATGCTGTATACAGACTTAAGAAAACATTGATCCCAAAATAAACAAGGATATAAGTTTTGACTTATAAGTAAATATTAATACAAGTTTAAGAGCTTGGTAAATAACACTGCGATGGTAATTATCTGCCAAATATTGGCATAACAAAATATTTTGCTAATTATAGCTTTATAGAATAGGGACCGGTCTGTGGCTGTGTCTGTAATGAGATCAATTCCTCGACTGGCAAGTCCTCCATCACGACAAAAGAAACATTTTCCGTTTACCGAAGTGGAAATAGGAGATTTTTAAATATTGTCAGGTTATTCGTAATCCGTTTTTCTTAAAAGAAAATAAAAAAAGAAAAGAACAGAAGTAATGCAAGGAGGTCGTTGAAAAAAAAGCGTGTAATTGCACAGTAATTGCGACTTATGAGGCAAGAAAGGAGTGCTGCTGTTGAAACGGAGACTTGAATCTTGGGTACCTGTTAGTAACCTGTTTATATTAATTACTCGTAGTCCTCTCAGCTCTTAGCCTGTACAAGTACATGTACTTAAGGGGGTATCCTAGTCTTGAGGCATGAATTGTAGGTATTTTTTCAGGTGCAATAAAATAAATCAATAATATTTTAGGTAGCCATTATTTTATCAAATATTTATTTATTTATTTGTTTATTTATTTACGCCTATTTAGGCTTTTACATACATATATATAACAATATTAACGAAATTATACTAGTAAATAGTGCAGGAAACTACTGTTTAAAACACTTGCACAAAAATAAATACAAAGTAAAAATATTAGGTATTGAATTTGAACCACACAGTATGTAGGTACGAAATACAAAAAATCTGAAATAGTTTTTTTTCTTTCAGCCAACAAAATACTGTCAATGTGTTAGTCAATTTTAATAGCTTTATCAAAATATTCCCCTATTTGATGAAAAAAACTTCAATAAGGTATGCTTATATAATAAAATTGATGTACTAAATATATCAACAACATCTGAGTATTTGTTTCCAAGCTGTTGAATCCGTCGCATAGGAGTATAATATTGGCTTGTTAAAGAATACATAAAAAAAATCAAACGAAAAAAATTTTAATTAAAAAAAGTTACAGGGTGTTGAAGTGGCGGGTCTCAAAAAATTGAAACAGTGAAATTCAAATAGATGTACGCATTTAAAAATGTAGCTTTAGGTTTGGTAATGCCTTACCAAAGTAATTGCTTTTACTGTAAAAGTTTGACGGCCGGCGTAGTCCAGTGGAAAGGCTCTTGACTGGCACTCCGAAGATCGTGGGATCGAACCCCGGCGTGGCAAATAAATTTTATTTGATTAATTTGTATTATTTCACAATTTATTAATTAAAAATAATATAGTATATTTGCTGCACGTTCCAGAGTGGTAGATACTCTCAGTATCGCCCTGGTGTAAGACCACCATTCAGAATTGAAAGGTTCCTTGAAATGGCTTTACCAGATCTGAATAGCCAGGTACTTCCGCACCTTCCTCTTCCCTATCTCCTTCCCCTCCCCACTACCATCAGCCTCACAATATACCCCAATTAGGGATGCCATAGTCCCACTGGCTCCAGACGGGAGCAGTTGGGACTCTTGTGCGGTATTCATGTAAAAAAAACAAGCAAACTATTTCGATTAGCCATGGGGAGAGGCTATGCCTGTAATAGATGGGATTCGCTAAAGTACCTACACCAGCACTGTCACATAGCTTGTCTAAACAAACATGTTCATACAAGTTCCATATTATCCTTGAATTAGAAAAATCATATTCTTACTGCATTTATCTGGCGGAACGCAAAGTCCTTGGTGGTTCCTTAAATACCCCGGGACGCACGAACAACCAGGTTGACAGAGGCATAAAGTTGTTCTCACAAGTGTTCTGGCAGCCAATACTACCCCCACATGGTGAAAATACCTCGTTCGCAAGGCATACTAAAAACAATACAATTACATCAATAAAAAACTAAGTTTTTACTATACTACATAAATAATTGGGGTAAAACATATGACCGAGTGGAGAGATTCGAAATGTGTGGAAAAAGTGGATAAAACTCTCAGTATCACCCTAGTGTAAGACCAAGCAAATAAGTGCAAGCACCACTGGAGATCGCCAACGAACAAACACCAGTTCACAACGATTAAGTCTTCTTAATTTATTCGACGTGTATTGTTTGTACGTTAGCGATATGCAGAGGTGTTTGCGAAAGATAAAAAGTTAAGGTGGGAATGCTGTTTTTGTTCAATGGAAGGTGCTCCGAGGGACTTTTGGCACCGGTGCAAGTTGGGAAACATGCAAACACGTCTAACATTTGTACACGATTGCATACCCAAGCTGCTGCCGACTGACAGTGGAGGCTTTCCCTGTCTATTGGAGCCTTCCGTTATCGTAACGGTTCGTACGTAAAACACGCACGGCAATGATGGTACTGCTTTGTACTACATCATTTGTCATTTGTTGGGATGTGGCAAAAGTTCTAACCTATCGACATCTGTTAAAAGAAACTGAAACTACATGGATTCACATTGCGCTACACGTTTCCTGGTAATTTATTAAATAATTGTTTTCCTTAGTATTTGTAAATTGGCGTACATTGTCACAATATGAATATCAGGAAGGAGCTATCAATATAACGACATAAAAATAAACAAAAATTTTAACAAAACAAAAAAACGACTTCAAAAAATGCACTAAAAATTAAAAAAATTGATTTCGTATTCTTCTACAACTTAATAATCAACTTACTTTTTCTACTCATCAATATGTAGGTACGATTATCATTTTTGGAGTCGGTGTCAGCCAAGGTAGGTTTGTAACTACATATATTATAGGTGAGATGTGCTTGTGTCGCACGCGCAACTTGACGAGGTGAGAGGCGAGAGCGGGCCGCTGCTGGAGGGGAGCTGTCAAGTGAACACGCCAGGCCGGGTACCTTGGCTCACACCGACTCCAAAAATAACAATCGTATCTACACATTGATGAGTAGAAAAGTAAGTTGATTATTAAGTTGTAGAAGAAAACGAAATTATTTTTTTTACTTTTTAGTGCATTTTTTGAAGTCGTTTTTTGTTTTGTTAAAATTTTTGTTTAGTTTTTGATTTTTTGTGAATCTGAAGTACACTAACTAATTCGATTAAGATTCGGCCGAGTATCGTAAATTTGCTCTTAAGAATTGGAGAGTTCCGTTACTTTGTCATGGATCCCATAATCAGAACCTAACCAAACTCTCATCAAACTACCCTTGAATTACATCCTTTCCACTAAAAAAAGAATCATCGAAATCGGTTGGCGTGATATTGAGTTATTCGTCCATTTGTCGCGCACATACTTGATGCAAATTTTAGACTTGTATGATTTTCTCATAGATGCCATTGTCAAAACTAGACCAAATTAAAATGGGACCACACGGGAAGCATCAGCTTTCAAATAAAAAAAGAATCATCAATATCGGTTCACCCAGTCGAAAGTTCTGAGGTAACAAAAAAAAAATGCAGTCGAATTTAGAACCTCCTCCTTTTTGAAGTCGTTTAAAAAGATAAGTAGCTCTGATATTGTCATAATTATTTTCCATAATAATCAGTTTATCTATAATTTTGAGTGCAAATAAAACCAGGATATAGGTACTATGAAGAGAAATAAATTAACGACGGAAAATAATTTACCACAAATGTACTTTTTTAATCGTAGGTACCGTTTTATTTTATTTTATGTGGATATTGGACAATAATCTGATATTTATCTACGCCTGTATAGTATATTATCGAAAAAACATGGCTAAATATAAACCCTAAACTAATTTGTTTTGAATGAAGGCTCCGCTCCGCGGATTTCATTATAATGTTTTATTAAAACTTATACTGATGTAAACATGCCCACGGTTCTTTACCCCCACGTACATTCCGCATAAACTGTTCATCCGAAAGAAAGCATTTTTGAATTGCTTAGTAAAATTACATTATCCAAAGATATTATGTCTATAAATTAAAAAAAAAAACAATATGTTTAAATCATTACTTACAACACTTTAATTCTTCTCCACATGACTAACTACATCCCTGCTACAACCAAACAACTGCCGTATTCCTTATTGTCACTTTTCTCTTTCCATGATGTTAAATAGATTCTAATTGAGATTATTATAAGCAATAATTATCTGACGACCTCCGTAGTCCAGTGGGTAAGACTCTTGACTCACAATCCGGAGGTCGCGGGTTCGAACCCGGCATGCGCAAATAAATTTTATTTGATTAATTTGTATTATTTCACAATTAATTCATTTAAAATAATATATAGTATATTTGCGGCATGTTCCAGAGTGGAAGATACTATCAGTATCGCCCTGGTGTAAGACCACCATTCAGAATTGAAACGTTGCTTGAAAATGGCTTTAGCCGTGTTTAGTGACCAGATCTGAATAGCCAGGTACTTCCCAACCTTCCTCTTCCCCACCTCCTTCCCCTCCCCACTACCTTCAGCCTCACAACATACCCCAATTGGGGATGCCATAGTCTCACTGGCTCCAGACGGGAGCAGTTGAGATTCTTGTGCGGTATTCACTGTAAAAAAAAAAAAAAATCTTTTCTCGGAAGATTTTTTCAATGTGGATGAGTGTTTCAGGCTGATAATTATTGCTTATAATAATTGTTATCCTTTGTGCTGTGCATAAAAATCTTGTCTTTAACGTTAGTTTAAAAATTAAAAAAATAATCTAATTGAGATGACCAAAAGCTTTTGAAGGTTATAAAATGTTTATCTGCATTACACTTATCATTCAGCAAAATAAAGATAGACGGTAGTTGGCTTGATATAAATAAATAATTTTGAAACGTGAAAAAAAAATCTGTTCTTATTTTTCCCGTTCACGAAATACAATATCTACATCGTATTCAATTAAAAATAACAAAAGTGTATAAGTAGCATTCATAAAAGATTTTGTAGTTATTTTCGATAGGAAACTTACCTTTGATCGTCTCTGCGAAACAATTTCCAATGGGGCTGGGTATTTTTGGTTTCATAATACGTAACACAAGGACGTAACACAAGTTTTCATAACGTTGACTCAAGATACTACTTTATTGCTCCCTTGTGAGATTGCAGCTAGAACATTGTGCATCTCCTGTACGGTCTCTTTAGTATACTTGGAACTTAACCCGCTGGAAGAAAGTATAGAGGAAGCTTCTTAGAATTGTCCAGCATAAGTTGAGATAGCCTGTAATTGATATCTGCTACAAAACATAAGCTAAAACCCTCACTCGGAGAACTATTATTGATATTTATATAACTTATTCAGTAAAACCACAAAATGTAATATTTAAACATTGAAGACAATATTAGCCACTCTCGGACAATAGAGCAGAGCCCCGGTAAGGCTAATTTCCTGAGTACAATTCCTGGATGCGACCATATCTTTTTCTGATTTTTCTCTTTCAAATTTTCTTCAATGACTAAATATTAATGATATTCTTATAATTTTTAAATTCCCTCATATCTTCACATATTGCCCTCAAATGTGTAGTGTTACCTAAAATGATCGCGTACCTGATCAAACTACCCGACTCCAACATCTTTTCCACTACGACCACCACATGACTAACTATTCACGACACTCACAACACCACTATCGCAAATTCACCGATCTGCCATTACATATATACAGACCTTTTCGATATACTCGTACGAGTATTCGACACCTCTCCGTATAGGATAACAGTTCGGCCTGTACCAAAGATATTGAAATATAAGTAGATGTGCTATCTGCAGTTTTTACTAGGTGGGACTGCGCTTCCGGGTGTCGCCGATACTGTTTACCAATTAACAAATAAACTAAATGAACGATTAATTAAAGAATAAACCAAACGAACGTTAAACTAAATGAAGAAATTCTTTCCGTATTCAAACTATATTCTTAACGAATACTAATGCACATCTTCAAAAAATCAACGAAATGAACTAATTCTTTTCCTATGAAAACTACTCTAATTAAGGCGTAGTCCGCCGACAGTTGCGCGGACACCATAGCATATATCTTTTGTATTTGAATATCTTTGGCCTGTACCGTACTACGAGAAGTCCTGAAATAGTACAGACATTTCGCGAAGATTCTTTCGAATTGTGAAGCTTTATGCAATATGGATTTGGCAGTTGTTAAAATAAACAAACAAAATAATTATAAACAAATAAAATATTATTATCCCGTAAGAAGTAACTAATCAAAAAAGCAAAACTCACTGACACGCATGTGGTCAATAACTGTATTTTATTGAAAAAATATTGCAGTAGTGTCAAAATCCAGAGAAAAAATTGGGGAATACGTTAGTACGGACAAAACGGTGACCGGATCCTTATTAAGTTGTAGAATTCCGTTTCATTATAAAGTCAGTTTATTTATAATCAAGTTCTGCTGTGTAATTATTATTACGCGTGACAGCTGTTTCGCCTTCTAAAGACGTTATCAATTTATGGTTAAGCCACTTACGGACGATATATTTATATTATTGAAGTAAAACTTCTTTACGCACGCTTGACTTGGGGAGTAAGCTGGTGAATGCGTGACGAGAGCGTTACGAAAAGTGTGATCGGGCGAGGCGAACGGTCGGGTCTTTACGCACCCTTGACTTGGGTAGTAAGCTGATGAATGCGTGACGAGAGCATTATGAAAAGTGTGGTCGGGCTTGAGAGGGAGATATAAGTTAGTGAAGTTTTACTTTACTCGTGTGGTCTAAAGTTTTTTTTTTACACGTACTTTTAATGATAAAATAATTTTTTGATATATTTTTATTAGGTATAAACAACAGAACTGTTTTTATAAATTGAAAAACAATATTAATTGATTGGATAGTAAAACGGTAACTGAAGACTTTCCAAACTTTCATGGTGTTTATGTGAAGTGTAATAACACTCTTACATATATATTATGTGTACTATAAAAAACGCTGTGGGTTCTGTTACCTGATGGCCGTGAAACATTGAGCTTTAGTTCAGCATTCCCCATGTCTCCAACACAGAAAGCTATCTCAACACAGGTCACCAAAATCACTGACAAAACTACCGGTTTAACCATCTTATGTACAGTTATCCACTTTGTTATCAGTATTTACTTATTAGCACCTTTCCGAGAACTGTTTACCATTCGACTTCAGATCAGTGAATAATCGATGATTACATTGATGATGCTTTTTATATGGCGAAAAAAGATCCATTATATACAATTATGTTATTTAACTCTTTGAATAACAAATTACATCACCTATGGAAAAACACTTAATTCTATGAAGTTATCAATATATTATTTTAAGTACGGGAGAAGTGGCATAGAGAAACAACTTTTTTTTAACCGTCATATTTTTTCATTAAAACATATTTAATAAAAATAATGATTGGTCAAAAATTAACATACTTTTAACTTGTGTTTCAATTTTTTTTATATTTCAAAAACATCCAACTTTAGCTCTTTCATAACCTGTCGCAATTTACTCGACAAAAATTAAAAATTATGAGTGATCGCTCAAAGTTTTCAAATAGTAAATTACTGGTTTGAATTTAACTGATCGAGGATACACTCTGTTGTTGTAGTTATTTATGGTTGCATTATCCAAATAGTCCAGTCAAGGAAGGAGGTGTAGAGTGCGTGAGCAGGGACCTAAGCGATTCTTTCAGGACTTGTTTAGGGTGCTTAGGGTGTGAACAAGTCCTGACGTCTAGGTGGTGAGCTAGGGGGGGAGGGGGGGGGGGGGAAAGACATTTTACGGAAAAACTTTAAATTGCTGTAAATATTTACTGGTTGGAGATTTATCTGTAAATGTATATATATTCTATAAGGGAATCAAATTCTTTACAACTTATTTCATATAAACTTCTTTGTATGATGAATATTTTAGACGATATGAAGGAATGTTTGATGAAAAATATGAGGTAAAATGATTTTTTTCGAAAATATCTACATTTCTGGAGCGTGTAATTCAAAAATGGCTGGGATTTATAAAATTATATATAGAATAAAAGTTGTAGACAATTTTATAAGCTTTTGCTTATTCCCAAAAAATTTTCCTCTGCGACGCACCGTTTTTGAGATACAAGCGGAAACCTAAAAATTAAGACCTTCCCCCCCCCCTCCCCCCTCTTAGCTCACCACCTAGACGTCGGGACTTTTAGTATGTTCACACCCTAAGCACCCTAAACAAGTCCTGAAAGAATCGCTTAGGTCCCTGCTCACGCACTCTACACCTCCTTCCTTGACTGGACTATTTGGATAATGCAACCATAAATAACTACAACAGAGTGTGTCTTCGATCAGTTAAATTCATACCAGTAATTTACTATTTGAAAACTTTGAGCAATCACTCATAATTTTTAATTTTTGTCGAGTAAATTGCGAGTCAGTATACATAACTAACTAACCATTACGCCGTTTCCCCGCAGAGGTAGGCAGAGAGGACAAACCGCCAAACAAATCGGTCTTGGCACACACTCTTTGCCTCACTCACATTCATACATCGTCTCATAAATTCTCTTCTATTATTCTGACTTTTGACATGGCCCGACTCAAGAATCTGATTCACTTGATCGTCCTATGTCTTCCTGCGGCGTCCCCGACTTCTTCTACCATTCACATTCCGAAATAAATACGGTCAAAGAACTCTAGAATACCTTGTTCCAATAATTTACAACATGTTACCCAACGCAATAAAAAGCTGTGAATTGAGTTTCAGGAGGAAATTTATACTAAAAAAATGGTTAAGTGAAAGAATTTTTTTGTACTAATCTCTGTTTTACGGCTTTTAGTTTTAATGCTTTTCCATTATTTTTTATTTTTTATAAATTTTATTAACAATATTTTTTCTAAAAATATATTATTTTATGTATATATTTATAATGTGTATAATTTATTTACGTGTCTCAATTAAAAAAAAATACGTGTTAAAAGAACCCCTTGAAAAACTGATATTAATCAGTTTACCTTTACTTAATATAAAAAATGTGAATAAATAAAAATCTCTTTCGTATTTTCTTTTTGTTTATTATTGTTATCTTATTCTTCAATGATATATTAATATAAAAAAGCAATTAAATAGTAATAAAAAATGACGATAAATGAACAGTAGTTCTGCTTAAAAGTAAAACTTCGTCGTCGATACCTACTGCCCAGAAACTACCGGCTCCTTTAAAACCAACCTCCTTCAAAACCCAGCTTCCTCAAAACCGGCTCATACGTGCATAGTAATTTTTTTTATATTCGGTTTAAAATATTATAATGATTAAACAAGTTGTTCATTTACATTCTCTTGAAGCTAATAAAGTGAAGAAGTTTCGTTTGTTTTCGTAAGATTTTTATTATTATTATTTTTTGGCCTTTAAGAATTATGCGCTGTTTTTCATGATAATCATCATTGTGTGCGGTCGTCACATTGAAGTTGGGCTAGGCACCTGTAAATTGTTTTTTCCACTGCTCCATTTCCACTTGTTAAAGTCTATTGTATTTGACATCCTCCATGGCTTAGCGACAACCCATTTAACTCTGGACTCAATTGTCACAGGTTCAAACCCCGACGACGCAAATTAAAATGTGTTTATTGCCATCAAGATTTATGGACAAAAAAAAATAATAAAGGGAGGAATTCCCATATCCCAGTGAGACAACCAAATTGTTTATACGGAAACATCTCACTTTAACGACCCATAGTCAAATTTAAATGTAAAGTTTACATGGTAATCAACCATAAACAATTTCCTCTGATTTACTTTGAATAATTTGATTTTCATCATAAGTAACTATATAAAGGGGTTCCACACCAACTCAGAATCAAGTCAACTCAACACCTTTTTTGAAAACTCATTAAAAGTTATGGAAAAAATCATTTTAAAATAGATTATAACCCTAAACTTTTAACCATTTTTTAAATATTTAACCAAATGAAGACAATATTAGCGAAACTCAATCGAAAATCTGGAAACAGAAAAATATATTGACACCTCTGTGATACGAACTCAACACCTTCGGCTTTCCGAGGTCCCAGAGATGCCAATGTCTTTTTTATTATTTTTCTGTTTCCAGATTTTCTATTGAGTTTCACTAAAATTGTCTTCATTTAATTAAATATTACAATTTGAGGTTTTACTCATAAAGTTAAAAATAAAAATATTCATCCTAGACTTGCAGAAAACTTAAAAGGTGTCGCGTACTAAAATAAAATTGATAAAAATTTATCCAGACACTTTCTAGATTGCATTTAGTTCGGGGTTGAATCTTGCAATAATACATAAAGATAGCAGCCAATAAAATATGCGTTAAGAAAATGAATTGGTAGTTCTTAATCAAAGTATGATACAGTTAAAAATGACCGAATCGGATAGGGATACCTTACCTCAGGTGGTAGAGTTGCGGCCTGGAAACCGGGTCCTGAGTTTTGGTCCCAGAGGTGCCAATATCTTTTTCTGAGTTTTCAGTTTCCAGAATTTCGATTGAGTTTCGCTAATATTGTCTTCATTAAATTTATATTACACTTTGATGTTTTACTCATAAACTAAAAATAAAAACATATTTTCCATCACTTTTAATGACCTTTCTAAGGAGGTTCTTAGTTGATTTCATTCCGAGTTATCCGGCTACCATATAAAAGTAACGTAAAGTATGAATAAAGATAACCCTGGTTTAATAATGCCTTCAGACGGCGAAAAAACTGTCAGGCGTACAGCAGAACTTGTTTAAAAAGAAACTGTTTTTTTTTAAAATAAATATGTAAAAAAGTCTTTTTTTTTCTTAAGAGTTTTTTTATTATTTTTTTTTACATGAGCTCCACACAGGAGGCCCTGAGGAAAATAATTTCCCTCAGGGCCTATGTCATCTTTGGGGATGCTGTGTGGAGGGTTTTTTTAAGGAAAGGAAGGAGAGGAGAGTTATGGGAAGGAAAAGGGTTAAAGGGGTGGGTAGGAATCTGGGGTTTAGTGTGTCCTGGTCATCCACCTCCAAGACCTAGACAAACCTCACACCATGAACCCGGGCACCCCTGCTAAATCACCAAACGTACCGAACCACTTGGGGTGAACTATGGCAGAGGTGTTGGTTATCCAATAAAGGTTCCCGGGGCGGCGGTACCCATTCCCGCCTCCCAAATTGTTTATTCACATATTTAAATAATCTAGTTATCCATCTGCAATTCATTTCAGTGAGAAATATTCTCTAATTTTTTCATTGACTAAAATCCACCATTTGTAATAAAATCGTTGTTTTGATTTAAATAGTATATTCAACTGTCTATGACTGATCAATAGTCTGATGTACCTTACCTTCGTCTGCAGCTGACGAACTGCGATGTACTTTGTGAAGGCCAAATAAATGGCGCAAAACATAATTAATTTTCATTAAACAGTTATTTTATTTTATGAACCAGCGCATGACTGTTTATTTCGTTATTTTAAATAGCCTTAAGGTTAACAAAAAATATAATTATGTAAATATAAAATACATTGATGGTGTACATTGATAATGGCACCTACATATTACATACCTGAGAACCAAATAAATATACTTGTATAGAAGTAAATAAGATATTTTTTGTAATAATAATTGAATATATTGTCTTGATGATAGATGCTGTAACACTATTGGAAACGTTAGCTAAAAAAGGAGGAAATGTAACACGACATAATATCCCATAAATAAATCACGATGATAATAATATTGTTCAGTTTAGTGTATTAAAATTTATTACAATGCAGGATTCAAAATTAGTAAAAGAAATATTTGACGTACAGCATGGAATTTAATATGGTTGGATTTTTATTAATAATAATTCTCAAGGAGATTTTACTGTACAAAATAACAAAACAAACGAAAAACAATATCGAGACATATACAACAATCATTCGTGATGTAGGTACTTGTAAGAGGGAATCAGTAAAAGTGGGTCATATAACTTTTGTCTGAGTTATTTCTTGTGTGTAATTATTATGATTTGGATTGGTTTAGTGATAAAATCAGCAAATAGATGGAACTGGCAATAGTTTCTTGCACTCCTTGACGGCAGGGATTTCGGTCTTCTTGAGGCTTTCTTTGGCGCATGGAGGTAATTCATTGACCAAAGCTGAAAAATACGACCAATTAAGTTATTGATATATTGCCGAACATATTGAAAAACAACTGACATTTAAACAGCACATAGATAACCTAAAAAAAATCAGTTCACTAGTTGGTGAATTTGGTAGAACGGCTCCTTTTCTGCCCAGTGGCGGCTCGTGATTTTTGGATGTGCTAGAGTGCTAATGAGTGCTTGTAATCCAACAAATTACATTCTTATAAAAAAGGTAAGATCAAATCTACATATCGGCATGTCGGATTATAGTGGTGTTACAGATAAAGCTATGAAAAAAGCTGTTTAATTATAACACCCCCACGAAAAAACTGTAATGAGAAATGAACTTATGGAAAATTAGAAAATTGTATGACTGTTAAATATGTGTTTTAATATACATAATACAAAAATGACTTATGCACACGAACCCAACATTCATGAACACGTCACAATTACACGAACACTACAAGACCACGTAACAAATTATGTACTAATACAGTAAACATTGACTTCCTTACTATTAAAAGTGTTTAAATTTTACACATATGAGAAACAACAATTTACCCTAAATGAATAAAGGTTTATCATTAACTGATAAACAACAATTTACCCTACATGAATGATGGTTTATCAGTTGTGTAATATCTAAAACACGTTTATTAGAAAGGCCTTGAAAGTGCTAAGAATGCATAGGCCGTGAGGGTATTCCCATTTACAATATCCTTCCCGATAGCCTGAAAAGGTGAATCGAATAAATAATTTTTAAAAAACTGCTCAATCTTAAGATAAGTGAACAAAATTATAATGTACTTTAATGTTGAATTATATTTACAAAAGTTATTATGTAAAATTATTATCGTTATATTAATATTACATATCTTATTACTGAATTTTGTAGTTAGTTATAAAGCAAAATATTTATATTACCTACTTTAACTACGATAAAAAATTGTTTCATTTAGTCTTATTATCACAAGCCACAGTGTGAAACTGTTTTTAACGAAGGCAAAATAATTCATCAAGAGTGAAATATTTTTCTGATAACACCCAATACACCAACAAATAGTAGATTTTCAAAGTACTAACGACAGTCTCTTTCCAGGATGCATTTGCCACCGGTTTTGTCTCTAATGTATCCCTCCTGACAGAAACACGCTGCATTACAATCAGCTGTGCATTTGATCATTGCGTCTTTAGTTTTGCATGTCTTGGGGCACGCGGTTCCACATTCGTTGTACACTTCATTTTTAGGGCATTTTTTGGCTAAAATCATATGGAAGGCATTAAATATTATTGTAGTGAGTGCTGTTATTCCGGCGTTATGTGTTTCATCACGATTTGATGAGTGTGGTGTCCAGTGTAAGAAAATTCTCCTTTCATGTTTTAACTTAGCCAGTTAGTTGGGAAACACGTATAAATGGCAGGTTATCTAGAAATTTCGAAGCAGGTGATATTGGTATCTTTGGATATAATTGGCATGATATGACAGCTAAGTAATACGGCAAAAGATATTATCAAGGATGTAAGGGCATTAAAAAAAATGTTTGAAAAATATAGGCGGTTGAAGTGTCAAGGATTTATTAAAAAATTAATTGAAAAATATGAATTCAAAATTATTAATAAAAAGGAAGACTCGATTTGTTATAAACGCAATCTATTTCAGATTGTTTTCCTATGAACGCATGTATACATATAAGTAGACATACTTTTAACGGAATAAGATGAGAAATCTTTTGCTGTTTCAGTTCGGCGGCTTTTAGAGCCATAATGTCGAAAAGTGAGGTTAACTCAAGTTTTAAAATTGTGATTATTTAAATTGCTATTAACATAACGTTTTCCTCAAATTAAACTATACGTAAGAACATCACGTTCGAGAGTAGTCACGTAGTCTGATAGAGATCCTGGTTTCGAGTCCCAGTTGCGACCGTAACCTTTTTATTTTTCTGTGTCTTGTTCTATTTCATGTTTCGTTTATAATTATTATTATTATCTTCAACTTCAATGATAAATTATTATTTTGTTTGTTGATCATTTGTTTTATTCTATAATTCATGGCTGGCACTATTAATTAACCACGATGTAATTTAAATTTTATTTATACACCGTTTATTTAAACAACGATTTATCATCGGCAAAGCTGATGAAAAAAACAACATTGTTATTGTAATTGCTCAGGACCGACAGATTTTTGACACTATTATTGATTAACTGTCGGTGCAAATTGACTCAGGCATTCACCTGTGCAAACCCGCATTTAGGTGTTTTGTTGTTACTTACAGCTTACAGCTTACAGGCCAGAATTAAAGGCTTAGAATAAAAATTACATATCTAGAAAACGAAAAACACAATGCTCTCATTTTCTTATAATTTAACACTATGTATATTTCGCGGAAGATGTGAATTTGTGAAATTTAGTATGAAAGTGATTTCTGTCTTACCGCACTGTTCTGGAGCAACGCACTCATTTTTGGAGTTTCTCAAGAATCCATCGATGCAAATGCACCCGGATTTGCACGAGCATCTGCTGACTTGAGCGAAGGTCGGATTAGCGCAGGTGTTCACACACGCTGTTGCACCGCATTCAGAGTAGACTTCATTGGTTCCGCAAACTAAAATGATAAATTTTACGAAAATGAATTACTGCTCGATGGAAAATTAGAAAGTGAAACATTTTAAATTAATTACTTAATTAGCTAAATATATTTTTAAACACGCAAACAGTGCAGGGCATGCAGTACAAGATACATCTGGCGAAAATATTATTCTTATGATAGGTGCGTGAGTGGCAGAACTAATAACGTTTTCCTAATAAAGTACACCAATTTGGTAGTTTAATAAAGTACGAAATATTTTCAAGCAAACCAAACTTTACAATATTATTAAATGAGTTAATCTATTAATAACAATTATTTTCATTTGTGGCAATGTCAATTGTAAAACAAAAAGATTCATGTAAAAATTCAGAAAATAAAAATATTTTTGGGTAAAATCCAATGCTTAAATTTTGACTCTTCCTATTTATTTTTAAAATTTTACAAAGTATTTTAAAAGATGTTAACAATATCACGTATTTTTTAGATTACCCTTTGTTGCACAAGTTGTAGGCGCTTTGGTTTTTATTGGTGCACACTTTGTAGGCGTCTTCGTTGTTTTTGGTGCACAAGTTGTAGGTGCTTTGGTTGTTTTAGGTGCACGCGTCGTAGTTATTTTTATCCTACATGTACCAGTTGTGTCGAAAATGTATCCAGGTATACATTCACATCTTGGAATACAAACTGCTGCACAAATCTGTCCTTTGGGGCATGGTGGACATTCGTTAATAACTTGATTTGGACCACACACTAAAGCTGAAAAAGATGATTATTTAAGATATTGTTTCACTTAAAACAGTTCGGAGTCCCAAGTATACCAAAAATCTATGCGAAAATATTCTAGTTCATCAGCTCAAAAAAGACAAGGAATCACTATATAACCATAAAACCAGAGCCAAGCTAATCGGCAAGTTAAATAAACCTAGGTGAAGTAAATACTACCTCCGAACAAAGAAGCTCTGAATATTTAGCTGTATATGAAAAGCCAAATGTCAAACAAATTAAAACATGGCTTAAGGGCCCGCAACCCGAATTTGTACCGATTTATTACTTATTTCCCTTAAACACGGTAAGTTTTAAAGCTCTTAAAAAAATACATGTTATTCTTGAAGATAATATTTAGACTTTGCCCGCGCCGAAACGCAAATTATATTATAAAATTCCCTCGATAGAAAAAAATCGCAAAGTATGCTCCAAAAATAATTATTCACACGTTTGTTTCAGTTATTTTACAAGTTATATGTATGAAAAAAATTCACAGTGTTACTTTAATGGCTGTTTAAGATAATACCCGCGAGATTTTTGCTCTATTTTAAACGAGTCGTGTTTTATTAAACCGTTTCGCAATTTTCACATCGATTTTGTCACCGTAAATGTTAGCGCTCTCCTCTAACATTCGTTATTTCGTATCTCTCCATCTTCTTCTTTTCAGGCCCGGTTGCAGAGCCTTAAGGAATTATCGGAAAAATAACTTACTAGTATAAAAAAAATTGTCATGGAAGGTACTGAAAAAAACCCTACCCTACCATGAAGTTGTACCACGTAAAACGTAGTCTCCGAGGACTCCTAAAACAGGATTCTCTAAGAAAATATGCTACAACTACAACAAATTCTAGGTTTTTCAAAGTACTAACGACAGTCTCTTTCCGGGATGCATTTGCCACCGGTTTTGTCTCTAATGTATCCCTCCTGACAGAAACACGCTGCATTACAATCAGCTGTGCACTTGATCATTGCGTCTTTAGTTTTGCATGTTTTTGGGCATGCGGTTCCGCATTCGTTGTACACTTCATTTTCTGGGCAGGTTTTGGCTAAAATCAAATATAATGCATGAAATATTATTTTAATGAGTGTTGAAAAGCACACCCGACATGGTGAGTGTGTTGAGCAAGTCTAAGGAAATACAGAAAAATACCAATCATTTTGGATTCATTTTGTGCTATCTTTAGTTTAGACTTTAGACCATTGATTCCCAAAGTGGTCCAGGTGGACCCCCAGGGGTCCACGGGAAACTCGACGGGGATCTACGTTGGCGTGATAAAAAAATGGGGTTCACAAATTGTAAGCGGGCGTCCAAGAATATTTATCTGGTTTCGATAGTAAAAACAAAAATGTTGGCTTGGCTTTACCTGTAAGCAGATAATACGTAGACTACTTACTCAAAAAAAAAAATAAGGGAACCAAAAAAATTCCAAATTTTTGGTGATATTTGACAGGCTGCATTTCGGTGAAAAATGGACGTATTGACACTTAAAAAAAATCTTTTTGGAGCTTCAAGATTCGAATTTTCAGATTTTTGGCTAAATGTTTTTAGGAGCTACATGCAATCCTAACAGATAGCGCGAAAAAATAATCTTGCAAATTTTATACGACTAAAATGATGAACACTTCCAACGATTGCTCTTACACACTGTACGCTGGTTGTCGAAAGGTGCGTGTTTAACAAGAGTTTACTCACTTTTTGAATCAGTTATAGAGGTTCTGGAAAGTAACGATCCAGATTTAAAAGAAAACGTTATCGAATTGAAAGCAGACATCGCGTACTAGTTTGTTCAAAAAAATTTATGACATGGACTTGCAGTTACAAGGGGGCTATATTTAATAAAAACAAAGGGTGTAAATTAGGCTTTTCTTGGAAAATTGAAATTTATGAAGCAAAATATTGGTCGGCGTGAATTCTCCCAATTTCCAAACTTGTAACACGCAGAATGCCCTGATGAGGATATTCAGACATTCGTTCAACATTTGAATGCCCTCAATGATGACTTCAAAAAAAGATTTGAAGATATACTGACGATGGAAATACCACCATGGATCATAAATCTATTTGATGAAGTTGCAAACGTGGTATTACAAGAGGAGCTACGAGGGCTTACCACCAATGAGGAGCTGAAGGTGAAATTTAAAAAAGGCTATCAAACATTTTGGCTGCAGGCAGAAATACCCGAAAAATGTCCTGGGCTGTGGGAAATTGCGAGAAAACTTTTGATAGCGTTTCCCTCATCAAACCTTGTCGAAAAAAGTTTTAGTGTCGTTACAAACCTATTAACAAAAAAAGGGAGCGGATTGAACATCACAGAACGGGGAGAATTCCGGTTACTCCTTACAAAAGATAAAAATCCAAATATTGATAATTCGCTGTCAATCCATCAAACACATCCAGAAAATTAAAATTATGACTATTTTTTTATTATTTTTGATTTGCATTGTTAAAGTTACGGTACGTTATAAATCTTTCATTTTAATTCTATTTAGTTTGTAATCATATTATTTTAATAAACAGAACACAATTTTATTTTTGATTTTATTTTACCACTCAGAATTTAGGGTTGGAACTCAGCCGCGACGCATTTTTTCCATCATTAGATTAAATATTTTTTGACGAGTTTTGGGAATATGATAGAAATGTAGCAGTAGGGGTCCACCGAAACCAGTAAAATTTTGAAAGTGGTCTCCGAGAAAAAAAGTTTGGGAATATTTGGTTTAGACAATGTATAAGTTGAATGTAATGTTTTAAGTCATGTCTAGAGATGTCACTCATCCAATGGGTCTACTTAATGGCATTTAATTGTGTGTGACGCCGCAGTTGACAATTTGACCTCCTTTCTGTACAATCTTTAGATTTGAGAAGGAGGTCAAAGGAGTATGTACACAGGAGGTCAGTGGAGGTTAACCACCTCTTACCCGCCCTGGTATAAGTAACTGATGGTTACTCCTTCAAGGCTCTCGCAAGATTCTAATTTTTTTTATTAAACGAAGCTACATTTATTTATTTTGAACCAATCTAGACCTCCAGTGTCCTTGCATACGTTGTTAGTAAGCAGTATGCAAGTGCTTAACAGGAAAAACAAAATGCAAAAAAATAGGTTAGTAAGACAAAGATAAATTAAACACGGCAAAAGAAAAATTCATTCACGAGACACCATGAGGCGGCATTGCATCTGTAAAAACCTGCAAGCACCTGCATAAAATAGAGAACATAATTTGGATGTAACAGTATTTGGGAATGCTGTGTGGAAGGTCCTTTTAAGAAAAAGAAGGAGAGGAAATTCTGGGAAGGAAAAATGTAAGAGGGGTGGGTAGCCATCCAGAGGTCTAGGAGTGATGGATATATAAATCCATTCGGGATGGGTTGGGAGAGACCATTTGGAGACGTCAGAGGATCCCCAAAATGGCCTCTCCCGATCCGGCCTGACACGTACTGTGCTAAGTCAGCATATGAGGCGAACCACTTGGGGTGACCTGTGGCAGAGGTGTTGGTTATCCAATACATAATTCTTGGGGTGGGTATTTCAACACCACTTGGGAATGGTTTTAAAGCTAAAAAGGTACGGAGAGGTGATGTGTGCGTCTCTACAGTATTGCTGGTGAAGTGATTTCTATCACATAACCACTTACGGCAACTTTCAGGAAGAATACAAACACCATTAGCATCTCTCACATATCCATCGTTACAGAAGCAGCCAGTAACGCACTGGAAGGTGCAGAAGATGTCTTTATCCTTGTTTTCACAAGTCTTGGGACAGGCTGTTCCGCACGTGTTGTACGACTCGTTCGGATTGGGACACTGGTTCACTGGAAAATACGAAACAAAAAAAAAAATATTAAAAAAACTATAATGATAGGTTAAAAAGAATTATTTAGTGGTAAGTTTCTAACTTTAATAACAGGAACAGTTATTAAAAAATATATACCTTGCGTACTAAGATGAATTAAAAGAGAACATCAGTTTTTTTTTGAACTCCACACAGGAGGCCCTGAGGAAAATAATTTCCCTTAGGGCCTATGTCGTCTTCGGGGATGCTGTGTGGATGGTTTTTTAAGGAAAGGAAGGAGATGAGAGTTCTGGGAAAGAAAAGAGTTTAAGGGGTGGGTAGGAATCTGGGGTTAGTGTGTCCCGGTCATCCGCCTCCAAGACCCAGACAAACCTCACCCCATGAACCCGGGCACCCCTGCTAAATCACCAAGGTTATTAAGGTTATTGCAAGGTTACTAAGACAATGTACGTGGTTGCACCGAACTAAGTTCAGTGGACATAATTGATGTTCACTGCGTTTAGTATCGCACATAAGTTCGTTCGTTGGACAAACTGTGACCAGCTGCAACAAATACGTCACTCAGGGTTTTTTTTTGCGAAAAAATGCCTTTTGTCCATTTGACAGGTACAAAAATCATTATTGTTCAAATAAATTGGGATTGGGTTTAGGAATTCTAAATTGGCTTCCGGTTTTAGGTTTTAGTTCTCCGGATGGGGGGAGTATATTGCTCCTTAATTTCTTCGGATATAGGCATGAACATGTTGCATCAGTGAGAAGCAGTATCGGATTATCCCTAAGGCAGAGTAGGCAACTGCCTAGGGGCCCCGCATCGCCTAGGGGCCCAGCGTCCCGAGAAAAATGACTTGCTTGAATTAGTGAGCAGCGAAATTTCGGAAAAGTAAGCTTTCAAGATGTTTTAATTTTTTTTAATTAGGAATATTTACAGGTTGATAATATTAGGTACACGCATTAAATAAAACAACAAATTATAATAATTAGGTTATAACCCAATAAATAACTAATGTTCACATCATGCACAAATAATAAATAAAAATTCTACAATTAAAACAAATATATAAACATAATTGCATTTTATTGTTTTGTATTCGTTTTTTTATTAAATGGGGTGATGGCATACCTGTCGTAATGTAGTAAAAGAACAAATTAATTATGAATAAAATTACGTTTCAGTAGAAAAAAAATAATTTTGAAGTTAGAAAAGGGTAAAGTGCAGTGGCGGACTAAGCCCGTCAGAAGCCCAGGGTGGCGAATGAACCCCCCCCCCCCTTTAGTGAAGTTGATTTAATTTTGTATTCAGTTCACACGGGCCTCTGACTCCGGGGGGGCTCCAAACACCTCCATGTTCCCTTGATCAAATCCTAAACAAGGCTTTAAGGACACTGCAAAATTTTTTTATTTTTAATTCATTTTCTGAAAGATGCATTTGTTAATAATGCTCTCACCATTTGAGGAATTTGGTAAAATTGATGGAGAAACAGCATTTTATATGGAACCGTTTGTATGTTGAATTATCCTCGGCAAAACTTTGAATGCATTTTTCTCGAAACTACGTTTTTCAACCCGGTTGACAACATATTAGAAAAACTATATTTATATACGATTTGCATGCACTAAGTCTTAAACAGTTAGAAAATCCAGTCACTATGACACCACTTCGGAATTTTTTTATGAAGGTCTATTTTTTTTATAAACAATGAAAATTTTTCATAAAAAATCGAAAATAAAACTCGCTGGTCCGCCATTTTTTTTTATTTTTTTTAGATATCAAAATTCCCCTATGCCATAGACAGTAGATTTTCGAACAGATTAAGACTTGGTGCATGCAAATCGAATGTATTGTTTTTTTAATATGTTGTCAACCAGGTTGAAAAACGTGTTTAAAGTTTCGAGAAAAACGCATTCAAAGTTTTGCTGAAGGATAATTCAAAATACAAACTGTTTCAAATGGTTTCACATAAAATGCTGTATCTCCGTCAATTTTTCGATTTTCTTTAAAACATTTGGTGAGAGCATGTCAGAAAACGAAATAAATAAAAAAAATTACAAAGGTATTTTTTAGTGTCCTGGTGCCTTAAGGGGGGTAAAGTTTTAAAGGCGAAATGAAGGCATATTGTCATTATTTTTTTTTGAGATACGAATAATGTTGGTTTTGTTTATTTTATTCACACTTTATAGTTTAACATCTGAAGTATCTTCGAAATTTTTTTTAATTAAAAATATCAATAAATAAGTTCATGAGAGCGAATCTCCGGAGGCGCCTCGAAAAAAAGTTGTTATGCGGTGAACTCCATAACTCGTCACCGGGTCATTTGAACCAAAAAAATCGAAATGCGTTTAAAAGGTAATATGTTTTCCTATGTAGTCAGAGGGAGTTTTTTTCGATTTTTATTTTTTATTTTTGGCAGCATTTATAAGTGAAAAACGCGATTTTTGCTAAAAAATTTCGGAGAATTTGTTATTCAAATAAACTCCCTCAGACTAAACTACCTGTTGATTTATGTGTAGAAATAGTGTACAAAATTTCAAAGGTATCGGTCAAGTCAAGTCAAGATTTTGAATTATGATGTTCACGAACTTCAAAAATGTTGTTTGCGATAAAACCGATTTAAAAATTTTTATACTCGAAATATACTTGAATCGAGCATGAGGGCCGGTCGCTTGAAACGCTGTACCTTCGTTAGTTTTGCTCCGATTTACTTGAAATTTTAACACAATACTCAATATACTGCCATGTTTTACATTCACAAAAAAATCTAAAAATGTTTTAAAACCTTATCCCCCCCCCCCTCCTTAAAGCCTTGTTAAGGATTTGATCAAGGAAACAAGGAGGTTTCTTCCCCCCCCTCCCCCCCCGTTAGCCCACAAAGGGGCCCCGAAACGGGCATTGCCTAGGGGCCCCGACATGGTTAATCCGGCCCTGGTGAGAAGAGATTCAAAAGGGAAATCCTGTTGCTTTTTTAAGGAGTCTTGACTCATCGGCCCGATTTCCATCACTGTTTGCAATTTTGTACATATAAATTTGACAATCTTACATAGTATTTCGTATGTATATGTTATTTGTATGTAATATGTAAAGAATATGGAGTAAACATTATTATTATCATGACGGATGAAAATTGATGAGATAAAATGGTAATTTGTTTAACGTACCACAGGTGGCTTCCGGAACACAGACTCCATCGGCGTTCTTGAGGAATCCCTCCTTACAGATACATCCAGGGTAGCAGCCAGCTACGTAGGAGCAACGCAGTAGCAGATCGGGCTCGGCGCACGTGTTGCGGCAGCCATGAGCGTCGCACGCGCTGTACTCCTCGTTCTCCTTGCAGGTATCTGGAAGGAAGAGCCACGAAAACCGCAAAGGAATGATGGAAGTAGATCAAGATATCAAGATCAAGAGAGGCCAGCGAGTCCCCTTGCTGGCGATTTCGGGTGCTTATAGGACAGTTGCTTCGGACGCTTTGCCAGTCTTGGCCGGCATTTTGCCAATTGATCTTGAAATCAGGGAGGTGCTAACAAAGAAGAGCCTGACAAAAGGAAGACCTGCTACATACCTAGGTGTTGAACTAATACCAGGCGGGGCAGTGTCTCTCACAGGTCTTCTTAGAGAGATGCGAGAAAGAACACCGAGAGAATGGCAAGAGCGATGGGACAGGTCGAATACGGAAGATGGACCTACTCCTTCTTTCCGTCAGTTAAACTCAGAATGGAAGGGGCACACATTGTAAGGGACCACCATGTGACCCAATTACTGTCCGGGCATGGGGAGTTTAGGGGAAGATTACACAGTCTCTCTCTATCCCCCCATACGAACCAAACAGCTGATCACATTCTGTGGCATTGTGAGATTATGACGGATGCTCGAGAGGAAATTTTGGATGGTTTACAAGTGACCACGAGAACGCTGATCTCGTCTCGAATAAGGTGAACTGTAAATACGATTTTAGATTTTCACGGCCAAAAATTATTTTGTTATTAGTTTTTGGGGTATTATGCCGTGTTGCGCTACCTCCTTCTTTAGCCAACGTTTCCTCCTGAGAAAAGAGATATTTTGGTCAGTTTTGACGTTGTGTCCCTTTTCACGAATGTGCCTCTGGAAGACTCCATGATAATGCTCAGAGAGATCTACGAGGAAGACATTTGTAAACTTTTTGATCACTGCCTTAAAACGGGATATTTTGCATTCCAGGGTGAACTTTTTGAACAAGTGTAAGGAGTTGCGATGGGCAGTCCGTTGTCACCAGTACTCGCCAACTTCTTTATGGAGAAGTTTGAGGAAGTGGCACTCGACACAGCTTCGGCTGTTCCTAAAGTATGGTGGCGGTATGTCAACGATGTCTTCGCCATCTGGCCTCATGGAACAGAGAAACTGAGCAAATTTATGGACCATCTCAACTCACTCCACGTTAAAATTAAGTTCACAATGGAGCTGGAAAATGACTCTAAGATCCTACCTTTTCTAGATGTGGAGGTGATGGGAAAAGAAGATGGTAGTCTAGGATACACAGTGTATAGAAAACCAACTCATACAAATCGGTATCTACATGCTGATTCCCACCACCACCCAGCGCAGAAGAGAGGACTTATCCATACATTGGTGACCCGAGCGACCAGAATATGTGAAGAAACAAAAATCGAAGCACAACTTATAAAACTGACCGATGCACTGGAGCGTAACGGTTACCCAGCAAGGCAGACAAGGCAAATCATAAGAGCCAAATCTGCACAAAACGAAGTCCGAATTGAACAAGAATCAAAGGGCTGCGCTTTCCTACCCCACGTTCACAATATGACAGACTATTGAAAAAAAGAAAGCATCAAGACTGTCTTCGGAACCACGACAAAAATACGAGACTTTTTGAGGCCTGCAAAGACCAAGTTTCCTCTGGAAACAGATGGAGTATATAAACTCAGCTGTCCCGGATGTGATAAGGTCTATGTGGGCCAGACAGAGTGGACAATCTCCAAAAGGATATCGGAACACTTTCAAGAATGTAAACTTGGCCACCCTGACAAATCGGCAATCGCCGAGCATTTAATTGAAACCGGCCATTACTTTGGATTTGTTCCTCAAGTCCTGGGAAGACCGAAAACTCATAGAGCACGCCTGATTACGGAGGCAATTGAAATTCACAAAAATCCTATAAATATTAATAGAGACCACGGAGCTAAACTCAATAGTTCTTGGTATCCGGTAATTGACGGTTACATCAAGGCTAAACGCAAAAAAACATGTTGAAGTATATTGTAGAGCTAGCTCGTAGAGGAGTGGAGCTGGCGACACGGTATCGCTCCTAAGTAGATAAGTACTAACATCACCCCTAACTATTACACATCTGCCCTGATAATGGGCACTGCAACGCTGTCCGAAACTTTGGCTAAAGAAGGAGGTAGCGCAACACGGCATAATACCCCAAAAACTAATAACAAAATGAACTGTAAATGTTCTGTATTGTCAACATCCCCATTTTGGGGGTGAGTTAGACCTCGCTTCTGCATACACTGGCGTAAATTTTTTTTTTCGGAATGGAATCCTCACAACTCATCTGCGCCTCCCCCAGCGACATGTGTGGGCCTGAGGTTTGGCTGGGCGAACTTGGCGTCCTTCCGCCCTGCCTCCGGCAACACGACGCTTCCATCCTTAGGGTCTTCGGGTACGTTCCCCTACTTCTCACTTACTATCGTCAAGGCACAACCGAGAAACCGAATTTTGGGCAAAGAGATTTATTCACGGCAGACCGACCACCATACACATTCTGGCTGGTACTGCCAGATGACGAGAGAGGTATCCCACCCGACACAAGCGTTCTTCATATCACAATACTTGTTTTAATTATCTTTTCTTGCAAATGCTTGCAACATACGCAAGATGCCATTACCCTGCGAGCAGCCGCCTTTTATGTTTTTCTGGTATTTTTTAAAATTAGTTATCCCTGATTTGCTTTACATTTTTCGCATTTTGTATATTATGCAAGCACTTGCATACTGCTTCCTAACACTGTATGCAGGGACACTTGGAGGTCTAGATTCGTTCAAACTTAAATGTAGATTCGTTCTTTCAAAAAAATTAGATTCCTTGCGAGAGCCTTGAAGGAGTAACCATCTGTTACTTATACCAGGGCGGGTAAGAGGTAGACGTGGGCAAAATTGAATGACTGAATTGAATGAATAAATTCAATCTTGTGACACACTCGATCTGATTCTCAATTTCAAAAGGAATTGAGTCTTCATTCCTCATCTTTGGCCTTGCATCCTACGATTTTTAACGGCACCATGAATTTTTTTCCATTTATTTTAATGTTAAATTATTTCAATGAATGATGTGTACCTACCGTAAACGATTTAAATATTATAATGATTCGTAAATATTTAAATATTAATCAATGGGCGGCGCGCCCATAGAATAATATTTAAATAATAGTGCAAAACACGTAAAGTATCCCTTTCCCGCGCGCCATTCGTAAAATACCCGTAGGTATCAACTTCATCGTGGTCAGCCCAAGCGAAATACGAAAGCGAATCGGCCGAGTCACTAGTTTCGAATCTGTCTCTTTCACAACGCAGGAATTAATAGGTACATTGCTTCTATTCAGTATATGATCCAGTCATAGTCCCGCCGCGCCGATCGAACCCGTCCCGCGTAAATAGTCTCTGGTTTATAGTCTGTCGCTAACAAGTTTGTCCGGGGCGCGAAGTCTTTTTCACTAGTTCAGGAATTAAATCTCAATTCAGTTGTGACGTCATCGTCTCTGTGATCGCGTCAATCTCAGATCCCAACACCCAACAGGACCAAACACAGGTCCTGCTAGGTCCGCAGCTCGCGAGTAATCAACTCACTGCCAGGCAAGAGGCAAGACACTAGTCAAAAGTAACTAATTCATTCCTCAATGCTCGCCGCGAAACTGACCGTGCGGGTTCACTCATTCCTCTCCGTTGGCCAAGCCGTCAATTTCATTACATAGTTGATTGAAAACTTCCGACAAAGCTATTGGAATACAAATACCTACCTACTTTGAGACGCCGAACTTCGGCAATCGGCTGTGGTCAGCTGTCATAAAATAATGCTTAATAATAATGATAAATTGTTTGTTTATATTAGATCACGTGAAATGGAATAATTTTAATTTAATAAATAAAATAAAATTGGTAAAACTTTAGGGGTGAAACAAAACACTGTTTAATTTTAAGATTTTATTGATATTCTAATGTAAATACATTTTTCTTGTCAATTTTTTTTTGTTTTAACAGATGTAGTATTTTAATATTGCATTAACCCCGTAGCACAATTTTTCAGAACGACATAATTCGTAATATTAATTTGAAGTGAAATAGGCAATTTTCGTTATTTGTTTTTAGGGTGTCATGCCGTGTTGCGCTACCTCCTTATTTAGCCAACGTATCTGAAATAGGCATATTCACCCTAGGAACAGTGCTTTGCGTAGTGAAAACTTCTTTAGCACCGTTGTGTTTTGAAACTCGATGAAACGAAAAATAACTACATTAAAAAGAGGCAATTTGGGAGGCGGGAATGGGTACCGCCGCCCCGGGAACCTTTATTGGATAACCAACACCTCTGCCATAGGTCACTCCAAGTGGTTCGCCACGTTTGGTGATTTAGCAGGGGTGCCCGGGTTCATGGGGTGTGGTTTGTCTAGGTCTTGGAGGTAGATAACCAGGACACACTAAACCCCAGATACCTACCCACCCTTTAAACCCTTTTCCTTCCCATAACTCTCCTCTCCTTCCTTTCCTTAAAAAAAACCCTCCACACAGCACCCCCAAAGATGACATAGGTCCTGAGGGAATTTATTTTCCGTAGGGCCTCCTGTGTGGAGCTCATGTAAAAAAAAGGCAAATACCTACATTTATAGGATTTAGTCTAATCGGTCTCCTCTTTGTGCGGTGCTTCGTAGCCTATCGGTCTCCTCTTAGTGCGGTGCTTCGTAACCTCTCCATGTCTTCTTTGTTTTCTGAATTGGAGAGTACATAATTTTTTTTTTTTTTTTTTGGAATGGAATTAATTGAATAAGGAATGAATTGAAGGAATCAATTCAAAAGGCCAGGAGAATCAGACTGAATCGATTCACTTCTGGGAATAAATCTGCCCATGTCTAGTAAGAGGTGGATTTCCTCCACTGTCCCATTAATGATGCACTCAAAAACATTTTACACATTTTTTTAAATTGAATTCTAATTTGTTTTTTTTTCTGACCATTCTGCTACAGCATCAAGGTCAGATTGAAGTTTTAAGCAGAAATGAAAACATTCGGAAAATAAATAAATATTTATGGGCGGATTCCAAAGCTTAAATATTGCCGCCTTAGTAAGTTATCTGTTAAATTTTACAAATAATTTTAAAAATTGTTAATAATAAAACGTTTTGTTTTAGATTACCTGGTTTTTTAGTGGTGGTTTTTGGTGCACAAGTTGTAGGCGCTTTGGTTGTTTTAGGTGCACACGTAGTAGTTACTTTTGTACATGTACCAGTTGTATCGAAAACGTATCCAGGTGTACATTCACATCTTGGAATACAAATCCTCGGACAAATCTGTCCTGCGGGGCATGCAGGACACTCGTTAATAACTTGATTTGGGCCGCACACCAAAGCTGAAAAATTTATTAAGTTATTTTTTCAGTTAAGCAGTTCGACGTTCCAAGTATTCAAAAAAATCTAAGCCAAAAATATTCTGGTTTATCATCTCAAAAAAGTAAAAGAGGCAAACACACCAGCAAAAACCAGAGCCAAGCAAATGAACAAGCCAAATAAACCAAAGTGAAATACTATCTTTGGATAAAGAAGTTTTGAATTTTAACTGTATAGTTATATGAGAAACTCCCACCCAATATCAAATAAATTAAAACCTAAAATTACTGCATTGTGCATATCAAATCATGACTTAAAGGATTGTCGGAAAAATAACTGACAAGTATTTAAAAATTGTCTTAAAAGTAACTGAAAAAAAAAACAGAGCGTGCAATTCACGCGCGGTAGAAGAAACCTTCAGAAAACTAACATAGACAAGGGTGGGGAGGCTATGAAGCATCGGACAAAGGGGAGACCGATTATATCTACTACCTCATTCTCTCGCAGGCTAAATCCTATGGTTGCACGTGTTTGTCTCTTTTTAGTGTTGCTATTTTTTGTTTTATTATTTTTTTTTTTACATTAACTCCACACAGGAGGCCCTGAGGGAAATTATTTTCCTCCGGGTCTGAGGAAAATAATTTCCATCAGGGCCTACGTCATCTGACATGCTGTGTGGAGGGTCTTTTTGAGGAGAGGAAGGAATGAATATTGGTCTTGAAGAGAGCCTAGTTGTAGGAAGGAGGAAACACGGAGGCCGACAAATCATTCCACAGCCGAGCTGTTGAACACAAGAACGAGTCGAAGGAGCGACCCGTTCTCATGTGACAAAAGTGTACAAATTTGGCGTGTTTCCCGACTATGCACCAGTGCCGAAGGGATCAATGACGCTAGTTCCTCGGAGCATCTGCCATTGTAATACCGGTAGAACAAGGATAGCATTCCCACCCGTCGCCTGTGTTCTAAAGATTTCAATCCGTCTGTTAAGATGGGAGACTTTAACGGGACCGCCCGTTTCTGCAGAGTCGAGAGTATTTTTCAGATATTTTGGAGCTCCAGACCAGAGGTGGCTGCCAAATTCAACCGTGGGCGCACTTGTGATTTGAACAGGGTTAGCAGTTGTGTACTATTAAAGTATCTGCGGGCCCCGTACAGTAAGGCCAATTTTTGAGAGGCTAACTTTACGTTCATATTTCATGTATGATAGATATATCTTCGAAAAATGTTAAATTGTAACATAGTAACAAAATAAATTAAAATGGTCTAACTATTATAAGAAGCCTCTTTGAAGCTTTATTTTGCGAAAGAATTTCTTCATCATTCATAATTAAGGAATGCATTTGAGTATTTTTGACTAACGCACAATGTAATAAAATATATGTTTTTTAGAATACTAATGACTATTTCTGTCCGGAATGCATTTGCTAAGACTTAAAAGCCAAATCAAGTAATGTCTCGATTTCTATGAAATGACCACTTACGACAACTTTCAGGAAGAATACAAACACCATTAGCATCTCTCACATATCCATCGTTACAGAAGCAGCCAGTAACGCACTGGAAGGTGCAGAAGATGTCTTTATCCTTGTTTTCACAAGTCTTGGGACAGGCTGTTCCGCACGTGTTGTACGACTCGTTCGGCTTGGGACACTGGTTCACTGGAAAATAGGAAACATTAACCAAAATTAAAATAATTACAGTGTAGGTTAATAAGCATTATATGGGAGTAAGGAAGTTTCTAACTTATGGCACAGTTATTAAAACTAACAAAAAATTCTGGGTTAAAGACAAATTGAGAAACTGCGGTTACCACAGGTACTCGTATCACATTTAATTTCACATCAAGTTTTAATTCCATAAACTGGATAACTGGAAATAGTTTTACGAAACTACAAGTTAACTATAGAGCAATTATGATGGTTTTATTAATTGTTAGGGGGATATTGAATACATAATAAAACCTTGTTAAAAATTCGAGAAGATGTGCATATTGGAAATTGGGAGAATTTAAAAAGGAATTAATGTTTCCATCACATGTTTAGAGGGCCGTGTTATGTTACAACCGTAAAAATAGAATTGACTCGATTTGCAAAATCAGTTTCTCTCTTATGTGCTTTAGGAATCATTCGTCATTAGGTGGGAATTTTATATATAATTAATTAGATTACGACAAGACAAAATTGACCAAAAATCATTGGATGGTGTCCTTGGCTGAGACAAATAAGCAGAAATGAGATGGCAGACGATCTGAAGAGAATTTGTTATTTCGCAATAATGAGAACCAGGAATCACAAAATTTGAGAGATATATGTGGGAGACTTTTTTTGCGGATGCTGAAAGGCCTCTGATTCGCGATTGAAGAAAAATAAATAATACTATATCGAACATGTCCGGAAATTATATGATGACATTTGGAATACCAAAAATTGAATTTATATATACAATACCGTAACGCCAACACATCTTGTACATTTCTTAAATAAACTTTATCAGTTACAAACGTACATGTAATTGGTAATGAATTTTACATGCAACACCAATAATAGATTCCAAATGGCGTTTAAACAACCGCCTAACTCTTCAGCCGTAGCCTGCAGATGACGAAATAACCACGACTGAGGAACTGTCTCACTATTTTCGTTACCCCCCCAACTCCTATTTGTCCAATCCGGTAGTGTAGAATCTCGTCGGGAATAATTACTATTAAAAAAATATTTTTCCGATAAAGTCGATCTAATTGACGAGAAATTGATCGTAATCATAACCGGTAAATAAATATCAGCGCAAAAAAAATAACGATTGCTAAAATAATAATCTGAAAACTGACATCCACCGGGAAGGCGATTCCATTATTGCGGGTGCAACATTTAGACGCATGTACTGTCTCGTAGTAATAAAATAAAATAAAACATTATTAATCAAAAAATTCTTGGAAGAGCTACATTTTAACATGTTTACTTTTTATTCGTAAAGAATTATATTGAAATATTTAAATAGTCAGGAGGGAGGTTCAAAGTGCTATCGCAGGTTGAACAATATCGGACAAACCTTTCCAGATCCCAATCAAAACTTACGGAGAAACGAAATAAGAGTTAAAACTATGCTTATTACTAGTCAGTATTTTTCTTGACCACTTATGTTAATTTTCGGCGAATATTGACATCAACAATCGCCGAAAATTCTATGAACATATTATTTCCAACAATATTTTTCTTTGGCATTTCCAACTTCGCGATAAAATCTTCAAAATGCACGTCTGCTACGACATTGGCGGTTTTTATAAATATTCAATTAATATTAATATTTTTGGTATTAAATAATTAATATAATTAAGATATAAATATTAATTAATATTTTATTTTGCATTAGCTCCACACAGGAGGCCCTGAGGAAAATAATTCCCCCCCCTAAAGGGCCCCCTTGGGGATGCTGTGTCGAGGGTCTGTGGTAATTTTGAGTTGAAGAGACGTTGGGGCTTCGTCATTTAAGGATTCGTCACCTGAATCACTGTAATGCGCAATTTCGTTTTAGGTGATACGAAGGATTTACTCTGATCTGATACTGAAGGCGCAGATACATCGGGACACAGAATTTCTTTTTATATTTTTTTAACTTGTAAGAGGTTCCAAATCGTTATCATCCCACTCACTCTCTATTTCAGAGGTGGTTTTTGGAGATTTCAAAATGTGAGATGAAACAGTGAGGTGCGCACCGCAGAAATGCTATCACCGCCGTCGATATAACGATTGAATGAACTGTTTTGATTGAATGCTTGGTATATTTTTCAGCCCTTCCCATTTATCATCCAACATAACTATATTTACTTCAACTTCTCCTTTTCTTAGTAATATATATAAAGAAGGATTTTCTTTCAACTTTCGCCTATATTTCTATGAAGCAGTCTCTTTCCGTTGTTCTTCTGTCATTTTAACCGATGTTTCTATAAAATGGGAAATATAATATAAAAACCCATATTAAATATAAATTACCAGTCATATACAGCATATAATATTATTCAAAACATAACAAAACAATAAAATATATGATAAATGACACAATAAGGGTGGATGTCAAAGAGTTGCGCCGTGATTCTAACATCACATCGCGGATGCAACCAATTTGAGTCAACGTTTATTTCAATTCAGCTAAGGGAGCGTGCCCATACTACGTGACTCGTTCGGGGGGAAGTTTCAAAACAACCCCGCTTCTAAAGGATCTTCATTGGCTTCGATGCCCTGAAAGAATAGAGTTCAAGATCTGCTTAATGACCTTCAAAGCATTGCAAGGAATGGCGCCAGCCTATATATCGGAACTATGTGTCCGACAAAACTTAAGCGATAGGCAGCTTACTCTAAGGTCAGCAGATCGAGATGTTACTAATCGTTTAATCGAACTTTCTAAAAAGAGCTTTAAAAACAAACTTATTTAAAAAATCATACCTTTCATGAATTTTAACTCCTTTTCAATCTACTATAATAAGCCATGTTCCTCAAGTTTCTGGTAATTGTTTGGTTTCGATTACCTCCTTACTATAGTTTTATGTGCACTCTGAATTTGTATTATTTCTAAATGTTAACTGCCTCCTGTTCGATATAATTTAGTTTAAATGATTCTTGTTGAATGGCACCGTGATGGTTTATCATTATATATTGTCCTGTGCCAAAACAGCACTCACTATTGTTGTTAATATTGTTCTTTAGGAATTGCTTGGTATATTCGTTAATTTACATTATTTAATTAATTTTTTAAGGACTCGTAAGGAACACTGTAGGTTAATTTTAAGTTTATTATAATTAAGCGCACTTGAAGTGAAACATCACAAAACTGCGCTATATAAATACTACGTTATTATTATTATTATGTTAGTACTTTATTTCTGTGAAAAACACAAACTTTTGTATCTTTTTTATCGCGGGTGCAACATGCTAACAGTGACTTCTTGTAGTAAATTACGCTTAAAAATAACAAAAGGTACTTACGTCTTTCGACACATAAGAATAAATTAATATTGTCACTACACGTTCAGCAGTAAAATATAACCTCAAACTATCGGTACCAGCTGTTAGGCGCCAGTATTGCACGGTATGATTTTGCAGTTTACGAGTAAATATACAAATTGTTCGAATGATAAATAATGTTTCCAAGCGCGCCAAAAGACTCACAACAATAACATTTGGCTGTCATCAGTTCTTTTGTTTTGCTCTTTCAAAAAATATTCTTAAACCAATCTTTTTATTGTGTTTTGGCTGTAAAAAGTTTAGTGTGTTGGAATCTTCTCCCCCCTGATCTTCCAGGAGTCACTTCTTGCTGCTCATTTTCAGATATTTATATAATTTTTTTACTTCTGTCACTTTTTATATTAGCTGTAATTTTTTGAACAATGGAGGAGGATTTCCCTCCTGCACCCCTTACAAAGCCCCCAGATCCCCCTCCTGACCCTCAAGATGGAGACATTTCAGATAAAATAGACTTTTCAGAACATTCAAACATTTCAGACAATGAATCTGTCATCCTAACCTCAATTAAAAAAAGAAAATTTAGTCCCCTTTCCCCAAAAAAACATGATTCGCCTTTGTCTTCTCAGTCCCCTCCAGCTCTTCCTCAACCTCCTCCAACAATCTTTTACTCTACTCATTCCCGTGGCCCCTACATTGTATATGCGCAAAAAACTGAACAAGGTAAAACCATCCATCCTCTTGAATTTGGTAAATTTCTTTCAAATAACAAGAACCTTTCGATTAAACCTGGAGGTGTTAAAGCCGAGGGTCGCTTCCGAATCTCTGTTGAATTCCTGTCAGGTTCAGCCGCCAACAACTTTATCAAAAATATATTTATTTCATCAAATTCTAAATTCAAGGCGTACATCCCAACTTTCAATGTCACTCGAATGGGCCTGGTCAGGGGTATCTCGACCGATCTGTCCATTCCAGAAATCCTGTCCTCACTTTCAACCCCCCAACATATCGGCAATCCCATAAAAGCCAGGAGGCTAAATTATAAGGACACCTCTGAGGGCATCGTTTCCTGGAAGCCCTCCCAATCTGTCGTCATCACATTCGAAGGACAATCTCTTCCCTCCCATATTTATTTATTTTTCAACTCCTTACCAGTTGAAATGTTCACTTATCCCACCACTCAATGTTACAACTGCTGCCGTTTTGGTCATACCAAAGCTGCATGCAGATCCCCTCCCAGATGTTTCAAATGTGGAGAAAACCACTCGGCTGACCAATGTTCTTCTCTCTCTTCACCTAAATGTTTTAACTGCTTAGGCGCTCATTCTGCCATTAACTCTTCTTGCCCCGAACAATCTCGCCAAAAAATATAAAAATTTCTATGGCCTCTGAGAACTTGTCTTTTCTGCAGGCTTCTAAATTATTCCCGCCTGTCAAAAAATCATTTTCCGAGGTTTTATCCAGTAACTCTTCATCCAACCCTCTCGCCTCCTCCTCAACATCTTCCCGTTCAACAAAATTCACATACAAAAACCCTATCTCTAAACAGGCTCGTGGATACGATCAGCAACAACACAACTCACTTCTCTTAAATCCCAATGGTTCTCCTCTTTCACACGCCACAAATGGGTGCGCAAACAATTATAATTCATCCTCAACAAACTATCAAAAGCTTTCTGAACAACTCTCCCAAGATAATTCTTCATTTATTCAAACTCTTATTATGCTTCTAATTGACCTAATTTCTTCTCAAACTAATCTACCGTCCAACGCTGCTTCTATTATTTCCACATTAAAATCATTTATTCAAAATGGCTCTTCAAGATGTCAGAATTCTTCAGTGGAATAGCCGCAGTGCTATTTCTAACAAATCAAACCTTCTTAACCTATTAAATTCAAACCTTGTTTCTGTGGCTGCTGTCTCGGAGACATGATTTACTCCATCCACCCACTTTAATGTGGGAGGGTACTCCTGTCTCCGTGATGATCGCCCGGAAGGTACGGGCGGAGGTGCTGCCCTTTTTATTAAAAAATCCCTTCCGTTTTTCCCAATAAATAATATCAAACCCCCCAATGCTGACTTTCAAATGGTTGTAGCTAAAATAAAGGACACTTCCTTTGTTTCTATCTATCTTCCCCCAACATCGCACTTTAATAAACAAGCGTGGTTGCAAATTGTCCGTCAACTAAGCCCTCCTTTCTTTTTATTGGGTGATTTTAATGCCCATTCTCCCGTCTGGGGTTCTGCTTTCTGTGATCGAGACGGTCGAAGTGTGATGGATTTCCTAGATGAATCCAACCTTTTTCTTTTGAATGACGGATCTCCTACTAGAATCTCTCGCCCCAACACAAACCCCAGTGCAGTGGATCTCTCCATATGCTCTATTAATCTGGCACCTCTCTCCTCGTGGGTGGTGTCCCCCGACCCTTGCTCCAGTGATCATTTCCCGATCACCATCACTTATCAAACTTCTTTCCATTCAGACAAGTCCCATATTTCGACAAAGATTAAAACAAAACACACCAAATGGGACGAATTTAACTCACATATGGATAAGTTTATACAAAATTTATCCTATACCGATACATTATCTGTCAAAGATGACTACGATAACTTCAAATCAATGCTCGTAACTGCAATCAATAAATCAAATCCTCCCCCTAAAACCAAATCTCTCAAAAAACTCCCTCCAACTCCCTGGTGGGATGAGGAATGTTCCAAAGTAGTGAGAATTCGGAAAGCTAAATCTCTTTCCTATCGTCACAATATGACTATGGAGAACTATCTCATATACAAAAATGCCGAAGTGAATGCCAAAAGGGTATTGAGGTCAAAAAAAAAATCCGGGTGGTACAACTTCTGCAGTTCAGTATCTCCGAACACTCCAATTTCGGAAGTTTGGTCTATGATTCGAAGATTTCGATCCTCCTTCAGTCCAACATCTCCTCGAGCTTCTCATTCTAAATGGATGGATGAGTTCTTGGACAAAATTGCCCCCCCTTCTGTACCTAACTTAGATGAAATAACTCCAATCCACAACACTCCTATGTCTGATCATTGGCTTGACTCTCCATTCACTTTAATTGAATTAAAAAATTGTTTATCAACAGTCAAGGACTCATCTCCAGGCAGAGATGGTATACCTTATAGCATTATCAAAAATAGTAATGATAATGTTCTAAATCACTTTTTAAGCATCTTAAATAAAATCTTCCAGACCGGCATAATACCTGATGACTGGAGTTCTCAAATAATCATCCCAATTCTAAAATTAAACAAATCACCCAATTCTGGATCCAACTATAGGCCAATTGCTCTTTCATCCACCCTTAGTAAAATTTATGAAAAATTAATTAAAAACCGGTTAGAATTTTTCGTCGAGAGTAATCATCTTCTCTCTCCATCCCAATTTGGATTTAGGAAAAAGAAATCTACACAAGATAACCTTGCCATCATCAGCACTGATATTAATTTATCCATTTCTAACAAAGAAGTATGTCTTGCAGTCTTTATAGACATAGAAGGCGCCTTTGACAATGTTTCCATCCCAATTCTTAAAAAAAAACTTTTAGGCCTTGGCTTACCCCTCATGTTTGTCCAATCTATTATTAATCTTTTTCTCGATAGGAAAATTTTCATTGAGCTACCAGATGTTACTCCTCAGAGTAGGTCAATTTGGAAGGGTTTACCCCAAGGCGATGTATTATCCCCCTTACTGTATAATATATACACACACGATATGCATGTCACCATTCCCCCTCAAGTAAAAGTCGTTGAGTTCGCAGATGACATAGCTTTCTTCTTATCATCCAAAATCATTCCATCCGCCGTCAAATATCTTAATGAAGCCATGGATGCCCTTTGCACATGGCTTACTTTAAATGGTCTTGAACTTTCAGTACAAAAGAGTCAGTGTGTTACCTTCTCAAATCGTCATAATAATCCCCCTGTTCAAATTTTATTTAAAAACTCACCAATCCCCAATGCTTCCGAAGTAAAATTTTTGGGAGTAACATTTGATAGGAAACTTAAATGGTCTTCCCACATTAATAATATAGTTACTAAATGTGAAAAAAATTTAAATATTATCAGATCATTGACTGGCGTTTGGTGGGGTGCTCATCCTATCTGCATTAAGTTGCTCTACAATGCACTTATTCGAAGTCATCTCGACTATGCCTGCCCACTTTTTAGTACTGCATCCAAAAATGCACTCAGTAAATTAGACAAAATTCAATCTAAGTCATTGCGAATAATAACTGGCGCGATGCAATCGTCGCCCATCAATTCCCTTCAAGTAGAATGTTCTGATCCTCCTCTTTATTTAAGGCGTCAATTATTTGCTGACAAATTTGTTCTTAAATGTTTAAATTCTAAAAGTCATCAGATTATTCCCAGAGTCTCGTTGTTCAACGACTCAACACATTCATCTACAATCAGAGCTCGAACTAAACCTCTCCCTGCCATTTGTAAAAATTTTCGCTCTCTCTCAGAGCTTCAAATTATCAAAAATGATATTCTTCCTTTGTACAAATTAAAATATAGTCACGTCACCCTATCCCCAACGATTTTAGAGGGGATCGGCATCCTTAAAAGTCATTCCAATCTCCCAGCCCGTACTGTCAATAATATGTTCAATGACATTATTTCTTCTAAATGGCCCAACTCTTCTCTTTTATTTACTGATGGCTCCAAATCTCCGGACTCTCCTAACTGTGGTATTGGTATTAACGTTTACCACAATAATTCTAATGAAAGAATATTTTATTCAATTTCAAACCAATTTTCAATATTTTCTGCCGAGTGCATTGCGATTATTGAATCTCTCAAATATATAATAAAAAATAATTTTGAACATTCTCTTGTTCTCTCTGACTCTCTCAGTTCCCTCCAAAAACTTAAAACAAGTCCTCTTCTTCATCCTGATGATCACTTTGTATGTCTTATTCGAGTATTGATAACCTCCATTCAAAGCTCTGGAAAAACTGTCACTCTGATTTGGATTCCTGGACATGTTGGCATAGTGGGTAATGATATTGCTGATTCCTTGGCAAAACAAGGAGCGTCTAACCCTACCGTTACCCTCGTAAACCATATTCCCCTGTCTGATATTTTTTCCATCATCAAAGATAGATCCCGCAATGTTTGGACAGAGTATTGGAACATTGCTAGTCAATCCAAGGGTGCCCGCTACGCCTCAATACAAAGGACTATCCCATCAAAACCGTGGTTTCAAAAATTCCCCCATTTTTCCAAAAAAGAAATTTCCTTACTTATTCGTATGAGAATCGGACATTGTTCCGTTCCTTCTCACCTTTATAAAATTCATGTGCTTGACTCCCCAGATTGTACGTTCTGTGGTCTAGATGTGGGAACTTTAGATCACATATTTTTTGATTGTCCTTCTCTAAATAAATATCCTCTCTTCTATCAAGCGTTATCAAAAATTGCCTCTCCTCCATTCAACATCTCATCTCTTCTAAGTCTGAACTCTACTCCAATCTTCCATAAAATTCTGAAATTTGCACATTTAAATAAAATTAATATATAAATTCACCTTTCCTTTCTCTGTAATTATAAATGATGGCCTAGAACACCCTTGAAGGGTGAAAGCCAGAAATAATTGAAAAAAAAAAAAAAAAAAAAAAAAAGCGCGCCAAAAATTTCAATATGAAGAAAAATCCAATTTTTTTAAATTTGTTATTAATTGACCTTCTTCATTGCATTGCTATCATAAACATTTAGAAATACTGCGATTTAAAAATTTATGACGAGAATCGTCTATAGCGGAATCGCCCTGTAGTTTCTGCACTTCGAAAAATGTTTATTCCAGAAATATTGTCATTTGGATCTAATCTGTGAAATTGTATACTTTCTTATACAGGATGGCGCAAAATTAATCATCCAATTTTTTTTTAATAACTTTTTTACTTAAAAAAAAAGACTTATAGTAATGGAAATCGTTATTTGGACTTTTACAATTTTTTCTGTTAAATGGAAAAAATGATATCCGTCAATTGGCTGCCGCCAGTGTTGATACGCATTTGTGCCCGTTTTATCGTATCTTCCATAACATTCCGAAAGATTTCCTGTGATAACTGTTCGCATTCCTGTCGAATATTCTCCTTAAGGGCTTTGATTATCTGAGACTTGTTGGCATAAACCCCCGACTTCAAGTAGCCCCAAAAAAAGAAGTCTGGGAAGGTTAAATCGGGCGATCTTGCTGGCCATGCCAAATCGCCAAAAGAAGTCTGGGAAGGTTAAATCGGGCGATCTTGCTGGCCATGCCAAATCGCCAAAAGAAGTCTGGGAAGGTTAAATCGGGCGATCTTGCTGGCCATGCCAAATCGCCAAAAGAAGTCTGGGAAGGTTAAATCGGGCGATCTTGCTGGCCATGCCAAATCGCCAAAAGAAGTCTGGGAAGGTTAAATCGGGCGATCTTGCTGGCCATGCCAAATCGCCAAAACGGAAGTTTACGCGACCAGGAAACGCTTCCTTCACAATACTTTCAAGTGTTTAATTAAGCGTTTTTCTTTTACAGTATTAAAAAAACATTACATCTAGCAATAAATTCATTTAACTCTCCGAAAGACACCCATTTTAACATAGTATCTGTTCATACGCCACCACTCGTCTCGTACAAATACGTTATTATAAAATTAGTTTTACACGCGGAATTTTCCAATCTGATCAGTTTTTCGTTCTCTCTGGGTTTGCCCAAGGATCATCCTAGGATCACTTAAAATTTTCATTAGTGACATGGAAGTCATCCATTTTTCCATATTTTTCTTTTTACAGACGATCTCATAATATAGTAATATAATGGATTGTCTTCATCTTTAAGCCGACATCGATAATATTTCTGAATGTGGTCTACGAGATTATTATCTATTGTAAAAGATCTTGGTATTGCACACAAAAGTAAACTTGTTTTACGGTTTCATATCGATGGGGTATGCCAGTCTGCATTTAGGTTAAGTTAGGATTTGTTATCCGAAGCATCAGGATCTTCCGGGATAACAAATCTCTGAATTCTGTACTAAACTTCTCCTTAGTCCGTAGTAGTCTGGATGATCCCAAATAGTTGAAGAATTTGATCTAAAACTTATTATTATTATTATGACGTATAAGCATTTATGACATAAAACGAAAATTTATTTTATATACCACAGGTGGCTTCGGGAACACAGACCCCATCAGCGTTCTTGAGGAATCCCTCCTTACAGATACATCCAGGGTAGCAGCCAGGTAGGTAGGTGCAACGTGGGAGCAGATCGGGCTCGGCGCACGTGTTTCGGCAGCCATGAGCGTCGCACGCGCTGAACTCCTCGTTCTCCTTGCAGGTATCTGGAAGGAAGAGCCACGAAAACCGTAAAGTTTAAATATATAGCAACATCTTTCGCTTATAATTTTGGTAGTATATAATGGGAATAGCTAATACTGCTATGGAAAAGAACTTTGTTTCCTCCTGCGGTAAAATATGTGTTCATACTTGTAATAAGTAAGTATGGATATCTTTAGCTACCAAGCAAAAGGCATCGCAAGGCTAACCTGAAATAATTACATCAATCATCACAAACACACATCTATATTTTGGGAGGCGGGTATGGGTACCTACAGCTGCCCCGGGAACCATTTATTGGATAACGAAGACCCCTGCCATAGGTCACCCTAAGTGGTTAGCTACATTTGGTTACTTACCAGGGGTTAGGTTAATGGGATGAGGTTTATCTAGGTCTTGGCGGCGGTTGCGTTTGCCCATCTACTACGCATCGGAAGAGACTGGTCGAGGGAGACCTTTCTCGAGGGAGCCAGACTCTCTCCACCCATTGACTTGCACCCCAGTGGGAGTGACGGATTCATATTTTCGTCACTCCCAGACACATCGAGCCCCAGATTCCTACTCACCCTCATGCATTTTCCTTAATAAAATAATAAAAAAATCCCAATCCCTATTCAACTCCCCACCCAACCCTAACTATCACGGATAATTTAAAAAAATATATATTATCATCATCATCATCACTATTGGCTCTACAAACCCTGGTGGGTCCTGGCCTCCTTAAGAGTCTTCCTCCACTTATCTGGGTTTTGTGCCAGCTCTCTTCAGTTTAGAAGCTCTAAGATAGATATGTCTTTGAGGACGTTGTCGCTCCATCTTAATCGTGGCCTTCCCAGACTCCTTCGCCCTATCAGTCTTGGGTTCAGCAGAAACTTTGGTGCTTGATGCTCGGTGATTCTCTCCACATGACCCACCCATCGAGGTCTTCCCAGTTTTATAAATTTATTTAAAATAAATTTTAGCATTGTGCTCATTGTAGCATTGTGCTCATTGTCTGCGCCAAAATCCAATTTCTAGAACCGGTCCGAAGTTATGCTTCAAAATTTTCCTTTCCAAAAAGTTCCTCTTAGTACGTTTCAACTGCGTGTGTGAGCATTGGTCTATTAAGTGTTTTGTACACTAATATCTTGGTGTTTATGGAAAGCAGTCTGTATTTTATCTACCTTTGTAGGCGGAAAAAACAGTGATTTGCGCTGATTATGCGCTTCTGGATCTTCTCTGTAGTATTATTGTTGTTTGTTATCAGGGAGCCTAGGTGTATCTTGGTACCGTTTCAAAATTATGACTTTCACATGAGTGAATGCTAGTTGGGTTTGTTGGGTGCATCCCACGACTAAGTACCTATTTGGTATTCTGCTGGTTTACCACGAGACAAATGTTTTTTGGCAGAACTTTAAAGATTTATGAGGGCGTCACGGAAAGCATCGGGAGTTTTCGCAATTATTTCGATATCATCAGCGTAAGCCAATAGTTGCAGAGAGTTGTCAAATATCGTTGCTCTTATCTCAATGCCTGAGTCACGAACAACTTTTTCTAAGGCTATGTCGAATAAGAGGCAGGTCAATGCTTCTTCTTTTCTCACCCCGTGGAGCGCTTCAAAGGGATCGGACAGATCAACTCGGACTGCCAACCCTGACTTTTCACGTTACTGAGGATATCGTTAGTCTCACCAGATTGATCAGCTTACGCAGTATTTCAAACTGACTCATTGTATTGTATAATGCATTCCTATTTATGCTATCATACTCGGCTTTGAAGTCTACAAAGAGGTGGTGGGTTTCGACATTGTATGCTTACATTTTTTTATAAGATTTGTCTCAAGGAGAAAAATTGATTAATGCCTGATTTGCCTGGCCTGAAGCCACATTGGTAGTTGCCAATGATTTTCTCTGACATAGGGAGCAATCTTTTGTACATGATGTTGGACATTATTTTATAGCCGGTATTTAACAACGTTATTCCCCTGTAATTACAGCACTCGAGTTGGTCGTCCTTCTTGTGCAGTGGACACACAATTCCTAGTCTCCACTATTCGGGCATCTCTTCTGCCCATACTTTTTGAAAAAGGTTATGCAGGTATTGAATAAACTCTCCATCTGCTGCTTTAAATAATTCAGCCACAAGATCATCTGACCCGGGGGATTTCTTATGTTTCCGTTGTCTTATTGCCTGCTTCACTTCCTTCAGTTAAGGGGGTTCAGCATTCTCAGAATTTCTCATCTCTCGTGCTCTCCACCATGTTAGGCTCCACCTCTGCCGAGTTGTTACTGATAACCATGTCAAAGTACCCCAGGATGTCAGGCTTTTCACTCGGTTTCACTCCATTATCGTCCTTGAATATGTTTATTTTTATCAATCAGCTCTCATGTTATTTACTTTTTTGTAGAAAAGCCTACTTTCATTCTTAAGCTTGATTGCTTCAACCTCTCTAACATCTTTTTGTAAATAGTCACGTTTCTTTTTCTTGTGCATCTTTTTTCTATTTTCGTTGTTTCCCTTTAGGTGTCCATAAGTGGTTTTATGCAGCCTTGTTGTAACGTTTTTTCAGAGTCAAACCAATGGTTTCTTCTGATAGAGACTTCTTTTCCCAGGGTTTCGAGACCAGCTGTTGTTAAAAGATTTTTGCAGGACGTCCATTGTGAGTTTATATCATGTGTGTCACGCTGCGCTATCCTGTGGAGCCTAGTACGAAAATCCATCTTTGTTGCGGGACTTGTAATTTGTTAGTGTTAAATTTTGTAATTATATAGGTATTTTTTATATGTAAGTTCAAAAAGGTCATTGGAAACCAAAAAATTATCTACAATTTTTACACCAAATAGTCTCAGGAACCACCGGTTAAAGTAAGACAGGTACGTCTATCTTCAACAATAACAACCAGTATATCTATTTTGCATTTGTCATATTCTTTAACTGTACTTTAATATTATTTATTTACCACATGTTACTCTATAATTTTGTATTTATATACCGTTATTTTAATTACTCATAACAAAATCTGTCAACTATTAACAAAATTGTTATTAGTTTAAAAGAATGACAGATTTTCGACACAAAAATTGATTATCTGTCGGTTAAATTGACATAGTCATTCACTTGTATAAACCCGCATTTTGTTGTTATTTACTGGCTAGGATTAAAACTAAGATAAAAATCTACAGTAAGAAAGCGTAGTGGTCCCTTTTTTTAATGCTTTCATTATCTCAAATATTTCTAACAAATCGTGAAATTTTATATGAAATGTAATTTCTGTCTTACCGCACTGCTGAGGAGCAACGCACACATTTTTGGAGTTTCTCAAGTATCCATCGATGCAAATGCACCCGGGGATGCACGCGCATCTGCTGATTTGGGCGAAGGTGGGCTTAGCACAGGTGTTCACGCACCCTGTGGCGCCACATTCAGAGTAGACTTCGTTGGTTCGGCAAACTAAAATATGGATTGAAGATTAAAAATTAGTAACTTTGCTTTGGAAAGTTATAAAGTGACATATTGTTAATTAATTTCATGCACATATAACTTTTTAAACACGCCATCCTTGAGGAGCGTAAATAAAATTAAGGTGTTATCCACAATTTATACAATAAGCGAATGTATTATGGTAGGTGCAAGAGTTTGCAGAAGCCACAACCATTTCCATAAAATAAAGTTACGTATGTTTTTTTATGTAATTAAATTTAACATTAAATTAAATGAAACATTAGATGAGGAAGACCTTTTGACCTCTCCAGCCAGACTCTGTCGCAATGGGAGTATAGATAGAGGAAGATTGACGGCCGGCGTGGTCTGGCGGTAAGGCTTTTAAATTTTGCCGTCTAACTAAATTATTTTTAAAATTTAACAATTTTTTTTATAAAATGTTAACCATCTTATAAAACATTTTTAATTTACCAGGCAGAGGAGCGATGGTGATTGTCTTGGGTGCACAAGTTGTAGACGGTTTGGTTGTTTTCGGTGCACAAGTCGTAGGGGCTTTGGTTATTTTTGATGCACACTTTGTAGGGACTTTTGTAGTCACTTTTGGTGCACAAGGTATTGGCGCTTTAGTTGTGATTGGGCAGTTAAGTCCAAAGGTCTCGGGCAGCAGAGCGCACAGCACCACCACGATTAAATATACCAACTTCATCTTCACCACAGAAATCGCACAAAGTTATACAGTAATGCCTACTATTCTCTTATGAAGACAATGAAACCTTCACGCAGTCAAATCCTAACAATCAATAATTTGATTTCGCGTCATTCCAAGGCTTAAATAATATCATTGAGCAGGTGTGTGCACTATTTGATTTAACCAGAAATTTAAACAGTTTAAGTTGTTGTTTATTTAAGACTGTTCGTTTTTCTGTGTAATTGAATGATTTTTATTGACATTAGTGATGACTGCTGACCCAAGAATGATATACTTACATAATTAATGGTTTGATTAAACAGGTGGTTTTTTAATCACAAATGTGGAAAGCGCGCCTTTCCAATGTAAGTCCCAAATTTGAACTGGTTGGTTACGTTTACTTAGTTTTCACGAGCTGCTATATCAGTAATGCACAACCTGCGACCTTCCTGTCCATTTCGTTCGTCCCGTGGTACACCTTCGAAAGGCCTACTTAAGTACTTAGCATTATAATATTTGTTTTTTTGCCACGGAAATTCTAATTTGAAAACAGAAAATTTCATTGTTTATCCGTTCGCCATATCCTAATTGAATTGCTGCTGGTGTTGGTAGATTCTGTTTCAATTGATCTCAATACAAGTTGATGGTTCCGAGGAGTATCTACAATATAAGAATATTTTGAAAAATAACATTTCCACTAAAAAGTGCATCACTGCGCTATGGACTGAGTTTTAATAATTGCACAACCTATATAGTTCTTTCAACTGTTCTAGAATTATAAGAAATGTGGGAATTTTCATTTTCTAATTGCAAATGTGTATATTTGAATTTTACCACATGAATACGTGAGTGTAAAACGTGCACCAGCTAAAATTGTCATGAGGTAATAAAACGAGTTAAATTGATTTATTTTTACGACCATTATAAGATTCTAAAATACACCATTAAAAATAGCACATAAAATAGAACTAGAAAAAAAACTTTGCTGAACTGCGTAGGCGAGGAATTGGCGAATTTGCTGCATAATTTGTTCGTGAACTGTGATATTGAAATAGGTCCTTACGTCTGTGTGTCGAGTGGGTACTCTTATATTGACTAGACTAAATTGGGGATGCCATAGTATTTACTGGCTCCGGTTAGCAAGGTGTATGAGGTATTCACAAATAAGAATGAAATAAAGTTTTTTTTAATGCCTCTATTTTCATGTTGTTTGTACAAGTTCGTCTCACGGAAAGGATTTTATTTCATATATTTTTCTTATGATGATCTTTCATTTACTGCAATGCCCTGTAGTCGGTTTCTTGCAATTCTTGACAGCTATGCAGGTAGCATCGGTTTCAGATTTCTTGCAGTAGCCCTTCTTACACTGGCAGCCCTTAGGGTCAGACTTCTTCCCGCAGTCGATGATCCAGTCTGGCTTGGCGCAGGTTCCTCCTCCGCAGCAATGGGGGTTCTTCACCAGTTCCGCGTTTGGGTCGGAACAGCCTGAAAATACACTTTATGAAAACAATGAACTTTGTTGGGTGAATAATGTTATGTTTTTGGTAAATTGATTTTAATTTTGGCAGAAGAAGAAGAAGAATAATAATTAAAGCTTGATCAAATAGGAACCATAAATTTAAAAAAAAGTCCAGTTCTTACAGCATACTTAATCATCAATAATAAACAACCGAAGAAAATATACAAAATATACACATGGTGTCCTGAATACAGTGGTACATGCGATGAAACCCTGTGACTATCCCTCGTGATTTTTCAAGGGTCTGCGCTAGTTAAATACTAAATTGTAACAGGGTTTGAAACACACATTTTTCTGGAGCAACGCATTCTTTTCCTATCCTCACCAATCCAGGCTTGCACTTGCATTTGATAACACATTCAGTTGGTTTGACTGGAGTTGTTCCCTTGAAAATATTAACGCAGGTGGCTTCGGCTGGACTTTTTGGGGGACACTTGTCAAACACTTCGTTTGGTTCACATGGAGGAGCTGGAAAATAAATGGAAGTAATAACTATATCATCATCACAATTGCTTTTATTCATGCCCGTAATTTTGACCTTACAATATAAAATATTAACATACATATGTTGTAGGTTATTAAGCATTACCGAAGTGTGTACCTCTAATATCAATAACATCTTTGTAAACAATTTTGCAAAAATCGGCACTGGCACAAGAGTGGATTATTGTAATACAAAACTAAAAAGACGTCACAATAACGTGTTGGAATGTCTTGTCTCTGACGTCACAATAACGTGTTGATTTGGGTGGAATAAAAATGATAGGAACCATTAAATCATATTGTGCATTAGACGTAGACACTCTGGTCAACGAGCATTTATAAAATTTATTAATATTTGAAATGATGAGCTCCCGCAACCACCGTACTGTGCCGAGGGTGTAAATCCCACAACAGAAAGCATTGTTTTCAGATTACCAATTGGATGCGCCGACGATCAACGAACACAAATTTTTCGAATCCAATATGTAGTTTTGGCGCTTGAGAGGTTAACTTGTTATTAATACCATAGCGTGTTTTATAAATGTTTGAAACGTTAAAAGTTTTGAAGCATATTACCTAAATTTTTTTTTATAAAACTAGCGAGTACACGGCATGCGTTGCAATGCCACTCAAAGAAAGAAAGTATTTGTAACAATTATTACAAGCAATAATTGTCAGCCTGAAACACTCATTTACATTGAAAAATCTTCCGAGAAAAGATACTTGCCACCAACGGGACTTGAACCCGTGTCCTTCCGATTGCCGGTCGAATGCTCTGACCACTGAGCTATGGCGGCTTATCAAATACCCGCCAAATAATTCAATATATACTAGTGTTTCATTCAACAATTACTGCTTGTTATATTTTTTCCACCTGAAAACAACCAACTTTATTTTTGCGAGGAAGACATTGTTAGTGTTAAATCCCTCGCTAGGTGGCGTCGAGACAAATTATGTCTGCATTTATTGGGGAAATACTTAAACTTGTTAAATATTAATTATTATTTTTTAATTTATAAACTAACGTTTAGACAAGATTTTTATGCATAGCACAAAGGGTAACAATTATTACAAGCAATAATTGTCAGCCTGAAACACTCATTTACATTGAAAAATCTTCCGAGAAAAGATACTTGCCGCCAACGGGACTTGAACCCGTGTCCTTCCGATTGCCGGTCGAATGCTCTGACCACTGAGCTATGGCGGCTTATCAAATACCCGCCAAATATTTCAATATATACTAGTGTTTCATTCAACAATTACTGCTTGTTATATTTTTTCCACCTGAAAACAACCAACTTTATTTTTGCGAGGAAGACATTGTTAGTGTTAAATCCCTCGCTAGGTGGCGTCGAGACAAATTATGTCTGCATCCCCAATAAATGTATTAATTCTCCCGGATTCCTCTCCCACTCCCTCCCTGTTGTCCCTTAAAACTATTTAAAATACGCGCACCCCTCAATCTGTCCAGGTGAGAAGCACGGATTTTCCAAATTTACCCCCTGCTTTCCCCTACTGCAATTATGTCTCCTTTGCAATTCCCCCATGTGCCCCTCGCTCGTCCCCCCCCCCCCTCCCCTTCGTGTCCTTTCTCATGCGTCTCCATTCCCGCCGCCATTCCCCTAAAGGGCCCCTTCCTCTTCCGCGTTCCCCTTCCATCTTCGCCTCCCGCATCCACTCGTTCAGCGAACCCCCCCCCCTCCTCCCGCATTCACCATATGGATCCAATCCAGCTGGATGTAAAATCAAAAAGATAAAATTAAAATAATAATATTATTATATACTCACGACAGTTATCAGGCAGAACACATTGGTTTGTTTTTTCGTTGAGGATGTAGCCTAATTGGCAGTAACATCCACCAGCAGTAGAGGGCAAGACGCAGGCCATACTTACTGCTGCGAGATCCACTCCTTCAAATATATATTTAGTTAAGCAGGTCCCACGACATCCAGATTCGCTTTCTCTATAAATTTCATTCGGCCCAGGACATTTCTTGACTGAAAAGAGCGAGGCAATTAAAACAATAAATAAATTTTCACCCATAATATAATACGTACGCATCACCTTATGAAAACCAGTTCTGACATTCTATTACCAAAAATTACGAAGTTACAAAGAAATACTAGAATTTAAAGGACCTTAACATAGATGTATAAATGTGAACGTCCTTAAGTAAATATAAGGGTGTTAAGGGACGTACTTGACTTACTTTAACCAGTGATTCCTGACATTATTTGGAGTAAGAAATGTAAATAAAATTTTGGTCTCCGGTGACATTTTTGATGTTTTTTTTTTTTTTTTTTCTACAAGAACATAAAAAAAATGGTAGTTGTTGAACAGTTGGAGGCGGGGTAAGGGGTTCGTCAGACACCCAGCTGAGTGACCAATGACGACATGCGGAAGAATTTTTTTTTGTTTGATTTTGAAGAAAAAAATTTTGAAAAAAAAAAAAAAGTCGTCGAGAAAAGTCACCGGAGACCAAAATTTCATTTACATTTTTTACTCCAAATAATGTCAGGAATCACTCGTTAAAGTAAGTCAAGTATATATATATATACTTGATACTATTACTATACATACAATATACTATTCATTGTAAGAAATGTGGTGATGACGGATGTACAGAATACACAAAACTAATATAATATTAACGCATAATCACGGTATCAAAATCAACGCTACTCTTTTGAGGTTTTTCAAAATTATCTCACTTTAGATAAATCAGCTCTATTGTGAGCGAACGTGAGCCGTTTCCAACTAGCAAGTAAGTATATAATACTAAATACAAATAAAAAGGAATATTACTCCCAATTAAATCCGCCATTTTGAAAAGAGTCTAAAATTTGATTTAAAAATGATATATTTCCGGTTTTGTCTCGTTATTCAATCTTAAAGCTCAGAAATTAGTTATAAAGATTATTCTAAAACTAATGATCACAACAGTTTTCTTACTTATCCCTTTCACTAAAACAAATTTTGGTCAAAGCCAAAATTTGGTCTTTAAGCACTTTGCCATAAAGCTATTCAATGCAGTCTTGGATCATCATACAGAAGATCGAACATCAAAGAATTTGTTAAAACCTGTTTATATGCTGGCATGTATTGCCAATCGTATATTGGTATTTTGAATGTAACGTTGCTGTTTTTGTTGTAAACCGATTATATGTTATAAGCTGCATATGCTCTCAACACATGTAACCATTGTAATATAATTAATAAAGTTAAATAAATAAATAAAATGAGAATTTTGATCACCTGCAACCTCAGCAGATATGTTGTTATGTTCCCCAATCTTACACTCGCCCGACATATCATAATTAAATCATAATAATAAGGTTAATTGTTATAACAAGTGGCACATTAGAGGGGACCCCACCACTTTCCCAACGGCGTTATAAGGAAACATAATATGGTTTCCTCCTTCACCGCACACGTCAAGACTCTACTTTTTTTTTGAACGAAGCTACATTTATTTGAACGACTCTAGACCCTCCAATGTCCATGCATACGGGGTTAGTAAGCAGTAGGCAAGTACTTACATTAACATTATACAAAAGATAAATAGAAGTAGCAGCCTGTGGAATAATTCTTCTGAAATAGGTAACATCAAAAAGAGAAAATAGTGTTAGTAAAAGAAAAAGAAAAATAAAAATAACGGCTATGACCAGTCGAAGAAACCTTCTGTAAATAAAATAAGTAATGAGGAAAAAACAGTTATATGATTATGTTATAATGTAAGTAATTACTATAATAGCGGAAAGAAAATAAAGTATATAAAAAGAAAAGCCAGAGAAAGTATTCCCAATGAGAGTGCGTATAGCTATCGGCCCAATCGCAGACGATGCTCGAAGTCACGCCCTTTAGCCGGTTCCCCGATTTTGCATCGAAGAAATGTACTTGGGAGAGAAGAGGAAGTTTTTGAAGACCTTGAGGAAAAGATGAGCGTGAAGAAGTGGCAATAAAATATTATTAATAATTTGATACCGCAGGTTTTCGAAGTAGCAAGAACGCAATTGTTTTCCAGGCTCCTCAGATATCCTTCAGCGCAGTTACAGCCAGGATAACAACCCGCGGTATAGTCACACCGGGTGATCAGGTCGGGGTCAGCACAAGTATTCCGACAAGGGTGGGCGTCGCATTTACTAAACACCTCATTTTCGAAAAAGCAGGATGTAATAATGTCTGAAAATAAATAAAAAATCATTCATGCATGCATGCAATACATCAATTTCAAAAAGTTATGCAAACTTCCAGGAAAGTTTTGGCTTACTGTGTGATATACCAATGAAATCTTTTTATTTTCCACTCCATTTTACTAGATTTACCATAGTAGGTACTTTACAATGATGAAAATGACATTTAGTAAATATTTATACATTTACCTTATTCATTGGGGGAGATGATCATCGTGTGGTACCTACGGTATGAACAGGTGATCTCGCGCCCAAAACAGGTATACAATTTGTATTTTTATCTTAGTTAAAAAAAAAATAAAACCAAAATTTCCTGTGAAATTCAGACTAAAATTATAAGTTTATAATATTAAAAGAGATAAAAATGTGTTTATGTTGGAGTGGGAGAGCTGCATTCCAGATTGATGGCGATGTACAGCTTAGATCTTCGATTGAATCTTTAATTATTTTTTGTTTTTAACTTAATGATTGCGTTTTGCTAATATTGTCTTCATTTAATTAAATACTACTATTTGAGGTTTTACTCATTGTTAAAAAATAAATATTAGTCGAAGCATGATACAGTAAAAAATGAATGAATCGGATAGAGACCCTTTAGCTCAGTTAGAGTCACGGCCCGGAAAGCCGAAGGTCCTGGGTTCGAGTCCCAGAGGTGCCAATACCTTTTCTGTTTCCAGATTTTCGATTGAGTTTCTCTAATATTGTCTTCATTTAATTAAATAGATGGTTTAAAACTGTTGCATAAATTCAGTCGCCAGAATGCTACAAACAAAATGAACCATTCATTTCGCAATATCAGATAATAATCTGCGTAATACAATAATAATATGGGCGTTAATAAATAAATAAATAAACTTACCAGATGATAATGTAATAGAATTAGCTAACTTGCTTCATAATAATATATACAGATATAGAGCCCACAGTTGGACCAAATTTACCAAAATTGCATACGTCAAAGAAATTATCTAAATTAATTCCTGAATCAAATAATTTAATTTTACCAAAAATAATATTTGTCGATATAGGTTTTTTAGATCTTCATACAATGGTGTACGCTAGTGCTATCAGTATATGTAATAAGTTAGGAGTTAAATTAACGTCCTCTGATGATAGATCTTATAGTTACAGTAAACCAGAATGGCAAATTAGATTAGAAAATGATATAGCATTTTAAAGAAGTAATATAGCTAGAGTAATTGAACATAAAAATGGAAATAGAAATAGGAATATTTTGAGACATGTAGATGAAATTGGGAGAAAATTTGGTTATAGCATTGGTAGTAATAATAATGAAAAAAAATCAATGATTTATTAGATTTATTAAAACAAAAATTAAGTGTAAAAGCTAGTAGAAAAAAGATACAATTATACGTATAATATAAGAAATAATTATTATTTGAGAAAAATAAGAAAATATTTTATATATAGATAAACAAAATATTAATTCGAATAATAATATTCCGTTGCCATCTGAATCAGATATGCGCGATTTTTGGACAAACATTTGGAGTAAAGATATAAAACATAATGAGACAGGTTCCTGGATAGAAAATGAAGAACTCAATTGTTCAGACATTGAACAAATGAGTTTTTCTGGGTGACCCGACAGTTGGTCCGGCGACATTTGATCCGGCCGACATTTGATCCGGCCGACACTTGATCCGGCGGACAGTTGATCCGGCGGACAGTTTATCCGGCGACAATTGGTCCGGCCTGATCCTTTAGAAGATTTTTTCTTCAAGTAAGTATGTAAAGAGGATATACGGCCGTACAACTAAAGTCGATGTACTTATATCTGAAGGCATCTTGAGTGAAAATCAGCTGTAAAAATATTTTTACTAACAATAATTTCGACTCTCCGAAGAAGCATGCGGCAATACAAAATACGACATACTTAGTCGTGGAGTCAGTTTAACAAAATAACCGTAAAAGATTCCTACTTACGTATAACTTTATTATCTGAAAATTACACTAGAGTCCCAACTGCTCTTAACCGTCTCAAGCCGGTGAGTTCCAATGGCATCCCCAATTTTGGTATGGTGTGATACTGAGGATAGTGGGGAGGGAAAGTAGATGTGGAAAACGTACCTGGCTATGCAGATCTAGTCACGTCATTTCAAGTAATCCGACTAAACCTACATACACTGTACACCAGCGAACAAATTACAAAAATCATATGATATCATAACACAATAGTCCCAACTGCTCCCAACCGTCTGGAGCCAATGAGACTATGGCATTCCTAATTTTGATATGTTGCGAGGCTGAAGATAGTGGGGAGGAGAAGGATTTGTAAAAAAATTTCCAGATCTAGTCACCAAACATGCCTAAAGCCATTTCAAAAAACCTTTCAATTCTGAATGAATACTGACGAATAGCAAAATACAACATTCTTAGCCGTGTTTGGTGACTAGATCTGAATAGCATTTCTTCACATCAGCAAAATGTTCCACATCTCCTTCCCCTCCCCACTATCTTCAGCCTCACAACATATCAAAATCGGGAATGACATAGTCTCACTGGCTCCAGATGGTTAGAAGCTGTTGGGACTCTTGTGTTATATATAATATATAAAAAAAGTTATAACACATATTTTAATTTTTTTTCGCTGTTGTTCAGTGTATGAAGGTTTTGTCTGATTACTTGAAATGGCTTTAGCCATGTATGGTGACTAGATATGAATAGCCATTAAAATTGCGGTGCAAGGCAATGGGTCGAGAAAGTTCGGCTAGAGAGGTCCTGATTATGTCTGCCTCAAGCAGTCTCTCCCGATCCGGACCGCCACGCAGTAGGTGAGGAAAAGCATTCGCCACCAAGACCTGGAAAACATCACTTCAAGAACCCGGCAACCCTTATAATTCACCAAATGTAGGGAACCACTTGGGATGATCTATGGCAGGAATGTTGGTTATCCAATAAATGGTTCCCGGGGCGACGGTAAACATATCCGCCTCCTAAATCTTAAGTAGATGTTGCACATTATAAGAATGTCGTATTTTGCTATTCGTCAGTATTCATTCAGAATTGAAACGTTACTTGAAATGGCGTTAGGCGTGTTTGGTGACTAGATCTGAATAGCCAGGAAATTTTTATCACATATCCTTCTCCTCCCCACTATCTTCAGCCTCACAACATATCAATATTAGAAATGCCATAGTCTCACAGGCTCCAGATGGTTGGGAGCAGTTGGGACTCTTGTGTTATGATAAAAGTTCTACAAAATAAAAATTAAAAAAAAATTATATCATATGATTTTTGTAATTTGTTCGCTGGTGTACAGTGTGTGTAGGTTTAGTCGGATTACTTGAAATGACGTGACTAGATCTGAATAGCCAGTTACGTTTTCCACATCTCCTTCCCCTCCCCACTCCCCTCAGTATCACACCATACCAAAATTGGGGATGCCATTGGCACTCACCGGCTCGAGACGGTTGAGAGCAATTGGGACTCTTGTGTAATTTGCAGATAAAAAAGTTATACGCAAGTAGGAATCTTTTACGGTTTTTTTGTTAAACTGACTGCACGTATAAGTATGTCGTATTTTGTATTGCCGCATGCTTCTACGAAGAGTCGAAATTATTGTTAGTAAAAATGTTTTTACAGCGGATTTTCACTCAAGATGCCTTCAGACATAAATACATCGATGTTGGTTATACGGCCGTATATCCTCTTTACATACTTACTTGATGAAAAAATCTTCTAAAGGATCAGGCCGGACCAATTGTCGCCGGATCAACTGTCCGCCGGATCAACTGTTCGCCGGATCAAGTGTCGGCCTGATCAAATATCGGCCGGATCAAATGTCGCCGGACCAACTGTCATGGAACCGTTTTTCTGATATATCGGTTGAATTGTTAGCCAAAATTATAAAAAAATACTCATAATTGGAAAGCCACGGGTTGCGATTGGATACATAATTTTTGGTACAAACGTCTAACTACTTTACATCCTCTTTTTGCAAAAAATCTTTCAAAACTTGTCAGACAAACCTCAAAATTTTCCTAATTTTCTAACTAAGGGCATTACTTATATGTTGCCTAAAAGCGAAAATATTAATAATCCCTCTCAATATAGATTTTTTATTTAGTTATCAAAGTACCTACCACTAATGCCATCTATGTCTATGTTTCTAAGCTTAATAAATATCAGTTCTCGCTGTCTCCTGAATAAAAAAACGTATTTCATTTAATAGGTTATGGGCCCAGAAGATTCCCAAGCGTTTTTTAAATAATCAGTCACGATAATAATGGTATTTGTGTTAAAAATTCATTTCTAATTGTCGCGGATGTATTTGTTCCTATTGAGAATAGAGCAAGGAGTTATTGCGAATGCAAACTCATAATTAGTGTCGGGACATTTTTAACGAAAATGGCGGCGACATCATATCTCACAAGTATACCCAAGTTGGTTGGACGACAAAACTACGATGTATGAGCGTATGCCGTTGAAAACCTACTTATATTGGAAGACATGGAGAAGTGTATCAAGGCCGAAGAAACTGTTGCAGTTGGAGATGATGCAAAAACAAAAGCGAAGATAGTCCTCACTATAGATCCGTCACTGTATGTACACATCAAGCAAGCTACATCTACTGCAGAATTGTGGAAAAGGCTAAAGCAAATGTTCGATGATAATGGTTTTTCAAGACGCATTTCCTTATTAGGGAGTTTGATATCGATTCGTCTTGAAACTTGTGACTCGATGCAGAGTTACGTCACGCAAATTATTGAAATTATCCGGAACCAGATTTAATGTGAACAATGAATGGATTGGCTGTTTAATGCTTGCTGGTCTACCAGAAAAATTCTACCCCATGATATTAGCAATCGAGCATAGTGGAATAATAATTACTGCAGATGCAATAAAAACAAAATTGCTTGATATGGCAGGAAATGACACGGAGTCAGTTGGGGCATTTTTCGCCAGAGTGCGCCCGCGCCGCAATGTTGACGGAAATACATCGAAGGTCAAAACCGTAATGAAATCTATTAGATGTTTTAGATGTAAAAAAGAAGGGCATTTTAAAAATCAATGTCCTGTTGGGCAATCAGAGCGAATGAAGAAGTCAAATGCATTTTCTGTTGTGTTTTTGAACGGGAATTACAACAAAATGGATTGGTTTATAGACTCGGGCTCTTGTTTTCACATGACACCGAATGTAAACATTATGTGTAATGCGTCAAATCGGACGAGTGTGAAGGAAATATTTGCAGCTAATAGAAGTGCTTTGCCTGTTTTATGCTCGGGAGAAGCTAAAATTATTACTTTAACCCCGAAAAGTAAATATGAAGTTATATTAAAATATATTTTATGTGTGCCAAAACTTACGACAAACTTGATATTTGTCAGTCAGTTAATCAAAAATGGAAATAAAGTGGACTTCAAAAGAAAATGCTGCTATGTTTATAATAAACAGAACGAGTTAGTTGCTATAGCAGATTTGACAGATGGTGTTTATAAACTAAGGATGGAATACAAGTTAAAAGTTCCTGAAAGAATAGTGTCTACTTTAGCGGTTTCAGGCAACACTTGGCACCGCAGATTGGGTCATGTCAATAGTAATTATCTGAATAAAATGACCAGTGCTGTAGAAGGAATGAATCTTCGAGAAAAGGTCGATCTTGGCAAGACATCGTGTACAGTTTGTTGCGAGGGAAAGCAGTGTCGTCTTCCATTCTCAAAAACTGGTACAAGAAGTAAAGAATTACTTCATTTAGTTCATACTGACGTTTGCGGACATACGGAGAAAGGATCGCTTGCAGGTTCAAGATTCTTCATACTCTTCGTTGATGACTATAGTCGTATGACATTTGTCAAACACAAAAATTTATCAAACACAAAAATGAAGCACTTAGATGTTTTGCAGAATTTAAAGCAAAAGTTGAAAAACAAACAAATAAGAAAATAAAGATATTGAGAAGCGATAATGGTGGTGAATACTGCAACAAAGAGTTTGATTCATATCTCAAGAAGGAAGGTATCACGCACCAAAAAAGTAACCCATATACCCCAGAGCAGAATGGCTTGTCAGAACTTAATAATCGAACGATTGTCGAGAAGGCTAGATGCTTATTGTTTGATGCGCATTTGGGTAAAGAATTCTGAGCTGAGGCGACAAATACAGCAGTTTATTTACAAAATCGTACTGTACTTCCTAGTTTAAATGAAAAACCTCCATTTGAGATCTGGACTGGATGTAAACCAGACATAAGTCATTTAAGAATATTTGGTAGCAAGGTTATGGCTCATGTCGCTAAAGAGAAGCGTCAGAAATGGGACAAAAAGTCTGAACAGAACATACTTGTGGGCTATCCAGATGACATCAAAGGTTACCGAATATACAACCCTAGAACTAAATATATCACAACTAGTAGAGATGTCATTATCATGGAAGATGAAAACAATCCAGAGGCTAATATACCTATCACTGAGAGTGGAGAAAACTCATGTCCAGTGGGGGACACTAGTTGCAAACATACGTCACATTCAGAAGATATAACCTTAGATGAGGATACATTAGTCGAAGATGCATCAGATGATACTTACACTCCTGATACTTACACTTCTGATACTTACACTAGTGATTTTGAAGATGTTGATGATTCACCTGAGCAGCGTGTTAGATCCAGCAGAATCATTAGGAAGCCAGAGCGGTATAGGATGACGAATATGTGCATTCCTGAGGGTGTGTTTGATGATGCTAATGGACTGTCTTTAGAGGAAGCATTACAGGGAAATGAAAAAAAGCAGTGGTTAAGTGCAGTAAAAGAAGAACTTCAGTGTTTTAAAGAAAATAATGCATGGGAGTTCGTTGATATGCCAAAGGATGGTAAAACTATAGTGAAATGCAAATGGGTGTTACGAAAAAAAATTGATAATAGTAATAATGTTCGATACCGTGCACGTTTAGTAGCCAAGGGCTACATGCAGAAGAAAAATGTGGACTATTCAGACACTTTCTCGCCGGTTGTTAGGCACTCAACTTTGAGATTGTTATTCGCATTATCTGTAAAACTTGAATTAGATGTTACACATCTAGATGTTACTACTGCATTCTTGAACGGGGACCTTGAGGAAACAATTTATATGGAATTATTAGAATGTTAATTAGATTCTCAAAAAGACAATAACAAAGTACTTAAATTGAATCGAGCTATTTACGGTCTTAAGCAATCCTCAAGGGCCTGGTACAAAAAGGTCGATGAATGTCTTGTTGGTATTGGTTATAAACGTAGTACGTTAGAACTATGTTTATACACAACAAAATAAGAATGATAAAAAGACAATAGTTACTTTGTATGTGGATGATTTTTTCATATTTGCTAATGATAATGTAGAATGTAATAATTTGAAAAAGGAATTGGCTTCACAATTTAAGTTAAAAGATTTGGGTCAGGTCAAAAATTGTTTAGGGATGAGTGTTAATATTGATAAAGTTAATGGTACAGTTACTCTAAGCCAGGAGAATTATGTTGATCAGTTGCTAAATAGATTTAACATGGCAGATTGTAAAGTAGCAGATACACCTTTAGAGGCTAAATTGAATATTAACAAAGAAAATAAAAATCCTGACAGTCAAATTCCTTATCAACAGCTTATTGGTGGACTTATGTATTTAGCAGTATTAACCAGACCTGATATAGCCTTTACAGTAAGTTTTCTGAGTCAATTTAATAATTGCTATAACCAGGAAACTTGGTTATAAGATATATAAGCTAAACGTATTTTAAGATATCTCAAGAAAACAAAGCATTTTGGATTAAAATATGGTCAATGTGGTAATTCAAAATTAGAGGGATTTATTGATACAGATTGGGGAAATAACATCATAGATCACAAGTCCTATACAGGTTTGTGTTATATTTTAACTGGATGTGTTATTTCTTGGGAGGCTAAGAAACAAAAACCAGTTGCTCTTTATAGCACTGAAGCTGAATACATTGGTGTAGCCGAAGCTTGTAGGAAAGCTATTTATTTAAGTAATTTGTTAAAAGAAATAAACAATGAGTCATACACCATATCCTTATTTAATGATAATCAGGGTGCACTTAAGTTGTCTTCAAATAATAGCTATAATAAAAGAACTAAGCATCTTGACATACGACACCACTTTTGTAAAGAATATATTAATGATAAAATTGTAGAATTTTATCATTAATATATTGTAATTTTATCATTAATATATTGGAATACTTGGAAACAGCTGAAATGCCAGCAGATCTATTTACAAAAGGTTTGGCTAGTACCAAGCATTATTATTTTATGCAATTGTTAGGTATGCAGGATGTAAAGAATTAACATGGTTATATTATATACTTTTGTTGAAATATGGTATTATGTACGTTATTTTGATAAGTGGGGGTGTTATTTAGTTATCAAAGTACCTACCACTAATGCCATCTATGTCTATGTTTCTAAGCTTAATAAATATCAGTTCTCGCTGTCTCCCGAATAAAACAACGTGTTTCATTTAATACCCATTACATGTCTACCGACAATATACAAAATTTTAACCTCTTGCTTGACAGATTTAATATAAACTCATTTGAATGAAAAAAATATTTTTTCTGAACAACAAAAAGGTTGTCGCAGAAAACATATGGGATGTAAAGAACAATTAGTTATTGATTCTGTAATTTTAAAACAAATTCAAAATCAAAAGCGTAATTTACATACTTGCTATATAGATTATCAAAAAGCTTTTGATAGTGTCCCGCACTCGTGGCTAATCAAAATATTAAAAATAAATAAATTTAACCCAATTATAATTAGCTTTTTGAAAAATATTATGTCCTTTTGGAATACAGATTTACTAGTTAATTTAAAAGGTAAGAAAACAGTAGCACCGGGCATTTCAATAAAAAGAGGGATTTTTCAAGGAGACTCATTGAGTCCTCTTTGGTTTTGCTTAGCATTAAATCCCCTATCTAAAATTTTAATTAAAAATTAAGGGTAATACAGGAGAGAGTAGTATAGTTTAACATCTATTATATATGGATGATATAAAATTATTTTCAAACTCTGAATCAAATTTAGAGAAAATGATTAAAGTAGTTAAAAAATTTTCAGATGATATTAAAATGACTTTGGGTTTAGATGAACGTAAAACGATCCATATAGTGAAAGGCAAAACTGTAGATGGAGACGAGGATATATTTAGAAATTTCAAAATTAAAAGTATGAAAGGGGATGAGGTTTATAAATATTTAGGGTACCCGCAATCGAATAGATTAGATCACACTAGTATTAAAAATGATATTAGGATTAAATTTCAAACTAGGATCAGAAATTTTTTTAAATGCAATCTATCTGCTAAAAATTTAGTAAAAGCAATAAATTCTTGGGTAATACCTCTATTAACGTACTCATCTGGTATAATTAAATTAATGTCAAATACAGATATAGATAGTTTAGAACGATTAATTAGAACTACGTTAACAAAGTTTAATTGCCATCATCCAAATTCAGCTATAGAACGAATTAATTTACCTAGAAATTTAGAAGGTAGAGGTGTAGTCAAAATAACATCTTTGAAACACAATCAGGTAGAAATGCTTAGAAATTTTTTCCATAGGAAAGCTAATGGCTCAGAAATGCCCAAAATAATTTGCAAGGCAGATAGAAACATTACACCTTTAAATTTATATGACGAGAATGCCAACATTCTTATAAATACTAACCAGGAATTATTAGATTCCTGGTCAAATAAAATTATTCACGCAAAACACTTCAATTACCTCAAACAAACTTATGTGACAAACTTTCAAACTTTGACAAACTTTCGTCAAACAAATCGTTGAGTACTGGAGAGTTGAGCACAGAAATGGAAGGATTTATGCTTGCCATTCAAGAAAGAGTCATTAATACTTAAAATTATTGGAAGCATATAATCAAAGATATAAATCAAATTGATGATTTATGTAGAAAATATTTGGCTTTTTCGAAAACTAAAGAACATATTATATCGGGATGTTCTGTATTAGCGCCGTCCGAGTATACATTTAGGCACAACCAGGTTTTTAAAAATAATTCACCAAAGTTTGGTTATTAAACATAACTTGATTGATTGCCGTAATATAGTACCATATTATGAATATAAGCCAAATTCATTTTTAGAAAATGAATTTTATAAAATATATTATGATAAAACCATACTAACAGACAGAACAATTAGTCATAACAGACCTGATATAGTTTTACATGACAAAATTAAAAAAAATAACTTATATCATTGATGTAGCTATTCCAAATTCCTGTAATATTCAAAAAACTGTTTCTGAAAAAAATAAGAAAATACACAGATTTAGGAAATGAGATTAAAAGAATTTGGCATTCTCAGACTATAAAAATATTACCATTTGTTATTTCGGCTACTGGCATTATACCTAGGTCTCTCATTAAAAATTTAGGCATATTAGATTTGTCAAAGAATTTATATATAAAAATGCAAAAATCAGTCATTTTAAATACACGTAGGATTACAAAATTTTTTTTTAAATATTTATATTGAGGGATCATTAGGATTTGAAGTTTCAATTAGGAATTTCACAGAGCCGAATCCTCTGATATGAAAATATCTGGAGTCGGTGAATTTTTTTCCTATTTGGTCTCTGGTAGGTTAACATGTTGTTCTTGTATTGTTTTGTATTTATAATACTTATATAGTGCAATTGCATAGCGTGGATTGACTAGATGATCATTTGGGAAGTGTGTGAAAGGGTTTAGTTTTTCCTGTGGGGAAAATTTAACCCGGACATTTAAATCTGGTGCGTTAAAAATCAAGACAAACAGTTTGAAGGGCCGTCCATATTCAATATAACTTAATAAATGGATTATATCGGTTGCTGGTAATGTGAGCATCCCAAATTTCATTATAGTTCATCATTTATTGATGCAGGAATCTGATGGTAATTTTTTTGACTTACTGCAATCTTCAGGAGCCACACAAAGCCCTCCCTGGTTTCTCAAAAAACCTGGAATACACACACATCCTGGGCTGCAAGAACAACCGCTGCTGAGTTGCTCAAGTGTAGGATCCGCACACGTGTTTTGGCATGCATTACTTCCACACTGAGAATATTCTTCATTTGGAGGACAAACTGAAAAAAAACATATTTTTCAATAATAATGCCTTTTCTAAAATTGTGTGTGTGACTTACTTTTATTTTAGTTCGTGTCTAAACTAGATTATAAAGTAAATAAAACCAAAAAAAGTTAATCAAAAACATGTTTTTTACATTAATGTACAATGTTTACATAATGCTAACATTGATATTATTTTGAAGGCAAACAAACTCGTTAAAGAAAAATTGTTCAAATAATTCAGTTTCTATTATTATATTAGATTATAGAAGAACAAAAAATATCTGGTGGGTGATCTCCGTGCTCCGAAAGTCTGGTAAAAATTTCAAATATGTACAGAACTGTGTTTCATCACCAATTTGAAATTTGAATGGGATGACGATATACGATGTCAGGCAAGTGTGAGAGAGATAGAGTGCTTGGGAAATGATTTAGAACCAAAAGTTATGTCAGTTGCGACATTGGTTTTCATTCAATCTACGGGGAAAGCATTTTTAGTGTTTATTACCAATTCAGTGCTTATTATGGAGGAACCACGAAGACAATATTAGATTGTACGCATTAAGGCTATTGGGCTATTTAAAAAAAAAATTATTATAATCTTAATTTTTTTATGTTACATAGGTATTGTGCTGTGCCTGTCTCACTAGGAGTTCCTGTGTTGAGAGCAGGCGCATTTTAACATAAATAGTTTATATAGGATAACAACAACAATGTTATTTACATTTAGAGTAAAAGTACAAGGACAATCAGCATCGTATCAATGGGTTAGCATGCATTGGGAGGTTCTAAAAATATTGTTGATATATGATCTGTCTTTGGTAGTGATCCAAATCTTGTCATCTGTTTTGTATTATACGTGATTATTGTGCTGTCTAAAGGTCAGTGGAAGAGTATTATAAAGTTTTGTTGCAAAGTACCTGAAGTTTCTTTGACCAAACGTTGTTTTGGCGAAAGGGATAAGTAAGAGATTTTGCCCTTTGGTTCTCGTATCACGAACAGTTTGGATGTTGTCACAAACAGTTCTATGTTTGAATAGATAAATTAGTATATTTTTGGCATAAAGTTGCCTAATATCCAAAACACCGATTCTCTTAATGATTTCATCCGAACTGCTTGTGATCGGTAGTTTTAGAATAATGTTTATAATTAGTTTCTGGGCTTTACAGATCGGATCAATGGCGGCAGCGTTTGCTCCTCCCCAGGCTAAGATACCATACTCGATTAGAGATTGACATAGTGCATAGTAAATTATTTTGAGTGGGTTCAAGTTAAGAGAGCTGCGAGTTTGTCTAAAAAGGTATATACATTTTCGAAGTTTGTTACTAATACTGTCAAAAATTACTGTCAAAAATAATACCCAAGTATTTGATTTTTGTAAAACGTTCTAGATAGGGGCAATCACATATATTAGCTTTTGACAGGAGGCAAGCACATACTTGAATATTATTTTCTGGGTTACTTAGGGACGGATTAATACTAAACTCAATGTATTTGGTTTTTGACACATTCATTGTTAGTGTATTATTGTCTAACCATCTTTTAACAATAGCTATGCCCCTGTTTGCTTTTATGTGAACATCATACCAGTTACTTGATTTGAAGAGGAGAATCGTATCAGCGAAACTAACGATTTTGACACCAATAGGCAGGTTACACAGTTCATTTATGTAAATTAGGAATAACGTGGGACCCAGGACACTTCCTTGAGGCACGCCAAAACTAATTGGCAGTTGATTGCTGAGGCAGTTGTTGATTTTTACACTTTGTTTACGGTTTGAAAGGTAATTTGAATAATACTAAGTTCCTTCCCACTTATTCCAGTGTTTGATAGTTTTTGTATTAATTATTATAAGCAATAATTGTCAGCCTAAAACACTCATTTAGATTGAAAAATCTTCCGAGATAAGATACTTGCCGCCAACGGGACTTGAACCCGTGTCCTTATGATTGCCGGTCAGATGCTCTGACCACTGAGCTATGGCGGCTTATCTAATACCCGCCAAATAATTCAATATATACTGGTGTTTCATTCAACAATTACTGATTATTATATTTTTCCACCTGAAAACAACCAACTTTATTTTTGTGAGGGCGGTATTGTAAGAACTAAATCTCTCGCTAGGTGGCGTCGAGACAAATTATGTAACATATCTATTTCGTGAGCAGGTACTGCGCAAAGTAGGTACTGTTTATTGTCTATGCTTTATTTATTTTTTCTTTCTTTTTTAACTTTGTTGGTTGGCCAAACTGGAAGGGGGACCGGAAACGTCATTCGAGGAAAGATGGCGGCAGACATCACGTAGTTTTTTGGGGGCGAGAGGAGAATTTTTTTTTTGAAGAGGAGTTTTGGTTATGTGAGATTCTAGTGCGATGTAGCCTAGAAAGAGTTTTTATATTCGTTATGTGAGTGTGTGACGACTCAAATGGCATAGAAGCCTTTTTGTTTTGTTAAATTCCTCGCCGGATGCCGTGTGATTGCTTTTTCCGCGTGCGAAAGTGAATTTAGACCGTAATCAACGGGCGATGTATTGCGTGCAAGGATTACTTTGCTGTTCCTTTGGCCGGTGAGATTTTCGCACGCCGCTTGATGGGTGCGGATCAGCTGTGCCTGTTTTGTTGGGTGGATTCCCTTTAAATAAAGCGGCTTTTAGACTCTAGTTGGATATGCCGATATTACTTACTTTGCTGTTCCTTTGGCCGGTGAGATTTCCACACGCCGCTTGATGGGTGCGGATCTGCTGCGCCTGTTTTGTTGGGAGGTTTCCCTTCTTGGGGATTGCTGTTGTCGTTTGGAAGAGAATGACGGCGACGGGACGTATTCGGTTTTAATAACTAACCGTAATTTTGTTAACTCTCTCTCTTTCCAAATCAGTTGATAGATGCTAAAGGTATTTATGTTTTTGTTAACTTTTCTTTCGTTCTATTTTCCCTTGCAAACTGCAATAAAGTTTCTATTAATTTTCACCAGTTAAATAAGTGCCTCATTTATATGCATGACCTAAATTCCCTATCTCCACTATCGTGAGCTGGATTTTCTAGTTGCTCTGAGAAGATAAGCTGTCGGATGACTAAGGTATGCTACCTACGCAGTATTGCATTACATTTGGCGGCCCAATAAAAGTTTTTTTAGTTTAATAACTGGTACTCGGATGGGATTTTCAGATTATGCATATATCTGTAAGAATGGTCTTGATAATTTGTAATGTATCTGTATTTTATATAGAACGCATCAGTGTGTGTATTTCGGTAACGTTTTGACGTTTCTGTTTAGGTTATGTGTTGCCACATAAATAAAATGCGTGATAATATATTGTTTTTGACAATTTAAATGTACATTGTTAGCAGTGACAACCTTAAGAATTTGTGGGGAAAATCTTTTCTCTTTACTGGCAATACGTGAATTTTCATCTGCCAATGACGTGTTTGTTTATCAACATACCTTGTAAATACGCAAAGCAACGTATTATTATTTTTTTAGACAACATACTGCAAACGTACAATATATTTAATTGTTTTCGATTCATCGGTTCGGTTTATTCTCGGCATTACAGGGTGTCTGGTACTTCAAACTATAAAGTATATTATTTATTTAAATTAAAATTATTTTAATTATTTTTCAAATATATTTTTGGTAAATTTCCTTACAGGGTGTCCGGTAAATTCTATTATAATATTAATTTGCTTTAATTAATATTATTATTTAAAAATGAAAATTTATATATTTTTTAAAAATATATTATTATTTTTTCTCACATTTAAAAAAAAAAAAAAACAAAACAAAATGGCGATAACTAATATAAACGGTGCTACAAAGGAGGAGATGATACAGATGTTATCTGAAGTGAATATCACTCCAGAGCCCACGTTATCAGCTATGCGGGAACAGGCTCGTATCTATAATAAGAGTTTAAAACAATCCAGTAGTGATTCTCGACAACAAAATGAAGGCAATAGTGATAATGCGAGTCAGACTACAAACATAGTCAATAATTATTATCAATCGAAAAATACAAATACATCCGTACGTTCTTGGGGTATTAAATTTTCTGGATCTTCTAATGTTAGAGATTTTATACAACGTGTGGAGGAATTATCTAGATGCCGTCATGTAGAACTGTCATCGGTTGTGACGTCCTTTGCTGATCTTTTGGAGGGGAAAGCTCTCTCTTGGTATAGGAATATTTATAAAGATTCGTTATCTTGGCCTGAGTTGAGAAATCACCCCATAACATGTTTTGACCGTTGTATTAATCAAACAGAGGCCATAAAAGCTTTATTCGAGATGAAACAGAAATTTAATCAAAGTGTTGTGGATTACGTTGATGAAATTAAATTAGCTAATCACATCAGTTCTTTCTAAGGTGATGGAACGTGTGATCAACGACAAACTGCTCACATACCTCGTGCGGTGATCTTCTCGCGTATGTGACGCATGTTTGGGGGCGATGCCTGGAACGTTTCGGTGAGACCCAAACGGTTGCACTGGACATATCCAAGGCCTTTGACCGGGTTTGGCACCGAGGACTTGTCAACAAACTGCATTCTTACGGACTTCCCGCATCCTTGTGTACGTGGATTGCCGACTTCTTGAGGGAGAGGTCGATTCAGACGGTAGTCGATGGTTTCACCTCTTCCTCTCACTCGATAAATGCTGGCGTCCCGCAGGGATCGGTTCTGTCTCCAACTCTGTTTTTGTTGCACATCAACGACCTTTTGTCATGTGCACCAATTCACTGTTACGCGGATGACAGTACAGTTCATGATAGCTTTTTGTTTGACAAGCCCCCAAAAGGCTCACAAACTCCAACAGCTCGTAAGGCTTTGAAGCAAAGAATGGACGGTTACCTCGAGAGTGTTTTCTCTTGGGGTAAAAATAATCTCGTTGAATTTAATGTTTCAAAGACCCAATCTTGTTTGATTACGTCTAAAAGGGATCGCAATGAAAATCTAGTCTCTTTCAACGGAAGCAATCTTCCGAACAGGCCCTCCATTGATATGCTTGGTGTAACCCTAAGTGACCAGCTCAGGTATGGGGGCTCCATCGAAGCCAGAGTAAAGTTAGCCTCCCAAAAACTTAATAGTACACATACTTTAATAGTACACAACTACTAACCCTGTACAAATCGCAAGTGCGCCCCACGGTTGAATTTGGCAGCCACCTCTGGTCTGGAGCTCCAAAATACCTGAAAAATACCCTCGACTCTGTGCAGAAACGGGCGGTCCGTTTGATAGATTCTCCCATCTTAACAGACGGATTGCAATCTTTAGAGCACAGGCGTCGGGTGGGAATGCTATCCTTGTTCTACCGGTATTACAATGGAAGATGCTCCGAGGAACTAGCATCATTGATCCCTTCGGCACCGGTGCATAGTCGGGAAACACGCCAAACGCGTGCCCAACATTTGTACACAGTTGACATTTGTCACATGAGAACGGGTCGTTTCTTCGACTCGTTCATGTGTTCAACAGCTCGGCTGTGGAATGATTTGCCGGCCTCTGTGTTTCCTCCTTCCTACAACATGGGTCTCTTCAAGACCAATGTTCATTCCTTCCTCTCCTCAAAAAGACCCTCCACACAGCATCCCAGATGACATAGGCCCTGAGGGAAATTATTTTCCTCAGGGCCTCCTATGTGGAGTTAATGTAAAAAAAATAAAATAATAATAATAATCTCAGATAAGATGTTCAACTTACGGATGAACAGTTGGTAGACCTAGTTTCTGATAGTCTGTTACCTAAATACGCATTAACTATCGCATATTTTGCAGAAAAGGACTTATCTTCTTTGGTAAATGTGTGTAGAAGATTTGAAAAGCACTCCGTAGATAAACCATTACCGCATTTTACTTCTCCTCAAGCAACATCCTCTTCTCCTACACATTCTTCTTTTTCGAATAGTAGAAAAACTTTAAATTGTTTTTATTGTAAGGCGCAAGGTCATACAAAACCTTTTTGTAGAAAATGGAAGTTTGAATCTCAGAAGAATTCTGACAAACGCCGAGATGACCCCGCTCGCACAAATCCAAAAAACTAGAGTGTGATCCTCTGCGTCCTGCTAGCAAGGATGCCAGGAGATCATCACCCTTAGTTTATAGCTTCAGTAACCGGTTCTTCAGGCGTGACATGGACGCATGCATGCCGATGGCTAGTTCTGGACAAGATATAAGACCCCATGCGAATATTTCGATTCAAAACCTTGTCTTTTCAGGTCTTTTGGACAGTGGTGCGACTGTCAGTTGTTTTGGCGGTTCTCTTTACAACTTCTTTATTAGTTTAGGGTTTAATTTAGATAAGTTAGAATCGTACGTTACCACCGCTGATGGTGTACGTCAAGATGTAATTGGTACTATGCGAGTACTAGTTACTTATAATAATTTTAAGAAATATGTTACATTTTTTGTTATTCCGTATCTTTCACCTGTGATTGTTTTGGGAGTCGACTTTTGGAAACAATTTGACATCGCTCCTCAATTGTTTTCAAAGGCCAACAGTGGACGTGATGTTGAAAATACTATAGGTGAAATTCGCAAGATCACGTCAGCTTCCCTACTGTCCCCTCAAGACAATCGTAGGCTAAATAATGTTATAGATAAATTTAAGTCAATTTCTTTTGAAAAATGTGGATTGGGTCGTACTCATTTAGTTCAGCACAAAATTAATACGACGGGAGATCCCATTAAGCAACGATACTACCCATTGTCCCAAACACGTCAAAAACAACTTGAATCTCAACTTAAAGAAATGCTAGATTTAGGAGTTGTTCGACGTTCGCGTTCGGCTTGGTCGAACCCGGTTTTGATCGTGCCTAAGAAGGATGGTTCTGCAAAGGTTCTGCTTGGGCTCCAGGAAGCTTAACAGCATCACGACAAGGGATTCGTACCCCTTGCCGTATATTTCACGTATTTTAGACAAGCTACGTGGTGCACGCTTCATATCTTCTATTGACTTATCGAAAAGTTTCTGGCAAATCCCTTTACATAAGGAATCTTGCTGCAAAACGGCTTTTGTAGTACCTGGGCATGGCTTGTTTGAATTCGTTAGGATGCCGTTTGGGTTAAAAAACGCTCCTAGTGAACTTCAGCGTCTGGTAGATGCACTTTTTGGTCCAGAGTTCGACGAAAACGTTTTTTGCTATTTGGATGACCTAATTATAATTTCAGAAGATATCGATTCACATTAAGAGCAATTAAATAGGGTTTTCTTACATCTGAAATAAGCAGGCTTAACTGTCAATTTGAAAAAGTGTGAGTTTTGCAATGATGTATTCAAGTATCTCGGTTACGTTGTGGACTTCGCACAGACCCAGTTAAGTTGGAATGCATTCGTACTTACCCCATTCCAAAGAATTCTAAACAAATAAAAGCTTTCATTGGCCTGTGCGGGTATTATAGGCGATTTTTCTACTATTGCTGCTCCCTTAACAAAACTCACGGGTTCAAGGAAGGGAATTAGTAATTTTTCTTGGTCTCCTGAAGCAGAGGTCTCTTTTAAGAAATTACAGAAGCCGTTGACTTCTGCCTTTGTTATTAATTGTCCGGATTTTTCGCTTCCTTTCACGATTCACTGTGACGCGAGCAACGTTGGGATCGGAGGTGTACTTACACAAATTTTTGAAGGAGAGGAGCACCCTGTATTTTATTTTTCTAGGTGTCTTAATGTGCATGAACGAAACTACGGCGTGACGGAGCGCGAACTCCTAGCGGTGTTGGATTCAGTCAACCATTTTAGGCCCTACATAGAAGGTGCTCACTTCACTGTGGTAACGGATCATTCTAGTCTACAATGGTTAGTCTCACTACCTAACCCGACAGGTAGACTTGCTTGCTGGTCTAATCGTCTGTCACAATACTCTTTTGACGTTATTTACAGGAAAGGTAAATTAAATACGGTTCCGGACGTTCTTTCACGTAAAGACGTTTCTTTAATTTCTTCCATTGATTCCGTTCCCATGAGTACAGATACTTGGTATAATACCTTATTTTCTAATTGTATATCAAATCCACAACGTTTTAAAAATTTTCAAATTAAGGAAAATAAATTATTTCGTCACACTAAATCTCGTTTCGCTCTGCAGGAGGACACAGCTTGGTAGCTTGTTGTTCCTTTTGAGGACCGTAACGCTGTTCTATCTAAAGAACATAAACCATTGGAACTGCTTTGTCTATTTTAACCGAATCTGACCAGCGTAATTGGTCCAGATTTCTGCCTCAAATTCAATCAGCTCTCAATAACACGGTTAATTTTGCAACCGGCTTCACGCCCTTCTTCCTCATGCACGGTAGGGAACAAATTATTGACGGAAACTTTCATAAAAATAACTTATCTTCTGGTGCCGTAGATACTACGTTACAGCAATCTAGGGACGAATTTGCTAAGAAGTTGGAAGACTTAGTTCCAATTTATGAACAAGTTTCAAAAGCTTTGTTACAAGCTTTTAAGAAAAATGCCCAACACTACAATTTACGCCGTAAGACGGTTAATTATGAAGTAGGCGACGTGGTCTGGAGGGGGAATTTCGTTTAAACCAGTGGACCGAATTATTTCTCTCACAAATTGGCCCCTAGATTCGTTCGCAATGTTATTAAAGGTAAAGTCTCTAATTTGGTCTATACTCTAGCTGATATGAACGGTAAAATTGTAGGAAATTTTCATGTAAAGGATATATTGTTCGCATTGATTAAATATTTCTTACTCTTTATATATAGATGAAACCAACGTGATAGTATGCGGGGCTACCAACCCTGCATGCTGTTCCAGTTGTTTCGTCAGTGGTTTTTCTAGTCACTTGCTTTTGGGGTTTGGTACCCTCAAGAGGTTATTCTAGAATTTTCACGAAATTTCCTCAATCTTGCTACCTCATTTAAAATTTTTTTTTTTTTTTTAAATTCTTCTGAATTTTTTCTATAGGAGACGTCGTTTATAATGATTGTCGTTTCCTCTGGTCCGTGTGATCAGTGGCGCCCAATATTTTGTTTCAGTCATATTTTGTAATTGACTTAGTTTTTGACGAGATTTTTTTTATTTAAAATCTAAATAATTTTTTTGTATGAAACGAGTCGTTTTGCCTTCCTTATAGGCTACAATTATACTTATACACTGATGCGTTCGTAAAACAACAGGTTATGTTGTACTATTTTAGTATTCAAGTCTGAATCCTTCTTTTCCAGTTCTTTGGAATTTTCTCCCGAATAATGATTTTCCAAGGGCTTGGAAAGAATGATTCAAAACTTCTGTTTTTAATTAATTGTTAAAACTTCAACAATTACAGCCTTACTAAAAAACCCATTGAAAATTTTATTCAATTGACAAACGGCCGCGGATGTGAAAACATTACTAATTAAAAATTTGTTCTTTGAAAGAAATACACATAGTTTCCACGGCCTAAGAGGGTAGTTTATCTCTGTTTTAACCATTGATGTCCGAACGATATTTGTAATTTTTCCATAGTATTTTGAATGTTCTATATATTTCTTATTTTTGAAGGTGTCGTAAAAACAAATACCATTTATGAAAACTAGATAAAATTACCTTTTAGATTTGAGTATTTAAAATACACTTTAGCTTTCAAAAACTGCCATATTTTATGATTCAAACTCGGAAAAACATGGAAAAAAATTTCCTCCCACTACATTTTTGACCAAAATGTAGAGAAATTTAAATAAAATCAAAATTTAAAAAACACAGTCCTTTTATGTAATAAATTTGGAAGGAAACTATCACCTCACTTTTTTATCGTGTATACAATAAAAAAATAATAAAAAATTTCAAAGTTTTTTTTATTGCCAAAAAAATAACTTAGAAATAATACCGAAATTTAAAACAGATTTCTTGCATCTCTAAAGACGTTATTTTTTTGATACGTTTACGAAAACATGTATTAGATTTTAATATTATAAAAAATTATCACTTTTAGGAAATTCTCTTAAAATAAAGATCTTAAAATGAAAATTTTATCTTAAGTAACCTATAAAAAACAATATTCTGACAGTTCAACTTTGAAAGTACGGCGTTTGTACAATAACTTGATTAAACTGATGTAAACCACACAAATAATATGGTAAATATATCAATTATGTGAACAGAAGAGTAAATTCGTCACTACAATAGAAATTATTTAGTTAAATCACAACATTTAGGCACTAACAAAATTTTCCATATCCCGCCATAAACACACCAAACTGTTTTGTCATCGCGGGCCGATATGCACAGGAGCACCAATAATGCCCCTAGCGGAGAAGAATTAAAACAACATTGTTTCCTAGGAAATTAAAACCATTTACAATGTTGTCAGATCTTAATGCATTTTAACAGCGTGACCACGCAAGAAACGTTATTGGTAATAAAACGTGATTTAGTGTATACGAGGTTTAATTATGTTATTGCAATAACACAGTTAATTGGTCGCGCTGTGGTTTTTTTTTAGTATGGCTGTTAGTGATTAAGTAAATTTTTTCATAAATATATCATAGCTATGTTAAATAGATTAAGTCTGGTATAACTTTCCTTAAAGTCAGTTAGTTAAGTTTGTTAAGAAAATTTTTTCTTGTCACAAACAAAGGTGGTACTGCTCTGGCATACCTACCCATTAAAGTTACTCATATTTGAAGTTTATCACCTTACCTCTAATACGGGAAAGTGTATTTTGTCTTTTAGTTTTAAGTTGACATTAAGCATTTACATATTTAGGTCTCTCACTGATTAAACCAGTGTTGTACTGTTAATTTTTTCTACTAGTGTCGTTCATTTGGATATTGTTCGATCAAACCTTATCTAGTGTCGATTATCTAATAAGTATATTCGATCGCCAAAATATCATTGTTTGTTCAAGAAATTTATGACTTTTCACTTACTTGATGTTTTAAGTGTTATTTTTTTGAAGGAATGCCACCTGGGTTTATCTTCAGTCTTTTCTTGCACAAGCAACGTCCTCTGAGGATGGTTTATCATAGTTACATCTTGTATTTTTGTATAAAATCAAGAGTACTTTTTGAGGTTCACTTTTATAATAGCTAGGTGTTTTGTTTAATTGTAATCCCTAAGCTCTAAGCCTAACATTCTAGATCCTGTTTTGCTTTTGTGTTCCTAAGGAATTTTTTTCATAATTTTGATGGATAGGTAATTAAAATATGTAAACCCTAATCTAAACTCTTTTATAGATAGGTAGTACCTCGGTATTGTAAAACCTGATCTAAAGCGTTTGACAGATAGGTATGTCTTTACATATAAACCCTACTCTGACCACTTTGTAATTGACAGTTTTTTTATAAAACTTGTTATACGATGGACAAGTAATAATTGTATTATACTTGATCCGACCTCCTAGACATCAATTTTAAATTGAACGAGTTAATTCTGTATATTTGTTTATACCTTGGACTAGTTTTAGTTGATAATTTCAGACGCATTAAGTATAATTTGTGTGTCGTTACTTTTTTCCATATATCATTTTTGTTTAGAATATAAGGATAGAGAGAGAGAGAGAGAGTTAATTTTATGTTAATAATAACTAAGTGTTACTTTTTTCTATAAAGGAAAGTGGGAGCTTGAGTTCTCCATACTCACTAGTGTTTTCTTGAGAGATTGTCTCTCGTAATGTGAGTAACGTGTTGGTAATCATACAAGCGAGCTTGTAAAAGTGGAGGTATTACCTCATTTTCAAAGTTTTTCTTTTGTATACCATTCTGTGAATGGGTTTTTGTTTTTTAATTTGCTACTTTAGTATGTCTTATGTTATTGTTTTTCTGATACTGTGATGTATAATTTTCTCTAACAGATATGGAAAGAGAGAGTATTAAATTGAAATTAAAACAATTTTTTTAACTTATTTCCACATATTTATTTAACCAGTACCGGTTTCATCCTATTATGGACATCTTCAGGCTGGCAATTGACATTCTTTTGTTAGAGAATTTTTATAAAAATTGGTAGGCAGGTACACAATATTAGAGTAGGTACATATACATATGTACTATGTAATTTTACTACATATGTAATTTTACTTCTTGTGGGTTGCGGGGAAATGTAACATATCTATTTCGTGAGCAGGTACTGCGCAAAGTAGGTACTGTTTATTGTCTATGCCTTATTTATTTTTTCTTTCTTTTTTAACTTTGTTGGTTGGCAAACTGGAAGGGGGACCGGAAACGTCATTCGAGGAAAGATGGCGGCAGACATCACGTAGTTTTTTGGGGGGAGAGGAGATTTTTTTTTTGAAGAGGAGTTTTGGTTATGTGAGATTCTAGTGCGATGTAGCCTAGAAAGAGTTTTTATATTCGTTGTGTGAATGTGTGACGACTCAAATGGTATAGAAGCCTTTTTATTTTGTTTAATTATTCGCCGGATGCAGTGTGATTGCTTTTTCCGACCGTAATCAACGGGCAATGTATTGCGTTCAAGGATTACTTTGCTGTTCCTTTGGCCGGTGAGATTTTCGCACGCCGCTTGATGGGTGCGGATCAGCTGTGCCTGTTTTGTTGGGTGGATTCCCTTTAAATAAAGCGGCTTTTAGACTCTGGTTGGATACGCCGATATTACCTACTTTGCTGTTCCTTTGGCCGGTGTGATTTCCACACGCCGCTTGATGGGTGCGGATCTGCTGCGCCTGTTTTGTTGGGAGGTTTCCCTTTAACCAAGTGGCCCCATGACGTACTGAACGGTGTCTTGGGGATTGCTGTTGTCGTTTGGAAGAGAATCACGGCGACGGGACGTATGCGGTTTTAATAACTAACCGTAATTTTGTTAACTCTCTCTCTCTTTCCAAATCTGTTGATAGATGCTAAAGGTATTTATGTTTGTGTTAACTTTTCTTTGGTTCTATTTTCCCTTGCAAACTGCAATAAAGTTTCTATTAATTTTCACCAGTTAAATAAGTGCCTCATTTATATGCATGACCTAAATTACCTATCTCCACTATCCTGAGATGGATTTTCTAGTTGCTCTGAGAAGATAAGCTGTCGGATGACTAAGGTATGCTACCTACGCAGTATTGCATTACAATTATTTCTACATTTTTTGCTGGAATGTAAACATATTTTTTTGGTGGAATTGTTACCCTTTGTGCTATGCATAAAAATCTTGTCTTAAACACTAGTTTATAAATTAAAAATAATAATTAGTTTTAGTATTAGTTTGGAATGTGCGATACTATCAAATGCTTTGCATAGGTCTAGGAATATTGACATGCATTTTGATCCCTTGTCTAAGTTTTCATTTAAAAAATCTGTACCTGTCGCAATGGCATCGGAGGTGCCTTTATTTTTCCTGAAGCCAAATTGGTTGTGGGATAATATATTATTTTTTTTCAAATTGAAAGGTAATTGCTTTTTCAAAGACTTTGGATAGTGAATTTAGTAATGTTATTGGACGATAGTTAGTTATATCCGCTTTAGAGCCTCCTTTATGTATTGGAATTATGATTCCGTGTTTAAGTTTATCGGGGAATTGGCTATTTGCGATGCTTAAGTTAATGAGATTTATAAGGGGAATGGTGATTTCTGGTAAAAGTTTTTTAAGGTAATATTTAAAATATCATCCAAGCCATACATTGGAGGGGACCCCACCACTTTCCCAACGGCGTTATAAGGAAACATATGGTTTCCTCCTTCACCGCACACGTCAAGACTCTAATTTTTTTTTGAACGAAGCTACATTTCATTGAACGACTCTAGACCCTCCAATGTCCATGCATACGGGGTTAGTAAGTAATATGCAAGTACTTACATTAACACTATACAAAAGATAAATAAAAGTAGCAGCCCGTGGAACAATTCTTCTGAAATCTATAGAGAAAAATATATACAGATAAAGGTGTTAGTAGATAAAAAGAAAAATAAGAGCTGCGCCCGGTTGAGGAGACCTGGAAAAGAGAAATAATGAAAAAGTAATAGTAATAATATAATGCAAGTATTTGCAGTAATAGCTGAGAGAAGATAAAATGCATAAAAATAAAATATACAGAGAAGGTATTCCACAAACCACCAGGCAGTCCCAATGACAATGTGCATGACTATCGGCCCAACCGCAGACGAAACCCGGAGTCCGCGCCCTTTAGCCGACTCCCCGGTTTTGCCACGAAGAAATATATGTGGGAAAGAAGAGAAAGTTTCTGAGGACTGGGGAAAAGATGAGCGTCGGAGGGGGGGCGGAAGGACGTCGAGACCACGCGGCTGTTCCTCAGGCCTACGCATGTCTGGGGGAGGCGCGGGAGGATCGCGGAAAAACCGCTCCAGTATTTGTTCGCCTGGCTGTACGCACGGACAGGGTCTATCCCACCCCCTTTTATGGGGTAACGACGATACATAATATGTACAGTTCAGCTGAGCCACCAAAATATGGAACCAAAGCTAATGTAAAGTAAAAAAAAATGATAAGAGCATTTATATATTAGAACAAAATTATTGTATGAGTACAGAAGTCATAATATATTGGGCGATGGTGGTGATGACACCACCAAGATAGAACAAGGCCTGTTGAGGTAAAAGCATCAATCAGTTTTAGCAGAGACATTAGGAGTTAACCTATCATGGATACTTGTAAACGGTGTGAAATTAGAGCTAAAAGAAAATAATTAAAACAAGAAAAAAGTTTGTGTCAGTACATAAGTCAAACGTAACCAGTAATTTACGGGTCACAAAAGTAATATTATAAACAGTTCAAAGCGTATACACTCAAAGCGTATACACGCGTATATCATCCAAGCCAGTTGAAGATGAGTTCTTTAATGAGTTTATGATCGTCCTAGTATCTTCATTCGAAATTTGTTGTAGACTAAAATTCAAGTTTTTAGGCCAATTTGTATTACAGCCTTGTGTGCTGGAATTGGGAGAACTTTCACCGATATTTGTTGCAAGTTCTTCACCAATTTTTGAAAAGTATTGGTTTGCATGATTAACAATTATATTGGGATTACTAGAAAAACTAATTATTTTATCATTTATAGTGAGTTGTTTCAAGTCATTTATAGGATTAGGTTGAGAATGAGTGGCTTCTTTAAGTGTTTTCCAAAATTTTTTAGGATCATTATTACAATTTTCTATTTTCTGTTTGTAATATATCTCTTTGGCCTTTCTTATTATTTGGGTACATATGTTTCTATATCTTTTGTAAAAGTTTTGAAGTTGTATATCGTACGGATTATAAATAACTTTTTTTATGGAGCTTGTTACGTTTACGGATAGATTTAATAATAGCGTGGTTTATCCATGGCTTAATTGGTAAGATGTTATTAGGTACATGTTTTACAGTAAAATCAGTTTGTTGGTTAATGGTAGTTTGTAGGTAATTTATAAAGTATGTCCAGGCATCATCTGGATTTGTAATTTCAAATAGTTCTGACCACTATTGGGTTGGTTTTAAGTTTGTAACAACTTAATAAATAAATATATGGTATGGATTTGATTTTTATTCAAATCTACAGATTTGTTCCGTGATTGATTAAATTTTTCAATCGACCTTTAAAACAAGAGCATATACAGAGGAATGTCTCTGTCTACACGAGATTTCGAAAAACTACCCCAATCCTCTTTTCCACCACTTAAAGCAGAATTTTGATACTTAATGAAATTTTGTACACTTGACGTTCAAAATACGAGGAAAATTTTAGTCTTCATTTGATTTCGAAAAAATCGCGTAAAGCACTTGTAATGCCGGGGACATCAGCTGGTACTTAAATAAAAATTCTCATGCAAATTTGTTAGTAGACTTAGTTGGCACTTCAGCATCTTCTGGATAGCTTATCCGTAGGATAACGTTAATTTTTATTTTTTTACATTAGCTCTATACAGGAGGCCCTGAGGAAAATAATTTCTCTCTGGGCCTATGTCATCTTTGGGAATGGTGTGTAAAGGGTCTTTTAAGAGAAATGAAGGAGAGAATGTCGTGGGAAGGAAAAGGTATGAGGGGTGGGTAGAATCTGAGGGTCAGTGAGTCCAGGAGTGACAGACATAATATGAATCAATCCCCCCACTACGGGTAAGGCGATGTTTCACAGGTCTTCAGGTGGCGGACAGACCCATCCGCCGCCAAGATCCGGACAAACCCCACCCCATGAACCCGGGCACCCCTGCTAAGTCACCAAACCTAGCGAACCACTTGGGGTAACCTATGACAGAGGTGTTAATAATCCAATAAACGGTTCCTGGGGCGGCGGTACACATTACCGCCTCCATGCTCATGCCCAATGCTCACAACAGGTAGAAAACTCGGATAAATTATCCGATACGTAACCACTGTTCATAGGTTCGAGTACCGAATAGTATATACGGAATAAATAAATAAATCTTATATTGTCAGTCGAAAATATCCGTTATCTTAAGGATAAGCTTTTAAGAGGATGGTGAAACACCCCCTATTGTTTTACAAATCAAGGAAAGCAAATGAAAAGAAAGTTGGTTGATTGCAATAAAAACAGTTGAATTTTTCATAAAAAAATAAAATTATATAAATTACCTGGCGGTTTTGGTGTGGTCACTTTATTGATAGCAGTAACAACCTTCGATTGATTTTTAGCCTTTGTAGTTGGAGCTGACTTTGTAGGGCCAGTAAAAGCCACGGTATAGGAAACCTGTGTGCAAAGCGCCACCACCGTGAACAAAAAAAATAACCTCATTGTTGCTCTAACTCTAAACTGACTCCTGCGTTATAAAAGCCTTCACAATGGTCGAACAATTCACGAATAACGATTGTGTTTTTGTTTTTGCGTTTTATAAGGCTAAGTTTGAATTCAAGTTCATTTTTTCTATCTATCTGTAAGGTCATGTATAAAAAGAGTGTCTGTGGGTGTCTTTGTTTTTTTGTTAAATCTACAATTTTATTCATAAATTGTTCACAATTGACCTTCAAAATAAGAGAAAGGTCAATATCCTTTTTTAAATGAATACCTCGGTAGAGTCCCAAGCTGCTCCCATCTGAAGCCAGTGAGACTATGGCATCCCCAATTGGGGTATGTTGTGAGGCTCAAGGTAGAAGGGAGGGGAAGGATATGGGGAAGAGGAAGGTAGGAAAGTATTTGACTATACAGATCTGGTCACCAAACAACTGTAGCCAAAGCCATTTAAAACAACGTTTTAATTCTGAATGGTGGTCTTACACCAGGGCGATACTGAAAGTATTTTTTACTCTGGAACTTATCTATATATATATTATTTTTAAATGAATTAATCTACATGATACTTTAAAAAAAAAAATCTTTTTCCCACCTTTTTAAGTTTGCACAATTAACGTTAAAGTAAGGGGAAAATTACTGTCTACATCTGATTAAAAAAAACCTGCGTGAAGCCCGGGCAACGCCGATAAATTTAGCTAGGTTACCATAAATTTCAGTTGTGATTTTGTCGATAATTTAAAACAAAAACTAATTTTGAAAATGTCATACTTCGTACGTACGTGCATTAGTATTGTTTTAAACATAAACAGTAACTGAAAATAGCGAGAGCGTCAAAAACTTTGTGAACAGATAAAAAATTACAAGTGTGCAGTTCACATACGGTAGAAGTGAAACCTTCAGAAAACTAAAGTAGACAAGAGTGGGGAGCTACGAAGCACCGCACAAAGAGGAGAACGATTATTCTATTTCATTCTCTCGCAGGCTAATTCCCATAAATGTATGTGTTTGTCTCTTTTTAGTGTCGCTTTTTAGTTTCATCGAGTTTCAAATAACAAAGGTGCTAAAGAAGTTTTCACTTCAAAAAGGAGAAAGAAAGAAATGGTCTAAAATGGTCTAAGAAGGATACGCTATAAAAAGGGTAAAATTACACGAGCAAAACCGGGTACGAAAACCAGTGAAGTATTTTATTAGAGGTATTGCTACAATGTGTGGTTAGTGGATAGCTCGTCGGGAGTAAATACTAACGGTGTACAAAATTTAATAAAGAATTGAATAAATCAATATTAATTTAAAACAGGTGTTCGGACTGTCAATACTCGCTGTGTGAATTGGCTCCTAGTTTAGTATTCTGATAATATCGTGAATGCTAAATTTTGTGAAAAAAATAATTTATTTATTTGTAAGCGAACAGCTTTTACATAATATACAGTGATAATTGATATACAAGTGAGCTGAAGTCAATCCACAGAAGTTTCTTATATATAATTTTTGATATGTTATAATTAATTTTGGGTTATAGGAAGGGGAGAGGAAGAGGAATATAGGAAAAGGATAGGAGATGCTCCCGATACATACCATACTCTCATATTATTAATCTATCGTACGCGTTACTTCATATCGATGTTTCTTTACGTTGTTTTTCAATGTTAATTTTTGAGCCTGTTTTATGAATAGGGATTATAATTAAACTATATGGGAAATTGACCTTTTTTTAGTGACATAAATATGTTAGTTAAAGGGTAAGAAAGAGTTTTGACTCATTTTTTGATGAAATATGGCGAGATACCGTCACTACCAGCACCCTTACTAACATCTAAATTATTCGGGTATTTATTGATCATTAGATTGTCAATATTTACATACCAATCGAGGAATAGTTATTTACGTTAGTAGAACTACCGATTGTGCTGGTATTGTTCGTGTCCATATCGCTTAAGTATATGGACTGAAAGTGTTGTTAAGTGCCGAAAGTGCCGATAATATCGCACAACAGTCCAAGTGTCCGGAGCCCGGCACTCCCTATTGGGGTATGTTGTTGGACTGAAAAGAGATGGGGAGGGGAAGTTTTACAGGTATCTGTCAGCAAACACCAGGGTGATTCTGACAGAATCTAGCACTGCATATTTTAATTACTTATACCTATCAATGGACTGCCACACGAGTTAAGAATGATTGCAGATTCAGCGGAATTTAGAGCCAAACTTAAAACACATCTTTTCAGACAGTCGTATCCATAAGTTAAAAATAAAGCAAATTCTTAAAGTTCTCCAGACTTTCAAAATAAATATTAACTCAACTTTGGCATTAATCTTCTAATAAATATAAATGTAAAACCAACAGTGATGAGGGTAGCAAAGGTAAAGTCATGCATCGTCCAATGTTTTAAATATAATATCCTCCACGACACTCCACGTGCAAAGTCGTATCTTCCCCAAGCATAAACTTTCTAATAAAGTGTGTTTTATCGGAAGTGTCCTGCAGGTAAGTATGTTTCTGTATCTATTTGTAAATAATAAAATTAGATAGAGCCTAAGATTCATAATAAATTGTAAAGCGCCCTTGAGGTGATTTTTCACAAAAACGGCGCTATACAAATTATCCAATTATTATTATTATTATTTTGTTTGTACCTATTCGGGTAGGTAACTTCAAAATTAAGAATTTGCTTTCCGGTTTGCGGCTGAGTTGGCATCGCGTCTGGTTCGCGCCCACGCGTTGAGAGTTAAATTCCTTGGCTAAGTCCTCCATCACGGCACAAGCAAATGTTTCGCTTACTGAGAGGGTATTATATTAACTCCACACAGGAGGCCCTGAGGCAAATAATTTCCCTCAGGGCCTATGTCATCTGAGATGCTGTGTGGAGGGTCTTTTTGAGGAGAGGAAGGAATGAACATTGGTCTTGAAGATGCGATCAGTTCTCATGTGACAAATGTCAACTGTGTACATATCTTGGGCACGCGTTTGGCTATGCACCGGTGCCGAAGTGATCAATGACGTTATTTTTTCGGAGCATCTATTTGGAGATTTTCAAATTATTTTCAGGTTATTTGGGATTTTCCGGGTTACTCGGGATTAGCCGGGAATCGTACCAATGTACGTTTGTTTAAAGATAATGCTACGTGTACATTTGAAAACCATGAATTATGGGATAGGAACGAATCAACCGCTAGCGGCTTCATATTATTATTTATTCAATAAAACATTATTGCACATTCAAATTTTTTTCTGCATATCATACACGTGTATTTTATTTATTTTACTTCCTTCCGTTAAAAAACGCACGATCTTTGAACTTTAAAACCAAACTGAGAGAGAGTTAAATAGCTGACGTATCGTCACGAAACTACTAGCTGCCGAAACGTCCCGAATGGATAACGGTTAACGGACCCGGTTAGTCTTTCTTCAAAATATAAATTAAACTCTTGTGCGAAATTTTGTTTGCAAACTCGCCGTTATTAAATAAATATATAAATTCCTGCCCTTGAGGAAAATGGAATCCTTGGATAGGCATTCTTAAATAGTGTGGACGTCTCTCTACGTATAACACCGTTTCACGTATAAGAAAAAATATTTTATTGAAATATGCCCTTTTTATTATTATTATCTTCTTCTTCGATGAAAAAATATTTCTTTTAAAATCAGAGGGTGCAATTCTTGACCTTCTTAATTCTTAACTGAAACCTTCAGAAAACTAAAGTAGTAAGGAGTGGTGGAGACTATGAAGAACTTTTTTTTAAGAACGTTATAGTAGTTCCTACCGCTATTGGAGTTAATTTGCTGAATCAAGCCGTGCGGTTGGCAATGCGTATCAAGCTAAGTGTGGTCGCCAAGCTCCAGGAAGGTGCGAGATGCTTCGGACGCTAGTACTTAGTGAGATCCAGGCTGCCGTGCACGAGACACATGTGACTTCAGACAGAAACTTGACGGGCGGCGATTTTACGGGAACTTTTCAACATGTCACAATTCACGTATATTTATTTCATTTATTGGTTTTCTCATTCAGATATTATTTTTTTATTTATTTTATTTATTGTTTCTTTACACTGCAGGTAAAAATGTTTACAATACAATTTGTTACCTCAAAAGGACAAGCCTGTGTTGAGGTTAACAATAATTATACAAGTTAACAAAATAACACAAAATTATACAGATTTTGAAAGAACAATATTGTTGTATTTCTATATTGTTGTAGGTATATTGTTGTAGATATATTTTACTATTTGTCGTTAAGTAGTTTTGGGCTTTTATAAACGACTGGCGCCTTACATATACTTTCAATTTAGAAGCATTTATGTTTAATAATATGTCTGGTTTCTTAGAGCAGGCACCGCACCTTGAGTTTAATTATTTATTATAACATAGAGTCTTTCATGTATTTCTAACCCTATAATAATCATTAAAATATCTTGTCTAAGAAAGTGTTTGATTTATAAATTATAATTAACTATTCGCATGCTACCTACCACTGAGCTATGCCATATTTTAATTTCCAATAGTAACTTCAGTCTAACCTCGTTTATTATAATGCTTGTCAGATAGAAGTCAATCCCCCATTTAATTATGCTTTATTTTATTGTGCTATAACGTGAAGGATGATTTTTTCCATATTTTTGTCTTCAATTCCAGGGACCCTTTTCCTATATATTTGGTCATCTTATTAGTATTTGTGTTTTGTTCTTCGGAGTCGCTAGATGTCATTTTCTTTTGTGTTTCGTTTTACCTGTTCATTTTGAAATGGTTTCAAGAATGGATATTGACTTTACGAAAATAAAACTTTTTTTTTAAATTTCGAAGGATCCTTGGTCCGCTAAATATCCACAGAAGTTCGTCAGGTGCTTTATACCACTACACCGAAGGAGGCTCGTGTGGGACCGTGGATTTATGGTATTATATTGGAACCGAGTACCTACCCGTGAATTAAATAAATATTTTATTGCTACTTCATTCTCCTAAGGCAAAATCCTATAGATGCATGTGTTTGTCTCTTTTTTGTGTCGCAATTTTTTGTTTCATCGAGTTTCAAATCACAACGGTGCCAAAGAAGATTTCGCTTCAAAAATTATCTTCGCAACACGAATACGAATCCGAGGAATTCAACAGACATGATGCGACTCGGAGACATCTATCGGTTCTAATTTAAAGATATCGCAGAGAAAAATACCGAACCCGAATATTGTTTCACTTGCTACGTAGGCTTGTTGAAAAAGTATCGATATATCGATATTTTTGATTCAATATATCGATATTTTTAGCCGATATATTTTGAGCCGATATATCGATACAAAATATCTAATATCGAAAATTGTATCAAAAACGATATGTTTTTAAAATTTATGTATTTAAAGTCACTAGAATCTAAAACCGTATAGGAACGAATGGAAAAAAGTAACTGTATTGGGTCATGACATCTGGCAGTTGAAATTTTAACTATTAATAGCTTACAAACCTATTGTCTTTGCATTAGTATTTGTGATCACCAATACTATCTTATGTGTGTAGGTACATACATAGAAATATATGCTATCTTTCGCCATATTTTTCTAAGCCACTCCTATGTGTTGGTTCCCAATTGTCTATGATTATTGACTATACCTTGTTCCAAACACGAAGTCTTTTTTGATAGATTAATACGCCAATACACGAGTTAGAACTTATATGTACACTGAGACGCATACGAACTTTGTATGCGTCTCAGTTTACATATAAGTTAGAAGACAGTTTTTTAGTTTTTGTAATTTTTGTAATTATTACGTAATAAAAATGAATAGTGATAAAAATACCTTCATTTTTATTGAGATTTTTGTACATTAAAAAAGCAAATTGTGTACAAAAATTACTATTGATAATATTGAGCTGAATACACTATTATTTTAAAACGCAAAATCTCTTAAAAATTTGACCGATATATCAATATATCATATTTTTTCCTCGATATATCGACGTCGATACTGATATTTTAATAAATATCGATACATCGATATATCGATATTTTTTTTCACTTTCGACTTCCCTATTGCTAAAATAAATAATATTTCTTCAAAATTTTTGTTTTCTTCATAACCGGCGTCAGCGAAACATACATTCGAGTATAAAGTTAAAGATTTTATTTGATTTGCAGTCAACGGAACCAGATAAACATAGATATGTGATATTGCTGAGATTTATGAGCTTTACACTAAATAAAATAGCAAAAGATAATGAAAACTTGAAAACCGTCATCGATAACAATCTTTTGAAAGTCAAATTAAAGAAAGAATCATGGCAGTCAGTTCTGTCATCAAAAGATGTTAATTTAGCGACTGAAAATTTCATAAAATGTTTAAAAATGCATGTGGAAAGTTGTTCGTCTGTACGAAGTGTAAAGCATAATATGAAATATTTAAAACCTTGGATAAATAATGGAATTATTAAATGTCTCAGAACCCGAGACAAATTACACAACAAATGTCGAGCAGATTCAAATAATATTCAACTGCTGGATTATTACAAAAGATATAGAAACTGGTGTACAAAAATTATAAAATATACAAAGCAAGCATATTACAAAAGGAAACTGGATAACGTCAATGGAAATACCAAGCAACAGTGGAAGATTATAAAGGAGGCTGTAAATATACAAAAGGAGCAAGTGTCTATAAAAAAATTAAAAATCAATAACAATATCATCTCAATGGTAGAGAATCCAAATATAATCACTAATCACGTAAATAGCTTCTTCAGTGATATTGGTCCTAGATTCGCAAAACAATTGTGCAGTGCAAATAAAACTACCGAAATGTGTCTTGTTAACAATTTTATACCTTGTACTCAATTTTCAGGAGAGAGCTTTGAATTTAAAACTACTAGCATTTATGAAGTTTCAAAAGTGATAAATGAATTAAAAATGTCTTTTTCCTGTGGTATTGATGGCTTAAGTATCATGGTATACAAACAGCATGTTTCTGTATTGGCTGCTCCCATATCTCACATTGTTAACCTTAGTTTTAAGAGTGGCATATTTCCTACTCATTGTAAGAATGCTAAGGTTGTACCTCTTTTCAAAGGTGGGGATCACCTAGAGGTTAACAATTACAGACCCATATCTTTACTCAATACTCTCTCAAAATTGATAGAAAGATTGGCCAAGTCAAGATTAGTTTCATTCTTAGAAAAATACAAATTACTCTCTGACAATCAATTCGGTTTCAGAGCAAATAAAGGTACGAGTGATGCTGTTTTAAAGGTATTGACCAAAGTTACAAGAGCGCTGGACTATGGCAACAAAGCCATAGCGGTGTTCTTGGATTTATCAAAAGCATTTGACACTGTTTCCCACGAATTGCTACTTAAAAAATTATCATCTTTAGGCATTAATAATACAGCAATGGGCTGGTTCAGATCTTATCTTAGTGACAGAACACAACAAGTGGAAATAAATAAGATGTTAAGCGAGGGTAAATCAATCTCCTTTGGAGTCCCGCAAGGTAGTGTGCTTGGGCCAATATTGTTTCTTATTTATATAAATGATTTATGTAGTCTGAATATTCCTGGTAACATTGTTAGTTTTGCAGATGACACTGCCTTAATATTTGAGGGTAAAACTTGGAATGAAACTTTCAACAAAAGTAATATAGGTTTAAAAGTGGTAAATAGTTGGTTAAACAATAATATATTATCTTTGAATGCACAAAAAACCAAATTTATCACTTTTAGCATTTCAAGTAAAAGTCAGGCTTCTGAAACTCACAACTTGATCATTCACAATTGTTTTCAAACATGTAACTGCAACCCTTTAGAAAATGTAGTCAGCATCAAATACCTTGGTGTAAAAATAGATAAATTTTTGAGATGGAATGATCATATTAATATGTTAGTAAATAATACTAGGAGACTTACCTATATCTTTAAAGAACTGAGACATATACTAGACAAAGAAAAATTAAAAACTGTTTATTTTGCAATAATCCAGTCTCTGCTTTCTTATAATATTGTGTGCTGGGGATCCTGCCCAAAGACTTATATAGAACCACTTAATATTGCCCAAAAAATGATTCTTAAAGTTATGTTTAAGAAAAAAATTAAATATCCAACTCATTTACTTTTTAAGGAATGTAATGTAATGAACGTAAAACAGTTATATATTACACAAACGCTTTGTAGATTTTTTAATAATATTAATTTTGCAGAAAGAACACAGCAAATTCGTACTACGAGAATTGGCTCTGGTCTGAACTTTATGGCAATTCAAACTAAATCTTCTTTTGGTCAAAGAAATTATTTTTATCAAGCTCCACTCATATTTAATAGCCTTCCAGAACATATAAAGTCATCTAATTCCTTGTACACTTTTAAGAAGGATCTTAAATTATTTGTGTTAGTCGAGGATTGCCAATTGATTTTCTCTACTTTGTCCTTTCTAAATTATTAGCTAAATGAGTATGTTTATAATAATAAGCTAAAATAATATTATTTTTGTTTGAACCGTTTTTGTTCATCTTCCTCTTGCCAAATCTACAGCATGTTAAATTATATACATATATTTATTATTCACAACTTAATCCTTAAAAAAAAAAAAAAAACTTTATTTTATTTTATTTTAAATCAGATCTCAAAACTGTGGTCACCCTAAAAGTCTACATTAATGTAGTACCTAGCGCCATCAGTTTAGTAGGTACCAGTAGGTACCCATAATCTAATCTCAATCTGTAAGAAATACAACAATATTGTTCTTTCAAAATCTGTATAATTTTGTGTTATTTTGTTAACTTGTATAATTATTGTTAACCTCAACCCAGGCTTGTCCTAGTGAGGTAACAAATTGTATTGTAAACATTTTTACCTACAGTGTAAAGAAACAATAAATAAAAAAATAAAAAAAGAAACTGAAGAACTTCGGGACAATTTTGAAAATCGGATTCAAAATACAAAACTAAATACGGATTCGAAGATGTCAATCAATTTGTGGCCGTAGAACCCAAGATAAAACTGAAAAAATCCAAAACCAAACTTGCAAAGTGGCCATGAAAACCGCGTGTCTTGAATATTCCTATCCTATCTGAGGTGGATTTTTATCCGGGCACTCTTTGCCCTGCAAACCGTAGCCCCGGAGAACTCATGCAACTTCTTTCGCGGCCATGACGTGCGTCTTTTCTACCAATATTCTTGTGAATGATCACGTGGGTAACACTGTATTCGTATATAATGTAGATATTATTTACTGCAAGTTACAGAGTGATCGATGGTTATTTTATCGCCCTGGTGAAAGATCCCATTGATAATCGAACTTTGATTGAATATGACTTTAACTGTGCTCAGAGACCAGCTCTGATTTGCTAGGAGCTTACCAACATTTCTCTTAACGTGAATACTGCCCAATGGCACCCCCAATTGGGGTTTGAGGTGAGGCGGTAGTGTGAAGGGAAAGGAGATGGGGAAGAGGAAGGTGGAAAATTACCTGGCTATTCAGATCTGATCACCAAACACGGCGAAAGCCATTTCAAGCAACGTTTCGATTCTGAACGGTAGTCTTACACTAGGGCGCTACTGAGAGTATCTTCCACTCTGGAACTTACCGCAAATATACCTTATATTATTTTAAACGATTAAATAGTGAAACAACGCAATTCAATCAAATAAAATTTACTTACGCACGTTGAGATTAGAACCTCCAATCTTCGGATTGCGAGTCGAGAGCCTTACCCCTCGACCACGGAGACCGTGCCTCTTATCCATATCCTTCCCCTAACCCTATAACTTCAGCCTTACAGCTTTTTTTTACATTGGCTCCACACAGGAAGCCCTGAGAAAAATAAATTCCCCCAGGGCCTATGTCATCTTTGGGGGTGCTGTGTGGAGGGTCTTTTTAAGGAAAGGAAAAAGAAGGGTGGGAAGGAAAATGGCATGAGGAGTGGGGAGGAATCTGGGGGTTAGTGTGTCCAGGAGAGGCGGATGTGTGCATCCATCCCTCCCATTGCATTGTAAGGCAATGATTCGATAGAGTTCGGATGGAGAGATCAAAAGAGTTTAATCAAACCAGTTTTATCCCAATTGGAGAATTCCAACTCCAGACAATTGGGATCAGTTGGGATATTCACATTTTTAGAAATAATAATGTCTGGTTTCAATGACTTCTAGAATTTGTTTGAATTTTAAAATCGAAACTGATTCAGACAAGCGATTAACTAGGCACGAAAATTGATAAAATCATAAGTGAAATGTGTATTAAGTTTGAATAAATTTTTGACAGATGTCAGAAGTAATATTTCAAGTGCGACCAACGGTGCTCATTCGAAATGTATTTTTCTGATTGTCTTTTGAACGGCAATGATCTAAGTGATTTTGACTGCTACTGAAAGTAAATATAAATCAGATGTGTAAGCATATAAAATAATAAATTCTTTCTACGCAGTGGCGTGGGTCTGAGAATACTTAAAGTTTTAAAAAGTCATCGGTCAATAATGGTTAGTGGTTGTTTGAAGCATCAAACTTTGCATATTACGAACTCAATTTCTTTTAAACGAGGGAAATAAATAATGATATCAACCGAGGCCCAAGGGTTCAGAAGAAGGGAAAGATTTATTTACTAAATTATCTCCATTAAATTTGCATAGTGTTAAAGTTATTTGGATTTTATCTTGGAATTGATCTGACGCTGTTAAGTGCAAAAAAGAATTTATTAAATTATATGGTCGACTTTCATGGCATCATCTAGAAAAAAATAATGATTTTTTTAGATACAAACAAATACGGCGATGCTCACGTATAAAGAGTAATTTATTAATATGGAGTAATTGACTGAGCGGAGAGATTTCATCAGTCTGTAAATTTGCTGTTTTCGTTCCGGTTCCGGTTCAAGATGGTGGGCTTGCTGGACCTTTTTATCCCACCAGTATTCACGTGATCGTGGTTCCTACTGCGAGCAGTCAAATCGAATTAAATAATACTAGCTGGGTTACCCGGCTTCGCTCAGGACAACATTCGAGAGTGTTCTGGAATGTTTCACATTGATGTTCCCGATTCCCAATTCCCAAACATTCCACATTTTTCCAGAATGTTCCGGGATGTTCTGGAACGTTGTGGAATGCTCTCAAATAATCTGACTGTGGTGTCTGGCTTCGCTCAGGGAGTTGATGTGAGATTGAATTGACGTTCGGATCCATGACGGATCTTGCTTTAAATACCCCATATGAGTAGCCCCATACAAAAAAGATTTCAAATGTTCCAGAATAATGTTCCAGATCATTCCACAACATTCAGGAGTGTTCTGCAATGTTCCACAATGATCTGGGATGTTCCGGTATGTTCCTGAACGTTCCATCCTGTTTCCGAACATTACAGAATGTTTCGAGATGTTCTGGAATGTGGTGGAATGCTCAAGAATACTCTGGAATGTTTTGAACTTTAAAAAGCACGCCATTCAGGTAAAAATGGGAATTTTCTTCATGGATTGGGGATAGAGGACTACTACACAATATAACTCCCGTTATCGTACTGAGATTCGTCTTTGAAGTGGCATGCACATTGTACACGTTTTTTTATTAATACATATTGAAGATTATGATTACCCAAACATCTAGAACTTTCCAGAACCTTTTAGACTCATTTCTGAAAGCTTCTAGAACTTCTAGAACATTGTAAAGCATTAGGGAACCTTCCAGAACTATCAAGAACCATCTAGACTCACCAACATACTCCATCGCTCCTTCCAGAACTTTCTACAGCTTTACCTACTTAATACTAGTCTTATGATTTTGGAGGAAATTTCGGGTTTGATTTATTAAGGAAGAGAAATTTAGAAAAATTTTTTTTTTTGGACGCGAGGTCTACTATTCATAAAACTACCTACTAGTTTGCACTATGCTATACTTACACATTGATCTCTTTTTGTCTGGTAGAATCAGCTGTTTTAATAATGATCTATTGTCTATACTTGTATTTATAAAATTATCCTTGGTGTTTAATCGTGTCTTTTGTTGTATGGTGGATTCGGAAACCTTTCATGTCTTTGTGAAGGGTTCTTACTTTCATCGGCTAGACGTCTATTTTAAAATTGATCTTATGTTTCTTCCTGTCTTTGTAAGGATATCCAGTTTGCATCTGCGTGTTGTCCGTTTTGTGTATCCTTTATGTGTTTATAGTTGCATTAGCTTTATATCTATTTTTATATTAATCTGGTGTATTTTCTTGCATTTTTACCAGCATCCCTGTTAATTGAACATTCTTCTAAATAGACCTCAAAAATTATGATCCATTCATTATACTTTTATATCACGTGAAGGGTTCTTTGTTTCATTAGCGTGATTTGTAAAACGCCATTGACGACTAAGTAAAAAAACGGCTCAATAAAAATAGTCCAATATATTTCGTGGTTTTATACACAAAATGTAAGCCCAAAAATCTGTTGAAGAAGTAAAAAGGCAACAAAATTGTGGCGTCTTGTTATTTGGCGATGTTTCATAACACGAACTCTAAAATCGTTCGATTTGAGAATATATAATAACAATACGAGGTTAGATTTCGATGGCAGCTCGTTCTCGTTAGGTTGGTGAATACCAAGATCAGTTACCCTCTGATTTGCAATCGGACATGAGGAAGTCCTCTCACGTCTCGGGTTTAAATAAATTTCATTGAAAATAGTACCTCGATAGCTACAAATCTTCCTGTAAGGAAAACCCAAAATAACGAAACTGTATCCTCGCTTACATAAACTGAATTTCAATGAAATCGAATAAAAATCTGCGTTTACGTTTTTTGGAACAAATGATTTATTTAATGTTTGATTTCGACGGCCCATTAACCCAATATTATTTATTGCTCGTCAAGAAATGCAAAAATATATTACTCGATGACTGTTTTACCATTGACGTAGGTACCTACTTTCTTCAATATTCGAATGTGCTGCATTCTTAAATCCTACTGATATTATAAAGGCGAAAGTTTGTACGGATGTATGGATGTTTGTGTGATTGTTACTCTTTCACGAAAAAACTACTGAATAGATTTTAATGAAACTTAAAAATAATATAGCTCGTACGTCAGAATAACATATAGGCTTTAGCTCAGAGCTCTCGCATTATGAAATTTGTATAAAAAAAATGCAAAAGGTGGCACGATTAGTAAGATATTCACAATTCTTTTTTCGATTCAAATTATTAGGATAGTACTTCAAATAAATGCGGGAGTGGGGAGGGGTGGGTAGAGGGGGGAGGGGTGGGCAGAGGGGGGAGGGGTGGGCAGAGGGGGGGAGGAGTTGGAGAGGGAGGTGAGGGTGAGAGAGGAGGAGGGGGGAGGGGGAGAAGGGGTGGGGGGGGGGGAGAAGGAGTGGAAACCCTCCTAATACCATGCGACCGAAGCCGCGGGAAAAAGCTAGTAATATTATAAAGGCGAAAGTTTGTATGGATGCATGTTTGTTACTCTTTCACGCAAAACATACTGAATTGACTATAAAAATTCTTTCACTAATAGAAAGCTACATTATTTGCGAGTACTAGAGGCTGTATATATCGTATGATCCGGCGTTATGAATAAACTCTGGCGTTATGAAATTATTTATTATACGTTTATTGTCCAGACGAAAAGCTAAGCGTTGCTGAGTAATTGTTTGATGTGTGCTGTCATTTTGTTATTTGTTTAGGTTACTATGGAGATCCCTTTGCCACGCGAGCTGTTTGAAAAATGAATGTAACGGGTTTGGATGGGTGGGTAGGGGGGAGGGTAAGGGAGGAGGGGGTAGGGGTGGGAGGTAAGGGGAGGGGGGGGGGGGGGAGTGAGGATAGGGAAGGTGGAGGAGATGGAGTGGAAAACCCCTTAATACTATGCGAGCGAGCCGGGGGCAAAAGCTAGTATTCAATATTTTATTGTAATATTACACACACAAACACGAGTATTATGCAATATTATTACTCAATATTTAAATTATGCATGCGTTGTTACATCATCATACAAAATTTATCTTAAATTAACACAGACTTTCAAGACAAACAACAAGGAGGATACAAATTTTCAGTGGAAGAATTTACTTCTACATGTACGTAAACACACACTTTACCACAATCTACACATCTTTCCTGGTGAGGGACGTTGAAACGCTCTCTTGAACGTTGGCCAAAGAAGGAGGAAGCGCAATACGGCATAATAACCCAAAATTTAATGACGACAATACTCTTGGCGGTGAAAATCTCAAATCGTATCAAACCAACATTTTATTTCCGATTACGTGATTTACAAAAGTGGATCTAACTAAACTTAAGTAATATATAAAATTTAATGCGCTTTGTCTGTCTCGATACATTTTCCATCTCGTGTAGATCTGGCGCTGGATGTTATAAATAACCAATATAATTTTAAACATTTCTGTACTCTTACAATATTGCATGGAAAATTTAGATATACCTGATTTCATAATTTACTTATCCGTCCGCGAACTCAGATTTTAATTGAATCATCCCTTTCTAATTTGTTTACCGCCTGAAACACCCCCAGTAGCCTGCGGTGAGGTAGAGGGACGTATTCGTAAAAAGAAAACATGTTTAGACTTCGCAACGCTGCTAGCTAAGAACTCTGGAGTTGCCCGGCCTAACCTAACCTAACTTCTCTAACCCAGTGCGGGTGATAAATGACTTTATTCCACGGGTGTGAAGGAAACAAAAGCCAGCAGCATGCGGCAGTTTATCATTCTGCTCCCAGCCTTCTGAGCCAACAAAGAGAAGTATTCGAATTAAATATATGAAGTACAACCACCATTCCTCCTATTCCGCTACGTGATACAAATAATACGGAGCATATGGTGCGAGTATGTTGGAACGGGGCTGATGCAGATAAATGCGATTGGAATTCGATGAAATTTTAATTACGATTTTGCTTTGGGGAAGATAAATCCTCGTATTATTTTGGTAGAAAGCAGTCACTTTGTGGTTTGACATATTTAAAAAACAATTACTTTGTTTGTAACCACGATTTTTTTATATAAGGGCCCGCAACCCGGATTTCTACCGATTAATTACACATTTCCCTTAAACACGGTAAGTTTTAAAGCTCTTAAAAAAAAAATATGTTAATCTTGAAGATATTTATTTATTTATCAATATAAGGTATTTTCGTTATTTGTTTTTGGGGTATTATGCCGTGTTGCGCTACCTCCTTCTTTAGCCAACGTTTCGGACATCGTTGCAGTGTCCATCATCAGGGCAGATTCGGCAGATCCGGTAGATGTGGCCGTGAAAATCTTAAAACTTATCAATATAAGGTATGTTTACATTACATTATTCGATGCCTGTCTCACTAGGGTATACCTGTGTTGAGACAGGCGTAGAGGTACATAAATGAGTATCATACATAAGAATATTTAAGGTAAAATACATACTGATTTATACAATTCAAGCAGAAAGATGATTTAAATTAAGGGTTAATACCATAAAGAGAGCATTATATAGGTGAAGGAAGAGATGAATGAAGTAGAAAATCCTGTCGAATCTTTATAGGGATATAATATAACTCCCTATAAAGATTCGACAGGATATATTTATATATATATATAGGATTTTACTATTTTAATTTCTTTAATAAGGGTAAGGACATACGTGTGATGGTAATTCTGTCTATTTGTAATCTATTTTACAGATGTTAGCAGTAGTGTGACGTCCAATACTTATAATCCATTTCTTTATATCTTCTTTGAATTTGGCCATTGATTCAGTTTGTCTAATCGTAGCTGGTAGTGTATTGTGTAGTTTGCAAGCTATGTATTTGAAGTGTTTTTGTCCAAAGGTGGTTTTAGAAAAGGGAATTTGAAGAAGTTCTTTATTTTTGGCTCGGGTATTGTGTATCATTTGTGTTGCTTTGTATAGGATTTTGTTGTTTTTATGTAAATAAACTAAGATGGATTTTGCGTACAGCTGTTTAATGTCCATAACGTTGAAAGTATTGAAGATCGTATCGGTGCTGGTAGTGAGAGGAAGTTTAAGAATTATTTTTATTATTAGTTTTTGTGCTTTAATGTTTAATGATGGGGTCGAGGGCATTATAATAAGTGTCACCCCAAGCTAAAATTCCGTATTCGATGTGAGATTGGCACAGTGAGTAATACACTGTTTTTATAAGTTGTTTTCGGAAATTGCGAGTTTGTTTGAAAAAGTATATAGATTTGCGGATTTTGTTTGTAGTGTTAAGTATATGTTGCTTCCAATTTAGATGTGTATCAAAGGTTAATCCTAAATAGTAACTAAATAAATAACTTGATAGTTGTTACTTGTTCTAGGCATGGGCAGTTGCAATTCCGGTTCAGAAATGAGTTATTACATTCTTATATTTTTAACTTTGGGTGTAGGTTTGGTTTTGTGATATTGGTGAGACTAGACAGTAAGTATTTTGTTTTCTGTACGTTAAGAGTTAATGTGTTCGAGTCAAGCCAATATTTAACCTTTTGAATTCCTCCCTCCGCTTTAGAATATATGGTAGGCCAATCTTTTGCTTGAAATAGTAGTACAGTGTCGTCGGCAAAACTGACAATAGTGGCATCGATATCTAGGTTACACAACTCGTTAGTGTATATTAGGAAGAGCGTTGGACCTATAACACTGCCTCGTGGGACACCGTAACTAAGAGGTAAATTCTGACTCCTTGTAGCTCTGAGTTTGACGCATTGGGATCTGTCGGATAGGAAACTGGAGAGGAGGCTTAATTCATTATTCCTAATACCTATGTTGAACAATTTGCGTTCTAATTTGATGTGTGATATTGTATCAAATGCTTTACACAGGTCGAGAAATACGAATAGACATTTCGAGCCCTTATCAAGGTGGCCAGAGATATGGTCAGTGACGGTGGCTATGGCATCGTTTGTACTTTTATGGTTTCTGAAGCCAAATTGCCGCGGCGATGGTAGGTTGTTGGTTTCCAGGTATTCCATAAGACTATTATTAACGATCTTTTCAAATACTTTAGACAGGGAATTGAGAAACGTAATAGGACGATAATTACTAATATCAAGTTTGGAGCCTGTTTTGAAAATAGGGATAATAAGACCTTGTTTTAGAATGGCGGGAAATAATCCTTGGCGAATGCTAATATTAAAAGCTTGTGTAGCTTGTGGAGCTTATGTAAAAAAAAAAAAAAATATAAAAGAAATATAAATTTAAATGAAATTCCACAAATTAAACTTGATAACAATAAATAAATTAAGAAGTAATACTTATTATAAGCAATAATTATCAGCCTGAAACACTCATCAACATTGAAAAATCTTCCGAGAAAGCCGCCAACGGGACTTGAACCTGTGTCCTTCTGATTTCCGGTCAGCTGCTCTTGACCACTGAGCTAATAGCTCAGCAAGTATCTTTTTGAGCTATTAGCTCAGTGGTCAAGAGCAGCTGACCGGCAATCAGAAGGACACGGGTTCAAGTCCCGTTGGCGGCAAGTATCTTTTCTCGGAAGATTTTTCAAAGTTGATGAGTGTTTCAGGCTGATAATTATTGCTTATAATAATTGTTACCCTTTGTGCTATGCATAAAAATCTTGTCTTAACGTTAGTTTATAAATTAAAAATAATAATTAAGAAGTAATAGTTTAGATTTAAGTACGTTGTAAGGTTAATTTGATTTTAAACGTTTTAAGGGTACAGTAAAATGTCAATATCTCTTGCATTGGGCATTGTAAGATTTGCCGATACAAAGCGTTTTGTGAGTATGTCGATTTGAAATATTGTACATTAAATAAGGTATTCGTAATTCAGTGTTACTGGAAAGAACAGGATTATAAGAGGCACGGTCGCAACGCGATTTTAGGGAGTAAACCAAGTGCCCCCATTCGGATTGTACATAATTTTTACCTTCAGGCACGTACAGGTTAAATCGCGAGGATTAAGGGAATCATTAAAATAAATATTAATTTTCAAATGGAGTCCCTGTCACAAGTGTCAAAAACAAACATCACGTCTTGGAGGAAATTCCGCCAAGTATATTATTTATAACAGTGTCATTCATTCAAGGCTATAATGCCGTCCACAGGAAAAGCAGAGATTAGATAACAATTTTGTCAAATTTGATGAATTTCCGGAGTTGGAATCCGGATTCAGAACTCGACCCCGAACACGGCTAAATCGATTTCAAGCAACGTTTCGATGCTGAATAGTTTTTTTCCGTAATGACAACATTAAAAATGCCGCAAATATACCACCTCTTATATATATATATATTTTTTTTGGATATGTTTATTCTTCAAATATGTTAAAAAGTGAAATTACATCATTTTTAATAAAATATGTTACAATCTATCTATCTTCTATCTATCTATCTTCTATCTATCTATCTTCTATCTATCTATATAAATAAATAAAATGGATCGCCGAAATGTATGTACGCGCATAACTTACGAACGACTGCACCAAATTGGATAATTCTTTTTTTGTTGTGTTCGTTATTGTCAGGACAAGGTTTGTATGAAAGAAATTTTTTTTAAATCAGATTTTTTTTTTTAAATGTCATAATATGAAAAGTTAGTGCGTGAATGAGACAGAAGACTGTGAGAGATCTGAAGAATATTGACAAAAGGTTTGTATAAAAAAAAAATTGAAAATAGAACAGAAATTTTTTTTCAATCTGATAAGTTTATTTTTTAATCTCATAAAATATGAAAAGTGAGTGAGTGAATGAGACAGAAAAGTGAGAGATCTTCAATTTATTCATTGGAGGATGATATTCGTTGGGATCACACACACGCTGATGCTGTTATTTCGTCTACTTCGCATCAAATTCGATCACTTTTTGCCATCCTTATTTCAACGTGTTTTCCATCGAGCCCACATAATTAGTGGAACAAATACAAAGACAATATGGCTGAAGACATTTTGCATAGGGTACGTTCAACAACGGCAAATCCCGAGCTTGAAATTTGCGCAGAGATACACATATCTTTAGAGGATTTGTGCGTGTTGATGCCACATGCACGATGCATTCAATCGTTAATTTGAACGAGAACGGCAACCTTTTGTCAATACATTGAAGATCTCTCACACTTTTCTGTCTCATTCACTGACTCACTTTTCATATTTTATGAGATTGAAAAAAAAATTCTGTTCAATTTTTTTTTTTTTTTTAATACAAAACCTTTTGTCAATATTCTGCAGATCTCTCACAGTCTTCTGTCTCATTCACGCACTAACTTTTCATATTATGACATTTAAAAAAAAAAATCTGTTTGATTTTTTTTTAATTTTTCTTTCATACAAACCTTGTCCTGACAATAACGAACACAACAAAAAACAATTATCCAATTTGGTGCAGTTGTTCGTAACTTATGCGCGTTCATACATTTCGGCGATCCATTTTTATTTATATAGAAGATAGATAGATAGAAGAAGATAGTTAGATATATAGATTGACGGAGTACGGGCCGTTTTACATTACTTGTAATTCCTATGCCAAATAAATATGTTATCGATTGGATAAACCCATGAAAATTTGCCAAAATAATATGGTCTGCTGATCTCCCTTTCCCGATTCAAATCAATCTCGCATGAAATATTCTACTTTTTGGTACTAAGGTTCCAGACTTGAAAGAAAATAATACCCCCAAAAAAATGCCAAATAATTCAAAATATTACACGAGAGCGAATGTCCCAAATTGTAAGATAATATTATGCCATGTTCTACACTGGTGGAAAGAAAGATATCTTCAAAATTCAATTCTACCGATGTCAAATCATTTCATGAATCGTGAAAAGTATGGAAGAACGGGTATTTATTGATACAAATATCATTTTGCAAAAAGATCCTTTTGATTCGAAAGAGAACCGCTAAATACGAGTACTACAGATGTTTTTTGACATTTTGATTCTGCGTTATTTTGAGTCCAATTAATTAAAGTTTTAAACGTTATTAAGTTTGCAATGCCCACTTCTATTCAAACTAAAACCATTACGTCTCAAAAGTTGATTGTTAACAACTGTAGTTTAATTTAAAACGAATGGTGTACAACACTTGTACCTACCAACTCCGTGTAATTTAGTTTTTTGTCTTTCTTCCAATTCTCCATCTAGAATGTGGCACGCTTCAAATCAGCTTTGCTTAAGAGCTATTAAGCATTTAAATTCTGCACAAATATCCATTTCGAAAATGGCAACAAAGAAAGTGTTACACAGAGCTAAACCATTATGTGAAGTCAATTAATCATTGAAAATTATTATTCAGAATATTAAATATAATTTCTTCAGTCAAAATACAAATAAACTGTTTAACAAATGTTCCTGACTTTAAATGGATTTTTTTCATTTATTCAAAAAAAAATTTCAGTGTAAAAAGTTTTCAGTAATAACCTTAGCAGTGCTGGATCCGCAATGGGTCGGCTTCATTCGTAGATTGTCAGACAATTTTTTCGCAGATTCGTTTAAAAATTTTCACGGCCAATAGTATTTTCGTTATTTGTTTTTGGGTTGTTATGCCGTGTTGGGCTACCTCCTTCTTTAGCCAACCTTTTTTAGCCAACAGCGTTGCAGTGTCCATCCTGTAGATGCGTAATTTTTTATTATTATTTTCTTTTCATTTACTAGATTCTTATATTTCTTGAAAAGACGAATCATTTAAATTTACTGAATTTAAAGTTAATGTTCTTTATAAATAGAACGGCATCATTTGCGCCTTGCAATTTTTACCTCATGTGGGTATTTAAAAATGTTACCTGGCTATTATAGTCTTAGGTCTCGTGTTTCATGGGTAGGGAAAAATTGTTATCTAAAAACCCTACTAAAATTGCATGTTTCGTCCAGACTCAACATCAATCTTCATCATCAGAGTAGCAGCGGCCGACGGCTATATATACATACGTGTCTGTTTGTGTTATGTTGGGAGTGGTAAGGAGGCGGTCATGTTCTTTTAATTTGGAGCTCTTCCGCATTTGCCTTCGGGAATGAGGAAACCATGAAAAACCTCATCCGGGAAGAGTCGGCCGACAGTCAACATGAAACAGAGCGGCCTTCACTGATTTCAGTATATAAAATCCTGCATTGTGTGGTGTGTATGTGTCTGTTTTTATGTGAAATATATACTTTATGGGAATTTCAGAATAAACATACATAAATATATATATATTATACAATATTATCTAGATACATAAATAGATATATAAACATAAGTTACAGGGGGGGCGTCTGGTGGTTAGGAATACCTACTGCTCGCTCAGTCGTCCGCGTCTGAATCTATATAATTTTTAGTGGTAAAATGTGTACTTATTTACTGGAAGTGATACCGTGTCGCCAGCTCCACTAACTTTCACCGGTACAAAATAACCGTGATAAGCATTGGCGTCATTGACACGGAACGGAATAGAAAGTTCACTAAATCGTGGTATTTATGCTAGCCTGGGGCAAGTCCCTTTTGCGAGTTGCCGACGGAAGTGGCTCCATCTTTTAACGAATTCTAAAATTAGAAATCATAATGATAAGAATATTAGAATTATTATAGTAAATCTGTCAAAGCATAAGAAATATATTTATGCGTAACAAATTAATTTGTCCCGAATGCGTTCCTACACCATTCATCTGATTGCAGCGAAACTTCGGTGATTTGTAGTGCGCACACCCTCAAAGGTTTTTGTATATAATGGTAGGTCCTGGCGTTATGGAATTTATGTAAAAAGTTTACAATATGTGGCGCGAGTTGTTTGAAATTGGATTCCCCTTTCCCTCCCGTCTACCCCCCCTGCCTCGCTATACTATAGAAAATACACACATGATTCAAACAATTTGACAGCCATCCTTCCCCACCTTCCTCTCCCCCATCTCCTTTCTCTCCCCACTACCTTCAGCCTCACAACATACTCCGATTGGGGAAGCCATAGTCTCACTGGCTCCAGACGGGAGCAGTTGGGACTATTGTGCGGTATTCATGTAAAAAAAAATTTTTTTTACAAATTTCATAATGCCAGAACAAATTTCATAATGCCAGAACCAATTTCATTATATATATAAACCTTCGCGGGCGTGCCCACAATAAATCTCCAAAGTTTTATCCCAACCGGATGAATGGTATAGGAACGCGTACGGGACAAAAGAAGAAACGTTAATTTTTGCATAAAGTTTATTATCACCAAAACTATTTTTATGGCATATTTTATTATGTACGTAAAGCACCTACCCCAATTTTTTTTTGCTTAGCCACATACGAAATAAGCCGACCGTATTTAAATCCGCGCCGCTCAATTTTCCACAAGAAGCATTTATGAACTCTCATTACGAGCCTGTAATATTTCCATCTAATTAACACAAAATATAAAACAACGTATTTTCTTTAAAATTCTAGTTTTGTTTGCTCTATCTACTCGGATAGCTACCGTGTTGCGCTTCCTCCTTCAGCCAACGTCCATCACCAGGGTAGATTGTGGTATGAAGAAGTGATGCAAGCGTAAATTTGCGTTTAATTTTGGTGTAACTGTCAAATACCGGATTCCTAGAACTATTAAGCTTAGCGCTGTCGTTTCCACTAATTGGGGTATTTGTGGATATCAATTGCTTGTTATGTAGTTATGCGTGCTCGATGCGCTCTATGCTCGTATCGTTCATGTAGAAATATTGGTTGACTGCCTAGATTTGGAAAGGTGGTGAATTCAGAATTTTATTTAAAAACAAAAGATTTTGAAAAAAATACTGCAATTTTTAAAATTCAAAGGAAAACTTATTTTTTTTATAAAATTACTTAAACTAAACTTGACAGAAAAGCTCAAAAGTTTATTCGCAATGTGGTATGAAATTTTCTGTGAAAAATCGGTCAAAAAATGAAACCCTTTTTATTTATTTAACTCGTCAGGCTAATTTGTTCACATTTTGGAACAACCCATTTAGGTCTCATAGAAATCTTTGTGTCTCCCTTATATCTTTTCATCCCTTGCTCTCCCCCGTCTCATCACGGTGAGAAAGAGAAAATACCGCGCTTTATATGCAAATATAAAAGTTAACCGCAAAATAATTAAAATGTACAACTGTATGAAACCAAAGTTTCCAACCACAATTAAAAAAAAAATTATTTTGGGAATTTTTTATTGTAATTCTTTTTACATGAAACGACAAAAAGTGGGGTGACGATACAATAGGCCACTTACATGGATTTCACAATGACTTTTTTGGGCTCCTGATGTCACTACATGAAAATGTTCCGTCTTCAAAATATTCAATTAATTTTGTAAAAATGTACACAATTTTTTTTTTATATGGCAACACTTTGATTTACGGCGATTTTTTTTTTAATTTGGCAACTTAAATTCACTGGATTTATTGTTTGTTACCTTGCGTACTTGTGTTTGGTTCGAGTTTTGACAGATGGTATAAAGTGAACATCGCACAGATGCTTTCTGCAGCGGCTGACTTAGGAGCAAAAAGGTAATATTATACATATATGGTATACATTATGATATAATTTACAAGTACAAGGTTATTACATTGGATTTTGTCATATGTAGATGTTGAGTATTATAATGATTAATGACCAATAAGATGGATAAAGGAAACAAATATTTATGAGATGTAATATTTTTGGTATGTCTCGTTATTCTCCTGTGCTATTCACGTGGAATACGCCGGTTTTTTTAAATGATTTTCGGCTATATAATTTTTTTTTTCGCACCCATAAAATTATGTCCCGTCTTTCCGGTTTATAAAGAATGGGTCGATTTTTCGGATTGAAAGTTTAAAAAAATCGCCAGGGTTTCAAAAAATTATTTTAAAAAAAGTACAGAATGTCTCAACCGGAAAATTTAAAAAAAATGTGATGCGAGGGGCCTATTGATTATTGTTTAATATTTGTATAATAAAATATGAATGTGTTTTTTCTGCATTATCAGTAATTTTAGTTAGAAAAACCATAAGATGAACCATTTTTTTAAAGTAAAGTCCCATTACCCCCGCCTCCAGTTAGGGGTTGGGCGAGTGGCTAATAAAGACTAACTGTAAAAATAGCATTAATACGAAATCGAAAACTAAGCCTCGGACAGCGAAAATACCCGGCAGACAACATGGCAATCGAAATATGGACTTGAGAATGGCAATATGAAATGTAATAACGATGAACAGAGGTGGGGCCTTCAGAAAAGTACTTGGTGAAATGGAAAAGTACAAAATAGATATATTAGCAGTGCAGGAAACAATATGGACAGGGACTGATACCTTTGATACTAGAACGCATACAATAATGCACAGTGGCAACGAAAAATACCATGAGTTCGGAGTAGCCTTCATCGTTAACCAAAGATTGAAAAATCAAGTAATTGGTTTTAAGGCTGTAAATGAAAGAATGTGCATACTTCACATAAAAACTAAATTCTTTAACATTTCCATCGTAAGCGTTCATGCTGAGACAGAAGACAAAGATGAAGTAACTAAGGTTACTTTCTATCACAAACTGGAACATATATATGAAACCACACCATCCAATGGTAAAAAAATGGTAATTGGCGACCTAAATGCGAAAATTTGTCAGAACAGGTTACAGGAAAAAAAACAGTCTTCATTCGGAAAGCAATAACAATGGATCAAGAGTGATTGACTTTACAGAATCAAGGAATAGCATCAACACAGTTCCCAAGGAAGAATAATATATAAATGGACATGGACATCACCTGGCGGCAGATAACATAACCAAACAGACCATATCCTAATTGAAAGAAGAGGGGCGACCAGTATCACAAATGTAAGAAGCTGCAGAGGAGCTCCGATGAGGAGTGCATACAGAGCGTGTGCAAGAAAAATGATTAAAAAAAATATGTATAGAAAGAGGAACAAGATCAAAAAGACAAGCCTACGAACAAGCATGAAGATATGCTAACCATTTGATTAAAAGAAAGAAGAGATTGTATTTTAACAACATATTTTTGAAAATGGAAAATGACTTTGTAAATAACAATTCACGTAAGGCATATAAAGGCGTCAATGTTTTTAAAAAGGGCTTCAAACCCAACAAATCTCTGTGCAGAGATAGTAATGGAGACATAATAGGAGATAAGAAAAAGATCAAGACTAGGTGGAAAGAAAAATTACAACAGCTCTTAAATCCCAATAACAACCTGACAGTCGAACCAACTCACATTCCGGACGAGCTAAATAGTGATGAAACGAAGAGAGCGCCATCAATGGCAGAAATATCGGCTGTGTCTATATCCCACCTGCATCGGATTTGCAAACATATAAAAATCATAATGAGGACATAGAAGTACTCAAATTCAAATATCCTAAAGCAAAATTCATTATTTCCGGTGATTATAACCTTCCTAACTGGACCAGCCAAGATGACAATGGACCTGCTACAAACCAAGCCGAATTACAGTGTGCTAAATGCAGTGAAATTCGTGATATGTCTTTATTCTTGGGACTAACTCAATCAAACAAGATTTTCAACTTTAACAATCGAATGTTGGATTTAGTGTTTTCAAGTGATTCGAAAATAGTAGTTGAGCTATCCGACAAATTATTATTACCGTTAGATCAACACCACCCACCATTGGACATTATCATAACAAATTTGCCTTTAACATCTTCAAAAAAAACAAGTGCCCCATCGTATAACTTTTCCAAAGCTGAATACCATCATATTACTGAGTACCTTATCCAAACAGATTGGTCCTTTTTAGATGAGGATAATCATATAAATGATCAATTAGAACACTTTTACACGATTTTAAATACCTCTATAGAACAATTTGTTCCCAGGGTTAGCTTCACATCATATAATTATCCGAAATGGTTTTCAAGGGAATTAACTAATTTAATTAATAAAAAAAAATGTATCCACAGAAAATATAAACATACCAGAAATCCTAACGATTATATAACATTTACTAAACTACGAAAACAATGTAAAGAATTATCAATAGAATGCTATAATAACTATGTTAACGTAATAGAAAATGAGGTACGTCGTCACAATGTGAAAAAATTCTGGAATTTTACTAAATCTCAGCGAAACGACAACTGTGGATATCCTAATAGCATGTATTTTAAAGGAAAATGTGCCGACAGTATCGAGGGTACAGTTAATCTCTTTGCTGACTCATTTAAAAGTGTTTACGATAAAGATATTCCCGTCAATGCAGTCTCCAGTGCTTCAGTGGAAGAGTCATTAAACCTAAGTCAATGTTTCATAAAATTAGAATCTATAGAAAGGGGCATAAACGCATTAGATAGTAATAAATCTGCTGGACCGGATGGTATTCCTCCCATATTTTTAATAACTTGCATTGATATATCCCTTACACAAACTTTTTAACAAATCCTTAGCATCTGGCTGTTTTCCGGGTCTGTGGAAAAAGAGTTATTTAACGCCTATTCATAAAAAGCGATATATCAAACTATAGACCTATTTGTATTATGTCTGCTTTACCCAAACTTTTCGAGTCATTAGTATTAGATACCATTGTAAAACCTATCAACAATATTATTGTTCCTAACCAACATGGCTTTATCAGAGGTCGATCTACCTTAAGTAATTTAACTATCTATAATAATTACATATCCGAATCCCTTAGTCTGAAACAACAAGTGGATTCTATATACACCGATTTCAGTAAAGCATTTGATAAGGTTCGACATCACATTCTTATATCCAAACTCCGACTGTTAGGCATCAAAGGAAGTTTATTGACATGGATTATCAGTTACCTCAGTAATAGAGTGCTTAGTGTCAGGATTAATTTTATAGAATCCTATGTATTCGAGGCCACAAGTGGTGTCCCGCAAGGGTCCCACTTCGGCCCAATATTCTTCTTAATATTCATTAATGACATTGTAAACATATTTAAAGATGTACAAGTCCTACTTTTTGCAGATGATCTAAAATTTTTTAAAAGAATACGAAATATATATGATTGCCTAATTTTACAAGCTAATTTAGATGAATTTTTTAAATGGTGCGAACAAAATATGTTATTTTTGAATATTGAGAAATGTCAAGTAATACGATTTTCCAGAACTCATTCTCATATTTTACATGAATATAATTTAAATAATGTTAAATTAACACCAGTATTACAAATTCGCGACTTGGGAGTTATATTCGATTCAAACTTAACATTCACAGCACATATAGATGATATAACTAATAAGGCTTTAAAGATTCTTGGCTTCCTTTGTAGAACCCTAACTGATTTTAAGTCCATGGATTGCATGAAAACACTCTACATTTCATTAGTTAGATGTCAAGTAGAATATAATTCACCTATTTGGTCCCCTTTCTATCAAGTACACTCTAACAAAATAGAACGTGTTCAACACAAATTTCTTAGGTACTTAAATTTCAAACTCAAAATTCCAATAGAAAACATTAATTATTTAAGTTTAATGAATCGACTAAATTTAATTACGCTGTCTGACAGAAGAATTATTTCAGACCTAATTTTATTGTACAGAGTTATGAACAACCTAATTGACAGCCCTGCCATCGTTTCTAGTATTAAACTCCATGTACCGACAAGGAATACTAGACAAAATATAACATTCTTTTGCAACACATACACAACCAACTATCAATCACACTCACTTACCAATAGGATGCATGATTTAGGCAACAAGTTTGGTGGTATTGTAGATATATTCGGTGATTCCCTTTACATTCTAAAATGCAATTTAAACCAACACTTTGTAGAATCCTACAAATTATTGTAACGTGGGTATAATATATTTAACGATTTGATGTGTTATTGTAATGTTTTATATTATATTTTGTTCTATGGTATTGTTAAATATTACATTGTTTAAAATATTTCACAGTTTTAAGCAAGAATATACAAGTGGTTTTTTCTTTAAAAACTACTTGTATATTCTTAAAAGTTTTTTCACTTTTATAACGTTTGATATAAATTCTATGTATGTGTAATCCTCGATATCTTAAATATTATTTTATAATCTTTGTAAAAACCCCTACGGGCGTATAAGAACAATAAATAAATAAATAAATAAGGGCTGCCCTAAAGAAACTGAAAAACAATAAAACTCCGGGAGGAGATAATATCCCTGCAGAACTCTATAAATATGGAAACGAACATTAGGCCAATATACAAAGGGGAAAACATACTGAGATAGAAAATTACAGACCAATCAGTATACTGCCAGCTATTGAAAAAATTGTAGAAAAATACATTTCCGTAAATTTAATAAAATACCTAGAAAGTTTCTCTATTATTGATCCTAACCAATACGGATTTCATAAAAATAAAAGCATAAAAATGTTACTACAAGACTTTTCGAATTACGTAAATCAAGAACTCAATAATAAAAAACATATTCTGGTTCTATTCATAGACAACTCTAAAGCGTTTGATACCATTGATCCGACAAAACTATTACAGATATTGGAGGCGATAGGAATTAGGGGAAAATTACTAGAACTACTCAAAAACTATTTAAACAATCGACAAATTAAAGTGAAACTCTTTCAAACCTACAGAAAAGCTAAATATATGTCAACAGGCGTCCCGCAGGGCTCAATTCTCGGCCCAACATTATACATAATATTCGTTTCACTCATGAATAAAATTTTCACATTTGTCAAACATTACGTTTATGCAGATGATACGGCACTAGTCATTTTGCATGAAGAATTATGGATTGCAATAAAACTCATGCAGCACGCTTTCCTTTCCTTACAGAAATGGTCACATGATGCGGGTCTTATAATAAATTTAAAAAAAAAAATTAATGCACATACGATCTCCACATGCCAAATATACCATCACGCCTGTAATAAAATCGCATACATTGAGTGTATACACAATTCGTCACAATCCTGCAAATGCGGAACCATTGAAATTGTACAAACGTATATATATTTGGGGATAACTGTAGATACGCATATGAAATGGGATACTCACATAAGCAACATCTGCAAACGCCTACGAGCTATTGCTGGGCGAATTAAAAAAAATTAAATACTTCATGCCCATAAGTACTTTAAAAATAATTTATTTGTCATTAGCGGAATCTACTATCAGATATGGAATAACGTCTTGGGGAAACTCGTGCAAGACAAATATAGGTTACATTCAAACAATTCAAAACTCTTTGACTAAGCTCTTGGTAAGCTAAAGTATTTATGCACAAAGAAGAGACAAAATTATTATATGAGTCAGTTAATATATTACGTGTTCGCGAGATATTATGGTTTAAAATTGTAGGCCAAAACCTTTTGTCGGATTCAATATACATATAAAGAAAAAGTTGACCATGCACATGGCACTAGATTTAGTAAAAATGAGGGTTTATCCGTTCCGAAAATTATAAATAAATACGGACAACGGACATTCACTTATCTTGTCCCTACCATATTTAATAAGATGCCAATGAACCTAAAAATCGAATCAAATTGCACCACCGATTTCAAAAAAAAAAATTAAAAAATGGCTAATGGATCAAAACTTTTTATACTGATATTGTTTGTAATCTTATGTATAAATATGACTAAGAGTAATTTGCCTGTGTTATATCTGTCTATCTGTATATTTAAGCCTTTGTATTGTAGCTATTTAAAAGTTATTCTTCTGTATCTATTTTTTATATTGTGGTTTCTTGTTATATTTGTGATTTAATGTTATATTAATATTGTTAAATTGACCTGCTGACAAACTGCTTTGGCAGTTTAGCGGGTGCTTAAAATGAAGAATAATATAAATTTAAAAAAACTGAAGAACCTGCTGCACAATATCATGTTAAAAATATGGACCGCCGAAAGAGTACCAGAAGAATGGCAAACTAGCATAATATGCCCCATACATAAAAAGGGAGATAAATTGAAGTGTGTATAAAATTTTCACAATGATTTTGAAAGAAAGACTAGAATATTACTCAGAAAACTTACTAGGAGAATATCAGGCAGGTTTCAGGAGGGGGAGATCCACCACTGATCAACTCTTCACTACTCGATAAATCCTGACAAAATGCTGGGAATTCGATTTTTTTTTTTTACATTATCTCCACACAGGAGGCCTTGAGGAAAATAATTTCCCTCAGGGCCTATGTCATCTGGGATGCTGTGTGGAGGGTCTTTTAGAGGAGAGGAAGGAATGAACATTGGTCTTCAAGAGACCCATGTTGTAGGAAGGAGGAAACACAGAGGCCGGCAAATCATTCCACAGCCGAGCTGTTGAACATAAGAACTAGTCGAAGAAACGACCCGTTCTCATGTGACAAATGTCAACCGTGTACAAATGTTGGGCACGCGTTTGGTGTGTTTCCCGACTATGCACCGGTGCCGAAGGGATCAATGATGCTAGTTCCTCGGAGCATCTTCCATTGTAATACCGGTAGAAAAATCATAGCATTTGCACCCGACGCCTGTGCTCTAAAGATTGCAATCCGTCTGTTAAGATGGGAGAATCTATTAAACGGACCGCCCATTTCTGCACAGAGTCGAGGGTATTTTTCAGGTATTTTGGAGCTCTAGACCAGAGGTGGCTGCCAAATTCAACCATGGGGTGCACTTGTGATTTGTATAGGGTAAGCAGTTGAGCACTATTAAAGTATCTGCGGGCCCTATACAGTACGCCCAGTTTCTGGGAGGCTAACTTTACTCTGGCTTCGATGGAGCCCCCATACCTGAGCTGGTCACTTAGGGTTACACCAAGCATATCAATGGAGGGCCTGTTCGGAAGATTGCTTCCGTTGAAAGAGACTAGATTTTCATTTCGATCCCTTTTATACGTAATCAGATAAGATTGGGTCTTTGAAACATTAAATTCAACGAGATTATTCTTACACCAAGAGAAAACACTCTCGAAGTAACCGTCCATTCTTTGCTTCAAAGCCATACGAGCTGTTGGAGTTTGTGAGCCCTTTGGGAGCTCGTTAAACAAAAAGCTATCATGAACTGTTCTGTCATCCGCGTAACAATGAATTGGTGCACATGACAAAAGGTCGTTGATGTGCAACAAAAACAAAGTCGGAGACAGAATCGATCCCTGCTCTCCCTCAAGAAGTCGGCAATCCACATACACAAGGATGCGGGAAGTCCGTAAGAAGGCAGTTTGTTCTCGGTGCCAAACCCGGTCAAAGGCCTTGGAAATGTCCAGTGTAACCCTTTGAGTCTCACCGAAACGTTCCAGGCATTGCCCCCAAACATGCGTCACATACGCGAGAAGATCACCGCACGAGCAGTTCCGCCGGGATCCGTTTTGACGGTCGTTAATAATTTTGTTGTTCTCGAGGTATGTGAGCTATAGACATATATCGACTATTTGTTGACTTCAAACAGAAGTATGACAGTATAGAGAGGGAGAAAATATATGAAATACTCCTAAATTTTGGAATACCGCCCAAAATAGTCAGGCTTGTAAAAGCAACAATGGTCAAAGAGTTTAGAAAGTTTAGAGTTCAGAAGAAGTAAAAAAGCGCGTTACAGCCGCTAACAACACTTACTTCGCGTTGCTGCCAGTGTTCAAATACCGAAACGTCCATAGGAAAACCAAAATAACCTTATATAAAACAATTATTAGAAAGGTCTTGGCCTATGGGTGTGAGGTGGGAATACTGACAGCAAAGTCAGCGGAACAGCTGGACATCTTCGAAAGAAAGGTACGGAAGAATCTTAGAAGCGGTGCGAGAGGGAGAGGCATGGAGAATCCGCCACAATAATGAGCTATATAATATTTACAAAGCTCCCAGACTCTCCACCCATTTAAAACTCTAAAGATTAAGATGGGCCGGACATGTGCATCGAATGTCAAGCAAACGAGTACTGAAGAAGGTTCTGACAGGACACCCGTGAGGTAAACAAAAGGCGGGGAGACCTAGACTGAGATGGGAGGACGATGTCAGGAAGGATGCAAGAGGATTACTCCATGTTGCAGATTGGAAGACGACGGCCGAGGACAGAGGGCGGTGGAAGCTTATTTTGAAGGAGGCCAAGGCTCAAAATGAAAAAGAAACGTTCAGAATAATTCCATTTATTTAGATTTTATTTTAAATCTGAAATATTTTGACCTTCTGAAAAATTTTCCCAAAGCCTAAGGGTTAAGAAAAAAAAAACACATATTTTTTCTCTTTTCATTAGTTTCTTTTGCTTGCATTAATCGTCGATTTTGGGTTTTAAAATTACCTTTGACGATTCATATCAGCGATTATCATTACCATCATTAATTCCTGTAATAATATATTTTCTGCCAAAACTTAATATGTTTTAGGTCCGGTCCTGAACCCAAGTTGTCCAATTCGCACTTCCAAAAGCGTATCAATCAATGAGCCTCTAAAATGATCGATCACTTAATGGATTCTCGCTTCAAAGTAACGCATAACCGCGTTAGTGGTTTTGCAGTTTATAGGAGTAATTACGTAGACTCGATTAATTAATAATTAATTAATTACTCGTATGTACGAGTAATTACACAGATCGATATTGCAGTACTATACAATATTCATTACCGACCTGAGCATCTGATGGATTCATCCTTCCGTCAGTCACTTATACACTGACCCAAAGATTCCTACCCACCTCTCTTTTTCATTTCCAGAACTTTCTCTCCTTCCTTTCCCTAAAAAGACAGTCCTCGCAGAATCCCCAAAAATGACATAATCCGTGTGGTAAATTATATTCATCAGGGCCTCCCGTACGGAGTTAATAAAAAAGTTACAATCGCTACCCTCGCTCAGTCAGTAATAACATAATTTTTTTTATGTGGGCGATTTAATAAGTGTCTAGTAAGGAAATGTTAGCGCGGTGTATGAAAGCACCATGCTGGCCATATAAACTCTTTCTCCATCATGATCAGTAGGTATATTGATACTAAATCAAACAAGGGAAATACCACCGGGACACAGTTATCAGAATGATTGATAGAAAAATAATCATCATTCATGTTATAATTCTTAATCAGCCCGGACTCCAGAGTAAAAACGCATATCGGCTCCCGAATCATCAATCAAACATCCACAGATATTTATATTTCATATTTTTCATCAGAAACAATCTGAATCAACAACGAACAATACATAATATCCATTTAACTAATTGTTGATTTGGCAATTTAGTACAATTTCACGATTTCCTGGGCAGTCAGTGTAACCGCCCAGGACGGGACATTGATGAGATCAGAGCCTTGGAATCAGGGGGGTATAACTCCGAACTTTTTTGTGTCGATCACGTGGTGTGTGACGTATGATTAATGACCATATCATTTTATTGGTCCAAATTTCCATAGAAAGACTGTTGAGAACTGAGTAGTATATATAGTATGATATCTATGGTATTATATGTCAAATAGAAATAGCACATTGTTCGAACCGGTACTACCTAACCTTCCAACGCCGGAGTAAATATTTGTGAAAATGATTCCTTGATATCATTGCGGTGTCGAAGGCTGTGAAGATATTGATTCAATTCGACACATGTTACCGACCCACTTAAGGAGTGTCCCGAAGCCCGGCAGCAGCAATTCGATCCTCAAAAGCATCCCTTTTTGGTTTTGTAATCGGCGTCTGGTATCTTTTGTTTAGAATAATGTGATAATTGACCTGCAATATTGTGTTTTTCTAGGTAAAATAATTGATAATCGATACTAGAATGTAATATCAGTGATACAAGAAGGACTTCCACAAGAGCTTTACCTTTGACGAGGACTAAATCAACGACTTCAAAGAAGAGGCAGATGATGAAATCAGAGATTGGGTACGTTTATAAGTACATTTTAATAATATTTGGATGATTTGTATAGCACCGTTTTTGTGAAAAATCACCTCGTCTGTAATGGACTGCTGGTACCTGCCCTGATATATGGCTGTGAGGCATTGAACTGGCAGAGGAAGGAAGAAAGTAGATTGAATGTTGTAGAAATGAGATCCCTGAGGCATGTGTGTAGTAAAACCATCAATGATCGTGTGAGAAACGTGGAGATCCGCAAAGAATGCAAGGCTGATGTAAGCATACTGAGTAATGTTAAGAAAGGGACGCTCGGATGGTTTGGCCATGTAGAGCGAATGAACGAGGAAAATAGTGTACACGTTCCAAATGTGAATGGTGAAAGAAGCCGAGGAAGACATGGCATGACCAAGTGAATCAGATACTTGAGTCGGGCCATGTCAAGAGTCAGAATAATAGAATAGCATGTATGAATGTGAACGAGGCAAGGAGTGTGTGCCAAGATTGAGTTGTTTGGTGGTTTGTCCTCTCTGCCTACCCCTGCAGAAACAGCATGATGGTAAGTTGGTCATTTAACTGGACCACAATTATTATAAGCAATAATTATCAGCCTGAAACACTCATCCATATTGAAAAAATCTTCCGAGAAAAAATACATGACGCCAACGAAATTACACGCGCATACAGAAGTGTATGTATGCGCGTGTAATCCCGAACGACTGCACCAAATTGGATAATTCTTTTTTTGTTTTTTTTTTTTTTGTTTGTTATTTTGAGTTGAGCTCTGCCATTACAAATAAGAAAATTGCTTGAAAGAAATCTTATAGAGGATTGCTATAATCGCAAATATCTATAAGAAATCTTATAGATATTTGCGATTATTATAGGCTATATATATTGGAAAGCTCTGGCGTTATAAATAATCTCTGGCGTTATGAAATTATTTATCATACGTTTTCTGTCGCTAACAAAATCGATTTATTGCAAACGTCACAAACCAATTGTCGCCTTGGAAACGATGTTTTATTTATTTATTTTTTAATTAGGCAATTCACCCTAAAAATAGTGTTTTTTGGCGTCGTACTGAAAATAAATTACAGAAGTGTATGTATGCGCGTGTAATCCCGAACGACTGCACCAAATTGGATAATTCTTTTATTATTATTTTTACACGGTGCAATTATAGATTTTTGTTTTGAATAATGTGGTAATTTGTTTGAAATATTGTGTTTTTCTAGGAAAGAGGAAGTCTTAACTCTAACACCCAGAAAGAGGAGAATGCAGTTGCAAATGGCGGGGACCAGGCGTCAATTGAGATACGCCCAACAAAATAATGCAACGGAACGCATCGCTATGAGTATTGAGGATTTTCTTTCCGGCTCTCTCTGAATGCATATATTTAAAGTTTGCTCAATATAGGATGAAATTGTTGTCCTCATTTATCTTACTTGTCTTGTTATTTTTTATTATTTATTAGACATCACAATGAACATCTTTTTTTTTTGGAAATCAGCAATCCTATAAAATTATCCTAAAAAGACTGCTTTGTAATGAATATATTTCAACACCTTTAAAATATGTTTGTATGAATGTATTTCAACACCTTTAAAATATGTGAATTTACACATAAATAAATAAATACTTTTAACATCTTAGATATTTTCTTTTTAAAATAATTTTTAGGCTGATAAATTGGGTAGGGATTTATATTGTTTATGGTAGTACCCTTTTTTTTACTTTTCTTTATCCGTGTCGATGGTATGTGACGTCAGAGTAATAAATTTTTCATTTTGACAGTTAAATAGTGTCGAAACCAGTTGGGAACAAAAAGCCGGAAGATATCGATCTAGGTATTAGTTCATTTATGCTTGGAATAAAGGTTTTAGTTGTTACAACCGACCAAAAAGTTCTAAAATGATAAAATAATGTACATTGTAAGGACGTTATTCACACATAACGGATTCCTTGGGAAATTTATGCATGCATTGCCATCTGTTGTTTAGTAACGTAACTTATTAATTTAAATATAAAAATTAATGTACGTTTGCTTGCTTGCTTGTTCGTTTGTTTGTTTGTCATTTATGTTTTTTTTTTATAATATGTTTTACGTGGTATTTGCACGATAATTTTACATCTCAGGATTTTTACTACTTTTCCATTGAAAGCATTTGCTTTTGTATGGAAGGGGAGTGTACATAAATGGTTTTAGTTAGTATTTAAATAATTCATTGTACATAAATATATGTGTGCTGCAGTATTTATTTTGATAATAGTGTGTATTTAAAAAAAGAAAGAATATTATGGAAAACTAAGAATATTTGTAAGATTAATTAAGTGACAGTAGTTTTTTTCTTAAGAGAGCAATATTAGGGTTTTATCATTAAGGGCCCGCAACCCGGATTTGTACCGATTTATTACACATTTCCCTTAAACACGGTAAGTTTTAAAGCTCTTAAAAAAATATGTTATTCTTGAAGATAATATCTAGACTTTGCCCGCGCCGAAACGCTAATTATATAAAATTCCCTCGATAGAAAAAATCGCAAAGTATGCTCCAAAAATTATTATTAACACGTTTGTTTCCGTTATTTTACAAGTTAAATGTATGAAAAAATTCACAGTGTTTCTTTAAATGCTGTTTAAGATAATGCCTGCGAGATTTTTGCTCTATTTTTGCTTTATTTTTATAACGAGTTTTGTTTTATTAAACATTTTCGCAATTTTCGCATCAATTTTGTCGCTGTAAATGTTAGCGCTCTCCCCTAACATTCGTAATTTCGTATCTCTCCATCTTCTTCTTTTCGGGCCCGGTTGCAGAGCCTTAATGCTTCTGATTTCTTCTGGTAGACGATTAAAAAAGTTCTTCCCTGGTAAGTGTAATGATGTTGTGCAAAAGACGTATTTAGTTTTGGGCATAGAATGTATGTATTGCTATATTAAGCATAGGAAAGTTTGAAACTTTAAAAATATCTCCTTTCCACCCTCGTGAAGGTTTCTGGATTATTACAACCACATGACAAAACATCTGAAAAGTTTTTTAACCATTACAAAACTTTACGAAACTGTCAACCATGTCATACTTTGAGAATGTCATTTGGCAAACCATCGATTTTTCTTAATCAAAATTCAATTGTCGAATAATCTCTTTAAATAAATGATTTTAATTGAAGTACTCACCTATGATACTCACCCAAATCGAATACTTTGAATCTGATCAAGAATAAAAGCTATTTTATATTTACCAACTCGCTAGTTAATTTATAATTTTAATAATGTACCTAATAATAATATATATAAAAAATTTATATATATAAAATTTATATATATATATATATAAAAAAAATTCAGATGATATTAAAATGACTTTTGGTTTAGATAAATGTAAAACGATCCATATAGAGAAAGGCAAAATTGTAGATGGAGACGAGGGTATATTTAGAAATTTCAAAATTAAAAGTATGAAAGGGGATGAGGTTTATAAATATTTAGGATACCCGCAATCGAATACATTAGATCACACTAGTATTAAAAATGATATTAGGATTAAATTTCAAACTAGGATAAGAAAAATTTTAAAATGCAATCTATCCGCTAAAAATTTAGTAAAAGCAATAAATACTTGGGCAATACCTCTATTAACGTACTCATTTGGCATAAATAAATGGTTCAATACAGATTTAGATAGTTTAGAACGATTAATTAGAACTACGTTAACAAAGTTTAATTGCCATCATCCAAATTCAGCTATAGAACGAATTAATTTACCTAGAAATTTAGGAGGTAGAGGTGTAGTCAAAATAACATCTTTGAAACACAATCAGGTAGAAATGCTTAGAAATTTTTTCCATAGGAAAGCTAATAGCTCAGGAATGCACAAAATAATTTGCAAGGCAGATAGAAACATTACACCTTTAAATTTATATGACGAGAATGCCAACATTCTTATAAATACTAACCAGGAATTATTAGATTCCTGGTCAAATAAAATTATTCATGCAAAACACTTCAATTATCTCAACCAAACGTATGTTGACAAACTTTCGTCAAACGAATGGTTGAGTATTGGAGAGTTGAGCGCAGAAATAGAAGGATTTATGCTTGCCATTCAAGATAGAGTCATTAATACTAAAAATTATCGGAAGCATATAGTCAAAGATATAAATCAAATTGATGATTTATGTAGAAAATGTTTGGCTTTTCCGGAAACTATAGAACATATTATATCGGGATGTTCTATATTAGCGCCGTCCGAGTATACATTTAGGCACAATCAGGTTTTAAAAATAATCCACCAAAGTTTGGTAATTAAACATAACTTGATTGACTGCCGTAATATAGTACCATATTATGAATATGAACCAAATTCATTTTTAGAAAATGAATTTTATAAAATATATTATGATAAAACTATACTAACAGACAGAAGAATTAGTCATAATAGACCTGATATAGTTTTACATGACAAAATTTAAAAAATAACTTATATCTATGATGTAGCTATTCCAAATTCCTGTAATATTCGAAAAACTGTTTCTGAAAAAATTAGAAAATACACAGATTTAATGAGATTAAAAGAATTTGGCATTCTCGGACTATAAAAATATTACCATTTGTTATTTCGGATACTGGCATTATACCTAGGTCTCTGATTCAAAATTTAGGCGTATTAGATTTGTCAAAGAATTTATATATAAAAATGCAAAAATCGGTAATTTTAAATACATGTAGGATTACAAAAGATTTTTTAAATATTTATATTGAGGGATCAGTAGGATTTATAGGTTCAATTAGGAATTCCACAGAGCCGAACCCATATGAAAATATCTGGAGTCGGTGAATTATTTTCCCATCTGGTCTCTGGTAGGTTAACATGTTGTTCTTGTATTGTTTTGTAATTATAATACTTATATAGTGCAATTGCATAACGTGGATTGACCAGATAATCATTTGGGAAGTGTGTGAAAGGGTTTAGTTTTTCCTGTGGGGAAAATTAAACCCGTACATTTAAATCTGGTGCGTATATGTAGGTAGAACAATCAAATTTGTTAAAAATCGCAGCTATTTGACTTTTTTAATGCGAATTTCTCTTATTAATATGGTTCTGAGTTACCGCAGCACTGTGATAACACTGCTTCACAAGTTTGTGTTGATCAAAATAAACTTTTTGCACTTTATTCCACTATTTTACATGGAGCAAAATTATACTTGACATCTGTCATTGAATGTTGCTGTCTAGTATCATAATTCATTGTATCATAACACGCCGTATCATCATGCCTTGTAACACCCTTAACGGTTAGACGTTTACAAAGCTTGTCCTGCAAAAAAAATTTGACCCGTTTATTTTTGTTCACCTGTCTACTCGGGGAATGGAAATTTCTAACCAAGCCACTGTGCAGTGTTACGAATATAATATTAAAAAAAAAACCTATTTCACACTGTTATTTCGTTCCTATCGAGTATTCCATCTTTATGTGGTATGCAAATTTAACATCTGCTTCAGGGGATATTCGTACTTTCTAGAATTTTCCAATCGGATATTCGCTTCATATTCATAAATCTCTTGAGTCCCGCGGTACAAGTACGCAATATGCAAAAGTATGATGTCATGATCAAATACGCAATACGTTCTTCGCACCTACATAATAATTTAAAATCTTTGAAATGTTTTGTCTCTATCGTCGCTTTTTTTTGTATCTCGGAACTATCGAAGAGGTTATAGAAGTTATCTGAAATACAAGGCAGAAAAGTTAATCCATTCAACAATACGCATATTTTCTAATATCAGAAATATTGTTAGTTTTATAGTTATTTTTTTGAAGAGGCAGCAAAAACTCTTACAATCTACTAAAAAAACGTCGCGAATAATTTATTCAATTGATGAACGACCGTGGATGTGAATACCTGATTAATCAGAAACTATAAAAAAATAGTTCATGTAAAGATAATAGATTTATTTATTTATTTATGAATACTGGGTTTTTAATAGGGATTGCAATCTCGACTCGAGATTGCAAATTCGAGATCTCACGAGATTAGAAATTACAATCTCGCGAGATCTCGGAATTTTCGGGATCTCGATTTATTCCAGATATCCATAATAAAATTCACTTTTTCAGACAGTCGTATCCATAAACCCAAAAATCTTTCACCTTCACATTCAATGCCCGCGATACTGTAAATAACTACATAAATTGTAAAAATATAGAAAAAAAATTGTAAGCGTTTGTAAAGGTAATTTCATGAACATTTTCCAGCCCTAAATAGTCCTAAACTCTCCAGTCTTTCAAAAGAAATATCAACTCTACTTTTGCCACTAATCTTTTCATAAATGTAATACTAATAGTGATGGGGGTAACAAATGTAAAATCGTGCAAAATCCAGTGTTTTAAATATAATGTCCTCCGCGTGCAAAGCCGTATCTTCTCCAAGTATAAACTTTCTTATTAAAGTGTGATTATCGGAAGTGACTTGCAAGTTAGTATGTTTCTGTACCCATTTGTAAATAGTAAAATTAGGTAGAACCTAAGAATTCTTAATAAACACACCCCTGTGCCCTTGAGGTGATTTTTAGCAAAAACGGCGATCTACAAATTATCCAATTATTATTATTATACGTATACTGAAATTTAGGACATTTTATTTGGCCCAGTTTGAGACATTGTCAGTATAACGTTGAAGAAACACGTAATCACTATGATTTTTAATTAATCAATAATTTTAAGAAATCCGCAAAAAGTAAAAAGTCTGAATGGATGATGATCCAATATTGTTAACCAAGGGAAGAAATAAAAACTCCAGAAATAAATTAAAAAACCGATTCGATAGAACTGGAACTCTTATAAAAAACTATCTACGATTTATGAAGCAAAAAAAATAGTAGTCTTGAGAAAAAACTTGAGTCGGGTCATGTCAAAAGTCAGAATAATAGAAGAGAATATATGAAACGATGTATGAATGTGAGTGAGGCAAAGAGTGTGTGCCAAGACCGAGTTGTTTGGCGGTCCGTCCTCTCTGCCTACCCCTTCGGAGAAACGGCGTGATGGTTAGTTAGTTAGTTAGTTAGAGAAAAAACTCACATTTAACCTTTTTGGGAGAAGGTCGATTCTTTGATACACTTGTCGTAAGCTAGGTTCAAAATAAGCAGCATCAACCTGGTTATCCTTGTCAAGAGTTCTTAACAAGAAATCTGAGATGCGTAGGAGGTTAGATGATTAGTTACTGACGACTGGGAAGTAAATCCATGTTGACAACCGTCATCCCTGCACAGTCTTCTAATATACTCGTAAGAAGGTTGAGGGTCAGTGTGTGCCGGCCGCGGCGCCTAGAATTTACAGTTGTTTCTTGTGCAGGCCTACACGTCTCGTACAGTCCTCGATAAGTCGAGTTTTTTCTATTTTAATTAAAAATGTGCATCATTTTAATATTTGAAATACTGGTATTTTTTAACCACTTATGATATATCTTGTGTGACGTAATGCAAGATGCAAATGCAGGTAAACACTTACCGAATATATTGTAAATTGAAATTTAAAAAAAATTATAGAACTTTTTTATGCCTGTAGATCTTTGGTAAAGCGGTTGCCACAAACATTCAGAAGGTAATTCAGGAAAATAATGGAAATTATCTTTATAGAAACTTCTGCCCCATGGGTAGGAGGAAACTACTATACTGGACATGAATTTAAAATTGATCCACCCGTGTGAGCGCCACAAATACTTGTATGTAGACAGAGCGGGGCGGTGCATGTCTTCATTTATAATTGGATCCAAGCATTTCGAATTTTTTGAATGGCACACAAGAATGCCAATTGCTCCCAACCTTCTGGAGCCAGTGAGACTATGGCATCCCCGATTGGGTTATGTTTTGAGGTGAGATTTAATTTATGGATAGAGAAAAAAGAGGGGGAAGGGGAAGTTATGAAAGTACCTGGATATTTAGGTCTGGTCACCAAACACGCCTAACGTCATTTAAAATAACGTTTCACTCTTGCATGGTGGTCGAAAAATCCTCAAATTATGTAATTACTCAGCAATGAATAAAGAAAAATGTAAAAAATAAAATTGGAATATGTACTGTAAATATGCTACATATAAATAATTTATAAATACGTTGTAGATTATTTATGCGTAGCATAAATACGTCAATTAATTAATTACATAAATATGTTAAAGAACATAATCCATAAGTACGTTAAAAATAATCAATTTTTCACTAGCGGAATCTACTATCAGATACGGAATAACGTCTTGGGTAAAATCGTGCAAGACAAATATAGGGTACATTAAAACAATTCAAAACTCGATGACTAAACTTTTGGTAAGCAAAAGTATTTATGAACAAAGAAGAAACATAAATTTATTATATGAGTCAATTAATATATTACCTGTTTGAGAGATGCAATGGTTTAAAATTGTACGCCAAAACCAATTATCGGATTCAATATGCAAAGAAAAAGCAGATCATGCACAGAGCACATGGGACTAGATTTAATAAAAATCAGTGTTTGTCCGTTCCGAAGATTATAAATATGTAAATACGGGCAACGGACTGTCACTTACCTTATCCCTACCATATTTAATAAGATGTCAATGAACATAAAAATCGAATCAACTTGCACCACTGATCTCTAAAAAAGAAATGGCTGAGAGGTCAAGACTTTATAGATTCAAGATATCGTTTGTTATCTTATATATAAATATGACTGAGTAATTTGCCTGTGTTATATCTGTCTGTCTGCGTTTTTTATGCCTTTATATTGTAATTACTTAAAATTTATTCTTCTGTATCTATTTTTTGTTTTGTGGTTTCTTGTTATATGTGTTAATATTGTTTAATTGACCTGCTGACAAGCTGCTTTGGCAGTTTAGCGGGTGCTTAAAACTGAAGAACAATAAAAAAATATTATTAATTATTCTGATACACTAGAAATTATGTATCGAAGTGTCCATGGTTAGTACGAATAATTTTTAGAAAAAAACTTTAGATTCTCCTTAATCACTATAAAAGGAAACTTTTTGCATCACGGGCGGCGGAAAATGATGCATTTTAATTGTCAATTGCGTAAAATTAAATTTCTCTTCGCGAAGCGATACGGCGACAATCCGGCGGCCATTGCGTTAATGTTTGTTATGTTGGTATCCCCGATACAAAAAAGAAACAGAATTAATACGTAAATATGAAAAACAGAATAAATAATATAATGTAAACGAACCTCTAATCAGAATCACTTCAGTCTAGCTTGCCGCCGCCCGTTATGCAAAAAGTTTTCTTTTATAGTGATTAAGGCAAATCTAAAGTTTTTTTTCTAAAAATTATTCGTAATAACCATGGACACTTCGATCCAAAAATTACCGAAATTATTAATAAATTGATTTGAACTCGAGATCTCCTGTATCTCGGAGGCACACATACACCTACTTAATAAAAGATAGAAAGTAGCAAAAAGATTGTTCATATTGGTACACCGGGTACATTGCAGAACTGACGAAGTTACCCAAAGGGTACAGTTTTTGTCTACTGTTATTATTTTCCCTCGGGAGCCGAACGAGCCCCACGTTCAATTTCACGGAAGTGTTCGTCAATATTTTTTTTTAGTTTGAGTACATATTTCACGATTTCAGACTCCGACTGCGGCAAATTTTGCTTTTTCAATTTCCGGCAAAGTTATGGTAACTGATATGAATTCAAACATTGCCATGTTCTGTTTGTTTAGAATGCAAATTTCGTCTGATCAATTTAACTAAGGCTGGGTTCGTTCGATTTTGAGCAGTGCATCGGAATAATTTCGAATTGAATAAATATTGAATGTTTGCGCTCTGTTACGAATTAATATTTAATAACAAATCGCGTTATTTTATGGATATTGAACACGCGTTTAGAATTATTATAAGCAATAATTGTCAGCCTGAAACACTCATTTACATTGAAAAATCTTCCGAGAAAAGATACTTGCCGCCAACGGGACTTGAACCTGTGTCCTGATTGCCGGTCGGATTTTCGTCATGTTCGAATATATTTTTTATTGATTTTATTTGAACTAATATTAAAATTTTGAAACACGCGTTTACTAGATAACGTATTGATTTACAATAATGTATGATTACATGGTATGAAATATGTCTTGTAAAATAATATTTTAGGTTTGAAAATTGAAGAAATCTGCCAACGACCCATGGTATAACCTTATTATTCAAAAAAATAAACATTTTTTCTCAAAATTTAAAACATGCGTTTACTAGATAAAAGAACAATCTTTCGAAATCAATTTATTATTTTTGTGGAAAAGAGTCAATATCTACGTCTAAAATTTGATTTGAAAATGACATATTTCCGGTTTTCCCTGGTTATACCCTCTTAATATAATAAAATATTTTGTTAAGCTTAATTTCTAGTCTAGTTTCGTGCCCAATAAGCGGAACGTATCACGTAAGGTAATAAAACCATCTAGTTTTTATCGCTGTTTCACCAAAAGAGATAGATAGAAAACTGGATTGTACACGTAGCTTCAACATCCTTCAACAGATGTCGTTAGTATAGAGCGCCCTTGAGGTGATTTTTCACAAAAACGGCGCTATACAAGTCATCCAAATATTATTATTATTATAGATATGTAATTTTTAGGTGTCTCAACAAATGTCAGTTAAGTAGTACCTCAGAAGAGGGTTGTCTGTCGTCGTTCGTGTCTAATATAGCCTCCTGTAGTACAGACGCCTGGACCAGATAAATATTTATTTTAAACCCAACGATAATGTAAATAAAGCAATTTGTGATCTCGACGAACCTCGATCTTTATTTGAGTTTTCCCGAACATGTCTCAAGTAATCTCCAATTATTATGACGATGCATTATCACAAAAGCAGTAGAGTTCATATTTTTAAAGCTGCTCAGTACCTAAGCTTTAAAAAAGAACAACAATGTGATTTGAAAGGGACGTTTTGAATATAAAAAAAAAACGAACGATTATAATTAATAGGCGTAAGCGAAAATGTTGAATGAAGCGTGACCTAGGTATTTAAAATTGAGAAAATATCTCTCAACAAAATTCTTAAGAAGCTATGGGCATTACATTTTATTTTATTTTTTATTTAATAAAATAGTATCAATTACAATGTTTATATACATTAAATAAAGGTTTTCTATTTAAATACATTTAATAATACGCTTTACACCCTTTTTAAGAGCAAAGCTCGAGTTAAAAAGGCGGATAAACTCATGTTAACTACAATTTAGCAAAGGAAAAATAATATTTTTTTAAATATATAAAAAAATAAAATAGATAAAAATTTATATACATAACATATATACATAAATATTTTCTTACAAAAATATTATATGTATATTTAAAAAAATATATATATGTATAAAACATATAATAATTTATTCGTATTTTATCCCCACTACGTGAGAAAACCTCTCTGGATTGCTCCGACGATGACCGAGCGATTATTCCGCCTCTAGTACTCGATCCAACTGGCCAACCGCGTTATTTTACCTCTCTGCCCGTTTTTTCAACACTTTTGTACATATTAATCTCAATAAATGTTAATCTCTCGAACATGAATAAGTGTTATTAATCACCATCAAACATAATTTCTGAACACTGGATCGCGGCCTGGAAGTACCGCAATCCTCAGGAACCTGTCTACCTCTTTATGGTAAAGTATAAGTACTGCCTCGCCTGATGTGGAGACGGAGCACCAAGACAAACACTTTCCACCAACTGCTTAACCCTTCCAACAACACTTCCAACAAAGCATTAAAATAAAATACAGAATTTTTCCTTACATGTTAAATAACAGAACAAGAAGTGTTTTTACATGATTTTACTAGCATGCTCTGCGATCTTTTCCTATCGAAGGAATCTCATATAACTACTTTTTGAACTCGATAAATTCAAATTTTTTTAAAGAGCTTAAAACTTTGTGTTCAAGGGAAATTTGTTATATTTCAGTAAAAATTGGAAGGCAGAGAGGACTTGTTCGCATGTCTAAATTTAGAGCATTCTTTAAGTTTAATTTTTGACGACCGAGACAAACAATCAAAATGTCTTGTTGATAAGCAAAAATATTTGGGTGTTTTTTTTAAGAATTTTTGTTTCAATTCAACATCAATCATAAAATTTCTTCGCACGACCAAGTAAACAGTATTTATATTTTCACTTGTGTCCGTGCAAATTTGTGTACACCGAGGCAAAGGTTCTCAAAGGTTCCCAGTTATGTCAGTGGTGGGTCGTGGGGGAGTCTGTTAGACTGGAGGGTTGCTGGTGATTGGCGAGGAGTGGGGAAGAAGTGAGGGAGAGGGAGGGGAAGGACCCACCCGGAGCATCCCGTTCACGGCGGATACGGAAGCTCTTACAGGCGACATCCCATCGTCGTGTGATGTTATGTGACTTCGCTTTGTAAATTTTGAAGGTAAAATATTGTTGAGCCAACAAATCGCCATACAATTGTGCTCCATAACAAAGAATATTAAAAGAGCTAGTTATTAAAACTTTTTAAAAGCATCATTTGGTTTCAAGTTTTATAATGGGCCAATGAAATAAATGTAAAATAGTTGATTGGTATCGTTGAATAAAGAACAATACAGAAAATGCGATGCGAGAGTGTATTGTGATTAAAAAATCTAACCGTTCTTCAGACAATAGAAAAGCTTGCGGAGCAGACGATATTCCAATTGAGTTGTAGAAGCTCTTTAATAATGAAAATGTTGACTACCTGTTGAGGTTATTTAACTCTATATATGACGCAGGGAATATACCCCAAGATTGGCTGAAATCCACCTTCGTGACATTGCCTAAAAGCAATACCCTGGGGCAGTGACTTTCGATTAATAAGCCTGATTAAATTATTCCTTAAAATAATACATGCCAGGATACGCAATAAGTGCGAGCAGGACTTGGATGACACCCAGTTTGGCTTCAGAAACGCGTTTGGGACGCGTGAAGCATTTTTGTACGTCGACGTACTATTGCAACAGTGTCGTGACCAAAGAAAGGAAGTCTTTGCCTGTTTTATTGACTACGAAAAGGCATTTGATCGGCAAAACATGCTGACCTAATGAAAATGCTTGCCGATAGTAACGTTGACACCAAAGACCAGAATTTCATTAAAACCCTGTATTGGTTCCAAACAGTAGAAACAAGACATGGGAATGAGATATCTAATGCAATTGCCATTCATCGTGGAGTACGACAAGGCTGTATACTGTCGCCACTATTGTTTAATCTCTTTTCCAACTACGTCTTTAAAAGAGCTCTAAGTAATACTGAGAAGGGTCTGAGATCAACGGAGTTGGCATTATTAACATAAGATACGCAGATGATACTGTATTACTAGCTGACTGTATCGATGACCTCCAAGACCTATTAAATCTTGTTAATGATGATGGTGAGCAACTGGGCCTAGCAATCAACGTCAATAAAACTAAATGGATGACACTCACTCTGAAACAGTGATTAGAGTGATGACTAGATCACTCTGAAACAGTGATTCAGTTAAATGGTTGCAATGTCGAAAAGGTGGAAAGATTTAGATACTTCGGCAGTATTCTGACGGAGACTCTTGACCCGGATGTAGAGGTTAGGTGCAGAATTGAAGCAGCAAGAACTGCGTTCATTAAAATGAAATACCTCTTCTGCATTGACAATATAAATTTAAAACTAAGGCAGAGAATGCTAAAATGTTATGTGTGGTCGGTCTTGCTGTACGGATGTGAAACATGGACCTTGAAAGTAAATACCATGAACAGGTTAGAGGCTTTTGAAATGTGGCTTCGCCTGAGAATGCTCAAGGTCCCATGGACCGATATGATCATGAACACAGAAATTCTCAAGCGGGCTAGAGCAGAAAGAGAACTGCTTACATATAAAAAAAAATCAGGAAAATTTCATATCTGGGTCATATACTTCGAGGGGAGAAGTATCACTTGCTTTATTTAATATTGAAAGGCAAGATAGACGGTCGCCGAGGGCCTGGTAGGAGACAAATGTCTTGGCTACGAGAGCGGACTGGCATTAGAAGTGTGGAGGTGCTATTCCGGACAGCGCAAGACAGATAGACATTTTCAAGAGTGATCGCCAACGTAGGGGGGACCTGATAGGGCACAAAAAGAAGAAGAACCTTTCTTAAATTTAAGTACAGTATTTCATCATCATCATTGAATATGATGTCAGGCAAGTGTTGGGAGACAACGTTTTCTAAATGGGCTAAAATCCAAAAGTTTCTGTCGACATTCGTTTCCATTCAAATCTTCATGGAAGGCATTTTATGTGTGTATTATTTTTAAAGAACTATCTATACAGATTCACATTAATGAAATTTAAACAATGAATGGTCAAACCTTGTACAATCAATACAGACTTGTACAACAAGAATTTTACATTCTGTGGTCTAGATGTGGGAACTTTAGAACACATATTTTTTGGTTGTCCCACTCTAAATAAATATCCTCTCTTTTATCAAGCGTTATCTAAAATTGCCTCCCCTCCATTCAACATCTCATCTCTTCTAAGTCTGAACCGACTCCAATCTTCCATATAATTCTAAAATTTGCACATTTAAATAAAATGAATATATAAATTCACCTTTCTTTCTCTGTAATTTAAAATGATGGCCTTGAACACCCTTCAAGGGTGAAAGCCAGAAATAAAAAATAAAAATAATGGTCAGACTTTTGTACCACGAAATACGCCCAGATCCATGTTCTTTTTTATTCTATAGTAGTCACCTGTGTTACTGTTGGTAGCTCTGTATCATGTCCTCTCTGTCCTTCAGCAGGTTTGGTTCTGTGTCGGGTCGTCGCTAGATTGATCCATAAGCTTCCGAGACAAACGACCCAAATTTGCATAGTACGATAAAAGCAGCTGTTGCAGACGTCCAGACGTACTGACTAGTCTGTAGCCCTATTGGCTTGCAACCTCTAAACCAGGTAAACTCAAGCATACAGGGTGTCATGAACACTCATTCCATACATTCTCTACAAGTACAATAAAAATATAACAAAGCGTTGAAGATGCTGTGCGATCTCTCTAGCGTTAAGATCGACGCAACTCTTGACTTATCGCTAAATCGAAAAAAAATGACTTGGCGACTTCTTTTCAACGACAAATCATGGGTTTTTTCGGGTGTGGTGTAGAAAAGCGAGAAAACGGTCTTTTTAAATATTAAAAACAGATTTTTTCTGAATACTACATTATAATATCGACTATAAAGTATTTGTTGCTTTTGCGTACCTCATAAGAATTGTTTCAATAAAATTGAAATTTCAGTTAATGATAGGTACTGTTTGTTTCTATGAAATCAACAACCAATACTTTTCTACTTACAGTCTAATGAATGAGATATATCCATATATCCACCACGATAAAGCTAGGCAAGTGTGTATGGGGGATGTGTTATTGTTATGGTTTTGAGTGCTAATTTTTAGTACGTTTTTTAAAGTTGTAATTTAAAATCTTTAAAATAGTTATTTATATTTCTGATAGTGTCTGGTAATGAGTAAACAATTTTTACTCCAAGATATTTATAACCCATAATAGGAATAGTCCTTTGTATTTTCTATGTTTTGAAGTAATTTTTTATCACTTTTATTGTTGCAAGAAACTACAGAAAACTATTATTAGCAAACCAATGAATTTATCAAAGCATCGAACATCATTTTTGACGCTCTTGGATCTTGGGGTGATATTCTTTGCAAGTTTCCTTCATAAACATGTTTAATTTAATTTTAAATTTTTTGAAGATTGTTTATACTGTTATTATCAAAAAAGTGTTATTTTAAAAATCAGAAATACTTATAAGTATTAATGACGTAGATCATAATCATTACTAAAATGAAACAAAGGAGTTAAAAAAATTATTTCATTTCCTTTGCTAAGAAATTTCAACGCTTTCACGATAGAATTCAATTTGAGAGGCTGACATGGGTACTGCCGCCCGGGAACCATTTATTGAACAACGAACACTCCTTCCACAGGTCGTCCTAAGTAGTTCCCTACGTTTGGTGATTTAGCAGGCTGGGTTCATGGGGTAAGGTATGTCTAGGTCTTGGAACTTGGAGATTAGTTGATGTAGACCTTTTGACTTCTCTATCTGGGCTCTCTCTCAACCTATCGCCTTGCACCGTAGTGGGAGGGATGGATTTTTACGTCCGTTTTTCTTAGACACTTTGACCCCTAGCTCCTATCCAGCCCTCATACCTTTTTACTTTCCAGAATTTCATCTTATTTCTTTTCTTAAAAAGCCCGTCCACACAGCATTCCCTTAGATGACGTAGGCCCTGAGGGATATTCTTTTTCTCAGGGCCTTCTGTGTGAAACCATTAGAAAAACAACCATCGTCTAAAATATAGTTCATCTCTTCTAGAGCAGTTTTTCACCGAAGAAAGAAACATCCAATCCGTAAGTTTTATTGGACTTAAGCCTATTGTCTGAAACAAATCAAAAACAATCTGTCGCTTTTTTTCTCAATCCATTCAAGATTTATCTCCCTGCTGCCTTTTTCTGCATCTATCTCTGATTTCCCCGTCGCGACATAATGCAATACAATATTGTTAGACCACTGCTCCCCTATCGTATAATCTACTTGCACCGAAGGTTTATGTGTCTCTTTTGGATATGTAAAACCAGCTACATTTATCATACTTTATGCTCAACGAAACACACTAACAGAGGCGGGGAAGCGCTACAAATTCGGCACCCGAAAAATAAAATAGCAAATAATAAATAATCGCAAAATATTTTCGGGATCTCATTACGCCGTGTTACGCTACCTTCTTCTTAAGCGAACGTTTCAGATTCCATTTTCTCATCATCATCATCTGTAATTACACATCTGTCCTGATGATGTACCTAGCAACGAAATTCAAAAATTCTCATATAATCTTAGTCTGGATATATCTGAAATACGCATAGAAATTAAAGATATCAAAAACCATGTAAATTTGTAAGATGTTAGAACAAATGCAGGACCTGATAATATTCCACCTGTGCTAATTAAAGAATGTTTAAACGGCTTAGCGGTTCCTCTTTTTCTAATTTTTAACCAGTCACTAGAGACAGGCAGTTTCCCTGATACATGGAAACACAGTTTTTTTTACACCCATTTTTAAAAAAAGGGACAAAACGGACGTAACAAATTATAGACCAATATGTATCCAATCATCGAAACCCAAGCTTTTTGAAAAAATTGTTCTCCATAAAATATCCACAAACATAAAAAATTATAATTCCCTACCAACATGGCTTTTGTTCAAATAAATCGACACTGACCAATTTACTAATATACGAAAACTTCATATCTAAATCTTTAGCCAACAGGTGCCAGGTTGACTCAATATACACTGACGTTAGAAAGGCCTTTGACAAGGTGTGTCACAAAATACTAATCAATAAATTGGCGAAACTTTATGGCGAGTTTACGGTAGCTTATTAAATTGGTTTGTTAGTTATTTGTCCAAAAGAATTCTTAGTGTGAAAATAAATGGCACACAGTCTTAAAAAGTTATAGCAACAAGTAGAGTGCCGCAAGGCTCCCATTTAGGGCCCATTTGTTTATTATATTTATAAATGATATTGTTGATATATTTACTGACATAAATGTGCTAGTGTTTGCCGATGACATGAAACTATATAAAGAAATTGAAAAGATTCAACGGAAGTTTCTAAGGTTTATCAACTATAAATTGCATATTCCTATACTAAACATTGATAACAATTATCTCCTGGATAAAACGTCTCTATTAAAACTTTCAGAAAGAAGAATAAGCACAGATTTAATACTATTACATAAAATACTACATTACAAAATTGACTGCCCTGAATTACTTCAATTTATCAGTATTATTCAGACTTCACAGTCTCGGAAATAAATATTCTAATCTAGGTGATATATTTCATCGTAAAACTAATCAGAATAAATGTTGTATATTCTATCACTTTTATTCTTCTAGGCACAAACAGATTTACATAATTTCTTCAATTTTTGTTTAAGTTGAATATGAGACTTCTTATCATTTTTACATAATATGTATTTTTATTTTACTATTTGTTTTGTGGTTACATTGTATTGTGTATTTTCTTTTCTCATTGCATTAAATTTTCTTCATTGTTTGTTACTCAACTTATAAATTATAATGTAAAAGCCCACCAGGGCGTGTAATAAATAAATAAATAAATAAATAAGTAAATAAATAAATAGATAAATAAATAAATAAATAAATAAATAAATAAATAAATAAATAAATAAATAAATAAATAAATAAATAAATAAATAAATAAATAAATAAATAAATAAATAAATAAATAAATAAATAAATAAATAAATAAATAAATAAATAAATAAATAAATAAATAAATAAATAAATAAATAAATAAATAAATAAATAAATAAATAAATAAATAAATAAATAAATAAATAAATAAATAAATAAATAAATAAATAAATAAATAAATAAATAAATAAATAAATAAATAAATAAATAAATAAATAAATAAATAAATAAATAAATAAATAAATAAATAAATAAATAAATAAATAAATAAATAAATAAATAAATAAATAAATAAATAAATAAATAAATAAACAAATAAAAAAAAAAAAAATAAAAAAAAAAAAATAAAAAAAAAAATATATATATTAATTAATTAATTAATAAATAAATAAATAAATAAATAAATACATAAATAAATAAATGAATTAATAAATGAATGAATCAATGAATGAATAAATTAATGAATGAATGAATGAATGAATGACAAATAGAGGTAGGTTTTGAATCACGATAATGATTTTACCGTAAAAATCTCAAATCATCTCCAAACAATACATAAATAAAATCTCAAAAATTCTTAATCATCATTACCGATAAATTGTTCGCAGGACAGTTGAGAGGTACTGAGGCAATGATTTCACTTTCAACTAAATTAATGCCTTGGTATTAAGCTAATAAATACCTTTTTATTATTATAATTCGGGAGGCGGGTATGGGTAATGCCCACCCGGGGGCCATTTATTGGATAACCAATACCCCTGCCATAGTTCAACCAAAGTGGTTCCCTACGTATGGTGACTTAGCAGGGGTTCCCGGGTTCATTGTGTGAGGTTTGTCCAGGTCTTGGCAGCGGATTTGCTCATCTAAAGCGTGGCGGGCCGGATCGGGTGAGACTGGTTGAGGGAGACCTTTTGATGTCTCCAGCTCGACCCATCGTCTTGCACCGCAGTGGAAGGATGGGATTCATACGTCCGTCACTCCTGGACGCATTGACCCTCAGATTCCTACCCACCCCTCATACCTTTTTACTTCTCAGAACTTCCTCTCCTTCCTCAACGATTGATATCCATTTTAGATGGAATAAGCATTCCTGCTTATCACGAAAAAACTCTTAAAACATATTTATTTCTTTAAAAATATTTGAAACACACTTGACTTTTAAAATGTATATAAATTGTATACCACCGGTCAGTGACTGAGTTGTCATCGCGTTTGGGTCCCACCCGGGCGTCGCACAGTGGACGAAATGGAGAAAAACGCGAATTAAGTGGTTTTTGCAAACGTTATTGTTTTAAATATTTATATTTTTTTTAGTGTAGCACGATAGTTTCTGCACTTTATGTGATTATTTAAATATGTAAATAGCGATTGACGGAAGTTGGCAAGGCCGCAAAGTGTGTCGTAAATTTGATGTTCGACATCGCGTTTTTCCGTTATCTCCTACGCGTGAGCACATACGGTTGTGTATTAAGTGACGTTTAGATACATATACAAAAGTTTATTTTGTCTGACATTCTTCAAGATATTCTCTATTTAATTTACTAAATTATATATCAACATAACATGTGTGTGAGATTTGAACTAACATCTAATTTTCCACTATTTTTATATTTTTTTACTGTTAAAATGTTTATTTCAATTAGCATTTGGAAACAAAATATCGTTTGTACCCATTTATGAATATATACATATTGTAGACCAAAGTTTCACCTTTTATTTCATATATAAACTGTGATCATTTTTTGTCGTCCGTTGAACAATTTTGTTATTTTCAGGACGGCCTATATGCATTCCCCAGAGAGAATTATTCGAGGTATTAAATGCACGGGGTATATTAAATGCCACTTCTGTGAAATGAAAGAAGTTTTTAATTAATTACCTAACACAAAAATATCACATGGTGGCAGGTTCGAACATTTTAAGCTCTACATTTTACAAAACTGTACAGTATTTTTCACTAAAATCGATGAAGAAATGGAATAAAAGCCATTGTTATTATTGTGAGGTTTGAAAAACACAACTTAGAGTGGTCGCAAGAAATGATAGTTGTCTCCAAATCTTTGGGTAAACTAATAAAACTATTTCAAGAAAGTGGTTCTAGATCAAGGAAGAAAAAAGTGCATGATCTTTTAGAGTCTCATGATGAACTCCAGTTAGCAGCAGATGTGAGTTTGCACAAATGTAAAATGGGGCTGCGATGGTTAGGTAGTCACAGTCACTACAAGCAAAGGTATAGTGTTGGAGAATATCATGATGACTCTAATCTCCCTACAACGTCCTAGGTGCCACTTCAGCTCTACAGCGAAGGAAACTCAAGAAGCAAGACTATTATATGGCAAAACCCACGGTCTTTATTCACAAGGTATTTAAAAAGAAACTCCCGAGATAATAAGAAATAAATTTGCATATTGCGACCACTTCCTAAAAAAAGGTTCTGTTTGCCTCCTGAAGTTTTAAGCCTACTAAAAATTCGTCCAACGGTTCTGGAAATTTTTGTGATGATTTAGACTCCAACGACAACGGAGACACCTTTACCACTTAGATTTTCTACCATTTTTCGATTAAATATGTGCGTACCTAATTATTTCCCGTCTTTTTGTGTTCGTAGATGTGAAAAATAATATTTAAAATTAATTTTTTTTTGAAGAAGAAGATAATAATAATAATCTAAACGAAAATATGAAATATAACAAGACACAGAAAAACAAAAAAAGATAATAGTCGCTGGACTCGAACCCAAAACCTCTCGTCTATTTTTCTGTGTCTTGTTCTCTTTCATATTTTCGTTTAGATTTTTATTTTTATCTTCTTCAATGATATATTACATGATGCGAATAACCTTCGAAAGTTACAAAAAGAGAGTTTTTCTTGTAAAATTTAATATGTTATATTTGTATATCTTCAAAATGTATTATTTTGTGGTTGTAAATTTCTACGGAAGAGTAAATTAATAATTTTTACTTCAAAATAGTTATATTTCATTACTTAAATTAAAAAAAAAAATGCATTAATTTTTAGTCAGCAAGGAATTAATTCGTGTTTTTTCTTCATTCCGTCCACTGTGCGTCGCCTATTCGATTCCTGGGCTGGCTAAGTCCTCCATCACGACAAATCAACATTTTACGCTTACTGTGGTGGCAGTAGAAGATTTTCAAATATTGTTGGGATATTCGTAACCCGGGAATGTTTGTCTTTCTTTAAAAAAAATAAAATAATTTAAAAAATACATTCTATTCGCCAATTGAATTGAATATAGAATAATCACATTGGGAGGTGAAAAACTATCAGCCATTGATTCATTATCGATGGCTCATAAATTAATCATTAAACTTATGTTCAGTTTCCATTGTAAAAAATCACTGGATATATATTTTCAATTTCAAGTACTAAACTAACTAACACATTTCCCGCAGGGGTAGGCAGATAGGACGGACCGCCAAACAACTCGGTCTTGGCACACACTCTTTGCCTCACTCACATTCATTCATCTCATACATACTGTTCTATTATTCAAGTGCCATGTTAGACAAATTTACACAAAAACCGATTTTAACCAATCTCATCTAAGAAAACAACCAAATTTTACTTAAATATATAAAACACACGACTTAAAACCAACGAACTCTCAACGAAAACAAATATGATATTTGGACAAAGAAATTTTACATATGCATTGTTATTAAAATATACAATAATCTGAATGAATATTTCAAATTTTTGCTCCATATTGGATCATCAGCAAAGGTCATGCAATAATAATTAGCCAAGTCACCCAAGTCTATATCCTAATTAAAAGTTCACTAGTCCCTTTATTGTAACCATAATACATGTAACTATCGAAATTAATCCTAAAATCCAAAATAAAAGAATAGTGAACTAGCCTGCCTCGACACAGGATATCCCTAGTGAGAGGCTGGCGCAGAAAAAAATGTGTGTAAACCGTACCTAAAAGTTTTTTTTTTAATTATGCGAATACCGCATACTACTTCCGTGTGGAGCGAGTGAGACTTTGGCATTCCGAATTGGGGTATGTTATAAGGATGAATTTAGTAGTGAGGGAAGGAAGGCAAGAGGGCGGTGGGGGTGGGAAAGTACCCGACTATTCAGATCTGATCATGAAACACGGCTAAAGCCATTTAAAGCAACGTTTCAAATCTGAATGGTGGCGTTAAACCAGGACGAAAAAATAAATTAATTATCTGATTATTTAAAATCCCGTGTTCTAGTTGAAATGTTGACTGGTATCACGTTTATTTCTGCACCAAAACGCACAATAAACAAGGGTCACAGAAAAATCCAAAAAAACAACCTTCAACAAACACAAAATATCACAAACAGACCAGTTAGACAAGCATACAAAGAAAACTTAAAAACTCCGACGGTAAATACAAGCTTTGGACAAAGACATTACCAATATCACGCTATAAAAGCATTCAACAGTCTAACACTTGAAAATAAAATTGAGGAAAACAAAAATAAATTCCGACACAAAATTACAAAATGGATTAAAGACCAAAATAGACAATACTACCAAAATATCATAGCATAAAATAACAAAACATATAAGTAACACACAAAACCAATATAAAACACAATCACCCACAAACACACAACACGTATTAAAAATATCGTTTTTAACCTTATATAATATTATTTATTCTTAATTTTACGTTAATTCTAAATCTCTAATTTTTAAGTTTAATTTGTCTTAATCGTATGTTTTTTATTTACTTTTTTCCTTTCTTTCACCAATATTATGTATATATATATTTATATGTATTGTGTATAATTTTGTATATGAAATGGAGGCCTCAGCACGGGTAAACCACCCAGTGAGGCCAACATCATTGAATTATGTAAAAAATGTAAATAATATTGCATCAAATAAATAAATAAATAAATAAATAAAAATTTAGAGGGAATTATAAAAAACGTTCTAATTACGAGTATTTATTTAAAATTTTAGTAAACCAATAGACGTTCTGTTCTGAACAGAACAATTAAACCATGACACACTTGTTTTTTAGATCGTAATGATATAAATACATTTTTTTCAATTTAGTCGTAAAGATATATATTTGCATGTGTTCCGTTTAGAACCAAAACAGGAGCTTTATAAAAGTTTGAGCGAATGGAAGAGCTTTATAATTAGCATTGCTAATATTATCCAGATGAACTTTTGGCAGTTAGTTTGTAATATGTTACTTATTGCGGTATTATTTAACCAGCACTTTAAAAACAGAATTTAATACTCTGTGAGGAAAAACAGTCATTTTTCTTTGTTTTTTTTTTATAATTCTTACCGACTAGAGAGCAAATCCCGATAGCATTCAATATATTTTTGTATGTTTTTATAATTAACGCTGTTTAAATTAATCTTTGGATAATTAAAAAGGGAATTTTTTTAAATTTTTTTTTTATTCGTTTATTCCAGATCTCGGGGAGGGTGGTGCAGTCCCACGAGTTCCATATTATACATATATAATACATTAAATTAAAATTTTACAAGATGAAAGAAAAAAAAATTTACATAATGAAAGGAAATAAATAAAAGAAAATAATAATAATAAAAAAAAAATTGAAAAAAAAAAGTTAACTTTTTGTTATCTATGTTATCAGGAAGTGGCTCCATCGCTTATAAATGGGTCCCTGCCAGAAGTGGAATGCTGCCATCACAAGAGTGTTTTCGCTCGAGGCCAATCGCGTTCTGTAGCTGGTGATCCGTTTTTTTATTAGTGTTCGGAATCCGGGAACGCGCCCTTATCCAAACATCTCGGTGGCACTGCAGTACCAGGACAACCCAAAAAGCGTTCGATATGAATTGTTTTACTGTATTTCCATTCTTTTTAGTGACGCTCTGTTGAAGTTGGTCCACAACTCCGAGGTATATAGGCTCGTACAGTACGTGTTAAAAAGTTGCCTTTTTGCAGCTGGGCTGCACTTGTTAAATCTTCGAGAAATCATATTTGCCCTAATGCACAGTGATCTTCTCTGTCGCTCAATACTCGAATCATCACTTAGGTCCGCTGCTACGATGTGTCCCAAGTATTTGACCTCGAATTTTTCTGTTATTTTTTTGTCATTTAGACTAACGGGTAATACTTTCATGGTGCCTGCGCCTGACTTGAATACGAGCAACACAGACTTAGTGGGGTTATAGACCATATTATGTTCAGCAGCGTATTCTTCACAAATCTTTAACAGTTTTCTCAGTCCTTTTATACTTGGTGACAAAATGACCATATCATCTGCATACGCAATGTTATTTATACAGTTATTTCCCAGGTGACAGCCTACGTTTGCCGAGGTGAGTTTATCGCTTAAATCGTTCACGTAGACGTTAAATAGAATCGGTGATAAGCTTCCCCCTTGTCTGACACCGCATTCCATATTCACAGGTGTTGACATTTTATTTTTCCAAATAACTTGGTTCTCTTGTTCATGATGCCAGACTGCCAGAATGTTAATTATTGAACCTAGCACCTTCCTTTCTTTTAGTTTTTTCCAAAGTAGTGCGTGAGAAACCCGATCGAAGGCTTTAATTAAATCAAGAAAACAAGCATACACTGTTGTTTTTCTTGCCTTATAGTATTCGATACATTGTTTTAAGCTGAAAATTTCCATATCTGAAGACAATTTAGATTTAAAACCAAATTGATTATCGGATGTGAATAGTTTGCCTTCTATTTGAATTTGTATAACTCTTTCAAATATTCTGGATATTATTGTGACTATTATTATCAATATGTAAAAAGAAATCTGTTATTAAAATTTTAATATACAAAAACTAGTCGTTAGTAATACCTTTTATAAATCAAGAACGGCTGGACCGATTTTTATGATCTTTTTTGGATAGCAGAATAGCTATTAAAACATCGGAAAACTTCACGAAAAAATAAGTTATGAAGAAAAGTATTTTTCTCGTACATTTTTTATGGAACGAATTCTCATCTTTTGAAAGACCTGCAGGAAAATTGTGACAAATAATGAGTAGTTAGTGAATTCCAAACATTCAAAATGCACCGATTGTTTTGCTTTTGTTCTTAAACATATAATGATGCCCCTCTTTTTAACATACTAAATGTCAGCAGTCGAAAATGGGACAAACGGTGTACGTATGGCTGCACCCCTTAACAAAAATATAATAAGATAATAAAAATCTCCCTCATACGTATAAAGAAAATGAAACGCAATTCCCGTGAGTAAGTGGAAAGGTAAGAAAATCACAAAAATTATAAATCCTTAAACACCGCCATCTCTGATATTCACAAAAACAAAACACATTGTGTAATTTTTAACTTAACAAAAAAAAATTAATTTAATTAGATTCTGAGGCGGTACGAATTTCTCCGGGTCAGCTAGTTTCAAATAAAAATAAGCAAAGTGCTTTAAAATCAAAGCCATTTTCAAGTCGTAAGTATTCAGTTATTAAACACTGCAATTAAGAAATTTATTGTTGTCAAGTTTAATTTGCACAACTTCATTTTATTTTTAGATTTTTCTTTTACATATTTGTTAATATGATTATAAAATTTATAAAAATACAGTTTATTTATAAACAAGTTCTGCTGTGAAATAATTATTATGCTTGCAGCGGTTTCCAGTTTTACATTGTTTTTGTAAGTTCAATAATAAATATTATCGAAATAGTATTTTTATTTTACATTAACTGCACACAAAAGGCCACGAGTAAAATTTTTTTTTATCAGGGCCTATGTCATCTTAGGGGATGCTGTATGGAGGGTCTAAGGAAGAGGATAAGGAATCTGGGGGCCAGTGTGTCCAGGACGGACGGACGAATGAATTTATTTCCTCCAGCTGTGGTGTAAGACGTTGGGCCGAGAGAATCCTGCCAAAAATCAAAAGGTCTCCCTCAATCAGTCTTTCTCGATCGGGCCCACTACGCAGTAGGTTGGCAGACGCATCCTCCGCCAAGACGGAAGAAGGATGGCAGCTGCATCCGCCGCAGTGGTGTAGCGTGCGGGGGCGGGGGGGGGGGGGGGGGGGCGGCCCGCCCCGGGCGGCACTTTTAAGGGGGGCGGCAAATTTTCACAATAAATAATAATATTATCTTGGAAAAATTTAAACCATTTCTAATCATTATTTGAAAATGTTATACGATGCATTCGTTTACGAATCCAACTCAAAATTATTATTTATAAAAAATATCTATAATTATAGTTTTTTAGCTGCAAATTTCGCAATTCGTAGGAAAACCGTACACATATTATGAGAGTAATACTAATTAAAGCTGATAACTCGCAAACAGATTCACTCTTAATTAAAACCAGACTTGTGTTCATAATGTATTAACGAATGAATTTCAGTTGTGTATTCATCTGCTGATACATTTCGAAAGAGACCATTATTTTATTCGAAGTGCTTTTATAAAATTCTATTTGCAGATTATGTATGTGCTGCCAGAATCAAAGTTAAACCATTTTCATATTCTTAGTGTAGTTTTAATTCGCCAAATACAGATTTAATTTAACCCGCCTAATCACAGGAGACGCAAATTGTCCCACACATTTAATATTTAAATAAAATTATGAAATTATGTCCCACACATTTAATAAAAAAAAATTGTGATTGTGTTAAAAAGTTAAGATACATTATTTTTTTTTAGGAAAGGGAATCTGCATTTAAAATTTTAAGTTTATTCTATTTTAGGAACTTTAATTCGAATATTCGTAGGCGTGTATTTTTGAGTTAATTCACATTACCAATACCAAAATTTTAATATTTAGAAACAATAATGTTCTAATAAGCACGTTGGAAAAATTACTGTATCTAGATTTTAAAACAATTTTGTTTTTTTTTTGCAAAAGGATAAACAAAACAATAAACAGGAACATTTAAAATGCATGGGAAGAACCGGAAATTTTGTGCGCAAACGTTGACAGGCAAAAGTTTATAGTTATTTTTTTCTTATTAATCGAAGGGTTAAACCAGTTTTCAGAATGTAGAATTCCATTTGAGGATTCATCTGCTGAAACAATTCAAACTAAAACATTAAATTATTCGCCACAGAATTTTCCTCAGCCCCGGGCGGCCGAAACCCACGCTACGCCACTGATCCGCCGCCAAGTTTTAGATAAACCTCAGACCCGATAAATCCGGACACCCCTGCTAAGTTACCACACTCAGTGAACCACTTGGGTGATTTGTGAAAGAGATGTTGGTTATCCAATAAATGGTTCCCGGGCTGCGGTACCCATTCCCGCCTCTCAAAATAAAAGTATACAAAAGAAAAACTTAAAAACACAGAAATATTTTAAATATTTGGGGTAATTTGTGAAAGAAATTTTGGTTATCCAATAAATGGTTCCCGGACTGCGGTACCCATACCCGCCTCCCAAAATAAAAGTATGCAAAAGAAAAACTTAAAAACGTAGAAATATTTGGCTAATTAAAAATACAATTAAAAAAGCAAATCCAAATGCATGAAAGCAATTTTCTTGAAATAGATTTTCATTTTCCGGTGGAAGCAATATTCTTGCTATTCGAGTGATTTTGTAATTGTTCAAACTCATAAAATCTTATTTAAACAAAAGCTTTTTTATTTGGGGTGCCTACTTAAGCGATGGTGTATATATTTTTTAGTCAAAACTGTGGCTAAAATTTCATTGGACGCGATTCCGACATACCAATTTTATTTACGCAGGAATTTCCACAAAAATGGATTGAAATTCAAGTATGAATAATTGAAAGCCTCTGATTTTTGAGAGAAGTTATTTGCAGAAGGGTGTTTTAAGTATGACCGATAAATTTCAAAGAGTAATTTTCGAAATCCAAGTCCTCAATGGGATTAGAAGTTTCCACCCGGCCGGTCCGTCCTGTCCGGTCGTTTATTAATTAATGCGATAAGTTAAGGCAGTACTAATTATATGATTGGGTAATAACGTACCCGATCCCAGGGGGTGGAATTATGACAATAATGAGGGCGAAAATGACGTGAAAATGTTATATCATATTGTATGAGATATTGTTGAGGAATATGGGGTGAGACTGTCATCTTAAGAAAAAGTTCTTAATTATAATTCGTAATACAAATCTGGTCAGTTATTTCTAGGCGTTTCTTCAATAGGATCTCCCACACGCACACTTCGGAGCAACGAGTCCCGCGCCACTTCAGGCCGCTGGCGCTGCGCAGAAAAGTCTCATAGTGAACTGTGCTATAAACCTATCGGTCTTTACTTGTGGGGAGTGCTATTTACATTTTAAAAATTTAGGACACGTTATGATTTGAGATTTTCACGGTAAAAATAATTATCGTGATTTATTTTTGAGGTATTTTGCCGTGTTGCGCTACGTCTTTATTGCCTTGTTATCCCTTCCGAGTTTCAGCTGGCGTGAGGTAATGCTGTACGCAGGCCAGACAGAAGAGTCCATCTCCAAAAGGATATCAGAACGCTTTCGAGTGTGCAAACTCGGCCATCGTGACAAATCGGCAATTGTTGAACATTTTATTGAAACCGGTCACTACTTTAAATTGTTCCCGAAGTCCTGGGAAGACCCAAAAGTTACGAAGGCAATTGAAATTCACAATAAACTTTGGGAACGTACCCATACTGCGTGACCCACTTTTTGCAATTTTTAACCCCCCCTCCCCCCTCGGTGACCACGTATAGTATATTCCAAGACCCCCCCTCCCTCTATAGTTTTCACGTATACTCATAAATATTGTTTTGAATCATTTCTTGCTAACAAAAAGTTAAAAAATATTATTTGGCTTTTATTCGTCTTTATTAATACGGTGCTTGCTGCGTGACGGCAATAGTGCATGCATACCTATAATTTCAAATAGAAAAAATACTATCAAGATAAAACATAAGTCAAAATATATTGTAACCAGAACTTAATTTAGATTTCTAGATTGACTACGTGATAAAACCTAAGCCCCCCGCCCATCATTGTGACCAAGCGTGGTATTTTGAAAATCCCCCTCCCCCCCCTGAACGGGTCTCGTAGTACGGGTACGTTCCCTTATTGGAGTTAATAAAGACGACAAGGCTAAGCTGAATAGTTCTTGCTTCACAGCTACACCTAAAACAAAATGCTGAAAACCATCTTTAATGAACTAATTGCGTTATTTAATTTAATTAATTATTATGTTAATTCTTAGAGAATTGCAGCGCGCGGCACGGTATCATGCATAAATATGCCCTGATCAAAAATAAATCACGTTAATAATTTTGACCGGAAAAGCTCAAATCATAATGTTTCTTGTGCTTGTAAAATTTATTTTATTTATTTTTATTTATTTATTTTATTTAAACGCCCATAGGGCTTTTACATAGAATGCGGTACATTTTTTTTAATTACAGTGTAAAGAATGGGTTTACAAAATACAATACACAATACAAGTAACATAATATTTGTTAAAAACAAAATATAGGTTAGAAAAAATATAAGGGTTAAAAAAAAAAAAATTAAAAATTTAGGTTACATAAAATATAAGCTTTTTTTTGTATTTCTTGGGCATTAACTATGTAACAATTTCTAGACATTTTGTTTTTTTGAAGAGTTTTATTAAATGTACATTTGTTACTTAAATTAAATTTTTCCGCGACCGGTTTCGATACAACCGTATCATTCACGAGCAGAATTAAAACGAAAGAAAGAAAAGAAAGAAAGTAGAAAGTTAAAAATAAAAGTTAGAAAGTTTTAATTCTGCTCGTGAATGATACGGTTGTATCGAAACCGGTCGCGGAAAAATTTAATTTAAGTAACAAATGTACATTTAATAAAACTCTTCAAAAAAAACAAAATAAAATATAAGCGTTAGCAAAATACAGGTAACATAAAATATAAGAAACAAAATATAGTCCATAAAATAATAGTAGTTGACATAAAGTAGGTAATTTTTAAAATTGTTGTTCTCATTAGTTTATGGGATAGGTAGAAATATGTAAATAGTTGGCACACATGGCGTTTGAAGTTTGCTAAGTTCAGATTATTGTCAAATACATCCAGATTGTTTAAGTATTTGTTACCAAGACTATGCAAACGTTGTATTGGAGAATGTAAATCATAGTTCGAATGAGATGTACGTATATAAAATGTCAATGTTTGTCTAGTTGTTCGTGTAGATACATGTAGATTTATTAATTGCAGGAGTTCACAACTGTCGAATTTAGAGTTTAATAATTTTAATGAAAAAGTTAGATCGTTTATTTTTCGTCGGTTTTCTAATGTTGGAATTTTTAAAGTATTCATTAACGACGGGTAATTTATGTGCTCTAAAGGGATGTGAAGTTTAAAATTTACAAAACGTAGAAATTTTCTTTGAATTCTTTCAATAGTATGAATATGAATTTTGTAGAAGGGCGACCAGACTATGGAGTTATATTCTATTAGGCTTCTAACAAGGGATGTATACAGTAGTTTAAAGATTTGTAACAATTCAAAGTTTTTAATTGTTCTTAATACAAATCCTAAAGTTGTCATACCCTTATTTGCAGCTTGTTGAATGTGAACCGTGAAGTCTAGTTTCTCATCCATTATTATGCCAAGATCCCGCATTTCCGATACTCTTTCTAAATTTATTTTATTTATTGAATAGTCGAAAAACAGTGATGTTTTTTTTCCGGAAAAGGTCAAAGTTTTGCATTTTTCTACATTTAAATAAAGATTGTTTTGTGAGCACCAAATTTTTAGCATGTCTATATTTGATTGAAGGATTTCACAGTGATTAAGGATAGTTATCTCTTTATATAATTTAATGTCATCAGCGAAAAGCAATACTTTGACGTCTTTAAAGCAGTTGACTATGTCGTTTATAAAAATAAGAAATAAAATTGGGCCAAGATGACTACCTTGCGGTACTCCACTAGTGGCAGAAAATAGTTTGGATATAAAAGATTTTATTTTTACAAATAAAGTTCTACCTGATACGTAACTACTTAGCCAGTTCAACATATTTGCTCTGATTCCCAGAGCATGAAGTTTTCGGATCAGTATTTTGTGGGACACTTTATCAAAAGCCTTCGAGAAATCAGTATATGTAATTAAAGTAACCAATCGAAATAACTTACAGAGATGTTTGTATAAGTATGTAGAAAAATAATAGAGAAAAATTCCTAAAACATTGATAATGCTCTTTACCAGGCGAATGCGGCAAATATAGTCGTAACCTGGAAACGGGAAAAAATATAAATTAATTATTATTTAGCAGGCAACTTTATTTTAAATATTTGAAAAATGAAAATGTGGTTGGGCGTTTACACAATACATGGCTACACTTACCTACATACATCTACATATATCATAGACCCTGTGCTTGTAGCTTGATTGTCATTTTTTTTCCTACCCATCTCTATATACCTGTCATTTTAACGTTACATACAACGTAACATCTAATATTCCGCCCCCCGCATCCGCAAACTACAGTAAAGTACCGCGACTGATATAGCCTTACGACTGTGCATGAATGGACCCAGTCGAGGTAGAAGAGAAGTACAGCGCAGTAAGTCCCTTTTCTCCCATTCGTTTATGTGCATTCATTTTTACTTGTGCAGTACATTTCAAAATACATAAAAAACATTCAAGGTCCTTCGACATCCGCACCCACATAAATCACACATCAAACTGATTAGATGATGTGTTTTTCGACATAACCATAAAACTCAGTAAAAATAAAAATATACTGAGATAGTTATTAGGGTTTTGTGAAAAATATCTCCATTGTCGTTGCTCACAGATGGCATTTTTAGCAAGATATACTAGTATAATATGTAGGTGTAATATAAGACTAGATAATCAGAAAAAAGGTAATTTTAAATCTTTTCCGTTAATATATTGCACATTTTTATGTTATTGTGTACAAGTCTGGATAAATATCGCTGTTTTTGACTTGTTCTCATTATCACTAATAGAACTACACTACTATACGAACACAAACATTTTGAGGCGTTTCTTCAGACCGGTTGTAGAAGATGGATTTTGGCGCAGACGTTACAACAATGAGCTCTATAGTCTGTTTAAGGAGCAAAAAGTTACAAAATTTATAAAACTGGGAAGACTTCGGTGGCTTAAGGGTCATGTGGAGAGGACCGAGCGCAAGCTCCAAAGTTCCTGATGAACTCAAGACCGATAGGGCGAGGAGCCTGGGAAGACCAAGATTAAGATGGAACGACAACGTCCTCAAAGACATATCCACCTTGGAGCTTCTAAACTGGAGAGAGCGGGGCACAAAGCCAAGGAAGACTCTTGAGAAGACCATGAGCCACCAGGTTATAGAGCCAAGAGTGATGATGATGATGAGTTGTGGTACATATTGGCCGATGTGCTGATGACATGTGCTCATGACAGACTGTATTTATTTTTAATTTTTACGTTAACTCCACTTTCCTTAAATGTAATTTCCATCAGGGCCTATATCATCTTTGGGGATGCTGTGTGGAAAGTTTTTTTTTAAATGATGAAGAGGAAGTTCTGCGAAGGAAAAAGGAAGGGATGGGTTGGAATCTGGGGGTCGGTATGTAGAGGAGTAAGGGACGAATGAATTCATTCCTCCCATTGCGATGCAAGGCAAGTTACAAAAGAGTCCTGCTGGAGAGGTCAAAAAGTTTCCCTCAACCAGTCTCTCTCGATCTCTGTTACGCAGTTAATAGGCAGATGCATCCGTTGCTAAGTTCCGGATAAACCTCACCCCGTGAGCCCGGAAACCTCTGCTAAGAGACGAAATTTATCTGGTTTCATGGCATGGGTGTTGGTTATCCAATGAATGGTTCCCGGGGCAGTGGTAATATAAATAATATGTATATTTAAATCAGTCTGGGAAATCTGTCGTACTTTTCGTTGGAAAAGTCTGGTGCATTTGACAGAGCACAGGACACGCTAAAATATTTCTCCAGAAATACAGTTTATTTATGATGCGGCCACTGTATGCCTCGTGCGCCACTACTTCCCCCTACCTCCCCTATTACATTTCTAGGGAATGACGCAGTAGGAAATTAAATATCCGCTTTTGTTTCTGTGAACTTCTGATTCTGATATACCTAATTTGAATCCACAAATTCATTCAAATATTTGTTATTTACTCTGTGAAATATTCATTCGCACAAGCCACATAATTTTCTCTAAAATTCTCTCCACAGCAGCATTCCACAAATGTCACTGGCCGTTGAGAAATTATTATAAAAATAAACACAACTGATGTGCTTTTTTGTCTTCATCGATATAAATAGTGGAAACTAAAAAAAATCTAATCTACGAAAATATCAATCAAAATCGGTTTTTCCAAAAACGAAAAAAAATATTCTCAGGCTAATTTATTCGCTTTTGGGTCAGCTGTAACAGCTCATACGTCGCATGGAAATCGTTGTATTTCCCTTACTGTCACGGTGAGAAATGTGATCTAAAAGGTGTTAGAAAGAAAAAACATAACACTTTATGTTAAAATATAAAAGTTTGCCCTAGAAGAATTAAAATGTACACATCATAAAATCAAAATTTCTGACCGCAACTTGTAAAATTATTACGACTTGAAATAAAACAATAACTTTGTAACAACGATTTAATTATTCAATTTTTTTCAATACCGACCGGTTTCGCTTAACCCAAGCATCTTCAGGGTATAAAATTAAACTGAAAAAAAAACATTGTGTGAGCTTATATAGGTATACATAACACAGACAAAACAAAACACATTTACAGGGTTAATTAACATCTTACATTGTTCTTATCTTTACTTAGCACAATATCTAAAATCTCTATGATTAAAAAATAGAAAAAGATAAAAGCGGTGAAGAATAGACTCTACAAGTTCCTTGAAGATAACAAAATATTGTCGGCTAACCAATATGGCTTCCGCAAAGGTAGGAGTACCTCAGATGCAATAGCCGCCCTCACAAAAATAGTTTCCTGTAATCTCGACCTTGGTCGAAAACCGCTTGCTATTTTCCTCGATCTCTCAAAAGCATTTGATACGGTCTCCCATCCCTTACTGCTTAAAAAACTTCAACAGATCGGAATAACTGGGATACCCTACACATGGTTTGAAAACTACCTAACAAACCGAACTCAACAAACTCTTATCCACTCTGACAAAATAAATAAAAGCAAAAAATTATCCATGTTTTACGGTGTACCTCAAGGCAGGGTATTAGGACCACTCCTATTTCTTTTATACATCAACACACTATGTACCATGGATATTGGAGGTAAGATATTATCATTTGCCGACGATACAGTCTTAATATTCGAAGATTAAACATGGCAATCAGTTATTGATAAAACTAATAATGGCCTAATAAAAGTGAGGCATTGGCTTGACACAAATCTCCTTACACTTAATATCGACAAAACACAATACATGACATTTTTCATACGCAAACATAATTTTCCCAACAACTGCCCTAAACTAATAATTCACTTGTGTCCACTCAATATGCCCACACCCGGAACCTCACCTAATACTAATTGCACGTGTCATACCCTTAAATCATCAAAGGAAATTAAATATCTGGGAGTAATCAAAGATGAACAACTACGTTATGAAGCACATATAAGTGACACAGTAAAAAGACGCCGTAAGCTCTGCCATATATTCTGCTCTCTTAGATCCATCATAGATCACCTAAAAACCCTTAGAAGCGAATATTTTGCCCTTTTTCAATCCATTGCAACATACGGTATTTTGGGATGGGGTGGTTGCACAAAATCCGTCATTAATCCAATAATTACAGTTCAAAAACTAATACTGAGAATCATATTTAAATGCCAACCTACCCACCCCTCTAATGTGCTATTTACTAAATTTAGGGTCTTGGATATTCGTATTCACTAAGACAAGCCTATCCTACATACGGAAAAATAACCCACTGGTGGCTCCACAACATCAAGTCCAAACCCGTTTTTCATCAAACCTGGGAAGCCCTGTCCCAAAAACTAGAACCACATTCGCTCACCGACAATGTTGGTTCATTGCCCCCAAAATATACAATGCGTTGAGCACCGATATAAAATCAACTATTCGTGTTCAAAATTGGATATTCGAAAGGGGACGTGATTTCTTTAAAGAATATATGACTTACTAACCATTATAAAAGAAAAGAAAAAAAAAAACTAAATAAAATATCATACTTCACATCTTTTTCCAACATAACTTCACTAAAATCTAATCTAACCTAAATATATACTCTTCTAGACCATTATTTACCTACCTTGATTAACCTCCAGTAAAAATTTTAGCTTTCATAAAATAATTTATAGATTAACGTTTTTAAATCTTACTTCTTAGAATTTTATATTTTATAGTATTTTATTTTTTAACCGCTTTAAAACGTTTTCTTTTTTATAATCCTGTTTATTTACAATTTTATGTATGTAATTTATTTTATTTTATGTATATACATACATACATAAAATTGTACATATATATATATGTGTGTGTGTTTGTATGTATGTATATGTATTTATGTGTTTGTATATGCATATGTATGTATGTATGTGCTTACGTATACATATTTCTTGTTATTTTTACCTTAAATATTTTTATCTTTTTTCTTTCTCTTCTTTCTAGTATCTTACAATTTCTATTTCAAACCTACATTTTGTTCTAGTTGACACACTGTATAACTTATATCATGTATGATTACCTTAACACGGGAATTAGCCTAGTAAGATAGTAAAAAAACATAAAAGTGTACTTTCAAGAATTGTATGAAATAATAAAAAAAAAAAAAAAAAAAAAATATTGTGATGGAGAGAAAGAGACGGGTGATATATAATGAATTACCACATTATATCTACAGGGACGGTTTTTACACTGTTCGGAAGAGAAATGATAAATGAATAAATTACGACGCCATTGGTAACTAAGATTATTATTACGGTTTATATTATTAGGATTAGCAAATAAGAATTTTTTGTGTCCTTCTGAATTAAGATCGGCATTTTATATAAATAATAATCTAGGAAAATTTTTAGTCAATTCAAAAGATAAAGACGACAAACTTAGTCATTCGGGAGTTTATAAATTAGATTGTAGTGATTGTTCAGCATTTCATATAGGTAAAACGACACGCAATGTCAATATTAGAATCAAAGAGCATCTTAGAGGCATATCTCAATCAAGGAGAATATATGACGCAAATGTGAATGGAAGAAGAAATCGGGGACGCCCGAGGAAGACATGGCACGACCAAGTGAATCAGATACTTGAGTCGGGCCATGTGAAGAGTCGGAATAATAGAAGAGCATGTATGAGACGATGTATGAATGTGAACGAGACAAGGAGTGTGTGCCAAGATCGAGTTGTTTGGCGGTCCATCCTCTCTGCCTATCTCTGCGGGGAAACGGCGTGATGGTTAGTTAGTTAGTTTAAGAGCATCTTAGATGCTTAAATAATAATGGATTTTCTGAATTCGCCAAAAATATTCAAATACAAAAGAGATATGCTATGGTGTCCGCGCAACTGTCGGCGGACTACGGCCTAATTAGATTAGTTTGCATACAAAAAGTATTTGTTCATTTCGTTGATTTTTTTTAAATATGTGTATTAGTATTGGTAAACAATATACCTAGTTTGAATACGGAAAGAATTCGTTCATTTAGTTTAACGTTCGTTTGGTTTATTAGTTAATTGTTCGCTCATTTAGTTTATTTGTTAATTGGTAAACATTGGAGGTTGCCCACCACTTTCCCACGGCATTCTAAGGAAACAGATGGTTTCCTCCTTCACCGTACTCGTCAGGACTCTAATTTTTTTTATTTATAAAGAAGCTACTTTTTAATAAAATGAAACAATGCAACTTTGTATAAACCACTTATAAAATGTGAAAATCCGACCGGTTTCGGAACAAACGTTCCTTCGTCAGGGAAAGCTTATACAGTAATAGCTACATTCAAAAAATATAAGCTACTTTTTATTTAAAATGACTCTAGACCCCCAATGTCCGGGCATACATTATTAGCAGGCAGTATGCGAGTGCGTACATGTTGTTAGTTATTTATTTAACAGTATCACGTCTCATCCCCGCCACCTGATGTAGCTGAAATAAAAGTTTGTTAATATGCAGAATAAAAAAAAATAATACATATTATGATGAGATTGTTTAACTTAACCAAAGCAGCTGAGCTACAGTCACCCGGCAGTCCCGCCGAGGATAAGCGGAGCCATCAGTCCAATCGCAAGCGAGACTCGGTGTCCGCGCCCCTAAGCCGGCTTCCCGGTAGGCCCTCGAATTAATTGGTAAACAATATCGGCGACACCCGGAAGCGCAGTCCCACCTAGTAAAAACTGCAGATAGCACATCTACTTATATTTCAATATCTTTGGAATTCGCCAATCATCTTATTGATACAGATCATACCTTCATTCATAGCACCGGTGCTGAGATTTTACATAAAAATGGTCATGGTAACAGAATAAATAATTTAGAAGCACTCGAAATAAATAACAAATCCTTAATAATCAGTTAAGTGTGTCCAAAAGCCCGATATTAGAGATATTTCCCATAAACCAGAAAAACCACTTAATCACTTTATACCTTAAGCCGCCGCATACCCGAATTTCTACCGAATTCTTACATATTTCCCTTAAACATTTGAAGTTTTTAAGCTCTTAAACAAAATAGATGTTATTTTTGAAGATAGAATCTATACATTTCCCACACCGAAACGCAAATTATATGAAATTCCCATGTTGGAAAAAAAATCGCAAAGTACACTCCGAAAATTATTATTTTCAAGTCTGTTTCAGTTATTTTACAAGTTATATGTATGTAAAAATTCACAATTTTAAACGAATCGTGTTTTATTAAACATTTTCAAAAGTTTCGCATCGATTTTATCGTTTTAAATATTATCGCGCTCCTCTAACATTCGTAATTACATGTCTCTCCATCTTCTTCTTTTTAAGCGCGGTTACGGCGCCTTAATGTAGTAATTCATTAGATATCACATGTCTCTTTCTCTCTATCACTATGTAAGATGTTAATTAAACCTCTAACTGTTCCTTTATATTATGTTTTGTCTCTTTATTTATGTATACCTGTAAAAGCTCACACAATATATATTTTTGATCAGTTTAATTTTTACTCTGAAGATGCTTGTGTTAAACAAAACCGGTCGGTATTGAAAAAATCAAAAAATTAAATCGTGTTTACAAACAAACTTATTGTTTTATTTCAATTAATATGTCAAACCACAAAGTGACTGCTTTTTACCAAAATAATTTTGATCAAACGACATAGGACTGAGATGAAAATAATGTTTATAATACAAGTGTCTAATTAAACGTTCGGGTATTCTTTTTTTCGTTATCGGTTATTTTAGTTAGAAAAAACGTAAGGTGAGCAATTTTTTAAACTTTTACTGTTTGGCATTCAAAATGTTTATATTTAAAAAATTACAGGTTTATTTCTAGTAATAAAATTTGAAAGCGAATTTCATCACCTTTCAAACACAGTTTTTATTTTTAGAAATACAATGAAAAGATACATTCAGAAATCTTCCATTTATTTGGATTTTATTGCAATGCGGAAATAACCTGTCAGAACATGGGCCAGAGGCCTGAGGTGTTAAGTATAATATCTTAAATTTTCTTGCAATGGTGATTGAATACAGAGACCGTGCTTCGAATCAAATAATGTTTTCTGAAATTATTTTCAAATATATGCAGTTAAAATCGAGGGCCATTTCTTCAAATGACTGTTTTGTACGAAAGAATATATTTATATATTGTACTAGCTTTTTCCCGCGGCTTCGCTCGCATGGTGTAAGGGGGGTTCCCACTCCGCCTCCTCCACCTCCCCCCCTCCCCCCTCACTCCGCCCTCCCTCCCCCCTCCCCTTCCACCCTCCCCCCTCCTTCCTTCCTCCCCCCTCCCCCCTCCCTCCCTTCCCCCATCTATCCCTCCTCCCGCTTTTCATATATTCAATCCCAGTACATTCAGTTTTTAAACAGCCCGCGTGCCACCTTTCACAATTTTTATTCAAATTTCCATTTTTCATGTATATTAAATTTGGTACCTAACATAGGTACCTATTTAAAATATCTAAAATTCTTGATTCGATTCAAACTATTAGGGGAGTACCTACTTTAAATAAATTTATGAACTTAAAGATTTTCAAAAATAGAATCCTTATTTAACAATCATTGTTTTGCAAAATGTCATTCTCAAACTCGCCAACTGTCAAACATGCGATAGTCGTTAGGTTTTCTGAAATTATACAATTTTCTGCGCAATTTTGTTAATTTTTCTCTCTGTAAGAACCATCCTCGTACTGCAAGAAATATTCTAAAAAAAGAATTAGCGAAATCGGTTCAGGTGCTCTCGAGATTTGCGCTTAGCAACACATTCAGCAATTCATTTTTATATCTAAGATTAGTCTTCTGCAGCCTGAGGCAATGCTGCAACGTCTGTAGTCTTGGAACATGTCCGATTTAATTCCAATTCTTGCATTGTTGGGAGCATTCGATTTCATTCAGTGCTGGAGTAGATTGTGGATCGGAGACCGGAATGGCGATGCTCCGTAGATTTGGAATCTATCTGGAATCAATACATACACCTTTCTTGTATATATACACCGCATCCTACCTATAACATGATCACGGTCTCTAAGCCAGGGGCGGAATAACATGTTTGAGTGTAATTTTGAAATTGCAAAAGAAATTTGGTGATAGGTCAAAAATGATCCCATGGTCTTTTGGGGAATATTTATTTCAAGTTAAATCACATCTAAAGTACCTACTCTAATTGAGTCGTTCAATTTCTATATCCGTTATATCAACTTTCAATGATTCGGAGAAAAACCGCAAAAAATTGTCACATCTCTAGCGTAAATAAAAAATAGCTATTTATTTTTTTTATATAATGAATTGGAGTACCTAATATTCATAATATTCATTCGAAAAGTGTTCATTTTCCAATGTATGTCTAGAAATATTTAAGTAATTTGGATAAATAAAATGGATATTGCGGATTTTGATACTCACTTCGTGATTTGTATGGAATATAGAGGCTTTTGAAACTCTAACTGACCTGAGGGGCGTGGTTCTACACCCACCATCTTGGCAAAATAACTGGTCGTGATTGGTTGAATTCCGATATAGCCGGTTTTGATAGTAACTTATTGAATGATATAGCGGGTTTTGTTTCTCACTCGCAGTTTTAACATGGTTTTTGGTCGTGATAAAGGAGGTTTTGAAACTCAATTTTAGATTAGTCTTGTTATTTGTAAAAAGGTGAACAAGATGTCATACTCAGATCATTTTGTCAAAAAATCGGATATAGCGGGTATTGAAATTATATGACTCAATTATAAATATATTATATTTTGTTATCGCGATTTATTTTTGAGGTATTACGCCGTGTTTATTTGATGGTGGACGTTTTAACGCTGTCTGAAATGATGGCTAAAGGAGTGAAATGATGGCTAAAGCGCGACGAGGCATAATCCCCCAAAAGAAATCAATATAAATCAAAATACACCACGATACTCTTGGAAGTGAAAATATCAGATCATATGTTGTAATTAATTTTGATTATATCTTTATTAAAGTTGCATGGCCTGGTAAAATATAAATTGAATAATGCTTTACATTTACTTTAGACATTTCTACGCATTTTAAATTTTTCTTTCCGTTTCTGTGTAACGCGAAATCACAGAATAAAGGTCTTTTAAATTTCTTTACCTTTAGTAAAGTCAATTTATTTTAACTCTCATGTAATCAATAGCATAAAAAAGGTATGAACCAAAGGCATTTATAGCAGTACTTTTTATTTATTCTGCCATCCTGTTTTTTAAACAATCCTGGCACTTACTTTTTTTCTCCACATTGTATCAATGATTGAAAAAAAAAAAAAATGACAAACTTTTTAACACCACAAAAAAATCGATATATTGTTTCAAAACCAATGGTTTCTTTACCAGGTCATACTTTAGTGAATGTACTAACAGTACTATATAATATTAGAATAGACAAAAAAATATTTCAATAAGCGGTGACGAATTAATTATCGTTATAAAAAATATTAGATAAGTGAAATTACTATAAAATAATTACTTGCTGTATTAAAATTGAACATAAATTAAAACACCAGAATTATTTGATTATATTTATAATGCGACAAAGTGATTTTGTTATTCTTGAAGAAGAAATAAGAAGATGTGTATTCTACCATTTTGATAGAAAAATCGTATTCGAATATTCGAAGTGTATTTTAATTCGGTCAGTTTTGACTTTGGCCCGTTGGTCAGTCAGTTCTGTTAAGAGCACAGGACAAGGGAGTTGTATTATGTAAACCAGGTAACAGGAGCGCAGGAGGTACATGCATTGAGGGGTATGGACATACCAAGCATCGCCGGTCTTTTTAGCAATTTCCACGAAAGTCTCCGCTCTGAATGGAAGTGATCTGTACGGTGAGTTAACTCCATGCATATTATCCGAACTGCATCCCCGGAAATGGGCTGCAATACAATAAAAGCGAAAAACACAATACTATCTGTAATTTCAGACGAAAACTCATTGTTGCTTTTAATACCACTATACTTTTGGCAGGATTTTAATATTAAGACCATCGATGTACTATTTCTTTAATGTGTTATGTAATTTTAGTAAAAAATCCAATATTAATAATCATATCACAGATTTTGTAGGAAAAATCAGATTTCTCTTATTAATACAGGTTTGTTTTTTTAACTCACTATAAAAATAGAAATAAAAATTTCTCTAGCATGATGAAACAAATTTCTTTATTTTAAATTTAAGCGAATAATGGTCACACTTTCGGATAACGAAACTCGCCAACATCGCATTTCTTGTGTTCTTCTGTATTATTTGTAAAAACTGTATTAAAATAAATCCTTCCAAAGATAGGTACGTAATAAATTTGTAATAAAATATATCTCACAACAAGTTTGCCATTCTCTCGTATTCTACATCTCCTCGTTATCTGGAGGAATTAAATCATCTCCCCATGGAGTTTTCAGAATGTTGGAGCCTAATTGCCTAATATAATCACCTTGGGAACTAAATATTTACTGGTTGTATTACCTGCTAATAATGGCATATACGATGATATTGTTATTTTTACCAAAATGTGATGTTTACTTTTTCAAGTTCATCTTTTTTATTTAAAACTTTGTCTCTGTATTATAAACTTATATTTAAAAGCCTATCAGGGCGTTGAAATATTAATAAATAAAAATAAAATAAATAAAATATTATATGTATATTACCACTGAAGTCCCCGGCGTTACCCAGATACTGCGTTTTTCGTAATTAGACGCAGACCGTTATTTTCCTCTCATTTTGAACGTCTAATGGATCGTTTTGAACTTTATACCACAGTGAATTAACTCACTTTTTGCAGTTTTCTGAGTTAGAGCCTGAAATGATGGCTGCAAATCTTAATCTAGTTCTGCCAGAGAGAATAAATTACATAAATACTGTCTTGACCAATTACTGATAACTAATGACAGTTTTTTATCCGATTGGTTCTCTTTGGCAGAGCTATATTATGATTTACAGCGGTCATTTCAAACTTTTGTTCAACATTTTTAAGCTAAGCAGAATAAATAATTCCTTTAGGTCCTGTTTAAGCTTTGGGGATGATTTGTGGATGGTCTATTTAGGAAAGGAAGGAGAGGAAGTTCTGGGAGGGTAAAAATTATGAGGGATGGCCTACCCACCCCACAATCTGGGAGTCAGTGTGCCCAGGAGAGGACGGAAGTATGATTCCATCCTTCCCACTGCGATGCATGGCGATGTTTCGAGAAAGTCCTGTTGGAGAGGTCAAAAGGTTTCCCTCAACCAGTCTCTCCCAATCCGGCCTGTCAATCCAAGACCTAGACAACTTAACCCCATGATCCCGGGCACCCCTGCTAAGTAACTATGGTGATTTTTCAAAATCTATTGAAGAATTCAATTTTTATAAGAAAAACTCTCTTTTTATAACTTTTGAAGGTTATTCCTATCAATGTAGTATATCATTGAAGAAGAAGATAATAATAATAATCGAAAATATGGTAGAGAACAAGACACAGAAAAAGATAATGGTCGCAACTGGGACTCGAACCCAGAACTTCTCGTCTGTCCAATTCTTTATCAATTTATCATTTTTTTGTCCGGAACGTTATCCAGGTTACTAACCAATTCTTAGAATGATTGTTTCCAATAAAAAGGGTAGTTGCCTATGATATAGAAAATAAATTAGTTGAAGATAATATTGTTAATTCTAAAATTTGAAATATGAGATTGGCTATTATGACGGTTTGACAGTAGGGCGCAATGGTGGAATTGGTAAACGCACGTCCCGGATAGTCGAGAGGTTCTGGGTTCGAGTCCCAGTTGCGACCATTATCTTTTTTCTGTTTTTCTGTGTCTTGTTCTGTTTTATATTTTCGTTTAGATTATTATTATTATCTTCTTCTTCAATGATATATCTCTAGAAGAAGTTTACCTTCGTCTTGTTTTGAAGGTCAAGTGTCCAAAATTTATGATGATTGGGAAGTATTAGGTTATTCTTATTAATCGTATAAACATGTATCAAATATAACATATTATAATACAAAATATGCACACATATTAATCATTCTGATCAATCTTTATAAAGTGACAGTTCAGTGAATATTGTTGCCCGAATAAATATCCGCTTATTACAAGTACCTGTCATCTAACACTGCGCCCAAGTCAACAAATATTGCACTAACCTCACACTACGTCATATGTGGTCAATAGTGTAGTGGCTAGCGCGATTGCTCAGGCACACCTAACGGACCGAGATCGAATCCTACCTAATCCAGAAGAAATTTGATATTTTTATTTTTCCTAAATAAATATCCGAGCTCCAAACCTTCCCAAGATGAATAGGCAGAAGAAATCGCAAAAAAAAGTGACATCTAGCGATTCAGAAGAGGATAATCACAATATAAATAAGACGACCAAATCTACAGGAAAAAATGCACCTGAATTAGGCGATATTTATATGGAACAAATTATCGTACACATCGCCAAAAATATGGAAAATATTAAAAAAGAAATTATATCCAAAATGGAAAAAATCACAGCTGAAACACAAAAAAGCATAGAATTTATAAGCAATCAATATGACGAGCTAATAAAAAAGATAGACCTAACTCTTAGTCAAAACAAAAAAATTGAAGATGAAATAGCAATCATCAAAAAAGATCAACAAGACAAAAATACCACTATAAAACATCTGGAAATAAAACTTTCTGAAATTGAAACCAAATTCCGCTCAAATTACTTGGAAATAGCCGGGATTAAACATTCAAGTGGCGAAGAGGCGGCTGAAATAGTTATAAGAGTTGCTGCAGCGGCTGGCGTAGAAATCAAATATAATGAAATAACCGAAGCTAAAAGAATACCGGACCGACGTACTGATGCCCCCCCCAAACTGCTGGTTCAGTTCAAGAACAAAACTGCACGTGACAACCTCATCGCCGCGAAAAGAAACATAAACTACGCTTCCATCAAAGGACTTACAGACGACAAGATTTACATTGGAGAAGAACTCTCCCCATATCACAAAGAACTTCTATGGCATACAAAAAAATTTGCTAAAGAAAAAAACTATGCCTATGTCTGGTACAAAGAAGGGAGAATCATGATGAGGCGCATCACGAACGATAAAATTATTTATATTAAACATGTAGATGATTTAAAAAAAATTACATAAAATATCGGGTAATTACCCTTACATATTTCCACACAATCTACACATCATTCAAAATGGATAATACTACCACAACATCTAACAAAACAAACTTATCAATATACCATCAAAATATTAGATCTATAAACAAAAACTTTGACCAATTCCTCATCGAACTCGACCTTACTAAAATCAAATATGACATAATTATCCTGACAGAATGTTGGCTAACACCTTACTATACTCCTAAAAACATCCCCAACTATACCCACCATCAAACCTCAAATCACTACAGACAAAACGATGGCATAGTAGCATATACATTAAACAACACTCTTAACTCATTTAATGTCAAAGAAATTTATATTACTAACTCAAACTGTCTTCAAATAACGTACAATGTCAACACATGTATCATTGCACTTTACCGCTCTCCTTCTCAACCTAACATCTCCTCATTTTTGCGCGACATAAACTGCTATCTCACGGATCTACACATAATAAAGAACTTAATTCTAATGGGGGATCTTAACATTAACATTTTAAAAAACAACGAACATCCCCAATGCCAAGACTATCTAAACACACTGATGTTCCACGGAATGGAAAGCACAATAAATTCAGCAACACGATGTACGCCAAACTCCTCCTCCTGCATCGACCATATTATGGTTAAATCAACCAACCAATACACCTCCGAAATCCACATGTCATCAGTCACAGATCACTACGCTACCTCTTTCACAATGAGTTCCAAACACAACGTACAAAGCAAACCTCCAACTAAAACAACGAAGAAAACAATTAACTATGACAATCTTAACAAAACGATTAACTCCAAATCGTGGGACACACTCTATAACAAAACTAACATAGAGGAGGCCTGGAACTACTTCTCTACCTACCTACAAGATATCCTTGTCCAAAACACCAAAATCACCACAAACACCATTCCTAAAGCGATCAAACCTCTCAAACCTTGGATAAACCATACTATAATCAACTGCATTCGGAAACGCAATTCCATACACAAAAAATGTGCCACAAACCCATATGATATCACACTCCATAATTTCTACAAAAGATACCGTAATATCTGCACACAAGTCATTAGGAAAGCCAAAAATCTATATTACAACAAAAAAATTTCCGAATGCAACAATGACCCTAAAAAAATATGGAAAGTCCTCAAGGAAGCTACCAATTCAAATAAAGCCACCGACACCTTAAACTCTCTCAATATCAAAGATATCACTGTAGACTTTACATCGAACCCCAACACAATTGTCAATTACATAAACCAGTACTTCACAAACATAGGTCCGGAACTAGCAAAAAAAATCCAAATAAATAACGATACGCTTGGTCCAAATGACCACGCGACCAATGATGATTTCCCAACCCGCTTTGTTCTTAAAACGATTACAGAGAAAGAAGTTTCTAGAGTAATAAACTCGCTCAAAAACTCTTCATCAACCGGCATTGATGAAATATCTAACAATGTTCTTAAAAAAATTGCCCCTGGTATACTTCAACCATTAACGCATCTACTTAATATTAGCATCCGCCAAGGGGTATTTCCCACCATTCTAAAACAAGGTCTCATTATCCCTATTTTTAAAACTGGCTCCAAACTTGATATTAGTAATTATCGTCCTATTACGTTGCTAAATTCCCTCTCAAAAGTATTCGAAAAGATCGTCAATAATAGTCTCATGGAATATCTGGAAACCAATAACTTAATATCGCCGCGGCAATTTGGATTCAGAAAACATAAAAGCACCAATGATGCTATAGCCACGGTCACTGACCATATTTCTGGCCACCTGGATAAGGGCTTGAAATGTCTATCTGTATTTCTCGACCTATGTAAAGCATTTGATACAATCTCACACAGCAAACTAAAACGCAAAATGTTTAATATAGGTATTAGGAACAAAGAATTAGGCCTCCTCTCCAGCTTCTTATCTGACAGATCCCAATGCGTTAAACTCAATACCACAAAGAGCCAGAATTTGCCCATTAGTTACGGGGTCCCTCAAGGCAGTGTTATAGGTCCAACGCTCTTCCTAATATATATTAACGAGTTATGCAACCTAGATATCGATGCCACTATTGTCAGTTTCGCCGATGACACTGTCCTACTCTTCCAAGCAAAAGATTGGCTTACCGCATATTCCAAAGCGGAGGAAGGAATTCAACAGGTAAAATATTGGCTTGACTCGAACATATTAACTCTAAATGTACAGAAAACCAAATACTTACTGTCTAGTCTCACCAATATCCCAAAGTCAAACCCAGCCCCGCCATTAAAAATACACAAATGTAAAAATTCATCTCTAAACCGAAACTGTGACTGCCCATGCCTAGAGCAAGTAAACATTATCAAATATTTAGGAGTAACCTTCGATACACACCTGAATTGGAAGCAACATATACATAATACTACAAACAAAATCCGAAAATCTATATACTTTTTCAAACAAACACGCAATTTCCTTCACCTAAAACTTTTAAAAACAGTATATTACTCATTGTGCCAATCTCACATCGAATACGGAATTCTAGCCTGGGGTAATGCATATTCCAATGCCCTTGATCCCATCATGAAAGCACAAAAACTAATCATAAAAATAATTCTTAAAATGCCGCTTACTACCAGCACTGATACTATCTTCAATTCCTTCAACGTTATGGACATAAAACAGCTCTACTCAAGATCCATATTACTTAATTTACACAAAAACAACAAAACACCATACAAAGCTACACAAACAATACACAATACCCGAGCCAAAAACAACGAACTTCTCCAAACTCCTTTTTTCAAAACCACCTTCGGGCAAAGACACTCTAAATACATAGCTTGCAAACTATACAATACACTACCAACTACGATCAGACAAAGTGACTCCTTTACAAAATTCAAACAAGATATTAAAAAATGGATTATAAGTATTGGACGCCACACTATCACAAATATCTGTAAAATAAATCACACATAGACATAAATAACTATTCACATACAACCTAACCCATATAAAACAAATGAAAATAATGGAATCCTGTAAAATTTAACCTATAAATAGACTAGGCAGAATTGATTTCATTACTCCATCTCCAACATTTATAAAATAACTCTCTTTAAAAGATTTATTACCCTTCCAATCACCCTTCTGTTTTAATTCTATTCATAATATGTATTTTACCTGAAATATCCTTGTAATTACTATATTCATTTATATACCTGTACGCCTGTCTCGACACAGGTATACCCTAGTGAGACAGGCATACAAATAAAACCATTGTAAACATATTTTATTATAGATAAATAAATAAAAAAAAAAAAAAAAAAGTTCTAAAGTTAGGTAGTTTAATTCAAACACAAAAAGTTTCAATAAAAGATAACACTAGAACAAGAATCATTAAATAATAGCTTTACGATGTGTAGGTATATATTTTTACATGATTGATTAAACAAAAAAAACGCATTACCCATATTATATTTAACAGTTTGTACGTGAAGTCGGAGGGTGAAGGAAATATAAAAACACCAAGGTTTTAGTTTATTCGAAAAGGAAAAAAAATAGTATATGATATTATATATCAAGTGTTGGATTACAACAGCCTCCGGATATGAGCAAGCCTTACCCGGAGCTTTATTTCCTCAGGGCGGCCGGTGGGCGGCCAGCGGGGCGGCCAGTAGGGCGGCTGTACAACCTTCAGAAAACGGCGTAACCTTATTTTTCCCGTCGTACCGATTCTTTTCAGGCCGCGGAATGCTCCGAGGAACTCATAACCAAATTTATATATTACTTTTTAACAAAGGGTCCGGCCGCAGTGACACAATTTATTTTATTTAACCGAATTTTTACACAAAACAAAACAGGCAAACAAAAGTAAGAAAAGGATTCTTTGTGTTTTTGTGCGGTTGTACCCATATTCAGTTGGTTTGTTGTTTTAGGCCGTTAAAATAAATGTTTGAAGGAACAAAACAAACTGTAAACAATATACGCTGGTTAGCCTACCAAAATACTAGATAAGGTTTTTTTAAAAGAATTTTTCACAAAATTTAACATTCGCTAACTTAGAAAAATATTGCGAAGATTCTTATTTTATTATTTTTATTTTCTCGCCAAAGCGATGTAAAAGCAAATTTAATCTACACAGTGTGCTCACAAATAAATGGGAGCTTTATCAGTTACGTAACTCTGAAATAATGTAGAAAAAAGTTGATTTTTTCCCAAGAATTTGTGTTGAAAGTTGAAACCGCGGTCTCGATTGCCGCGGGCCCAGTACAAAAGTAAAGAAATATTTATTTTCAAATAATTTTTTTCCAGTGCGTGTTTCAATATGCTTACGATTTTTGTAATTTCGTAAACAATTTCCGTTGAGTCGACGATTATCATATGTATATACTTTTTTAATCATACATTTTTTTTGCTAAATACCTGGGTATAAATTAAGCTTTTTTATATAAAAAGTAAAAAAGAAAGAATATAAATATAGAATAAAAATTATGCAGATAAAAAAAAATAGAAATAAAAAAAAATGTATAAGAAATATTCTCAAATTAAACAACCTAAAAAAAGTCTATTATGCACTAGTCCAATCATTAATTCAGTATGGAATCATTGGGTGGGGAGGTGCATATGAAAGAATATTTTAAGTTCTATAAAAGTGGTACAAAAAATAATTATTAAAGTAATTTTAAAAAACAACCAACATTCCCTTCAGCACCATTGTTCAAAATTTTCGAAGTACCAAAAATTGAAGACCTCTATAAAAAAGATTCAATATAACAAATATTCAAAGAAAATTTAAATAATTTTTTTTTTACCTAATTTTCAACACAACAAATGAACAATAATTATATTTATAAAGGCATACAATATTTTAATAGTCTTCACGAAGAAATAATAAAAAAAAAATAACAAATTTCGTATCATTCAAGAAAAAGGTCAAATTAATCTTTAAAAAAATTAACAACCATAACATCACCAATCAAAATGTTATAACTTCATTTCATATCATATCAAAAATTAACATCACAACATCCTAGTACTTAAGTTTATATTTATTGTATACTGTAAGTAAAGTGTATGTTATAAAAATGAAATAATTGTAAAATAACTCCTACGTCAAGCTCAAGAGCTAGTACTCTACATTGGCATAGAAATTCATTAAAACATATTTTTCATTAAATAAATAAAAAAAAATAAAAAATAAATATGTACATGGTAAGACTGGTAATATAATAAGTCTGCGTATGTATGATATCAAAAAATCTCCCATAGACAATTTCCAGTCAGTGGGTATTCTTGTGTTTTTAAAGCAGTTAAAATTTACTCGTATATACATTATCTTTGTATAAGATTAATAAGAAATCAGTATTTACGGAATTACAATTCAAACGACATTTTTTTTTCTTTTGTATGAATACTTCACAAGAGTTCTAGCTGCTCCCGTCTGGAGCCGGTGAGTCTATTGCATCCCCAATTGGGGTACGTAGTGAGGTTGAAGGTATTGGGGAAGGGAAGGAAATGGGAAAGAGGAAGGTAAGGAAGTACCTGGCTATTCAGATCTGGTCACCAAACATGGCTAAAGCTATTTCAAGCAACGTTTCAATTCTGAATGGTGGTCTTACACCAGGGCGATACTAAGAGTATCTTCCACTCTGGAACGTGCCGCAAATATACTATATATTATTTTTAATGAATTAAATAATACAAATTAATCAAATAAAATGTATTTGCCTACGCCGGGATTCGATCCTGCGACCTTAGGATTGCGAGTCAAACGCCTTACCGGTAGACCACGCCGGCTACAAGTTAACAAAGGTCAGATGTGACAACAAGTAGATTTTTGTTTCAATGGTATTTATCCATGAATTCATTACATTTTTATATTTGCTGTAGGATTGTATATTTTCACATTTAATTTCTGTGGTCTTATAGAGTGCATTATATATTTTTTGTGAAATACAATACGCACGTCTGAGTGCATGCCTAGTTTTGCACAGTGGTACTTCAAATATATTATTTAACCTATTACTAAATCGATTTTGATTTTGTGTATCTCTACATATTATAAATTAAAGTCCTCCCTTTCGTCTGTCTGTCTGTTCGCGATAAACTCGAAAACTACTGAACGGATTTTAAGGCGGTTTTCACCAATAGATAGAGTGTTTCGTGAGGAAGTCTCTACATCTCTACATATTATAAATTTAAGTCCTCCCTTTCGTCTGTCTGTCTGTTCGCCATAAACTCGAAAACTACTGAACGGATTTTCATGTGGTTTTCACCAATAGATAGAGTGTTTCGTGAGGAAGGTTTAGGTATGTAATTTGTCAAGGATTTGTGTAAATTGGTTGAAACATAACGACAATTGTTAGAAGTGTCGGAAAAAGACGAGCCGCCTGGTAGCTTTCATCGAAAACGCTGCCTAATCCTTTTGGGATATAACAAAACAATGCATGGTGGGATATTCCTCTTTTATAGATCTACAAAAAAGTCCACGAAGGCATAAATCTATCTTTTACGGATAGCTTACTATACCCATTCTATCTTCTAAAAAAATGGTCACGTACATTGCGGTAATTGAAAAGTTATTTAGACAACGTATTTAAATTAACGTATTGTAGTTACCCCAAGCATTTCATGCGCATTATTATAATCATTCACACCATCTCTACGTATTATAAATAAAAGTCCTCCGCGGCATCTGTCTGTCTCTTCGCGATAAACTCAAAGACGGTGGTGGTTATAAAGGTTGGATAACCATCCAGTAGATGACGTTGTGTTTTATTAGCCACAGCAACGCGTGGCCGGGTCAGCTAGTTTAGAATATTTCGTCTAACCTATTTATGTTTTAAACATTGCATAAAGTAAATTCTTCTTATCTCTAACAATTCTACTATGTAGGTAGGTAGGTACTAACACATCCAAAGTTTTTGTTGTGGTGCACTTTACGAATATTAATTAGATCATGTTTTCCATCTTGCGCTAAGCGCAATGGATTTATATACTTATCTTGAAACTAGTTACATTTTCAATCACTGTCTTCCCCTTTCCGTAGAGGGTAACCGGTGCTGTATCCGAAATATTTGACCACGTAATAGAGGAAACACATTTTGCCTATCTAGTCATCATCTGGTATAAAACTGTCCTTAATAACAAACGTTAAATTGTCCAGAAGAGCGTTTTTCTGATTTTGTTAACTTAAAAGACGGAGAGGTTCCAAGGGTTGCGCACTTGAAGTGGAATGACACAAAACAGCGCTATTTAAATATAGCGTTATCTATATATTAATGTTCATTATTATTAATGCGCGTTTTCACCCGCGACAAAATATCCTACGGATATCCTTCAACAAAATATTTACTAAAACCTAACCTAACCAAATTTTACAGGATGTCTGTATTATTTTTGTCCCATTTTATTATTTTTTAAAAATAATTTATTGTCTTTATAAGATGTGTGTATTATTTTCGGCCCTTTTTTGTTGTTCACTTAATTTCTCAATGATCACCATCTGTTGTTGAAATAAGAGACCTTGGTATTACCTTTGACACTAAATAAACTTTTATTAAATAGTAAGGCAATGCAAATGTTGGGATTTATCTTACTAATTTCGAAGGATTTTAATTTTTTTAAAACAATCAAACTTCCATACGCTAGAAGCCAACAGCCTAACTGCCCATACATATCCATATTATGAAAATTCCCTTGAGCGTGTCTAACATAAATTCTTACGTCACATTAATTTTAAATTGGGAATATCCGTTGAAAACATTTATTACCTCTGCCTTTTAAATTTACTGGGACTTGATACATTAAAAGAAAGACGAATTTGTTCAGCCTTATTTAATTTAATTTAAATTTTTAATAACTTGTTGAACTCCCCTGAACTTCTTTCGGTAATATGTTTTCATGTACCGAGTAGATCAGTTCGTCACAAATTACATTACCATTGTAACAATACAGAATCTAATGCTGAATTATATTCCATAATAAATCGCCTGGATATACATACTTGGTAGGTATGTTGTTGATGATGTGATAAATATTGAAAGATTCATCAACGTACAGGCATTATTTAATTAAAGCTGTTTGTCACCGCTTCTCAGTTGGATTATATTCAAATATACTTTGAATGTTTCTACTCTTCATCAATGTTTACTTCTTGAATATTTAAATTTATTTTTATTACGTACTTTATGTAATTATTTTTTTAGTTCAAAATATTTAATATGCATGTTATATCAGGTTTTCTTTTTCTTCATATTTGTATTTATAATAGCTTACTATTTATACTTTATGCTGTCACTTCCATATGTACTTTTGATTTTTTTTTGTCATGAATATATATTTTTTTTAACTATTTATATTCTCTATCCATTTCAAATTAATGTTATTCCTATGTAAAAGCCGTTAATCGGCGTTAATTCATAATAAATAAAAATAAAAAAATACTGCTCATCGTAGAAAAGTACCAATTATTTTGTTACTAAAGTTTGTATAAAATGAGCGGTGAGATACAAGGTATTATAATGTGAGGTACGATACGTAATATAAATACCTAATATAAAAACAAAAATATTTATGACAGTTTTAAATTAGATAGACGACTTGACCAACAAGTTTAAATGAACAATGTAACCATGTGGTAATAATTTAAAAAAAAGTCTTTCCTTTGTCAGAAATTGACGAAACTATGAATGATGAAATAATTATGTCATATATACTATATAATATGTATATAATAATTTTGGTGGGAAGGGACTATTCCACAGACTGATGTGGCAGTATCATACTTTTTAATATAACGTATTCTTAAAATCATTGTTGCAATACATTTCTAATTGTGATTACTTATACTGCTTGTGAATTATTGGGACAGTCGAAGCCACCGACAGAATTTCATTTGGCATTGTGATTGCTTATACTGCTTGTGAATTATTGGGACAGTCGAAGCCACCGTCATAATTTGTTGCACATCAACGACCTTTTGTCATGTGCACCAATTCATTGTTTTGCGGATGACAGTACAGTCCATGATAGCTTTTTGTTTGACAAGCCCCCAAAGGGCTCACAAACTCCAACGGCTCGGAGGGCTTTGAAACAAAGAATGGACGGTTACCTCGCGAGTGTTTTCTCTTGGGGTAAAAATAATCTCGTTGAATTTAATGTTCCAAAGACCCAATCTTGTCTGATTACGTCTAAAAGGGATCGAAATGAAAATCTAGTATCTTTCAACGGTAGCAATCTTCCGAACAGGCCCTCCGTTGATACGCTTGGTGTAACCCTATGTGACCAGCTCAGGTATGGGGGCTCCATCGAAGCCAGAGTAAAGTTAGCCTCCCAAAAACTGGGCATACTGTACAGGACCCGCAGATACTTTAATAGTACAAAACTGCTAACCCTGTACAAATCACAAGTGCGCCCCACGGTTGAATTTGGCAGCCACCTCTGGTCTGGAGCTCCAAAATACTTGAAAAATACCCTCAACTCCGCAAAAACGGGTGGTCCGCTTAATAGATTCTCCCATCTTAACAGATGGATTGCAATCTTTAGAGCACAGGCGTCGGGTGGGAATGCTATCCTTGTTCTACCGGTATTACAATGGAAGATGCTCCGTGGAACTAGCGTCATTGATCCCTTCGGCTCCGGTGCATAGTCGTGAAACACGCCAAACGCGTGCCCAACATTTGTACACGGTTGACATTTGTCACATGAGAACCGGTCGTTTCTTCGACTCGTTCTTGTGTTTAACAGCTCGGCTGTGGAATGATTTGCCGGCCTCTGTGTTTCCTCCTTCCTACAACATGGGTCTCTTCAAGACCAATGTTCATTCCTTCCTCGACGCAAAAAAAACCCTCCACACAGGAAATTATTTTCCTCAGGGCCTCCTGTGTGGAGTTAATGTAAAAAAAAATAAAAAAATAATTGCGTTTGGCATTGTGATTGCTTATACTGCTTGTGAATTATTGGTACAGTCGAAGCCACCGTCATATTGCATTTAGAATTATGATTGCTTATACTGCTTGTGAATTATTGGGACAGTCGAAGCCACCTTCATAATTGCATTTGGCATTGTGATTGCTTATACTGCTTGTGCATTATTGGGACTAAAAACTAAACCAACGTCACCATTAATAATATTACTTTTAATTCTAAACTAACTATCTCATCATGCCATTTCCCCGCAGGGGTAGGCAGAGAGGACGGACCGCTAAACAACTCGATCTTGGCACACTCCTTGCCTCGTTCACATTCATACATCGTCTAATACATGCTCTTCTATTATTACGACTCTTCACATAGCCCGATCAAGTATCTGATTCACTTGGTCGTGCTATGTCTTCCTCGGGCGCCCCCGACTTCTTCTACCTTTCACATTTGCGTCATACACTCCTTTCCTCGTTCATTCGCTATACATGCCCAAACCATCTGAGCGTCCCTTTCTTAATCTTACTCATTACGCTTATATCAGCGTTGCATTCTTCGCGGATCTCCACATTTCTTACACGATCGTACTTGGTTTTATCACACATACGCCTCAGGGATCTCATTTCAACAGCATTCAGTCTACTTTGGTCCTTCCTCTGCCAGTTCCATGCCTCACTGCCATGCATCATGGTAGGTACCAGTTTCACTACATTTCATATTAATGTCACTTTTTTATTTATTTAATACAAACGGCATAAGTATGCCATAAACATTAATTACATGTCACAAATTCATATTCAAAATATTAGTAATGGTAAAACAGTGTATGTATAACAGTTAATTGTGACGATACATTGGGAAGTGACACCAGAGATACATTTACATGCAAAAAAATGTACATGGAGTTTTGAGACCACCTTGTATACATGGTCTTTTGAGTATACATGGTACACCACACATGGTATACCACAAGTATACATGGTCTTTTGAGACCACCTTGAATTACGTCTTTTAATACGAGTTTATTTAGCATCAAATACCGGTGATTCTTTATACTTTTCTTCCGCACGAGCTGGTGACACACGAGTAGCATAAAGTAGCTAATGGATAAAACTAAATGATTCCACCACGAAGGATATAACAAAGGCTTTCCATTCCAGAAGCTTAGAACCATCCTTCAGATACTAAGTATCCTTTTAAAAAAGGAGCCTTTGGCTCGGCGCTTGGATGCGAGCCAAACTTACAATAAAAAAACATATTCCGCGATTCGAGGAAGCTTTAGGAGCTCTGTCATTTGTCACCTCGCCCCAGATCGACGGTTGCCAGGATTTTCAGGGGGGCTAAGAATACCAGGTACTTACTGCCGGGTTGTATCCGCTACCCGCCGCGCGGCGCAAGGAGTCACGAATGAAAATAACATCTTAGAGAAGTTAAAAAATGAATAGCGAGTGGCCTGGTTCGTTTGAAATCGTCACCTCCAAGGAAAGGAAATGATTGAGTCACGGAATTTTTTGTGAGGCAGTTTAAACGGTTTACAGAAAAAAAATGGAATTCGTTTATATCACGCCGAGAAGCATTGAAGTTAAATAATAATGCTTTTTTTAAAATTGTTAACTTCGTGGAGCTATACTATTCTAACCGCAAAGTAAGAAGTCTGTTTGTTTGTTTGAAGTTACTGAAGCAACACGTAATGTAGAGCAATGAGGCTCTGGTTTTTTTGTTCGTGGAATATTTAAATTTTTAAGTAAGAATGAAAATGATTGTAATAATTGTTTAATTAACGATTAATGATAGCAACTCTAGATTACTTTGTCTTTCTCTATTGCAATAATGGGGTTAAATATTTAATTAATTAAGTTTGTGTCAATAAAGTAATGTAATTAAAACATTGTCTAATTCATAGAAACATTAGTTCTGAAAGAAGGACGTTAAGTGATATTATTTGATCACGGTTTAAAATGTCGGATTGTTTTTCTAACAAAGAATGTAGGGCTGTATTATTATAATTATATTTATTCTTGATAAAATCGAAATAGCTCGGTGTACTGCAATATTTAGTATTTTTTATATGCTATTTTTAAGGTGGAATCTAAAACTTAACTTAATCTGTAGTTTGTAAAAGGTAAAACTTGAAGATAACAATATAATCCAGCCTTACTTATAATCATGTTTTAAATTTTACATAACTGATAAACAAATTTTTACCACACATAAATGGTTTTTCTGTGGTCTAAAATTTAAAAAATATTTATTAGTAAGGTGTTAACTATTATTGTTATCTTGACCCTCTCGTAGGCAATGGAATGCATATTCTCTCGAAAGCTAATGTTTTTTGAAGTGAAAACTTCTTTAGAACCATTGTGATTTGAAACTCGATGAAACGGAAACGACCGACACTAAAAAGAGACAAACACACACATCTATAGGATTTAGCCTGCGAGAGAATGAGATAGCCTAATCGGTGTTCTCTTTGTGCGTAGATACGTAGCCTATCGGCCATCTCTTTGAACAGTGCTTCGTAGAATAAAATATAAAACAATTTTTAAAGTTGGTAACAATATTATAATAAATAAACCCTACAATAATTATCCTATTACTGATACTTTGCATTCCTCTCATTCTCCCGAATTTTAGTTTTCTGAAGGTTTCACTTCCACCGCGTGTGAATTGCATACATGTTTTTTACTAAGTAATTTGTTATTATCATTAATTTGGAGTTTGGTAATAAAAATTACATTTAGCTATTTACTCATATTTTAAATATTTACTTAATATTTAAAGCTTTAAATTTTTTCTTTGTAAGAGAACCACGAAAATCACAAGCTGTAGATACGATTGTGAGCAAAGAATAATAATTACGAAAGTTTTTTCTTCAATTGTGAAATAATCTTTAGACAATCTGAAATTAACTCTGAAATCACAATAATATTAAATGTTTTTGATATCTATGTACATTAAAAAAGAACGTCAACAGTCGACATTCCTGCTGTCAAAGTGGGACTAAAATATTCATAAGTAACACGAGACGTGTCTCGTTACAATTTTTTTGTTTATTTCATTTTCTTCAGAAATTTGACACATTTCAATGTTTAACGGACGTGAAGAGTCAAATGTGTTTTGTGTCGATAAGAAATAATATTTGTTCATATGAAGCGGATACTTTGTGATGTGACATTATTAATTTAAAATAAAACAATAACTTTGTAAACACCACTTTTAATTTTTATACTTTTTGCCGACTGGGTTTCGCTACAACCGTTACTTGTTCATATGAAGCGGATAGTTTGTGATGTGACATTATTAATTTAAAATAAAACAATAACTTTGTAAACACCACTTTTAATTTTTATACTTTTTGCCGACTGGGTTTCGCTACAACCGTTACTTGTTCATATGAAGCGGATACTTTGTGATGTGACATTATTAATTTAAAATAAAACAATAACTTTGTAAACACCACTTTTGATTTTTATACTTTTTGCCGACTGGGTTTCGCTACAACCGTTACTTGTTCATATGAAGCGGATACTTTGTGATGTGACATTATTAATTTAAAATAAAACAATAACTTTGTAAACACCACTTTTGATTTTTATACTTTTTGCCGACTGGGTTTCGCTACAACCGTTACTTGTTCATATGAAGCGGATACTTTGTGATGTGACATTATTAATTTAAAATAAAACAATAACTTTGTAAACACCACTTTTGATTTTTATACTTTTTGCCGACTGGGTTTCGCTACAACCGTTACTTGTTCATATGAAGCGGATACTTTGTGATGTGACATTATTAATTTAAAATAAAACAATAACTTTGTAAACACCACTTTTGATTTTTATACTTTTTGCCGACTGGGTTTCGCTACAACCGTTACTTGTTCATATGAAGCGGATACTTTGTGATGTGACATTATTAATTAAAAATAAAACAATAACTTTGTAAACACCATTTTTAAATTTTATACTTTTTGCCGACTGGGTTTCGCTACAACCGTAGCTTCATCAGGGCAGTATAATACTCTACTAACATTAGGTTACATGTGTGTTATAATATATAATTTACCAAAAATGGGCTGGACTCGTCAAGTGCAGGAGGAAGAAGGCATAGATGGAGAATTGAGAAGGGAACGGACTTGTTCTTTATCAATAGGGAACAATCTTAGTATGGGACTTTTATTTAAATTTAGTTGGTTATTAACTACCTTACTATAAGTGTTTATGGCTTTTCTAAGTTCAAGTGTCTCTAAATTGTCCAACCTTACAGCGATATTGTTTTTATGAATAAGTTTGGCGCCGGAGTTTTTGTTAAATTTATGGTCTTTATTCAATGCAGCGACTGCCCAGTTTTTTATATTGGTAAAACAGCACGCAACATAAACACCCGTGTCAAAGAACATCTTAGATGTTTACACAGCTCTGGATTTTCAGAATTTGCAAACCACGTGATCGAAAAGGACCATAAATTGGGAGATTGGAAGAAAAACTGCTCACACAATTAATGTATGCCCCCCTATTATAAGTTTGACTCTACCTGAACAACTCGTGAACAAAGGAGTCCATGAATGCCGGTGTCTTGTTGAATTTACAGTATTTGTTCGGGCTGCACATTATCACACACACAATCCATATTCCAAGTTTTATGAAAGTTCTATTCAAGTCCTGTTATTATTTAATCATAGATTTCAAAGTACTTCTGTTTCAGCAGAACTTAAATAGGACTTGTGTAACAGCAGAACTTGTATATTAACTATGATAATTGATGAATTGTTCTAATTCTGTGAAACAATCCGTCCTTAGTCAAAAGATACTCCTACAAGTCCTAAACACAGATGATACATGTAGATTGTAGATGAACAATATATTTTGTATTTTTAACATTATAGGATATGCCCAAAATTGGAACTGATTGTGGTAACGATTTTGACAGGCGATTTAGAAGTAGATACTAAAATTATTTTTTTAAATAATCTTATATATAAAAATCTCGTGTCACGGTGTTTGTGGTCGCACTTCTTCGACTTGACCGATGACCGACGACCGACTTGATTTATGAATTTTTGATATATATTTGGTAGGTATGAGAATAGGTTTTAAAATATATTTCATACCGCTAGGTGATTAAGGTGAACCTATCCAGAAAAAAAATTGCTTTCGACAATTTTTTTTTTAAATATTTTTTATTTGGCATCAAAAGATACCCATAAGCCCAAAATTTCAACCCTCCCACCTTCACCCTCCCATTTTTTAATCGCGATTTTTGTATTTTTGTATGAACAAATTTAACCGTCTTTCGTGTTTCAAACAGAACGAAATTATTTGTTATTATTTATTAATTATTTTGTTTAATGACAGATAGACGTCCGCCTCATCGAACTTTCATCCACACATGCGCAAGACATTCACGGAATCATGTCATCGAGCTTATTTGTGTTGGCTAAAGACAGACTGACAAAAATATCGTTCACTCAATTGCTCTTCGAAAATCATATTGATTTTCTTTATTTCATTTTCCTACATCAGTTAGTGTTTTTTTTTTGTTTTTATCGGCGGTCATCGTCTACAGCGCTCCATTCCCCTTTCTGTCATAGATCCCATCCCCACACACTTACAATACATTCGTTATTTTTTATTTAACAACCAAAATATTCAATAGAAATAATTTATTTGGCAGAACAACGTTTGTCGGGTCAGCTAGTTATTCTATATTATAAAGTGTGTATTCTTTGTTAAATTTTTTGACAGATGACGAAATTTTTCAACTTTACCTACTAAAGGTAATTCATTCGAAGGTAAATTTTTGTGGCATTTTTTTTTAAATAAATACTTTCAGCTTCATAAATCCTGCAATTGTATCTGGTGCTAAGCGGGGATTGTGCTAATATTAATATAAATACCTATATATAATCGAAATTGCCTCAGAGAGACGGTATTTGAAGAGCTGCTTCCGTGTGCCAAATATCACGTTTTCTCAAGTAGGTAGCTGTAACTTTTTAAATTAATTTATGAATAAGCCGCCACATGCCGCTACACTTTAAATATGCACAGATTTTGAAAAGCACACTACTTTTAAACTTAGTTACCACAAAAACCATCGGTTTCAGTCGGGACGGGTGGAAAAATATGTATTTTAAATTTACATAAAAAAATATATATTGTACGTAATTTCTCGTTACAGCTGACATTTCATATTACATTATTTAGCATACTGGACATTTTTCAGAGTGCCAATCGATAAATATTAAAAAAAATATTGCCATATCGTAAAGATCACACATATTTGAGGAAGGAACTAGTATAGTGCAATTTTCATGTTCTGAATAAATAAATAATTTTCCCGGGTTCTTGAGGTGAGGTTTGTTCACGTCTTAGTGGCCGAAACGTCTGCCCACCTGCAGCGTGGGCAGGATCAAGAGAGAGTGGTTGAGGAAGATCTTTTATTCTGCCTCAGATAGACGCATACATTATCCCTGAACAGCATGGTTTCAGGAAAGGAAGATCCACTGAAACCAATCTGATGGTTTTCACCGACTATGTTGCCAGGTCCCTAGACAGTGGATACCAAGTAGACTGTTCGTATCACGACTTCTCCAAAGCCTTTGATACTGTGAATCATGATATCTTACTCATAAAACTTGCCCAAATAGGTTTTTCCCTTCGGATGTTAAAGTTTTTCATAAGTTACCTCAAGAACAGGAAGCAATTTGTCACCCACGGAATCTTCCAATCTGCTGTGTTTCTTGTTTTTTCAGGGGTTCCCCAAGGATCGATCTTAGGGCCTCTTCTCTTTTCTATTTTCATTAACGACATTGCTGGAGTCATTCGTTTTTCTCGCTTTCTGTTGTTCGCTGACGATCTAAAATTATTTCTTCTAATAAGAAATATTGAGGACTGCCTGCGCCTTCAAGCTGATGTTGATAACATTTCAGAATGGAGTCAACAAAACCAGCTTCATTTCAATGTCTCGAAATGCGTTGTTCTGACTTTTACCAGAGCATTTAGTCTCACCTACCACAGGTACACTATGCTCGGTCATAATCTCAACCGAGTTTCGAATATAAAGGATCTTGGGATTATGTATGAAAATAAGCTGACATTTCGTCCTCATATCGAAGGGGTTTGCCAGTCGGCCTTAAAAATGTTAGGGTTTGTTCTCCGAACCGTCAGAGTTTTTCGGGATACCCGTGCTCTGAGGATTTTATATTTCTCCCTAGTCCGCAGTAGGCTGGAGAGTGGTTCGCTTATCTGGAATCCTCATGAGGTGGGATGATCCCTCATGTTGGAGAGGGTTTAAAAAAAGTTTCTAAGATTTCTCTATATGAGGGAGTACGGCCACTATCCATGGCTCTACCCGACGAACTTTCTTCTGGGCATGTTGGGACTCCACTCCCTGCAACTCAGAAGGGAGGGGTACACTGCTACCCACTTATTCAGACTGCTGCGTGGCTATATTGAGAATTCAGCCATTCTGGAGCGCGTGAGTCTCTATGTTCCGGATGACTATCTTAGACAACACCAGCATAGATTATTCTATCTTCCTGCCTGTAGAACTAACCTGCCAATGGTTCTCCCGGTAGGAAGGAGTATATTGCTCCTGAACCAAATCTCCTCCGAGATTGATATATTTGGCGTCAGTGAGGAGAGGTTCAAAAGTGAAATTCTTTTGATTCTTGAAAGAGTCTCTCCTCATTGACGAGATCTTTCACCACTGCCTGAAATTTTTTCTTGATGTTTCTTTTTTATGTATAAATATTTATAAAAATTTATCTTTTTTGTATACTATTTATATGTACAACGTAAGTTCTTATATGTATTAAAACTAAATTTGTAATGTGTAAGAAATTAATAAAAACATATTATTATTATTATTATTATCCCCCAGCTAGTATCTCTCGACCCATTGCCTTGAACCGCAGTTGAAGGGATGGATTCATATGTCCGTCCTTATACCTATTTTCTTCCTAAAACTTTTTCTCCTCCCTTTCATTACAAAAATCCTCCACACAGCATCCCCTAAGGTGACATAGGCCCTGAGGGAAATTATTTTACTCCGAGCCTACTGTGTAGAGCTGACGTAAAAAAAAACTCAACAATGTGTGGAAAAATAAAAATAACGTTGAATTAATCTTTTTTATTATTTGAGGTTTCCGGTAAATGTCGCACTTCCCTTAATATTATGAATGACCTCCGAAAGGACCGTTTGACAATAGCCCTGATTTAACACAGTCCCTCTTGGACGTATCGGTAGGAGACATCCAGGGCCGTACCTAAGATTTGTGCAAGGTACAAAAAGTTTTAATGGTGTGGCCTCCCAAACAAAGTTTGTTTTTGGAAGTATCTTAATCTGAAATCCAATAAAGTAATCAGCTTACACGGAGCCGTAACGGTCGTACATAAAAGCATTTTTGAGGTGGGTATGGGTACCGCCGCCCCGGGAACCATTTATTGGATAACCAACACCTTTGCCGTTGGTCACGCCAAGTGGTTCACTACATTTGGTGACTTAGCAGCCCGGGTTCATGGGGTGAGGTTTGTCCGGGTCTTGGCGGCGGATGCGTCTGCCCACCAGCTGCATGGCAGGCAGAATCGAAAGTGTGGTTGAGGGAGTCCCTTTGACTTCTCCAGCAATACTCTTTCGGAACATGCAATGGATTCATACGTCCGTCACTCCTGGACACACTGACCCCCAGATTACTACAAACCTCTTCTTTTCTCTCCTTTTCTTTCTCAGAACGTTCCCTCCACACAGCATTTCCAAATATGACAAAGCCCCTAAAGGGAATTATTTTCCTCGGGGCCTCCTGTATGGAGCTTATGTAAAAAAAAATTGTAACAAGGTGTGTGCACCCTTTTACATACCCGTATTTATGGTTTCGATGTGTGCCACCTCCAGTACTTGCTCATTGACAATTGTGCATGGTCAGAGTTCCATCCTTGGAATATTTTTGAGTTAAACTGTTGCCAAACCTGCAAACAGGATTCAAATCTCGAGAATTCTAATGAAGCTCATTCTTTGTGCGGCAGCCCAGAGCGTTGGGCGACCCTCTCGACACCTACTGACATACACGAATCGACTTCAACACGCAATGATCGTGATCTTTGCAGTGACAGGTGACTCGCCATCGTTGGAAGATTGAAGGTCATCCCGGGAGGATTTTTGGCATCTGAAGACATCAACCTGTCCTGCATTGTATCTGGACGGAACTTTTGGCTGGTAGCTAATGTTCTGCAGACGTTCCAATTTTCACGATGTGAGATTCTTTTATCAAATCTACGCGACAAGTTTTCCTATCTATTTATATAAAAATCAAAATACGCTTGCTTCTATGTAATCGTATATAAGTTGTTTGTATTGCTATATTAAGCGTAGAAAATGTTTGAAACTTTCATTATACCTTCTGTCCACCTTCGTGAAGGTTTCTGGATTATTACAACCACATTACAATACATCTGAAAAGTTTTTTAATCATTACAAAAACTTTAACGAAACTGTCAAAAATGTAACAATTTGAGATTCACATTTTGTAAATTCAATTTTCGAACAAACTCTTTAAATTAATGAATTTACTTGAGTTACTATGTAAGTAAAATTATAGGCATTTTAAATAGGTACCTGCGATAGGTACCAAATTTGATTGAGTGTTATTATAATATACATAAATGAATATTTGTAATGTATGAAAATTTGAATAAAAAAATTGTAATAGGTGGCACGCGAGCGGTTTGAAAACTGAATGTACTGAGACTGAATATATGGAACGCGTGAGGGAAAGGGGATATGGGAGGAGAAGGGGCGGCGGAAGTGGAACGGGACGAATAGGACAGGACACGCAAGGAGAAACAGTTTATTTATTAAGTAGCATTGCAACGCATGCCAGGAAATCGCTTGTGACCTATACAATCTACAGCTATCCTACTACTTATTACGGTATCATCATCAACTTAATTACTTAAGCAATTCCCCTTTGCCAGTCAGCGTTTAGATTCAGGATGTCCTCTTATTAATAATATAATTTTGTTTTTCGAATACCTTATTTTGATATTATATAAAAAAAAACTCAATCCATGCAGATGCATTTGCCCTTAGTATGAGCAATGTGGACTCCCACATTGCTCATAATAATTTATATTATTCAATTTTTCAATAATTTTATTATCATTGTTATCATACAAAGTACATAAATGTCGAACGGCCACTGCGGTTCAATTTCTTGTACGATAATATTCTTCAGAACAACTTCAGTCTAAATTCGTAATTAAAATATTAGTAATTACTCCGTTTCCAAAATTTACGGTTGGGCTTATGTCAAACCATAGAAATAAGAAACGGTAGACTTACCGTAACACAGCTGAGTCCTTTCGACGAGCTCGAGGCAAAGCACGTGACAATCATTTGGTACCAGCAGAGTGCCAGCGTATCTCGAATGGGATGAACGATATCGAAGATTGAAATAACCAGACCTAACGTAGAAAATAAAAGTTCGCTAAAGTAAGATATCGGTTTACAGCACAGTCCATTGTGGGACTGATTCTGTGCTAATCGATTAAAACTATAACATTGGATACAAAGACATTCCGTCTGAATCTGGGATGAACTCTTTAATAAAATAAATAAATAATTCTTTGGTTTCCATGATGCATTCCTCCGTGGTATTATTTTATGTTGCTTAAGGCTCCGCAACCGGGCCCGAAAAGAAGAAGATGTAGAGATACGAAATATGAATGTTAGAGGAGAGCGCTAACATTTACATTGTCTTAAACAGCATTTAAAGAAACATTGTGATTTTCAACCTTACCGGCATGTCTATGGTGTGTTTTGATTGTGCTTCAAACATATTTTGTGAATAAAAAAATTGCGTTCGGTCTGCGCGTCCGGAAGATGCGGCCCTGTAGGCGGTCACTTACTGTACTAAATAAAGAGACGATGATAAATGCGAGTGAGACTCTTTCATCCATGGAGGAAGACGGATGGAGCGCAATGTAAACAGAAGAGGGGGCAACAGGAAATAGGTGATCGCCTCTGATGAGGATGATGTATCGGTGTGACCAGTGATAAGAGGGTGTGAAGGAGGAATATTATTTATCTCAGGGGATGCGATGGTATATTGTAACGTAAAGGTAGGTACCCAACCTAGAGCCAGATGGAATGTTTTCAGTAGGCTGTTTACATTTCTGCGGTGGAAAATCCCAGGCATAGTTATTATTAAAAAAATCTGACGAAATTCAAATCATTTGAATTTCAACCACCTTCCCCACATTTCACACTGCACTAGGGTTAACCTTTTACCTAACACCCTTTTAACAATTTCCAATAATTCTTTATAGATTTTTGGTTTTATAATACTATGTACATTCTATGATAACCTATTAATATATTTTTTTTAGATTTTTGGTTTTATGACACTATGTACATTCCATGATAACCTTTTAACAAATACCAATAATTCTTTTTAGATTTTAAGCGTACGGCGTGGCAACAGACATGCACTCGAAGCCGGGTTCTGAAATTCAACCACGCAGACGCTCACGTACTAATACTATTCGATTCGATGAGATACTAAGCGAATAAAATAGTTCCGCTTTTTTACCTATAAGCTAGTGAATAGATTTAAAAAAAATTAAGGGTTCTATCGAAAAAATGTTTATTAAATACTAAAATACACAATTTGGAAATTTATTTCTGAATAATAATACCGTCCAAATGTAAACCCTCACGTTCGCAGCATTCATTTAATCGAAGAGTAAAATTTCTTATGGCTCGCCAAGTAGGCTTCGTGATGGCTGCCGTTTCGTGACAGATATTTTCTTTTAATTGCAGCATCAGGGAAGTCGGATGAGATAACCCCACAGGAAAAAGTCCATAGGGATTAGGTCAGGACCACGAGGAGGCCAATTTATGTCACATCTCCTGGAGATCAATTTGCCAGTGAAAATTTCACGAACTCATGGCAGAGACGTATTGGACGTATGTAATGTTGCCCCGTCTTGCTGGAACCATGTTCTTTGGTTATAGCCAGTAAGTTTGCAGGGGTGCAGCATTAGGTCTTTGTGCAAAATGCTGTATAACAATGATCTATGCACATTTAAAGCACTTGAGCGCTTCCGAATCGAAAAGTTTGTGTCGTCACGAAAATACTGATAAACACTCTCTACGTTTTCTACCCATTTTTTGACCCATTTTCGAATGAGGGGAATGCTTGGCGCATCATTGAATTGACAAAAACCTCAAATATTGCAGAATCTTCTACGCGCTACAGTCGCCGAATCACCATTTTTGTAAAACTCACTCACGCACAACGCGCGGTCGCTGCCGAGAAATGTTTCACAGCGACTAAATTCCCAAGAGCCAGACTACTGATTGACATACCCCCCGCGCCCCTCGGAAAAGTTGCGTTCACACAGAAAGCTAAACAAATATCAACTTTCTTTTGGGACACCCTGTATATGGATATATTTTAACATTCGCTCCATATAGGAAATAGCCCATAGGAAAAAAGAATGCTTCGGGGCGAATATCATCTTTGGGGATACTGTTTGGAAGATATTTTTAGGGAAAGGAAGGACAGGAAGTTTTGGGAAGAAATAAGGTTTGAGGGGTGGATAGAAACCTGGGGGGTCAATGGCCAATAAATCCATCCCACCCACTGGGATGCAAGGCGATGGTTCGAGAAACTCCTGGAAAGGTCTAAGTTAATTCTCCCCCAACCAGTTTTTTCCGAACCGGAAAAGACTGGTTGAGGTAGACTTTTCCCGAACTCATTTTAAATATAAATCAGACCTTGGATCATCAGCCAATACAGATCTAACCTCAAAGATTTTAAAACAAATTTATATGTTTGCATTTAGAAAGCTACTTTGATGGTTGTCTTATACGTAATGTAATATTGTGTTGTTATTGTTTGTATATCTGTTGTAAACCGGTCATATTATTATTATAAACTGCGTCTGCTCTCAACACAGGACTTCCTAGTAGGACAGGAATAGCACACCAATTGTAATAGAATTAATAAAAATGAATAAAGAAAAAAAACTATTAAAATCGTGTTTTCTTCACAAAGGCACCGGATTCTCAAAACTATTGTTTGAGTGAGCTCAAGTTTGTCGTGTAAATGTATAGGACCTTTCTTTGTTAAAATTTTCTCACCGTGATCTTTCACGTGTGTCAGCTTTGTAACTATTTTATAAGAAAGTAAAAAATACAGGAGCAAATAAATAACATTCAACAACAATGCGAAGATGAGACTTATTATCCCCCGTTATTTATTCGGGCGGAAAATCCTCAAAAACTTCAAGAGCCTTAACCCCAGGTTACAAAGCCTCGTCGAATGGACTACGCTAAAACCAGTTGTGTAATGTGGTTTTCTGTTTGTATTCAATCTCACTCGTCCGTTAGTAAAAAGGTGTAACTTTATTGCACCAACGGTTTATCAAGCACGCCCGTAGTCGAATCGACGAAGGTTTGCAATGACTTCACTTTATTCACGTGCATATTTCTATCGGGTTTTCTGTTCGGCATTAGCAATTATTATTTCCACATGACGGTAATGGATTCTGTCCTACAATTGTGTAAACATTATTTAAACTAAATAAAAATCGCCAAAGATGGCATAGGCCCTGTCATTTTTGGGGATGTTATAAATAACTATCTGGAGTTAATGTAAGAACAATATAATAATTTGCTTTCCTATAACTATTATTTGTAATACAATTAATGAGTTTAATTAAACAAATATTATCTTCAATGAAGACCAGCACAAAAAAATCCGTCAACCTTTTTGTTATGTGAAGTTTGGAAATTTTTCATGTTTTAAACAGTTGAAAAATTTCTTCCGGGAAATTGAGAAAAATTGCTCTGAAAATTTGCCGGGAAATTGTATCAAAGTTTTTGAATCTGAGAAATTGTAGTTATTTTTCTTTTTGACATTTTCTAATCGGGGTTGCTGTTTTTGAAAATAAAGGAAAGCGCCGCTTCCGTTTACAACAATCTAAAATTCACAGTCTTTACATTCATACTTACCCAAGGCGTGTAAGGTGTCTTATATACCTTAGATAGATTAAAACACGACTGTTTTGGAACAACAGTTGTTACTGATTTCTGGTCGGTTGTAAGTATTATCATTATTTTTTCAACGCGTAGCCTAATCGACGATGATTTGTAATCCAGGGTTAAAAAGATAACCGAGCCGAGCTGTAATACTTCAAGGTAGGGGGAGATAAATTTCCGTTTTGAGAAAATGAACTAATTCATTATAGTTTTTCCGAGAAGGATCGTAAGTTTGTTTTGCGTAAATGATAACACACCGTAATACCCTAAGCCACCTTTATACTTTTTCTTTTTATGGATGAAAGCAAAAATAAAAACAAAAAAAAACTGGAAAAACTGGCTGCTGGTAAGTTATCAAATTAACAATGGGAGTACTTGATTATATAAAGCGAAATTTCTGTTACAACGATTCCGCTGAAAGTGAGTTTTTTTGGCTTCATTTTATAATTTTTTTCTCCATTATTTAAGAGGGTATAACCGGAAAAAACCGGAAATACGTCATTTTAAAATCAAATTTTAGACTATTGACTCTTTTCCATATAAAAATTGATTTCGAAAGATTGTTTTTTTTTAATCTAGTAAACGCATGTTTTAAATTTTGAGAAAAAAATGTTTATTTTTAGTATAATAATGTTATTCAATAGGTCGTTGGCAGATTTGTTAAATTTTTAAACGAAAAATCTTATTTTACAAGACATATTTCACACCGTGTTATCATACATTATTGAAAATCAATTCGTTATCTAGTAAACATATTTCAAAATTTTAATTTTAGTTCAAATAAAATCATTAAAAAATATATCTGAACACTTATTTATGTCGAAATTTTTTCTATCTATTTACAAAAAGTACATAATTTTAGTAGTTTTATCATCACGCCTGGTTAGGCATTACAATATGTTTATTTTGTTTCTTCGAAAATTTAAATAAATATATATTAATATCACAAAAGTGGCAGTAAGGTACTCTTTGGATATAACAGAGACACCTGATGGTTTGAAAATAGAATTCAAAGAAGTAAATAACTGACATCGTCTGTTTTATGAAAATTTTCTTGTCATTGTGAAAACTTACTAGTTGTGTATTAATTGACAACTAACTACTTGTGCAAGTTTCAAGTCATAAAAGGATTGCACTGATTGAACTTAACTATTGGATTAAATTACGTAGGCCTTCAAGCTACAAGAACTACGAGTACAAAACAAGGTTGGTGGATCTGTTATTTTCTCTGGATTTTTCTTTGTGCCATTCTTTGTGATATATTTGTCCGCGCAAGTAGATTTTCAAAATCATATATTTGGATATTAAGCCCAGAGGGTCTGGGGTTATTTACACACCTCAGGCTTGCATATTATAATGCATAATTAACTCCTTTCAGCATTTTTGGAAGGAGGTATAAATTAAAGCAAATTTGGAATGAAATAAAATCAATATTGAGTTATGATTTTAAAAAGCCGGGGGTAGAATAATTAATCTTTCTCATTGGAACCGCCCTGCACGATAGTAAGAACGTAAGATCGTAAGAAATGTGGATTTTCGGCCGCTGGCTGGTTAAAGGCCCTTAAGTGTAATGTTTAAAATGCATGCTTCTTATAAATAGTAGAAGCTAAGACACTACGGAAGACGAACAAACTTTTTATTTATATACTAGTTTTGTTGCTCCGACTGCTTGAGATTTTTTGTTCCCCTTTTTTAAATATGGCAACCAGGTTAGTGTTTTGACGAATAAATTAATATATCTACCCTCCGTGGTTATTAATGGAAATGACGGTGCGAGCTGAACATATTTTATTTATTTCAGATGCAAAAAGACACAATAAGTGTAAAAAAGGCAAGTTCAAGATTCAGATTTATTATTTTCTAGTAGGGACTGCTGCACTTAAAACAATAGACGAAAAAATTATTTGATGGGTAGTAACTATTAACAAAACTGTACAAGGTAAGCTTTTGAGGCATAAGGAATAATAATTGTCGTACAGCAAATACTAATATGTCAGACGTCATTTATTTATTTGTTTATTAAGGCATACACGACGGCCATTTGACGGCCGGCGTAGTGCAGCGGTAAGGCGCTTGACTTGCATTCCGAAGGTCGCGGGATCGAATCCCGGCGTGGCAAATAAATTTTATGTGATTAATTTGTGTTTTTCACAATTTATTCATTTAAAATAATATATAGTATATTTGCGGCACGTTCCAGAGTGGAAAGAGTGTTCTCAGGATCGCCCTGGTGTAAGACCATCATTCAGAATTGAAACGTTGCTTGAAATGGCTTCTGCCGTGTTTGGTGACCAGATCTGAATAGCCAGTTACTTCCCCACCTTCCTCTTCCCTATCTCCTTCCCCTCCCCACTGCCTTCAGCCTCACAACATACTCCAATTGGGTATGCCATAGTCCCACTGGCACCAGACGGGAGCAGCTGGGACTCTTGTGCGGTATTCATGTAAAAAAAAAATACACAGTAAATTATAATTCAAGTTATAAAGTACTTATTAAATTTTTACATGGTTATGTACCTATTACGTTAAGTCCATAGAATGTCATTTGGTAGTTTCGCCGCCTGACATGTGAACGGGTTTTAACACTTAATTATTGAATGTACAAGTAATAATAATAAAAAGAAAGAAAAGGGGGGGGGGGGAGATAAAGAGAAATTAAAATTAAAATTAAAAGAATTTAAAGTCAAAAATTACATTTTCACTAATTGTGATTGACTGATTAAGGTTTAGTGAAAGGTTAAATAGTTTTAAAATTTATAATATGTAATTATATCACGCCAAGAAATTTAATAAATTAGTGTTGTTTGTTTGCAAGGAATCATGGAAAATGTCAAAGTGTAGTAATTTTTCGTAGTGGGTATAAGCTGTGATAGCCTGGGTAATTGGTGAGTTACTTGCTGCATTAGTGTTGTTAGCTTCAATATAAATAGGGAAGTGTGCCTGGTACGCCACATTGGGATTTATAGAAACAACAGATCTTGTATTTGTATTTTTGTTGTATTTCTTGAGTAAATGTTTCGAAAATTTATTCTGTTTACTTTCTACTAAATCTATGTATACCTTATATTGAGGATTCCATACCGTGGACGCATTTTCTAGTGGACTTTTTTTTTACACAGGAGGCCCTGAGGAAAATAATTTCCCTCAGGGTCTATGTCATCTTTGGGGATGCTGTGTGGAGGGGTTTTTTTTTAAGGAAAGGAAGGAGAGGAGAGTTCTGGGAAGGAAAGGGGTTTAAGGGGTGGGTAGGAATATGGGGTTCAGTGTGTCCAGGTCATCGGCCTCCAAGACCTAGACAAACCTCACCCCATGGGCCCGGGCACCCCTGCTAAATCACCAAACGTAGCGAACCACTTGGGGTGACCTGTGGCAGAGGTGTTGGTTATCCAATAAAGGTTCCCGGGGCGGCGGTACCCATTCCCGCCTCCCAAATTGGAAACTCTGACCAATGAACAAAGCAACATTTCTAGAGTCTTAGCACTTTTGAAAACTTTACATATTCTTAATAGGAAACCTAGCATCTTGTAGGATTTTGATATAATTTGTTCGATATGCTTATCAAAAATTAATTTTCTGTCTAAATAAACATGCATAATATTATGTTGGCTGCATGAATAAAAAGTTTCATCATGCTGCCTGCGTGAATATTTGAGTACCTCACTATATTCCCAACTGCCTTTAACCAGTGCGAATATGGCAACCCAATTTGGTGTAGTTTGTTTTCAAGGAGCTGAGAAAGGAAGGATACCAGGTAGAGAAAGATCACTAAACCATTTCTAACAAAGTTTCGAATCTGAATGACGACTTTTTATTTTTCATATTGAGAGTATCTGCCACTCCGCAACGTGCTGAAAATATACATTTTCTTAATTGATTTAATCATATTATATTACTAGCTGACCCGGCCACACGTTGCTGTGGCTAACTAAACACAACGCCATCTACAGACAACGCCATTACCCAACCTTTTTGACCAACGCCATATATTAATTTGCATACATGTCACATCCACACCACCCGCTTGCCAGCCCGCTCCCTTTATATATTATATACTTCAACCAATTTACACAAAACCTTGACAAATTATATGCTTAAACCTTCCTCATGAATCACAAGATAAAATAAACATGGATAAAATTATTAAGTACATCGATAAAAAATTTGAAACCCTTAAAAAAGATATATTTACAAAAATTGATTTACAAACTTCCGAAACTTCTAAAAGCATTGATTTTATCAATGCTCAATACGATGAGATATTAAAAAAAAAATGAGGTCTCAAATAATCTAAATCGGGTAATTCAAACAGATTTTTAGCATATTAAAAAAGACCAAACGGAAAAAAAATATTATAATAAAAAAGCTTAAAATCAAACTGTCTGATATGGAGACCCTAACAAAATCAAATAGTTTGGAAATAGCATGAATTCCACAACAAAACCGCGAACAACCTTTGGAAATTGGAAAAAAAGTTGCTGCCGTAGCAGGAATCCACATTCTATACACAGATATAACTGACGTCACGAGAGGCTCAGACAGACGAAATGGAGCCCCTCCAAAACTTCTTGCGATATTTTCCGATAAAAGAAAAAGAGATTCCCTCCTTGAAAAGAAAAAAGAAAAAAATTATGATGAAATAAAGGATCTGACGACATCTTCTATGTACATCGGCGAAGAATTGATCCCATACCATTAAGAAATATTATGGAAAACGAAAGAAGTAGCCAGGGAAAAAAAATTATCAATACGTTTGGTACAAACATGACAAAATTATGATCCGTAAAAAACAAGATGATAAAATTATCTACATAAAGCACCTAGATGATATGGTAAAAATAATTTAGCAAATTATATAAAAAAAACATTACTTAATCCACTTAATAATTTATATTATGAAAATGAATACCACAATAATTACTTTTGAACCAAAGGCTTTAACAACTTTAAATGATAATGAAACAATAACTACAAACAAACCAGATGAACTGTCAACTCTTAAAAACAATTTTAATATATTAAATAAAAATATACGAAGTATCAACAAAAATTTCGATGAACTTAAAATACTAATTAAGAATCTGAAAATAAATCTAGATATAATTATCCTCACTGAATGCTGGATAAAGGATAAATATTCACCCTTGCATATTAATAATTACACGTCATATGCAACCAATTTGAATTACACAAAAAATGATGGTGTGATAGCGTACATTAAAGATGACATTAAAACTGAAGTCAATGAAATAAAATTCCCAAATGCAAACTGTTTAAAGATCAAAGTGGGTGATGAAACCACGATATTACCTCTGTACCGATCACCAGCTACAACTAAAATTAATCAGTTTCTTGAAACGCTTTCTAATGAACTCAATATTCTAAAAAACACAAAAAATGTCTTCCTTATCGGAGATATAAATATTGACATATTAGAAAATGGTCATCCCAATAGAACTGATTATCTACAAACATTGGCCTCCCATGGACTACAAAGTATGATAAATAAACCTACGCGTGTAACTAATGACAACAAATCTTGCATCGATCACATGTTCAGTAAGACTATTAAATCAACCAAATCTATCATATTCACCTCTACTATAACCGTACCACTATAAAATAATTTTATCTATTACAAAAAAGAAAATACAAAGATCGCAGCCCTATCCAATTATCGTGCAAAAGACAGAAACCAAATGGAATGATGTTAAACAACAGTTACTCAATACAAACTGGATAAGCCTACTAGAAAACCTTGATGCAAATAATGCCTGAAGTAAATTCACTGAATATATAACATACACCAACATCTTAAGCCATGGATAACTCAAAGCGTTATAAATTGCATTAGAAAAAGAGATGAATTACATAGGAAATCTAAATTAAATCCTTGTGATATTTTTATACAACGGTACTACAAAAGATACAGAAATATTTGCAAAAATGTTATACGGACTGTCAAAGAAAATTATTTTAAGAAGAAAATAGACGAATGTAACAATGACCCGCGCAAATTATGGAAGATCATTAATGAAATTACAAATGCAAAATCATCCCATTATAAGAACATGGAGGAATTAACAATTGAAAATACCCAAATCTCTTTCGCAAAGCATCCGGACAAAATTCTCGAATACGTAAACGAATTTTTTACTAATATAGGGTCACAATTAGCAAAGAAAATCAGACAACCAATAACTAGCATTTTACCAGAAGAAAAGGAAAATATTTTATTTTATTTTTATTTTTTATTTTATTTTTTTATTTTTTATTTTATTTTTTTATTTTTCTAATTTTTTTTTATTGAAACATTTATTATAATTACAATTTTACAACAAAATATATTTTTTACAGGTTTTTTTTACTACCCTTCCATTAAAAGCATATATATGAACCAGATAGATAAATTAAATTTAACTGATGTAACCAATATTGAAATCAGAAATGCAATTGTATCCCTTAATATTAATAAATCATCGGGAAATGACATAATCTCAAATAAAACAATAAAACAACTACAAAATGAACTGACCTTCCCATTGACATACTTGGTCAATCTATATATATCTACAAATGTATTCCCTTCATGCCTTAAAAAAGCTACAGTTATACCCATACATAAAAGTGGTAACAAAAAGGATATATATAACTACCGACCCATAAGTCTCTTAAGCTCTTTTTCAAAAATCTTGGAAACTGTAATGAAGAAGCAAATTGTTCAATTTCTTGAACAAAAAAAATTACATCACCATCCCAATATGGTTTTATAGAAAATCTGAGCACCAATGATGCCATAGAAAATCTAACAAGCATGGCCATAAAAAACATAGATGATTGGAAAAAATGTTTAGCTTTATTCATAGATCTTCAAAAAGCTTTTGACACAATAGACCATAAAATATTACTAACTAAACTAAAAAAATAGGAATGGCCGAATCAACAATGAACTTATTGGAGTCATATATAACAGGGCGAGAACAACAAGTACAAATTGGCAAACAAAAGAGCAAACTTCTATCTTTAACTATGGCGTTCCTCAAGGAAGTGTACTGGGACCGATTCTGTTCATTATCTACATCAACGATTTAACTAACCTTACCATTAAAGGAAACATAATCAGTTTTGCTGATGATACTGTTTTATTATTTCAAGAAGAAAATTGGACTGATATATTTAATGAGGCTGAAAAAGGGCTTAGTGCTTCAAAATTGGCTTAAAATCAACTCGCTTACCCTTAATATAAGCAAAATAAAATATATAACATTTTCAATGAACTCAAGGGGCCAACTAATAAAATCACTAGAACTAAAATTACATGAATGCCATGGAAATAATATACAATGTTACTGCCCCGTCATCGAAAAAACACAAAACATAAAATATCTCGGAGTAATAATTGGCGAAAATCTTAGATCGGACCTACACATCAAAGGTATTACGGAAAAACTCACAAGCCTTATATATTTCTTCAAAAATCTAAGAAACGTGTTAAATAAAAGGGATATGAAAAAGGTCTACTATGCGTTATGTCATTCTCGAATTGAATATGGAATCATAGGATGGGGATCTGCTGCAAATACGTACCTACACAGCCTGAATACGATTCAAAAAGGAATCATAAAGACCATATTGAAAGTACCAATTAGAACGCCTTCAATTGAAATTTTCAATAACTATGACGTACCAAATGCACAACAAATATATGCCAAAAATATATGATTGAAGCTCTTCAAAAATAATGAATCCTCTACTAGACCGTGTATGCATAACACTAGATCAAATAAAAAATATATAAAAAATATTCCTAGTTATAAAACCACATTTGGACAAAGAAACTATACATACTTAAAAACTATACAAAACTCCATAACATCCTCCCCCAAGACATAAAACTAATAAAAAAATCCAATTGAATACAAATCAAGAATAAAAATATAGCTTAAAGAGGTCAATGAGACCCTAGCGACGACGCTAAAAACGACATAGAAGACAAATGAACTATATTTAAAAAACTTTAGTCCGCCTCGGCACAGGACCCCCTAGTGAGGAGGACTAAAAAATACAATATTTTATACTTAATTTCACACTGCATTTTGTATGTAAAATTTTTTATATAGTCGCTATAATTAAAAAAAAAACTCTATCTATTGGTGAAAACCGCATGAAAATCCGTTGCGTTGTTTAAAAGATCTAAGCGTACAGACAGCGGGAGCGACATTGCTTTTTACTATGTAATAGATGTGAAATTAGATAAAAAAATATTTTACGCAAACGTTAAATCTCAAATTTGTCATTCTTAGCCATAAATAATTTTAGAGATAGTGTATTATTGTTCTAAAAGCTAAGCACATTCTTTGTTAAGGCTTTAATATTATTAATGTTTCAAAGACCCAATCATGTTTGATAACGTCTAAAAGCGGTCGAAATGAAAATCTAGTCTCCTTCAACGGAAGTAATCTTCCGAACAGGACCTCCATCGATATGCTTGGTGTAACTGTAAGCGACCAGCTCAGGTACGAGGGCTCCATCCAAACCAGAGTTAAGTTAGCCTCTCAGAAACTGAAGATACTTTAATAGTACACAACTGCTAACCCTGCACAAATCGCAAGTGCGTCCCACGGTTGAATTTGGCAGCCACCTCTGGTCTGGAGCTCCAAAATACCTTAAAAAAAACTGTGCAGAAACGGGCCGTCCTTTTGATAGGTTCTCCCATCTTAACAGACGGACTGCAATCTTTAGAGCACGGGCGTCAGGTGGGAATGCTGTCCTTGTTCTACCGGTATTACAATGGAAGATGCTCCAAGGAACTAGCGTCATTGATCCCCTCGGCACCGGTGCATAGTCGGGAAACACGCCAAACACGCGCTCAACATTTGCAGACGGTTGACATTAGTCACATGAGAACGGGTTGTTTCTATTACTCGTTCATTATGAGTTCAACGGCTCGGCTGTGGAACGATTTGCCGGCCTCTGTGTTTCCTCCCTCCTACAACATGGGTCTCTTCAAGACTCGTGTTCACTCCTTCCTTTCCTCAAAAAGACCCTCCACACAGCATCTTCAAAGATGACAAAAGCCCTGAGGGAATATTTTCCTCAGAGCCTCCTGCGTGGAGTTAATGTAAAAAATAAAAAAAAGTCAACGTCTAAAGAAGTTCGTCGCGGCATCTACGGAGTTTTATCTGATTTGTAAAAAGAGATTTTATTGCTTTATAACGGGGTGGATACGAGGCAATGAGCAATACGAGCATCCTGAGTTGTGCCAAAGTATGCCATCAACAAAATAAATATCAGATTCACAAAGAGAAATGTACGGAAATGCAGGGGTGGACGTTCGGCGGCTTTTGCATCACAGTTAGGAAATCCAATAAATTAGAAAGATTATGATGTTCACCGTTTATTTCAAATGCCTGTTTTGAATAAGCCTGTTTTCAATATTTGCAGCAAGGTCACGTAGTTGCAATGGCATCCCGGCAGGAATAGGACGTCGTCAAAGTCAGCCGGAATGTTTAGGTCAGTGGGTTTCATAAAAAATTTAAAAAAGCACATTAATATGAAATAAAAAAAATGTTTAAAATCGGCTTTTGTTGTTATTGCAAGCATATATAATTTATAATATCTTAAAAATGTTTATGCACCTCATATCGAAAAGCAAAGAAAAAACTTTTAAAAAAATGAGCACAAACTTGTGTTGATATATCTTAAGGACAGCAATCAATTATAAATAATAAATAAATAAAAATCCAAAAATCCATACGCTATTTTCTGCCTTCTACGATTAATGGAAAAAAATCAGTCTACATCTGTATCGGAAGTAAATCACGTAAAATAATAATATTATCAAACCCATCAGGGCGTTTAAAATTAATAATCAATCATTCCTAAACACGACATCGCAAGCACCATCCCACAAAATACCCAACAATCAACCCACATTAACACTAAGACCTAAGACACTTTACAATCAAGATATTCACAACCAAAATCCTCGAAATATCAATAAAATTCGCGTTCCTCAAACACACACCACAAAATATGGCAAAAAATCTCTGAACTACATTGCCTACACACTATATAAAGAGCTTTCAGATATGTACAAAAACATCGAATGCAAGTAATACTTTAAAAGAATATTTTTGAGTATGTTTAAAAAAAATATGTTTGGTTCTGTGTTCCCTTTTTCTCTCCTTTTCTTTCCCTTTATTTGTAATTATCCATATCTGTATGTCCTTGTATTTTTTTCTTTACTCGTTTTCTCTTGTTGTTTCTTCTACTTTTTTTATTCTGTACTGTACGTATGTGAAAATTATATTTTTGAAAACAAAATACATTTGTAAAAAATATACCTTTTACCTCCAACTCATATTTGTAAGTTCCTCTCTTCCTAAAATGAGTTTCGTAACCCACCAGAATTGCCCTAGCACGAAATAAAAACAATAAAATAAGAAATAAATTTTAAAAAATCAGGTTTATATAAATGCTAATTTCGTTTATTTGTGACGCCCGTGTGGGAGCATATGGATTACCTACGGCTAAATCCGTCCCTGCCAAAACGGATATAAAAGTAATACGCGGCTCATTAAATGCCCGAGCTATAAATATGCAATGTAAAATAAAGAAATCTGCAGGGAGCAGCAATAAAAAGTATTTTTTGCTTTACATGCCGTTTCCTGAAAATCATCTGAAATGCTTTTAGACGAGGTCATTTCCGGAAACTCCCTAAAACACAGCAGACCAGAAGGCTTTTTGTTTTTATTCTGCTCACCCTTTTGCTGATATAAATTATTACGTTGTGAAAGCCTGTATTATTATTAGATGGAACCGGAAGATAATATAAAGATTTCATGAGTTGTTGGTGGTGCGTGGATGCATGTTTTATAAATTCGTTATGAGAGCAAATAAAAAAATATAAATTCGTGAGTTTATATAATTTGTGAGCAAAATTTATTGGAGATTGATTTGTGGATGAAATCCTTTATCCATGGTTATTATTTTAGGATTTTTTTTCAGCAACGATAACTTTGCTTTTAAATGTTTTTGACATTTTTACCACTTTTTTAAAATATTTAGGTTTGTTGTCAGTTGCAACCCTGACAGAATTGCAGCATTAAAAGACAAACATTTAATTTTGTCAAAATTGATGATTTCGCCAAAACGTAACTCACAAATATTTACTGAATCTACTTCCGTATTTCTTTGGCGAAAACCTAAAAGTGTGAAAATATATGTAATTCAGGATCTGAGCGCATGTGTAACTCTACGAGTGAAGTGATTGTGAATAATACAAGTTTGGCTAGAAATCGTAATTTACGAACAAACCGTCCAAGGAATCCAACTACCCGAAATCAGGGCGACTATGGTATCCCTGTACCACGGTATGAATCGTGGTGTGGTATTAGGGAACGTTGTGAGACTTGATGGAGTGAAGAAGGAAAGAACACGGTTAGACGAAGTTAGAAAGTACCTGGCAAATCATTTTATTTTATTTTATTTAAAAAGTGAATAACAGACCGAGAGTTAACATAAAATATACATATAAATAGCGAAGAATAAATTTCAACCGTCCAATGAAGGTGTACAAATATACATACTAATAAGTTTGTAAACAAAAAACGAGAGACAATAAAATTTTAGTAAATTGAAGTCCAGGATATGAAAAAGGAGATTTGATAAATTTAGTAAAATTATGGGGGCCATCGCTGAATACGTCTGGTTTCTTGTCACCACGGTTATATAGTTGACAAATTCATACCAGAGGTTGTGAGAATGTTATGATGAATTTTTGGAAAGAATAAAAGGAAAGTTTTGGGATTTCTTAGTGGAGTTATACGATGAATGATATTGCTGTTGATTTTGATTCTGGTCAAGAGGAAAGATTCACATCAGGAACCAAATATTATTAGCTGTTCAAGCAACTCTCATAAAGTTACGTTTTAAGATTTTCACGGTCAAAAGTATTTTCGTTATTTGTTTTTGGGGTGTTATGCCGTGTTGCTCTACCTCCTTCTTTAGCCAACGTTTCGGACACGGCATAACACCCCAAAAACAAAAAAACGAAAAAACTTTCATAAAGTTCCTATTTACACAAGTGTAACAAAATTATGTCTGTATATTTAAAGAGTATTTTCTACTACCAATTAAAAAATCTAAATTGGATCATGTCATGCATAAACCATCGATAACATAATTTACAAAATTTTACTTTTTGATGAATTCAACTTGTACAGCAATACATATTTATATTTTTATTTACTGAAAAATTCAATATTAAAAACATCCATGTGGATTGAAAGAGAAAATATTTCATAATGTTTTGTACGTGCTCGAATTAGAAATTTAAGAAAAAAAAACGATTTGACTGAAACTATTTAAACCAAATATCATAACTTAATTAAAAATTACATTTTTTAAATTTGTTAAACATCAACAAAATAATCAAAAGACATTGAATATGACACATAATACACAATGCTTCTTTATTGCAATCTTAAAAAATCTTAAATCTTTATTTTGCCTTTTAAATTAGTGATGTAATATTATTTTTAATTCTGCAAATATTCAATTGCGATTATATCATCATGCCAATGACAACAGTTATCAGAACAGAGTGCGAAGGTAGGGCTGTCAATGAACATTACCAAGACAAAAGTCATGAATTCCTCAAAGACACATGATATCGTAGTAAACACACAACAAATAGAATACGTAGACGAGTACATCTACTTAGGACAACTTATATCACCCAACAAAACAATGGACAAAAAAATCGATAGGGGGATAGCCAATACTAGGAAGAGATACTGGTCGCTCAGTGAAGTTATGAAGGACAGAGATATGCTAATAAAAGCTAAAGAAAAGTCTATAACGCATGTATTCTGCCCTATTTAACATATGATAGTCAAACATGGACATTAAAGAAAACCTTAACAAATAAACTAAGCATCTGTCAAAATAGCATAGATAGAAGTGTCAAATAAAAAACAGAACTCAATTCAAACAGGTACATTCAGTACATCGAACTGCACCAGAATAGTAACAGAGTGGGATACAAGAGGGAAAATTAATTTCAAGTTCGCCAAATAAGCAGTGCAGTCTTGACCCTATACCAACATGGTTACTAAAAAAATGTGTCATTGTCTTAGCCCCGTTCCTAGTTCATCTTTTTAATAAATCTCTGAGCACAGGTGACTTCCCTGAACCTCTAAAGTCGGCTGTAGTTACGCCGATACTAAAAAAATCACAACTTGACCCCGATAACTTAGGTAATTATCGACCTGTTTCAAATTTACCTTTCCTATCAAAAATCCTGGAGAAAATTGCTGCTGCACAAATAACCAGTCATTTGAATTCAAATAAATTATTCACTAATCGTCAATCCGCATATAGAAGGTTTCACTCAACAGAAACCGGAATCCTTCGTATGCTGTCAGATATAACTTTGGCCATAGAGTCAGGTAAGTTAGCACTTATCTCACTCTTAGACATGAGTGCAGCGTTTGACACGATTGATCATGACTTTCTCATTAAGAGATTAGAGGAAACATTTGGTTTGAGTTCCGATATTAAAAATTGGCTGGTGTCATATCTATCCAATCGCTTACAAGCCGTTAAGGTTGGAAATAAGCTCTCTAACTTCGCAACACTTTCTTCAGGGGTACCCCAAGGATCCGTTTTAGGCCCACTTCTTTTCATCCTTTTTACAAATGATGTCGCCAAAATAATCGAGTCATTTGGTCTCCTGTCCCACTGCTACGCTGACGATCAGCAAGTTTATTTTTACTGCTCTCCAAACGAAATCAACAGTCTCAAAATCCGCATAGCTGAATGCCTAGAAGCAATAACTCGTTGGATGTCTTCAAACAAGCTGAAGCTGAATCCATCTAAGACTGAGTTTCTATGGGCGGCCACAAACAAACGCCAACATTTCATAGACAATGCACCTATTTCCATTTCCGGCAACGATATTATTCCAAAGACAACAGTCAAACTTCTTGGCGTTAATTTAGATTCAGACTTTTCGTTAAAAAGTCAAATAAATAGGACAGTAAGCACCGGTTTTTTTCACCTAAGACAACTCAAGTCAGTTCGAAGAAACCTTCCTACAGAGGCGACAAAACTATTAATTAACTCTTACGTAGTCTCGCGGCTCGATTACTGTAACGGCATCTACGCTAGTCTTCCCAAATATCAAATTGACAAACTTCAATCCGTGTTTAATGCAGCGGCAAGGCTCATAACTGGGGTTTCTAAATATTCGCATATTTCATAACACCTTCGTAACCTTCACTGGCTCAAGTGCCCTGAGAGAATCCAGTACAAATTGTGCTGGATGGTTTTTAAATCAATCTACGAAATGGCCCCACCTTACATCGCCGAATTATGCGTCCCGGAAAATACCGGTCCGAGACAATTAACCCTTAGATCAGCAACTTCATCTGCTAAAGGCAGACTAATAGAACCTAAACGAAAGCCAAATACTTTGTTTGGAGATCGTGCTTTCGGAGTATCTGGGCCTAAGGCTTGGAATAGACTCCCTCCGGAATTAAGATGCATAACAAGCCCAACAGAGCTTAGGTCCAAACTAAAAACCTTCCTTTTTGGGCTCTCATACCCGTAATTTAAATATACCTATTTGAGAGTATCATACTTGTATTGTCTATGATATGTCTTAATCACACTTTTCTTACTGAATTAAAATTACTCGATTCCTTACACATCAATCTGTCTCTTGACGAATCACATTTAGAAAGATCAAATCCTTATTGGTACTACTGCACCTCCCACCTTTATATGTTGCTTTTACTTTCCAAAATACACTCGGCAAAGAATACATTACATATTAATATTAAAATATTTTTCAGGATTAAATAACATGTGTTCACAATAATGTCCTCTGCGTGCGAACTCTATCTAAATTTTTTTAAATGGACAATATACAGTGTTAATTTCAAGCGACCTCCCAGGTAAGTATGGTCCTGTTTTCATTAAATTTTAGGCAGCATCGCGTTCATTGGTCAAAATATTGTACACATATTTTCGTATCGGTGATCAATGAACCGATGTATGCAATTTTTAGCCATAAGTTGTTTATAATTGTTTGCCTAGCTTTTAGTTTTTTAGATTTTAGAAATGTATTATAAGTTTGTACAGCGCCCTTGAGGTGATTTTTCACAAAAACGGCGCTATATAAATCATCCAAATATTATTATTATTATTATTAAGAGAAGGTAAAAGAAACAAAGGTGGACACACGAAAAGACGGGAAGATGATCTCAAAAAGGTGGCTGGTCCAGAATGGATCAGAGGATAGAGAAAAATGGAAATCTTTAGAGGAGGCCTACGTCGAAAGACAAGCTAAGCAGTTTCTAAAAATAATGACCCGAACGCTGATAATTTTTAAAAATACTTTAAAAAATAATCATTAATTAGATTAGAAAAATGTTTACAAGTTTAACAGCAATAAAGGCTAATTTTAATTTTAATTTTCTTTAATTTAAATTTAATATCATCATGCCAATTAGCGGATTGGATGGTTTATGTTAACATGGTCAGTTATCTGTCTTGTAATTCACGATGCCTAAACCTAATGATTCTAAAAACGTTTTCCAGTACATTTACTTAAATTGGGTTTAAGATATCATAAAATTATATCCCTTCATTGCGGGCTTTGTTTTTGTGAACGTTCTCATCCTTCGAAAGTTGAAAACGAATTTATTTACCAAAAAGCTATTTTTACGCTCGAGGAATAAAATTGTGGGTTTGATGATGCTTTTTACCCAAGAATAACAAAAATATTTGCGTTCGGTAATTTATTTTTGCTATAAAAAAATATAGGTATAGTTGCGCGGCTCTGAAAAATAATTGGACTCTTAAATTTAAAGTTGTTAGAATTTCTCCAACGTTTAAGAATGAAATTTGTTAACTGTCAGAAATGACCTCGATTTTTTTGACAGGAAAATTAATGATTCGATGAATCTGCCGGGTCTTGAATATTGTAATAACTAATACCAAAGCGTAAGTTGAGACTTATTGGATCTATCGCGGATTCTTGACACAACGGACAAAAAGCAAACACAATTAAGAAAAAAATGTGTAAATCAAAAGATAGGCCAATTGAGCAAGCACTGGAAACATTATGTTTTCGATATATTTTTTTAATTTATGTCAAACGTCGATGCTGCAGCTGTTTCCTGGGTGTAATCAAATTTACGAACTTGATCTGCATATTGAACATTAATAAATGGCGCAATGATACGAAGTATAGACCAAAAAGCTCCATTCTATAAATATTTTGTAAATATTGGTTACCCCGCCCAACCAAACTAAAAATAGCACTTTTTTACCAACAGCGGAAGAAGGAATTACAGAATACAGGTGTCTTGAATGTCTTGACTTTCTAATGTCCGTGAAGATACACGATCATCCGATTAAATACACTTACGTATCACGATAATCTATTTCCATTACAACCTGAGATAATTCATGAGAATTTGCCGTTTTAATAAACACAATGATCGGTGTGCATGAACTATTTAACCCAGACGATGATCCAAGTAAACCACGTTCTTAAGAAGAAATGCGGTCGCTAAGAAATTTCATTAACATGTATCGTAAAAAATTTCCCCGCAATCTGCAGCAAGTTGTTGGCAACCTATAAATAATATGGTACGCTATTATAGATGTATTTCTCAAGAGATTTGCGAATGAATATTATTTATTTAATACATAGCGAATAATAATATGTATTTAAAAAATGGTTTAAGTAAAATGTAAACAGAAATTTTTAAATTAAAAATGTTGATATCATTTGTACATTTGTTTGCTAAACTACATAAGCGAGAAATTGGCGAGTTTACAACATAATTTGTCTGTGAATGGTGACTTCTAAATGTTTAAGTTTCTTCCCTTCTACAATACTGTTATTCAAGATCATTTCAAGATTCATGTTCACTCCTTGCTCTCCATAAAAAAACCCTCCTTATAGCATCTTGAAAGATGATATTGACAGAAAAATTATTTTTATCAGGGCCTCCTGTGGGGAGATAATAAAAGGGAATACTGTTTGAAATAAAACAATAAGTTTGTTTGTAACCACGAGGAAAGTCGGCGACATGTTGATGTATCTAATAATAATTTAACATTGTCTATTCCCTTACTTGTAATCTTTGAATCAAAACGATTTTATCAGATTCTAAAGAATTGTTTTTTTTAAACATAAGAAACCATAGTCAATTCTAAATCAGTTACATTTATTTCTTAAGGGGGAATAACCAGACAAAACATGAAATATGTCATTTTTAAATCATATTTCAGACGTAATGACTATTTACCATAAAAAATCATAAATTGGTTTCGAAAGACTGCTCTTTTATCAAGTTAAGCTTTGTTCTGAATTTTGAGAAAATATGTTTATATTTAGTACAGTAAGGTTTTACCGTAGGTCGTTGGCAGATTTGTTAAATTTTCAAATAAAATTTTGTATAATACAACACACATTTCAAATCAAATAATCATACAGTAAATTATCTGGGAAAGCTATGTTACAGAATTTTAATTTTAGTTTAAATAAAATCATTTAAAAAAAGATCCGCCCTCGTGTTTTGTGACGATGAAGTATTTTCGTCACAAATACGCTGGTCTTTTTATTTACGGTCTTACAAACTAATATATCAAAGTTTTTTTTTCATTCTTATTTTGCTTAGACATTATTGAAAAATTGTAAATACTTATGATCAAAAAATAATTACAAAAAATACGTAACTTTAATAATTTTATCATCACGCCTTTCAGCATTTTTGAACGTAGGAATAAATTAAAGCAAATTTTGAATGAAATTCATCAGTGTATTTTTTTCAGAGATTATTTGACGTAAACAAATGAAATTCCTACTTTTAAAGTAAAGTCCTCGTCCATGTCTGTCCGTTCGCGATAGACATAAAAAATGACATATTTCATATTTTGTCTGGTTATTCCCCCTTAAGAAATAAATGTAACTGATTTAGAATTGACTATGAATTCTTATGTTTAAAAAAAACAATTCTTTAGAATCTGATAAAATCGTTTTGATTCAAAAATTTAAAAGTAGGGGAATAGACAATGTTAAATTATTATTAGATACATCAACATGTCGCTGACTTTCCACCGCCAGCTTTTCACCGCCATAAACGCACCAGCCTCTCTACAATAATCGTATGCCCCGAAATTGTGAATCCAGGATTAGCCAAATCGACTAATCGTGTTAGGCTTTTGTACTCGACACTTACTTGACGGCGGGCTTGATTGAACCAAACTACCTAGGTAGGAAGCCTTGTTAATGACAGCTATTACGCCTTGATTAGTGACACACAAGATTTTAGTTGGATACCATCAGGTGTTTTTACAAGCCACTCAAAATGAACTTTTAGTGGCCTTTTCCATGGGAGATTACATATCAGAAAAAATCGGTGAACTGCAATTGTACCGGAATTAAGTTGCGAGGCCAAGAATTGCAGAGAATTCTACTTCTTCATATTATTCGTTCAATCTTCCCCTGGATTACCAATTGGTTAGTTTTTGTGTTTGTCATTAGAGTTGTGTAATTTTTTAGTTTTTGGCCATTCGATGGAGATTTTTGTAGGAAAAATCAGTTACCCTAAGATAGACACCAAGATATAAGCGTCGACCATTTGGCTCTTAACGGTAAAAATAAATATACACATCGTATAAAGTTTTTTTGAAGTAAAACTTCTTTACGCACGCTTGACTTGGGGAATAAGCTGGTGAATGCGTGACGAGAGCGTTACAAAAAGTGTGATCGGGCGAGGCGAACGGTCGGGCCTTTACGCACGCTTGACTTGGGGAGTAAGCTGGTGAATGGGTGACGGGAGCGTTATGAAAAGTGTGATCGGGCGAGACGAACGGTCGGGCGAGGCGAACGGAAGTTGAGAGGGAGATATAAGTTAGAGAAGTTTTACTTCATTCGTGTGGTCTAAAGATAACTCGTTTTTTTATGTGTAACCAAAATCGTATTTAGAGCAATGCTCAAGTTAAAAAGGTAGAGAAAGGTATGTAAATAGCATTTTAACATAAACAGAAAGAGTAAGAGAATGAAACAAATAATAGATATGACAGAGAACATAAAAAAGAAACAACGAATAAGAACGATGTGAAAAAGAAAGATATCTAAAATTATTATTGCGAAGAATTATAATATTATATTTATTAAGTATTATAATTCAGATATACTTTTTAAATAGTTTTACACCTGAAAATTTTTTGTACTTTTGAATTTTGAATAATCTATATTAATAAAAATGAATCGCCGAAATGTATGTACGCGCATAACTTCCGAATGTTAATTCTTTTTTTGTTGTGTTCGTCATTGTCAGAACAAGGTTTGTATGAAAGAAAATTTTAAAAAAATCAAACAGATTTTTTTTTTAAATGTCATAATATTATGAAAAGTTAGTACGTGAATGAGACAGAAGACTGTGAGAGATCTTCAGTATATTGACAAAAGATATGTATTAAAAAAAAAAACAAAAATAAAAAATCAAACAGAATTTTTCTTATACTCTCATAAGTTTATTTTTTAATATCATAAAATATAAAAAGTGAGTGAGTGAATGAGACGGAAGAGTATGAGAGATCTTCAATATATTGACAAAAGGTTTGTATGAAAGAAAATTTAAAAAAATCATACAGAATTTTTTTTATAATCTCATAATATGAAAAGTGAGCGAGTGAATGAGACGGAAGACTGTGGGAGATCTTCAATATATTGACACAAAATAACACATTGACGTTTAGTTACTCAGCCAGCAGTTGATAAATTCAAACAGATCATACGTCTTAATGTCAATCTATTTATACTGTCAATATGGTGACCTTAATTAATTTACAACAATTACCGCTTCTTTAGCAACCCTAGACAAATAATCATATTTTGATGTACGGTAAAATTGACGCATGAGTTTTAACTCATTATAATATTTTATTAAGGGCAATTAACCAGCCAGCGGTCGAGAATTCAAATTTCGTCGAAAGATGTTCTTACGATCGTACAGGGCGGTTCCAATGAGAAAGATTGATTATTCTCCCTACCAGTTTTTTTTTAAATAACTCAATATCGTTTTTATTTCATTCAAAATTTGCTTTAATTTATACCTACATTCAAAAATGCTGAAAGACGTGATGATAAAACTATTAAAGTTATGTACTTTTTGTAATTATTTTTTGATCATACGACCTAGGTTATAACCTTATTATGCTAAAAATAAACATATTTTCTCATAATTTAAAACATAACTTTACCAGATAAAAGAACAATCTTTCGAAATCAATTTATACGTTTTTTTGGAAAAGAGTCAACACGGCTAAATTTTATTTAAAAATGACACGTTTCCGGTTTTATCTGGTTATTCCTTCTTAAGTTAATTGATTTGAATAAAAAAATCGGTATTATATTTTTACAAAGAAATGAAATAAGGAATACGATATTTTGTGAATACATTAAATTTATTTGTTTTGTAGAAAAAACCAAAAAATGATACTTCTTCAATAATCAACGATACTTGAAATTTTTTTTTCTCAAATCACTTATTTTTACAAATAATCAGCCATTTTGACTAATGTACTAAATAATTAATATATGTTATATTTAATAACAACATACAGTTGTACAAAAATATATCAGATACATCTTTGGAACGTATCAATATTATGCTTTTTGACTCATGCGGTCGTCATATCTCAAAATTGGTGACACCTACCTAGCCACGCGCACGCCCCACGGAAGGCCCAAGCAGCGAGTGAGATGTCTGAAAAGCACAGCAATGGAATCGCACTAATTTGAACGCGAGTGCAATAATTCTAACACGCATGCGTAAATTTTACGTAGACTATCTTTCCAGGATTAAAAATATTTTCTTATGTTCAATATTACAGATTCAAGAACTAATTCACCATCGTGCAGGAGCATTGTTGCCATCAGTTGATGGTGAATACAAATTTCTTCAAATTTATTTTGTGGGAAATTCTGAAGCTGAAGTAAATCAACGCTATGCTACAAATCGTTCAACTAGGAGAGAGATCATCATACAGCTGCAACAACTGTTACATGAACATAATCAGTTGATCCAATTGTTCAAAGCAGCCTTAGATATGGTGCCATCGGACGAACATAAAATAGTGATCAGAGCAGACAAATGACCTGCAGGAGAGCGTGAGAGACGCTTCAACGCACCAATGTTAAACGAAGTTGCCATTGTGGTTGTTGGAGAGAATATAGAGTCAATTGTAATTGAACGACGTGATGGTGGCAACCTTCAGCGTATTAGCAAAATATATCGGCGCACAAACGAGCATTAGAGGCACTCGATCGAACAATAAGAGATTTGCGTAACAATCAGAACCTCTTCAGAGGCGCGATGATTCTATTGGAGGCTGGAGATTTTTGCCAAACGCTGCCAGTCATTTCCAGATCATCAACTGCTGATGAAATAAATGCTTGCTTGATGGCATCAAATTTATGAGATACGTGAAAAATCTTAAGTTAGGATTGCGGAAGTGTTTGCAAATGCATTATTAGACACTGGCAATGGGAAAATTTCTGTTGACACTTCTACTGTTTTTTGTCGTTTCCACCAAATGTTTGTCAATTCAAAATGTCACAGGAAGAATTAATATCGAAAGTGTTCCCAAATATTTTTGTGAATTATAAAAACCATGCATGGTTTTTTTTTTTTTTTACATGAGCTCCACACAGGAGGCCCTGAGGAAAATAATTTCCCTCAGGGCCTATGTCATCTTTGAGAATGCTGTGTGGAGGGTTTTTTTAAGGAAAGGAAAAAGAGGAGAGTTCTGGGAAGGAAAATGGTTGAGCGAACGAGCCATTTTAGAAGCGAAAAATAAGGATATAGAAGATTTAAATATGAAATTCTGAGTCAAATTGATGGACAAATGTATTAATTTAAGTTGATCGATTCCATTATCGATCCAAATGAAGTAGTCAATTATCCTACGGAATTCCTAAATTCATTGGATTTGCCAGGATTACCGCCACATAATTTACAACTCAAGGTTGGCTCTGATAATTAAGTTACGCAATCTAAATTAGCCAAAATTGTGCAACGGAACAAGACTCGCAGTTAAAAAAATTATGAAAAATTTGATTGAAGTTACTATAATCATAGGAAAATTCAAAGGCGAGAATGTTCTTATTCCCAGAATACCATTAATGCCAACTGACTTTCCCTTTGAATTTAAACGTGTCCAGTTTTCAGTGCGCCTTGTATTCGCAATGACAATTAATAAATCCCAAGGCCAATAGTTAGAAGTGTGTGGAATAAACCATGAATTGCCGTGTTGTTCGCATGGGCAATTAGTTGTACGTTGCGTTTTAGAGAGTCGGCAAACCATCGCCGCTATTTATTTTCTCTCTAGAAGGAAAAACTAAAAATGTTGAATATTATAAGGCATTGCAATAGTTATTATCGAATTATTTCATTGTAATTTTATTTCATGTTATGGTCGTACCATAAACGGAAGATTTTGTCTTATTTTTTGTCATTAAGTACGTGTATCTTTCGATATATGGAATTGTTGATAATTCAACTGATTTGAATTTACCGGAAGTGTTACATTTCCTTAGTCCGCGACTGTACACCACCCGTGTGAAGCCGAGGTGGGCATGAATAGTACAAGTCTTTCGGGAATTTCTAATAAAATAACGAAAATAAATATATGGCAGTACGAAGTTCGCCGGGTCAGCTAGTATTAATATATATATTTTTTAATAATTTTGAAAAAACTATTTCTCTCTAATATGTTTATAGAAAATGTTGTGGTGTGGTGGTGTTTGAGCCAAGAATACATGGTCTTTTGATGTTCGTAAAAATAGTTGAGGTTTATTTTTCATAAATAATTTGCGGTGAAGGGACTTTAAATTCTTGAAATAATCTCATGATGACCCCACCATGAAATTACCCAATCATGTGGCTTTTAAAAAATTATTTTTATTAAAAGATATTCTTTGGATGATTTCTTAACCCGTCTGCTTGTTTAGGAATAAAAACATCCCAAAACATGTAATCGCGTTATACTTTCATAAGACCAAAAACGTCCCGAGCGACCTTTCATTTTAAAAGCTATATATCTACCTTCCTCTCATGCAAACATATTATTTTTTTCTTTTAACCAGAAAGAGAACGAAATAATGCTTATTGTATTTGAAATATGAAAGCTATCTTGCATAGATATTTTACAATCTCGATCCAAAGTGACGGTTTCAGAATTTTCGCCCGAAACTGAGGCTTCCGGATTGTGAGGTGCGAATATATTGAACCAAGCAGACGGGTTAAGGCAAGAATAAGGTTTTGAATGCATCATCCCAGCCAACAATTTTGTATTGCAATACAGATTGAATTAAAAAGAGAAAAATTAGTGATTCTTAATAGCCTAAATTTTAAAATATTTCGTTTTATAACAAAAAAAAAATTCGGATTGTTAGCACACGCGTTCACACGCATTAGAAGTGAAACTAGAAAGTCGCTAGATGTCGCTTTATTTGCTTGTTTTTTAAAAGTGGTTTGAAGATTGGATATTGATTTCACAAAATAAAAATTATTATTTTTTGGAATTTGTAGGATTCGAACCCCCGTTCGCTTGATGTCTGTCTCTCTGGCCGCTGAGACTTGTCAGGCACCTTGCCAACTACGCTGTGGAAGGCACGCGCCGAGGTGCGAATTTACAGCACTATATTAGAACCGAGTATTTGTGTAGAACTGAGTTGTGACGCATTTCCGTTTCACCCGGATTTCAAGTCAGTAATGGCACTAAAGAAGTTTCACTTCAAAATAATGTTCTTAATCCTTTTTTCTGTTGCACTGATTCGAATTTCCTGGAGAGACCACATCACAAATGAGGAGGTTCTCCAAAGGATCGTAGGAGGAAGGCTCCTGCTCAGGACCTTGTCCGAAACGCGCGCAAGATGGATCGGCCATGTAATAAGACAAGAAGGCCTCTTGCATGCCATAATGGAGGGTATGACCGAGGGGACAAACGCTAGGGGACGCCCACGCCGAGAGTACCTGGAGGACCTGCTGGTGGACGTGCGCTGCTCATCATATGCAGACTTCAAAAGAGCCGCACAAGACAGGGAAAAGTGGAAGAAACGTATATATGAAATTGCTGCAAACCAATTCCACGATTGAAACCAGAGAGAGAGATTCGTAAATCGATAAATATATCGGCGCAACCTCAACATCCCTAATGAAAAATTCTTATTTATAATTAATAATAAATTTATTTAAGTGATGGGTACCGGAAGAAAAAGTAATATAAAATGTACCTATTTGAAACGGGTTGGTGGGAAAACACGAGAATATACTTAGAATAATTTTAGGGGGTAAATAAACAAATATATGTGCACAAGCAGGATAACTGTATTTATGAGAAGCTGTTCCGAATTCTTCGAACTCAAGAAGCCAACGACCACAAATTTGCTAATTTATAGAATACACTGGGTGAACTCAGTGGCTGCATATTATCATCTGGTTTAGAGAACCTCCGATGAAGCGAATGAGAATAACAGAGGTCGATAGAGATTTGACTATATTCCATGAACAATAATGGAGTTCAATGGAATACAAAACTTGTTAGTAAAAGTAGTGGGTTATGGAATTTTTATTACGTAATACATTCTTTTATACATATTACCTGGTTACCAGGTTGGCGATAAACGCGGTCAATGTAATGGAAGTGTTGTCATATCTCCACGCCTCGGAAAAGCTTATACGTTAACCAGCTGGATTCTTTGACTTTAGAATAATTCTTCAGCACAATACGGAGCCACGAGCATAATCTGACTCCCACAAGTTCATAAATTCGATCGCAATAACACGAGAATGTCTAAATATTCTGGGACTCGATTCTCCAGTGCAGGCCGCTCGCAATAAAAGTGCGTACAATGCTCGATTTTGTTATTCTCGAGTCCCGTCGAAGGTACATACTTAGACGCCAAACGTCAAAAGTTATTCCACTCCAACAACAAGTGGGTCGAACCAGTCGACACCGAGTTGTCTTCCCCATAACTGTCAAGATCTAGTATTATTGTATCCTAACCTAAGACCATTTCCCGCGCGCACGTTGATAGGGATTGTATATTAAAAAAAAAAATGTTTTAAGGTTCATTAAAATGGCGTATTTATCGGCGATATTGGCTGCAATAAATGATGATGCAGACGCTTTGTGTTAAATTTTTGAAGCTGAACCCATTTGCCAAAGTCCATTGTTATTCATCTCCCTTTGTTCCTTTCCGTTGTGTATCGTCATGTATCGTCATGTATCGTCATTTCCGTTATGTATCGTCATTCCCCCATAGAAAGGGGGTGGGATAGACCCTGTCCATGCACATTGCCAGGCGAACATACAACAGAGCGGTCTTCCCGCGATCCGCCCGCGCCTCCCCCATCGACATGCGTTGGCCTGAGGCGTAACCGTGCGGTCTCGATGTCCTTCCGTCCCCCCTCCGGTAACCCGACGCTCATCTTTCCTCAAGGTCTTCAAAAACTTCCCCTTCTCTCCCAAGTACATTTCTTCGAGGCAAAATCGGGGAACCGGCTAAAGGACGCGGACTTCGAGCATCGTCTGCGGTTGGGCCGATAGCTATACGCATTCTCATTGGGACTGCCCGGTGGTCTATGGAATACTTTCTCTGGCTTTTTTTTTAAATATATTTTATTTTATTTCCGCTACTATAGTAATTACTTACATTATAACATAATCATATAACTGTTTTTTCCTCATTACTTATTTTATTCACAGAAGGTTTCTTCGACTGGTCATAGCCGTTATTTTTATTTTTCTTTTTCTTTTACTAACACTATTATCTCTTTTTGATGTTACCTATTTCAGAAGAATTATTCCACGGGCTGCTACTTCTATTTATCTTTTGTATAATGTTAATGTAAGTACTTGCATACTGCTTACTAACCCCGTATGCATGGACATTGGAGGGTCTAGAGTCGTTCAAATAAATGTAGCTTCGTTCAAAAAAAAGTAGAGTCTTGACGTGTGCGGTGAAGGAGGAAACCATATGTTTCCTTATAACGCCGTTGGGAAAGTGGTGGGTCCCCTCCAATGTTCCTTTCCGTTCCTACAAGGCCCTACCTAGTATAAGAGACAAAAAGGGAAGAAAATGATGACTACCTACTTGGCTAGTGCGCAATTATAAATAAATAAAATAAAAAATAAAAAAGCCTTTTATTTCTTTCAAATAGGTATGTTGCCGAGTTATAAAAGTAATAAAAAGTATAATTAATGTTATTTACAATCTTTTTGAAAAAATATTATAAACGTATCTTAAATTAATTCATATGAAAGAACCCCTCTCTCAGGCGAAGGTGAAGGCCTCCTCTAAAGAATTCTTTTTCGCACAAGCCAATTATGTCGTATTTTATTCCTTTGATTGTTTCAGTTAGTTCGATTAAACGTTCGTGAGTAGATAAAGTTCTGACGTTATAGGTTACTATGAAAAGCTTCTCTTATTGCTGTCCGTGGTTTTGTCTTTGACTTGTACGACAAGTTTGTCATACTTAATTTTCGCTATATTGCCTTTCTCTCTCTCGAGTTTTGCCTGCACTTGTAGCTCTTTTCTTTTTTCTAGTATTTGTTTCGGGTAGTCCTCCGTTATGTAATGTATGGTTTCTCTCAGTGCCTCTCTTCTCTGTTTAAATATTTTTATTTTGGTGCCAAGTGTGGTGAATGTAGCAATTGTTTTTCTCCTTTTTTGCCTATTCTCTTGACTTCGGATGTCTCTGGGATCTAGGTCTAGAGAGAAATATTCCTTTACAAAGTTGATAGTAATGTTTTCCAATATTTGGTATAAGGTTTCGGTTTCCTCAATGCCAAAAAAGATGATATTATTTTTCGTGCCTGTTTTTCCATGAAATACATTAGTTTTTATTGGTTTTCCAACTTTTCTTTGAGGTTTTCATCTTTTTCATCCCAAATTTTAAATTTTTCCTTCAGTATGTTGTTTATATTTTGTGTAACTGTTTCTGTTACTTTTTCTCCGCATTTTAGGACTGTACTTTTTTGTGAATCGAGTTCTTCTTCCATGGTAATATTTTGAGATAGTCTGTTGTTTTGGTACTACGGGTGCCCTCTCGTGGAGTTTCACAGAAACACGTCGTATATGGCGATTAATAGCCGATTCTCGATCTCGAATGGTTCGGAACTTGTTGACGTACTTTCTGAGTTTTTCAACAGATGGCGTTAGTTAGTTGAAGTAAATCTTGCATATCATTTCAAAGACGTGAGGTTATAATTTCAATAATTTTATTTAAAAATGCAATGTTGTTACTCACGGTTGCCTTTCTGTTAATTGTCTTTTAATCCCTTAGACTCAGTTTTTTCGGTATGTAGGCGTAAAATGCACTAGAGATGTAAACGCTCAATCGCGGTATTTTCGCTGTTTTTCACAGTTTCTACTTATTATTAGGGTTTATCCACACTGTATGTTATGATTTATTTGTCTCTTCACTCTTTTTTGTCTATATCACTGAGTTTTTCCACAATATTTAACTTTACAGTCACAAATAACACGGATTCAAAGTAAACAGTAGCTCACTAGCGCCACCGTCCTCAATACAATTATAGCACAAGAATTGAAACCACCTACATTTGTCAGTTGAAAATAGTTGCGATCTGGTACACATCTCTTGAACCTGCGGCCCGCGTGCCCCAGCGGCTCGCGAGGCCTTTTGGTGCGGCCCGTGGGCACTTTTGGAGCGGCCTGCTAAAAGAATCACAAAAAATTACACAGAACGGGATGGTTTTTTCACGGTGTTTCATATGAATTTTTAAAACGTTATTACAAAATCGTTACTAGTAAGTAATTTAGATACAAACAAAAACGTGATTAAAGCTCCCATTTTATTTTAATTTTAATTTGTTATTGTGAAACGATAGTGAAATTTCATCGGAACTTTTAATTTTCTTGTATGGGACAGTCGCGATATTTCAGGATTGATGGCAACTCTATTGGGAGGGAAATTTTAGGCAGTCTGTCATAAAAATTATTTTCTAGTCATCGTTGCGGAAGTAAAGTGGATAGTAAATCAATAAAATCCTATTAATGACAACTACGAAGAAAAGAAAAGTTGAAGCTGAGTGAAACGTGAAATTATTTCAAACTAAATTAAGGCTGTGGAAAGTAACTTGAAATGAATAACACGACGCATTTCCCGACACTGCAAGGACAAAAGCCTTCTACATATATCGTTTGAATGCGCTGGTGAATGTGCGAAATTAAGAGAGGCATTTAATGAACGATTTAAGGACGTGAACAGAGAGCAAACGGATTTGAACATATTTGCTACACCGTTCAACGTCGAACGATCGAATGTGCCTGATAATTTGCAGCACGAATTTATTCAATTCCAAAGCGATGCACGACTAAAAGCTAGATATAACACTCTCCCCAAATAAAGTCAGAAATCACTGGTTATATTAAGTCAAGCATGTCCCTTAATATTTTGTATATAATACAAACATTAATGCCATAATATTTGCCACACTTCTCGCATAAAATATCATTAGGTATATGTAATTTATTGTAATTATTTAAATAAATATAAAATTATATTGCGGACAATAAATATGCTACAAAATGTAGAAAAACCACTCACGTGAACAGAGTACAATTTAATTTAAGCTGATTGGACTCCTACGCAGATTCATTCTAAAAGTAAAACCAATCTTGTGTTCACAATGCAAATTCCTGTTGCGGATTCATCTGCTAACCCTAACGCATTTCGAAGGTAAAACCATTTTGTTGTTCTAGGTGCAGTATTTATTAAAGATGGGGACTCACAATCCAATTCGCTCTGACGGAAAAACCAGTTTTGTGTTCAAAATGCAATGAAAAAATTCCATGTATGGTTTCGTCTGCTTACGCATTTCGTAGAAACCCGTTCTCGTTTTTAAAGTGCATTTATAAAATTCTAGTTGCTTTTGTGCTGTTATTATTAGAGAAAAGCCATATTCATGTACTCAGTAAAATGGATACATTCAGTAGTTTTAAGTCTCCGCATAGAGATTCACCCTATAACTTAAACGTTCCAGGTGGGGTTTCATTTTTTGACGCATTCCTCGTGTTAAAAGTGCATTTATAAAATTCGAGTTGTATACTTTGTGCTGTCAGGAGGAAAACCATTTTCATGTTCGAGCGGAGTTTTTATTCCCCGCGTACAAACTCACTTCCTAATTAAAACCAGTTCTGTATTTAGAATGCAACGAAAAAATTCCAGGTGGAGTTTTTGGTGGGGGAGAAACCATTCTCGTGTGTGAAGTGCAGTTATAAATTTGTAGTTGCATATTACTGCCAGTATTGGAGGAAACCAATTTCACGTTCTGAGTATAGTTTTAATTTCCCGCGTACAGATTCAACCTGTAATTAAAACCAGTTATGTGTTAAGAATGCAACGAAAACGCATCAAGTGTGATTTTTCTTATGTTGGAAGTGCATTTATAAAATTCCAGTTTCATAGTTTATGCTGCTAGAATAAGAGAAAAGCCATTTTCATGTTCTAAGTCGTTTTAATTCCCGCATGTAAATTTAATCTAAATTGAAACTTGTTCCGTGTTTGCATGTTCTGAGATTACCTATAATGTGGCTCCCCCCCCCCTCCCCCCCGAGGGTTAAAGTATGAACATCCAAATGGCCCGCGGCGCTAAAAAGATTCACCACCCCTGTATTGAGCACTCTCTTGAAATTCGTATAAAAATACTACTTAAAACATATAACGCGACGGTGAAAAGTTTACCCAATCAAGCTACCAAGACCAGCCACCAGCAATATTGGATATAAGCAGCAGATGACTTCATAAAGATATGGCTTTTTCCCTTCAAATACCCCATCATGTGATTGATTTAAAAACGCCATCAGTTGTCTTCCAAAGTAATTTACAGATTTATAGTCCATCCTAGAGTGTCGCCGATTCCAACAAGAATATTTCACCGGAGGGTAGATAGTTTTCTAAAAATTAACTTCATAATGAATCTGATGTACTATCGTTTTGCATGTCTTAGCAGCATTAAATTTATTTCCCGCGATGGTTCCCAGCTGCTTTTGGTTTTGATTTTTAAATCCGCCAGCCATTTTGAAGAAAGTGCGCTCATAATTTCAAATTCACACCACAAAAGCATCAGAAAAATAGACAATATTCACGGGGCTTCCAATATAGTCATCTCTTCAACCCTTCGACATTGAGGAATACGTTAAAATGAAACATTCGAAAAAGTTCGTCGAGACGACGAGTAATTTTTAATTCGTAGATGGCGCGTAACAAGTAATTCTTGATCGTGATTGGAGAATTGCAGCCCTGGTATTGAGAGTTCCAAATATACCTATACTAAATTTATGACACTGGAAGACATATTGAAACAATAAATAAATGAGAAATAATATTATTCACGGTTGTTATAAACACAAAACCATTACGCGAGTGTATAATATGTGTACATGCCTAATTACGACTAATAGCCGGGTTTCTGTTACATCAGTACGGAGAGAAGTCAATAATATTCATAGCTTTCCAACTAGAACCCTCCGGGCGCCCCGGGGGCAGGAAACTTTGCATGCTAATAGTGACTAATACCGAGGCTTCTGTAATTGTCACCGCTTCGGGATTTGAAGTCACACTAGGCCTATTTGGTTCACCTCAGGGGCCAATATAGGCCGGACTAAACTACTCGGACCGCACCGCAGCCAGCGGTACCTTGAGCGCCGTACTTTATCTTTTGTTTTCCCGGTGAAATATTTTTTATGAAGGGACTTAGGCGCCGTAACCGCGCTCAAAAAGAAGAAGATTGAGCGATATGTAATTACGAATGTTAGAGGAGAGCGCTAATATTTAAAGCGATAAAATCGATGCGAAAATTGAGAAAATGTTTAATAAAACACGACTCGTTTAAAATAGATATCTCTTGGGACTGTCTAAAACAGCATTTAAAGAAACACTGTGAATTTTTTCATACATATAACTTGTACAATAACAGAAACAGACTTGAAAACAAAAAAATTCGGAGCGTACTTTGCGATTTTTTTCTATCGAGGGAATTTCATATAATTTACGTTTTGGCATGGTGAATGTACAGATATTATCTGAGAAAATAACACATATTTTTTTAAGAGCTTAAACACTTCAAATATTTAAGAGAGATATGCAAGAAATCGGTAAAATATCGGGTAGCGGCGGCTTAAGCGCATCACCGTTAACTGTGTGGGTTTTACTTCGCATCAGTTTTTCATCCACTTCGTCTATTATCTTTAGGTCTTATATTGAAACGAAAATCCTTCCCAAGGAGAAACTACGAATTCTTTAATTGGATAGAGCCAGAATATCAACCGACAACGTATGAGATGTATGAATTTGAATGAAATAAGGTATGTGCGCCAGGGTAGGGTAGTGCAATTTTAAATATTTTTTTTAATTTACAGCTTTTCGCATTCTATAATTTAAGATTCATAACGCGATCCGTGATCTACATATGCATGCCCTGACAAGTTGATGAACGAAAAAGTAGCCAAGTGCTTAGTTGTAAGGTAGAACCGAGACGTATGGAAGATAGTTCGTCGATAGATGGAAGATAAAGCAGGGATGTACTCAGACCCAAAAAATATTTTAAATTATCTTCTGCCTCCTCTTGTATCCTGTCCGTTCAATGGACGTTGGCTATCATGTTGACTATGCGGACTTTGTTTACTGCGGCCCGGAACAGCTCTTCAATAGACTGGCCAACATCGTGTCAAGTTTTTCAGCCATAAGGTTCTCCTTCTTCCAGGGCCCCGTCTTCCGGCAATCTTTCCATGTATTATGAGATGCAAGATCTCATACTTCTCTGGATGTCTCATCACATGTCCAAGATACCGAAGTTTTCGGATTTTTATAGTTTTAATAACTTCTTTTTCTTTATTCATCCGAACCATAACATCTTCATTCGTAACCCTGTCCATCCAGCTATAGAAAAAATATTAAATATATTAAATTATCTACCCACATATATTCATTTTCGCCCATCAAACATAACACATTTTTATAAACACTTTTCATAAAATTAAGAAACAAAAACTAAATGGTTAAATATTAAGAGTTTTTTATGTTCAAACTTCTCGAAGCCGCGTATGAAAACTAAAATAATAAGCTATAAAACAAAATTGTTTGAATTTTTTGTCAGAAATACCCTCCGCACGTTAGATTCTATGGCCTGTGGAGAGATCCCCATGTAATGGTTATGCTCCTTAATGGTTTCATTATTTTTGTTTATAACGGCAGTATATTACTTTTCTTGTTCATGTTAATTTTTCAGAAAAGTTATACCTTGCCGGAAAGTTTGTGCAGGTTCCAAAGGGATCTAGTGTTATGGTCTCCCGTTCTTGGAAAACATACTTTGTCTTTCAATTCAAACTTTGCGGGAAAAAATGCCGAGCTTATCTCAGTTAAATCTTTTCTTTCGAGAGTCTTTGAATTCTTCGTGTGTTTTCCTTGAAGTCTTGAAAAACTCGTATTTATGTCTAGCTGTTACTTTTAAAAATAATACCGAAGTTAATATAATGCACGCATTATTGTCTCACTTCTTGATAAAATAATGACGGACTTGTGCAATTTCTGCAAACAATATATCTTCAGAATTTCAAAGTTAATTATCTAGTAAGTAAAGGTTCTTGTCAGGTTCTGATATAATTATAATTTGGAAGGCGGGTTTAGATCACCCCAAGCAGGCCCAGCTTCTTGGGTTGAGGTTAGTCATCTTACTGCGTGGCAGGCCGGATCGGGAGAGACTGGTTGAGGGAGACCATTTAGCCTCTCCTGCAGGATTATCTTGACCTTGCACCGCAATGGGAGGGAAGGTTTCTTACGTCTGTTACTACTGGACCCACTGACCCCCAGATTTCTAGCCACAACTCATACCTTTTTATTCCCTGAACATTCTATCCTTCCTTTCCTTTAAAAGCCCCTCCACACTGCATCCACAAAGGCCCCGAGGGAAATAATTAGCTATAACCGATGACCGGTCAGTGGTTGAGTAAGCATAGCGCTTGGGTCCCACCCGAGCGTCGCGTGTTCGATTCCTCGACTGGCTAAGTCCTCCATCACAACACAAGCAACAGCTTCGGCTTTATGTGGTGGTAGTAGGAGATTTTCAAACATTGTTCGGTTATTCGTAACCCGGGAATGTTTGTCTTTCTTTTTACAATGAAAAAAAAAAGATAAAGCCTCCGGTGTGGAGTTGTTCTTAAAATATACTCGTACAGTTATGTTTAGCATTTTTGGACCAAACTGAAATAATACTTAATTGTAATAATTTGGACCAAACTGAAATAAACTTCGAAATTCGAAAAAATCATCTATTTTAAATAATTTCTTTCAAGATATGATTTTTGATTTTCACGGCCAAAAGTATTTGGGTTATTTATTTTTGGGGTGTTACGTCTTGTTGCGCTACCTCCTCGTTTAGCCAACGTTTCGGACAGCGTTACAGTGTCCATCATCAGGGCGGAAAATGAGGAGGTAGCGCAACACGGCATAACACCCCAAAATTAAATAACAAAAAAATTCTCTCAAATTTGAACAGTTTAACAAATTTCGAGTTTTAATTGAATAAACTATGAACAATTCATAAAACTGAGTTAATTTTCCAGTTTTGTGAATGTTAAATTTAAGTTCGATTAATATTCAAGCGGTAAAACATATGATGAAATAGAGACAGAACTTTAATGAAACTTTCACAGAACATAAAAATTAACTTTGAAATATAAATTCTTTTTAAAAAACCCGTCCTTACAGTCCAGATGTATTTTAATTTATTTGAGATAACAACGTTTTATTATGTTTACTCTGTTTTCATCCTGAGCCGTGATCTTTTGAAGTCATCAGTTAGGTTGAAAGATAATTTACCCTCAAATTAGATCAATTTCATGATACAAAAGGCCGGCGAATCAAGCTTTAAATTTCCAATACACAACTGTGTTACACGAAATAGTGGTTAACGATATTGCGGATACCGTGGCAAAACTAGGATCGTCCAACCTCATTATTACCCTCATAAACCATATTCCCTTATTGACATTTTTCCCATCATCAAAGATAGATCCCGCAATGTTTGGGCAGAGTATTGGAGCATTGCTTGTGAAACCAAGGAAGCCAGCTACCCCTTAATACAAAGGACTATACCATTACCCATCTTTCCAAAAAAGAAATCTACTACTTATTCGAATGAGAATCAGGCATTGTTGCGTTACTCCCCACCTTTTTAAAATTCACTTCCTTGACTCCCGTTTCTACGGTCTAGATGTGGGAACTTTAGATCACATATTTTTTGGCTATCCCTCTCTAAATAAATATCCTCTCTTCTATCTAGCGTTATCTAAAATCTTTTCTAAGTCTGAACTCGATTCCAATCTACCATTTACTCTGAAATTTGCACATTTAAATAAAATGTATATACAAATTCACCTTTCCATTCTCTGGAATTTTAAATGGTGACCTAGAACACCCTTGAAGGGTGAAAGCCAGAAATAATTGAAAAAAAACTGTATTACTCGTACATCATCATTATGATGTACGAGCAAAGATATTCAAATACAGAAGAGATATGCTATGGTGTCCGCGCAACTGTCGCCGGACTACGCGCTAATTAGCGTAGTTTGCATACAAAAAGAATTTGTTCATTTCGTTGATTTTTTGAAAATGTGCATTAATATTGGTTAACAATATATTTTGAATAAGGAAAGAATTCGTTCATTTAGTTTAACGTTCCTTTGGTTTATTCGTTAATTATTTGTTCTTTTAGTTTATTTGTTAATTGGTAAACAATATCGGCGACACCCGGAAGCGCAGACCCACATAGTTAAAACAGCAGATAGCACATCTACTTATATTTCAATATCTTTGTGTACGAGAAATACAGTACGCCAAACGTAGCAAACCACTTGGGATGACCTTTGGCCGAGGTGTTGATTATCCAATTAATGGTTCCTGGGGCAGCGGTACCCAAACCCGCCTCCCAAATTGATTGTAAAAATGGCGGACATAAAATGAAATTTGACAAAAAAATTGGCCCGTGATTTTGCAATAACTTTTACATATAATAATAATTCTTCATAAGTCGAGATTCATGCGCATATACATTTTATTTTATTTTATTTAAATTTTGAATGAAGTAAATCGGATGAAAATTCGATGAGCGACGATTCCAGCCAACTCGAAAAATTTGTAGAGTTTTCGCTTTTAACCGAGCTGCTTCATTTTCCGGTCTACCTGCTTGGCGTGCACCGATCCTATCTACATGTCAATATGAAATTTGATGCTATAACTTTGGAAATGTTTCTAGATATGTATAGGAAGATTTTTAGGTAACAAAAAAGTTGATTTTTTTGATCGGCTGGACCGTACTACCCCCTTAATATGCTACAAAAGTTGTAAAAACCCCCAGTATCGCCCTGGTGAGGGTTCTATTTAGTATTGAAATGTTACTTCCAAGTGCTGTAGATAAGTTTAGTAATTAAATCTAAAATGTCAACAGTAATACTCAGCCTTATTGATTGCGGTTTTATTCTCTATCCACAGTTTTCAGAAGGACAATATTCCCCAAACCTATAACATTCAACATTCTTATTCGTATTTTTTCCTTGGCAGCTTCCACTGGGGAACCAACTTTGCCACTATTTTCAGTGTCTAGAAATCTGGCATTTTTCCATTCATAGTTGATCGTAAAATAACAAAAAAACATATTTCTCATAAAATCTTATATTAATTAAAACTTATTGTACACACGCCTAAAAGTACGAATATGAATAATAGGCCACTTGCATCACATTTTAAAAACTTTTTCCGGTTTAGGCAAATATTCTAACACAGGGGTTCCCAAACTTTTCCAAGTCGCGGCACCCTTAGAAAATTTGAATTTTCTCACGGCAAGCCGTGAGACCGGGGGCCGGGGTGCCGCGGCACCCCGGTCATATAATGTCTATTGTGGTAGCCCCGGGACCGAGTGTCACCCCCAAGAGCACCCCCCCCCCACCCCAGGACGGACCAATTTTTTACCTAGCCCACTGAATAATAAAACTCGTATTTAAAATGAATAAGTACATTTATTGGTAGGAAAACTTATTAGTGCGACGGGTGAGCCTGCAGCTCGCTGCACAACTTTTCAAACTGGGGAATAAGGCTTGATACAGCTACTCTCATTTCTTTCCCCACATTTATTTATTTTCGAGCGATATTTGCTCTTTATAACCGCAACCGCTGAAAATCTAGCTTCGCACCTATATGAAGTAGCAAAGGGAATGAGGACCCTTACAGCTTTTCCATTTAGAATCGGATACTGATTTTTGACTGATATCCAAAACTCCGTCAAATTCTAACAAGCGTATTTTGTTTTTAGGCTGCTGTCGCTCGAGAGGTCAATTAGATTTTCTTCTTCCTGCGTGGTAAAATCTTGGGAGCTTGATCCCGGCCACGCCGGTGATTTTCCATTGCATAAAATGTTTGTATTCGTTCATGTCAATTTTGATTTTTAGTAGAGACGTCAGGGGCGCCTCGCGGCACCCCTGATCTCTGTCCGCGGCACCCACTTTGGGAACCTCTGATTCTAACACATTCCGTATTTTTTTAATCGTGTTTTTGACATCCTGGCGATTTTTTGAATACTTCAATCCGAAAAATCGGACCTTTTTTTATAAACCGGAAAGACGGGACATAATTTTATGGGTTCAAAAAAAAAGATTATTACATACACGAAAATCATAAAAAAACGACGTATTCCACACAAATGGCAGAAGAGAATAACGAGTACATACCAAAAATATTAATATTTATAAATATAAATATTTATATATTTTTTTTCCTAGATCAATCTTATTGATCATTAATCATTATAATGTTCAACGTCTTTATATGACTAAATCAAAAGTAATAAACTTGTACTTGTAAATTATAATAATAATAAAAATCTCTCGCACTCCTCCGAAACGACTCGACCGATTTTTATGAATTTTTTAATGTATATTTGGTAGGTGTGAGAATAGGTCGTAATACATATAGGTGATTTGGATGTCTCAATCCAGAATTTTTTTCCTATTTTTTTACTTTTTTTTGTTTTATTGGCATCAAAAAATTCCTATGACTGCAAATTTTCACCCTCCTACCCCACCCTCCCATTTTTTAATCGCGACCCTCCCATTTTTTGTCGCGATTTTAGTATTTTTGTATGAACAAATTTAACCGTCGTTCGTATATCAAACAGAACGAAATTATTTATGTTGTTGAATGACAGATAGCCCGACGTCCGCCTCAAATAACTTTCATCCACACATGCGCAAAGTCATTCACGACAAGCGTCGCGTTATTTTAACATATCTCTGCATTTGTTGTGTATCAAACACAGGGCATGCAAAAATTTGTGCGATTTATTTTAATTTAAAATTTTCACTTCACATTTAACTTTAAAGAGATCAACCGATGAATATGTCTGTTACTTTAATGAAATTCATTGAATTGAGAAAATGATTGGTGGATTTTTTTTTTATCGGTGGTTATCGTCTACAGCTCTCCATTCCTCTTTCTGTTGTAGATCCCATCCCCACACACTTTCATTATATTCGTTATTTTTAATTTTACAACCAAAATATTCACTAGAAATAATTTATGTGGCAGAACAACGTTTGCCAGGTTATCTAGTTTATTATAAAATTTGATTTTGTTAAAATCAGCACCATTTCCATTACGCTTCTAAGGCAGGTACAAAAGGCATAATATGTACGATGTTCACTTCGTAACATCTGTTAAAACGTCAACCCAAACGATAAGTTAGTGGTGTACAAACAATAAAGCTGGCGAATTTTATGTGTCAAATTTAAAAATTCAGCAGAAATCAAAGTGATGCCATATAAAAAAAAAATTCACTGTGGAATTTTACAAAAAAAATTTAATATTATCGGAGACGGAACATTTCCATGTAGTGACATCACTAACCCAAAAAACGGATTTATTTATTTAAAAAAAAAAAAACTATAAAGTTCTAAAAAATTTTAGAACATTTTCGTAATCTTAGTAGAAAAATCTATACACACGATTTATTCCAAGTCATTATGAAATCCATGCAAGTGGCCTGTTATTACATTTCCTTGCTTCGTTTCCATTCAGTACGCCACGTTTTCCCACAATTCGTTTCAATAATGAGAAAACTTTGCCAATAACAATAAAGTAATTCCAGTTAAAATATGAATGAATGTTCTCACGGCTCGGCATCCAGGTACAACATAATTCCAAAGAGTAGATGCATCACCATTTTTGGCGATGGAAATCAGAACCATTGTGTGCTTCCAAATGCATAATCTAATACTAACGCAATTTTCACTGCCTGTCCCAGAACCAACCAGTACCTACCAACGAAAACCGAGAGCGCAGAAAACTGCAGCGGTTAAATGTATAATGAACTCGTATCCGGGATAGGTAATGAAAATCTGCATACATAAAGATAGCCAATGTTCGCCAGGGTTTAGAACCCTCTCATTTTAAATGCTTCAGTAGATTCTGTAGGAAGGTACCTATCAGAATCATCCGAATTGAAATGTAAACCTGAATAGGCTTGCTTATTTTGCTCGGGAATAAATTTAACATTTCGATTCCTTTGAGGGTAATATTTGAAATTTATGCTTTTAATACCCGGCCGAAGAGGAAAATTTATTCAAATGAAATTCGCAAAAAATCTGTCTTCGCGGATAGTAAATTCAAACTCGGTTAATATCATCTTTAAGAAGGGGTCGTTAGGATTACAGTTCAAAACATTTTCAGGATATCTAAACCACCGACCTTATAAATAACATCTAACCTAAATTTTCGGAGTGTAATCGTTCCAGGGAATTTTTGTTCACATCCATTTACATTGTTTAAGAGATGCCACGAATAGGATTTTGGATAATATTCGGCTAGGCTCTCGGCCCAAGTTACTTAGTACATTCTGCGGGTGACAGGTTCCGACCTGCATCATTGAAGTGAGTGCAGTAACCACGCTGTGTATTTGTTTCATTTGCGAGTAGGTCGTGTCACAACACGCATTATTTGTTGATTGTTGCATCAAATTGTGTTACTTACATTGTGTTTATCTTTAAAAATACATTGAAACTTGTAGTGTGTACATCTTAAAAAATACATGAAAACTGTTCGCCTAGATCGAATAGCAGACCCTTAGGCTTGGCGCATACATTAGTTTTTCCATCCGATTGTCTGATCAGACAACCGGAAGGCCTTCGCGCCATGAAATTTCTTATGAAAATCGGATAAACACCGCACACATCCGATTCGAAAACCGGATCGGTAATGAAAATAGGCCACGCCTTTCTGCGCCGGCCGTTCAATCCGGTCCGATAACGGGCGTTACCAATCCGGTTTTCGAACCGATTTTTGTCTGATCAGACAATCGGATGGAAAAACCTAATGTGTGTGGTCAGCCTTACAAGTGATGATCAGCAAACTCAAAACAGTACACAAGCCTAGCAGAATTTGCTAACATTTATTTAACCTCCCGGGAGCAGTGTAGCAGTGTAGTGAGCGGCTTTTTTCGGAAGCAGGTATAATTTATTATGAAAAACGCAATCGTTCGCTATCAACAAATGCTGAAAAAAAAAATTTCATTCATCATAACTTAACACTGATAGATTTTAAGTATTAAATATGCTGATTTGTGTTAAAAAAAAAAAAAAAAAAAACTAGTGAGTAATATTGTGTTATATGATACTTCTACACTCACCGACTTACTCCGCCACTCCTTCCAGAACTTTGCACGGCTTTATCGAACCTTCTAGAACTTCTTACAGCTTTGTGGAATCTTCTAGAATTTTCCGGAACCTTCTAGACACACCGACACACTCCTCCACTCCTTTAATTACTTTCTCCAGCCTTATAGAACCTTCTAGAACTTTCTACAGATTTATCGAACCTTCTAGAATTTTCCACAACCTTCTAGACTCACTGACTTACTCCGCTACTCCTTCCAGAAATGTGTACGACTTTATCAAACCTTCTAGAACTTCCTTCAGCTTTATGGAATCTTCTAGAATTTTCCGAAACCTTCTAGACACACCGACACACTCCTCCACTCCTTTCAAAACTTTCTACAGCCTTATGGAACCTTTTAGAACTTTCCACAACCTTCTAGACTCACCGACTTACTCCGCCACTACATCCTGAACTTTGTACAGCCCTATAGAACCTTCTAGAACTTCACAGCTTTATGGAACCTTCTAGAATTTTCTGGAACCTTCAAGACACACCAAAACACTACTTCACTCCTTTCAGAACTTTCTACAGCTTTATCGAACCTTTTTGAACTTTCCGGAACCTTCTAGACTCGCTGACATACTCCTCCATTTCTTCCAGAACATTCCAGAGTTTTATCGAATTTTCTAGAAGTTTCCGGAATCTTCCAGACTCTTCCAAAATCTTCCAGACTCTTCTTGAAATTTCTAGAGTCTTCTTGGAACTTCAGACCTTATATCTTCAAAAGCAAGCCCTTTAGGTAAAAACGAATACCCTTATTCCCTAGGGGGGATAGTGATCTACCATACCATATAATTCTCTTGATCGTACCGGCACTCGTTTCTGAGTTTTTGCCTTCCGCACGTTTTTCTGGACTTTCTTTTATAATATTTATTATTGATTATTATTTTTTTTTTATTTGTGTGCAAAAAATTTACAACATTACAGATATTTTATCTAATTAATTGTAATAGTACCATTTTCACAGTGAGAATGTAGCGCCAAAAACCTTACAAACTCATTGAGTTTTTCGAAGAATATGTCGAAAATTTTATCTAATATATTTAAATAGCGTATCGCTCTTCCCACGGGTGAATTCGGGTACAGATTTGTACGACTCAATCGGCATTGTAATATGTTATGGCGACGTGCCCGAGAGTGAGACTCTGGTACAAATAAATTGATTTGCGCGAGAATCTCACCGTTAGAGACGAGGCCATTGATTAATTGAAAGAAATATTTTAGCAACGCAAAACATCTACGAGTTTCTAGAGAATGGTAGTTAGTCATACCTAGAATAAATCTCGATGGATACAAATATGGATATGTTCCATAGAGGCGTAAAAATAAAAAAAAACGTACGAATTTTTTATGAACTCTTTCAATGTTTAAAATATAGGATGCTTCAGATGGGGCCCATATAATACAATTCGACTCCAGTACACTTAGCACCAGTGAGTTGTAAAGTAGCCTAATTGTTAGTGGGTTTTGAAATGAGCATGAATTGCGAATGACAAAGCCCAGCAGTTTATATGCTCTGTTGCATAAGTCATTTGTGTGCTGATGGAATGTCATTTTGCTGTCAAAAGTAACCCCTAGATCTTTTATTTGACTAAAGCGATGAAAAATGTTACCGTTAATTAAATATTCAAATTTGATCGTCTGTTTTGCCCTTGTGAAAGAGACTACATTGCATTTAGATGCACTGAAGCTTAAGCAGTTAATTTTTGCCCAGTTTGCGACAGAGTTCACATCGATTTGTAGGAGGACACAGTCAGCGATAATTGTCAGCGAAAGTCACAGTCAGTCATGTATAATAGAGAACTCCAGTCCAATTTTTTTTATTTTTTTTAATGAATAAAGACCTTCAAACTTAAATAACTGCATTTTTATTTTTATTTTTATAGTTAGTTTTAATAGTTAAAATAATTGTCAAAGTTTTCATTTTTAAAGACTCCCAGAAACGCACCGTATCTATGGTGGTCTTCACCCACCGATATTTTTTTTACTTTTTAAGTTGTCATTTTGAATCAGTGATGTTATGTCGAGGGAAATTTCCCTAGATCTAGGGGAGAAAAATATTTTTTAGGGATAAGGGAAATCAGGACAAAATCTAGGGAAATTTCGAACTCTGGCAAAAATTTTATTACATATGACAGTATTACTGGTATTATTTATATATATTCGTATATATATTTTTTGGAATTCCTATGAATCTTAATTATTTTTCATGTACTTACATGCCATGTTATTTTTAACACTGACAACTCAAAATGATATTAGGGAACGTACCCATACTACGTGACACGTTCGGGGGGGGGGGGGGGGTCTTCAAAATACCACGCTTGGTACAAATGAGCGGCGGGTTGCTTATGATTTTTATTTTGCAAAGTGTTTTTTTTTAATTTGGAATTCAGTTTCTAATTCAGTGGTGAGTGTATTCGTACTTTTAAATTATTACTTCACGTAGCAAGAAGTGTTTTATTTGGAAAATCACGGTATTTTTAGTATATTTACCAAGTTCCGATATCTTTCCAATTAATTATCATATTAATTAACATATAACAGGATTAGTGTTACACAATCAGGTGGCTACGTAGGTAATTGCGTAAATGTGAAATTCTAGGGAAATTTCACTTCTAACTGTTGGCAACACTGTGAAGAACCCAGAATAATCATAGCGGAATGCTTTGTAATGACTTTTAGGTGTGAGGTGTGTTTTTTATTCAAGATTAACTGCTTTTAATATAGAAAAACATTGGTAAAATGTCCACATTTCACCACTACTGTTATTGTATTTAATCAAAGTGCAATATAAATCATCTCTTTCATTGCAAATACATGTGACATCGTGTTTTGTGTCAGGCGTTACTTTCTAGGTACATTGTTTTATGTATAATACATACAGAAACACTGGTATTTATAATACACTGATCATGACGAGTGTGTAACAACTTGTATAAAAAGCCCTATACTAAAAACAATTTGATAATACATAACCAAATAATGTCAAAATATGACACGACTTTAACCTCGAATAGACAAAATTTATTGCAGATTGTCCGCAAATATAGCCCTTTTCGTAAATTCTTGAGGGCCTAAATTATGTTTCAATAAACACAATAACTATTATTTATCTAAATCTCTATAAACAGTATGAAAATAAACCAAAAACACGAAATGTTGAATTGCATAGGTACGTGTGCACTTCAAGTCATTTCAAATGTCAATACAATACAATAAACAGGTGACAGGTTAACTGTGACGTCACCGTTAACCATTTCAGTAATGCCAACTTAACGCTGTGTTTTGGGAAGAGGTTTAAAAATGCACTTTTTAATAATTTATTAAAAACTCTGCATTTAATATTATGAAATAAAACTTACATATTCAGAATCAGCGTTTCTTGGTCTATATGAACATATTTTTTTAAAGCCATAATATTTTTCACTGGAGTCCCTTATTGTTCATATTTAAATATTAAATTATTGCTCGTTTGTAATTTGTTAAATAAACTTAAGTATCGTAACTACAAACTACTTATTTGATTTACCATACACCTTCCCCCCTTATACCCCCATAGCATCCTTAATGGGGGTATGTTGAAGGTTAATGCGGTAGATGAAGGCGGGGGAGAACCTGGTTATTCGTATGAGTCAATATTATAGTCACCAAACACGGCTAAAGCCATTTAAAGTAACGTTTCATTTCTGAATGGTGATCTTACACCAGGGCAATACTGAAAGTATCTTCCACTCTGGTGCCGAAAATAAACCTTGTATTATTTTTAATTATTCAACCACAAATATAGCCTTGCCTCTCGACCATGGAGGCCATTATAATATCTAATAACTTGCTCGCAATAATGCAGAGATAATTAATAAATATTACGAAGAAAACGAAAGCTATACAGAATGAATTATTAATGCGATATTTATCTAAAACTTAACTTACGAGGCGCTCGGTTTGGTAATTAAGTGAATAACATACGAAAACCAAAATAATTAAAAAAACTGCTGAAAATTTCGCTTTTTTAGTAATAATATCAAAAAAGTTTGCAGCCAAACCGCGTTACGCCTATAGTAGGTACTTAGTAGAATAATAAAGCAAACAATTCGTTTGCTCAATAAACTCGGAAATGGTAACTTTGCTACGCACACAATAAGGCTAATCAACCAAACTGGACGGGAATATTGTTTACACCGATTCAGGGGTGGACCTTAATCAATGAAGGGAACTTATTTAAAAATTGTTAAAAAATGTATTAAAAATACTAATTTCGGTTGAGTGTCTGGTTGAACCGATTGAATGAAAAATTCAGACAAGCGTTAATGAAGGTTCCTTCTTTTTTTGTTTTTGCAATAACTCCACACAGAAGAACGTGAGGAAAAAAATCCTCAGGGCCTGTGTCATAATCTTTGCAGACATTATGTGGAGGGTCTTTTTAGGGAAAGGAATGAGAGGAAGTTCTGGAAAGGAAAAAGGTGTAAGGGGTGGGTAAAAATCTGGGGAAACAATGTTTCAAGGAGTGACGGACGTATGAATCCATCTCTTTCACGGCGATTCAAGGCATGGGTAGAGAGAGAGACCGGCTGAAGAGTTCAACAGGTCTCCCTAAACCTCCCGATCCAGCCCACCACGCGATATGTGGACAAACGTATCCGCCGCTAAGATATAGATAAACCCGTTACCAAATTCCCCCCAAACACCTATCCCAATCCGGCCAGCCAAGCAGCTGGTGGGCAGAAGCTTCTGCCACCAAGACCTAGACAAACCTCACCTCATGAAACCGGTCACCCTTGCTAAGTCACAAAACGCAGCGAACCACTTGGGGTGATCTATGGCAGGAGTGCTGGTTGTCCAAGGAATTATGTCTTTTTCAAAATTGGAATTATGATATTCCCTGTCGGCCTGCAGACCTCCGGTTTAATCCAGGAACCTACAGGAACCCAATGCATCACGCTCTCAATCAGATCAGTATATTTCATGTAAATTCATTATGTGTTCCTCACATCGTTAGGTACGTTTATTTATGTTTTTTGTTACAATTTAAATACATAAAAATCCTAATCTTCTATTAACCCTAGATTCATAACCATTCGTCCCACAGACCGCGCAAAACGTAAATTTGTTTCTAGTGTCTCGAGTGAAAGAAATAGAATGATGACCTCTCAAGTACCTTCCTAGATCGTTTGTTCATTAGTAACGCGGGTGCGCTTGCCTCGCAGTGACGCCTTGTGCACAAGTTATAGACCTTTGAACGTCTGAGAGACGAATGTTTATGAATAGTGTAACTTTTGACGAGGCTGCAAGTTATTTTTAAAACATTGTTTTTGATGAGTTCTGGTTATACAGAGTAAAAGTAAGTACATGATATTATTCTATCTGAGTTATTATTTATAGTTAAATTTTATTTTATCGTTCAAAATGTATTATTTTGTGTATTTTACATCAAATCTTTTTATTTTATTTTAGAATGAATGATCGGTAAATTGAAGACTATTTGAATCGTTAATCTGATTCTGGTGATGATGATTTTACCAGTCGGCAAAAGGACGTAGAAATGAGTGATGTCGAAGATCATGTTTCGAAGATCAACAAGCAGACGATTTTTCGTGCAGGATGTTTCGGAGAATTTGACCAAACCATGGTTATGTAAAAGACACGAAATGCCAACTTTGAAGAGATGCCTAAAAAGGAAAATCGCTGAAGTTTTAGGTGAAACGCCTACCATTGCCAGACCTGGTCCAAATGGTACTCAAAAAAAGATTTGTGGTTATTTTGATTATAAAAAACGGCGTATGACAAGGTTCCAATGCAAACAATGCAAAAAGTATATGTGCACGGACCATCGCGGCCTCATGTGTGTGGAATGTACCTATGAAATTTAATTTTAACTCCATTTATTATTTTTTTTGTTACCTAATTAAACATATTAAAGAGTGCCATACTTAATTTATTCATTTTATTTACAAGTACCCCAAAACTCGTCACTTAAATTTAGTCGTCTGTGAGATGAATGTTTATGAATAATGTTCCTCTTAGGTAAGGTTATGAATCTAGGGTTAAACAACATAATTGCAGAAAGAACTCACTACTGAACTGAAAGTCTGGTTTCCATATGAACCCAGTGGCGCTCTTTCAGATTCTAAATTATAAATATATAAATATAATATAATCATTTTTAATATGAGAATAATAACATATATTTCTCCGGCCACAAACATTTCACGTGTACATTTTGGTTTCAGTGCCGGGTGTAAAACACACTGGATCATTGCAACGGTGGCAAATCAACAGGGTTTTACGTTGAAATTTATCAATAGTTGAACACAAATTGCATAATGGTCGATCCCATAGCTCACTGGTCTTCCAGCAGCTGCTGATGTCGATGCCCGGGGTGCTGTTGGTGGCTGTTGTAAAGAGATAGAACACATATAAGTGTGATGTGAGGTGTGTGTATGTGTGACGTATGTAGAAGGTATATGTATACTCACAGAAAATACAGCCGATGTTTTAAATTGTCGATTTGATTGCTGGTCTGCCATTTACCATTGGATTTGCAGTGCGACTTTCCATGTTTTGGTTGATCAGATAATTTCAGAATAAATCTCCTGCGTATATTGGATTTGTTCTCCGACTTCAAATGATTATGGATAATGTATGATGCCAAACAACTAACATCCAGCATGTTATAAAACACGGAGAATGACTTATTTATCCGCCGCCAAATATTCGGCCAATATTGCCTCACGATCGGGTGATAACGACCGACGTCTGACATACGAATAAACGATTATCAAAAAAAAGACACAAAATGTTCTGCTTTAGGTCCGTATACAACCAATGGCTAACTCGAACTGAGCAGCTATAAGTTTAGCAGCGAATATGCTCCATGATGTAAAAAGAAGGCGAACCAAACTTGTTCGAACGCAATTTGTGTCGAGAAAAAGAACATTCTAGACAACGAAAAATATTAAATATTATATGGCCTGTCCAGGCGACATTGAAGTTTTTATCTTAATTTTCTTTATTTTTTATACTAAGTAAACGCAAACTCATCGGCAATAGCACCATTCACCAGCTCTTCGAGTTGTTTGATTCCGCTTGCCAAAAAGTCAGCGGATAAAAATCAGAGTATGCAGTTGACACACGATAGAAGTGAAACCTTCATAAAACTAAAGTAAACAAGAGTAGGGAGGCTACAAAGCACCGCACAAAGAGGAGACCGATTACTCTATCTCATTTTCGCGCAGGCTTAAATCCTATAGATATGCCTTTATCTCTTTTTATTGTCGCTATTTTTGGTTTCATAGAGTTTCAAATCACAATGGTGCTAAAGAAGTTCTTACTTTAAAAAAATAAGCATAAATTTAAAATGTAAAAGTAGATAGACTCCGCTATCATTATTTCATTTCTTGAAATTCTTAAATATTTCAATAGAGAAGAATAATAATTATTTATGTTAGAAAAGCTTTGAAATGACATTTTTCATAAATAGTAAAGATAATCGTGTACAAAATATAACATAAAAAATTCACTTTCGAAAATCAAAATGGTCTGGCCAGGCTACATTGCCCATCGGAGGGTTAATGAAACATTTCGGGACTTCTATTCAAATTCACCCCTGACTTTACTTGGTACCTGGCATGGGAGGTATACTATACATGGCTATTGTTATGAAAATTATTCCGGTTTGGTGAAAATTACAGGGAACCTGATGCAAGCCAAACAAACGATACTTCTGTTCATTTTTTCCGATTCTTCAAATCAAACGAATAAATCATCAACTTCATTTCCCATGTAAATGTACGATTTTATTCACAATTCCAATACCGATTCGCTCGGTATAAAATAGCTACTCTGTCGGCAAACAAAATCAGACTTATGCATTAAACATTGTACGGTAGAAATGCATTGAAATTATTTTGGAAAAAACGACATAGAATTTTAATAGAAATTATTATTTTAAGAGAAAACAGTTTCAACGTGTTTAGCAACATTTGGTTTATTGCATTAACTCTGCACAAGTAACTTCGAGGAAAATAGGCTGTACAAGATTATGTTCATCTGGAATTAATTGATGGAGCAAATTTTTTTAATATTTAATACGAAGCAAACAGAAAGCAAGGTGGCAGAACTTTCCAGTCGAAAGCTGGAATATAAGTGATTGTGTCATTAGCCAATGAAAAATAATATCAGTGCACGAAACTTGGGAACACGCATTGACTAAAACATTATATTTTTTAATAGAAATAGCTATTTTTATCAGCCTGTAGTGGTCCTGGGTCGATCGATCGTTTTACATGACCCGGGTCGCTCACGACACACTGGCATCACGAGCGGGTCGCGAAGACCCGCTCTTTTCGCGACACAAAATATGAAACTCGATTACGCTTCACCCAGCTACTTTCAACTAGCTGAGTCGAGGGAGCGGATGGTGAAACCCGGGTGTTGACAATCCGTTCGCTCTCTCATGCATCTATCTATCGTCGCTCGCCCCGCCACATCAGCACCCGAAACCCAGGTTGCAGTAGTAGAGCGGTTGCGAGAAGTGGGTTGCGAGACCCGGGTGCTGACGAAAAAATGACCCGCTAGCTCTTTGGTGGTCCGTGAGCGGGTTTCAATGAGCGGGTTATTCACGACCGACCTAGGACTGGTCTGTAGCGTGTGATACAGTAATAATAAACAGGTTAAAGTTTGCTAATTTCAACAACTTAATTATTTATTAGTATTCTAACTGAAATATCTATAACCACTCGCATACCGCAAAATTTGGAAAACAGTATTAATAATTCCACATGTAATTTATTTAAAAATACATCATTAAATATTCGGAAGCATTACGTTAATTAATTACAAACGAGTCATTTCTACTTGTTCTTGAGTTTAACGCTCGGCTGTGGAGTAATTTATTTGTCCTTGTCCTGTGTTTCCTCCCTCCAACAATATGGGTCTCTTCAAGACCCATGTTCTCTTCTTCCTCTTCTCAGCTTAAACCAGCATCTTCAAAGATGATACAGGCTCTGAAAAAACAGATTTTCATTAAAATAACCCTGTCCATAAAATAACCCATTAACACCATTCCAAAAAAAAAAACTTATATACATACAATATAAACACCATAATCTCATGACGTTATTAAATTATTAGATTTAATTAACATTAATGATAATTAATATTAACATATTTCAAACAAAGGTGATTATTTCCTATTTTGTAATATTAAAGAAATCATTTAGAACCCACCACACACCGATCATAAACTTCCGTGGAAAAAAATAATAAAAATGTAATCCTGCACTCGTAAAAATAAAAACCTCTAAAAACTGACAGAAAATATTACAAGAAGATTTTATGAGAGGTTTGCATGAAAAGGGTCCGACAAGGGGAATAAAAAACGAAAGGTTATGTTTGTCTGTTCCCACCTTTAAGAGAAGTCGGGGAAATTTATTCGAGCTTTGAGCAAACACGCGGATTCAATAGATTTTATACGGATCATGTAATTTGTTAGAGTAATGCATTTTATAACGAAACGATTTTATGTTAATAGATTATTTTAACTAATTATCGTACGCTCGCAGACAATGAATTTGCATCTCCGTTTGATTTCCTCTAATTTGGGTGACATTACAGATACTTTTAGGACTTTCTGTGATTGCCTCTGAGGCCTTACTGCACCTTCACTATTGTGATTTATGCAAAGACAGAGTAAACACTTCAGCCTAGAATTTGACTTTAGGTCCCAGATTTTGCATCATTGTGCAGGGGGTTTAGCACAGTAAAGTTGATAACTTTACAATATCGGATCTATAAGCATAACTACTGAGCACGGTCTCAATGTTGATTTTTTTTACATTAGCTCCACTCAGGAGGCCCTGGGAAAATAATTCCCTTCAAGGCTTTTGTCTGCTGTGGAGGGCCTTTTTAGAGAAAGGAAGGAGAAGAAGTTCTGGGAAGGAAAAAAATATATGAGGGGTGGGTGGGAATCGGGGGGTCAGTGTGAGGAATGATGGATGTATGAATCTATCCCTACCACTGCAGAACAAGGTAATGTTCCGAGAGAGTCCTGCTGGAGAGCTTAAAAGATCTCCCTCAACCAGTCTTTCCCGATCCGACCTGCCGCGCCGTAGGTGGGCCGATCATGCAATAGGTGGGCAAACCTCACCCCATGAACCAGGGCACCCCTGCTAAGTCACTAAACGTTGCGAACCGCTTGGGGTGACCTATGGCAGAGGTAAATGGTTCCCGGGGCGGCGGTAACCATACCCGCCGCCTCCCAAATAGTAAATACAGAATACATAAGTAATCTATATACAATGACAACACTTGCGGATTTGTCTATGGACTTACATTCAATTCAAACGGATTCGTAAAACTTAAAAATACTAATAAATTAACCATTTCGATCTAAAATACTGTTTGTAACGTAGATTGACACGTCGCATACTTTTTGACACTAAACGGGATTTAATCAGGTAGTGAGGTCTTTAGACATATTTCAACTATTTTCGATTCCCCAAGGTGGAACGGAATAAATTGATCTGAATTATATTGAGATGAATTATTTAAGTTTGTGGATCGCGTGAACGATTTTTTTCAGTTTTAAGAGTTTCGTTAGATCACCTCATAACGCATAACGAACGACATTATTCAAAATATGGACAGCTTATCTGAAGCTCAGGCCGCGCTAACATTTGTCTATCGCTTTTCAATCAACCAAATCAGTGCTCGCAAATATTGATAACTAACCATAGATGACGGATTTAGTCAACGACGTTTTGATATTAAGGTTTTATCGACAGTCCATGCTAGACCTCCCGGTCGGGTGAAGTCAGGGGTCAGAAGTAATTAACTTATAAACAATATTAGAACTTAAACTCACAGAACATTAATGGAAATAATAAATTTTTTTGTTGTAATCGGATTTAATTTGGAGAAGTTCTTTTAATTTCCAAAAAAGGATGTTATTAATTTCATTGTTTATAAACCTGTGAAGATTCGCAGGTGCAACTCTGTTCCAAACGGGGGCGCGTCTAGTGAACGATTAGGAGCGTTTAACCAGCCAGCGGCCGAAAATCCACATTTCGTCGACAGTTGTTCTTACGGTTGTGCAGGGCGGTTACAATGAGAAAGATTAATTATTCTCCGTACCAGATTTTTAAAATTATAACTCAATATCGATTTTATTTCATTCCAAATTTGCTTTAATTTATACCTACATCCAAAAATGCTGAGAGGCGTAATGATACAACTATTAAAATAATGCACTTTGTGTAATTATTTTTTTATTTTATGTATTTTTTATTTTTCATTTTTCAATAATATCTAAGTTAAATAAGAATGTTAAAAAAATCTGAAATATGTTAGTTTGTAAGTGCGCAAATAAATACACAGACAGACCAATTTTCGTCAAGAAACACATGTGCGTATATTTTTTTAAAAATTATTGTATTTAAACTAAAATTAAAATTCTAAAACATGCGATACCCAGATAATTTATTGATTTATTTTACTGCATGATCATATGATTTGAAATGGGTGTGGTATAATACAAAATCTTTTTTGAAAATTTAACAAATCTGCCAACGACCTATGGTATTACCTTTTTATACTAAAAATAAACAATTTTTCTCCAAATTTAAAACATGCGAATGCTAGATAAAAGAACAATCTTTCGAAATTCATCTATAATTTTTTTGTGAAAAAGAGTCAATAAGTCTGAAATCTGATTTAAAAATGACATTTTTCTGGTTTTCTCTGGTAATACCCTCTTTAATGCAGCGACAAGGCTCGTAACCGGGGTCTCTAAATATTCGCATATTTCAGAACACCTTCGTAATCTTCACTGGCTCAAATGTCCTGAAAGAATCCAGTACAAATTGTGCTGAGAAAACGGCTTTCAAAGTTGGACCTCGAACCTTGCATTTCGTCCAGTAACAATGATGATTTTTGCACAAAAGTGTTTTTTCAGATTTTGCCATTGATTCCTCTTTAGACCACAATTTTTAGAAATAATCCAATTTTTCTGTCGTTTCAGCGCTATAGAACCTGAGAAAATGGCTTTCAAATTTCGATCCCATGTCTTAAGTATTACGCCCATAAGAATGGTGATTTTTCTACAAATGTTACTTTTTGCTGATTTTGTCTTTGATTTTTCTTCGGGCTATAATTTTTAATAATAATCCAAAATTTCAGTCGGTTTCCGAGAAAACAGTTTTCAATGTTCGATCTTGAATTTCGTCACAACTATGATGATTTTTCCGTGAAAGATAGGTTATTCGGATTATTTAATTGGTTTTTCTTCAAACCTCATGTGATTGCACGCATTACTGGATGCCAACAATTGTAAGAGAATGTAATTCGTTCCTGATAGACATGGATTTGAATGTTTTTGGAGTAACGGTTCAAACTACAAGGGCCAACATTGAAAGTCTGTAACTCCGGTTCCAATGAACTCCAGAACGTTTGCTTTGAAAAGTGTCATCATTTTCAAAATTCAAAGTGTTTGTTTGGGGAATCCAGAAAAGCACCTACCTATGATTTAATATTTAAAAAATATGTATTTTTTTAATTGCCATTTTTTAAATTGGAACTGATTTTTCGACAGTGAGATCGCCTCCTACAAAGAAATTTTAAGTTTTTACAAGTGTATAATTTTAAATGGAGTATATTGGTACACCATTTCACCATTTTCCCAACGGCAATAGCGAAACTGATGGTTTCCTCCTTCACTGCGCACGTCAAGACTCTACTTTTTATTGAACGAAGCTACATTTATTTGAACGACTCTAGACCCTCCAATGTCCATGCATACGGGGTTAGTAAGCAATATGCAAGTACTTAAATTAACATTATACAAAAGATAAATAGAAGTAGCAGCCCGTGGAATAATTCTTCTGAAATAGGTAACATAAAAAAAAAAAAAATAGTGTTAGTAAAAGAAAAAGAAAAATAACGGCTATAACCAGTCGAAGAAACCTTCTGAAAATAAAATAAGTAATGAGGAACAGTTATATGATTATATTGATTATGTTATAATGTAAGCAATTACTATTAATTTATTTATTGTTGTTATACGCCCGTAGGGGCTTTTACATAGATTATAAAATAATATTTAAGATATCGAGGATTACACATACATAGAAATTATACCAAAAGTTATAAAAGTGAAAAAACTTTTAAGAATTTACAAGTAGTTTTTAAAGAAAAAACCAGTATATTCTTGTGTAAAACCGTGAAATATTTTAAACAATGTAATATTTAACAATAACATAGAACAAAATATAATATAAAACATTACAATAACACATCAAATCGTTAAATATATTATACCCACGTTACAAAAATTTGTAGGATTCCACAAAGTGTTGGTTTAAATTGCATTTCAGAATGTACAGGGAATCAGCGAATACATCTACAATACCACCAAACTTGTTGCCTAAATCATGCATCCTATTGGTAATTGAGTGTGATTGATAGTTGGTTGTGTATGTGTTGCAAAAGAATGTTATATTTTGTCTAGGATTCCTTGTCGGTACATGGAGTTTAATACTAGAAACGATGGCAGGGCTGTCAATTAGGTTGTTCATAACTCTGTACAATAAAATTAGGTCTGAAATGATTCTTCTGTCAGACAGCGTAATTAAATTTAGTCGATTCATTAAACTTAAATAATTAATGTTTTCTATTGGAATTTTGAGTTTGAAATTTAAGTACCTAAGAAATTTGTGTTGAACACGTTCTATTTTGTTAGAGTGTACTTTATAGAAAGGGGACCAAATAGGTGAATTATATTCTACTTGACATCTAACTAATGAAATGTAGAGTGTTTTGATGCAATCCATGGACTTCAAATCAGTTAGGGTTCTACAAAGGAAGCCAAGAATCTTCAAAGCCTTATTAGTTATATCATCTATACGTGCTGTGAATGTTAAGTTTGAATCGAATATAACTCCCAAGTCGCGAATTTGTAATACTGGTGTTAATTTAACAATATTTAAATTATATTCATGTAAAATATGAGAATGAGTTCTGGAAAATCGTATTACTTGACATTTCTCAATATTCAAAAATAACATATTTTGTTCGCACCATTTAAAAAATTCATCTAAATTAGCTTGTAAAAATAGGCAATCATATATATTTCGTTTTCTTTTAAAAAAATTTATATTAACAATTTAATTTTAATTCAACTATAATAGCAAAAAGAAAATAAAATATATAAAAAGAAAAAAAAGGAAAAATTATTCCATAGACCACCGGGCAGTCCCGATTAGAATGCGTATAGCTATCGGCCCAACCGCAGACGATGCTCGAAGTATTATCTGACGTCACAAGACACCATTGCATACGTTTCATTTAGGGCGGTTCAAGACTTTTCTTGAGCTAATGGTAAGAATGAAAAATACGACATTATTTATATTTTCAACTACAACAACATCAAGAATGTAGTTTTTTTTAAATCTTATCACTCTAGCTCTATAAAAATCACAGACCTCTGGTTTTACCCATATTCACATTGAGAGCTCATAACATTTTTGAAGGTAGTGAAAAACCAATTATACTGTCGCCATTAACTTTTTAAATATTTATTTATTAATAAACAGTATAAATATACCATTATTACATATTACATGTCACAAAACATTAGTTGAAGGTACATAAGAAATAATTTTAAAAAAAAGAGTTAAGTTAATTTTGGCATTTGATTAAGAAATGACACAGAGGGCTACAATTACATTCATATTGATTGAAGATATATGATAGAATAGCCTTCTTGTACCTAGCTTCCGTGCAGTTAAATAGATCAGCCACATCTGCGTATATATTACTAACTTCATGTAATCTAGGTAAAAGCGATTGTTTCATGTACTCAGTCCTGCTGTTGTTACATTGAAACAAGATTTTGGAGCGAGTTGCTCTAGTGGGTATATGAAATTCGATGAGCTTAATTAAATCAGGACTGTCTATTCTACCATTTACAATTTTGAACATAAATATTAAGTCGGATATAATTCTTCGATCTGAGAGTTTTAATAAATTTAATTCTTTCATCAAGTGATTATAATGTATGTTTTCAATACCGAGTTTAAAATTAATATGTCTTAGGAATTTGTGTTGAATTTTTCGATTGTATCTGAATGTAACTTAAAATGGGGGGACCAGATCGACGAGTTATATTCGACTTGACTACCTACTAAGGATGTATACAAAATTTTTACAGTTGAAATATTCCTGAAACCTCTGGAATTTCGAAGAATGAATCCAAGCATTTTTATTCCTTTATTAGTGATTGTGTTTATATGGGATATAAAGTTTAATTAAGAGTCGAAAATTATGCCCAGGTCATTAATTTCTTCGACAGAGGTAAGGGTAGAGTTGTTAAGTACATACGGATGAATTATTGGTTGACTTATTCTGTAAAATCTTATTGAATGACACTTATTTATGTTCAGAAAAAGTTTGTTAAGAGAACACCAATTAATTAACTTGTTTAAATTATTTTGTAGACAGATACAATCTTCGGCCGTTTTAATTATTTTAAAATTTTTCAAATCATCTGCAAAAAGCAAAACGTTTACATCTTTATCAAATATATCAACAATATCGTTTATAAACAGTAAAAATAAAATTGGGCCTAAATGAAACCCCTGTGGTACACCACTGGTAGCTATAAATTGATTGGCAAGGAACAAATTAATTTTTACAAGTAGTACTCTATCAGATAGATAGCTTGCAAACCAGTCTAAAAGTTTTCCATCAATACCTAGATTACGTAGCTTTACCAGTAGAATTTTATGGCATATAATATAATTTCATCAAGTTAAAAAAAAATATGGGAGGACCTCATTCAGACTATCCCGTGATTTTTCACGGTTCTGCGCTAATATTCAACGAAAAATTATATCATTTTAGATTACGGCCTAAGCCATTCCGGAATAAAAATCATAATCCTGAATTAGAATTTCTGAAAACAATTGTTTTTGGGAGATTTCACGTTCCGAGAAAGAAAAAAAAGGTTGGGTTTAAGGAAACAAAATTTTAGGGGAATATTTTTTTCCTTTCCTCGTAATACGATTTTGACTGGAAAAAAACAATATCTGAAGAACCTTTTCTTACCATGTACGAAGAAAAAAAACTCTGTCTTATCACAATTTAATTTCATAATGTCGGCGTATTACCCAAAGAAGTAAAAATAACACAGTTTTAAAAATTAAATAATAATTTTTGGTATTTTTAAATTTCAATTTTATAAAGTATATGGGTGATGTACCTGTTTCACTAGGAAATACTGTGTTGAGAGCAGAAGTAGTTTACAACAATATCAATTTACATAAAAATTAATCATAACAATAATATGATATGATTTTAGATTTTCACGGCCAAAAGTATTTCTGTTGTATGTTTTTAGGGTTTATGCCGTGTTGCGCTACCTCCATCCGCTATCCATCATCTGCCCTGATGATGGACACTGTAACGCTGGCCAAAACGTTGGCTAAAGGAGGAGGTAAAAACAAATAACAATAATAACAATTATAATGTTAAAACACGTATTTTAAAGTAAGGAGAAAACACAGGACGCCCCGAAGAATTTTTTTCTCTTAAGGCCAATGGTATCATTGGGGATGCTGTGTGTAGGGTATTTTTAGAAAAGAAAGGAGAGGAAATTCTCGGAAGGAAAAAGCTACGAGGGGTGGGTAGGAATCTGCGGGTATGTGTGTGCAGGAGTGACGGACTTTGAATCCATCCCTTCCACTGCGAGAGTTCTGCTGGAGAGGTCAAAAGGTCTTCCTTAACCAGTCTCTTCCGATCCGGCCCGACGCAGCAGGTAGGCGGCACAATTGCCGCCAAGACCCGGATAAACCTCACCCCTCAACCCGGACTTAAAGTCACTTAGGGTGACTTAAAGCAGATGTGTTGATTGGCTCCCAAATTGAAATCATTCAGGATAACAAAATCGAAATTCAAATAGACGTATTTAAAAATAAAATAAAATAGACAACCTTTTGTAAGTTGTGATGTTTTTGTTTGAATAGTGAAGTAAAAAATGTTTTATTTCTTCAATTTTAATAGTATATTAAAATATAAGTGGATAAACAGGTCTTTAAAATACGCGCGATTTTTCGAGCACGACGGCGTAGCCGAGTGCTCGAAATAAAGCAAGTGTTTTAAAGACCAGTTATCCACGAATGCTTTACGCTATTTTTTTTATTGGTACACTTTGAAAACATAAATATTGATATTATTATTAAAAATTTGGAAATAAGAACTATTAATGAATTCGTGATGTGACATCACAATATCTTGTTGTCATGGAAATGAAAAACACAAACATTAATTTGCAATCGGTCACATAAGATTAATAGTTGACATCACAGTTTTTACTAGTTATTGTGTGTTGTAAAATGAGTTCTAACATTGATAATTTAAATACCAAAGCAGAATCGCGGTTAATACCTGAAAAATCCAAAGACGTTTATAAAAAAGAATATGAAAGGTTCATAACATGGATGAAGGAGCAAAAGTAGATGAACGAGTTGTGCTTGCTTACCTTCAGAAAATGTCGGAACAGTACAAATCATCGACTATGTGGGCCATACATTCGAAATTGCAATGTCTGTTAAGGATAAATAAAGGGGTTGATTTAAAATCATTTGTGAAAGTGCATGCATTCATGAAGGCAATTATCAAGGATGACGTTGCTAAGAAGGCGTTAAAATATTCCTGTCAGATTTATAGTTAAAAGTTGACATTTAGACTTCACATTTTGTTGATTTGTTGATGTTGCCATGGTAACTTTAAAAAACGCGCGTTCCATAAAGTGCGATTTAAACACGCTAGAGCGTACTTTAAATGTGTAAAAAAGGGCACCAATAAAAAAAAAAACATTATTTCCATTGTTTTTGAAAACAAAGATCGGTGTATGCCTTTCTGAGCGTGACAGCTTGTACATACAAATATCCGCGTAGTCGATGGAATTTTTATTTGCAATGTTTTCACGCAAGTTAATCGAATTTCATAATCAAGGCACACGAAAACAACGATTTTTTTTCAGTCTATTTTTGTGATTTCGTGTTGAAAATAATTCCACAAAGTTGAAGCGTATTCAGTTCTGTAATTTACTGCATGCTTCATTTAGTTTTTCCTCTCGAGAGAAGAAGATATGTTTCAGTACTTTAATTACGATTCAAACTGTCTCGCCCGCTGACCATCGACAAACAAAGTCTAGACAGGGCTTGTGGATGTTACATATGAGATCGAACCCAAATTATTGGATACAAAAATTCCGCTGTCAAAATATGAACGAAACATTTATTTTTTCCTTTTATTCCTTCATTTCCCTAAATAGACCCACCACGCAGCATCCCCAAAGATGAAACAGGCCCCGACGGAAATTGTTTACCTCAGGGCCTCCTGTGTGGATAAACTGTAAAAAATGTCTCCCAAGTTAATTAGATGGAGTGTTTGCTTATTTGAAGTATTCGACCGAATCTCCGAGAGACGCCATATATCTAGAGTTCATATTACATCAATGCAGCAGACGATACAGTTTCGGAATGTATGACGAATATTTCCCACGATTTTTTGTTTTATATTTTCAGTGCCGCTTTTGACATGGCAGCGGCAAATTTAAGAGAAAAGCTCACGCCGAGTATAAAACAGTATAACCGCGGCCTTAAAATCACTCGTCCGGGACCAATAAAATGCAATTAAACCAAGTTTTAGCGCAAATACTGAAGCCCATAAATTCAACACAAGCTTTAGTTGTAGAGTGGAACCACAAATCTTCCACTAACGCCATACTGAGATAAAGCTGCAGTTGATAAAGGCGTGAAGCACCTATTATTATCCCGTTTGCTCTATGAACTTTAACAAATGGCGGTATATATCATTGGAGGATTGCCTCATTATATATGGAATAAATATATTGAGACATTCAACAGAAACAAAATTCACAAAGACATTGTGTGCCATATCACTTTTTGTAAATTTATTTTCGGTTCGTGCTATATTGTGGCTCAACATACACCTCAATCTGAATATAACAAATAGTAGAAAATACTCGTAATACAAGAATAACCGTAAACAATAGACTACTAATTAAATATGGTCAAATAACAAAATAAAATCTAAGTCCCTAAAATTTACAATATGTTAACATTATAAAAAATTGTGAATCAATTTGTAGTATGCTGAAAAAATTGTTACGTGAAAAGGACTTTTTGTCAGATCTATTTTCTCTCCGATTTTCTCTGAATTTGTTTTTTTTTCTGATTCCATATTTTTTTTTTCGTTACATTTTTTATTTTATTAACTGTAAATATCTTTAGTTGATGATTCAAATAATAATGTTGCGTGATATCTTTAGATCAATTTGGGAGGCGGGAATGGGTACCGCCGCCCCGGGAACCTTTATTGGTGATTTAGCAGGGGTGCCCGGGTTCATGGGATGAGGTTTGTCTGGGTCCTGGAGGCGGATGACCGGGATACACTGAACCCCAGATTCCTACCCACCCCTTAAACCCTTTTCCTTCCCATAACTCTTCTCTCCTTCCTTTCCTTAAAAAAACCCCTCCACACGGAATCCCCAAAGATGACAAAGGCCCTGAGGGAAATTATTTTCCTCAGGGCCTCCTGTGTGGAGCTCATGTAAAAAAAATATATACTAATTTTATTTAAATATTATTTGTAGATTGTTGACAAACACTGTAAAAATTAACAGGACTTCATTCTAATTATGAAACCTTAATCTTATATATAAAAATGAAACGCTGAATGTGTTGCTTAGCGCAAATCTCGAGAGCAGCTGAACCGATTTCGCTAATTGTTTTTTAGAATATTCCTTGAAGTACGAGGATGGTTCTTACGAAGAGAAAAATTAAGAAAATTGCGCAGAAAATTGGATAATTTCAGAAAACCTAATGACTATCGCACGTTTGACAGTTCGCGTGTTTGAGAATGACATTTTGCAAAAAAATTCTATTTTTGGAAATCTTTAAGTTGATAAATTTATTTAAAGTAGGTACTCCCCTAATAATTTGAATCGAATCAAGAATTTTAGACATTTTAAATAGGTACCTATGTTACTTACCAAATTTAATATACACGAAAAATGGAAATTTGAATAAAAATTGTAAAAGGTGGCACGCAGGCTGTTTAAAAACTGAATGTACTGGGATTGAATATATGGAACGAGGGGGGGGGGTTGGCGGGACGAGGGAGCAGGGAAGGGAAGAGGGAAGGCGGGGAAGGTGGAAGGGGAACGCCGGAGGGGAAGGGGACGTGTGAGGGGGGAGGGGAACTCGGGAGGGAGGTTCGCGGGACGGGGGAAGGGGGGGGGGAGTGGAGTGGGGAGAGGGAAGGTGGAGATGACGGAGTGGGAATGCGAGAGGGGAAGAGGACAATATTTTTATTAAATGGCATAGCAACGCATTCCGAGACCAGCTAGTAAATATATAAATATTCAAAAAATAGGGCTAATATTCCTACGGACTATATTACGTGATACCTGTAGGTACCTACTTATTCATATTTTTTATATTTTTAAAAAGAAAGAGAAACATTCCCGGGTTACGAATAACCCAACAATGGTTATGATGGAGGACTTAGCCAGCCGAGGAATCGAACACGCGACGCCCGGGTGAGACCCAAGCTCTATGCCCACTCAACCACTGACCAGTCATATTTATAATATGTCATATTTAATTCTACCTTGATTTTCTAATTGACTGAGCATGGCGAAATCCTGCTTTAACCAGACCAACCATCATTTCATCTGTCTGTAAATTTGTTTGTGTGTTCCGTTTCCGGCTCAATGTGGTAGCCGTATTGGATACTACCTTTTTTATCTCGTCAGAGTTCGCATGAGCGTGGAGCGTACAACGTGCTTTCCAATCGGTATAATCAAAAGTTTTATAATTAACATAATTTTATTTGAATAATCAATATTTTTTATATTTTAACCTGATGGAAGAAAGTTTGAAAAAGAATTGTCATTGAGATAGTGACGTTTATTTGGACAAATTGTTTAATTCATCATTTGACATAAAAAATTGAAATGAAATATTTTTATTTTTAATGATTTCTGAGAATTTTTATTTATTAAATGAGAGAAAATTAGAATCACACTTTTTGGACCCTAGTTTTACCCTAAAATTACGAATTCCGCTCATTTCTCAAACGCACATAATATATTGATTTGTATTATTGATTGATGGGCCGGTAACTAAAATCTGCTATCTCTTCCTTCGGATGACGTTATTTTTAAACGTCTTAAGGGAGGAGTCTGGTCCAGCCGAGATTTTTTTTCAAATATGAAAATTTTTTTCGTTCACGAAACCCTTCTTACTTGTAAATGTACATTTGAACAAGAAAAAAATACTATTGACAGTTTGATTTGCATATTTATATGTATATATAAAAAGCGAGTCCTTGGAAATCATTTGAAACATTTGATTTAAAAAAAAAATCGGTATAGTATGCGTATAAAATGCGCATGAACCACAGTTTGCAAAAAAAGTTGTTGATTTCAAAAATTGCGGACATAAAATGAAAATTGACGAAAAAACGGTCTTAATTTTGCAAAAATTTTGGCTTATAATAATAATTTTTCATAAGTCGAGGTTCATAAATTTTATTTCATTTTATTTAAACTTTGAAAGTGAATTGTTTGAAAATTCCATGAGCCACGATTCCAGCAAACTTGAAAAACCTGGTTTTGAGAAAAACGTGGTTTTGAGAAAAAAACGTTTAAAGTTTTCGCTTCTAACCTGGCCCCTACTGCACGATATTCTCTTGCCATTGATAGTGAATTATTGGTGTGGATATTTTGCCATTTTGACAAAGCATAATTTTTCATTTCACCATTTTGATAGTGCATAAAATTAGATAGCTTTTATACGAGATAAACAAATTAATTTTTCTATGAAGCAGGGTGGACTACCAGATAATAGTCCAGGCAACGAAGACTAAAAAATACCTAATAGGGGAAATAATTCATGTAGAAGCCAATTTTGGCACAGTTATAGGAGAAGTTGTCCTTAACAAAATACTAAAAGTATTGGGGAGTGGGGGTGGAGCTAAGGGTGGGGGGGGGGGGGTCTAAAGGTCCCTTTTTTCAGTTATTCGTTAATAACTCGAAAACTACTGCCTCTAGCGAAAAAGTGTTTAGGTATTAAATTATCCTTTTTAATTAAACTTTTTTGTTAGGATCAATGCTTAAGGAGATAGGGAGGGGGGAAAATGTAAAATTAAAAAAGAAAATGTTTTAATTTTTAAAAAAGAAATGTTTGACGGTAAAAATGAAATGCTTATTGTTAAAAAAACAAATAATTAGTGCTTAAGGATTAGTGCTAAATTTTGTCGAAATCTAAACTTTCATCGTCATCAATGCTGTCTTCGACGGGGGCTCCGTTCATACATGAGCCGAGGCAGCAGCAGGCACCGGAGCAGGCAATCCCTGCTTTGCGGCAACCGCAGCGCATCCCACACCCAGTCGTGCATCGGCAAAAGATCATGTTCAAAATGGAGATGGGTGCCACAGGGTCGTTCGTGTTAACTGTGTTAAGGATCCAAAAGCTAAAACTTAAGTTTTAGCTTTTGGACCGAACAGACATGCGAAAGCTATCAGTTTGAGACAAAAACTCAAGACATAAGGCCTCTGAAGATGGACAGTGTGATCTGTCCGAAACGTCAGGAGTTAAAAAGTCCTTTTAAGGACTACGTTACGCGGGTAAACCGAGAAAATTGTTCTACATATATATATATATATATATATATATATATATAAGGTAATTAATTATAAAATTGAATTAAATTAATTTATTATAATAATTATAAAATTAAAAGGTATAAAATTAATTTCACGAGTCCAAAAACTAGAGGCGAAAGTAATTTGATGTGCGGTTCGACCTGTTGAAGGCGTATTTCGAAAAATCGCGTGGATTTTACGTTGTTGCTTTATGGTCGAATATCCATATAAAAATAAAGGATTTGCTTTTTTGCCATTGTTTTCTGTTTATCATATAATATTATTATGGCGATACACAGAACGGAAGATATTACAACCTGAGAACGAGAAGAGCCGACCCCAACAACCTACCTAGGCAATGAGTTGGGACAGCGCAAGGAAGAAGAAGATATAATATTATTATTCATTACATTACTTGATAATTTCGTAAGAGGTTTTTCCAGAATAGCTAAGTAACAAAAAAAATATTAAAAAATCTCCCATTTTGGAAATAATTGTCAAAAAATATAATCACACAAATACAAAAAATCTAAATACATACCCAACATGAAAAAACAAACAATTCAAAGGAGTTTGAAAACATAAAAATCGATTTTTCGCCTTTCCGAAAAATGACCCGCCAAGTCATAGAAAATTCATTAAAAAATATTCGAAAGTAGCTAGATTAATGAAATCATCGGTTACGTTAAGAATGATATTGGCGCACGCGATTCAGACCTTGTCCTTCAAACAATAACGAGGTTAAAATCGTATTTAAAAAATAAAGCAAAAGTTCTTTCGTGGCCGACGGCGGCCTTCCGGCAAATAACAGGTCAAATAAGATATTTTGCGAATTACCAGAGGAAAATAAATTAGAAAAAATATTCAATTCAAATCACGAAAATATGGGACTACTTAGTTGCGACTTGTGATGGAAAACTATTTTTAATTGAAAAAAATTATCATTAAAAATTAAAAATTTGCAGCAAATTCACTTTTTTTTTTACATGAGCCCCCACACAGGAGGCCCTGAGGAAAATAATTTCCCTCCAGGCCTGTGTCATCTTTGGGATGCTGTGTGGAGGGTTTTTTTAAAGGGAAGGAAGGAGGGGAGAGTTCTGGGAAGGAAGATGGTTTAAGGGGTGGGTAAGAATCTGGGGTTCAGTGTGTTCTGGTAATCCACCTCCAAGACCTAGACAAACCTCACCCCATGAACCCGGGCACCCCTGCTAAATCACCAAACGTTGCGAACCTCTTGGGGTGACCTACGGCAGAGGTGTTGATTATCCAATAAAGGTTCCCGGGGCTGCGGTACCCGTTCCCTCCTCCCTCACATGTTTCAATCAATCAAGTTTTTATTTCAAATATGCTCAGAAATCGCTGGTTAAAATCCTTCGATACAAACTGTTGCACCCTATAAAAGGATTGTATTATTCGTGTATTTAAAAACCACAAATAAATAAGTTTGCCGGGTTTTACTAAGGCGTCGCATTTCACGCATAAATTTATTTTCTTACAAAATGTGTCAACTTCCGCTAGGAAATTCTGCCCCACAGTAATATTGTGATCAGTTGATCGAAAATGCTATCGATCTCTCAAAATAATACATTACTATTTACTTATCGTCAAATAAAATATAGATTTCTCCATATTTCTCTATTCTCTATCATTTAATACGTATTTTCCTACCAACACTTATCTTTTCCTTTCAAAAGCCTGCTATTACTTGTAACAAAATACTCTCACATGAATACACAGAAGTAAACAGAATAACAGAGTTGTTTAAATGGAATAAGTTATTTATTGGTCAGGGAAATATAAATTTTCAACAGAAACAACGATCAAAATAACCAGCGTTAAACTTGTTGGCGGATATTCAAAGCGTGTCGTATTTTTGTCTCAAAGCAACCAAACTCTGGACAAAGGCTTTATAGTCCAAGTTATTTACAATTCATTAAAAACTTTGCCAATAAATTAACGCTAGCAAAATAACAACTGTGCAATGTTATAAGTCAAAATCCATAGTAGTTAAAAACAATTCAAAACTTTCCGAGGCCCAATATTCCGAGATTAAATTAATCACAGGGTTCACAATCAAGCCGAGCGGTATATTAGAAATAACCTTAAAATAATACATCGTCATAGTGGGTGGCAATTAGGTGAAACAAACACGTGTGCCATCTATTAGAGCGCCGCCCAGGAGGTAGAATAAACATAAAGTTCCTTTGGTTGATGCAAATTTAAACGGCGATCTAAAATATTTACGGGACTTGCAAATAATGCCTCCTGAGGTGGGATAAGTTATTGGCCTTGAAGAATTATGTTCAACCCTTCGTTTCGCCCTAAGGAGAAAATATATATTTTATTCCACCGACGGTATTAAGGTAGCCATAACGCAGACGGAATTTCGATACTAAGAACTCGAGGGAAGGAAATATTTTATGAAATAATTTCATACAATATGAATTTAATGTTGGCATTTATTAATCGATTTCTTGAGAAAAATAAGGGTTGTGCGTGATATTCTCCATAATTCCGTGAGGCACATTTCTTTTAATCCAAATGGGAGACCCTGAAGAAAACAATTTCCATCTGGGCCTATGTCATTTTAGGGGATGCTGTGTGGAGGATGTTTTTAAGGAAAGGAAGTTCTCCAAAGGAAAAAAAAATAGAGGTGAGGGTTGGAATCTAGGGGTTAGTATGTCCAGGAGTGATGGATGTCTGAATCCATCCTTCCAACATCGACTCCGATGGATCGAGGGAGTCTGGGTGGAGAGGTCACTGCAGACCATGAATTATGAACCATGGTCTTTCTCCAGAACTAAAACGATAGTATCAATCACTCTGTTTTGTTTTAAATAAATTAATTTGTAAAATAACAGAAGTTTATCAAAGAAACATTTTTTTGAGGGTCTGTCAAAATTTATAAAAATTAAATTATATGATTTATTTTCTTATCACTTATCACCATTATACAATTTTTTTTAACATATCGTAGGCCGTAGGATAATTACGCCCACGTCGAGAGTACCTGGAGGACCTGCTGGTGGACGTGCGCTGCTTATCATAAATGCAGACTTCAAAAGAGCCGCACAAGACAGGGAAGAGTGGAAGGAACGAATAGATGAAATTGCTGCAAACCAATCCCAGGATTGAAACCAGAGAGAGAGAGGATAATTTTATATTCATAAGTTCATCGGCTTTTTTATCATATCACAGGTCACGGGGTAATGTTATAATTGAAAGTTTGTTAGCTTTTTCTTAGAATGGTGAAGTGCTCCCTACCGCTTCGGGCCAGTGAGACCATCGCTTCGTTAATCGGGGATGTTGAGAGGCCGAAGGTAGTAGGGGGGAGGGAAAGAAAATAGGGAAGAGGAAGGTGGGGGAGTACCTGGTTGTTCAAATCTACTCACTAAACACGGCCAATGTCATTTCAAATTTCTGAATGGTGGTCTTACACGAGGGCGATACTGAGAGTATCTTGCACACTGGAACGTGCCTCAAATATACCCAATATTATTAAATTGTGGAATAGTTAAATAATGAAATTTTGAAATAGCACAAATTGTTAAATAATTAAATTTTGAAATAGCACAAATCAGTCAAATAAAATGTAGGTACTTGCGCACGCCGGGATTCTTGCGCACTTTCGGATCGGGGGGTAAAACAGCGGGTTCACGGCGAGTTCATCGAAAACGAATTCATCGAAAATCAATTCATCGAAAGCAATTTCATCGAAAACGAGTTCATCGAAAACCAATTCATCGAAAATCAATTCATCGAAAACCAATTCATCGAATGATCAATTCATCGAATCGCCAATTCATCGAAAAAATATATTTTGTTGATATTTGAGAGAAATACCGAGCGGACCGAGAAGTTAAAAAAAGCATTGTTCAACCTAAACTAACCTAACCTAACCTAACCTAACCTAACCTATCCTAACCTAACCTAACCTAATCTAACCTAACCTAACCTTACCTAACCTAACCTAACCTAACTTAACCTATTTAACCAATTTTTAAATATTTTTTTATCATCACTCTTAATGACCTTTCTGAGTTGGTTTCATTATGAGTTGTCTGGTCACCGTTCCTTAGATATCCCTTTTTTGCAGTATCAGATAATCGGAAATCGAAGAGATAACCTATAAATTTTACATTGTCACTACGAAACTGACAGTTGCTAAACACATTTAACTCAGTTAAACAGACCTTTTTGGGTATTTAATTTTGACAGCTCTAATATCTACAAAAAAAATGTTTTTCGATGAATTGGCGATTCGATGAATTGATCATTCGATGAATTGATTTTCGATGAATTTGCTTTCGATGAATTGATTTTCGATGAACTCGTCGGTTACCAAACAGCGGGGGTTGATATTTTAATAACACAATAAACAACTACAAGACACAAACTGCAATTACCCCTTGGGCAAAAATTTAACGTTCAGAAGCATGGTTAGAGTGTTTTACAACACGGGGTGTTATGTGACTAGCTCTAGCTTGATCACAAATGCAGGTAACGAATTTTAATTCAATAGTTTATGCATTATTTGTTACAAAAAAAAATAAAATAGAAGACTATCAACGCTGCTTTAACCTCAGGGGCAAAAGCTTTACATCTCAAACCGTTGGCAGTGAATTTGACAACGAGGGCTTTTATGAAAGTAACCCTGATTACAATACAAATTCTCTCGAAAAATATATCAAATTCCATATCCAGGATTTCCTCATAATTTGTTCTAGTGTACAAATATAGATTATTCTCAGAAATTCTAAATAAAATTAGACCTTCTGAAAACAATCTACAGTCACTAAAAATATGACACAAAATGAAATAAATTTTGATTTACAAGCATATTGCGTGGGACAAACAGTAAAAATGTGTGCGATATTTTGATCAAGCAAGAAAATAGCACTGGAGTGGGGTGATTATTTAAGAACCAGCTAACCTACCGGGACGCCGTTTCACCGCAGGGTTAGGCAGAGAGGACGGACAGTCAAAAAACTTGGTATTTGCACACACTCCTAGCCTACTAATCTGTTATACTGGCCCGACTCAAATGTTCACTTGATCGTTCTGTGCCTTCCACGGGTGTCCCCGACTTCTTCTATCATTCGCATTAACCTTTCCCATACCGTCCTAAAAATACCCTCGACAAACCGTCTTGTAACACAGCGTTACTCTATGGGGTTTCTTTTATAAAAATATTGTTGTGAATATTTTTTATTTGTCTTATATTAATTTATTGTAAGAAAAAAATATTGATTTTGTGCCCTAAAACTGAAATCATTTACTTTTTACGTGTGTTTTTTTCTCTTCAGTAGAACCGAACTAATATTAGCGCCTGCTCAAATTCACATTACTTTGTAGCAACACCAGTCGTTTGTCGATGGTTTGATTTAAAGGCTGCCATATTCTACCAAAGTCCGTTTTGGAACCAGTCGATACTTCGATGGTCACGTTTCATAAGCCAGCAGTTTTCAAAATACTCGCAGGATATCGAGAAACGACTTTTTCGACAATTCGCAATAAAAATATAAATCGTGACTAGATACGAATACCAAATGCCAAATAAATCACTGTTTTGCAAGTTTGATTGGTTGGTACATTTAATTGATTTATTGAATTCATTGTAACAGATTATTATTTAATTGTATTAGCGATTCAGGCAGATGAGCAAAATTGTTGCATTTCGAGTATTTACAAAATATTTCTATAGTGGTATAACTTATTTAGACGCCTCAAATTGTTAATTGTTTTTGTGTTTAATTCATGGAACTCCATTTTTTTTAATTAATGTAAATCATATATAATAATGTTTTTATTCAGATATACAAGTTCATTACTTTTTTTTAGTATTATGACAGCTGTTTCGGCTTTCGGGGCCATTTTCAATCTGTGATTAGGCCACTTTGAGATGACTTATTTCTAAGAATCAATTTCAATCAAGTAAATAAATCATTTTAGGCACCATAAAAATTGAAATTTGAATTGTCTGTCCAGTTTTTTAAATCAAATTTGAGTTCACTGAACGTGAAAAAATTCACGTAGTTTAACGCACATCATAACAGTCAACCGTAATTACTACGTTTGATGCCATTAATCAATTTCTCCGGCAATTAGGAAATAAAGTATTCCATTGAAGTGTTCTATTATTAAAAAATTATAAAATTATATTCTATTATAAAACTTCTATTATTGGTCAAGCGTTGGCGTATTGTTCGCTTTAATGTAGATAGGCTTTGATCTCAGTTCTTGCAAAAAAAAACTGAGTGGTTCCTAGAACTAGCGAGTCTGAAGACCGAAGCTTTCCGCTTCAGAGAGGATCTCTCATCAGACATCGAAAGTTTTTCTACGAATTAATTACTTCATCAAACTACGGAAGTTTAGTCATAAACCCAAGTATCTTTTCCTTTTCGCCGCTCGATTCGGTGGGAATGTTCGTGTCTCACGACGCGACGTTATGATGAATTACAAACTGAATAAATAATGAAATACACTACGGGGAAAAGTGCGCTGTGAAACTCCCTCCAGGATACATATTTATAAAACTGGGGTGTGTATTGTTTTGGCAGATGCTTTTATATGCATCGATGCAATTTCTGTTCATAAATAAGAAAACATATTATATATATTATATATGTAGAAGTTTTTTTTTCTATTTTTCTTTAAAATGTTGTTCTTTTTTTTTCTTAGTTTTTACTAAATTTTATTAATGTTTTAATTTTGATTTATATACTTATATGTTTTAATTTATATAGAACACATGAGTTCTTAACATTTAATCTTAATTGTTAATTTCAAATTTTGAATTTTCATTTTTATTTCTACTTTTCTTTAAAATATGATATATATTTTTTTTACTTTTAAGTATTTCTTAATTTTTTTTTGGAATGTTTAATTATCTATTTAAAATAGATCGTATTTAAAATATTAAATGTACGACTACCACAACACGGGCATTAGCCTAGTGTGGTAGCCAAAAAAAACAAATATCTGTAACTTATAAAAAAATTTATGAAATAAAAAATAAAAAAATAAAAATAAACAATGGAAATATGAGAGTGAGTAGAGGAGAGGGGGGCAATGGGGGACAGTTGACAAAGGGAACAGGTTTAATATTTGGTCATTTAGGAACAATTTTTGATTATTAATAATTCATTTTTATCATAACTTAATATTTATAAAGAATTCGTATATGAAAGTGGGAGCGAACTAGAAGCGATTTGAAAAAGCTGTTATTTCTTCGGCAGTCTAGAACAGAATGGTTCCGATAAATTTGTCACGGCTGACAATGACTCTGTGAGAATGATGGGGATCGCTATTGGCGTGTGAGAAACCAATAGGAATGCCTCGAATACAAGATCGCTGCATCGTTCGCTTCCAACACTATATTTATAAATTACATAAAAATATTTTTTGAAATTTATGGAGATACCAGCAGACCCGGCCACACGTTGCTGTAGCTAACGATACCTTTATAACCAACGCCATATTTATAACCACTAAGGACTACCAACATTATCTTCTTTTCATTCGAAGTATGATACAGTTAAAAGTGACCGAATTTGGAGGAAAATAATTTCCCTCAGGGCCTATGTCATCTGGGATGCTGTGTTGAGGGTCTTTTTGAGGAGAGGAAGGAATGAACATTGGTCTTGAAGAGACCCATGTTGTAGGAAGAAGGAAACACAGAGGCCGGCAAATCATTTCACAGCCGAGCTGTTGAACACAAGAACGAGTCGAAGAAACGACCTGTTCTCATGTAACAAATGTCAACTGTGTACAAATGTTAGGCACGCGTTTGGCGTGTTTCCCGACTATGCACCGGTGCTGAAGGGATCAATGATGCTAAAAGCATACCAATGGAGGGCCTGTTCGGAAGATTGCTTCCGTTGAAAGAGACTAGATTTTCATTTCGATTCCTTTTAGACGTAATCAGACAAGATTGGGTCTTTGAAACATTAAATTCAACGAGATTATTTTTATCCCAAGAGAAAACACTCTCGAGGTAACCGTCCATTCTTTGCTTCAAAGCCCTACGAGCTGTTGGAGTTAGTGAGCCCTTTGGGGGCTTGTCAAACAAAAATCTATCATGAACTGTACTGTCATCCGCGTAACAATGAATTAGTGCACATGACAAAAGGTCGTTGATGTGCAACAAAAAGAAAGTCGGAGACAGAACCGATCCCTGTGCGACGCCAGCATTTATCGAGTGTGAGGAAGAGGTGAATCCATCGGCTACCGTCTGAATCGACCTCTCCCTCAAGAAGTCGGCAATCCACGTACACAAGGATACGGGAAGTCCGTAAGAAGGCAGTTTGTTGACAAGTCCTCGGTGCCAAACCCGGTCAAAGGCCTTGGAAATGTCCAGTGCAACCGTTTGAGTCTCACCGAAACGTTCCAGGCATCGCCCGGAAAAACATGCGTCACATACGCGAGAAGATCACCGCACGAGCGGTTCCGCCGGAATCCGTATTGACAGTCGTTAATAATTTTGTTCTTCTCGAGGTATGTGAGCAGTTTGTCGTTGATCACACGTTCCATCACCTTAGACAGAACTGATGTGATCGCTATGGGGCGGTAGTTGGCCGGGTTGGAGCGGTCTCCCTTTTTTGGAATAGGATGGATAACCGCTTTTTTCCAACCAGAGGGCACAGAGCCAGTCTTCAGGGACATTTTAAAAAGCTTTGTCAAAATTGGAGCTATTTCTGCAGCGCACCTCTTCAGGGCAGGTATTCCGTCAGGCCCACTAGCTTTATTAACATCATGGCATGTTTCGTATTTTTGATAAGTTACTTCTTGTAGGAGTTAGGACCCTCCAAAACGTTTATTTATAAAAAAAAATTTACAGATATGAGCACTTTTATTATTACCGTGACGATTCACGATTACGGTACCGTGGCGGCATAAAAAGGCAATACAATAGGCGTATGTTCCTAATCACAATAATGCTGCAGCTCTTTCTAAAGATGAGACACACAACGTACGTAGGTCTATTTCCTCACAAGGAAAAAAGTAATAATTTTCTTGCATCACTCTCATATACCGTACCGTGACGTCTCCGTAGACCCTTACAATACCACTAACCGTGACAACAATTTTTAAACCATTGTATGTAGTTACAAGGTGAAGTATGAATGAATAAAAACACAAAATTAAAAACTTTAAATGTCGATGCGCTGATGGTTTTGCTTTTATTATTAAACATATAATGCTGCAGCTGTTTTTCACACACTAAATAACAACAGTCAAAAATGAGACAAACGGTGAACGTATGTCTGCACCCTCCTAAATGAAACATACAATCATTATCGTACATCTCCCTCAAACGTAAATAAGAAAATGAAACGCAATTCCTTTCGCCATGGCTAAGCCGTAATAAGATACATCTGTTTTCCCCAAAGGAAAAAGGTAATGCTTTATAGGAAACAGTCACACGTTTTAGTGTCACATCTTTTTTCTCACTATTATTTAATATGTAAGAAAGAGATAAGTAACACAGGATTATCGCCTTTTTTGCCGTCACGGTATCGTAAACGTGTAATAATAAAAGCGTCCTATAGAATATCAATCGATTAAAAAAATATTTTTAAAAATTTTCCAGTTTTGGAGAAGAAAATAGGTTAACACAAAACCTCGATTTTGATGCTTTTTTAGGTATTATGCATCCTGAGGTGCTGTTGTCTCTTTCGCTCAGTTTTCGGAGTTGGGGGCAAGGGACAGCAACATATTTGTAATATATCCATTACTCAAATTTCATGGCGACCGCGTTCCTCTTAAAACTAAGTATGAAAACCAATCACAGCAATCAAAATTATTTATTTATTTCTGGTGAAAGATGGTTTGTTGAATAATAAGCATGTTATTGGAGTTGTAATAATACGTTCCACCCTTATCCTGAAAGCAACGGGTGCGTGTTAATTTAGAATGAAAGGTGATGGTCAATTTATTGAGAAATAAAAGCAATTATTTGGAATGGAATACGGCATGGACGTGGAATGTTGGTGGCAGCACTGATTCTTAGTATTTTTTTGACATGACGTTACATTTTGTTAGAAATTACTGATTTTTTTTCCAAAACTAGGAAGTTTTTCAATCGCCTTCAATCAGCCTTTGATGTTCATCGAAATCTGACACGGAGACCACTCAATTTCTGTGTGTTGCGTCTTCTCAAATTAGGTAGTAATTCTGTAAAAAGTGTTTTTATTGTTAATTGAAACATTAAAATGTCAGTGGCATAAAGTACTCCATGTTTCAAATAAAATAAGGTGAATTAATTGAAATAACAGTTTTACCTCCACATTGTTCTTTTGATAGCACTGGTGTGTAAGGTATGCAGTTTCACACAAATTATCTCCCCCTGAAAGCAAAACAAATTAATTTAATAATTAAGTATTCTACATTTACAAAAATGAAGCAAAAGTATAATATTAATGGTTGAAATAGAAGATAATACCAATTAATCTAAACGAAAATATGAAAAAGAATAAAAAAGTAACGTTTTCAACTGGAATTCGCACCAAATATTAATACCTCTTATTGTCACGACCTATACCGCGACACGAGAATATGACTGTAAATCCTTTTTGTTTTTTGATGAGTAAAGACCAATAATTGTGCTTTGAAATTTGATCGTAGGAAGTGGGAAATGAGAGGAAGTCTCTTACCTTTTGACGGCTTCTTATGGCGTTTCAGGATCGATCCTGGGTTCCCAATATCGGCACAACACCAGGTTTTTAAGACACGACCGTTTGATTTGATAATATGAAATCTTGCGATGATTTGCGATATTTTCGACGAGAGCACTGTGACCAATGTCACTACCAAAATCCAACTGCCCAAGTAGGTAAGGTAAACTTGGGCAACAATATTGTTCAATTATTTCCTCATGTAGGTAGGACCATCTTCTTCTTTTCCTGGTAGAGACTTTGAGGAAAGGAGGAAGAGAAAGGAATGCATGATTGAAGAAGGACTTGGGGAATATGGATTTAGTTTTTTAAAAGACTGTTTCAGAACCAAACACTTATTTTTATGTCACTTTTGTCGATCGCATATTTAAAATTCAGAATTAACAATACTATTTGCTTAATTAAATGAAGGCAATATTAGCGAAACTTAATCGAAAATCTGGAATCACAAAAATCATAAAAAGATATTGGCACCTCTGGGACTCAAACCCAGGACCAAGCGGCCGCTGCGCTACTAACTGCGCTAAAGTGTCTAAGTGTTTTTAAGTGTATCACACTTCGACTAAGAACTACCAACATTGTCTTAATTTTCTACACCCATATTTTATTGGCATATCTTTTTGTATGATTGCAAGATTCAAATGCTATCTAGATAGTGTCTGGAAATTTTTTTATCCATTTTATTTTTAATATGCGACATCCATTGACATTTCTGCAAGTCAAGGATGAATATTTATTTTTATTTTTAACTTTTTGAGTAAAACCTCAAATTGTAATATTTAATTAAATGAAGACAAAATTAGCGAAACTAAATCGAAAATTTGGAAACAGAAAAATCAGAAAGAGATATTTGTACCTCTGGGACTCGAACCCAGGACCTTCGGCCTTCCAGGCCGCTGCGCTACCAACTGCGCTAAGGTGTCCAGTAATAAGATATTTTAATTTATTGGTGTAAGTGAGGTGGAGTTGCCGAGACCGAGTGGTGTGATGGCCCATCTGCGGGTGGATTGGTTGGCGGGATCCAGGAGAAGTTCAGAGAAGCCGAGCTTGAAAGGTAAGGGGATAAGAAGATCCAAGAAGGGACAAGGTAATCCAATAAGGGGGGATAAGATGCAAGAAAAACCAAGTCGAGCCAAGAAGATTCAAGAAGAGGCAAGAAAAGATGAGAAAAGACGAGAGACAAGAAGACTCAAGAGAGAAGATTCAAGAGGAGGCAGGAAGAGACGGGACGAGAGAAGAAGGGGCGAGATGATCCGGGAAGGGGCAAGAAGAGCCAAGTAGAAACGATAAGATTCAAGAAGAGACAAGAAAAGAAGAGGCAAGAAGAGACAAGAAGAAGCAATCAGGGAAGAGACGATACAAAAAAGACCACGAAGGGGCAAGAAGAGCCGAGAAGAGACGAGAAGATCGAAGAAGAGACAAGAACAGACAAGAATTGCCAAGAAGTGCCAAGAAGGGACGAAAAACCCATCAATATCCTAGAAGAGGCAAAAACAGTCAAGAAAAGCCAGAAGTAGATAAGAAGATCCAAGAAGAGCCGAAAATAATCAAGAAGAAGAAAGACAAGAAGACAAAAAGGTTAAAAAAAGCATAAGCTTAATCCTTTACTTTATTCCTGCCCATCCTAAATTCGAATATTGGCTTGTTAGGTTTCCGTGTACGCCGGTCAATTAAATTCCAACCTCCTTTCAATCCTCAGAGCACGTGTCCCAAGTCCTAACAAATCAGGGCTCCTTGCTGTGGGGTACAATCGTATCGTATCCAGCCGGACTCTCTCGATTCATACTTTCTTTACCCCTGGACATATTGGCCAACACATTCCCACCCGTCCTCATACATTTTTCATTCCCAGAATTTCCTCTTCTTACTTTCCTCAAAGAGACACAGCATTTTCAAAGCTGACATAGAGACGTCTTCTGTGAAGTGAGGGTAATATATATTTTACTCGTTATTAATATATAAAATTATATACAGGGTGTTAAGGGACGTACTTGACTTACTTTAACCAGTGATTTCTGACATTATTTGGAGTAAAAAATGTAAATGAAATTTTGGTCTCCGGTGACTTTTTTTGAAGACTTTTTTTTTTTTTTTCAAAATTTTTTTCTTCAAAATCAAACAAAAAAAAATTTCTTCTGCATGTCTTCACTGGTCACTCAGCCGGGTGTCCAACGAACCCCTTACCCCGCCTCCAACTGTTCAACAACTACCATTTTTTAATGATTTGTAGAAAAAAAAAAAAAAAAACATCAAAAATGTCACCGGAGACCAAAATTTTATTTACATTTTTTACTCCAAATAATGTCAGGAATCACTGGTTAAAGTAAGTCAAGTACGTCCCTTAACACCCTGTATAATTTTAATCTTACCTTTAGTGCCACAACCGTGGACAACTCTAGGGGCTTCTGGGTTTTCGGGAAATGCATCGATCATTTTCTGCTCCTCGAAGCCGTTCTCTGGAGTCAACTGAAATCATTTAAAAAAATCAGAGTGTGCAATTTACACGCAGTAGAAGTGAAACCTTCAGAAAGCGAAAGTAGACAAGAGTCGGAGACTACGAAGCACTTTTTTTATCAATGTGTTTTCTATATTTTTGTTGCCTAATTCCAGTTCACCTTTTCCTAAAAATACAACATTTGGTCATATTATGAATATTTGTGTTTTCTTCATTGAAGTCGCTAGATATCGTTTCATTTTGTGTTTTCTTTGCCTGTTTATTTTGGAGTGGTTGGAAGATTGGATATTGATTTTACAAAAATAAAAATAATAATATGTACATACCTACAACCCAGAGTGAACACAATAGTAAGTCAAATGTCAAGCATGTAAATGGAAAGGATTCACAGCAATAACATAATAACTTGCAACACGGTCAAATAATTATTTAATGTTAGCTATGACATACTTTTTAAAGGAACTTGAATTACATGAGAATATGTCTATATTATTAAAATTCTTATCAAATACATTGCATGCTCTGAATATAAAAGCATTTTGTCTGAGATTAGTAGAACATTTTTGAAGATGAAAAAGTGATTTTTCTCTGGTTCTACCACCTGGGACTCTAAAATTAATCTCAGCCAAATGGGGCGAACAATCAATAAAACCATTGATAATTTTATGAAGATATAATTATCAATGGTTTTATATTGTATTATATTAGACCTTCTGAACACATTGCAGGTCCAGCATCAAACAGTAAACATGCGAACTTCAGTTGTCGGTGCATGGGTGATGTAACGATATTCATGGTGCGTGAAATTATTCAAGATCAGTGAACATTTTTAATTGTAAAACTTGGAAATACAAGTATACCTACTATATAAATCATATCACAATAGTGATGTACAAAAACAATTTTATCTTTATATCTATAAATTAATGTATTTTTGTTTGTTTGTGCTTGATGTATATATTAAGCACTGGAAATGTTTGAAATTTTTAAAATATCTTCTGTCCACTCTCGCGAAGGTTTCTGGATTATTACAAACACATGACAATACAATCAATCAAATGTGGTAACTAACATAGTAACCTATAATTCTTTATTAGATTCAAAGTTTTCGATTTTGGTTACTATTATAGGTAAGTACTTCAAATAAATTCTTAAATTTAAAGAGTTTATTCGAAAATTGAATTTTGATTGAACAATCGATGGTTTGCGAAATGTCATTCTTAAATTGTGTCATTTTTGACAGTTTCGTAAGAGTTTTTGTAATGAATAAAACACTTTTCAGATGCGTAATGAATGTAATGAATAAAAAACTTTTCTTCTTATCTGAAAAGTCTGCACCAGTGTTAGTCACACATTGTAAACAAAATACGTGGATAGTCGTAAGATATACTTAATTTAAACTTCAACAACAACTTCAAAGTGTCCGCATTTTTGAACGCCCCCCGCTTGTTTCAGTGAGTACGATGGGAAATAACTAGAAAAAGCTTGTCCTATGAAATGTCTCCGGCGAGGGTGGGGATGCGAGGGAGCAGGGAGCCACTTCCGCCCTAGTTAATAATTTACCAGTCCATTTTTAGAAAAGTGACTGCGGTCGCCAGACACAAATATTTACCGCCCGTTCCCGACTTACATCAGAAGTGACACCGGGTGGGAGTATTTGTCATTGGTACGGAAACACTTCACAACTACGTGATGCTTTCAGGTATGGATGTAGACGATGATTCAATGTTCCAGTGCTTCGAATGAAGCAGATGTAAAAATGCACGCTGAGTTAAAACGAACCCCTGCTGGAAACACTGCTGTAAATAATACGTTTGATTGAATACCTTTGAAAAATACTTAGATATTGAACAAGCATACGTACTAGTACTTACTGGAGTAGATACAGCCTTTGTGTTTCCTCCCTTTTACAACGTGGGTCCCATCAAGACCCAGGTACACTTACACAGGTACGCTTCCCTTACACAAAAAGACCCTCCATACAACTTCCCCAAAGATGACATTACAATTGTGAACAAAAAACAACATGCGAGTAAATACTACAATAAATAATTTCAAGCTTTTTATTATTATTTTTTTTATTAATTACTAGCTTTTATCCGCGGCTTCGCTCGCATGGTTTTAGGGGGAAATCTATAGAACATTCAGTTTGAAACAGCTCGCGTGCCACCTATTGCAATTTTTTTATACAAAATACATAATGTCAGGGCTCTCCATATAATAATAATAATTGGCTAATTTATATAGCGCCGTTTTCGTGAAAAATCACCTCAAGGGCGCTGTACAAATAATATATAAAAGAATTAATATTACTGGCTTAAAACTAAGATTTACAATTACAACTAGTGACTTACATCTAAGATTTATAGCTAGTGACTTATGACTAAGACATATAGATTCTAACCTAAAACTGGTGACTTATTAACACACATATTTACAATTAAGATTAGCGCCAGAAGAAGTAGGAAGTTTTTACATAATATTACAATTCGAGAATACGGGTGCAAAAAGTATGTAATGGTCCGCCACTCTTGGCTTTTGACACCAATTGTGATGAACCCTACCTAATTGATTAACTTTTCTAAGCTTCTACCTCGTAGTTCAAATCTCGTAGCTACGTTCATAATTCTACCCTTATGTCCTACTGATCACACCCCTAGGTATGATGGCCTGACTTAACCCTCTTTCCGGTTTGTTTCTACCTCAGGCTCGTGATTTTTCTAACCCCTATACTTTATAATCTAGCTGAACCTACCCTATTTTCTCAAATCCCTGCGATTTTCTCGCAGTAAACAAGATTTAAGATTTTTTGTTCACATTATTTCTATATTCTTCGTTGTGTATTTTTTTGTTTTAGAATTTACATCTGTTTGCATACTTAATATGCACACATATGTAGAGAAGATAATGTATTACGTGTGGTAACCCCTAGATTCTTTTAGAGAAAGTGTGAGAATTTTCCGATCTATTTAGTTATTATTATTTTAGTATATTAAACCGAGTTTGATAAACTAGCCTCACCCTTAAACCTCGTGTCTACTTGATTTCCGTAGGAATTTTGTTTGTTTATTTAATTCTTCCTATCACCGCTGATGCGTCGATAACATAAACCAACAGTTAATATATTAAACATTTCAAGAAAGAAAACCTTACCTTTGTAGGATGGTCGTATTTGAAGGTCCAGTTTTATCACTCGAAGTCCTTGTCTGCAACTTCCCCTAACATAGTGTTTTGTATTCATGGTTAGTATTCGCAAAATTGTTGAAAGAGCAGGAATGGATGGACATGGTTGGATATGGGGATAATATGTTTGCTGAAAAGTCGGCTCCTCCGCTAACCAAGTGAAAACCGATGAACAACAATTACAAACCGGATTCTCCCCAGTACGTTTGCTAGGCATGTCCTTAGATCCGAGTTTTACCCTCTTCAACGGGCGTCTCATGCTATGAAAGGGGCCCTTCACGCCAGCAGGAGGAATACCTAGTCTTCATGCCGTTTTTCTGTCTTACTCCGACTTCCGTCTCCTCCGGATTGAATTTAACTCTACTGAGTCTAGAAGGGGTATTTCATGTCTTCCCTTATCATGCCTCTATCCGTTGAATGTGGCGTAAGCTTGTGACGGGCAGATCCATCCTCCCGCGTGACCGACCCAGCGTTACACTCCACCTCTGACTAGCTGACATAAAACGCACCTCGTGAGCCTTATGTTTGCTTTCAGGTTCGACAAGGACTTACGGTATGCAAATAACCTGCAGCTTTAATGCCGCGTCAGCGTACTGTCCGCATACGTCCTTCCTCTTCCCCGTATGCCCACCTCGACAATACCGCCACAAGATCAAAGCTCTCCGACCAGAAAGGTTGACACTTACATTTCCGGATAGCCAACACTCACATACAGAAGCCTTGAAGTCTAGATACGTGTGCAAATTCAGGATTTAGGACTGTATGAGTATTTGAACACCAGTGTTTTTTAAATGAGGTCACTAGTTCCTCGTGTGTTAGGTATTTAGGATTGAGGATGATTATGGATTCCTGGATACCTACTTCCTATAAGAGAAATTTATAAAATGAGATAAATCAAGTCGTCATTGAATCGATGACCTCCTGAATAATTGTGATAAACTCTCTTTGAATTTGAGGCTATTCGCAGTATTTTTACTTTGCGAAATTTTGCACGCTGAATCAATGCTACCTATTGGCGATCGCTCTAGTATAATCAAGTTGTTTAGAATTGAATGAATTTAACGTCGATGTTGCTATCACATATTGAATGCAGATTTCGTCGTAAGCTATAATTGATAAACCTGCCCCTTGACATAAATGATTGGTTTTGTTTATTTGTTGATGGGATCTAGGTGACTGTGTCAATGGATGACATTGAACTCCAATCGAATTTTTAGATACACAATCGAAGGTCATATAAACATACCCTAATCATGCTGGTGAAAGGAAGCTAATAGGTATTTGTTTTACAAGTACGCTAGGATATCAAAATTGATTTAGTGATGCGTTTCTATCTAATTATTTGTTAAGTATTTGCTTTACAGCATTTCATTCTGTATGGGTGTTTCGGTTACGAATCAAACTGATATCTTTTGTCGCCGTATCCGTATGCGCGCTTAAATAAACAATAGACCTACCTAACTAAAACAAGTACTTGTTCGACCTAATTTTTAAATAGGTATTTCCTGTTTGACCTGATTTTAAGATGCACGGTTACTCCCGCATACGAAATATAGAATAAGGGGATTCCTCAATAGTCATTGATTACGTTCTACGCGCCTCGATTCGTTTTATATGAGCTATAATAAATTAGCGTATTTCTAATGCAGGTATTTCCTATTTGACCTACTTTCGAGCAAGTGGGAATTGTTATCAGTGTGTTAGTGACAAAACTTTAAAACTCCGATTGATTTTTTGGTGATGCCGCCCGTTCTCTGTCTCTGAAAATAATTAATAATTGGTTAAATCTTACCAGCCTCGATCGATTACAATTTTTCAAGTCGGGAATTTTATGACAACGACATTGTGATCAAGGCTTCCCTTTTTTTTGTTTCCTAGCTAACGGTTTCCTATCGGCCTTTTTGAGAAATGACTCTGATGACGGAAAAAACTCTTCAAATATCTGTCTATTTAAGATTCACTTCGGTATTTCACTTAGTTTCTCAACCTCGTATTAACTATTGTTTTTATTTCATTCGATTCGAAAAATGATTTATCAAATTGCAATTCAGATGTTTTAATTTTAAAATCCGGAATTAGGTAAATTATTATTTATTCTCGATATTTTAATATCACTTTAGAATTAATAACCGTAGATACGCACGTTTTCTAAGTGTTCGGATTATTATCACTACTGTTTATTATAATTCGTTATTTAATTCACAATGAAATTTTAAGGCATATTATTATGGAAACACTGTCGCAAAACCATGACTCGAGAAATTCGTTATTGTTATTTATTTCACCGATGTTAAGTAATTTAAAGTAAAATTATAGTTTTAATTATTATATCATCTTTAGTAAGTTTTAAAAATAATCGCGTCATGTGTTTTCTTTTATCCGGTAAACTGTATTTATTTTAAGACACTGTATTTTTTTGTTAAATATTAGAAAGTCAATAACTATATGTTGTAAAAGAAACACGAATATTATTAAATTCCTATTTGCTGATTTTAAACACTTTCAATATAAAACAAAACACCCGAACTTTCACGAAGTATTATTTTTAAGCACCTTTTCAGATTTTTTTATTCCTCAATTTAAAAGGAGATTATATACCGAATTTACTCCTTTGCAAACACTTCAATGTTTCAAGAAATTTCAACTTTTAATAAAGAGTTTTACGTTTGTTCCTGGACCCCGGTCTGTATCCCAACTGCCAACGGACTCTCAATAAAACTCTCAACGAACTCCCCGTTCTTTATCAAACCATGGCGTTTTAAAGACTTCTTAAAGCTCTCTTTTCGTAGGAAAATGACTTCTGATCACCCAGACCTTCATAGAAAAAAAACCAAATTCGGTTCCTCCGTATACGACCTTTTGTCAAATCTCTGATAATCTCCTATCTCATGTTTTAGACCGAAACCAGCCTAACATCTCTCTCACGTAGGAAATCACATAAATTTTCTCATTGACATGTATTTATTTAAAATTTTTATGTACTTTGGTAATAAGTCATTGTTAATGTGTTTGTAATAAAATTTTATATGAATTCTTTAGTCTAAACATTACGTTAGAGCAATGTTAATTTTTATGGCCTTTTTTTAATCGCTAATGGGCCTTGTGTAAATAAAAGGCATGTTCGGATCTTCATTGTTTTTGAAAACAAAATACATGTGTGGTCGACAACCATTTCCTGCGTCCACTTTGTCAGTAGTCAAGCTCAATTATGTGATCCTTTCAACGGCACAAATGACATAAAACGACCATTTCTGTTGAATAAAATCATCCGTAATTTGTCCGGTATTGTTACTTGACCCCAGACACTTAACAATACTAATTGTATTTCCTTTGAGATTGCAACTAGCACACAACTATGCCCCCAACGAAACCACCATCTTTTTATTAAATTTTCTCCTAAAAATCGTCTTTATAATATCTCCGCTTCATTTAGAATTGATAACAATAATTTTCCACTGTTTTATGTATATTTTCCATTTTTCCTTTCGTCAGACTACGTTAAGCATCTTTTCCTGCGATTTGCTTTAATTGTAGAGTGACCAAAATGTACTGCGGTCTTAGATATAATTTTCTCAATCTCCTGTTTGTTGTGAATGGTGCTGTCAGAACAGAGTAATCCTTATATCGGTACCTATTCAAGTAGTTCCAATTAGTTTTCTCTTGAGATATTTGGTTCTAATTACTTCGTTTCACCGTTCCATCACCATATAAATAGGGTTTTCCCCCTTTCCTAGGCTATTATCTTCAGTTTTGAAATTTTCCGAGATTCCACCCGTTTTTTGCCATCATTCCATGTCGGTTTTAATTAAATCGTCCCCCGGGACCATTCGTGTTACGTTTTCCGTGCCCTTATCGATGTTATTTATTTTCAACATTCCCGTCTAAGATTTTTTTGTTTACATTTGAAACTTTTGGCGCCCAAAACCTCCAGTTTTCGATCTCGCCTTATGTAAACACGATCCGGGGTTAATAATCCTTCAACTCTTTGTCTAAAGGTTTGTTTATTATACAGTTCGTTCACCCTACGTTCCTGTGAGAATTTATTCAAGACCACTCAATCTGATCAAAGTCCACTAACCCTATACACGCCTCTATTTTCTCTGATTGGTTCAGATTATTATTAATCGCTGTACACAAAGGGATATTGGTAAGATTTAAACTTTCTTTGTTCTCGAGACAATTATGATACGGGGCTTCCCTCGCTTCAGTCTTTATACAGATCTCTGTAATAGTTCCGAACTGCTCGGACAGATGTCGCCGAATGTACCGAATTCTCTACATAGTATTGAGGAGAAAAAAAATTTTTCCTTGTGGGCTTCTCGTAGGTTGAAGGTTAGCATTCATCACAAGTATAATGAAGGTTAACTGGATTTACGGGAAGGTATAGATATTTTAAATAAATTAATAAATTTAATAGTCGATCTTTACTGCTTTAAGGTGATTCATCGCTCACCAGTAAACAGATTGAGGTATCACAATTAAAAGATTACATAAAACAGATTGAGTTAACTATAAACAAAGAGAAAAGAGGAAAAAAACTATTAAAAATTGCAAAGTTTAAATAGAATGATGAATTTATGGAAAGGAGTATCGGAAAAAGTGAGTTTTCACTTTGGATCTAAATTCCGCTGAGTTGGTTATGCATCTCAATTCCATAGGAAGTTTATTCCAATCTTCGGGGCCGGATGCTGCGAATGCACGATCACCAAACTTAGTGTTCGGATTTCGCTGAGGTTCCTTTAACCTTCCAATTGCAGAAGATGTCGCTGATCTAAGAGTTGATTGCCTTAGACCAATATTTTCCGGAATGCATAGTTCAGAGATATAGGGAGGAGCCATTTCATTGATAGATTTAAACACCATCCAGCATAACTTGTATTGGATCCTTTCAAGACACTTCAACCAGTGAAGATTTCGGAGGTGTTCCGAAATGTGCGAAAATTTGGGTACTCCAGTGATAAGTCGTGCTGCGGCGTTGAAAACTGATTGTAGTTTGTCAGTTTGACATTTAGGAAGACTTGCATAGAGGCCATTGCAGTAATCAAGACGTGATACTATATACGAGTTCACAAGAAGCTTAGTTGCTTCTGTAGAAAGGTTCCTATGAACTGACTTAAGTTGTCTAAGGTAGAAGAACCGTGCTAATGGTCCTGTTCACCTGGGTTTTCAATGAAAGGTCTGAATCCAGATAAACTCCCAGAAGTTTGACGGTTGTTTTCGCAATTACGTCATTGCCGGAAATAGCAATTGGTGAGTTATCTATTAAATGTTGGCGTCTATTTGTGGCTGCCCACAGAAACTCGGTCTTTGAAGGGTTTAGCTTCAGTTTGTTTGAAGACATCCAGAGACTGATTGCTTCTAGACACTCAGTTATGCGAATTTTAAGGCCGGTGATCTCATTTGGTGTGCAGTAAAAGTAGACTTGCTGATCGTCGGCATATCAGTGAGATAGGAGACCAAATGACTTAATAATCGTTGCGACATCATTTGTGAATAGAATGAAGAGAAGTGGATCCAAAACGGATCCCCGAGGTACCCCTGAAGAGAGTTTTGTGAAGTTAGACTGTTTATTTCCTACCTTCACTGCTTGTGAGCGATTGGTTAGATAGGATTGTAGCCATTTTTTTACGCCAGAATGTAAACCGAATGTTACCTCTAGTCTCTTAATGAGAAAGTCATAGAAACCTCCGTTGACGTGCTCACAACAACTAACCAAAGCTTCATCGCAATCGGATGAACGGTTTAGCAATGTATAATTTCACAATGCCAGAGCTCATTTTTGTATACAAAAACCATCGCGGGCATGCACACATCAAATCCCCAAAGTTTCATCGCAATCTTCTTTAGATTTTTATATATAAATATAAATAGAAGATAGAAGAAGAATATACCTATTAGATCGTCTCAGGAGAACCTGAAGAAAATAATTCCCCTCAGGGCCTATTTCATCTTTGCGGATGCTGTGTGAAGGGTCTTATCAGAAAAAGGAGATAAAGATCTGGGTTGGAAAAAGTTGTGAATGGTAGGAATCTGGAGGTTAGTGTGTTCAGGAGTGACGAAGATATGATTCCATCCCTCCAACTGAGGTGCAAGGCAGTGATTCGTCATGTTGCAGAGGTCTCTCTCAACCAGTCAATTCCGGCTGCGCAGTTAGTGGGCAGACCCGTCCACCGCCAAGACCCGGACACACCTCACCCCATGAACCCGGTCACCCCTGCTAAGTCACTAAACGTAGCAAGTGTCTTGAGATGGCCTGTGGCGGAGGTGTTGGTATTCCAATAAATGTTTCCCGGGGCTGCGGTACCTATATCCGCCTCCCAAATTGTAATTGTTATTTGATGGCCGTCATATCATCGATCAGTGCAAATTTAATTTTAGACATCCGAACAGTTCCCGTTAAACGCTGATTCCTCGCCCGTTACAGATTTGATGGGGATCTAGGGCTGTTTAGTGATGTTATGCAGAATGTTATAGTACACAGTTATTTATCGCTCTGAACACTGGATGACTTTGGTTAACTTTGTTATTACTTATTACTAATTTTTTATTCACATTTATGTACTGTCAAAACGCAGAGAATATTGTGCAAGACTATACTGTGCTATTAAAGTACAATAATCATGTACCTGCTAAATTTTGAAACGTGTCTATAAAAAATAAAAACAAATTCAAAAAATCTAAAATACAAGTAAAAAGAATAAAAACGGAATTTATTCTCCTCAAACTAATACCAAAATAATGCAAACATATAGGTAGTAGTTTTATTGCAAAACATTATAAATTCATATTGGTACTAGTTTTACGCACCAGATTTAAATGTCCGACTTAAATTTTCCCCACAGGAAAAACTAAACCGTTTCACACACTTCCCCAAATGATCATCTAGTCAATCCATGCTATGCAATTGCACTATGTAAGTATTATAAACACAAAACAATACAAGAACAACATGTCAACCTACCAGAGACCAAATAGGAAAATAATTTACCAGCTCCAGATATTTTCTTATCAGAGAGTTCGGCTCTGCGGAACTCCTAATTGGACCTATAAATCCTACTGATCCCTCAATATAAATATTAAAAAAATCTTTTGTAATCCTACATGTATTTTAAATGACTGATTTTTGCATTTTTATATATAAATTCTTTGACAAATCTAATATGCCTAAATTTTGAATCAGAGACCTAGGTATAATGCCAGTAGCCGAAATAACAAATGGTAATATTTTTATAGTCTGAGAATGCCAAATTCTTTTAATCTTATTTCCTAAATCTGTACATTTTCTTATTTTTTCAGAAACAGATTTTTTAATATTACAGGAATTTGGAATAACTACATCAATTACATATCAGGTCTATTATGACTAATTGTTCTGTCTGTTAGTATAGTTTTATCATAATATATTTTATAAAATTCATTTTTTTTTTAAATATATTATATTATAATTTATTGTATTATAATTTACACATATAAATTTTATTAGGTCCTCAAACATATAATTTATTTATATTATAAATTATTATATTATGTTATAATTTATTATATTATAATTTACACATATAAGTTTTATTAGGTCATCGAACATTATTTGATCTTTAACCAAAACTAACTCAAAAAAAAAAAATTAACAGTACAGACAGAATTAAAAAGAAATATTGTTTGATAATTATGTTTGTTTTACTTAGCTACAATATGATAAAGTTGCTTCACAGAAAGTGTCGAAATTTAAGTTTTTTGAAAGTTCTATTCATGTTCTTTTAGTATTTCAGTTAAAACTGGACAATAATGATATAATAACTTGAATATAACATTTGCATAACTTTGTAATTAAATCTAAAATAAATGTGATGAATTGTTCAAATTCTTTGCAACAATTGGTCCTTATAGATTTTATATGTTGAAAGTTGTTGCTATTAGTTTTATAAAAAATCCGAACAATATTGCTTGTGTACCTACTGAAACTTCAAATTTACCATTATAATATAACTTTCACGCTGCGATGTTATAAAGAATTTATATTATTTTTTATAATGATAAGATCTTTATTGAAAGAAATTTGTAACATTGTAAAGTCTTGACGCGGGGTTCCTGAAGTTTCGTTGACCAAAAGTAGTATGCGTTAAAGAACTTTGTAGAAAGTCTTTGTTGTTATGTCTACAGTGATTATTTAATATTTTTTGTAGTCCTTTTTATGTATATTTGTGTGTAGATCAATAAGGATTGTTTTTGCGTACATCTGCCGAAAGTCGAATACATTTATAATAGTGAACATTTTATTTGGAAAATAAAAGTAAATACAGAATATGCTACATAACATTTATTTTAACCATTTTTAATTAAAAAAAAAGTTACATACGTATTTAAAATATTAAAAATTACCTTATTAAAATATTAAAAAACATTGTACAAAAATACATGAAATAATAGCAACAGGGTGTGTTTGAAAATCATCGATAAAATCGATCAATCTGTTGGTTTCGTTAAAAATTATACGTTAGTTTTTTTGTTGTTGTTTTTAATTTATTAAATTAGGTAAATCGTGAAAGAACTTAGGGCCTAGGTCCTAGGTATTCGTTATTGTGCTGTGCAACTGTCGTGTTGCATCTAGGTACAGGGTACTGGGTGTTAGGGTCCTACTTGACTTACTTTAACCAGTGATTTCTGACATTACATGAAGTAAAAAATGGAAATAAAATATTGGTGTCCGGTGACTTTTTAATGTATTTTTTTTTTCAAAATCTTTTTCCTAAAAATCGAAAGAAAAAAATTCCTCCTCATGTTGCCATTAGTCATTCAGCCGAGTAGCCAACCAACCTCTCACCCCGCCCCTAACTGTCCAATACCCTACTGATTTTTTATGAAAAAAGTCACCGGAGACCAAATTTTTTTCATTTTTTACTCCAAATAATGTCAGGAATCACTTGTTAAAATAAGGCAAGTACGTCCCTTAATACCCTCTATATATTTCCAGATATTCTAGGTCTTAACCTTCTCTTTGAACACTATTTAGGTTCTTTAAAAACTTTTGGAATAACTTTTTTACTGGTTGGAAAAACTTTTGGTTAAGAATAACTTCAATGATCTTTTTTTGTTTTATTACTATCGGATTCAAGTTATCCTTATACCTAAATGCTTCCCAATGCGATTACACCAGACTACAATCCTGACTGTGCGAGTCCAAGAGAAAACTATACCAATTTAATATTTTAAAGTTTTAGGATATTTCTTAATCGTATAAATGAGTTTTCAATTTTTCTAATACATATATCTACAAGATTCTTAAATTTCATTATTTTTTATTTTATTTTTTTTTTTTTTTTATTTACTATAGATACATACAAAACAAAGTACAAAACACATATTAGGAAGCTTTGCCTGTCCAACTAGGAAAGTTTCCCGTACCAGGACAGACAAATTTACAGGTTTAGTTCATATTATACATACATAATTACATAACAAAAAAATAGAAAAAGAACCTGGTAGCATAAAGTATATTCGGATTTGCCGAATTAACCTGATAACATATAATATATTCAGATTTACAGTGTATGAGATAAGTAGCTAATAAAGTTAGTAGCATTGAAAAGTCAAAAAGTGTAAACCAAGTATTTGATAACAAGTTGGAGGAATTACAACAAGATTCACAATATAGAGAGATGAAGTTATGTGTTTTAATTATTTCTATAGTTTTTTGACATCTGATGTTTTCTTCGGGAATTTGCACCATCTCTTAGTTTGGTACCATCCCTTTAATGTTGGAGGCAGGGACAAGGTCATTAACCCTAGATAGATAATCTTATTTTTACCTTCCTAGAAAATCATACGTCTTAGTGGTCTTGGAGAAATTAAAAAGTAAATATTTGACATATTACCATACTTACACAGTTTAAAGATTTTTTTACTTTAAATAAAACCAAAATAATAATAAAAAATATATTGTAATTAAAAAAATTCTGTAAACCTCTTACAAATCAACTACAAAATATTAAGTATTTTTATGTCTAAATCGTATTTTTTTATAAGTTATGAAAGTTTAAATGCTAATCAGTCGTTATATATAAAAATAATTTATATATATATATATATATTTTTTAATATTTCGCTAAATCACCTTTATTCGAACAAGTCTAAAAGTTACATACAATTAGGTAAAGGTAAAGGTAAAAGGTACATACCCCATACGTCTTTCGGACGTACGGGGTATGTATTTCTCCGTAATAATTACCGTGGTGACGGAGCCGCCTCGTGCTAGCTCTACTCGGCAACTGAGCTAACTGAGTAAGTTATCATCAAACCATTCCTTCGAAGTGTTAATATCATCATTTGCGTCAGGTCTGTCCATTTTTTACAATTTATTTATCTATATATAGTATGTTCACATTGGGTTTTTCCATGCCTGTCTAACTGGGATAAATCTGTGTCGAGATGTTTTTATTCCTTCAATGATGATAACTGTGCCATTCGCATACGAGATGACATTTCCACTAAGAGGGAGTCTAAACTTATCGTTATCATAAGGAAAAGTATAAGCCCGATTACTGTGCCTTATTTCGGCCTTATTCCATATTTAGAAGACATGGGTTCACTCAATGAACTGTTTACTTTAATGTATTGTTCTCTATTTTTTAAGTAACTCGGTAACCAACATTTGTCTACCATTCCAACTTTGTTCAGCTTAGCAACCATTCTCGAATGCGACACACTATTGAAAGCCTTTTTTTTTAGATCTATAAATATTCCTAGACACTTCCGGCCTCTTTCCAAATTCCCCATAACTAGAGAAGTCAATTTTGTAATGGCATGGTGAGTTCCTAGATTAGGTCTAAATCCATGTTGGTTAGATTGCGGAATTTAATTTTTTTCACGAAATAGGACAATGGGAGTAGTCTCTTTTTGATAATTTTTTCAAATATTTTAGAAATGTTCGAGTCAAAGATATTGGTCGGTGGTTAGTGACTTTCTCCGGGTCACCAAATTTAAAAATTTGGCAAATTATTATTTTTTTATAATTATCTGGAAATCTTCAATCAGAAAATCTAAATTAATTATATGCGTGAGAGGTATTTTAAAAAATCTTTAAGATTTTAATTATTTCTAATATAACATCGTATCTCGATGCTGAGTAAATTGATTACCTCAGTAAATTGATTACCTCAGTAAATTGATTACCTTTACTACTTCCGGTTTCGAGATGGGTTCGAGAAATAGCATTTACGTACATTAAATTACTAGAAGTCAGGAGTTTTACTGGCAACTACATGAATAATTTAATAATAATTACTTGGAGATGGTGCATGCCTCTAAATGTGTTGATGAAATTTCCTCAAGGAAAACAGAGCTCTCTGATTTCCGAGAGCTCTTGTTCCATCTATCTAATGCACAAGCCTAAGATTCTTTAGAGACTGTTTTCCTGTAGAAGCTCTTTATTGAATACTAATTGAGTATATTCTTTAATTTTTAATTTTTTTTATTTTTTATTTAAATACCTCACAATAGTCCCTGCTGCTCCCGTTTGGAGCCAGTGATACTATGTCATCCCTAATTGGGGTATGTTATATGTGAGGCTAAATGCAGAGGGGAGGGGAAGGAGATGGGGAAAAGAAAGGTGTGGAAGTACCTGGCTATACAGATCTGGTTACCGATAAAACAAACAAACACAAAACAGACAAACACGGCTTAAGCTATTTATTTTATTTATTTAAAAAAATGTAATACATAAAAAAACATAAGCTGCACATCTCACTAGGGCATTCCTTCATCCGATGCGCAGTAATAACTTAACGTTTCAATGCTGAATGTTGGTCCTATCATTCAGTATTGAAACGATCTATGGAATCTTCCATTCTGGAACGCGCCCCAAATACATTACATATATATTATTTTTAAATGAATTAAATGTCCAATAACACAAATTAATTAATTTATATTACTTATTTTATGCTATTTTTTGAAGAAATAAAAGAATTAAAAAAAATAATAATAAGAAAACAAAATATTTTTCTCGTTCTCCATATTTTCAGTACAGCAGTATTGGTGCGGATTTACAATAAATATGTTCTACTGACTTTATGGTGGCAATAAACATTGAAGTTCACTCCAAAACCAAAAACAAGTTTTTCTTTTTTGCATTTTTTGAAATGCATACCCTCCGGATAGCATCCGCGATCCTTATCTTTACAATAAATAATAAAATCTGTTTGTCCCACTACAAACTTCCTCTCTGAAAACTCCAGCGTTATTAATGTTTAACAAATTTTTGTATGAATTTTTAAGTCAGGTTGATTTTTTTTCTGTCGCAACATAATTCCAATATGAGCATCAGTTTTAAAAATCCATAGATATTGATATAACTGTAAAAAAAGTGGATAAAATTTAAAGATTTTTTTTTTGAAATTATGTTTCTATGAAAAAAATTTGATGAGTTATTAAAATTATCATTGAAAATACGATTCTTTCCTTCGATTTCATCCGAAGTCCTTGCCTAAATTTTAAAATTCTAACATTCTAAAAGCGATACTAAAACTAATAAGAAAGTCGAACTTAAATTGTTGAACGATGACTTAAAGCTTTTGTTAAAACTTTTGTAAAAACTTCAAAGAATTTTATACGCTCTTTTTATATTTTTGATACAATTAATTTACATATTTTAAAACAATATTTGATAATGGTTGCCTTACTGGTTGCTTTACCCGTGCTGATGGCCACATTCACAATTTATTAAAATTCTGTAAAATATTAAATAATACATTTAATAAAAGGCGCTAACTAATGACGAAAGATCATCCGAATAAAGAAGATAGTAATACATTTATTTATTCAAGTCAATTGTTTTACAAGTAATAACACTAATAAGGTAGGTATAAGAAATCAATTACGAAATAAGATTATGGACTAAAGATCTAACTATTAAAGCCATTCATGAATAAAAACAATACGTTTCCATCATTTTTTTAACGTACAACGCCTTTAAAAAATTGTAATATGTTTTTAATACGAGCACCAGATTTTATTTTTCTAGACGATGAATTAATAACTTCGGGAGGTATTCACTTAGAAACATCTTAAATATTAGTAACACGTTCTACATAATTAATTAAAATGAACCCGGCGGAAAGGTCGAATCTTCAGACCTGCTAGGGTGAATTCGACCATACGTCCGTCCAATACGCCGTGCTGCGGGCGCATATTTGTTTACACGCTTTTTTCACTTACGTCGTTAAGATTTCCACATTATTTTTCTTCTACTTTTTTTCTTTGATAGGGAAAATTCGACAGTAGGTCCGTCCAATATTCGCGAGTCGCAATTTGTATACACGGCTTCTTTACTTACGTCGCGCGTCGTTAAGGTTCTGAATAAATTTTAGGGAATAGTGTCGTCTTAATTGTGAAATAACACAAATTAATAAACTAAAATTTATATATTTTTGAATGTAGCTATCACTTTGTGATTATCCATTTTAGAAAAATGAAACAATAAAACTTTGTATAAACCACTTATATATAATGCGTAAATCCTACCGGTTTCGGAACAAACGTTCCTTCTTCAGGAAAGCTATAAGCTTATAGCTTTCCTGAAGAATATATACCCACGCCAACGAACCCGCGACCTTCGGATTACGAGTCAAGAGCCTTTCCCCTCGACCACGGTGGCCGAGGAATATTAAAATTAATATTGCTTCATTTAAACCACTTTCATTTTTTAGATATACTTACACGTAAACGGCATGTTTCATATGTATGCTATCGCTTCATCTGAATATACTTAAAATTAACAACATAGAATTAATTATTTTTTTACCTTTGATATCAATTTAACTAAAATTCTGCAATGTTTATTTGGAAAGTGCGCTTTTTCTGTATGCTAGAAAAAGTTTCAGAAAAAGTTCATTGAGATGTTATGAACCTCGAGCGACGTTTTACGGTGAGCTTTCATGCTCAGGTTTATTTATTTTTCAGACTTCCCGCACTTTCCCGAAAGCTTTTTTTTTAGTTTTAAAGACGATTGCTGTTGTAAGTTCTGCATTTGAAGGACGCGCTTATCTTTATTATCCACGCCAAAACATAAGCAAATAAGAACAAAGACAATATATTTTTTACCTTTGGAATAGTATTTTAAGTAAATATATTTATGTACTCATAAATATGTAAGGTAGGGCGGGGGTAGTTAAACAAGTTTTCACTTAGGTACTCGGTAATGTCTCATAAACGGTGCATCAGGATGACTTTGTACCTTTACTGTTGAACAGACATTGTATCATGCTCTAAACGCCTACAGACACAAATACAATTATTAGCATAACTTGTAAGTAAATATCGTGTGTGTAAGAAAGTTCGGGTGGGGTAATTTTTGCAAGGGTAGTGGGGCAAGTTGAGCAATGGAAAAAATAAACACAATATTGTTTCGAAAGCTGCGTACATGTACAATCATTAAACAGCAGTTAATATACATAAATTTCTTAAATATTATTTATTTATATTACAATTTGGGAGGTGGTTATAGGTCCGCCGCTCCGGGAACCATTTATTGGATAATAACGCCTCTGCCATACGTCACTAAGTGGTTAGCTTCGTTTTGAGGGGTGCTCGGGTGTATGGGGTGAGGTTTGTGTAGGTCTTGGCGTTGATTGGGTCTGTTAAGAATTTGAACAATGATGCAATTAGAGACATCTATGTTCTGGTTACTGTACTTGATTATTTGTAATTACCTATTGGCATCTTAATGTTCAGTTTTGCCGTTAGAGGTCTCAAAGTACCCAGGTCTGCTTTTTTTATTATTTAATTGAATCATGTAATACAATATAAGATATGGGTAGTCCCACAAAGCTGTGACAGATCAGCTTGTCTGTAGGTTCTACCATTTAATATTATTACATAACACACATTAGCCTAGGTTACAATATTAATACCTAATATAAGATTTAGGATAGATAAATATCGTGTTCATTTATTAACCACTTTTTTGTCAGTTTAAGGCAGGGTTCCTCATTTTTTTTTAAATTAATGTTTTGATTGAACATGTTGTAAATTAAGGGTATCATATATTCAAGCGTTCTGCTACCGTACTTATTTGATATTCGTGGTATTTTTAGAACCTTGTTTTGGGTAAATCTTGTTGTGTGACTATGCACCAATAAATTTGTATACGTGCTTTCTCCCGAATTATCCATAATTATAATGTACCAGAGAAGCCCTTTAATTGGAAGTAGGCCCTCAGACCCATACAGTAATTTTAAGTTGTTTCTTTGTTTGTAAATGCTAGGTTTAACATTTTTTTTAATTATAGCAGTTAATAAATTTTTAATGTATTTAATATTAATTTTACTCGAGTGTCCCCAAGTTCGAATTCCATATCTAAGTATGGATTCGACCATAGAATGGTATATAAGTTTGAGAGTGCATCGAGGTAACCCAAATTTTAATTTATAAAAATTACTCGCCAAACATCGGAGCTGGTTACAAATTTTGATCACTTGTTTATCCCATTTAAAGTTATTATCTACGATTATGCCAAGGTAATTATATTCATTTGTAAAATCAATTTTTTCACAGTAACAAATGTTATCAATTTTTTTATTTATACATTCAAAATTATGTGCAATTATTTTAGGTAAATTCCACATTTTCAGGCTCGGTGATCTTATATACATACATTTAGTTTTTGTGACATTAATAATTAGTCCTACATCATGAGACCATAGCTCGTTAAAGTCTCTTTGTAATTCATTGATACCTATTTCCGGGTTTTCATTTCATACAACTAGTGCAGTATCATCTGCAAAAATGAATCTACGGGCTATTTTAAAAAGTTTAGACAAGGCAATGACATATATAATGTATAATTTAGGGCCTAAAATTCACCCTTGGGGTACTCCTGATTTGATAGATCTAAAATTACTCATTTCATTCAAAATATTAACATACATTTTTCTATTTGTTAAATAGTTTTTGAAAAATGATGGTAGTTTACCACGGATTCCTATGATTTCAAGTACCTTGATTAATTGTGTGTGGCTGAGTGTATCGAAAGCTTTTGAGAAATCAATAAATAACACCAGTACATGTTTTCTAGAGTTACCTTACCAAATTACCGACGGCATTGTTGTTTTTTTTGTATACAAGTCTGATTCCCTTAAAGAAGAAGGCCCTGAGGAAAATAATTTCCCGCCTCCATTGTGGAGAATGTAATGTAAAAAAAACTCGGTTTATGTAAAAAACATAATGAATTATCAGCAACCCAAGAAATATAAATAGTTGAAACTGTTAAATATAAAATTATCGTAGAAAGCAAACACTTTGTGGCTTGACATTATATATAAATAACAAATAAAGTGGTTTTTAAACAAAGTACTTGTTTCATTCTATCTATCTGTTAAATTTTGGTAACTATCCACTTATATCCATAAGAAATAAAAACATAAGAAAGAAAACATAAGAAAAAAAACGGACTAATGTTTAAGGATTACAACAACGGCGCGGCGGCGGGCGACTGCTCCAACAACTGAGACTACACTACATCTTGTGAACCGGAATTTTGATGGAGCTATTTTCGAAGTATTTGAACTTCTTTTAAATTTGTTTTCCCTGGCTGATTCATTCGCTCAATTGTGAAATTCTAGTGGTTATTTCATAATTTGATTAATATCGACTGCATGAGATAGTGGTAGTGTTCGAGTTTGATGGATATAAATTTGAAACTTTTTTGGTTGCAGTTAGTAAGCCAGCAGTTGCTAAACCTCGAACAAGCCGAGCAGACGAACGCCGCCGATATCCACTTCAGCACACCGAGCGAAGTAGCCGTCATTATCAGGCGATTGAAAACAAATAAGGCGCCGGGAAGCGATCAAATACATAACATCCTACTGAAACATCTACCTCAGAAAGCCATCATCTTCATCACCAAACTGTTCAATGCCTGCCTCGCCATCGGACACTTCCCTGAGATCTGGAAAACGGCGACCGTGCTGCCCTTTTCCAAGCCAAACAAGGACAAGAAGCAGCCGACAAACTATCGGCCGATTAGCCTACTCTCCACGCTGAGCAAGGTATTTGAACAGGTGATTCTCAACAGACTTCTACCACACCACGAAGACACTTTACCAGACGAACAATTCGGATTTAGGAAAAGGCATTCCACCACCCATCAGCTATCCAGAGTAGCGGAATTCATCGCGAGAAGATTCAACGAAAATCGCTACACCGCCGCTGCATTGCTAGACTTGGAAAAGGCATTTGACACCGTTTGGATAAAAGGGCTCCTGCACAAACTACACAGACTGAACACGCCCATATACCTAACGAGAGTGATACAAGAATACCTCAAGAACAGATCCTTCCAAGTCTTCATCAGGAACGCGCTGTCGACACTACGTGAGATTCCAAAAGGCGTGCCTCAGGGAAGTCTACTGGGACCTCACCTCTTCAACATCTTCACGCACGACATCCCCCATGACGAGAGATGCAACCTTTCCATCTATGCAGACGACGTCAAACTTTACGTTTCCTCGACGCAAGCAGACATGGCAGCCATATACCTACAGAGGGCGCTCGACGCACTCGTAGAGTTCTACAAAAAATGGCGACTCAAACTGAACGAGGCGAAGACCGAAGTCATAATGTACTCGAGGAAAAATAAAATAAGAAAACCAGACGTCAACATCGAAATGGGAGGACACGTCCTAGAATGGAAAGATGAGGTCGTCTATCTGTTTATCTGTTTATCTGTTTATTACCATCTGTTTATTACCATCTGTCGTCATCTGTTTATCTGTTTATCTGTTTATTACCAGAACTGTGGTGGTATTAAGACCAAAACTCAGGAGCTTCTTATTAATATTTCATCGAATAACTATGATGTTATAGTTCTAGTTGAAACGTGGCTTGTAGCAAGTGTAAACACGGCCGAATTCATAGATTCGCGTTACACGGTATTCCGACGAGATAGGAACCGTATAATTACCGGTAAGATGGACGGAGGTGGTGTGTTAGTGGCAGTGCGCAAGGAACTCGCAGCTTCCCGTCTCGACGATTGGGAAAAAAATCAAATTGAACAAATCTTTATATCAATTCCGTTAAGGTCTCTAAATCTCACCATATGTGCTGTATATGTACCTCCTGTCTCGCCAGTAATGCTTTATGATATTTTCTCCAAAAACCTGGAATCCGTCTTTTCATCAGAACCAAATAATACGTTTTGTGTTCTTGGAGATCTGAATCTACCTACTCTTACATGGACATTTTCCGAAGGCTGCAATCATGGTATTGCCTCCTCAAACACGGCTGCATCGCAAACTTTTCTTCAAACAATGGCATTGATGAGCTTATTTCAATATAATTGTATACCTAACCACAACGATAAATTCTTAGACCTTATATTTTACAGTCGCGAAACAAAAGTTACACATAGCGACGACCCTCTCCTTTCAGAGGACAGACACCATCCAGCCCTGGAATTTGAAATATCATCCGCGATTCAACCAAAAATTAAAAACAACAAAGAGCGTAGGCACAATTTCAGGAAAGCTGATTATACTCAAATTAATAATGACATTAATTGTATTGATTGGAAGTCAGAAATCGCGAATTTATCAGCAGAAGAAGCAGTAGACCGATTCTATGTAATAATAAACAATATAATTGATGAGTTTATTCCAGTATTGGGACGACGAAATGACAAATTCCCCATATGGTTTACTCCCGAACTTATTAGCTTATCACGGAAAAAAGATAAAGTTTGGCTCAAATGGAAGACATATAAAGGTCTTTCTGACTATCGTAAATTTTCCTTCTTACGTGCTACATACAAAAAATTGGCTAGTGAATCTCAAAAGTTATTTTTTGAAAACATCGAAAGTTCATTGCAAAATAATATTAAATGCTTTTGGTCATACATATCCTCATTAAAATCATCTGATGGATATCCTGCTACTATGTCCTTCGAAGGGCGCAAATCTAATGATGCCCAAGAAATCTGTAATTTGTTCTCTGAGTTCTTCAAGTCAACATTTGAACCCTCCTCTATCAATGACTCAATTAACATTGACCAACTTGAGGCCGTTCGGGACTCTGGACTTACGCACATTCACACCATTGAACTAACGGAACAAGAAGTGCAATCAAGTTTAAAGGCGTTAGATATAAACAAAGGTGCGGGTCACGATGGAATACCGGCATTTTTCCTCAGATCTGCTGCGTCGTCATTGTATGTTCCACTTACCATAATATTTAATAAATGCCTGAGTGACGGGGTTTTCCCTGATAGGTGGAAGTTGGCTTATATTATACCAGTCCATAAGGGTGACTCACGTCAAAAAGTCGAAAACTATAGGCCAATATCCATTCTCTCGGCGATCCCTAAACTCTTGGAAAGACTTGTCCATGATAATATATATCCCCAGCTTGCCGCCAAAATTACAGAACAACAACACGGGTTTGTAAAAGGCAAATCTACCATGAGTAATTTACTAATTTACTCAAATTTCTTATTCACTAGCATGGATCGAGGCCACCAGGTAGATGCAATATACTGCGATTTCAAAAAAGCTTTCGACAAGGTTGACCACCTTATTCTTATTAAAAAAATAATGTTCAATGGAATTAGGGGAAACTTATTACGTTGGTTTGTCTCATATTTGACAAAAAGACAGCAAGCTGTATCATTACGAGGACATACTTCTACGTGGGAACCAGTTACCTCTGGCGTACCACAGGGGTCAATCCTGGGTCCACTGTTATTTATACTTTTTATTAACATTGTTACTAAATGTTTCATGCATTGTTTATTTCTTTTGTACGCCGATGATATAAAAATATTTGCCATTGTTAGGAATTTAAACGATTGTCTGCTCATCCAAAGCGACTTAGTAAGGTTCGAAGCATTTTGCAATGAAAACAAAATTTACCTAAGTTACAACAAATGTAAACAAATAAGCTTCACTAAAAATCACAACGCTATTATACACAATTATTGTATTGGTAACTATTTACTCGAGCGCGTTTACTGTATAAAAGATCTAGGCGTACTTTTTGATTCTAAACTCCATTTCGATGCGCACATTGAGAACATTGTGAATAAAGCTTACCGCATGCTAGGATTTGTCATCAGAAACAGCCGCGAATTTCGAAAACCTGAAACTTATCTTCTACTTTACTACACGCTGGTCCGTTCTCAACTTGAATACTGCACCTCCATATGGACACCACTTTACGGTGTCTATAAAGTCAACATTGAAAGTATTCAAAAGAAATTTCTGCAATACCTCAATTACAGAATGAGCGCACCTAAACGGGGGTACATAAATATGCTCTCGAATTATAACGTCACCACTCTAACTAACCGGCGAACATACCTTGACCTCATGACGCTTTATAAAATCTGCAATAACTTTATCGACTGTCCTGACCTACTGAAACTAATAAACTTCAAAATACCACCCAGAATAACAAGGCTTAACGACTTATTCCACATTAGCCGGACGCGTACAAATGCTGGTGTCAGGGATCCAATCAGAAGAATGTGCGAATCGTTTAATCAAAATCAAAACATCAAGGATTCCGACTTATTTTTTGATACACGCAGTACTTTTAGTAGAAAATTGAAGGCCGTTTTCCTACAAAGTACAATACCTTAGACATTGCTTGGTTTATAATTTTAACTACCTTTCTTTTTTTAAATTTCTGTATGACATTATTTTTTATCTATATATATATTTGGTCTTACCATCAAAATTTTTCCAAAAACAATTTGTAAACTTTTATAAGGATATTGCACATTTTTTTTTCATCTCTCTGTAAAATAATATTTACTTATGTATATATACATACGTCTTTTCCGTATTTAACGGTAAAAATATTTGTATATGTTTTTATCTGCTGTCAATGTTAATTCGTGAGAAATAGTTTGGATGCAGGCGAATTCTCTATTAATTGTTTTGTATATTCTTGTCAATTGACGTCTGTATCTGTATTTTCTCCTTAATAAAAAAAAAAAAAATAAAAAAAATAAAAATACCTGGGCCTCACAATGGACTCACGTCTCAACTGGAAATCTCACGTAGCCAAGATGCACGTGAAAGCCAGAAAGGCAGTCGGCGCGATGAAGCCAATCTTCAACAGAAGAAGTCCGCAACTTCCCAGAACCAAACTCCTGATCTACTATTCGCTCATTCGACCGGTACTGACTCATGCTATCCCCGTGTGGGGCAGCATCTCCCACTCTGACCACACAAAACTACAGACTTTACAAAATCTCTGCATTAAAATCACGTACAACACAAGACTCAGAACAAACTTGAAAAAACTACATGCAAGAGAAGAAATACCGACTTTATTTGAATACACACACAGACTGACCGACCGATTTTACAAGTCACTTCAACATAGTAAAAATAAACTCATCAGAGAAATCGGTCAATACAATGCACCTAGCGATCTCCCTTTCAGGTACAAACACAGACTACCCAAACATATTCTGATGGACCTTAATCACATTTGGCACAATCCTGAATCAGACGCGGATGACTGAGCGATCGGTAGGTATTCCCAATCACCAGACCCCTCCCCACAACTTATGTCTATATATCTATGTATATATTTATATAATAATATTTATTTTATCTATATGTATGTAAGTTTTTCCTAAAAATTCCCATAAAGTATATATCACATAAAAACAGACACCCACACCCATCACCACAAAATGCAGGATTTCATCTACTGAAATCACTGAAGGCCGCACAGTTTCATGTTGACTGTCGGCCGACTCCTCCCGGATAAGGTTTTTCATGGTTTCCTTATTCCCAAAGGCAAATGCGGAAGAGCTCCAAATAAAAGGACATGACCGACTCCTTCCCACTCCCAACACAACACAAACACACACGTTTGTATATATTTCCCCTTGCTTGATGCCGGTTGCTTTGTTGAGCTATGCAAAACATGCAATTTTAGTAGGGTTTTTACATAACAATTTTTCCCTACCGACAAAATACATGACCTCTAAGTCTATAATAGCCAGGTACTATTTTTAAATACCCACATGAGGTAAAAATTGCAAGGCGCATATGACGCCGTTCTATTTGTATAAAGAACATTAACTTTAAATTCCGTAAATCTAAATGATTCATCTCCTCAAGATACATAAGAATCTAGTAAATGAAAAAAAAAAAAAAAAATGATGGAGCTATTTTCGAAGTATTTGAACTTCTTTTAAATTTGTTTTCCCTGGCTGATTCATTCGCTCAATTGTGAAATTCTAGTGGTAATTTCATAATTTGATTAATATCGACTGCATGAGATAGTGGTAGTGTTCGAGTTTGATGGATATAAATTTGAAACTTTTTTGGTTGCAGTTACTAAGCCAGCAATTAGCTACCACCGTAACAACATCGTAGCGGAATGGTTGCATGTTTTTGTCGATCTTTTTATGTTTTACATTATATATTTTTATGTATTACGATTAAAAATTTTCATAATAACACAAAGAAATCTAAGATAATTATTTTGGTTACCAATTTAAAAAGCCTTCGCTTATTTTTGGAAAACTTCAATCTTACACTAGAACATTACCCAATAGGCCACTTGCATGGATTTCATAACGACTTGAAAAAAATCGTGAGGATAGATTTTTTTACCAAACGAAAATTTTGGAATTTGACATTTAACGTTCACTAGATTTATTGTTTGTTCTCTGCGAACTTATCATTTGGTTTGACTTTTTGACAGATGTTCTGAAGAGAACCCCGTACATTTTACGCTGTCCGTTCGTGTTTTAGAAGTATTCTGATAATGGTGCGGATTTTAACAAAATCAAATTTTATAATATTCTTATTATTATTATAATTTACAAGTACAAGTATATTAGTAATATAGGCGTTAAACATTATAATGATTTATGATCAATAAGATGGATCAAAGAAAAAAATATTTATGAGATTTAATATTTTTGGTATGCCTCGATATTCCCCTGTGCCATTTGTGTGGAAAACGTTATTTTTTTAAATGGTTTTCGGCTATGTAATTATCGTTTTTTCGCACCCATAAAATTATGTCCCGTCTTTCCGGTTTATAAAAAATGGTTTGATTTTTCAGATTGAAATTTTCAAAAAATCGCCAGAGTTTCAAAAATACGATTAAAAAAAAAATACGGAATGTCTTAGAATAATTGCCTAAACCGCATTTTTTTTAAATTGTGATGCAAGTGGCCTATTCATCAACTTTGCATTAACTCAATAGAACTCCATTATAATATATTTAAATTACGAGTGTGTTCACAATTCCAATACAAATTGTTAAATTTAGACTAGCGTTTAGACTCTAGACTCTAGACTCTAGACTCTAGACTCTAGACTCTAGACTCTAGACTCTAGACCTAGGCAGTACTTTAATGTTTATGATTAGTGAACCATCAAGAAAGCACACAAAGAAAATGTTTTCTTTTACGATGAACAAATAAGTGCCTAAATGAATGCAGAACCGTCGAAGTTCATATTTGTTTTTTAGATAATTCCTTTTTTAGATAAAGTCTCTTTATGAATGTCAAGTTTCTAACTGTTTTTAAATTGTGCAAATTGTATTCATTTGACAAATATATTATAATCTTAGCAAACGAATATAATTTTATTTTTATTACGACGGTCGGCGTAGTCCAGCGGTAAGGCTCTTGACTCGCACACCGAAGGTCGCGGGATCGAATCCCGGCGTGGCAAATAAATTTTATTTGTTTAATTTGTGTTTTTTCACAATTTATTCATTTAAAATAATATATAGTATATTCGCGTTCCAGAGTGGAAGATACTTTCAGTATCGCCCTGGTGTAAGACCACCATTCAGAATTGAAACGTTGCTTGAAATGGCATTAGCCGTGTTTGGTGACCAGATCTGAATAGCCAGGTACTTCCCCACCTTCCTCTTCCCTATCCCCTTCCCCTCCCTACTACCTTCAGCCTCACAACATACCCCAATTGGGGATGCCAGTCTCACTGGCTTCAGACGGTAGCAATTGGGACCCTTGTGCGGTATTCATATTAAAATAGTTATTTCTAATTTCGATTGTGACTCTGCCTGCAACTCCGGATCAATGCACTCTAAATTAAAAAGCCGATGGTGGGGGTAGAATCGGCGTCTTCTCCACTCACTGGTTCCTGTTGCAATAGAAACTTGATATAATTGGCATTAATTGGTCGTGCAGTGAAAAGCTCGTCAATGAAGATGCCGCCAACACTTTCAAAACATCAACAAATGGGCATGGTTCTGGCACTTTATTGCGTGCAATTATGTAAAAAAGGAAAAAAGGAAGATTTGGGTGAAGAACTGGTTGATGAAACGCTGTAATATGAGCTGTAATATAATGGGAGTTCTGGAACCAGTTGACTTGAAGTATTTTGTAACCCTCCTGCCTCCCTTCTTGACTAAAATAGTTCTTTATTTTCACAGAGGTCATTTGAAAAATTTGGCGTACAAGATGGCTGCCAGACGATTTCCCCTCACCGTAGATTTGACTTCAATGTCGTTCACACAAAATCGCAGTAAAGCTCTATCCAGGACTTGATAGATTCACGAGAAGTTCGGGCAAACAATTAAGTACCTGCCTGTATAATATTTTAAAGAGAACATTATTATAATCGCCATTCACAAAATTGCAACTGATTTATTGTAAATGGGGTCGTCTCCTGCAACGAAATATATTATTTTTTACAAATCAATTATTTTAGTTATTTTACAAATTTTTAGAATAATTCTGAATAGTACTGAAGGAATGCTGTCAAAATGTTGATATTTGCGGCCGCCTGAAAAGATTGTGTTATCATGTTACACTCACAGTGGTACTGCAGCACTTCAATTTGAATTGTGAATTGTACTGAATATTGTTTTCATGTGAAGTCACGAGACACCAACACAAACATTTTACCTGAGTTCACTTTGAAAGCTCATATCACTTTGAAAACTCGTCTTTTTGGAGATATCGAAAAACTAATTTTATTGTAGTTATTAGCTCTGTTTTCATCAAATAAAAAAAAATAGAACTCGACCTCATTATCCTATCCCGTGATTTTTCATAACAATAATTGTTGTCGAAAGCGTAAGCATAACTAATTAATTATTTTTGGTAAAACATTATCCAATATTGAAACAGTGTAACGAAAGGCCACGGCTTTTGTACTTTTTTTGTCGGTCGGCAAAAACACGCTTGTGGAAATTGTCGGATTATTAATTTCCGTAACATTTTTCTGAAAATTTCCCCAAAACCGGAATGTATGCCAAAAGTGATCTTTCGTGTGTAAACACGGGGTCTATTTCACATTCAAACAATTCCTTGATTTCTCGAGGGAATTCAAATGAGGGGGACAGATGGGATTGTGTGATGTAATACTGGTTCTGGTGCTTGGATACCTTTTCCCTGTATGTCCACTCACGCCCTTAGTTTGCCTCGGTTCAATTCCTCTAGCCCTTTATGGTATTAAAACAAATTTGTAATAGGATGTGCTTTTACTGCCAGTAAATTAAACATACCAATTTCGGTTGCTTGTGTATGAAAATGTGAAATATACCTGCGTAATGAGTAACATTATTAAATATTTTTGAATGTAGCTATAACTCTGTGGTTATCCATTATAGAAAAATGAAACAATTCAACTTTGTATAAACCACTTATATAATGTTTGACAATTATGTAGAGTGAAGAGACGTTACTGAGACAAAGCGCGTGTTTTCGCTGAACTGGGTCCAGTGGACGTGGATCTTATTATTTATTTAATCATTAATTTCATTTTTGTTTCTCTACAATGTTGGCCAGTACTAGAAATGACATAGTCCCCATTGACTCCGGCAAATTTTATTCTTAGGCAGAACTACAAAAAATAAACTTATATAAGATGATCCGATAAACTCAACATCGGGTTATAACCCTCTGCGACTTTACAAACTACCACCAAACAGTCGTTATCCATTTTTTTTGCTTTGAACACTACAGATAAAATATTTTCTTTGCTCTCTCTCGCTATCTAGTTTTTATTCCAAGAGTTTTAGAGATATTCGATTCTATCCCGGCACCCTTGATGCAAATCAGTTTATAAAATAATAAATGTGTTTGTTATTTTTATGTTTATTTTCATCATATGTTATATTATTAACAAAGTTATTTCAGAAAATCTTTTTATTTCTCTGAAGAAGCAAAACTCTCTAACTATTTGCACCTGGAATGTCTTCATTATTTCCGGGTTGAGGTACTGATAAGAAAGTGACGTATTCAAATGAAAAAAAATTATTGTCAGAGATTATTTTTGAGGCTGAGACTGAGGGGAGTGGGCATGAGAAAGGATGGTGACTAGGAAGCCCCTGACTACACGGATATGATCAACAAAAACGCCTCTTCTACTGAAATTAATTTGGCCTTTCATTTTAATGACTTATGACTTAATTTAATATAACGAACTAAAGACGCCATATTGTCGATACTCTCAGAATGCCCTGTATTATAATTACCCTGTTTGGGTAACTTTGTAAAACTGTAATATACATTGTTACTAGATAAATTTAATAGATTTATTGTTACCATCAAAAAATCATTTCGAAACAGAACAAATCGTTTAAAAACCGGATAATTAAAGCCAATTTAAAATGCTAATATAATGTTATTGTGATCACCTTCATGACATTTATATTTTTTATTACTTTAAAACTAACAAATTATTGAAAACATATCTACAAGTAGGACACAAAAAATAAAATCTTTAAAATAAATAAAGAGTGTTTTCTTTGAACCTCCTTATAATAATTTTTAAACAAATACAAAATACTGTTGCTGAGGCAGTTCGGTTATGTACAATAAATACTATATATTTCTTTCCAAAATACCTATTATATTTCTTTGTTAAAGAAATATATAGAATTTATATATTATTTAATCATAGTGTAATTTGTAAATTTCTTACTTATGTAAAAGCCCCGTAAAAGGGCGTAAATAAATAAATATATATTTTTTAATTGTCAAATTAACGTTTAAGACAAGATTTTTATGCATAGCACAAAGGGTAACAATTATTATAAGCAATAATTATCAGCCTGCAACACTCATCTACATTGAAAAATCTTCCGAGAAAAGATACATGACGCCAACGGGACTTGAACCCGTGCCCTTCTGATTGCCGGTCAGCTGCTCTCCCAATTGGATTTAACACTAACAGTGTCTCTCTCGCAAAAATAAAGTTGGTTGTTTTCAGGTGGAAAAATATAATAAGCAGTAATTGTTGAATGAAACACTAGTATATAATGAATCATTTGGCGGGTATAAGATAAGCCGCCATAGCTCAATTGGAAGAGCAGCTGACCGGCAATCAGAAGGGCACGGGTTCAAGTCCCATTGGCGTCATGTATATTTTCTCGGAAGATTTTTCAATGTGAATGAGTGTTTCAGGCTGATAATTATTGCTTATAATAATATATATTTTATTTTTTTAATTGCCAGCAACCCGTGCGTTTATTGAAATAACATCAACGTATAACAAGTTAGTAACGCGCCTCAGTAGACAATGCCTGTTCTGAGACGGGTACATATAAATGCATACATATACACGGACACACACACATACACGTATGCATGCATATAATCATAAAACAAAAGTATATTTGACGACCTCCGTTGGCCAGTGGGTAAGACTCTTCACTCACAATCCGAAGGTCGCAGGCATGCGCAAATAAATTTTATTTGATTAATGTGTGTTATTTCACAATTAATTTATTTTTTATTTTTTATTTATTTATCTATAATAAAATATATTTACAATGGTTTTATTTGTATGCCTGTCTCACTAGGGTATACCTGTGTCGAGACAGGCGTACATAAATGAATATAGTAGTTACAAGGATATTTCAGGTAAAATACATATTATGAATAGAATTAGAACAGAAGGGTGAATTCATTTAAAATAATATACAGTATATTTGCGGCATGTTCCAGAGTGGAAGATACTATCAGTATCGCCCTGGTTTAAGACCACCATTCAGAATTGAAACGTTGCTTGAAAATGGCTTTAGCCGTGTTTAGTGACCAGATCTGAATAGCCAGGTACTTCCCAACCTTCCTCTTCCCCTCCCCACTACCTTAAGCCTCACAACATACCCCAATTGGGGATGGCATAGTCTCACTGGCTCCAGACGGGAGCAGTTGAGATTCTTGTGCGGTATTCACTGTAAAAAAAAAAAAATACAGAATCCAAAAAATTTTTTTGTAAATTGTTGATGGTTATAGTGGGATGTACATAATGTCATAAAACCAAAAATATAAAAAGAATGATTGAAAATTGTTATAAGGTTATCATGGAATAGACATAGTGTCATAAAACCAAAAATCTTGACAGAATTAATGGAAATTATTATAAGTTTTTCATGGAATGTATATACATAAAATCAAGAATTTCGTTAAAACTTTAAAAACACATATTAAAGCCAAGATCTAAATCTAAACACAGCAACAAATCAGCAAAATAATATAAATAAACGTATGAGAACTTACCACGCGTAAAACATAAACAGCAAAGGAAAGAATAAATCTCTATAAATAAAATAACACATACCTATATGTACATAGAGAATGAAGATTAGATTAGGATGGTATCAGAAGTAGCTTGGTGATGCATGCCCTTGTTTGAGTAGTAGTAACCATGTGTTAAAATGTTTATACCTATAACCTTTTTAGGTTTTTTGTAGTGATGCAATAAGTGGTTTCTTTTAGGAAGGTGTTGAAAATGAGAGATGCGAGGTAGGATTCGTGCTTTTTGGCAAAGGTTGATTTAATTTTTGGCACTAGAAGTTGATTATGTGATTTTGCTCTTGTGTTTTGTGGGTGAGTTATGTGGCCTGGTGAGGATTTTATACAGTTTAATTGAATGATCTTTTTTAATTTAATATAATAATATTAATATGAGTGTATCAAATTTTGTAATTGTGGTGAAGAGACAGCAAGAGTAACGTATAAAAGGTTGTGATTGTTGTCCATTCGTCCTCTTTATCTATAGACTTCCTAAGAAGAACCACTGTACAATCTCAGAATTAACGTAACTTAGTCCACCCACGACTTATTATTGTCAAACACCCTGTATTGAGATCATAATCAGAGGAATGTGGAAACGGAGTCCAGAATATCATGAGACAACAGGTCACGGTCATCACAGTAATATTTTTAATTCATCCTGTAATTAGATCGGTTAGAAAGTGTCCGAGAAAGTGAAAGGAAGTGAATCTAACAGAAGTATAGTCGTTTGGTGCAGAATCATGATAATAATTTGTAATTCAGTACAAATTTTGTGTAAAAAAATTAATGCCATTTACCAGAAGACGATGTAATTCAAAATTATGCAATATCATTTCTTTATGGTTTGATAATTTGATCGCCTATAAATATTATAAATTCTTTTTATCACAGTCCGTTTTATTCTCAAGTCTTTGTAAGGCTCGAAATATCAGGTCTATAATAATAGCAAATCTCTTCAAATTGTTAGCCCAAATCATGAAATAGGTAAAGCAGTGAGAGTTGGTTGCAATAAAATGCTTAGCACTGAATTTTTTTTTACAATAACTCCACACAGGAAGCCCAGTGGAAAATATTTTCCCTCAGGTACTATGTCATCTGTGAAGATGGAGTGTGGAGGACCTTTTTGAAGAGAGGAAGAAGTCTTGAAGTGATCCATGTTAAAGGAGGAAGGAAACACGGCAAATCATTCCACAGCCGAGCTATTGAACTCGAGAACGAATCGTAGAAGCGACCGGACTTCATGTGACAAATTTTAACCGTATGCATATGTTAGGCGCGCGTTTAACATGTTTCCGGACTATGCACCGTACCGAATATATCAATGACGCTAGTTCCTCGGAGTATTTTCCATTGTAATAATACCGGTAAAACAAAGACAGCATACCTACCTGACGCCTGTGTTCTTAAGATTTAAATCCGCCGCGCCGTTTAAAATAGGGGAATCTATCAAAAGGACCGACCATTTCTGCAGAGAATCAAGGGTTTTTCAGGTATTTTGCTATGCCAGTTAATAAAGAAAATGTTTCTCCCTGCGTGTCCTTTTCCATTCGTCTCGTTCCCCTTCCGCCTCCCCTTCCTCACCCGCGTCCCCTTCCTCTCTGGCGTTCTCACTCCACCTCCTCCACCTTCCCTCACCCCACTCCACTTCCCCTTCCCCCTTGTTTCTCGGTACATATTTACTATGTCATTGTCTTCTAAATGGTACATCAAAGTTGACCCTGAAGATTAGTTTTTAACCTTCCAGCGGGCGCGCTGTCGCAAAATTTGCGACAAATGCGCTTTATCGCTTCCCCCGCTTTTACCATTTAGTAGCATGCATCGAACTCCGAGCTATTCGAGGGTCTATGACTCACTGAACTACAGACCTATCGGGTGTGCTTAGAAGTTTTGTTTTTCATTGATATTCAGAAATTGCCATTGAGCGTAAATTTTACGACACGCGCCTTAAAATTTTATACAATGTCCTTTTTATGCCTGTCCAGGAAAGGCACCAAAGCACTTTCCTAAAAAAATTGGCATTGACCATGATGAAAGAGCATCTTATCTTTAGATCAAATTTCAAACATCTACGGCAAGATGTAAGTGCTTTTCTCAAAGTGCATTACGGTTGGGAAGTTGAACCGATAACAGAAGAAGAAAAAGAAGCCCTCCAAAAGGCGGAGTTTGTCGGTCATGTGCACTGGAGAAGAAAAGATCCTCGGCATCAATAAAGTTACTGTTGCCAATCCTTTACCCAGACCTTTACTTTAGATTTCCCTAAAATAAAATAACATTTAGGTACATCGAGAAAACTTGATGACTTAAAATTTACGACAAACGCCCGCTCAAGGAAAATCACTCAACGCGCCCGCTGGAAGGTTAACTGAAGCTAAGCACATCATTAAGTGATTATTTAGATGTGTCATCTCTCCATATTTCCATCGGCCACCAGATCCAGGTTTCTAAATACTTACTTGTACGGAAGCCAACTCCTCATTCTTGGATTGCTATTTCAGGGTTTTCATTGGATACTACAAGTTCGGTATCGTCTGCAAAAATGACGTACGAGCTTTTTACAAATTTTAGACATAGAAATATATAGTAATGTATAATTTCGGACCTAAAATTGATCCCTGCGGTACTCATGATTTGATGTATCTGAATTTACTCATTTCGTTTAAAATCTTTACTTTCGTTTTTCTATTTGATGCAGTTAATAGTTTTAAAAAAGTGAGAGAGTTTACCACGGATTCCTATGATTTCAAATACCTTAATTATTTGTTTGTGGCTGAGTGTATTAAAGGCTTTTGAGTAATCGATAAAAGTACCAGTACGTGTTTTTTAAAGTTTAGCTGTGACTTTATACAATTGGAAAAATTTTTGAGTAATTTGTCACAACTTTTTTTTTCTAAAAGCCATACTGGCATTCATCTATAATAGGTACTGAAGTTATTTAAATATTTATCTATATTGCAGGTAGTATGGAAATAGGCCCGTAGTTATTATTCGAGTGATCTCCATTTTAATTAATTGGTCTTACAATGCTACATTTTAGCTCATTAGGAATGTGGCTCATATCAATTTTTCTGTTTATAAAGTGGACAATTATTACAGAGCTAAATAATTTCACACGTTTTTTTAAATTATATATATGTACATTAGATCCTCATCTGGTGTCTTACAATTTTTCAAACCTCCGATAACGCATTCAATTTGTTTGGCGTTAGCTCTTGGTAGGTGCATTGAGTATGGTGCAATAACTTATTTACTCCCTCATCAAAGAAATCTGCAAAATTTTCAGCCACTGCATCCTTCGGTCGAGACTTTAGGAAGTATTTAGATATGACGGCATCACAGTCCTATTTACTTTTTCTTCCCAATATTTTATTATTTCCACCCATGTCCTTGAAACAATGATTAAATTTGTTTTTATAGCATTTTCTGTTGTGTTTTATATTTGTTTATGAAGTTTATTTCTGTATTTCTTGAACTCGATTTCATATTTTTAAAATTTTTTGGTGAGTTTTACCATTTATTCCATTATGTGTCTCGTATTTGTATATTTTAGATGAGGTTATCATTTATCCAGGTTTTTTGGTCATTAGGATATTTTTTTAAACGTAATTTTGATGTGCTCCGTTTTTCATAAATGGTTTTAAAATTCGATTTAATTTCTTCGTACAAGATGGTTAGGTCCGATAATTTTAGCATTGCATTCCAGTCGGTAAATTCGATCAATAGGTCAACTTTTTTTTAGATATTAGGTTTTATTTTAGATTTAGGTGCTTTTATCACATGTAGGGAAATAAATCGTGACTGCTGTTAGGTAGTGGTCTGCCATTATTGTTTCGCATACGCATGAAATAATTTCAGCAGTCTCTCTCTCTCTCTCTCTTACATACATATGATCTAAACATGAAGCCGTTACATAATTTGACAACACCGCTTCTCGCGTTACATCATTAATCATTCCATAATTTGACATTAGGTTTTCATATTATATAACTATTGGTTCTCCTGTTCGTTTAAAATTTTAATGTTCGGCAGTTATATTATTTACTAAGACATGTTCATTAGTCCAGTTTTAGATATTTTGTGTGCGTTTATAATTCACTCAATCATCTTCTTCAATGTAGTTAGATGCCATAGTCATGGTGGCAAAGTTCTTGGAAAGTGCAGCCTTGTTGGTTGGCTGACAAATATAATGATTAGGCATTGCGCTCTGAGATTCAACCATTCTCTTTCTCATCTCTTTATTTTCCCCATTCCTTTGCCACTTGTTTTTTGCTAATTGTTCCACTGGCTATTGACCGTAGTGAGCGGTTGAGAAAAAATACATTTTTTTAAATTTTTAAATTTTTTTATTTATTCGTAGAATGTTCTTTGTATGAAATACGACGAAGTCACAGTGAAGATTTCGGAAACTTACCGCAATTGTTGAAAGTTCTGTTTCAGAATGAAAAATGTAAGCTGATGTAACAGATGTTTTAGCGCCGCCCACGCCCGAGCCCAGACAGATTAATCTCTCGAGGACAGAAAACTGCTTTAGAAATCTTCATTTCTTATGAATTACGTGATTCGTTTCAGAATACGTTACACGAAATAAATAAACGATGCTTATCGCTGCAGCAATACTTAACGCCCCATTTGAATATAAAAAAAATCAAATTTAACATTTTATCAATACATGGTTTGAAAATGAAAAAAAAAATAGTTTTTTTTATGTACCACATAATTTTTTTTTAATACCTCACAAGATCCCCATCTGCTCCCGACTGGAACCAGTGAGGCTGTGGCATCCCCAATTGGAGTATGTTGTGAGACTCAAGGTAAGTGGTGAAGGGAAAAAGATGGGGAAGATGAATGGATATTGAGATTATCTCCCACTCTGGAACGTGATTTACTATATTTTATTTTAAAATAATTAATTGTGAAATTACACAAATTAATCAAATAAAATTTATTTGCCCACTCCGGGATTCGATCCCGCGACCTTCGGATTAGGAGTCGAGAACCTTACCCCTCGACCACGGAAGCTCTTGATTTTCAAATAATAAGAAATTAATACTGCGAAGTTACCAATAAATTTCTAAATGTCCCCTTTTATAGAAAAGATAATTACTTCCGAACCGACAACATTTCAAAGCATTGCCACTGCATTTGAATATTTTGGCTATTTGACTTTTTAACTAGGTTACGGTCTGTGGTTAATAAATTAATGTAATCTGTAATTTGCCCATAAGTAACACGGATATCAAGGGATTATAATCGGTACTGTATCGCCTTAGTAAAAAAGTTGTTGTAATATGATAGACTGCATACAAGCTTTATTATCCATCATAACCTCGGTACCACAATCTTGAGGAATACGTATAGCTATACTAAAAAAACATCGTGAATAATTTATGCAATTGGTAAACAACCGTGTACGTGAAAATCTAACTAATATAGACTGACATTTTTTTATGGAAAGATATATGCAGCCAAATGGGGTTATTTATCAGTTGTGTACAGTGTTATTAATAATAATTTCTAACCGAATTTTTGAATCTTTATAAAGTATTTTAAAAGTCATAAATGTTTATAATTTTTGAAGATGTCATAAAAAAAAATTCTATTTTGGAAACTTGATAAAACTAACCTTTTAGAATTTTGTATTTGATGTGTACATTAATATTTAACAATAAGGAACTCCAGTGAAAAATATTATGGCTTTAAAAAAATATGTTCATATAGACCAAGAAACGCTGATTCTGAATATACAAGTTTTATTTCATAATATTAAACGCAGAGTTTTTTAAAAATTATTAAAAAGTGCATTTTTAAACCTCTTCTCAAAATACAGAGTTAAGTTGGCATTACTGAAATGGTTAACGGTGACGTCACTGTTAACCTGTCACCTGGTGATAGTGTGTATTGTATTGTATTGACATTTGAAATGACTTGAAGTGCACACGTACCTATGCAATTCAACATTTCGTGTTTTTGGTTTATTTTCATACTGTTTATAGAGATTTAGATAAATAATAGTTATTGTGTTTATTGAAACATAATTTAGGCCCTCAACAATTTACGAAAAGGGCTATATTTGCGCACAATCTGCAAAAGATTTTGTCTATTTGAGGTTAAAGTCTTGTCATATTTTGACTTTTGGTTATGTATTTTCAAATTGTTTTTAGTATAGGGCTTTTTATACAAGTTGTCACACACTCATCATGATCAGTGTATTATAAATACCAGTGTTTCTGTATGTATTATACATAAAACAATGTACCTACAAAGTAACGCCTGACACAAAACACGATGTCACATGTATTTGCAATGAAAGAGATGATTTATTGTTTTTATATTGCACTTTGATTAAATACAATAACAGTAGCGGTGAAATGTGGACATTTTACCAATGTTTTTCTATATTAAAAGCAGTTAATCTGGAATAAAAAACACACCTCACACCTAAAAGTCATTACAAAGCATTCCGCCATGACCGCCATTATTCTTCTGGATTCTTCATTCAAACAGGGATGTTCTGCCCAAAAAAATTATTTCCCTAGATTTCGAAGTGAAATTTCCCTAGAATTTCACATTTACGCAATTACCTACGTAGCCACCTGATTGTGTAACACTAATCCTGTTATATGTTAATTAATATGATAATTAATTGGAAAGATATCGGAACTTGGTAAATATACTAATAATACCGTGATTTTCCAAATAAAACACTTTTTGCTACGTGAAGTAATAATTTAAAAGTACGAATACACTCACCACTGAATTAGAAAATGAATTCCAAATTTAAAGACCCAAATTTGAAAATTAAAAATTTGAAAAATAACGAATTGGTAACAAAAGTTTTACTTTAATTTTATCTCGTTCACAGAATTAAAAAAAAAAAAATAATAATTCCCTGAGAATAATCAAAAAAATCTGACATTTTGGATTTATTGCTGCCCAAGGTAAACGTTGATTTCCTTAATTTGTATTTATTTATACATACATAAGGCATTTATGCAGTTAAAATACATCACTTTCCCGAGAGTGTTATTAAACGTACGCGGAAAAAGGCAATTAAAGAATAAAGTTTCAGAAAGAATTTGTTTTTTTTTAATAACAAAACTAAATTCACAATATAAATTCGTATACACAAAGGATAAAAACTGGAAAAAAATAACATAAATTATAGTAAATACATAGAATTATAATATTCTAATAGTAAATTGGTCATTGTAATAGAAATTATGGAGCAAAACGTCGCACTTCAAATATTACAAATCAAATTCTCATTTTGCCGCGAAACTGACGCGAATGGCGCATAAATCCTTATCCATTTTATTTAATATGCGACATCTATCGACTTTTCTGCAAGTCTAGGATGAATATTTTATTTTTAATTTTGAACTTTATTAGTAAAACCTCAAATTGTAATATTTCATCCTAGACTTGAAGAAAAGTCGATAGATGTCGCATATTAAATAGAATGGATAAGGATTTATCCAGACACTATCTAGAGAGCATTTAGTTCGGGTTTGAATTTTGCAATCATACATAAAGATAGTTGCCAATAATATATGCGTTAAAGAAAATGAAGATAATGTAGGTGGTTCTTAGTCGAAGTATGGTACAGTTAAACATGACCGAATTTCATATCGACACCGTGGCGCAGTGGTTAGCGCGTTTGCCCGGAAAGCAAGAGGTCCTGGGTTCGAGTCCCAGAGGTGTCAATATGTTTTTCTGATTTTTCTGTTTCCAGATTTTCGATTGAGTTTCGCTTATATTATCTTCATTTATTTAAATATTACAATTTGAGGTTTTACTCATAAAGTTAAAAATTAAAAATAAAATATATTTGGTGTTTTTTGAGTGGTTTTACATCAGTTTTAATCGAATTAGCAAAATAATCGTACTTTGAATGTCGAACTGTCAGGAAATTGTTTTATAGGTTACTAAAAAAATTAAATTTACATTGTTTGGTTTTTATATTTTGAGAATTTATTCTAAGTTATGTTTTTTGATATAACTTAAATATCTAAAACACGTGTTGGTAAACGTATCAAAGAAATTAACGTCTTAAGATGTGCAAGCAATGCATTAGAATTTCAGTTTTTTTATTGTTAATTTCTTGGAATTAAAACCAAACTGAAATTTTTTTCTTACAATTTTTTATTGTATGAAAAAAAAATGAAGTGACAATTTTCTTCCAAATTCATTATATAACAGGATTGTATTTTTTAAATTATGTTTCTTTATAAATTTCTCTACACTTTCATCAAAAATGTTTGATAAGATTTTTTTTTACATTTTTTTCCGCGTTTGAATCTTAAAATATGGCAGTTTTTTAAACCTAAAGTTTATTTCAAATACACAAATCTAAAAGCTAATTTTGTGTAGTTTTCATAAATGGTATTTGTTTTTACGACACCTTCAAAAATAAGAAATATATAGAACATTCAAAATACTTTGGAAAAATTCCAAGTTTCGTTCGGACATCAATCGTTAAAACAGAGATAAACTACCCTCTCAGGCCATGTAAACAATGTGTATTTCTTTCAATGAACAATTTTTTAATTAGTAATGTTACACATCCGCGGCCGTTTGTCAATTGAATAAAATTTTCACTGGGTTTTTTAGTAAGGCTGGTAGTCTTTAATCAATGTGTAACTAAAACACCACAACCGTTGAGAAGTATTTTTTTTATAAGTGAGGCTGACAGATTTTTATTATGATTACTTTTATTATTAAAAAAAACACTGCTTCCACGACTCAGTAAATCACCGGAACTAGAATAAGTTAAAAATAGATCATAAGCGTCTCGGAAGCCAGACATACTGTATGTAATATAAGAGTTACCTTCCTCGTACTCCATAGGTATCTCAAAAATTCCCTCCTTCCAAATATAACACGGGCTCTGTGTGGAGTTAATGTAAAAAAAACAAAACCTAACCTAATCTACCACAACATAAGAATCCAAACTCATAGATTATCTAAATCTTGCGTTACAGCTGAAAATTTTTAAAAAAGCATTTGTAATGCCGAGGCAAAAAAGTCAATATAAAAAGTCAATGTAAAAAAAAAATAAAAATATATATATATATATATATATATATATGATAAAGTGGTTCATGAGGAAGGTTTTTATGTATATAATTTGTCAAGGTTTTATTTTGGAAATATTGTTATACTATTTAGTTGGACACTTTTACAAATGTGTTCTAATTTTCCCACCTCACTCATTTTTAGCGTCGCTACGCCGCGCCAGGCGGTTCGCATAAAAACAAACATTCCGATCCTGCACAGAAAATCCCACAATGAACTTCTCTGCGAACCTTTGCAATACTTTAGCGAAGTTTGCTTTTCTACGTAGAGTTAATTATTTCAATTTGTGTCGGCGGCCAATGTACGACTGATGTCGTTGTTTATTCAAAGCATTCTCGATCCTTCCTGGTGCCAAAAATTTGCACGGGTGATTTGCCTCCAGTTCTTCGAAATGTGTCACAGGTGTCATGTTAGAGCAAGTCTACCAATTTGGATATCTATGGTTGCATACAAAAATTTTCTTTTTAAAAGTATAATTTGTACAACTCCATCATCCCTTGTTTTTTGCTTAATAATATTTTTAGTAAATTTATAAAACATACAGTTTATTAGGAGCGTTTAACCAGCCAGCGGACGAAAATCCACATTTCGTCGAAAGTTGTTCTTACGATCGTGCAGGGCGTTTACAATGAGAAAGATTAATGATGATAATTATTCTCCGTGCCAGCTTTTTAAAATTATAACTCTATATCGATTTTATTTCATTCCAAATTTGCTTTAATTTATACCTACATCCAAAAATGCTGAAAGGCTTGATGATAAAACTGTTAAAATTATGTACTTTTTGTAGTATTTTTTTGATTACAAGTATTTATCATTTTTCAATAATGTCTGAAGAATGTTAAAAAAATCTGAAATATATTACTTTGTAAGTGCGCAAATAAATACACAAACGGACCAATTTTCGACAAGAAACACATGTACATATATATTTTTTAATGATTTTATTTAAACTAAAATTAAAATTCTGAAACATGCGATACCTAGATCATTATCTAGGTATCGCATTATTATTATTATATATTATTGATTTATTTTACTGCATTATTATATGATTTGAAATGGGTGTGGTATAATACAAAATCTTTTTTGAAAATTTAACAAATCTGCCAACGACCTATGGTAGGTATAACCTTATTATTCTAAAAATAAACATTTTTTCACAAAATTTAAAACATGCGAATGCTAGATAAAAGAACAATCTTTCGAAATCCATTTATAATTTTTTGTGTAAAAGAGTCAATACGTCTAAAATCTGATTTAAAAATGACATATTTCTGGTTTTCTCTGGTAATACCCTCCTACTAAGCAAGTTCTGCGGTGTAATTATTATTACGCGTGTCGGCTGTTTCGCCTTCCGAAGGTATTATCAAACTATAGTGAGCCCACTTACAGATAATATTTTTATATCACTTCCATTTAGGTACTTTTGTATAATGAACATCAAATTGCTTTTAATTTAATTATCAATACCCTTTCCGAGTAAATAACAGGAAATTGTTGGTGTTTATTAGACAGATTCCCCACTTCTTGTACTGTTCAAATTTGACTAAAGGTCTTTAAAGTGAGGTGTTTCCGAATGAATAAATTGGGTGTTTACCCTCTATGGCTTAGTATTTTTTTGTTCTTGATCTATACTTGTACTTGGCTTAAACAGTTTTCCTTACGATATTTCTCTGACATTGAAAGTGGAAATGAAATCTAATTACATTTATTTTATGTACTACTTTACGCTATTTTTTTCGTTATCTACCCACTCCCACCAAAACTCCCACGACACTCTTAAAACAGATCCAACTTCATTAAATAGCTAAGTGCGTACTTTTCTCCGTTTTTTTTTTGTTTAATATTCTATTACGCCCAGCATTGAACATATTACTGCCAAAAGTACCTTACTAAAGAACATCTAAAATCCTTATCCAGCTGATAAGGAAGGGAAGATAAAACCAAACGAGTTCTTCGAGCCTTATAAATGAAGCCTATTAAATCGTCTATTGAATCGTCTGCCGGATAAAGTGGCAAGTTCATTTTTACTTTTCATCAGTGTCAGCACCCCCTTGTCTCACTTCCACTACCCATCTTACACCCACGCTTCAAATTGTGTTTTCTCTACTCTCTGTTGATATCATTACACTAGGGACAGAATTAGAATTAATATTTTTAATAATAATTCGTGATTTTTTACGGTTTGCGCTCATTTCAATAATAATACTAGAATAGTTAAAAGAAGTCGATTAGGCTACCTTTTCAAATTGGAAAACTGTTCGATAAACTGAAAAGCAAAAAATCTCTTTATGCACTGCCCATTTGAGGAAATTCCATTTTTAAGGCACACGTTATGTATGCATAGTTACCTCCTAATTTTTGTATATTTTTTAAATCTTAATGAAATTGGTATTTACCGGGTTTTAGAAACTCAGAATATATATACGTGGAAAACTACACACGGCATATTAGTAATGACGCACGCTTAGCTTACACAGTTGATTAAAACCGTTATATCAGTTTATATAAAAATTTGCAGCTCGTCTTATGCGTACTACATTTATAACTAAGCCAATATTAGTTCGCATTACAATCCAGATATTTACACAAACAATAACAATGATTTAGCAAATATCTAACTGCGTTAGGTGTTCTGTGGTTTTCTCTGATGAACAATACATCTCATATGGACAGGTAGTTTTAAAGATACCCGGTTCGTCAGGTAACGAGTCGTGTTTATTTATCGTCTAGTTTACAATTAATATTAAACTGGGAAAAATTTCCGTTCTAATGGATGCTCAGTTTATGTCTGAAGCAAGGGAACTGGGCACTGGAGATGCCCAGCTGCCCATCGGACATTATCGGCTATATCCGTAATCATTCGGGTATTTGACGCGAACGGGCAACAGCTAACTCTCTTATATAGTACAACTTTACCGACATCTATTTAGACACCTTAAAACATCATATAATACTTATACTAGCGACATCCATCGTCAACACCTCATACATATTCCTACGCACTTCACTGTGACGCGTGCTTTTCAAATAAATTTAATATGAAATCGTTTGCTGCAAGTTCTGCACATGCGCGTTCATTAAAACAAATACGAGTAATGTAAATAACAATTATTGATGTCAAACCATTGCGAGTAAGAACCAATATGAGATTTGTTCTCTGATACATACTACCAAAGTCTCCAGTCTTCAAGAGTGGCATAATTTGAGAAATAGTCCAAACCACCTGGAATGCTGTAAGATCTTCGCACCAAACAACTACTAGCAGTGACAGCACCACGTGTAAGGCATGCCGCATGGCAGAACAGACGTTCCACTACGCAGCACACTAAGACACGGGGTATGGTGTTGTTAAATAACATGTCTCTTGATATCTTCAACACAAATGGGAAGTTTTCAAATAATGTCTCTTAATTCATGCCATACTTTTTTTAATATATATTAGGCATAAGAACTTATCATTTACATTAAATATTTTATTGAAATAACGCACTATTGTATTTCTGTTTCTGTTCATGTGCACGGTACATAGGTATAAATCAGTGGTGGTCTGTGTGTTTTCAGTGAGCTAGAGTGCTAAGATTGAAAAATATGACGTTATTGTAGCTGAAAATGATTTTTTTTTTAATTTCAACTTTTTGTATAAAGATCTTCAGGATTCTTTTAGTCAAGGGATGCGCCGCATCCACATACTGAAAGATATTCATACAAAAAGTTGAAATTATGAATAAAAATAATATTCATTTTCAGCTACAACAATATCAGTAATGTCGTATTTTTCAATCTTAGCACTCTAGCTCACTGAAAACTCACGGACCGCCACTGGTATAAATATATCCCTTAAAAACGTCTGATTAAGAAATGTGATGTTTTTTAAGAAATAAAGGAAGCTTTTGCGCGGTGGGAATGGAATAACCTGACAACGTTCGATATTTTCTTGTGTGCTTGTAAAGGATTGAATCCGCCATCCCTTCATGTGAATTCGATGCCTTTATCCACCCAGCCTACTAAAACTATGTTAATTTTGTAAATTAAAAAAAAAATTAATAGAGATGATGAATCCAATAACAGCCTTACTAATTAAACATTTAAGCCGATGCAAGTGACGGAGGAAAAGTATAAAGACAACTTTCCTCTAATATTTCAACCAAAAATCCTGATTGCAAATCCCAATCCGATTTATAATCCAGTTCGAACTGAAAAAGTGTTTTTCCAATCAGCGTATCCAATCAAATCCCTCCCCCGGTTATGGGAAACTAACGTAGCGGCGAGGAAGTACGAGTAGAAAGTGTTAGTGAAGTAGTAGTGTATGGAGATGCTGGCGCCGCTGTGCCGGCGCGGCTTGACGGTGTACGGTGCCGACCAATTTCCAAACAACTTTTTAAATGAATTTCGGTGAGATCAACAATGTGAATCCAGTTGCCGCTGCAAAATCTTCTGATATCGCTGGTGAACGGATCACAAAATGAATAAAGCCAATTTTCATATTAATAAACTGGCTGAAAGATTTTTGGTTAACAAGGTAAAATTATAACTTCGCAGCCCTTCCATGCAAATTTTTTCAAGACCAATATATCTAATTTAATAGTGAGCTAAATCTTTACCGTGTTGTAATCTTGACTTTCTAGTAGTTTTTTCAATTTTACACATAAAAGGAATGGCCGCAAACTTAAACAAAACTTAAATTTGGATATGAGGCCAAAATATCCAACCAAACTGAATATTTTTTTTAATCAAAAGATGTATTAAACATCGATTGAATTAAAATGAAAAGATTTATTAAATATCGATTTTTTATGATTTTGGAGGCAAATTTGGATATTATTTATGAGTTTATTGAATTTTATTTTATTTTATTTATAAACAGAAACAAACTGTAGGTACATTATTTACAGCGGTAAAAACAATTTACAATTATTAAGTACCAGCTTTTGCCCCCGGTTTCGCTCGCATATTCGCCCCATTCACCCCCCCCCCCCCCCCCGCCCCCTCCATCCCCTCCAACACTATCACCACTCCATACCCGTTTTTCACGACGCCACCTGTAAAAACGTAACAATTAAACACGCGCAGTTTCGCATTTATAATATTAGTATAGCTGTTGGCTCAGGTCAAAATGTAGATTAGTACCTATTTTATACATATTTGAATTTTTGCCATCAAATGAATCTCCATAGTAACCTAAACAAATAACAAAATGACAGCGCACGTCAAACAATTACTTAGCAACGCTTTGCTTTTGGTCTGGACAATAAACGTATAATAAATAATTTCATAATGCCAGAGTCTATTCATAACGCCAGAGCTTAATATATACAGCCTATATTACTCGCAAATAATGTAGCTTTCTATTAGTGAAAGAAGTCCATTCAGTATTTATTGCGTGAAAAAGTAACAAACGTCCAAACATGCATACAAACTTTCTCGTTTATAATATTAATAGGATAGGATATTTCACGTTGGGTACCTATGATATGTTTCTTTGTTACTACTATTTATGGTATGTATATTAAATTACCGGTTGATGTGCGTAGTCGGTAGGTGTGTGTGTGTGTGTGTGTGTGTGTGTGAGTATGCATGTATGTAATGATAAATATTTGATAACCATTTATTGGATAACCAACACCCCTGCCATAAGTCACTCCAAGTGGTTCGCTGCATTTGGTTACATGGCAGAGGTGCCCAGGTTTATAGGGTAAGGTTTGTCTGGGTCTTGGCGGCGAATTCATTTGTCCATCCACTGCGTGGCGGGCCAAATCAGGAGAGACTGGATAAGGGAGGATTAACCTAGACCTCTTCAGCCAACCAATCCCCTTGCACCGCAGTGGGAGAGATGGATTCATACTTCCGTCTCTTTCCCGAAGCATCCTCAAAGATGCCAGAGGGCCTGAGGATTTTTTTTGATGGCTTAACTTAAAGTTGTTAGTAACAACCAATGTACGTTGGAACACGAATATGCCTTATCTAAATCAACATCTCGACCCAAAAAAGTCTTTCTTACTTTTTTAAGCAATATTAACATAGGAGGTAAGCAAGTTTTTTTTTCATATCAGTGAAAAGCGAAATTCTTTAGCCTATATTATTTAAATTTTAAAATACAAATAAAAAATCGCTCACATCCGTACTATTTTTTATGTTACTATATTTGATATACCCTTTGAGAAAAAAAAATATTTTTTCAGTTTGGTTGGGTTTTGACCTTAAAACCAAAATTAAATTTTGCATGAAAGAGGCTGCACAGCCGTTCCTAACCAGTTAAGCCATTTTTGAAGAGCTGAGATTCTCCGGATTTTATCAGAAAATCAATACTTTCCCAAAAATTTGTGAAACAAAATTCCTTCTAGCAGCTCCACACAGTATATTTTATCCTCAAAAGTGGTCACCTCTGAAAATAATAATGCATATTTCGTCGTATTAAGTACCTAGTACATTCAATTAGATCGAAACTATATTTATTGTCTACCAAAAGAAAAAAAGTAGTTCTGCAATAATTTTTTGCTGACATATGTTAATCATCTGTCCGTTAATTTCTTTGTAACGTTCTAGTTCCGGTTCAAGATGGAGGTCGAATTAGTTACTATCTTTCGTTATAACCAATAATATGATACCTAACGAGAAAGAAGAAAAGTAAAGAAGAAAGTTTGAAAAAAGAATTGTCATTTAGATGGTGTAATTTCTTTAGATAAATTCTGTAATTCTTTATTTGAAATACAATAATAATAATTATAAATATTTTTTAAGGAAATTTTGGTTTTGATTTATCAAATAAGGAAAATTAGAAATATAATTTTTGGACAAGAGTTCTACCGTTCGTGGAACTGCTGGTATATTTCTTCATCATTATTATTAGGTACTGTAGTACCTACTTACTTCAGACAAAGTTTTTCATTTTTGAATGATGTAGGAAAAAGCAGATTTGGATTATTTCTGGCTCAGGAACTCCTTGAATGAATCCCGCTTAATTCTCGCATCACTTTATACGGGTACCACATGCCAGGGCCGGAGCAAGTGCGAGGCGGCTAAAACACTGCACCGGGCGCCATTCTGAGCAACTCGGAAGGCGATAAACTTTTCCAAAAGCAAGTAAAACTTTTAAGGCACATGCTCCAGATTTCCAGGACTGTGGTTGTTTTTTTTGCTGGGTCCCATATCAGTAATGCAGTTATCTGAATAAAACAGTTTAATAAGTATGAATGATGTGTGGCTCAACAAGTAGATACTGACTGAGTTGCCTAAGTTTCAATGATCTGAAAAAACGGCTGTCTGTCCTGACACTTCGAAAATTAAATAATAAAGCAGAAATCAGGTTTGTCCAATGCAGCAATTCCCTTGTTTGCAATTCTTTTCAGCTAGCAATGATATTTTCAAAAAAATTGTAAAAAATTAAATAAATTTCATCTGAACATCAATGTTTTTGCGAAAATACAAGAAATCAAATGACGGGCCGTGTAGTAGGTAAAACTAGTGGGTATAAACGATATTCGGAAACTCAGAACGAAAATGTTTTTTTCGATCTCTGTTTTTTTTTTACTTTTTACAATTTTACAATTTTACAATTTTATTGGCAAATAAAGGGTTAAAAAAATTAGAGCCGGATGTACGTTTTAACGCACTGTGAAATAAATTATACAGCTCATATGAACCCCTTAACGACCGTTGTTTTTTTTTTTTTTAATTTAAACCAAAAAAATACAAATTCGGACTCGATTAATTCGAAAACGAAATCGTATATCAAAGAAAGGTATAACACGAAATCGAAATCGAAATACCAGTTTCCCGCTTACACGGGTTTCTAATAAATGCTCTTTTTCTTACGAGTGTATAATAATTTAATAATAACAAGTAGTCACTTTCAGCGATGGCGTTAAATACCAAACAGCGTTAACAAACCATTTTTCAAATGATGTGATTCTCTCTAAAATAATTTCTTACTAAATTGCCGAGAAAAAAACTACTAGAGATTAGAGTTTGGGTTAGATAGATTAGTGGGAATATTTAAAAATTTCCCTAGGGGGCTGTCTTGTCCCGTCCGGCCCTGCCCCCATCATAATCTTAGCTGAGGGAGCCAGGTCTTGTGGCTTTCAATTAGCGTCCCACAGTGTTTACTCGCGAGATTGATTTGTGCGAAGAGCTGATCAGATTAGTTCAACATAGGTTTCCCGGAACTGATATTTGATATAAGCGAGTCGGGATATATTATTATCACGATGGATTTCAGACTTGCTAACAGAGTATTACACTATTAGTCTGGGCATTATTAACACCAAGTGCAACATTATATTATTATCAGCAATACCAAATGATTTCCGGGAACGAATCCATCAGGTATACCTAATCATAATATAAGCTGGGTAAAATATTTGTATGAAATGCACACTTTACTACCCCCGTAAACCATTTTCCCTTATTTGTTATTTTTTCTATCATCAGAGACAGATCCCGCAATGTTTTTTTTTTTTTTTTTTTTTTTACATGAGCTCCACACAGGAGGCTCTGAGGAAAATAATTTCCCTCAGGGCCTATGTCATCTTTGAGAATGCTGTGTGGAGGGTTTTTTTTTAAGGAAAGGAAGGAGAGGAGAGTTCTGGGAAGGAAAAGGGTTTAAGGGGTGGGTAGGAATCTGGGGTTCAGTATGTCCTGGTCATCCGCCTCCAAGACCTAGACAAACCTCACCCCATGAACCCGGGCACCCCTGCTAAATCACCAAACGTAGCGAACCACTTGGGGTGACCTATGGCAGAGGTGTTGGTTATCCAATAAAGGTTCCCGGGGCGGCGGTACCCATTCCCGCCTCCCAAATGTTTGGACAGAGTATTGGAACATTGCCAGTTAATTCAAGGGTGCCTGCTACGGCTCAATACAAAGGACTTCTTCTTTGTGTGCCGTATCAGATACCCCGACGTTGGCGATCACTCTTGAGAATGTCTCTCTGTCTTGCGCTGCCCGGAATAGCTCCTCCACACTTCCAATGCCGGTCCACTCTCGTATATTACGCAGCCAAGACATTTGCCTTTCAATATCAAATGGAGCAAGTGATACTTCTCCCCTCGAAGTATATGACCCAGATATGAAATTTTAACCTAACTTTACCCTAATTTTATTAATGTAAGCAGTTCTCTATCTGCTCTAGCCCGCCTGAGAATTTCTGTGTTGGTGATCATGTCGGTCCATGGGACCTTGAGCATTCTCCGGTGAAGCCACATTTCAAAGGACTATCCCATCAAAACCGTGATTTCAAAAATTTTCCTATTTTTCCAAAAAAAAAAATCCTCACATATTCTAATGCGAATCGGACATTGTTCCGTTCCTTCTCAGATTTTTAAAATTCACGTCCTTGACTCCCCAGATTGTACATTCTGTGGTCTAGATGTGGGAACTTTAGAACTTTAGAATACATATTTTTGGTTGTCCCTCTCTTAATGCATATCCTGTCTTCCCCCCATTAAACATCTCATCTCTTCCAAGTCTGAACTTTACCCTAATCTTCATTATAATTCTGAAATTTGTGCATTTAAATAAAATTCACCTTTCGTTTCTCTGTAATTTTAAATGATGACCAAGAACACCCCTGAAGGGTGAAAGCCAAAAATAATTGAAAAAACTGCACACTTTCGTCTCGTGTGGTTTAAAGCTTATTACGAAATTTTCATTTTAAAAATGAATGAATATTTACAATTTTTTTTTTCAAATCCATTTCGTAAAAACCTGTTCAATTAACAAATTATTTATCCATTTCAATTTGGCTTCGCCTGTCATCGAAGATCCGCAACAACAGCATTTTTTTTTATTTTTTTTATTTTTTTTTATTTTTATTTTATTTTTTTTTATTTTTTTTTTTTTATTTATTTTTTTTTTATTTATTTATTTTTTTTTTTTTTACAGTGATTGCCGCACAAGAATCTCAACTGCTCCCGTCTGGAGCCAGTGAGACTATGGCATCCCAAATTGTTGTGAGGCTTAAGGTAGTGGGGAGGGGAAGGAGGTGGGGAAGAGGAAGGTTGGGAAGTACCTGGCTATTCAGATCTGGTCACTAAACACGGCTAAAGCCATTTTCAAGCAACGTTTCAATTCTGAATGTTGGTCTTACACCAGGGCGATACTGATAGTATCTTCCACTCTGGAACATGCCGCAAATATACTATATATTATTTTAAATGAATTAATTGTGAAATAACACAAATTAATCAAATACAATTTATTTGCGCATGCCGGGTTCGAACCCGCGACCTCCGGATTGTGAGTCAAGAGTCTTACCCACTGGACTACGTAGGTCGTCATTTGGCTGTATTCAGTTATTTTGTTTCACTCCTTTCAAATTATGCGGATACCATATGGACAGAACAAATAGTATTACAGCGTAGCAATTATTTGCAATAATTTTAGCAAACCGATAAAATAAATAGAGTTTTTTTCTACAATATAATTCGGAAACCTTAATTTATTTATGGAGGAATTCATTTTATAATGATTGTTTCTGGATTTAAACACCTTTACAACTTTCTTCCTGGACCGGTCCCTCCTTTTACCTTTCAGACCTAATAATTATTATAAGCAATAATTGTCAGCCTGAAACACTCATTTACATTGAAAAATCTTCCGAGAAAAGATACTTGCCGCCAACGGGACTTGAACCCGTGTCCTTCTGATTGCCGGTCGGATGCTCTGACCACTGAGCTATGGGGGCTTATCAAATACCCGCCAAATAATTCAATATATACTAGTGTTTCATTCAACAATTACTGCTTATTATATTTTTTCCACCTGAAAACAACCAACTTTATTTTTGCGAGGAAGACATTGTTAGTGTTAAATCCCTCGCTAGGTGGCGTCGAGACAAATTATGTTAAGTTTAAGTATTTCCCCAATAAATGCAGATTTAACACTAACAATGTCTTCCTCGCAAAAATAAAGTTGGTTGTTTTCAGGTGGAAAAAATATAATAAGCAGTAATTGTTGAATGAAACACTAGTATATATTGAATTATTTGGCGGGTATTTGATAAGCCCCCATAGCTCAGTGGTCAGAGCATCCGACCGGCAATCAGAAGGACACGGGTTCAAGTCCCGTTGGCGGCAAGTATCTTTTCTCGGAAGATTTTTCAATGTAAATGAGTGTTTCAGGCTGACAATTATTGCTTATAATAATTGTTACCCTTTGTGCTATGCATAAAAATCTTGTCTAAACGTTAGTTTAAAAATTTAAAAAAATAACTTTCAGACCTAGTTTGAAGATGTCCGTAATAAGGTGAAACCGGTCCGGTCATTAATTAAAAATTGAAGAAATTTGAGAAGGAGCTTTAATCCATAAAAATTCATATAAATAGATTTATTACACACCCTAGAGAAAATGATCTAAAACTGTCCAGCAATAATATATATAATAAGTTTAGGGTTTTAATTCCTTTCTATTAATTTATAAATAAAAAACTTGTGTTGCAAAGTTTTTTTAACAAAGAAACGACATTTATGTTTATTTATATCACTTTCCTTTGAATGGTTTCTTCTAACAAAATGTCATATTTTAAATCAAATCAAAGAAAAAACAAAACAAGTGACAATTGATAATTGCATTCTAACTGACACTACAGGATTCAAATTTAAATGGAATATATTTCCTTTACATCTCCCCCCCCCCGGGAAAGAAGATTATTGCAAAAATTTTCATTCATCTTCGATATCCTCTTCATGGTTCATCAATGCAGGTGCTGGAATTAACTTCGAGATGTGGAAAAAATTGGATTCTAATTTTTTTCGACCAGTGTAGGGTCCGATTTTCCATTCATCGAGCTTCTTCCTATTAAGTTTGTTTCCATTCTCTACAAAAACAGTATCACCAACTTTGAAGTTAATGTGTCTCCTGGTTTTATCGTAAATTATCTTGTTGTAATTATGTGACTTTATAGTATTTTCCAGAGCTTTTTTTCTGTCTTGAATCAAATCGATGTCGGTCTTCTTAACTTTTAACTCATTTGGCAAAATCGTAACATCTGTGCCGTTAAGTAGGTACTGTGGCGCATATCCAGTGACGGTGTGTTCCGTTTCATTATAGTTTTTTACACAATAGAGAACACAAGTCCAATTTTTTAAATTTTTTTAAATGAATAAAGACCTTCAAACTTAAATAACTGCAATTTTATTTTTATTTTTATAGTTAGTTTTAATAGTTAAAATAATTGTCAAAGTTTTAATTTTTCAAGACCCCATGAAACGCACCGTATCTATGGTGGATTGTGTGACTTCTTCACCCACCGATAGTTTATTTATTTTCAAGTTGTCATATTGAATCAGTGATGTGAGGGGAGAAAAATATTTTTTAGGGAAAAGGGAAATCAGGACAAAATCTAGGGAAATTTCGAACTCTGGCAAATTTTTTATTACGTATGAAAATATTACTGGCTTTATTTATATATTTTTTATGTATATTTTATATTTATATTTTTATATACGTATATATATTTTTTGGAATTCCTATGAATCTTAATTATTGTTCATGTATTTACATGCAATGTTATTTTTAACACTGACAACACAAAATGATATTATGTATCTAAAAAGATAAATGGGACCTCTGAAAAAAATAAATTATTTTTTTAGTTCCGTTTTATCGGTGATTGCGGTTGATTTTTATTGTGCAAGGTGGTTTTTTTTATTTGGAATTCAGTGGTGAGTATTATGGTACTTTTAAATTAGTATTTCACGTAGCAAAAAGTGTTTTATTTGGAAAAGCACAGTATTATAAGTACATTTACCAAATTCCGATATCTTCCCAATTAATTAATCATATTAATTAACATATAAGAGGATTAGTGTTACACAATCAGGTGGCTACGTAGGTTATTGCGTAAATGTGAAGTTCTAGGAAAATTTCACTTCGAAATCTAGGGAAATAATTTTTTTGGGCAGAACATCCCTGTTTGAATGAAGAATCCAGAAGAATTTGCTTGGGATGACTTGAAAATGCTTTGGGATGAATTATAGGTGTGAGGTGTGTTTTTTATTCAAGATTAACTGCTTTTAATAGAGAAAAACATTGGTAAAGTGTCCACATTTCACCGCTACTGTTAATGTATTTTAAGAAAGTGCAATATAAAAACAATAAATCATCTTTTTCATTGCAAATACAAGTGACATCGTAAGCCTCGAATTTTGTGTTCAGGCGTGACTGTACATTGTTTTAATGTATAACACACACAGAAACACTGGTATTTATAATATACTGATCATGACGATTGTCTAATAACTTGTATAAAAAGCCCTTGATACTAAAAAAAATTCGAAAATACGACCGATGTATGGTAAACCAAATGTCAAATATGACATATGACCTATTTATGACTATGCTTAACCTCAAATATAGCCCTTTTACGTCATAATTTAAATTTTTGAGAGCCTAAATATTTTTCCCAATAAACAAAATATCTAAATCTCTTTAACAGTATGAAAATAACCAAAAAACACGAAATGTTGAATGGCGTGGGTGTATTTCGTGGCGTAAGGCGTAAGATTTCAAATGTCCATACATCTTGATACACTTCGGTGAATTGGTTAGCAGGTTAACAGTGACGTCACCGTTAACCATTTCAGTAATGCCAACTTGACGCTGTATTTTGAGGAGAGGTTTAAAAATGCACTTTTTAATAATTTTTTAAAAACTCTGCGTTTAATATTATGAAATAAAACTTATATATTCAGAATCAGCGTTTATTGGTCTACATGGACATATTTTTTTAAAGCCATAATATTTTTCACTTGAGTTCCTTAATACGCGCTATAGTTGTCCAAGCCACTTTTGAGTCATTTTAATTGATTTTGCATCTAATTTTATTGACCAGCGTTTGATTTAATCTTTCATTTCATCCATTTGAGAAAGGTGAGTTCACTGCAGTAAAAATTATTGGAATATTTTTTTCATCCAAATTTTTTTTGAATTCTCTAGAATTAAGACCCGGGCATTGGTCTGAGAGTATCATGCCAATGTCATTAGTTTCTGTGGAGTTAAGGAGTTTGATGAAATCATTGGTATTTTGAGTTTTTGATCTGAAAGCAGGTGCAAGTATCTCTTTGTTGACCGTAAACCCCCAAAACCGCCTATCGTATCAATGGAACATGTTTCAAAAGGTTTTGTTGCGGGACCCAAGTAGAACATCAATCCATATTTATGTTGACCTCTTGATTTATTCTTCAAACATACTGTACAACTTTCGCAGGTTCTCTTTATATTGTTTGTCATGTTTTCTGATGGGTACCATGAGCTTATCATTTTTTGCATTTGATTAATTCCTATGTGACCTAGGTCTGTATGAACATTTTTGATAAAGTCTTTGCTGAATTTTTCTGATAGAATTATTTTTTCTCTTTTTTTTACTTTCTTGTAATAAACATTATTCTTCGATATCAATTAATCTCTCCTGCACTGTATCTTCTCATTTTTGACCTGATCTTTTAAAATATCTTCTAATTTTATTAAGTTGACAACTTTTAATTGCTCATCTAGGTTCCCATCTGGTTCTAAGACTGGGTTTTTGCTTAAACAATCAACTTCAATATTGTATTTTCCTGGAGAATATTTAATTTGAAAAATCATATTGGGATAGGTAATATGTTAAGTCACCCAGCTCTTCATCGGTTCTAGATTTGATATTCATATTTTCCAGTGGTTTGTAATCTGAATCAACTGTAAATGGTTTACCTATCAACCAGTATTGCCAGTATCTCACTGTTTCTTTTATAGCTAAGCATTCGAAGTAAATTGCTTTTTTCTTTTTCTGGCGCCATTTAATTTTTTCGAAAAGTAAGCAACAGGTTTTTCTTTTCCATCAGATTGTGTCTGTTTTAAAATAGCTCCAACACCCTCTAGAGAAGCATCTGTATATATATATTAATTGGTAAATCTTGATCAAAAATTTCCAAGATCGGTTGTGAGCATATTAGGGTTTTGATCGTTTTAAAAGAATTTCGGCATTTATCAGTCCAAATAAACTTTTGATGTTTCCTTAATAAATTATGCAAAGGATCGAGGATTATTGCACTGGAATAGGAAAATTCTTTATTGAAATCAAATTATCCTGAATTATTCTAAATTATATGACCCAGATATTTTACCATGTCTGAGGCAAATGTGCATGCATTTTGTAAATTTTAATCTAAAACCTTCTGTTTTAATTCCATTCAGCAGCTTTGTCAGATGATCAATGTATTCTGCAAAAGTTTTTGAAAAAATAAGAATGTCATCTAGGTAATTAATAGCAAATTCGTTTAGCTTATATTTTCTCAATATATTGCTTAATATCCTCTGAAAAATTGCCGGAGAAGTCTTCAAACCAAAAGGCAGGCAGGTCCATTGATAATGTCCCTCCTGTGTTACAAATCCTGTTTTTTTTTTGTCTTCAATCCGCAACGGAATAGACCAAAAGGCTGAGTTTATATCCAGCGTTGAAAAAAATTTGCAATTTCTGGACTTTGTCATTAGGTCTTAAATCAATGGAAATGGTTGAGCTCGAGGCATTACTATTTTATTTAAGACTCTGAAGTCTGCATAATCTGGATCTTTTGTTTTCTTCTTTTTTAAATGCTAGAGTAACCGGTGCAGCAAATGAACTGTACGACTCTTCTATCAGTTTATTGTCTAATAATTTTGCTATTTGCGCTTCTATTTCCTTTTTATTTTCTACACTGCATCTGTAAGGCCTCTTACTACAATATTTATCCACTAATAAGTCTATCTTCGCTTCATGTCCATTAACAGTGCCAACATCATATTAACTCTTCGCAAACACTGGTGTGTATTTGTCTATTAGTTCATTTATTTCTGTTTTTTTATCATTATTTAAATGATTTATTGTTATTTTGAAATCTTCTTTAACATGTTCGTTAAAATTAATTCTGTGTTTTTCTAAATGTTTAAATTCAGTATTCGTTTTCATATCTGTAGAATCTTTTTATTTTTTATTTCTTTTATTCAGGCAGAGTTTCTGTGATATTTGTAAGTCTTCACTTTGGATAAGTTTGAAGTCTTTTATCATATCTAATCCAATCAAAAAATCGTACTTGAAATTGTGTTCATCAATAATGTACACTTCAAAATTTTTCTCAAATTCAATTTTTTTTAACTTTAACGTTGTCAAACCACTCGTCTTTTTAACACCATTAATCGTTACTAAATTTGCTTCATTCAAATTGTTTCCTTTTCCTTTTAGTTTCAATAACTTAGAATTAATTAGAGAAAAATTTGAACCCGAATCATAAATTCTGTATATTTTTAATTTATCATTTAGTAATAGTTTGACTTTTATTAATGGTGTTACTATTAGTTTTTTTGATCATTTTCATTTAACTCAGTCTCTATCACTGAATTGTTTACATGTTTAGTGGCATTTCTCTTAAATATTTCATCTTCTTTTGTTTTGAACCCTCATGTGGCTTCAGGGTGGTAACGAGTGCCCTTATTCAATTTTTCACAAATTTTACATGGATTTTTACCCCCATTTTTATTATGTTCTGCATTTCCAAATGTTCTCTTACTCATAAATCTTTTTTGGTTGACCATATGTTCATACTTGTTTACTTCATTAAACAAATCTACAGTATCTTGTAATCCTTCTCTATCGATCTTGTTAAGTATGAATACTGGTAGTCCGGAAGCAACAATATCTATCAAAGTACCGGTGTCGATTGATCTTCTCATATCCAATAGAAGTTTTTCTTTTCTCATAGCATAATCCAACAGAGAACCATCTTTGTACCTAAATGATAGTGCGTATGTGACAGGGTTCCATCCTTTGTTTGAAAATGATTCACAGAATTTGTTTTTCCATGTTGACCACTCTGAGTTGATTGTTAGTTTTATAATCATGGAACTGAACCAGTCTAAACAAGATTTATCCATGAACCATCTGAGTATTTCTATTTTTTTCCCATCCATGGTCACATCAAACCGAAAACATTATTTTTCAAACATTTCTATCCACTGGCTTGCATTTGTATTTTTAATACAGATTTTTTCTATAACAAACTACTCAGCAATGTTTTTTTAAGCTCTGTTGCTTATCATCCATTAACTTTTCAATCAATTTTCCTAATGCATCTTCTTTTTGATGTACTTGTAAACTTTTTTCGTCCAATTCTTCGAGGTATTGGTCTCCGAACTGTAGATTTCCATCTTCGTCTACATATGTTTTTTTTAGTTCTTCCGTCATGGTTACCCAAACTCTTCGAACCTTGTATCTTTTTTCAAACTATTTTTTATTTTTCCAAAAGCACCACTTTTCATTATCTGCTCGTCATGGCTGGCGGATTGTAGCATTTCTGGTATTGTTAACACTTTTTCATTACTTATGACTATTTTTGTAATGCTAATAATATTTGACCTGCCATCGTCTCCAGTTAATAGGGTAAATTCGAATTGAAGTTTCTCCATTTTTGGTTTAAAACGAAATGTCGTTTTATAATAAGTTGAGAGGTTTAATTTATTTCTATTAATTTATAAATAAAACACTTGTGTTGCAAAGTTTTTTAACAAAGAAACGACACTTATGTTTATTTATATCACTTTCCTTTGAGTGGTTTCTTCTAACAAAATGTCATATTTTAAATCAAATCATAGAAAAAACAAAACAAGTGACAATTGATAATTGCATTCGAACTGACACTACAGGATTCAAATTTAAATGAAATATATTTCCTTTACATATATAGTAATAAACCTAAGGTTTAAGAAGTACACTTTAAAATAGCTACGCAAAGTAAATTACATAAATGTACATTTATTAAACTATTGTCAGTAAGTTTTCAATTTGGAAGGCGGTAATAGGCACCGCCGCACCACATACGAGCCAACTACACGAAAACGAGTCGAAAAAACGACCCATTCTCAAGAAACCAACATCTACTGTGAAAGGGTGTTCCGCTCGTGATCGTAGAGATTCACGGAGGTGATCAATGCTGCTAGCTCCTAAGAGCAGACTGCGTTAAGAACAGAATCAGCATGCATCAATGCATTAGGCCTGTTATCAATGAATTGTCAACCAGAAGGAACGCCCTTCTTTGCACATGATCAAGTAGGTTTATTATTATTAAAGTGGGGATCCAGCACCGAGATGTCTCTTAAATTCAATTATTGGGTATACTTGATAATTATACAAATGGTCACTATTGAAGAATTTGCTGGCCCTATTCACGACGCCCAGTTTATTGGAAACCAGATTTACTCGGCCTTCTGAGGAGCCGCGACGCTTATACACCGTGTATTTAAATGGCATCTTCATTGGGGAGGGTGCTTTCCTTAAATTACACAAGACAGTCATTGATCTACCTTTTTGCCGAAAGCAGATACGCCTGGGTTTTCGAAACTTTAAAACTGACCAGGTTGGCCTTACCCCAGGCACCTACCTTCTCAAGGTGGTGGTAAACTTTTTGTCTTAAAACTTTCCAAGCTGTTCGGACATCATAAATGGAAGGGGGCTTGTCAAAAAGAACCCTCGGGGTCGGGGCTTTCGCCAGTGCAGCAAATAATTGCTGCACATTCAACGAGATCGTTGGTGCGCAACGAAAACGGCGTTGATGATAGCACAAATCCTTGTGGCACCCTCGCACTGATTTGGTGCGAAGTGGAAGAAGAGCCGTCAACTACAGTTTGAAATGTTCTTCCACAACTATGCAGGATTGGATGGATCCCATTCGATGGTATCTTCCCGAGAAGCGCCCAGGACCCGACCCTCGGTGACATACAACTGGATGGTTTTATTTATACCGAGGATATTAAATAAATTAAATTTCAAATGTAAATGTCCCAATGTCTAATTATAATTTCCTTTCTGAACTTTCTATAATAATTATTTTTCTGTAAATAATGGATATGAACCAAGTTTAATTGATAACATCCTAAAGAAAAAAACTTAGCAAAATTTCAAAAAATAAATATCTATACAATTCTAATAATGATAAAGAATGACGTAAAATTTTGTGTATTAATAATTTTTCAGTTCGATGTTGCAAAAATCTCCCTTCTAATATTAAACCAGCTTTTTATACAAGAAAAAACATCGGTAATTTTTTGAGAAATGCAAAAGATAAATACCATAAATTGACTAATTCCGGAATATATAAACTCAAATGATTGTCCCTCATTTTATATTGAAAAAACAACTCGTAATTTTGAAATCAGAACCAAAGAATATTTAAGGTGTCTTAATAATAATAATTTTTCTGAGTTCGCTAACTAAATCATCGAAAATAACCATAGTTTTGAAAAAATACGGGGATAAATATTCTTCATATTAATCATAAAGAAAAACGTTTAGATAACTTAGAAGCCTTGGAAATTAAAAAAAATCCCTTAAAAATAATAAATCTATTATCAACAAACAAAAAATATTGTCTTTTAGCCCAATCATGGATATGTTCCCCTAACCACCCACTCTTCATTAATACCTAGCAACGGCTCCACCCCTACCACAATAATACATTGTTCCCATCCATTTTTCGAAACTGTCAAATTAGTATACGCTTTCCCTGAAGAAGGATTTAGAGAATTTCAGATTTCTCCACAAATATAGGCTATGTTCGCCTATAAAAAGACCGAGACACAAAATTCGGGGCACTCCACGGGGAACATATGAAAGAAAATAAGAGACCGTGTTCATGTATACAATACTTTGGTGACAATATCCTTCGTAAATTTTTTTCCACGGTCGAGTGTCACCCTCCTTGTCGGGTGGCACCCGAGGCGGACCGGCACCCCCCCTACGCCACTGCGTATAGTGTATGTCGCAATATAACTTTGATAGTTGTTTGCAACGTTTCCGATGCCCGGGTTCATGGGGGTTCGGTTTTTCCGAATCTAGGCAATGGATGCGTCTACCCACAAATTGCATGGTAGGCCGGATCGGGAGAGAATGGTAGAGGGAGAATTTTAATCTCCCCAGCCGTAACGCGACCTTACCACAGTGGGAGGGATAGATTCAAGTGCCCTGGACATACTGACCCCCAGATTCCTACCCACCCCTCATACCTTTTTTCTTCCCAGAACTTTCTCTCTTTGCTTCCCTAAAAAGACCCTCCACACAGAATCCTTGAGGATGACTATTCAATGTTCAACTATTTATGCCCTGAGGGTTTTTTGTGGAGCTAATGTAAAAAAATGGTACGAAATTAATAAAAATAATAATTAAATGATTTTTAAATTTTTGAGTAAACATTTATGAAGTATGCGTTGCTTACGAAACATGTTGGTTTTTTAAATAATAAACGTGCTAAAATTAAGGATGGGTTGTTGAAAAAAAATTGACATATTCATTAAATATTTGAAGTTAATTTTCACGTTCTGTGTAAGTTCTATTCAAGTTCTGTTTCTAAATCATTATAGGCCAGTTGCTTCATAAAACTGAAATAATCACAGAACTTAAGAGGGTATTACCAGAGAAAACCAGAAATATGTCATTTTTAAATCAGATTTTAGACGTATTGACTTTTTTCCACAAAAAATTATAAATGGATTTCGAAAGATTGTTCTTTTATCTAGCATTCGCATGTTTTAAATTTTGAGAAAAAAATGTTTATTTTTAGTATAATAAGGTTACACCGTAGGTGGCAGATTTGTTAAATTTTCAAAAAAGATTTTGTATTATACCACACTCATTTCAAATCATATAATCATGCAGTAAAATAAATCAATGCATTATCTAGGTATTGCATATCTTAGAATTTTAATTTTAGTTTAAATAAAATCATTAAAAAATTTATACGTACATGTGTTTCTTGACGAAAATTAGTCCGTTTGTGTATTTATTTGGGCACTTACAAACTAATTTATTTCAGTTTTTTTACATTCTTATTTAACTTGACATTATTGAAAAATGATAAATACTTATAATGAAAAAATAGTTATTTTAATAGTTTTATCATCATGCCTTTCAGCATTTTTGGATGTAGGCATAAATGAAAGCAAATTTGGAATGAAATGAAAAACGATATTTAGTTATAATTTTAAAAAGCTGGTACGAAGAATAATTAATCTTTTTCATTGTTACCGCCCTGCACGATCGTAAGAAGAACTTTCGACGAAATGTGGATTTTCGGCCGCTGTGCTGGCTGGTTAAACGCCCTTAAATAGAACTTACACAGAACGTGAAAATTGAATTCGTCAAAAATTTTTAAACAACCCATCCTACGTTTACTCTTAATTATTTTTTAAAGAAATAATTGTTTTGACATAAGTACATAGTTTCATGGAAATTTTCAAACAGTGGAAAATATCAATACCTATTAGGGCATTGTAAGATCTGCAGAATCCTACTTGCGAGCAAAGTCTTTGGTGCGTATTTCGATTTCGATAGATATTGTCCATGCAAGTCATTTGTTTGCCAAATACGCGTATGCTAATAGCTAATTAAAGTGCCCTCATAAGGCTAATTAAATATTATGACAAATACACTGTTCATGCATGGCAATTGTTTGCCAAATATGCTAAATACGCGTGTACAAATAGCTACGTGAAGTGCAACCACAGAAGTACAGGAAATATTTGTGAAAGTATGAAGAGCACGGTTGACTGGCGAATTTCTTGCTTCATCTGTTTTGTAATTAGACCTGTAGAACAATGCTGTACGGCGTGTACGTCTAGGTATGTTAAAATATATATGGGGTAGAAGTATTGTTTAAAATTCTATGTAGAGATGTTAATCTGCCGCCGTTCGCCTTTGTAGCAAAGATTGAAATGTTTATACATTTTTTCGCACGGAATCAAAACCCTTGAACCCCCGAGTAAGTTAGATTTTATTTGAGTTAAAAAAAATCTTGTAAGGAATTCAAAGCAATTGAAACTACCCCTTGTAACACAAGTGTACGGCTTGTCCGAGGCAAAATACAATAAAATAACTGGCCCCAACATAATAACACAAACCACGACGATTTGAACCATCCACAATAGTCAATTTCCGCTGGGGAAATGTGTTTGGGAGGAAATAAACTCACCCAAAGGGCCAATACGGGGGACGAAGTTAAACTTTTGATTGTGGGCGCTGTCAAGCGGCAAAAATGTCACAAACGTCGGGGGCCGGATTAATTTACCCGAAAAAAGGTTTGAATGCTACAGATGGAAAATGACTCCCACCCCTGAGAATTAACGGCGATTAATACAATAAACAATTTGTATTTACATACCGTCAATATATATTATCGATTAAATGATTCAATGATTAAATTTATTATTTATAAAAATGTAGTTTTGTTATTTTTGTATGACTGATCGGAAGAATTATTGTGCGATGAGCCTATTATTGTGAGATGTGTGCTGTAGAGGGTAGAGACATCTGTTATAATTTTTATTTTTTGTTCATTGCATATTATGGTTACATTATTTGTGGATTTTTCAACCACCATGCTAGGCTGATGCCCGTGTTATGGTGGCCGAATAATAATAAATAAGAACAAGTGATGTCACAACCGTCATATTTAATTTTTACTCTTGGATAACATTACTGCCTTTATGTTCTTCATTTAGATATTTTTTATCGTGGAATGCACAGGTTTTGGCTGAATTTTATTATAAATAAATTTAAAAATATTACATACTAAAACATGATTACCGGCCTTTACCAGTGAAACTGGGGTAATAAAAAGTTTTTTTTTCTACTTCTTTACCAATAAATGTGGAAGAAAATAATTGTAGATCAACTGTACCCACACCATAGCTTTGTTGATTTATAAATGGTACCTAATAACAATTCTGTTGGTAAAAATGAAAATCTTTTCACAGTACGTATAACGATGTATAATTTTTGGTGGTTATTTTAAAAGTTTTGCTTACAAAAAGTTGAAGTATTGGGTTGAAATCACGATGAGAAAGAACTGCACTTTTATTACATGAGCACATGTTGAACACTGCCGTGAAAAGCTACTGTCGTGCTGCGAAAATGCTTCTTCACGAGTGTGGCAGAATGGTTTTATCTCTCGTGTAACCGTGAAGACTAACCGAGTAACGGAGAAAAATGTATCGTGTAAATCATACGTATGCAAGGTTCTAAGGCTCTACATAGTTACACATTACACATGTTTTGATTTTCTCTTAGATTTTCTTAGATTTTACCGATCATTTGACTAAGGCATTAATTATTATCTCGTGCATCTAATTGAGAATTAAACCGTCGTAATATTCTGAAGGTGAAAATACAAACGAAGACCCAGGCAAGAGGAAAAAACGCCAGACATAACACTGAAAATCATTGAAAATATGCAAGTATCTATTGACTGCGTGCAAAAGATTTAGTACTGCATAAGAGTTTGACTGCCTGATACAACGAGGAAAACATAAGTACAACTAAGAATGTAAAATACTTAGGGCACTTTGTTACTGAAGTGGGTTGTTATTGGAGGGCTAATAGTTACTGAAGACCTCTCAGATGAATGCGATATTGAATGGCAAAGGAGAAGTGCCTATCTGTATTCTGCTGGAGCGATCACGGGAAATAAATAAATTTGCTTCGATAGCTTGAGATTTTCCAGAAGGCCATTTTGTAAATTTTTCGCCAACATTAAAAAAATCATACCTTTGAATTTTAACATGCAGACATAAAAAAATTATTATAGTACTATATAGCCAATGAATTAACCTGTATTTTACCGTTTATTTCATATTTGTAGCATTTATAAAAAAATACAAAAAAAAATCGTTAAGTTTATAATCGCGCTCATCCTCGGAGTTTTTTTACTTGAAACTGCGGTGAGGGATACTTATTCGGGTCAACATAGAATATTTTCAGTTTGTATGTGGTATACTTGATAATGAAAGGTACATATCTATGGAAAAAGGATTTAATTTTATTCGTACACAGCTGTTCATAAATTCGGCGGGAAAAAAATATTTTAAAAATATGTTTTTAACATTGTTCTAAAATAGTCGACGAAGTTCGGATTTGCGACATCTATGGTCCTAATAGATAAAGCATTTCAATAGCTTCGTGTTAAAATAAACGGCTGACCAAGGAAATGTTTTAAATAATTGCAATAAATGTTATACGAATGGCAGGAAAATGTGGTCCATTTTTCGACCGAAATCGCTCCAGTGGGTATACGTATACAGGTTTAGGTAAATTGACCGAAATTCAATTTTTCGAACTTCAATTTTTCGAACTTCAATTTTTCGAACCTCAATTGACCGAAACACTAGTTTTTCGGAATTTTATTTTTTTAATTTGTTTTAATTTTTGATTTAAGCATGTATACAGTACGTACAGGAGTATTTTATTATAGGATGGGCAATGTCAACTAACCTAACCTAACCTAACACTAACAGTATCTCGTTGGTCATTCATAAGCAAGTGAAATATATATTTTAAAAGTTGATTAACAAATTCCAAATTTCTTTCTGCCAATTGCTGTTCGAAAAATTATTCTGTCGAAAAACTGAAATTCGAACGATTGATTTCGGAAAATTGAATTCGAAAAATATGTCTGCTCCCTCTGTATACATCCAAAATTACCCACCCACGTTTCACCTTCCCAAACCTACCTTAAACCCAACATGATAAAAGTTCAAAATATATTATTTAAAAATGTTAATAATTATAGGTATGAAACATGGTGTCTTTACTGTATCATGATGCCGATGACAAAACACTAAAGTTAAGTTTATAAACAAAACGTTATTATAATAAAACATTATTTATGATTTGTTTTGGTATTTTTATTTTTAGCGGCTCCCATTGATTTTCTAATCAAACAATATTCCTTTAAAGTCGTATCCAACCCAGTAATCAATCATGCTTTTATTTGAACTAATTCAAGTACTCGTCTATCATGACTCAAGGGACGTGGCATGGTCCATTCATCATGGCGCGGGAGACGCGCTACGGGTTTCACCATCCATAACATCCACATTCCTTCCGTTGCCACCTTTTGTGTGATATTTGTGGCGTGTCATTAATTTGTCATAATAATTAACAGTGTACAGGTCTAGCGAATTGAAGAGCAGCGGGAAAAAAGGGGTAGAAATGCTTTTAATGAAAAATTAAAATATATATATATATAAGTAAAACTTCACTAACTAGAAGTAAAACTTCACTAACTTATATATATATAAGTTAGTGAAGTTTTACTTCAGTCGTGTGGTCTAAAGCACACTCGTTTTATTTTATTATTTACGCGACTACTGAGGGTTGGAAGCCAACCAAAAACTCTTCTATGATCAAAACATTTTGAAGAATGTTTCAATAACCGAATATTGAATGTGAGACGATGGATGAAGCAGTGCCCACAATATTTAATTTATATAGGTAAAATTATGTTATTTAGGTCATGGAGTTAAAAAATTAATACAAAATACACATAATAAAAATTATGCAAGTAGATGAGATTTTTAAAAATTGATAATTATTTCCTTGTTATTTATTACAATTTATTAGGCTTGTCAGAATAAATATCATGATTAGATACAGTACTGTAGAAACAAAAATATGTTTCAATTATATGATAAGTAATAAAAAAAATTATTGCCCCCTAATGTCAATTAAGTTCAAGCGGCTGAATAATTAAAGTGGAAAACCATCTTGGCCGCCATTTTTGGCCTACAGTTTGGGCAGAATGTTTCTTCAGTCCTTCTCTTAGATATTTTACTTAGTCATTGGATTATAATTTTTTTTTTATAATTTTATTTATCTTAAAAAATGGAACATGTTACAGTGTTACTTTTCCTCCATTAAAAGCATTTGCTTGTGGATGGAGGAGAATGTGGATTAAACCTACTAGTTCGTTTATTATATAGTTCGAATAAGTTAGCACAGTCGATAACATTGTTGCAGACATTATACAAGGTGATAACATGAAAGAAGAACTTTTGCTTCAAGCGTTTAAATAAGGACTTGTGATGTTATTTCTTCGGTGTCTTCAATTAAAGCACAAACATCTTGACTGTATTCGTTCAGTTATGTTCAGAAATTTTTGTTCTTTCTCCTCCTCGGATAATAAAACAAAACTGCTAAAAATGTTTTTCATTATTCTAGCGCTCTTTAGAACATCATAACATGATCACGTCATTAAATATGAATTTGAATAACTTTACAGAGAAAGAATGAAAGAAGATATTGAATAACTTTACAGAGAAAGAATGAAAGAAGATATTGAATAACTTTACAGAGAAAGAATGAAAGAAGATATTGAATAACTTTACAGAGAAAGAATGAAAGAAGATATTGAATAACTTTACAGAGAAAGAATGAAAGAAGATATTAAATAACTTTACAGATAAAGAATGAAAGAAGATATACGAGGAAACTGGAAATGAGTTGCTGAAGGAAAATTATTCTCTCGGTAATAATAACGATAATAAATTGTTAACAATTGTTTTAAGAAATTTTTTCAACACTTTTCTATTTATATTATTGTAAGTCTTGTACGAGCTTTTACAAAGCATAATTATTTTGTGGAATAGTAATGATGTAGTAAAACATGCTCTTCAAATTATGTAGAACCCATTGATTATTATTATTGGATATTTTATTATAGCCGTCTTATAACTATTCCATACAATTGAACACATCTACTACTTACGAAAAAGTATTGCCAACTGCATGTAATCTAGGGTTCATAATAGAAATATACAATGCGAAAATAAATCTTGTACGTTTGTTATTACAACTAGGTACCTACATATGACGGGTTGAATATTATCACTTTTAAAAAAGGCTGGGGGTGGCGGTCTGGTGGGCAGGTGGGCGGACAACGTTAATTGAATTTGCGTACAAATGCGTTTTATTCCAAAGTTGATAAAATTTTTAACTATCGAGGCAAAAAAGTTCACTGTTTACATTTATTTTTAAAAAACTCAGTACAAATCCCGGACAACGCCGCGGACTTCAGCTAGTTATTTTTACTGATAAAAAAAGTTGAGAGTCTAGAGAGATTTTTATACACCTTTTTCCGGGATTGGGGAAATTTCGCATGCTTGACCTTCAAAACAAGAGAAAAGTCACGTGCCTACACTAGATTTGGAAAAACTATCAGTATTCCCTTTTCCTACCGGTTAAAGCAGAATTTTGATACTTCTTGATGATGCAGGTTTGCACAATGAGAGAAAAAGTTGAAAATTTCATCGGATTTCAAAAAACTTTGCGTGAAGTCCGTGTATCGCCGGAGAATTCAATAATAAGGATATTTTTCTACTAAAATCTCTGAAGTTACCGATTCCCCATCAAAGCACACGCAATCCTACCAAAGAGAAGTAAAGTTTTATTAAACGCCGTACTTATTTTTTAAAGATAATTCACATTTATTTGTACAACGTTAACTCGAGATTCTAATTGAGAATTAAACCATTGTAACATTATGAAAGTAGGATGGGCTGGGCATGAGGAAATTACCTGAGGAAGTATGGCCACTCTACTACCTGTAGCTCTACCCTACCCACTTTCTCTTGGGCTTGCTTGGTGTGAACCATCTACGGGTCAGAAAGGATGTGCTCATTGAAACACATTTCTTCAGACTGATTCGTGGAAGGTTCGAAAACTTGGCTATCATGGAGAGCATTAGTTTCTATATTCCTGATGGTTATCTCCGTCTCCGAAAGCATAGATTGTTTTATCTCCCGGCTTGCAGAACTAACTTGCCAATGGTTATGCCAGTCGGGTGAGCTGTCTTGTTGTTAAATAGAATCACTTCAAATGTCGATATGTTTAACATCAATGAAGCACAATTCAGACGACAAGCTTTGTTACTGTTAGTATGATTGTGCTTCATTGATGTATAAATTGCTTAAATTTGTTTGATTACTTACATCTTATTATCTTACTTTATCTCTTTTAAATTTTAAACGCTTTTAAATTTAAATTTTGTAATGTTTTAAAAATGAATAAATTGAATTTAATTGAATTGAATTAAATTAAATTGAAAAAATGTCCAATAACTCGATGACAAGAAAACGAAAATCATAACCAATGCGAAGCCCCAGCAGAAGCGACCAAGATACAAACAAAAAAATTATTAAAGAATACCTCGGTACGAACGAAGCTTTATTTATATCCATCTTACAATGTGTTTCCAGTGAATGACACTCTTTTATATTCACTACAAACTCGGTGTTGTTCAAATATTTTTTCAAATTGATCAATGGCCGTAGGAATCTAGTTAAGTTCTTTGATCAATGGCCGTAGGTATCTAGTTAAGTTCTTTGATCGATGGCCGTGGGAATCTAGTTAAGTTCTTTGATCGATGGCCGTAGGAATCTAGTTAAGTTCTTTGAGCAATGGCCGTAGGAATCTAGTTAAGTTCTTTGATCAATTGCCGTAGGTATCTAGTTAAGTTCTGGCACAAATCAATCTATTTCGGCAAGAATCTCTCTCGGGGACGTCGCCACAACATATTGTATTGTCGAGCGATTCGAACAAATCTGTACCTACCCGAATTCGCCCATGGAAAAAGCTAGTCGCTATCTGAACATGGTGGACGTATTCTTCGAAACCTTGAGCTTGCAAAATTTTTATCACTATATGACTCACTGTATCAAGGGAACTTTTGCAATGAAGTAGAAAATGTTATCTCTAATGGTGTAATTATTATTTACACAAAAACCGTTTGCTTAACTCACCTCCTCCCCAATCAATGAATTTTTCAAATATTAGCGTTGTTATATTTATATGTTTATAGATAAAACTGTGAGAAGACAATAATATGAAAATCTAAATTATATAAACCTTTGAACATATCGGTAATAACATCAGCTAAATATTGCGGTTAAGAACTTAGACCTCATAAAAAATGGTCGTGCCTTCTCATTCACGAAGTCACGATATTAAAATAAAGTGGTAATTTGTCATTACTAATATGATTTTAATGTGTTAAAGTCAGACATTTAATGCGATTTGCATTTACCTATAAAAGACAGAGACGGATTTGCGTCTCGGAAGTGATCTCGGAAAGCGTTGTGAGCAAGTTCGTTCATTCGTTTAAAAATGCATTTTTGTATGGTTTGACCACCTAAAATAATTTTTATTTTTTATTTATTTATATATATATATTTTTTTTTTTTAACTTTTTGAGTAAAACCTCAAATTGTAATATTTAATTAAATGTAGACAATATAAGTGAAACTCAATCGAAAATCTGGAAACAGAAAAATCAGAAAAAGATATTGACACCTCTGATATCTGATATCGGTATCGACACCGTGGCGCAGTGGTTAGCGCGTTTGCCCGTAAAGCAAGAGGTCCTGGGTTCGAGTCCCAGAGGTGTCAATATCTTTTTCTGATTTTTCTGTTTCCAGATTTTCAATTGAGTTTCGCTTATATTGTCTTCATTTAATAAAATAAAATAATTTGCTTTCCTTGTCAGGAGCCAGTTAGACTCCAATGCCAACATCCCATTCAGAGGCGTGCGTTCCATGTAGGCACATAAGCACTGCCTACCTTAACTTGTTCTCATAAAATATATTTAATATTAAAATTTATAAAATTTCCAATTAACACTTCCACGATGTAATTTATTACACTTGTACGATGTACGCGCGCGACCCAAAACGTGTCAAAACTATGAACTAACATATGCAAAATGATAATGCAAATGTCAATTCTATACATTTGATAATGCAAATGTCAATATCGACCCTTTGTCCACAAGTTCATATTTTTAAATCAATCAGCTCTGTGTCCAAACCCGCTGTGACAAACACATACTCGTACGTCTATAGGATTTAGCCTGCGAGAGAAGCCCACGCAAGCCTCCTTTGGCCTAGTGCAGTGGTTTCCGACCTTTTTTTATCAAGGACCACTATGACATTTATTTGTGTTTACAAGGACCATAAGGTACTCGTAAAATAATGATAAACTGTTAATTGATTGATCAAATGCGTCCTTGCAATTACTATCATTTCGCAATTCCATGTGCTCTTCTTGGACTTCTTCAGCTACCTCTCCATCATTAATACCCAAAGTATTACGAATCAGATTTTGGATACCTTTCGATTCGGTTTTGTAGTAAATTAATAAATGTTTCGTGGACCACATTTTAAATCTCGCGGACCACCTATGGTCCACGAACCACCGGCTGGGAACCACTGCTTTCGTGGTAAGAAGCGTCTGACGAATCTACGCGGCCAGACAATCAGAATTCAGAGGGCCGAGGGTCGAATTCAGAGGGCCGAGGGTCGAATTCAGAGGGCCGAGGGTCGAATTCAGAGGGCCGAGGGTCGAATCCTACGAAATCCAAAAGATCAGAGTTTGTAATTCACACGCGGTAGAAGTGAAACTAGAAAGTCGCATTCTGTATTGTTTATTCATTCGGCATTCTGTATTTATTCTATAGTCGCATTCGCATTGTTCATTGATGTGGCCTTCTTTTGCCTATTTGTTTTAAAGCAGTTTGAAGATTGGATATTGATTTCACAAAAAAAATATTTTTTTTGGATTTCTCCGTTCGCTTGATGTATGTCTCTCTGGCCGCTGCGACTTGACAGGCGCCTTGCCCACCGCGCTATCGAAGGCACGCGCCAAAGCGCGAATTTACCGCATTATATTAGAACTGAGTATTTGTATAGAATTGAGTGATGACGCATTTTCGTTTCATCCAAATTTCAACTTGACAGGCACCTCGCCCACTGCGCTATCGAAGGCACGCGCCAAAGCGCGAATGTACCGCGTTATATTAGAACCGAGTATTTGTGTAGAATTGAGTTGTGACGCATTTCCGTTTCGTCCGAATTTCGAATCATCTCAGCGGCCAGAGAAACAGACATCAAGCGAACGGAGGTTCGAATCGTACGAAATCCAAAAAAAAAATGTTTGTGAAATCAATATCCAATATAAATACTTAAAAGCAAAGAGAAAAAAAAGAACATATTTTCAAGAAAAATAGAAATAAAAATGTAAATTCAAATTTTGAAATACAAAAATTAATAATAAAGATTAAATGTTAAATGTTAAGAACTCAAGTAATCTATATAAATTAAAACATATAAGTATATAAATCAAAATCAAAACATAAATAAAATTTTGTGAAAAACTAAGAGAAAAAAATTACCAACATTTTAAAGAAAAATAGAAATAAAAATGGAAATTAAAATTTTGAAATGCAAAAATTAGTAAATAAAATGTAGTGTTAAGAACTCATGAATTCTCTAAAGTACATTCGTCCCCTTTCAAAAATCCAATGTTGTACACGTGTTATAAAAAGAGAATTAGAATTACTTGATTTTATGTCAGTACTCAGAGCATTACATATTTTAGAAGCGATGAACCAGAATTGTCGTTGAGCGAATGAGGTGTTAGTTTTTGGGACCAAGCAACCCAGGTTTGATGAAAAGCGGGTGTGTGATTGCACACTCTGATTTTTAAATTAAATATACGTACTTCCGAGGGCGGATCCAGGATTTTTTTCTGGGGGGGGGGGGGGCACAAGGGGCGGACGGGCGAACAACAATTACTGTAAGGATTTTTTTTCTGCGAGGGGCACAAGGGGCGGACGGTCAAAAAATCAACAATTGCCGTAAGGATTTTTTCTGGGGGGGGGGCTCAAGGGGCGGACGCGCAAAACAATCAACAATTACTGTTAGAAATAATCTTGAAGTATCATACTTCAAGTTTATTTCTACAAGTTCAAGTATGTATCTATAGGAAGGTTGGCCTCCTCAAGAGTCTTCCTCCCCTCATCTCGGTTTGGTGCCAGCTCTCTCCAGTTTAGAAGCTCCAAAATAGATATATCTTTGAGGACGTTGTCGCTCCATCTTAATCTCGGCCTTCCCAGGCTCCTTCGCCCTATCGGTCTTGAGTTCAGCAGGGACTTGACATTCTCTCCACATGACCCAGCCACCGAAGTCTTTCCAGTTTTATAAATTTTGTGACGTTTAGCTCCTTAAACAAAGTATATAGCGCATTGTTGTAACGTCCTCGCCAAAATCCATTTTCTAATACTGGTCCGAAGATGTGCCTCAAAATTCTCCTTTCAAAAACGTCCAGTGCTCGCTCATTCCTCTTAGTTAGTACCCACGACGCCTCAGCTGCGTACGTGAGTACTGGTCTAATAAGTGTTTTTTTTTTATGGTAGGTAAAAGAAATATATTATTTAAAGTACCGAAATAATAACATTTAAGCAGAATAAAAATAATAAATTTCAATGGCGTAATAGTTACTAAGCTATTCAAAAATAATAAACATAACGCATTATAAATATCCACAAAATATGAAGATAATTACAAGCTCCGAATAATAAATTAAATTAACAGATAATTACCAAACTTTAGAAAACTGAAGAGATGGAAATTAAACTAAGAATATAAATATAGTAGAAATGTGTAAACATGTGTTTACACATTTCACAAGTAGGTGATAATAGGTTGTTAGGTACAGAGTTGGTTCTAAATTTTGTGAATAGCAATAATATACCCGGCGAAGTCATAAGAAATAGGTTGTGCATAATAAAAGGTGACAGAATACATATTAGCAAGAATACAATTTCGAATGATTTCAATTTTGCTGATAAAATAATTTTGGAAGATATTTTTCAAAATACCGTTTTATAATAATGTTATAAACGAAATAATAAGTCGAGCAAATAAGTAACATAAATTATTGTAAATAAAATATAAAGACATTTTGTGTTGAAGAGTTTTAATTTTCAATGTACATTTGTTACTTTTTAAGAGGGTGAGGGTGATGTGTTATGTGTTTTAAAGTGTGTAAAGGGTGTGGTAAATCAAATAAGTAAGATGTCGGTACATTACTTACAGGTTTATTAACTATTTAGAACTTACACATAATTCCTCTATTTTTAAATATTAACAATAATAATAATGTGAAGGGCGAACAAACACGATATGCAAGTGAGTCTTGACCAATAATCGATGGTTTTTTGCTGCGGCGCGGAGAGAGTTCTTGTGACTTGAAAATGAATTTGATTGGTTGCTAGGAGACCATTCGAATAGCCAGCCGAATACAATTCAGTGTCCTTTGTTCGACCTCCACAAGGGTATAACCAGAGAAAACCGGAAATATGTCATTTTTAATTGAAATTTTAGACGTATCGACTCTTTTCTACAAAAAAACATAAATTGATTTCGAAAGATTGTTCTTTTATCTAGTAAACACAAGTTTTAAATTGTGAGAAAAAATCTTTATTTTTTGTACAAAAAGGTTATACCATAGGTAGTTGGCAGATTTGTTAAATTTTCAAACGAAAAATCTTGTTTTACAAGACATATTTCACACCATGTAATAATTATACATTATTGTAAATCAAAACGATATCTAGTATATGCATATTCAAAATTTTAATTTTAGTTCAAATAAAATCAATTAAAAAAATATCGGAACACTTACGAGTATTTATGACGAAAATTTCTCTATTTTGTCTATCTACATTAATGTCCGACCGAAATTAGTTTTTACGGCCGAAACCGAAACCGAAACTGAGTTTCGGCTTCAGCCTCAGGTTCGGCCGAAACCAAAACCGAAACCGAAACTTCCATATAAGGTCATGTTTTCGTGAAAAAAATAGTCAATCTTAATCGATCAGCCTTTATTTTTAAATCATATATTCATCATTCAGTCTCTGATAATTGAACTAAAAATAAACATAACATAATTATCACTCTTTATTTCAAATAAATTATTTATGCTTTCTGAAATCGTAATCGTAAATCTCTTCGTAAATAATATTAAAAAAAAAATAGAAATAGTAGGCATTACCTATCTGAACATTATTAACAAATAACAAAATAAACGGTAGAAAACAAAATACTCTTTCATTTTAAGAACAAAATAATTTGGGAAACTTTATTGGATAACCTACACCTCTGCCGTAGGTCACCCTAAGTGGTTCGCTACGTTTGGTGATTTAGCAGGGGTGCCCGGTTCATGGGAAGAGATTTGTCTAGGTCTTGAAGGTGGATGACCAGTACACACTGAACCCCAGATTCCTACCCACCCTTTTCCCTTCCTAAAACTCTTCTCTCCTTCCTTTCCCTAAAAAAACCTTCCACACAGCATCCCCAAAGATGATATAGGCCCACAGGGAAATTATTTTCCTCATGGCCTATCATGAACTAAATCATTTCAATATAGAAATAAAACTTACCTATTTCGAAATAATGTTAAGTATAAACACCCCCAATTTCACAACAAATAAAGCAAACTACCGCAAAGTTCGCGGAGCGAACACAAACAAGTGAATCAAGTTCTGACACGATTATGAGCGCAGACGCAGCAAAATGACACTTCGTGGCTCGCAGTTCAGTGCATCGAACATGTCCGATCGCAGAACGAAACCTCCCAAATTCAGTTTCGGTTTCGGCCTTAGTTTCGGCTGGATGGCGGCCGAAACCGAAACTAAGCCGAAACTCGTTTTTTGGCCGAAACTAGGCCGAAACCGAAACCGAAACCGAAAGTTCGGTCGGACACTAATCTACATATTTACGGTCTTACAAATTAATATATTACAGATTTTTTTTACATTCTTATTTTGCCTGGACATTATTGAAAAATGATAAATATTTATGATCAAAAAATAATTACAAAAAGTACATAACTTTAATAGTTTTATCATCACGCCTTTCAGCATTTTTGGATGTACGTATAAATTAAAGCAAATTTGGAATGAAATAAAATCGATATTGAGTTATAATTTTAAAAAGCTGGTACGGAGAATAATTAATCTTTCTCATTGGAACCGCCCTGTACGATCGTAAGAACATCTTTCGCCGAAATGTATTTTCGGCCGCTGGCTAATTAAAGGCCCAAGAAATATAAAGACACATGGGTAACAATATATGAACCAACTGTATTGTCCTTATCTCTACATATTATAAATTAAAGTCGCCCGCGTCGTCTGTCTGTCTGTTCGCGATAAACTCGAAAACTACTGAACGGATTTTCATGCGGTTTCCACCAATAGATAGAGTGTTTTGTGAGGAAGGTTTAAGTATGTAATTTGTCAAGTATTTGTGTAAATTGGACTGTTAGAAGTGTCGGAAAAAGTCAAGCCGCCTGGTAGCTTTCGTCGAAAACGCTGCCTAATCCTTTTGGGATATAACAGAACAATGCATGGTGGGATATTCCTCTTTTATAGATCTACAAAAAAGTCCGTGAAGGCATATATCTATCTTTTACGGATAGCTTACTATACCCATTCTACCTTTAAAAAAATGGTAACCTACATTGCGGTAATTGAAAAGTTATTTAGACTGATACAGTATTAATCCTTATAACCTTAAATACGTTAGTTACCCCAAGCATTTCATGCACATTATTATAATCTTTCACAGCATCTCTACGTATTATAAATTAAAGTCCTCCGCGGCATCTGTCTGTCTCTTCGCGATAAACTCAAAAACGGCGGTGGTTATAAAGGTTGGATAACCATCCAGTAGATGACGTTGTGTTTTATTAGCCATAGCAACGCGTGGCCGGGTCAGCTAGTTATTATATAAATTGTCTTTCTTCTTCTTGTATGGTGTAAATAATTGTCTTTTTTACTATTTACACTCCAGTAACTTAGCACCTTTGTACTCGGAGGGGTCGACATATGAATTTCATTCAAATGTTGACTGTATTCTACAAAAAATAATGTTGATGCGTTCGCAAAGCGCATTCGAGGGAGATCGTTTGTGTTGGTATCGAAACAGGCCGCGAATAATAATAAAAATATCGGATTTCTATTGTTAGGTAGAAAAAATATGGATTATTTATAATCCAGTATTTGACTAGAAATGGCATAAATGAGGCGGTTATACGGAAATTTGATTAAAAATCATAAAAATCATCGGCTAAGGGGCACATCTTGGGCATGTTCAGCGAAAATTTGCCTTGTCTGTAGTAAGATGGTTATTTAATTTACTATTTTTGTTTTTTCACCCTAATTAAGAACTCTGTGCACGGTACTGCTCCCATTAGACAACTTTTGTGCGGCTGAAGGAAAGTAGGGAATGGTTGGAGAAAATGATATTACATGACTATTAAATATGATTTGTTGGTCCAGAGTAAGGACTAGATATGATACATAGTCGTTCGTAGCATTCCAAGTTACGAGAGCAACTATAACATGTCTGGTGCAACATTATTTCTGAATTAGAATAGTACTTGTTTCCAGCAAAGCGAACAGAAAGTAATTTACTAAACCTATAATAATTTGTTTGTCCGTCAAACATGAACAGTTTTGTCTCGTTCTATCAACACGAATAACAATTTAATCACCTGATTACCAGAGCACGATTATCTTACCACGACAGGCCAATAACAGAATTGATTTTACGACGAATGTGGGGAAGATGGCGCAGATTATAGCAAAATCGAAAACAAAATCGAGGCACAATCGCATAGGTAGTGCATGCATTATATCTGAATCATAGAATAAAGAAGAAAACTAGAAGGCCTTCCGTACAAATTTGAATGGAAACGAATGTTCCATTTAGCCCAATAGTGCTCTGTTCACTTATACTCGCCAGACATCGTACTTCTCCATCAAGATCACGAAACACGCCCAAAAGGCATTTCTTCTTCTCTTCTTTATTCTATCTGTATGATCTGGAAAGTGGTGTCAAGTGGTGGTGGAAACAATTTTAAAAAACCCAATCCATTTTAACCCTATACAACTCATTGGTCAGAAGCAAATTGGAATATGGTAGTGTTATCTGGAACCCACACTACTTAAAATATTTAAAAACTATTGAATCAAAAACTATTGAAAAATTCTGAGATTGTTATCATTTGAAATTGGACTAAATGTGGCACTATAGGTCAGCAGATTGGTTCGGTCTGCGGGCACATTTTAATGCTTTTCCGTGGTCAGCTGTCTGTTTTCGGATTTCGGATCCCTCAAGATGTGCCCAGGAAATTGCTAAAGTCATCACATCCGCGATGGATGGCATCCAATCTACTGTTAAGGAAACTGGTGTAGGCTCAAAGCCGTGGTTCAGTCGACAATGCGCTGAAGCAGTGCGACGAAAAAACGCGGCTTACCGAGCCTACAACACAACTAGAACATCCGAAGACAGAACAGCTTACAACAAAATGGCAAAGAAAAACCAAGAGAATCATAAATAGGTCAAAATTCGAGCACAACCAGCAGATCAGCAGAAAGCTGACTGCATGCCCGCATGGCAGCAGGCAATTCTGGTCGCTTGCGGGCTCAATAGGTCGCAATTTCTGCAAATCCAGTCTGCCACCTCTTACCAGACCTGACGGCTCACTAGCAAACACCGCCACCGAAAAGGCTAACTTACTAGGTAAAATGTTTGCGGATAACTCAACCCTCGATGACCAAGGTGCTATCCCGACGTCGGTCCTCACTGCGGTTTTCGTATGAAAAAGCTGAGGATCCGGCATTGGGAAGTACTCCATGTTTTTCGAGGGCTTGATGTTAATAAAGCTAGTGGGCCTGACGGAATACCTGCCCTAGTACTGCAGAGGTGCGCTGCAGAAATAGCTCCAATTTTGACGAAGCTTTTTAAAATGTCCCTGAAGACTGGCTCTGTGCCCTCTGGTTGGAAAAAAGCGGTTATCCATCCCATTCCAAAGAAGGGTGACCGCTCCAACCCGGCCAACTACCGCCCCATAGCGATCACATCAGTTCTGTCTAAGGTAATGGAACGTGTGATCAACGACAAACTGCTCACATACCTCGAGAAGAACAAAATTGTTAACGACCGTCAATACGGATTCCGGCGGAACCGCTCGTGCGGTGATCTTCTCGCGTATGTGACGCATATTTGGGGGCGATGCCTGGAACGTTTCGGTGAGACCCAAACGGTTGCACTGGACATCTCCAAGGCCTTTGACCGGGTTTGGCACCGAGGACTTGTCAACAAACTGCATTCTTACGGACTTCCCGCATCCTTGTGTACGTGGATTGTCGACTTCTTGAGGGAGAGGTCGATTCAGACGGTAGTCGATGGTTTCACCTCTTCCTCACACTCGATAAATGCTGGCGTCCCGCAGGGATCGGTTCTGTCTCCGACTTTGTTTTTGTTGCACATCAACGACCTTTTGTCATGTGTACCAATTCACTGTTATGCGGATGACAGTACAGTTCATGATAGCTTTTTGTTTGACAAGCCCCCAAAGGGCTCACAAACTCCAACAGCTCGTAGGGCTTTGAAGCAAAGAATGGACGGTTACCTCGAGAGTGTTTTCTCTTGGGGTAAAAATAATCTCGTTGAATTTAATGTTTCAAAGACCCAATTTTGTCTGATTACGTCTAAAAGGGATCGAAATGAAAATCTAGTCTCTTTCAACGGAAGCAATCTTCCGAACAGGCCCTCCATTGATATGCTTGGTGTAACCCTAAGTGACCAGCTCAGGTATGGGGGCTCCATCGAAGCCAGAGTAAAGTTAGCCTCCCAAAAGCTGGGCGTACTGTACAGGGCCCGCAGATACTTTAGTAGTACACAACTGCTAACCTTGTACAAATCACAAGTACGCCCCACGGTTGAATTTGGCAGCCATCTCTGGTCTGGAGCTCCAAAATACCTGAAAAATACCCTCGACTCTGTGCAGAAACGGGCGGTCCGTTTGATAGATTCTCCCATCTTAACAGACAGATTGCAATCTTTAGAGCACAGGCGTCGGGTGGGAATGCTTTCCTTGTTCTACCGGTATTACAATGCTCCGAGGAACTAGCATCATTGATCCCTTCGGCACCGGTGCATAGTTGGGAAACATGCCAAACGCGTGCCCAATATTTGTACACGGTTGACATTTGTCACATGAGAACGGGTCGTTTCTTCGACTCGTTCTTGTGTTCAACAGCTCGGCTGTGGAATGATTTGCCGGCCTCTGTGTTTCCTCCTTCCTACAACATGGGTCTCTTCAAGACCAATGTTCGTTCCTTCCTCTCCTCAAAAAGACCCTCCACACAGCATCTCAGATGACATAGGCCCTGAGGGAAATTATTTTCCTCAGGGCCTCCTGTGTGGAGTTAATGTAAAAAAAAAAAAATTCCTTACTCCAATCTTACGAGGAACGACTACAATATTTTAAGTTTACAACTCTGGAAAAAAGAAGAAAAGTTTCTGACTTAATGAGTCTATACAAAATCATTCATGATAAGCTTGAAACAACTCATTGTCTGAGCAATAATCTTATTAAGGTCCCCAATAGACGTAATTTAATGAGTCAGAATATATTTCATCTTGAATTATTTAAAAACAATATTGCATACTTCAATCCACTGTCTCGAATGTGTCGTCTGTATAATTCCATTGAATGTAACCATATGGACATCTATGCAAACAGTCTCGCTTACTTTAAAAAGCAAATTAACAATAGACTAACCTAACAAGTAATTGAGAATTGAAAATACTTATATTTGATCTTGAACTTGAATGTGAATGGCTGTTTCTTACTCTATTTGTACTTTACTTTTTTATTTTTTTGTTTTTTACATCGCATATCGATCTTTTTTTATCTTTATCATCTCTATATTTTATCATCACTATTTTTGTTATCTCTTTTCATACCTCTGTTTATATTTTGCTATTTCTAATTTCTGTTAACTTCTATGTACACATAGCGAAAAACAACTATTAAACTGTGCATTCTGTGAACATTTTTAAGTGGACTATTAACATCTACGCTTTTTACAATGCTAATCTAATGACTTTTTTATGTTAATACTCTGTAAATGTTCCAAAACAATAAAATAAATTGAAATTGTTGTTGTAATTGCATAATTTGATGGATAGTTCATACCTTGAAAATAAAATAAAATAATTTCTGTCAGGGGTGGCTATGCGTACCACTTGGCCGAACAGACGTTTTGGTTTAGAGCGGCACGTGTTGCCAAACAAAATTATCATTGAAGGTCACAAAAGACATAGGTAATAATGCTTCTTAAATTTAATGTAATACTTTCCGGGTTAAGGCAGAGAGTTTAGCTGCGCGGCCTTTATCGTACAAAACTTAACTTGGACATGTAAAATATAGGCGATTAGATAATTCCATTTTTCGTGATTTTTAAGGACAACTTATTATTTGGAATAAAAACCATCATTTGGGGCAAAAATCAAACTCCAAAATTGCAAAAATCTTTCCATTAAAAATATCTGTGTTTATATCTCCCCACTATCCCCGAATCTGATACCTTTTCATACGATGTGAAACTATCTCTTCGTACTTTGTTTGCCACCGTGGAATCATTCACCTTGGGTTAAGCGTCTGCATGAAAAACTGTATTTTTACATAGCCTAATAAGGAAAATGAAGGCACTGCTGATATGTGCTTTCCTGGCAGCCTTTGACCAAATTCACGCAATCTTTAGTAAGTTTACTTTTTCCTGTTCCTCTCAATATTTTGTTTAATAGGAAATCATTTCAATGCCCACGTAAAATCTTAAACTTTTACCATATTTTAAATTTAAACATTGTATCCCTATATCACATAGTGCCCCTGTATCCCTATATTACTAATCATGTAAAGCATCAGGGCGTTGAAAATGAATAAATACATAAATAAAATAAATATCAAATTACACCGTCGATTCACCGTTTGGCGTTAAGCCTTCTATCAAATTGTTGACACAACTCCCATCGTACCTGTACTTTTATTTCGTGACGTGTCGTGTGACTGCATAAGATACCCTTTCATATACAGGGTGTTAAGGGACGTACTTGACTTACTTTAACCAGTGATTCCTGACATTATTTGGAGTAAAAAATGTAAATGAAATTTTGGTCTCCGGTGACATTTTTGATGTTTTTTTTTTTTTTTTTTTTCTACAAAAACATAAAAAAATGGTAGTTGTTGAACAGTTGGAGGCGGGGTAAGGGGTTCGTAGGACACCCGGCTGAGTGACCAGTGACGACATGCGGAAGAATTTTTTTTTGTTTGATTTTGAAGAAAAAAATTTTGAAAAAAAAAAAAAAAGTCGTCAAAAAAAGTCACCGGAGACCAAAATTTCATTTACATTTTTTACTCCAAATAACGTCAGGAATCACTGGTTAAAGTAAGTCAAGTACGTCCCTTAACACCCTATATACGAGTATATTTGTAATTTGTTAATGGTTGATTTAATGATTTATTTTACGTATTATGGATATGTATTATGTATGTATTTCTTCCTAAGAAAACCTTTTTTCTCAAAATCTAGTAGGATTATATGTGTAACTTTTGTAATATATTCTTAAATTTTGTATAATATTCTTAACATTGTCAGCTATCCTGCAGATCAAAGGGTTATCTTTCTGAAGTGGATAATAGACTCTCTCTAACGGGATAAGCAAGTCTTGGAATCCCGAGTAATCTAAATGTCAAATGTTTCGTAATGCCGTTGGATTTTTTCTGCTTTCCGCCAATGGTAGTGCTAAGATTTAACCAGAAAGATTTAATCTGCACGATGCTTGTAATCGGTCGCTACGTTGCCATTTAACAACCGTGGGTGGTTTGGTATATTTATGAACCAACTCTTGCCCCGTCATAATATCAAGGTTATGGACATCGTTATCGACGAATCCGTACAGGAATATTATTAATTTGTCGAATAAAACTTCTTCTGAAAGGTTTTCACTTTGTGATGGCACTATTTATTTTATTACAAATTATTTTAGAATTTGAAATTAAAACACTTTTGTACTTTCTTCCACTTATTTATTTTTACCACGACCGGTTTCATCCTATTGCGGACATAGGATATAGGATGAAACCGGTCCGGTAAAAATAAATAAGTGGAAGAAAGTACAAAAGTGTTTTAATTTTAAATTCCAATACAATGGAATTCCACCACGAATTAACAGTTCAAAAACTAGACTCATAAATTATTTTATTATTGGTTCTCTTGGCATTGCTTTGTAAATACGATATATTCTTTGTTTCATATTATTTTATCAATATTTTGTAAGGACTCGTCAGGAGCACGATAGGATTATTTTAATTTTATTATAGGTAAGCGCACTTATTTTTATTATATTAAATATCACTATGTGCTATGTTACACGTGACACTCTGATGTGTTTTATAAAATACTTATCAGCCGTCGTGAAATAGTGCATGTTTATTGTAATGTATCTAAAAGCTTCCGGCTGTAGACATAGATGGCAGTACTAAGAACTATCTTTAGACTCCGCTAGATGGCAGGTAGCTTAGTACCAGTGATAAACAACAGATGGTCCAGCAACTCAGGGAGAGTTTTAGAAGAGAATATTAGAACTCTCACATAAGATTCCATTTAGCCAGATCGTGGTCAATATTGTAATACGCGAAGTATTAAATAAATGCAGATAATCATCAAGAATCTATTATTCCCAAAAGTAATCTCCTTCCAAGGTGTGTTGGAGAATCTATTAGTGTGAAGTAAAACCAAAGAACACCACGTCTAACGTCTGCCCGGGATAACCAGTGCCTAATGAAGTTATAAAGTTATATCTCTAAGACTAAAATACGCTTATATTTTGCCCTTTTCCAATACTTAGCAACATACGGTATTGTAGATCTGGGTGGTTGTGCTGAATCCATTATCAATCCAATTATTACGGTTCAAAAATTAATTTTCAGAATTATATTTAAATGCCAACCTACACATCCCTCGAAAGAACTCTTTGCTAAGATCAGGGTCTCAGATATTCGACGGTTATTTGCTAAGATAAGTACTAAAAAAAAGCATTTTTATTAATTTTTGTGCGAGTATCACTTAAGGGTCCCAACGTCTTTCACCAGGGCAATACTGAAAGTTTCCGAAGTATAAATACCGCAAACACGCTGTTATATATTATTTTTTATTAATGAATTTTGAAAAACCACAAATATTTTAATAAAATTTACTTGCGCACGCCTGGATTTGAAGCAAAGGATCGTAAGCACTCAACCACGGACGCTGCCAAATCAATATTTTTGTTATTTCGGTTTATCTATGTTTTCAGTGAAGTGCAAGAAAAATGAAGTGTACAGTGAGTGCGGCAACCACGCTTGCCAGAACACCTGCGCCGAGCCCATGAAGATATCCTACTGCGACTATGTGTCTGGTTGCTACTCGGGTTGCGTGTGCGCAGAGGGGTACCTCAGGGATGACAAGGGGTTCTGCATCCCTAAGGAGGATTGTCGTATGTATTTAAAAAAAAAAAAACACTTTAAATTTTTGGTTTGTTTTTTATGGCGAGCTGTTTTACTGCGAAATGTATTATTTGTACATGGAGCAAATTTTAATGCAGGATTGCTCAAAATTCTTCTAAAAAGCCATGTCTTTAATCAATATCAATATATATTACAAAAGAAAGTCCAAAAAAACGTGCGGAACGCAAAAACTCAGAAACGAGTGCCGGTACGATCAAGAGAGTTATATGGTATGGTAGATCTCTATCCCCCCTAGGGAATAAGGGTATTTGTTTTTACCTAAAGGGCTTGGTTTTGAAGATATAAGGGCTGAAAGTTATAAGAAGACTCTAGAAATTTCAAGAAGAGTCTAGAAGATTCCGGAAACTTCTAGAAAATTCGATAAAACTCTGGAATGTTCTGGAAGAAGTGGAGGAGTAAGTCAGCGATTCTAGAAGGTTCCGGAAAGTTCAAGAAGGTTCGATAAAGCTGTAGAAAGTTCTGAAAGGAGTGGAGGAGTGTGTCGGTGTTTCTACACGGAAAATTCTAGAAGGTTCGATAAAGCTGAAAAAAAATGAAAGGAGTGGAGGAGTGTGTCGGTGTGTCTAGAAGGTTCCGGAAAATTCTAGAAGATTCCAAAAAGCTGTAGGAAGTTCTAGAAGGTTCGATACAGCTGTACAAAGTTCTGGAAGGAGTGGCGGAGTAAGTCGGTGAGTCTAGAAGGTTGTGGAAAGTTCTAGAAGGTTCGATAAACCTGTAGAAAGTTCTGAAAGGTGTAGCGTAGTATGTCGGTGAGTCTAGAAGGATCTGATGGTCCACAAATGTTTTATAAAATTGTGGATGGAGAAAGTTCTAGAAGTTTTCAGAAATAATTGGCGGTAAATCTAGAAGATTTCGAAAGTTCTAGAAGGTTCGATAGAGCTATACAAAGTTCTGAAAGGAGTGGCGGAGTATGTCGATGAGTCTAGAATATTCCGAAAAGTTCTATAAGGTTCAATAAAGCTGTAGAAAGTTCTGGAAGGAGGGACGGAGCATGTCGGTGAGTCTAGAAGGTTCCGGAAAGTTCTATAAGTTTCGATAAAGCTGTAGAAAGTTCTGAAAGGAGTGGTGGAGCATGTCGGCGGGTCTAGAAGATTCCGGAAAGTTCTATAAGGTTCGATAAAGCTGTAGAAAATTTTGGAAGGAGTGGAGTATGTTGGTGAATCGGGAAGGTTTTGAAAAGTTCTAGAAGGTTCGATAAAGCTGTACAAAGTTCTGAAAGTAGTGGCGGAGTATGTCGATGAGTCTAGAATATTCCGAAAAGTTCTAGAAGGTTCGAAAAAGCAGATTAAAATTCTGGAAGGAGTGGCGGAGTACGTAGGTGAGTCTAGAATCTAGAAGGATGCGGAAAGTTCTATAAGGTTCTATAAAGCTGTAGAAGGTTCCTGAAAGTTCTAGAAGGCTTGATTAAGCTCTAGAAAGAAAGTATGTCGATGAGTTTAGATGATTCCGGAAAGTTCTATAAGGTTCGATAAAGCTGTAGAAAGTTCAGCAAGGAGTAGGGGAGTTGTCGGTGAGTCTATGAGGTTACGAAAAGTTCTAGAAGGCTTGATTAAGCTCTAGAAAGTTCTGGAAGGAGCGATGGAGTGTGTTGGTGAGTCTAGAAGGTTCTAGATAGTTCTGGAATGCTCTAGGATGTTTTGGAAGGAGAAAGTTGTAGAAGCTTTCAAAAATGAGTGGCGGAGAGTGTCGGTGAGTCTAGAAGGCTCCGGAAAGTTCTAGAAGTTTGTATAATCTTAATTTTCAATATAAATTGTTAAAAAAGTGTACAACGTGCATGCCGCTAAAATTTAAAGACAAGTCTCGGTACGATATCGGGAGTTATATTGTGTGGTAGCTCTCCCTACCCATGAAGAAAGTTCCCGTTTTTACCTGAATGGCGTGCTTTGAAAAATATAAGGGCTGGAAGGTTCGCCCCCTTCAAATTTCTAGAACAGGTGAAAACATTTCAGAGTATTCTTGAGCATTCCACCACATTCCAGAACATCCCGAAACATTCTGGAATGTTGTGGAATGTTCGGGAATATGATGGATAATCCCCGATCATTATTCTGGAACATTTGAAGTCTTTTTTGTATGGGGCTACCCATATAAGGTATATAAAGCAAGATCCGTCGTGGATTAGAACGTCAATTCAATCTCACATCAAATCCCTGAGCGAAGCCGGACACCCCAGTCAGAGTATTAGAGAGCATTCCAGAACATTCTGGAAAATTGTGGAATGTTCGGGAATAGGGAATCGGGAACATTAATGTGAAACTTTCCAGAACACTCTCGAATGTTATCCCGAGAAAAGTCGGGTAACCCAGCTAGTTTCTTAATAAATTGTTGTCATCTTGGGGAGCTTGTGTTTAGGGTCCTTTATGGAAATTAAGGAGTTTGGAAATTAAGGTTTTAGGATGGAAAACATTACGAGGGGTGGGTAGAAATCTGGGAGTGTGTGTCCAGGAGTGACGTATGAATCCATCCCTTGAACTGCTGTGCATGGTGATGAGTCGAGTGAGTCCGGCTGAAGATGTGAGAGGAACTTCCTCAACTGGATTGTCCTAAATCGGCCCGCCAACAATAAACCTCTCCTCATTAAGAGCGTTTAACCAGCCAGCGGACGAAAATCCACATTTCGTTGAAAGTTGTTCTTACGGTCGTGCAGGGCGGTTACAATGAGAAACATTAATTATTCTCCGTACCAGCTTTTTAAAATTATAACTCAATATCGAATTTATTTCAATCCCAATTAGCTTTTATTTATACTTTCATCCAAAAATGCTGAAAGGCATGATGATAAAACTATTAAAATAATATACTTTTTGTAGTTATTTTTTTATTATAAGTATTTATCATTTTTCAATAATGTCTTAATTTAACAAGAATGTTGATAAAATCTGAAATATATTAGTTTGTAAGTGCGCAAATAAATACACAAATAGACCAATTTTCGTCAAGAAACATATGTACGTACATATTTTTTAATGATTTTATTGAAACTAAAATTAAAATTCTAAAACATGCGTTTGCTAGATAATGTATTCATTTAGGGGAAGGGGGGGCAAAGTGGAAAACTTAACTTCAGTGTACAGATTAATTAAGAAAATGTATTTTTTTTTTTAGTTTTTAAAAGTTTAGTAAAACAAGAAACTTACATATATTTGCTAATTGAAAAAAAAACAATACTTAAAAAGAACAGTTCTGGTAATGGAGACCCAGTTTTGAAAACTTTACTTTTTTCCACTTTGCCCGCATAGCAGGGCAAAGTGGAAACGTGGAAAGGGTAAAGTGGAAACATATAATATAGAACAATAAAATACAGAATACGACAGCATGATTCCTCTAATGGAATTGGCAATTAAAGCAGGTAAATTTTCCACCATTGTCAATATCGACACACAGTTCGTGTGCCCATTCTTGACAGACATTACATTGAATCCATTCTTCAGTTGGAGGATCAATGTAAATTTCTTTGCAAAACATGCAAAGTGTAAAATGTTGTTGTTTTGATGTGCCAGGCTGAGGTTGAAAATTAATTTTCTCTGTAACTTTGTTTCTCTTCGAGAAAATGGTTTCTCATTTTACTTGCAGATTTTTTGTTTTTTTGAAATTTTCTTTTTCTGTTCCATTTTCTCAATTTTTTCTTTTGTATTTTTTACTTTCTGCTCTCTTTCCTTGATAATTTAAATTTTTTGGCTACTTTTTCTTCCAATTGATTTTTGTTATATTAGAGTAAAACTGGACAACTCACGAGCGCGGGCAAAGTGGAAAGGTTTCCATTTTGCCCTCACATACAACTTTCCACTTTGCCCAAATGGTGTGAAAGGAACAAAAAAAATATGTATGGAAAATCGTATAAAAATATCACAGACGTATGCAAATAATGTTGGACAATACTTATATGCAATGCAATAATAAATAGCATATAACTAAATCCTCACCTTTCAATTAAATATCAATCTTTGAAGTTTGAATGTTTTCGTAAGGAATCTGCACAAATCACTCAACTTACATGTGCACCGCGCTAGATCGCCGCAGCCGTGCTAAATTTCATCAGCGGCACAAGGGCGACATGCGACTTGCGGTAAGTGAGCGCAACGGGGGGGGGAAGTCGCTATTTTTTGTTTTATGTGAACTTTCCACTTTGCCCGCCCCTTCCACTTTGCCCCCCTTTACCCTACTTTACTGCGTGATTATATTGTTTGAAATGGGTGTGGTATAATACAAAATCTTTTTTGAAAATTTAACAAATCTGCCAACGACCTATGGAATAACCATATTATACTAAAAATTTAAAAAAAATCTCAAAATTTATTACATGCGAATGCTAGATAAAAGAACAATCTTTTGAAATCCATTTATATTTTTTTGTGGAAAAGAGTCAATACGTCTAATATCTGATTTGAAAATGACATATTTCTGGTTTTCTCTGGTAATGCCCTCTTAACCCCATACAACATCTACTAAGTACATAACATAGTTGATCACTTAAAATGACTTATGGCAGAGGTGTTGATGGGGACACTCATAACAATCTCCCAAAAGGGGTACAATAAATTTTACAGAATAAGTCTTAAAATAATAAGGGCCTAATTAGCGTTTCAAATAAAACGGCCTTAATCATCATCATCATCATCATTACATAGTATAAAATTAAGTTGCTCAAAATGTATGTGCGCATAGATCTTTTAAACTACGCAACGGATTTCCATGCGGTTTTCACCAATAGATAGAGTGATTCAAGAGGAAGGTTTATATGTATAGAACATGCTTATTATAGTAGAGAAAAGCCTTCGTTAGCCACAGCAACGTGTGGCCGGGTCTGCTAGTAATGTATAAAAACATGATACATTAGAAAGAACGTCAAGATGAATTTAAATATTATAAATAATCAAAAATATTTTTAATGACCCGTTATTAAACTTGTTCCCTTTGTAAATTATTATCCCCTCCCCCTTATTATTGTTATTTAGTTATCAAAGTACCTACCACTAATGCCATCTATGTCTATGTTTCCAAGATCAATAAATATCAGTTCTCGCTGTCTCCTGAATAAAACAACGTGTTTCATTTAATAGGTTATGGGCCCAGAAGATTCCCAAGCGTTTTTTAAATAATCAGTCACGATAATTTAAATGGTATTTGTGTTAAAAATTCATTTCTTATTGTCGCGGATGTATTTGTTCGTATTGAGAATAGAGCAAGAAGTTATTGCGAATGCAAACTCGTAATTAGTGTCGGGACATTTTTAACGAAAATGGCGGCGACATCATATCTCACAAGTATACCCAAGTTGGTTGGACGACAAAACTACGATGAATGGGCATATGCCGTTGAAAATCTACTTATATTGGAAGGCATGGAGAAGTGTATCAAGGCCGAAGAAACTGTTGCCGTTGGAGATGATGCAAAAACAAAAGCGAAGATAGTCCTCACTATAGATCCGTCACTGTATGTACACATCAAGCAAGCTACATCTACTACAGACTTATGGAAAAAGCTAAAGCAAATGTTCGATGATAATGGTTTTTCAAGACGCATTTCCTTATTAAGGATTTTGATATCGATTCGTCTTGAAACTTTTGACTCGATGCAGAGTTACGTCACGCAAATTATTGAAACTGGCCAGAAATTATCCGGAACCGGATTTAATGTGAACAATGAATAGATAGGCTGTTTAATGCTAGCTGGTCTACCAGAAAAATTCTACAAGCAATATCAAGCAATTTTGTTTTTATTGCATCTGCAGTAATTATTATTCTACCCCATGATATTTGCAATCGAGCATAGTGGAATAATAATGACTGCAGATGCAATAAAAACAAAATTGCTTGATATGGCAGGAAATGACACGGAGTCAGTTGGGCCATTTTCCGCCAGAGTGCGCCCGCGCCGCAATGTTGACGGAAATACATCGAAGGTCAAAACCGTAATGAAATCTGTCAGATGGTATAGATGTAAAAAAGAAGGGCATTTTAAAAATCAATGTCCTGTTGGGCAATCAGAGCGAATGAAGAAGTCAAATGCATTTTCTGTTGTGTTTTTGAACGGAAATTACAACAAAATGGATTGGTTTATAGACTCGGGCGCTTGTTTTCACATGTCACAGAATGTAAACATTATGTGTAATGCGTCGAATCGGACGAGTATGAAGGAAATAATTGCAGCTAATAGAAGTGCTTTGCCTGTTTTATGCTCGGGAGAAGCTAAAATTATTATTTTAACCCCGAAATGTAAATATGAAGTTATATTAAAAGATATTTTATGTGTGCCAAACCTTACGACAAACTTGATATCTGTCAGTCAGTTAATCATAAATGGAAATAAAGTGGACTTCAAAAGAAAATGCTGCTATGTTTATAATAAACAGAACGAGTTAGTTGCTATAGCAGATTTGATAGATGGTGTTTATAAACTAAGGATGGAATACAAGTTAAAAGTTCCTGAAAGAATAATGTCTAATTTAGCGGTTTAAGGCAACACTTGGCTTCGCAGATTGGGTCATGTCAATAGTAATTATCTGAATAAAATGACCAGTGCTGTAGAAGGAATGAATCTTCGAGAAAAGTTAATCTTGGCAAGACATCGTGTACAGTTTGTTGCGAGGGAAAACAGTGTCGTCTTCCATTTTCAAAAACTGGTACAAGAAGCAAAGAATTACTTCATTTAGTTCATACTGACGTTTGCGGACCTATGGAGCATGGATCGCTTGCAGGTTCAAGATTCTTCATACTCTTCGTTGATGACTATAGTCGTATGACATTTGTATATTTTATCAAACACAAAAATGAAGCACTTAGATGTTTTGCAGAATTTAAAGCAAAAGTTGAAAAACAAACAAATAAGAAAATAAAGATATTGAGAAGCGATAATGGTGGTGTACTGCAACAAAAAGTTTGATTCATATCTCAAGAAGGAAGGTATCACGCACCAAAAAAGTAACCCATATACCTCAGAGCAGAATGGCTTGTCAGAACGTTATAATCGAACGATTGTCGAGAAGGCTAGATGCCTATTGTTTGATGCGCATTTGGGTAAATAATTCTGGGCTGAGGCGACAAATACAGCGGTTTATTTACAAAATCGTACTGTACTTCCTAGTTATTATTGTTGCCTTCATATGGCGCTGCGCTTTTCAAACTCGGTCCGCTATTTAACTAAAAATAAATCGTTCTTAGTGTAAATATGTATTAAAACAACATTTTGATAGGTTATAAATACACACATAGATTTAATTAGTAATATTAATTAGTGATATAGTGCGTAATTACGATGTCAGACGTTGTTTAGTGAATTTTTAACAAAAAGTTTGCCTACGTACAAAGTAAATTCTCACCGTTTGATAATAATGACATCACACGGTAATTATTCGAGCGATTCTGAGGATGAAGAGGATTCTAATCTAGAGAAATTGAAATATTTGAGTCCTCAAGAATTGAAAATTATGGCTGCGCAAACAAAACGCCGAAACAAAAAAATGCGAGAAATGATGCAAAAACTGAAAGAATATGATCTACAATTAATTTTATTGGAACAGAAAAGTATACTTTCAGTGGATGATCAGGCAATTCTTAATGGAATAAAGAAATATAAGAAAAAATTACTTAAATTAATTACAGAAATGACTGGGTCCATATCCCCTTTGGCTCTTCCTGAAACACTTGTCAATCCAATTCCCTCGAGTGTTACCTCTCTACATGATAGTGATTCTGAGGACGAAATTTTACCAGCCCCTGGTACTTCTGCTACAGTGATCACAATCGAACAGTCGCCTAACCACGACAATAGAAAGAGGACGAGGTTCAGCGACTCACCACATGCGGAGCAAATTCGGATTGTCTCCTCTCTTGAACGATGTATGCAAATAGTAAAAATCGTGAACGACGGCACCAACAAAATGAAAAAATCAGACAAGTCAGAAATTAGGAAGATCGTGGACTCTTTGATGTCTGATTTCACCTCGCTCGCTTTAGACTTGAATAGTGTAAAATCTCGAAGTGCCACTATTGATGAAATGATGAATGCACAGGCTGAAATGTCTAATAAAGTTGACAAAATTATAGCTGCACAGGCATCTATACCGGGTGTAATGGATTCCGGTGTGACATCACAACCAGTGAGATCGTACGCTGGAATTGTGGCTGGAGACCGATCCGCTAAATTGGTTTATGGTGGAGTTGAGCGACCGGTAGTTCCTTTACAGCCCACTGTACTCCTGTACCCCAGTATTCCGGAAGGTAAAACTTTCGATGAAACTAAGAAGATCATCACATCCGTTCTGAACCCAGCTACTGATAGCTTTCAGATTGTCCGTTCGAGAAAAATAAAAGGTGCAGGAATTCTCCTGCAGACATCTAATACTGTTGGTTTGGATAATATTAAAAAGAACACTGAAAAATTAAGTGCTTCTGGCATCAAGGTAGTACAGCCTCTTGGCAGACTACCTAAAATTGTATTATATGATGTTCCCAGCTGCGATATTTCCGGTGACCCCGAACTTTTCAAAGAAATTTTTGTTAATAATATTGAGGGTAAATCTATAATTACAAGGGAGGATCATTTGAGAACGATGCGGCGCGTTTCACTCTTTGGGAAACGTGGCCAACCTCCTTCCTATGAATATGGTGGTTACCGTTCATCCTGAGGTTAGGAAGATTCTAGTGGATAGCGGTCATTGCTTTCTTGGGTGGAACGCCTGTCGCGTTCGAAATTTTATTGGAGCCATCAGATGTTTCAAGTGTCACCTGTATGGCCATGTAAGCAAGACTTGCATTCAGGAAGTAATTACGTGTCGTCATTGTGCCGAAAGTGGTCACGATTATGAGGATTGCCCCAAAAAGGCAGAGGCCGCTGTCTGTGCTACTTGCAGACGTTTTTAAAAAAAAAAATGATCACCCCACGGGTGATAGAAACTGTCCCGCACAGCAAGCCGCTATTGATATACAAGTCAGGATGACCGATTATGGTCGTCCTTGATCCTCCTTTCAAGTTTAGGTATGTTATATATTTCTTTTTTATTGTTTCTTATTGTGATCTTTCTGTGTATCACTTTTTTTATTTAAATTTAAAATTTGTGTGAAAAGAAATTTTTAGTTTTTTTTCTTCTTATTTTGTCTTTTATTGTGATATCGCTGTGTATCATTCTAGTTATGTGATTTTGGTTGAGCAAAGTTCCTAGAACTTTATATATTTTGTATTGTCTACTCCACTTCAGTCTCTGTATCTTTCAGGTGACTTTACTTGTAATCTTAATATTTTTACTGTTATTATTTTTCTATTGTTTTGAGTGATGTCATTGTTTTTTCTTATATTTTTCTGTAAAGTTTTATAAAATAATATTAATCATATTCTCTGTATGTATCTCATGTTATGTTCATCATTCATTACACTAACCCATCACAAGATGAAAATATAAACGTTATAGCTGGAGATTTTAATATAAATGTTAAAGCAAATGCAGACATATACACAAAAAAACTGAAATCTATTATACAAGCTGCAGGGATGAAACAATTAGTCAAAGATTTTACACGAATTACAAATATCTCAAAAACGACGATTGATCTGGTAATCTCAAATAAATTCAACTTAAATATTAATGTACTAGATAATCCTAAAATTACCGACCATAACATCATTCAAATTCTAATAAATGACAGAGAAAAATGCAACTCCAGTAACGAAACACAAATAACAACATTTAAAAATTACAAAAAATACAATAAGGAAATTTTCATTCAATCCTTAGAGACTATTAATTGGAATGGAATAAATCAAATGGAATATAACCAAAAAGCTGACCAGATAGAAGATACATAAAAGAAACAATAATAAATGGTACACAAGCGAACTACGTACAATGCAGCACGATAGAGATGCATTTTACAAAAGAGCATGCCTTACTAATAGTATTACGGATTGGGATAACTACAAAAAAGCGAGAAACAAATACTCCAAAGACATAAAAAGAACGCATAATAAGTACATAAAAAATAAAATAAACTCAGAAGAAGGGGATCCCAAAAAAATTTGGAAAAGCATAAAAGAATTACTACATGGCGAAAACAAAGACGACATAAAAATTGTAAACTTTCCAAAAGAGATAAACGAAGAAAACATGGCTAATAACTTTAATAAATATTTTATTGAAAGTATCATTCAAATTAACAAATTAATACCCAACATTGCTGTTAATCCCACAAGTGATAATATCGACCAAAACAAAGAATCATTGGTCTTCAGAAAAATAAATGCAGAATATTTATTTAACATTTTAAACAAAATAAAATCAAAGAATAGTTCTGATGGATTAACTATTAGTAAAATAAGAGATGCTTTTCCAGTAATTGGATCTACTCTATTAAATATTATCAATGAGACGATTGAAGAAGGAAAATTTCCACAGTCATGGAAACTATCTACTATTATACCGGTTCCAAAGGTTAAAAATACCAGAAAATGTGAAGAATTTCGACCAATCATGAGCAAAATATGAGCAGATTCTTGAAGTTATAATAAAAGAACAAATTTTGCAATATCTAGATAAACACGATATTTTATACCAAGAGCAATCAGGGTTCAGATCTAATAACTCATGTGAAACAGCATTAAACGTAATTGTCGAAGAATGGAAGGAAGGAATGAATAATAATAAATTTATCTTAGCAATATTTTTGGATTTTCAAAGGGCATTCAAAACTATAGATCGAGACATACTAATAAGAAAGCTTAAAGAAATTGGTTTCTCATCTGTAGCCATTAAATTAATACAAGAGTATTTGAGAGACAGAAAGCAGGTAACAAAAATAAATAATCAATTTTCAAAACCAATGGAAAATAAGTAAGGAGTACCACAGGGATCGGTCCTTGGACCTCTATTGTTCATACTCTATATTAATGACATGGTGAAAATATTTTCAAAATGCAAAGTACGACTATTTGCCGATGATACACTAATATACCTAATTGGAGATAACTATGAAGAACTAATACACATTTTAAATAATGAATTAAATGATGTATCAAGATGGCTAAAAATAAATAAGCTTAAATTAAATACAAAAAAAACAAAATGTATGGTGATTGAATACAAGAAGACATCCAGTGAAAGCAAAATTAAAATTGATGGTGAAATTATTGAAAATGTTACTGAAATGAAATACTTAGGAGTTATATTAGATTCGAAACTAAACTTCAATAGACATGCTGAATACACCCAAAAGAAAATTGGCAAAAAGATATCTTTTTTTGGAAGAATTCGGCCAAAAATTTCTAGAAAAACAGCAATCACCATATACAATTCAATTATTGCTCCACACTTCAACTACTGCTCAAGTATACTTTTCCTATGTAACGAAAGAGAACAAAATAAGTTACAAATTCTCCAAAACAGGGCAATGAGAATAATTCTTCGACGAAACAGATTTTCAAAAATTATTAAAATGTTAAAGGAACTAAATTGGTTGACCGTGAAACAGATGCTGACCTTGAACACGATGGTATTTATTCACAAAATATTGAACAACACGTTACCAAAATACTTCTCAAATAAAATTTTATACAATAAAGACATTCACAGATATAACACAAGGACGTGCAAGGAAATTAGGCTACAAAAAAAGGACAAAGCGAATACGCAGAACAGTCTACTGTACAAGGGAATGAAGTTGTATAACACACTACCAGAAACTTTAAAGTCCACACCAATTGCAAAGTTCAAGATGTATTGTAGGAGCTACATAAAACTTGAAAAAATATAGTGAATATGAAATATTATTATCAATTAGAAATTTGTAAACTTAAATGTACAAATTACTAAAATAAAATTATTATTATTATTATTATTTTCAGACTAACTCCTGTTTTACAGGGACATTTGAGGATTTAGCTTCGTGCATCATAAGTAGCTTCGTTTATTAAAAAAAATTAGAGTCCTTGTGAGAGCCCTGAAGGAGTAACCATCTGTTACTTATACCAGGGCGGGAAAGCCGTTGGATTACCTCAAGTGTACTTCCTAGTTTTAACGAAAAAACTCCATAAGCGTCCGAAATGGGACAAAAAGTCTGAACAGCACATACTTGTGGGCTATCCAGATGACATCAAAGGTTACCGAATATACAACCCTAGAACTAAATATATCACAACTAGTAGAAATATCATTATCATGGAAGGTGAAAACAACCCAGAGGTTAATATACCTCTCACTGAGAGTGAAGAAAACTCATGTCCAGTGGGGGGACACTAGTTGCAAAGATACGTCACGTTCAGAAGATATAACCTTAGATGAGGATACATTAGTCGAAGATGCATCAGATGATACTTACACTCCTGATACTTACACTAGTGATTTTGAAGATGTTGATGATTCACCTGAGCAGCCTGTTAGATCCAACAGAATCGTTTGGAAGCCAGAGCGGTATGGGATGACGAATATGTGCATTCCTGAGGGTGTGTTTGATGATGCTAATGGACTGTCTTTGGAAGAAGCATTACAGGGAAATGAAAAAAAGCAGTGGTTAAGTGCAGTAAAAGAAGAACTTCAGTGTTTTAAAGAAAATAATGCATGGGAGTTCGGTGATATGCCAAAGGACGGTAAAACTATAGTGAAGTGCAAATGGGTGTTACGAAAAAAAATTGATAATAGTAATAATGTTCGATACCGTGCACGTTTAGTAGCCAAGGTTTACATGCAGAAGAAAAATTTGGACTATTCAGACACTTTCTCGCCGGTTGTTAGGCACTCAACTTTGAGATTGTTATTCACATTATCTGTAAAACTTGCATTAGATGTTACACATCTAGATGCTACTACTGCATTCTTGAACGGGGACCTCGAGGAAACAATTTATATGGAATTACCAGAATGTTTATTAGATTCTCAAAAAGACAATAATAAAGTACTTAAATTGAATCGAGCTATTTACTGTCTTAAGAAATCCTCAAGGGCCCGGTACAAAAAGGTCGATGAATGTCTTGTTGGTATTGGTTATAAACGTAGTAGGTACGTTAGAACCATGTTTATACACAAAAAATAAGAATGATAAAAAGACAATAGTTACTTTGTATGTGGATGATTTTTTTTTATATTTTCTAATGATAATGTAGAATGTAATAATTTGAAAAAGGTATTGGCTTCACAATTTAAGTTAAAAGATTTGGGTCAGGTCAAAAATTGTTTAGGTATGAGTGTTAATATTGATATAATTAATGGTACAGTTACTCTAAGCCAGGAGAATTATGTTGATCAGTTGCTAAATTGATTTAACAGGCAGATTGTAAAGTAGCAGATACACCTTTAGAGGCTAAATTGAATATTAACAAAGAAAATAAAAATCCTGGCAGTCAAATTCCTTATCAACAGCTTATTGGTGGACTTATGAATTTAGGAGTATTAACCAGACCTGATATAGCCTTTACAGTAAGTTTTCTGAGTCAATTTAACAATTGCTATAACCAGGAAACTTGGTTATACGCTAAACGTATTTTAAGATATCTCAAAAAAACAAAAAAAACAGTGGTAAAACCATGTATGATCGTGTTAGAAATGTGGATATCCGCAAAGAATGTAAGGCTGATGTAAGTATAATGAGCAAAATTAAGAAAGGGACCCTCAGATGATTTGGGCACATAGAGCGAATGAGCGAAAAAAGTAGTGTAAAAAGAATATATGATGCAAATGTGAATGGTAGAAGAAGTCGGGGACGCCCGAGAAAGACATGGCACGATCAAGTGAATCAGATACTTGAGACGGGCCATGTCAAAAGTCAGAATAATAGAAGAGTATGTATGAGACGATGTATGAATGTGAGTGAGGCAAAGAGTGTGTGCCAAGACCGAGTTGTTTGGCGGTCCGTCCTCTCTGCCTACCCCTGCGGGGAAACGGCGTGATGGTTAGTTAGTTCAAAAAAACAAAGCATTTTGGATTAAAATATAGTCAATGTGGTAATTCAAAATTAGAGGGATTTGTTGAGTCAGATTGGGGAAATAACATCATAGATCGCAAGTCCTATACAGGTTTGTGTTATATTTTAGCTGGATGTGTTATTTCTTGGGAGGCTAAGAAACAAAAAACAGTTGCTCTTTCGAGCACTGAATCTGAATACATTGGTGTAGCCGAAGCTTGTAGGGAAGCTATTTATTTAAATAATTTGTTAAAAGAAATAAAAACCAATACACCATAATACATACATACATAATACACCATATCCTTATTTAATGATAATCAGGGTGCACTTAAGTTGTCTTCAAATAATAGCTATAATAAAAGAACTAAGCATATTGACATACGACACCACTTTTGTAAAGAATGTATTAATGATAAAATTGTAGAACTGAAATACTTGGAAACAGCTGAAATGCCAGCAGATATATTTACAAAAGGTTTGACAAATACCAAGCATTATTATTTTATGCAGTTGTTGGGTATGCAGGATGTAAAGAATTAACATGTTTATATTATATACCTCTGTTGTAATATGGGTATTATGTACGTTATTTTGATGAGTGGGGTGGTTATTTAGTTATCAAAGTACCTACCACTAATGCCATCTATGTCTATGTTTCCAAGCTCAATAAATATCAGTTCTCGCTGTCTCCTGAATAAAACAACGTGTTTCATTTAATTATTATCCCCTTATTATCCCCTCCCCCTTCCCACTCCCGCCTATCCATTGATTTTAAGAATATGTCTATTGTTAGGTAAAGGTTATTTTTAAGTAAACCCTGATGAAGTTAGAATTTTCTACGAAACATTTGATTACGTTGATTTTTTAAACAATAAACGTGGTTAAAACATAGTATTCTATTAATTTTGGAATAAACATATGCCATTAATAACGTCGCTCTTTTATAGCACCGGTTCCAGCTTGTAAAAATCCATGCCCAGAGAATCAAGTATATTCGGAATGTGGCAACAACGGCTGCCAGAACACTTGTGAAGATCCCACTTTATCCTACCACTGCAATGGTCCCTGCATCGCGGGCTGCGTTTGCAAGGATGACTTCCTGAAGACGTCCAATGGAGAGTGCGTCCCTCCATACATGTGTGGTAAGTACAAATATAGTCCTTACCTAGTTAAATACCTTTAAGGCGCCGCATCCGCGCTCAAAATGAAGAAGATGGAGAGATATGTAATTATGAATGTTAGAGGAGCGCGCTAATATTTAAAGCGATAAAATCGATGCGAAAATTGCGAAAATGTTTAATAAAACACGACTCGTTTAAAATAGAGCAAAAATCGCGTGGAAGGTATCTTAAATATAATTTAAAGAAACGTTGTGATTTTTTTTCACAACAAACGTGTTTATACTAATTTTCGGAGTATACTTTGTGATCTTTTTATATCGAGGGAATTTTATATCATTTGCATTTCGGCGTGGAACGCGTCTAGATATTATCTTCAAAAATAACATATATTTTTTTAAGAGCTTAAAAGCTTCAAATGTTTAAGGAAGATATGTAAGAAATAGGTAGAAATTCAGGTAGCGGCGACTTAATGTACGAGGGTGATCCAAGAATTAAAGACCGTTCTAATTGTAAAAAATCAGGAAAAAATTATAAGTTTTTACAAAAAAATCGTAAGACATTTCAGGTACATATCCCCACTATTTTTCGACGTTGTCTCCATTACAATCGATGCACTTAGTGAGCCGTGGCACTAGGTCCTTGATTCCCTTATCGCAGAACTCCGTCGCCAAAAATGCTATCACCTCTCTCTCCATATTTCATAGGCGGTCTCCAAAGGTTTTCCGGCCAAATGTTGCTTCAGGTGGGAAGAAAAAGAGGCAATTTATGTCATTTATTGACATTTAGGTTAGGTGCTGAACCCTTGTTTCGACCCAAAAAACTACGTCTTGGTTGGAAAAATCGAAAAAAAGAGATCCGTGCGCTTTCCATACGATTTTGCTCTTAAGCATTTTGGGAACCCAACGAGCACGCAATTCGCATGAGACGTTTTTCCCTCAAAATCATTTGCGTGGTAGACTTATTGACGTCTGGGATCAAAATTGCGATCTTAAGAACTTCAAAAGGGCGGACTCCCTCTTAGTTGAGAAAGCGAATAATTGAACGCATCTCGCAGTCGGTGGGATTCGACAGCGGAGGGTCCGTCGATCGCAAACGGACGCAAAGATCGCACTGAAGCAGCTACCAAGTCGAATCACTGCTTGTTTTTTAGGCAAAAATCTGGGCTACACGTCAGTGTTGCGATATTTTGAAAAATAATATCCACGTCGCCGAAAATGAGGAAAGGTCTTTAATTGTTGGACAAACCTAGTAGCAATAATTGCTGTTCGTCGACGATTGGCGTCTTAAAAAAATATCATACTATTTATTAATAATATTTCATAAAACAAAACCAAAAATTACATTCGGTTTGTATTAACAAAGTTGAAACATTGAGAGGTTAATTATTTATTTACGAATACCTGATCTGTAGACAATTAATTGTATTTCTGAAAAATTTGCACTTTAGTTTGCGGCCATTGTTGTAATGTCATCATTTTTAAAATAATCGGTGAAAGCGTTAAATTTAGTTTGTGGTCATTGTTGTATGAAGGTGTTCATAAGGACTTCGATTTGTTTTTTTATTAAAACAAAAGTTATTTAAAAATTATTATTTTGTTAACAAATAAGATTATTATAAATTTTGATACATTATACTTTTATTTAGTATACCTGGATAAAACCACATTTTTTTTAATAATAACTTTCAATTTGGGAGGCGGATATGAGTACTGTCTGCCATTGGTTACCCTAAGTGGTTCGCTCCGTATGGTGACTCAGCAGGGATGCGCGGGTTCATGGTGGGAGGATTGTCCGGGTCTTGGCGGAGGATGCGTCTGCCAACCAGCTGCATGGTAGACCGGATCGGGAGAGAATAGTTGATGAAGTCCCTTTGACTTCTCTAGCCGTAGTCTCTCGGAACACTCCTTGGACCGCAGTGGGAGGGATGGATGCATATGTCCGTCACTCCTGGACACACTTACCCCCAGATTCCTACCCACCCCTAATACCCTTTTCCTTCCCAGATTTTCCTCTCCTTGCTTTCCTAAAAAGACCCTCCACACAGCATCCCCAGAGATGACATAGACCCTGAGGGGGATTATTTTCCTCAGGACCTCCTGTACAAGGAGCTAATGTAAAAAAAAATAATAAACGACTTCAAAAAACAAGTTTCTTGTAAATAAATTTGCCTATCAAAAGAAATCGAAATCATTTTAGGTTCTGCAGTTATTTGGATCGTTTGACTTTGCCGACCACTAACCTAACGCAACAGAAATAGTGTATGTGAAAATCGGCCAAATGGAGAAATATAAAAATAATTGACGCACGTTACGGGTTACGTTAGGTTAAGATGGTCATGCAAAATACGATTGTGAGATGTCAACATTGGCAAGAAAAATTTGCAGCTTTGTACGTTGCGACTGTATAACGGTAAACTAGGTTCCTAGTTCCTACCAGAGAAAATTGAATGTCCAGTATCATATTTGTAGCATGTTCGTTAAAAAAATTTGTGAGCGTGAAATAAGGAAGACCATTAGACAACAAACAAAATAAAAGTGGTTATTCGAGAGATCGGTTGGGGGGTATGAATTTGACGTCTGTAGTATCCCGCTCTTCTTCCAACAGATTGCATCTTTCCGCTCTCCATCCAAAATTCTCGAAAGAATCTTTTTCAATAATGATACTACCACTCTGATTGTTATTTTTAATCTTTTAGGTATAATATGCAACGGTAAATTCGAAGTATTCGACGAGTGCGGAACTGCGTGCCCCAAAACCTGCAAAAACAAGGACCAGATGATAGCATGCACAGATCAGTGTGTTCCCGGGTGCTTCTGCAAGAATGGTTACGTCCGGAACGAAGAGAAGATGTGCGTCCTGCCCGAAGATTGCGGTAATCTTTTACAAATCTCACCTGAAATTTAGAACTGCGGTCCCACAAGAACCAGGAAGAGTCAAAAATCTACAAAAAGGCAATTAATGTTCTTAGAAAAAATAAACCATACTATATGGCTGATGGCCTAATTCCCTATTGTTTTCCTATAAGTTCTTGCAAGTACAGCCCTTCTGAAAATAAACATATAAGATAAATTAAACAAATTGTGGCGAAGTAGATGCGAAGCGGAGTCAGCGGGGGCGGAGTGAAAATATCAAAAAGGTCTCTGCCACTTGGCAGCGTCCCACTGTCCTGCGTAATAAATAACACTTTACCACTGACTTCAGCGACGCGATTAGTTTGTTTGACATTATCGCGTGAAGAGTACGTTGCGGGAATTGGACAATCATTGTCTGTTAGGTATTATATGACAAATATTATGGCATTTAAATGTTTTTGAACTTTTTCGTTTAATGAAATACGACATACATTTTTTTTTAAATTTCGTACCTCACGGTATCGAGAATGATTGAGGTACGAAAATCCTCATCTTTCAGAAATACGTCGCTAAAATATGGGGAGCGAGAGCGGGTGGTGGGCAAGTAGGACAGCATTGCCGCTTGTATTGGCAAAGCTTACAAACTCAGGAAAGAGAAAAAACAACGACGACTACGCGTCATACGCGATATGGTCATCAGAAACTAATAGAACCAAGCAAACATTTTGTCTTATATTCCTACCTTTTTGTTATTGCTCTATTCATGTGTGCTCTTTTTGTGTGCTCTGTTTTCGCTGCCATCTCTGTTTTTTCTTCATTCGGTGTTAAATTATATTGTTATAAATGGAAAAAGTGTCTTAAAAAAATAATAAATAAATATTATGCGTCTGCCGATTAGAATATAAATTATAGAAAAATTATCACACACGCGGAGTCAATAATAGTGCCTAAAATATAAAGTATTCACATAATAAATGTCTGTGATGAGCATTATATCAATTTTGAATCAATGAGCACCACTATTACATTAATACTTTTACTTCACGAACATCTTCTTCCCATCGGATCAATAAAACCTTCCTAATTCAATCATAACCTACCCCAAGGGATCCAAATTCGTGCTACAGACCAAAAATTAAGTTCGATGATTGCTTTCGTGACCTCAATAGACCTAACGAGTTAGTAAGTAAAGATCATTATTATTCAATACAAACTTTTGTATCTAGAGTACCTTCCTTCTTGGTATTTAGCATTTGGCTTTCGACCATTCCCCATTAAACAATTCATTATTGACACTCTATCTACACGCTTTTCACTCAGCTTTGACTTTTAGAATGTTTTTAGGAAATAAATGTCTTCTAATTTTTCTATTTTATAAGAAACCATCTAATTTGCATGTATTAATGTTATGTTTTATATTATTTCCGTGCGTATATTGATCAGTTCTTCGATTTCGAATACTTTCTCATTCCCGCATTGCTTCGTCTCTTACTATTTTTTTCTTGGTAAAACACTCTTTCAAAATCTTATGGTAAAACGAACGGTTAGGGAAATAATTAGTTTTTCTTTGTGAGGATCGAAACCGTGTAATCAGTTTCCCATAAAAGTTATTTATTATTTATTTATTTATTTTCAGTTTACATCTTTCCAGTATGTACATGTTTGTATAGCCAAAATAAACCAATTATGGATTTCCTCCTTGTGACTTTACCTCTGATTAAACAGCATAATAAAAAATTAGAAATAATAAAATTTATAATAAAGGAGTATGAGACCAAAATTTTTATAAAACAAAAGATTAACAGCCTTACTAAAAAACCCAGTGAAAATTTTATTCAATTGACAAACGGCCGCGGATGTGAAAACATTACTAATTAAAAATTTGTTCTTTGAAAGAAATACACATGGTTTCCACGGCCTGAGAGGGTAGTTTATCTCTGTTTTAACCGTTGATGTCCGAACGATATTTGTTATTTTTCCATAGTATTTTGAATGTTCTATATATTTCTTATTTTTGAAGGTGTCGTAAAAACAAATACCCTTTATGAAAACTGGATAAAATTACCTTTTAGATTTGTGGATTTGAAATACACTTTAGCTTTCAAAATCTGCCATATTTTAAGATTCAAACTCGGAAAAAAATGGAAAAAAATTTCCTCCCTCAACATTTTTGACCAAAATGTAGAGAAATTTAAATAAAATTAAAATTTAAAAAACACAGTCCTTTTATGTAATAAATTTGAAAGGAAACTATCACCTCACTTTTTCATCGTGTATACAACAAAAAAATAATAAAAAATTTCAAAGTTTTTTTTTATTGCCAAAAAAATAACTTAGAAATAATACCGAAATTTAAAACAGATTTCTTGCATCTCTAAAGACGTTAATTTTTTTGATACGTTTACGAACACATGTATTAGATATTAATATTATAAAAAAAATCACTTTTAAAAAATTCTCTTTAAATAAAGATCTTAAAATGAAAATTTTATCTTTTAAGTAACCTATAAAAAACAATATTCTGACAGTTCAACTTTGAAAGTACGGCGTTTGTATAATAACTTGATTAAACTGATGTAAACCACACAAATAACATGGTAAATATATCAATTATGTGAACAGAAGAGTAAATTCGTCACTACAATAGAAATTATTAAGTAAAATCACAAAATTTTCGATATCCCGCCATAAAACTTGGTGTTTGCTGTTTTATCATCGCGGGCTGTCGCGGGCCGAAGAACTAATGCATAGGCTCGCCAATAATGCCCCTTGCGGAGAAATAAATTAAAACAACATTGTTTCCTAGTAAATTAAAACCATATACAACGTTGTCACATCTTCAACGTTTTAACAGCGTGACCACGTAAGAAACGTTATTGGTAATAAAACGTGTTTTAGTGTATACGAGGTTTATTTATGTTATTGCAATAATACAGTTAATCGGTCGTGCTGTGGTTTTTTTTAGTAAGGCTGTAAGTATATAAAACTAAAATTTATATAAAACATAAAAATAGCGATACAATATTAACCGTAAGAAGCCAGGTTGTACATGTGAATCAAATCATAACAGAATTATAAGTATAAACGATAGAAACATAAGAAACATAGACACATAACGTATCCATGAAACATCAGAGAAATACTCTTTTACGTACCCCTTATATTTGGTAATTTCGGAATTGAAAATGGCCACCTTGGATAATACGCTATTGTAACTATTCCATAGTTTGTTCAGACAAGAATTCTACTTACAGTTTGTCTTGCTTTGATCCACCCTGAACAGGATAGAAGAGCGTGTTGTACGCGCAGGTACATTAAATTTAATTTTATTTAGCAATTCTGGGCATTGAATATTATATTATAATATTACTAATTATTATTAATTAATTATTTAATTATTATTATATTACTAATTTATACAGGAATATTGCATCCATATGATGCCTTCGTACACTCAATGAATCAATTTTAAAGTACGAAGCTGCCGTTGCATAGTTATTAAATCTTACGTATGACTTGTAACAAAGATATTTGAGGAATTTGTTTTGAAATTTGCTTCAATTTTGTTTATATGGATTTTATAAAATGGAGACCAAACAACTGACGCAAACTCCAAATCACTTCGTACGTAGGCAAAGTAGAGTTGCTTAATGACGTTGATGCTATTAAAAAGTTTTGTGTTTCATTTGATGGAACCTAACATTTTAGCAGCTTTATTTGTGATTTATTGTATATGAAGGTTATATTGTAGTTTGCTATCAAGGGTTATTCCAAGATCACGAATATCTGAGACTGTTGCAATGTTGTTGTTATGTAAAGAATAATTAAAAATGTTTTATTTTTATTGCTGGAAAAGACAATGTGATGACATTTTGAAACGTTTAGAAATAGTTGATTTTGTTGGCAATAGGTTGCTACATTGGTTAAATCTTGTTGCAAATTGACACAATCGTTTAGACTTTTTATTGGTTTATATAGTTTAGCATCATCAGCAAATAATTCTATTTCAGAGTATTTTACAACATTGACCATATTATTAATATTAATATAAATTTTAAAGTTTATTGCGCCCTTTTACTATTGTTGAACTGATATAAGTGCCAGGCGTGGTCCCTTCATATATATGTATACTGTGCATTCAGCGCTTCCTTTCCTTTTGAGGCGTATAATAAATATAATAATTATTGTTATTTATTTATTCAGCATTAAAAAAAGCTTTGAGCTTATTTTTTTGCCGTAAACAGCAATAAATACTCTAACTTAATGACACCGTCCCAATCTCAGCGGTCAAAAACAACAAAATGCGACGCGCGGACCGGACCAAAATACACAATAACAATACCATTCTCGATTCTACTGTTTGGAATGCCACGTAAACGCACCAATACCAGTAACAGTGGATTCTCTGCATTATTCCGCATCCACGATACTAAAAAAAGCCTGATATTTGCGCATGCGCGTTTAGTTCTGCCCGCTTGTTTTGCCTAAAGCAGTATACTCATTCGAAGGGAACATCCAACGTGCAGATAACAATAGTGCATAGAATAGTATAACTAAGCGGGTGAATTAATTCGGTACGTTTTGACAATTTGGCTTGAATAACGGATGCCGATTGATACGTTAAATGTCTTTCGAATATCTATTTAATTAATTTAATTTTAGAACTGTAATAATGTAAGCGTAAAGGATTTATAGATCTAATTTGACATACTATTTTTGTCAGTAATCGCATTTTGCTTGTGGCTTAGTTTGTAGGTATTTATATTTGATATTAGGTAGGTATAGGTAGGTATATTTCAACAACCCTTATACAAAATGTTTGTACCCAAAATAAAAACTAATTGTGTGCACTGTTAAAATTGTGCTTTTTTTTAATAATCCCGTTATAATTTGCTATTTAACCACTCTACATTATCCTCCAGATCATTGTCCTCGGACGCTCTCGTCCTAACGGCTTACACCGCAGTGGGATGAATGGGTTCATACGTCCGTTACTCCTGAACACATTGACCTCCAGATTACCACCCACCCCTCATACCTTTTTCCATCCCAGAACTTTTCCTAAAAAGACCCTCCTCACAGCATCCCAAAAGATGTCACAGACCCTGACGGGAATTATTATGGAAGAGTGAAAAAGGAATCAATTAAATAATTTTATTTTTCACTTGCTGTTGTAAATTAGATATGGTAGTTTGTACTTAATGGTAGTTATTAGTGATACTATTCCATAAAGTATTGTAAGTAATTAAAGAAATGTAATCATATGGTAGTTCGGCAAAATATTTGTTTGCAACTTTTTTACAAAACTTCCCTAGGATTTAAACATTTTCGTGTTTATCTTTGGTTATTTTAAATGGTTCTGGAAAAGAAAAGGCACAATTTTGTAAATTTTATTTAGTAACAAAGATATCATTAAAGTAATTGTATTATTAACCCCCTTTTATAAATTGGTGTTGTTAGTTTATATATCCTATGTTATCATCATACGATTTGGTAGTTTAGTGCTCCGCGTCAGACTTCACTCCCAGTCTACCTTGACAAAAATTTCATTCTCCACCGCCTACGTTTTTCGTTATCGCGTCAGTTTCGCCTAGTTCGTGAAAACCACAAGTGCCCTTCCCAGTAAAGGACCACTCCACCTCAGTCTCCACTGTCTCACCCCAGTGTCTCGCAAAGAAACGTTCCGCTCACGGCCGCCCGCAATCGCCGCGCCACCGTTTTCCCGCCATCTCCAACCGCCACTCAACATTCAGTGCTTTCTCCCGCCAAAATATCTTCAGACAATCAGTGATTTGAACTTTCGTGTCCCCCCCCCCTTGTTATCCCCGTGTTTGCGGCTTGAGCTGATCCGCCTGAAAGACGAAATAGGGCTCATCGCTCGCCAAAGAACAGCCCCGAAACGAAACCATCACCGAACCACCCGCCAGTCCAGCACCACACCAAGGACCAGCTCACACCACAGACCAGCCCCTGCGCACCACTCTACTCCACGTAAGTCTTTTGTTTACGCGGCGTGCAGATCCCTCCAAGTCGTAAAATCACTTAAATCCAAATCTTGCTTTTAAATCTCATTCTTACAAATTTTTCTAACTCTCAAAACTCCCCCCCTCCATCTCATCAACCATTGCTTCACCCCTCCCCCACCCACCCTGCCCATTCTCAGACGAAGAATACGATCGCCTCTCACTTTAAATAAACTTCCTCACCGATCACCCTGACATCAACAACATATCCCTAGAAGACAAAAGCCGCGTCGGCCTTATGATCATCCGCAGATTCCACTCCCGTCCTCCCACGCCTGATACAAGCAACATCACCCCAACCAACCCACCCACCGCCACCCCCCTAGCAGTTCTCCCCCCTGTTGCCCCCCCAAACTGACCGCCCTCCTATTGCCCCCCTCACCCGCTCGCCCCCTCATCGTTCCCCAAACCATTCGCCCCCTCACCGCCCCCCAAACCGACCGCCCCCTCACCGCCCCCCAAACCGATCGCCCTCTCACCGCCCCCCAAACCGACCGCCCCACCACCGCCACCCAAACCGTTATCCCCCCCTCCGCTCCCCAAACCGTCGGCCCTCTCACTATCCCCCAAACCGATCCCCCCCTCGCTGCCCCCCGTACCAACCTCCCCCCCACTGTCCCACAAACCGTTCGCCCCCCCCTCCGCCCCCCAAACCGACGGCCCTCCCACTGTCCCCCTAACCGATCGCTCCCCCGCTGCTCCCCAGTCCGACCACTACCTCACCACCCCCCAAACTGACTGCCCCCCCACCGCCTCCCAATCTGACCTCCCCCTCCCCGTCCCCAATACCGATCACCCTCCCAACACATCCCAAACCGCCCACCCAAACCTCGCCCTCCAAACCATCAGAGACCCCATCGCCCCCCAAACCGACTGCGCCCCCATCGCCCCCCAAACCGTCCGCCGCCCCCTCCCCCAGCTACCCTAACCAACTAGCCCCTCACCCCCAGTCCGCCGAACACCCCCCAATCCATCGACTCCCCCAACCCTCCCCAAATCTCTTCTCTAACACCTAAACTATTCTCCCCATTTCTTCCCAACACCCTCGTCCAGATCAACGCAATCCCCACCCCACAACGTACCACCCCCCGACCTGCCACTACCCCACTAAATTCCCCCTCCCCCAAAGCCCCCTTACCCCTCCCCCCGTCCCTCAAATAGTGGTATCCACCCAGTTGTTCCCTCGCCCTGTAGTTAAAAAGAAATCCAACATCAATCAACCCTTCCGACATAATCCCCCCCCGTATTGCAGCCACGTCCTTTGCAAATAAAAATTAACAAAGACTAATATCTTTATTCTACAACCTTACTAAACTCATGATGAAAGAGAAAGGGGCCTAAATTGGCCCGGAGCTCTGTACGCCCGTATTTCAAAAGTCAAAAGTATCCTGTGATATCATCTAGTGTTGCTGATTTCACATTTATGATTATTGTAAGATTTTTCCCATGCTCATCTTAATAAGACTTACTTCATTCTTTACATTTCTTTTATAGGTTGTATAGCAAAATTATATTTTTTATGTCGTACGGGTCCAAGAAATTGGACCATCTATTGATCATTTTAAATTTAACCACATTTCTTTCCATATTGACATTCCACGTTTATTCCACTTGAACCAAAACTTTTTCATTTCATTTATCTTATTTCTAAAAATCATCTCTACACATGTTTCTTCCGTCAACCCTTCAAATATTACTTCATGGGATTTGAGCAATAACTTTGTGCTCTGTTTTTTATTGTATGGAAGTTGCATTTGTATCTAGACTATAGACTTTCGAAGCATTGGAAATCTATGGGAAGTTGAATTATGAAATAACTCTTAGGCGGTGCTATTTTTAGATTTAAGGAAGGTCCTTCCTTCAGGTCAATAGGTTAAAAACCTCCCAAAATTATAAGATGACAGTAAAACATTGTGAAATATTATGCTAATCAAAACAACTGATATTATTCCAAAGGTATTCAAATACAAATATCTTTGTATTATTCTAATGTATTTGAAATGCACCGCGAGATAGCCGGCAGCGGCAAGCAGTGACATCTAACGTCTTAAATGGAAGCTTCCTTTCCCACGCACTTTGATTGTCTCGGTCAATTTTTCAAATGTCCCAATATCATGTCTTCCTTCTCTTTACGCGCCATACAATAACCGAGATGGCACTATACCGCCTAAAAGAAATGTTTTCGGATTTTGAAGACAGTTTGGGTCATGGTCGTGAGTGAGAGAAAACATGATGAATATTAAGAGTCTGAAAGAGATGGTTTGATGAACATAGGTTGATTTTGCATATTGTAGGTTTTTCGCATGAAATAATTCACTATATTAAATGTTGTTTGACTCAAACTCTAGAGATAATTACATTTAAATATTATCGTATTTAATTTGATGTTGTATCATAATACCATTTTTGACCTTCCACTTCTGGAACCCTATACCCGCGTCTGTGAGAAGGCTGATCTATTGTTATTATATATCGATGGAAGCAAGTAATATATAGCCATTGAAGGAGTGTAAAGTATGTGTATATTAATTCTCCAATAATTAACTAAATTAAAGCGTAATTATCGTAACTTATATTACTCTTTTGTAGTCGATGAAGCTATTTTGTATTGAGATGAAAAAAACTGACATTACCGGAGCTATGCTTTCAGTCATCGATTGTCCGGTAAACGAAGAATATGAGACATGTCCACCTCTGGTCACGGAGATATCCTGTGCAGATCTCTTTGAGGGAATCTTCCCTTCGCAGCCCCCCATCTGCGTAGCGGCCTGCAAGTGCAAGACTGGTTTTGTTAGAAATGGCACTAACAATTGCATCACTCCTCAAGAATGTAAGTTAGTTTCAATTTCATTGCTATCTTGGAAAGATTTTTAAACTGACATTCAATTTGAAAAACTTCCTAAACATTGAATTCTGGATATCTTTTCGACTAGCTGGAGACAAACCATGTGACATTTTTTTGTCTCAGTTGAAAGAATTTTTTAAGGCAGCAAAACTTATATTGGAAATAATATTGCACGCTGAAAATAATGACGTTGGCCTAGATTTGAGAGAAAATTTTTTCTGATACATACAAGCAGATATTTGCTCAGAATAGTTGCCAAATGGGTTAGTTTTGCGTTAGAAAATAGCCACTCCAAAAACCACATTGCCCATTAAAATTTCCTGTAGATTGTTTTAAGAACAGTATAACATGTTACACATTATTCAGTAATAAAATTAGAAACATAATGTTTCAGACTTCATTTTTCATGTATTAATAAGCCACCAATGCACCACTACTGAGGAGACAAAAACTTTTTCATATTAATTTTAAGCGTTTTTTTTTAGGTATGCTCTGGGATAATGCGAGAATAAATATCAAACTAACTTTTTCTGGAAGTCTTTTTTATATAGTTATTTAAAGCAAGGCAGCCATTCCGCGCGCGTAATTTGTTTTAACATCCTGATATACGTACTTAGGTAGGACCACAGAAATTTGCTGTAATTGCGCTTTTAAAAGCATAAAAATAGCACCGGAAGATTCAAATATAAATCTCTAGCTTCAAAATTTTCGATAAACCTTTATTGTATTCGTATTACCACTTTTTTAGAAAATCATATTAAAAAATTTATAAATTTAACTTAATATTATTTTCATTATAGGCTGTATTGATCCCAATGCAGAATTGATAGACAAACCCAACCCTTGTCCTGGAGGAACCTGCCGGACACCGGGGTTCACTTCTTGTTCCCAATCCCCCAAGGCCAAGGGGTGCCAGTGCAAGAGTGGCTTCCTTAAGATGAATATGGAGAATACCACCTGTATACCTGAAGGTGAATGCTAAACCCCAAAAATTTTCTTTCCATAGTTAACACATTTTCCCTCCAAGCCATCGTACCAATGTACTTATCAATTTATAAGAAATCAAACCAATAAAGTACCTATACAACAAATTATCAATATCTTTTTAATGGAAATTCCATAGAAACTCCCTTACTGCTCCATTGTTAGATCACAGCTAGTTACACACTGTACAGCCCGGACTGGGCTCTTTCCGATGGTTCCGATTGGGAGGAATAAATTGCTCCTGAATCAAATCTCTTCCAATACACGTTTTTAATTCGTTTATTCGTTTATTCGTTAAATTATTGGTAAATTTTGGGGATCGCTGTCAACGGTTAATACCCACTTTTTTTTGAAAAATTCTTTTGATTCACCTTAATTACATTAAAAGACAACTATTTGCATTGGGGGAAGTGGAAAATATTTCATTCTAAATTTCGATTACGTAAAATTAAAATTAGCTTTCATTGTGTGAAACGAGACCGTCCATTTTGAAACATTTGAAAATGAAAATTTTCGTTAATTGCAAACGGAAACCAACGGCTAGAGACAAAATCGCGCGGGCGTTTTTTTTAATGTTATAAAACTAAAATTCCGCCTAATTAGTAGGTACTTACCTAATACACATGTATTGCGTGCGTTGATTAAAATTTATTAGCTTGAATTTTTTTTGACATTAAAATTTTATTTTTATAAGTCAACTATTTCTGCGATGTTGAGCGGCTACGTACGCTAAGTTTATGTGATATGGTTTATGATACAAAAGAAAGTGCCCCCTTTATACCGCCTGCTCGCGTCAAGGCAAGAAAAACATCCCAGTTTTCAAGTAGTTTAGCGGCTACGCTAGGTTTGGGTAACATGGTTTGTGATACAAAAGAAAGTGCCCCTTTATAACGCCTACTCGCGTCAAGGCAAGAAAAACATCCCAGTTTTCAAGTAGTTTAGCGGCTACGCTAGGTTTGTGTAACATGGTTTGTGATTCAAAAGAAAGTGCCCCTTTATAACGCCTACTCGCGTCAAGGCAAGAAAAACATCCCAGTTTTCAAGTAGTTTAGCGGCTACGCTAGGTTTGTGTAACACGGTTTTTGATATAAAAGTGAATGTATTATTTATAAAAAATTATTACCGAAATTAAAAACATGTTTTTTTCCGTCATTTTATTCCCAAAACTCCGATAATTTAGTACTTACCTTTCCAGATTTCGTGGTACCTTCAAAATCTTCTAGCCGTTCGTTATACATTCTAGTGGGGATTGGTTTATTTATGTTCTAGTGTATCGGGAATACCAACACCAAAGTGACAGCGACAGCGAATGAGCTAATTACTAATGGCGTACAATCTCACAAGACGAAAGCTAATTTTAATTTTACGTAATCGAAATTTAGAATGAAATATTTTCCACTTCCCCCAATGCAAATAGTTGTCTTTTAATGTAATTAAGGTGAATCAAAAGATTTTAAAAAAAAAGTGCGTATTAACCGTTGACAGCGATCCCCAAAAATTAATAAATTATTTATATTTATTTACTTATTCGTTTATTTGTTTATTTGTTTAGTTGTTTATTTGTTTAGTTGTGTATTTGTTTATTTGTTTACTTGTTTATTTGTTTATTAGTTTATTTGTTTATTCGGTAATTTTTTATTTGTTTATTCGTTATTTGTTTATTCGTGTTTTGTTTAATCGTTTATTAGTTTATTCGTTTATTCATTTATCCATTTATCCATTTATTCATATTTTCATTTATTTAATATATACATATAAAACAATTTGTCTTCTGGTTGTACTTCTTTATTGGTTTTGACAAAAAAAATCATGTGTTGCTCTGTTAACAAAGAAACTACATTTGAAGTTTATTTGTCGATCTTAAAAACATTATAACACTTTAACACTTATTTTTCTGATATCTTGATTACTTGAATGTCTGCTACATTCTAGTCTAGTGCTAGTCAAAAACAATAATAATCTTTTTGTATGTCACCATGACAACAACTTCAATGAATGACATTTGAAAAGTAATTCATTATTCGAACACGAAGGAATCCCTATGCATTTCTAGGTAGGTATTCCTTTACATACATAAAAAATTATGACAGGTAATTGTGACATTTGACCTAGAAATGACACCAGAGATACAATTACAAGTCAAATTCTATAGTACAAATAAAATTTATATTATTGAAAATATTTGACAGCATAGCCTATTAGATAGTTAAATAGAACATGTGCGTATCTATTACTAACTTCATGCAACCTACATAGTGTAATATTAAGAGGATTGAGACCTCTTTTACTCATTATGCCCATACTCTCTCAGGGAGGGTTCGTGCACTCTTGTCAATATGGATGAATGTATATGAAACTCAATTTATCAAAACATGTTTATTACAGAAAGGGTTAAGATTACACAATAGAAGTTTTGGTCATTTTAAGGCCTGAGTCTTAATTTACGTTTGGAATTTACATTGGAAATCACAATAAAACTGGAAGCTAATGGCTCGAATATCTAGGTTTGCGATTAGGGATCCACCTGGTACGATTGATGGTTCGACGAATGGAGTGCCGGCTATAACCTCACGCCCGAGGCGGGGGTCTTAGCCGAGGATAGCAGGTATCAGTCACTTGACATCCTGGACAACATCCAACACCAGGTCCTGAGGTTCTCAGTTTCTCGACATCGAGAACAGCAGCCAACTCCAGGGCTCGAGGTACGGAAGGGGGCGCCCGGGGGCAAGATGCCCCGGGCGGGGGGGAACTTCACGATGTTTACTTCTTGAAATCTGCCGGTACAAAGACTCGAACTCTTGTTTATGTACATGCCTTTTATAGCTTCATTTCTCAAATGTTGTTATGCGGTCATCGCGCCTCTGGTGACAATTTTGCGAATCTATCAACAGTGAAGAATCACCCGCTTGTCAATCTGTGGGAGAGCGCGCTTCTATAACCGTTTTGTAATATGTATGTGCGAACATACATAACACTATGTAAAAGCGAGTGTTTCGTATACTCAGTCCTGGTTGTTGAATTTAAACAGGATTTTGGTACGAGTATCTCTCATGGGTATCTTTATGAAATTCAATGAGGTTAATTAAATCAAGACTGTCCAGAAGGGTTTTCGAGAGTTCAAGCGGCATGCCGGGTGAGAAACGACATCATCGTGCAAAGGTATTGCGCTTTTTTGCAGCGCCTTCTTGTATTCCCTCAGTGTTGCAATCTCTCGCCTGATATTTGGCGGGGTTATGTTTGCAAGCACGAGGAGCCAAGGGAGAGGAGTCGATTTTAATTGATTGTGATGATTCGCATTGTGGTATGAAGCTGAACGTTGACATACTGAAGCACAGTATTCAGCTGCTGAGAAAACCAGGGCAATGGATGCCTTTACCAGCTAGCTTACTGACTAAGTTTAGTCTTGTCTGGGATTTTTTGCCAGATGTTTCCATGTGTTTCCGGTAATTCAGGCTCCTGTCCAAAGTTACTCCAAGATAGCGAGGATGGGGGTCATGGTAAATATTTTTTCCATCAAACTGAACACAAACTTTTAAACACAACTGTTTTCGACCCATTTGGCTTTAGTCGCCTTAAGTCTGAATATCTCCTCCATTCACCTCTCACCCCAGAAGATAGGTGGAAGCATGAGTGGCATTGGAGGACCCACCACTTACTCGCTCTGGTATAGGTAACAGATGGTTACCCCTTCAAGGCTCTTGCAAGGACTAATTTTTTTGTATATAAACGACTCTACGTTTAATTAAACAATACTAGACCTCCATTGCCCTCGCATACGTTGTTAGGTAGCAGTGTGCAGGTGCATAGCTTGAGTGACAATCGGCCAACGTGAGAAATGCCCATCTTGTTCAAGACCCCACTGAGAGACAGCCTGGGTTCTCACTTCCTTGCAAACTTTGGCCGCTATCAATAGGATATAGGACCTTAACCTTTTCTCTGCGTCAAAAATATGTGTCACTTCGTTCACACGCGGGGCTATTTATCACTAATCTAATTTATGGCTTTAAACAATAATCACGAGTGGATTTTAATATTTGTTTTAAAAAATAAATCACTTATGTCTTGAAGTATTTTTTCAAGTGTAAATAAACATTCGGTTTATCAATGGAACTCTATAAATCTTCGACACTTATTTCAGTAGTGTTATGAATACGTTTGGGTCAGGCCGCCATATTAATATTTCAAGGTCAACACAATAAGCATATCAACATACCGGAGTACAGCTCTTCAACTGTGGTGCGATGTCTCGATTGGCTGGATGAATGAAATATTGACACACACTTCAAAAAGGGCCGTATAATAAAAACAACTGCAGCTTCGTAATTGTAATATTCGTCACATTCACTAAGTTGGAAATCATAATCTATTTCTAAAGTTGCCTAATTATTTCGTCGTCATTAAGACTACGACCCGACATTTTGTATGTTGGTAATAAAAATAATTTCAATTATTGATAAAAATTCAAGCGTCTTCAACTTTTCGTAAAGAGTTATAAAATCACTACACTTCCACTAAAAACACTCTGAATCACTTATTTTTGTTTAAAAAAAATAATCTAATACTGATCAAATTTTATATTTGTACCACAGTCTGAAAGTATATTTATAAAAAAAACTTATTTTTAAATATGATAAATCAGATAAATGTCCACGTTTATCACAATAGTTCACATCGACAAAAAAGGAAAAATTAATTCGATATAATAATGTATTACTCGGCGAGCCTCTTCGCTTGAGAATCTTACGAGTGCTTATGAGAGGCGCCTGCGCAGTAGCGTGTGTAAAGACGCGGGAAGAATTCAAACTGATTCAATTTTCGCTCTGAGTTGGGAGGTCCCTTCAAATCTCTGTAACTCTGATTAGAATACGTATTACGGATAAATATCGCAAGATGTCAGTAGGGTAAGGATTTGAGAATTTTTAGGAGTATAAATTTTACCATATTCAAGTATGTTTCGTATACATAATGCCGGAGAAACTTCGCGGCGCACAGACGCGCCGCCCGCGTACAGGGCATGTACGGGGTGGCGCAGTGGTGCGCTTCCCGCAGGGAAAGGGTTAAAGACCTTAAAGGTGCGGTATACACCACCGAACATGTGGTCAAAGAATGTCCGCTCCATTCATTCCACAGAAGGATTGATGAGGTCCACAGGGCAATACCTGAGGCCCTAGACTGGCTCGCAGACCTACATAGATGTCCCCCTCTGACTCCCCACCGTACGAAAGAATCAAGACTGTCTATTCTACCATTTACAATTTTGAACATAAATATTAAAACCATTATCTTTTTCTGTGTCTTGATATCTTTCATATGTTGGGTTTGATTTAGATTATTAGTGTTATCTTCTTCTTCAATGAAATATTGCATTAATTTGTTTTTGTTTACATAATTGTTTCCATATTATATGATTTGTTTGATAAGACTATCTGAACTATCGCTCAATTATGACACCTATATTATATTTGGTCTGCTTTTTCGCAATATTAAAGCAATAGCAGGTGTTGGTGAATAAACATTTTTGTATTTTTATGCTTGCTTTTTGGCTGTCCCATGATATTTACTCGCATACTGTACGAGTATATATTTGTGGATTTTATTTTTTTCCTATGCTTTTATTATTACATGTACCCTTATTTCTGTATTTGTATTATAATCTAATTTTTGAGTTATTATTTAGTTCTTCGATATATTTCTCTGTTTGTATTTTCGTGTGTATGTAACTTCTTTTTTTTTCCATATCGCTCCTGGGTTATTGTTTTCTTTTTGAAGTTTTTTTCTGTAGTTTATCTCCTTAGGGAACGTACCCATACTACGTGACCAACTTTTTGCAATTTTTAACCCCCCCCCCCCCCCCCACCCCCCCCCCCAAACCTAAACTGACCAAAAACCTAAGCAACCCGCCGCTCATTTGTATGGAGCGTGACATTTTGAAGACCCCCCCCCCCCCCCCCCCTAAACGTGTCACGTAGTATGGGTACGTTCTCTTAGCTACTCTTATAATTTTTGTGATGATGTTTCTATACAGTAATTAAGTTGTTCCATTATTAAAATTTTTTTTTTTTTTTTTAATGTCATCCGGTGTATGTTTAATTGTCTGTGTATTTTGTCTCATTTACGCATATGTACAGTTTAATATTCAAAGTAATGTACAGTTTAATATTTTATAACATCCGAAGCTTTTTTACTGTATAAGTTTTGCATGTTTTAGATTAGTGTAATTGTTAGTATATAGTAAATTTATCCCAGGCCTCTTCAGAATTCTGTATTGGATATATTGTATTCCAGTATATTTTATTAAGATTTTCTTTTAAGTTTGAATACTTAATCATTTTTTCGTAAATATTTTATGTTGGTCAGCTTTCGTGTTTTCCGTGTTTACTGCTATCATATTCATGTAGTGTTCAGTGATTGTGCTTTTAAGTACCTGCTATTGTTTTGGTTTCTAGTTTTGTCTTAATCATTATATGATCTATACAGCTGTGAGTGCTTTGTGTGACTATATAATATTGTAGGCTGCCGCCGCAGTCCATGGTATGCTAGAATTAATAGTATGTAAGCACAAAAATCATTTAGAAGATAATAATCACAATAAAACGGCCAGGGGAAATATAAGAATATATATTTCTGAATTGAATTTTCATCTACGCAGCCTTTTACACTGCACTGATATTTAGCAGCATATTTGCAAAAAATACTTACGTTGGGAGCGTTTCGTTGCACGTGTCAAACATGAATAAACTATAGAAATACAAAAGTTTTTTTTCCATATAAATTCAATGTTTCCTTTAAATGGTGAATGTGGTGGCTGGACTTGTGACGTCACACAACACAACCATGGATATTTCGTGCCTTTTGATTTTGTTAAAATTTTGGATCGGAGTTATGCCCCCCTATATAGAAGGTAATTATATAATAAAAACTGCTTAAAATTAGCAGGTGAGTAGTCAGAAAAGATTATTTAGTCGCAGTATTTAAACAACTCGCAAGTCAGATGATTTATAATAATTGTAATTTTTACTTGAAGTTTGAACAGTTGAATAATTGAAACGCAAATACAAATCAAACAAAATTTTCACATTTTTTGCAATACATCGTCGCTTCTGATGAAATTAAAAGAAGAAATAAATAAATAAAAAGATTTCCACTTATAAAGAGTCGTTTTTTTATTAGTAATTTATTCTCGTAGTGCACGGCTCACTGTAAATTGTTCTTGGAGGAGACAATCTTTCTACTGAAATGAATTTATTAGTTTTTTCTTTGTTGGCGCTGTCTCTTTATGTTGCTGGAACTTTTGGAAACCCAGACTCGACTCCTGGTAAGTAATGTGATTGTTTATATCATTTACTACAACCAACTTCATTCAAGATCTAGTCAAAGTTGAATTACATAACAATATATTATAATAAACCTGGTTGAAACCGGTTACAATAATTGTAACCGCTTTCAACCTTTTCCATTTCGGTTGAAATGGAAAAGGCTGAAAGTGCCACAAACTAAAATTTTCAGTATTCAATAAAAACTTCATAAAACTTATACTGTATTCTTTAAAAATCTACAAAATTTATAAAAAATACAATATATATTTTTATTTGTTTTTCAAAAGTTGTTTTTGTAACTGTACATATATAACTTGATTTTGCATGTGAAAAGCTGAAAGTGCCATCATATCTTTTTTTGGGAAACGCTGTAAGTGCCATACCTTGTTAGTTAAAAGGCTGGAAGTTTATCCAAAAGCAACTACTGCAATGGAAAGGCACATTCATCATGGCGGGTGGCACTTTCAGCCATTTCCACTGACGGTCAGCGGGCGCTTTCACGGTGCTGCTTCTTGCGACTGCTTTAGGAAATAGTAGGAATTTTTCTGGCATTTTTAAATTTTTCTAGGTTATTGGCGATGTCTCTTACAACCTGTGCTTACAACACATTCCATGCAAAACATCGATTTATTTTTATTTTTTGGTACTTTCAGCCTTTTCCATTTCCCGTACACAATAAATAAATTAAGTTTTATATATGTTTTAATATACTCGTATTCATATAACCGAAATCCACCAAGAATTATCAGCATCAAAAATATAAATATTCTATATTACATACCTATCTGTTTCATTTGAAGAGCTATATTTTTTTTAAATAAATGAAGACAATATAAGCGAAATTCAATCGAAAATCTGGAAACAGAAAAATCAGAAAAACATATTGACACCTCTGGGACGCGAACCCAGGACCTCTTGCTTTCCGGGTAAACGCGCTAACCACTGCGCCACGGTGTCGATATGAAATTCGGTCATGTTTAACTGTACCATTCTTCGACTAAGAACCACCTACACTATCTTCATTTTCTTTAACGCATATATTATTGGCAACTATCTTTATGTATGATTGCAAGATTCAAACCCGAACTAAATGCTCTCTAGATAGTGTCTGGATAAATCTTTATCCATTTTATTTTTAATATGCGACATCTATCGACTTTTTTGCAAGTCTAGGATGAATATTTTATTTTTAATTTTTAACTTTATGAGTAAAACCTCAAATTGTAATATTTAAATAAATGAAGACAATATAAGCGAAATTCAATCGAAAATCTGGAAACAGAAACTGGACCAGAGGTCCCAGAGGTGTCAATATGTTTTTCTGATTTTTCTGTTTCCAGATTTCGATTGAATTTCGCTTATATTGTCTTCATTTATTTAAATATTACAATTTGAGGTTTTACTCATAAAGTTAAAAATAAAAAATAAAAAAAGCTATATTTTTACCACATTTTAACGTGTGAAATCAACCAATTATGGGAATTCGTCATAAATATACCTAAAGTTTTGGGTTAGTTATAAGATTTGTATTGTTTCGCCGAAATTATTAAAATCCACGGATAGCAAGTTTTAAGACGAAATTCCGTTAATGTATGGCTATTCATTATTTGAGAGATGAAAAATAATATATTGAAGTAAATAATTTGTTTAAATAACAGGATGTTGAACTCCTTCAACCTTTACTTGACTGTCTTATATTAATTTTTCTTCAGTATTATTCTCATCACTATTTCTTAGTTAGTACTTGTTTTTTGTTTCATGAATCCAGCTTTGATATAATGACCTGAGTTACAATGAATTCGTTTTATACCTTTTTACTGGAAACTGTTTTAAGAATCTTATTATTCTCCCCAGTAGGAAGATTTTTTCACTGTTTTATAATAATGTTTTTAGAAAAAAAGTCAAAGTTTGAGACCAGTAGTTGGTTAGTGTGATGTAGAGTAATTAAGTATTTCATATGGAAAGAATACCATAGATGGCGGTAAGCATGTAGCTTGCACCATAGCTCGCCAGATGGCATTGGCGTACAAGAAGCAGTCTCAGAGATAGACTTGACGAGCTCCACTGGCAAGGCCGCGGAGATTTACCTACCCCCGAATAGTAAACAGTCGTAGCTATCCAGCTAGGTTATCCCAGTAAATAAACACTTTTATATTCAAAGAACCGTATTTAATAATTACTATCTGCCGAGGAAAGGGCAGACATAACAATTGGCGCAGCCGTATAAGTATAATTGTGTGGAAGTTACGCGTGCGAATAATAATTGGTGCTGGACACGGAGGACTAAGTCACTGCTGGAGTGACTTGCAGTTTTGGCAAGGAATCGGAAGAGATTCTGCTCGAGATTAAGGAGCATTTGGTTCCGTGGCTACGGGCTGGATAAGAAGATTTTTGTTTTAGGAACAGAAGTGAAATACCGCAAGGAGGCGATCTGGTTGTGGATCATTGGATTAATCAGAAGTTTCAAGGTCAAAACGGATCATTGGGTTAATAGTTTCAAGGGCGAATCATTGGATTAATCAGAAGACAAGGATAAAACCCAGAGGGAGACCAGAAGAGTTCCTGAGATAAGTATTTTTGCTTCTTTGAGAGGGATTATTTGTTATTGTTTTCTTGTTAATTGTTTTTGCCGATTTATTTGTTGGGAGTTATGGAATCGGGTAGAATACCACCGTTTTGCCATCTCTCCGGAGACTGGGGATTGTTTCGACTTCGGATAGAGCAATTTTTCGTGATCCATGATGACAAAGCGTCTGTGGAGAAAAAACGGGCTTTTTTATTGAATCTCCTAGAATCAGAAACGTTGACCTTACTAATTAATCTGTGTTTTCCAAGTAAAGTAACGGACTTATCTTTTGATAAACTTTTAGCGCTTCTCGACAAACATTGTAACAAAAATCGTTCAGTTTTTAAAGAACGGGAGAATTTTTTTTTAGCAAGACAACAACAAGGCGAGACGATAAGAGATTTCGCGGTTAGACTTCGTTCTTTAGCAACGTATTGTCAATTCGAAACGAGGCTTGAAAAAAACCTTATAGACATGTTTGCAATCGGGTTGTTGGGGCGCGCGAAGGAGAAAATTTTCGTAGAAGGGCAAACGTTGTCGTTTAATGAAATAGAAGGACTTGCAGTTAGTATGTCAACTTTGGATAGTACTAATACAGTTAAATCAGAAGTAAACCTAGTAAAAAAACGAGTTACTAGCGATGGGTTCAAGCGAGATCAGCGTAGGGAACGATCGACGAGCCCCAAGGGTAGTTTTAACACGAAACCAGCTTATAGGTTAGGATCAAATACAGGTACGAATTTTAGATCACCCGTGGGTAGTGTTAAAAAACAGTGTTTTATTTGCAAAAGGAATGATCATCTTTCGTTTGATTGTAAATTTCGTAATGCGAAATGTTTTAAATGTAAGGGCGTTGGGCATTTACAGAAATTTTGCAAGAATAATCCGATAAATCCCATTTTTGAAAATCACAGGGATAGTAAAGTTTTAGTTGCGTCAATTAGTTCGATTACTGCTGAAATTGAAATTAATAACAAGAAGTTTACGGCAATGATTGATTCCGGTTCATCTTTATGTATGATGCCGGAGGGTATTTTTAAACGACATTTTAGTTCAATCATTTTGTCACAAGACAAGCGGATTATTTCAGGTTATGGAAATAATCGTTTAAAAGTCGTAGGAAAGGCGATTTTTGATGTGAAATTTAAGGGTAGGAACAAAAATATTAGTTTTATTGTAGTAATAAAAGGAACAGAATTAATTGTGGGAAGAGATTTTATGGAATGTTTCGATCTTGGGATAACTTCTCAGGAGACAATTAATTTAGTGACGCCGCAAATGAGGAATGGAGAAAAGTTTATTCAAGATTACCCGGAAGTGTTTTCACAAAAGTTGGGAAGATTTAACAAATATAAAGTCCATTTTAAAGTAAACCAGGAATCGGATCCAATTTTTTTCAATGCAAGGCCGGTTCCTTTTTCTATTAAAGGGAAGATCGAATCCGAATTAAGATCGATGGTAGAAAAAGGTATAATCTCCCCGGTTACAAGTAGCGAATTCGCTTCACCGATTGTTCCGGTGGTCAAGAAAAATGGAGATATAAGAATTTGTGTAGATTATAAAAGGAGTCTTAATTTGATTTCCAATTTAGAGAAATATCCGATGCCAAAGATTGAGGAGGTCATACATCAGGTTAGTTCGGGCAAAGTTTTTGCAAAATTAGACCTTAAAGAAGCATATTCACAGTTAGAATTAGCGGATCATTGTAAAAAGTTTACAACTATTAACACACACTTAGGTCTGTTCCAATATAACAGGTTGGTTTTTGGGTTTAAATCGGCTCCGGCCATCTTCGCAAGAACAATATCAAGTTGTTTACAAGGTTTAAAAGGCGTAGCCTTTTACCTAGACGATATTATTATTTCAGGGGTTGATGAACTTGATCTGTATAATAATATTTGCGCGGTCTGCGAGCGGTTGAAAGAATGTGGTCTATGTGTCAATACTGGGAAGTGTCAGTTTTTTGTTAAATCTATAGAATTTTTGGGATACGTTATTTCGGGAAGGGGCATTGAACCGCAAAAAGATAAATTGGAAGCAATTAAGAATGCGCCGTACCCATCCGACGTGCATCAATTGAGGAGTCTTTTGGGATTTTTTAATTTTTATCGGAACTTCATACCGAACATGTCATCAATTTTAGAACCTTTGCATAATCTTTTAAAGAAGAATGCAAAGTTTGAATTTGGGAAGTCATGCATTGACGCAGTAGATAAAGTAAAGTATCTAATGGGTTCTGATAGAATTCTCACTCATTATTTTCCCAACCTTCCTCTTAAGTTATATACAGACGCGAGCAGCGCAGGCCTCGGGGCCGTGTTATTGCACACATTTGCGGACGGTTCAATGAGACCGATCGAATTTGCATCAAGAAGTTTGTCTAGTGCAGAGAAGAAGTACAGTATTCTAGATTTAGAAGCGTTAGCTATTGTGTTTGGTTTGAACAAATTCTTTCAATACCTATTCGGTCGGGAGTTTACTTTATGCGTAGATAATATGCCTTTGATGAGGATTTTAGGGGAACACAAAAATATTCCAGTTTTGGCGGCTAACAGATTGCAGCGTTATGGCATTATATTAGCCGGATTTGCGTATAAGGTAGAATTTGTTAAGTCATGTCATAATCATGCGGATTTTCTATCTCGGCTTCCGGTAGAAAATTCTCAAGAAGAATTTGAAGATGATTATGGATCAGATTTTGTGTGTTATGTAGATAAATGCGAGCACATAGATATCAAGCTCATTTCCACATGAGACAGACACGGTTATTCAGGAAGTTTTAACGTGTTTGCGTAAGGGCTGGCCAAAACGAGTTGGTCGAGATGATGTACTGTGGAGATTCTGGGTTAAGAGAAACGAAATGTCCATAGTCAAGGATTGCCTTTTCTGGCAACATAGAATTGTCATTCCGAGTTCCTTACAAGAACATGTGCTAGAGTTATTACACAGATCTCATTTAGGAATAGTTAAAATGAAGGGCCTAGCAAAAGCTTATTTTTGGTGGCCATCACTGAACAATGACATTGAAAAAATGGTTCTAAAATGTGATGATTGCGCGGCTATGAGGCCGGCACCTTCTAAGAGTCATTTGTCAGTGTGGCCAAACCCTGGGGCAACTTGGAGTAGGGTGCACGTAGACTACTGCGGGCCGGTAGCAGGAAAAATGTTTCTTGTAATTTGTGACGCTTTTTCCAAGTGGATCGATTGCTTAGAGGTTCCAAGGGCGGATTCGTTTAACACGATTAAGGAATTGAGAAGAATTTTCTCTAATTTTGGTAACCCTGATTGCATAGTTTCGGATAATGGAACAGCATTTTCTAGTGTAGAGTTTAAAGAATTTCTTAAAGAGAATAACATAGAATTTTTAAATTCACCGGTCAAATTCCCTCAGTGTAATGGACAAGCTGAAAATTCAGTTAGAACGGTAAAAAAAATTTTAAAAAAAATTATGGTTAGGAATAATTTTCCAGTAAATTATGGAAGTAGATTATGTGATTTTCTATCGGATTATCGAAATTCGCCACATTGCACAACGGGATTAGAACCGGCAGTCTTGATGTTTGGTAGGAGACTGAAATCAACTTTCAGTAGTTTAATTCCTAAAACCACTCAGGAAGATGTGTCAGAACAGAGAAAAATAGCTAACGATAATATAAAAAGGAGTCAAGATAATCAAATAAGGAATTATGGGGGCGTAAAAATTAGGAATTTACATGTTGGACAAAAATGTCTGGTCAAGGACTTCCGTCAGGTGAATAAAGTTGGTTGGGTTAGAGGTATTGTAGAAAGGAAAGTGGGTAAAAAAGTTTATATCGTTAGGATCTGTGGTACTCCGTTGACTTGGAAGAGGCATATTGATCAGTTGAAAAGTTTATCTGTGAAATGGGAAGAGGAGAGTGAAGATAATAACCCACCTACCGCGTCTGAGGTCACGAAATGCGCTTCAGACGAGTTGGGAACCTCAGCTTTGTTGAAGGGGCTAACGTGGAGTTCTCTTGATTTCAGATTACCAGCGGATGATCGAGAGCAAACTACTCAACTAAGACCTTGGGAAGGAAGGCTCCGTTCAAAGCGTTCATAAAGGTCCCTCCCAGAGAAACAGAAATATTTAAGTTGAAATATTTAAAATCATGACTATGTTTGGTTGAATTTAGTGTATAAAATCGTGTATAAATGAAATATTTAAAATCCTATTTTTTTTTGTCAATTGTATAACTTCTTTGAAAAGAACATGTCTTGTATTTATCGTAGCCAGGGCTTGAGGTTAGGTGGGGGAGGGTGTGATGTAGAGTAATTAAGTATTTCATATGGAAAGAATACGATAGATGGCGGTAAGCATGTAGCTTGCACCATAGCTCGCCAGATGGCATTGGCGTACAAGAAGCAGTCTCAGAGATAGACTTGACGAGCTCCACTGGCAAGGCCGCGGAGATTTACCTACCCCCGAATAGTAAACAGTCGTAGCTATCCAGCTAGGTTATTCCAGTAAATAAACACTTTTATATTCAAAAAACCGTATTTAATAATTACTATCTGCCGAGGAAAGGGCAGACATAACAGTTAGGTACTCCCAAATATTTCATTTCAGATACTTATTTCAAAGAATCATCTGTTTCTATATTTATTTTATTTTATTTATTAGCATTATAAACAGTCTTTACAAATTCATATATGACAGTGATAAGAAAAGTAATGTCATTGACCAATAAAATAACGATATTGAGATTTAGGACCATAATAGAAAAATACACAAAAATAAACCTTTTATAAACATAAACAATTCTGTAAAGTGCGTCATCTTACTCAAATCTACAAAAAGTGCTCTATTTTTTTTTTTTTTACATGAGCTCCACACAGGAGGCCGTCCGGAAAATAATTTCCTTCAGTGCCTATGTCATCTTTGGAGACGCTGTGTGGAGGGTTTTTTTTAAGGAAAGGAAGGAGATATGAATTCTGGGAAGGAAAAGGGTTTAAGGGGTGGGTAGGAAACTGGGATTCAGTGTGTCCTGGTCATCCACCTCCAAGACCTAGACAAACCTCATCCCATGAACCCAGGCACCCCTGGTAATGAAACTATCAATCATATCCAAGGTTTACATTTAAATTTTAAAGGATATCAATAATATCTTTGAGGAAGTGATTCCATTCCAATTCGAACTGCTCAAATTCACCAATTCAATAAAACTTAAATTTGCACATGAAGTCAAAATACCAAGCCTAACTTAATAATTTTATATAATAGGGTAAAGCAAATATATGCTACTTAATTTATATGATTTTTAAATCATAAACTATAGGCTCTTCAATAATTCAAATATTCAAAAAAAAATTAACAGATAATGATAATTGTTTTCAAAATATTATTTTGCTATTTTTACCATGTAAATATGTTGAAAATAAAAAAAAAAATGATGAAAGCATTTTGATGGACGTAGATTTAAACTACAAGCGATTGATTTACGCAGGAACTCTGCTAGGATTGGAAAATACTCTCAGTATCGCCCTGGTGTGAGACCATCATTCAGAATTGAAACTTGGCTTAAGCCGTGTTTAGTAACCATATCTGAATAGCCAAGTAGCCAGGTACTTCCCCATCTCCTCCGTTCCCCACTACCTTCAGTTACACAATATACCCCAATTGGGGATCCCATAGTCTCTCTGGCTCCAGGCAGGAGCAGTTAGGACTCCTGTGCGATAATCACAAAAAATATATATCTACTTACATAAAAATTCTATCCAAAGAAACACTTTGTAATGATGTTGTATTATTTTTTTCGTAATATTAACACTGTAGGTAGGGTAATACTAGTTTTGATATAATTTTCACACACAGCTGCCACCGTTGTCATCATTCAAAATTTCATTCTTTAATAAAATGTATTTTATAATTAAAAATATTTGCTGCACCTCTAATGATGGCCTCTTAGTTTTCGAACAAGACGCATGAGAAGGAAGGGGACGAATGTCGATGATGTAGGGGCCCTCGCTGGGATGAGCTGTCGAGTTTAGGCAGCAATTTCACACACTCGGAACGTATTGAAGATACAATAATTATTCCCTTGTTTGGGAAAAGAGGCCCTGAGGAAAATAATTCCTCTCAGGGCCAGGCATCTTTGGGGATGCTGTGTGGAGGGTCTTTTTGAAAAAGGAAGGAGAGCCTCACCCCATGAACCCGGGCACCCCTGTTAACGTAGCGAACCGGTCACTTGGCGTGACCTATGGCAGAGGTGTTAGTTATCCAATAAATGGTTTCCTCGGCGGCGGTACCCAAACCCACCTCCCAACTCGGTGACGCGGCTATGTGACGTGATGAATTCACAGTACTTATTTATGGAGTCTTGTGATATACTAGGTCAATTCGTCTTGCCATTGACTTGAAAACAGATGCATGGAAGCTGTGCAAATGTCACAACGCCATAATAGGTCACGGTTCGAGAGTTTTGTCGTGCCACTAAAAAGAATTCTGTTGTGTAGAAACATGTGACGCATATTTTAATATTTTTAAACGTTCATTATGTACCTACAGAATGTCCCGAAGGTGAAGAATATGTGGAATGTAGAAATTGTGGGAAATCCTGCAGTAATCTAGTAGACCGCCTCTTTATAAAATGTGCCTGTAATCCTGGATGTGATTGTAGCAATGGATTCAGGAATTCTAAAGGAATATGCGTTCCTTTGGAGCAATGTGGTAAGGCAAAATCTTATTTTTTTCTCCATATTGTTTCTCACGAAAAATCACCTGCAGTTAAAACTACATATTCATATTAATTAAGACCCGGAACCGGTTTATAAAACCGACACACGACCTCGAAAGTTGGCATCAAATCAGTTGTTGTAATTACATCAAACCTTTTTCGATTTTTAATTCCGTATAAACATGATCATAAAAATAAGTGAAATAATAATGTTCGAAAAGTCACACATATTTAGTACAAAAATATAAGATAAATTAAATCAGTTATAATGATCACTTCATTTCACAACGTATTTATACATAGAATAGATCGTCTTCATCATCTTGTGACAATACACTATCGTTTTAACTACTTGATTCAAGTACCGAATCATTCCCTGTGGGTGGTTTGGTATATTTATGCATTCCGGTAGTCGTAGGTAGGATCTGGTATGTTTTTCTAAATTCTTTTGGAATTTTTTTCAATGTCCTTTTGCTTTTTTTATTTTCAGAATGTCCGTTTAACGAAATATTTACAAGATGTGATAAAAATGACTGCCAAGCCACTTGTAAGAAGCCTTATCGACTCGAGAATCAGGAATGTCCTTGTCGAGCAGGCTGCGTATGTAATGAAGGATATTTGAGGAATGACGCTGGGGAATGCGTTCTTCCCATACAATGTGGTAGGTACACTTCTGTGTAATAATCATATTCCTTACTTCATATCGAAGAAATAAACAAAATCGACAGTACTTCGCTTGAGGTATGTAAAGTATCCCGGGTTCATGGGGTTAGGTTTGTGGTTCTACTGAATGGCGGTCAATGTGAAATCACATGTGATCTAGGAGGTTTTGGCCGGATCGGGGAGATCGGTTGAGTGAGATCATTTGAACACTCCAGCCGGACCACCTAGATTTATCTTCGATTCATTCTTCAATCCTGGATACGCTGACCCTCAGATTCCTTCCAACCCCTCATACATATTCCTTCCAAGAACGTCCTCTCCTCCCTTTACTCAAAAAGACCCTCCACAGAGTATCGCCAAGAACGCAACATATCTTAAGATAACTTATTTTTTTACTCAAGGCCAACTGAGTGAGCTTATGTTACGAGTTTTAAAAATAGTTTTGTCGACCAAGCAATTAATAACATAGTTTTGGTTATACTGGTTGAATTGTGGTATTTTAAATTTGGTCTTTAGTAAATTGTATTTATGGCTGTATTTATTTTTAGAGTGTCCTGAAAATGAATTATACATGGACTGTCACGGCTGCGAGGACACTTGCAGGAACCCCCACCTCAGTTCTTCTTCCACTTGCCCCTGTTACCTCAAGTGTTACTGTCTGTCTGGCTTCTTGAGGAACGACGAAGGAAAGTGCGTCCGTCCAAAAGAATGCAGTAAGCAAATAAAATTAAAGTAGAAATAATTAAATAATTTTGCTTGTTTACCGCCTTTGCTTCAGTGATTGTCAAAGCACTCCACAATATTTTATAAAAAGCATAATATTTTGCCAACCATTTAATAGAAACTAGTCATACCTTTAATTTTAACAGTGGAATAGAATTAATACATTGTAATGTCAATGGCATTCAGTTGGATAAATTAGAAATTTTAGAGATAAGAAAGAGTGTTAATGCAAATTTAAAATCTATTCCCCTTTCAAATTTTTAATTGTTCTATATTGCCCCTTATCTCCTACACATTATTTTCTTTCAAATTTTATTAATGTTTATGTCTATTATATTTCTCTATTACCTAAGTATGTGTATTTTTTAAATAAGTTCTGCCAAAACCCTGGAGAAGTCAACTTTGCTGACAAAACATGTCGGTTTTTGTAAATAATTAAGTGGTTAAAACAAAGTTATCTATTAATTTGAACATAATATTTATTAAAAAAACTGCTACTTCTGTAGTTTAAAATCAAAACATATGTTATACGAGGGATGTACGGAAAGTTTTTTTATGCCAAAAAAATTGTAGAGAAAATACTTAGTACAGATTGAAGTTATTCACAACCACTTGCTTGCCCAGAACCACAATACCGGCCTTCCGCGTAAATACCTTAAAGCAGCATTGTCAAAATATGCGATCGCGGGTAAAATCGGTCTTAAGTGACTTTTATATTTATTTCTAGTGACAACCCTGATTTACTTTTGGGTTGTTATCAAGGGACGTGCCCCCGTGCCCCCCCCCCCCCTTCCCCCAGACGGTATTTTTTTGTACTGTGAAGATTCCATCACATGTCTTTATTAAACATTTAATTTTTCTATTGTTTGACATTTTCATAAACCTTCCTGTACATACTTGAACTTGTAGAAATAAACTTGAAGTATGATACTTCAAGTTTATTTCTAACAGTAATTATTGATTTTTTGCCCTTCCGCCCCTTGTGCCCCCCCCCCCCCCTCCAGAAAAAATCCTGGATCCGCCCTTGGTTTTACAGAATCCATCACCAACTGGCAACACGATATTGCATTTAAATACAAAACACACACCGTAATGCTATCCGAAGCATTGGATAAATAAGGAGGTAGAGCAACACGATATAATAAGTAAAAAAAAAAAATCACGATAAAATTTCAAATCATATCAATATTACTAGCTGACCCGACGCGTACCGCCTCACAATCAATAACTGTTAAATTAAATTAAGTATTTTTATTTAGTTAAAAATTACACAATGAAGCAATTATCGATGCCCAACTGTCTGTGTTTTGTTTTTGTCAGTATCAGAGATGGCGTTGTGTATGAATTTATATTTTTTGTGATTTTCTTACTTTTCCACTTACTTACGGGAATTTTTGAAAGGAAGCGGGTACGGGTGCCGCCGCCCCGGGAACCATTTATTGGATTACCAACACCTCTGCCATAGGTCACCCCAAGCGGTTCGCTACGTTTGGTGATTTAGCAAGGGTGACTTTTTTCCGGGTCTTCGCGGCGGATGCGTCTGCCCACCTGCTGCGTGGCGGACCGGATCGAGAGAGACTGGTTGAGGGAGGCCTTTTGACCTTTCCACCCGGATTCTCTCGACCAATGGGTCGAAAGAGTCCGGCTGGAAAGGTCAAGGTAAAAGGTCAATTCCGCTCAAGGCAATGGTCTTGCACCGCAGTTGGAGGGATGGATTCACTCCCGGATACAATGACCTCCAGATTCCTACCCACCCCTCATGCCTTTTTCCTTCCCACTTTTTTACTCAACAGAGGTGCATATGGTACCACCCAACGATTGTCAATGTCAATGTCTACGTTACTGATATTTTTAATGAATGATTTTCCGCCATTATCGGTATTTCTTCGACGATATATTGCATATCCTTCAACATGTGTGACCGTATCGTTGGTGAAATTTTTAATAAAACCCTTTGTACAATTTCCGTCTACCATTCAAGGCGATGAACGATTCAAATTACCGCATGGACCGTGAATCATGTTTGTAGTAACAATATCAAACAGTAATTGATTAGTAAAAAATTTAAAATTAGAGAAAAGAGGCCGCCTTCGTTCTCATCGGGTCAGAAGTGACACTGGTTTGAATTACTAATATCACTTTTAAAAAATAGGGGTTGATGGTAGAAGGGTGAAAATTTAGGGTTCCATGTATTTTTTAATGCCTCACCATAAAAAAAAATAAAAAAATTGTCCAAAAAAACAAAATAAAAATTCAGAGTGGAACACCCTTTACTTTTAGGGGTATAAAAAATAGATGTTGTTCGATTCTCACACCTACCAGATAAGCACACAAAATTTCATCAAAATTGGTCCAGCCGTTTCGGAGGAGTATGATAACAAACACCGTGACACGAGAATTTTATATATTAGATTTTATTTATTACACACCCTAATGGACTTTTACATTCTAGTTTAGTTACAGTTTATAAGTTTCAGAGCTTTTTTAAATACTTCAAAACTCAAACAATAAAGAAAGTATAATACAATGAAAAAAATGTAACAACAAAAGCATATAATAAATAAAATACATTGATAAATTGATAAGATATCACACATAAATAGATATTCAATATATCCAAATATCTATCTACAACCTTGGTATTTAATTGTATAAATATTTTCCTTCAAGGTTCCCACCTAGGTCCGCTCTTGTTCAACATTTATATATTCGACATTGGATCATGCTTTCAAAATTCGCAATGTGTGCTTTACGCTGACGACATGAAAATTTTCACAAACCATGAGAGAAATATTCTTTTATGGATCTCTTATATTTGATAAGTTCACAATTAAAAATGTCCACATTGGATAATACGCTATTGTAACTATTGCATAATCTGTTCCGGCAAGAATTCTGCTTACAGTTTGTCTTGCATTGATCTACCCTGAACAGGACAGAAGAGCGTGTTGAACGTGCAGGTAAATTGAATTGAATTTTATTTAGCAACTCTGGGCATTAAATATTATTGTTAACTACTTTACAAAGGAATAGTGCATCCATAGTGAAGAAATAAAAAAAACTTAACTATAACCTGGAAGTTAAAGAAATTAAAAAGAAGAAACCTAAATTAATAATTAAAGGTCTTAAATCAAACCTATCGGAAGAGGAAATAGTCAGCGGGATAATCACCCAAAACGAAGGTATTTATGACGTTACATCGAAAAACGAAGAAATATAATGCCTTCGTACACTCAATGAATTAGTTTGTATAATGTACAATGTTACTGCCTCGTTAAAAAAAAACATAAAATATCTTGGAGCAATAATAATTGATGAAAATCTTAGATGGGACCTACAAATCAAAGGTATTATGGAAAAACTCACAAACCTAAAATATATCTTTAAAAATCTAAGAAACGTGGTAAATAAAAAGGATATGAAAAAGGTCATTCTCGAATTGAATATGGAATCATAGGATGGAGATCTACTACACATAAATACACACACAACCTGAATAGGATTAAAAAAGGAATCATAAACAACAATATTTTAAGAGTGCCCATTAGAACGTAATTGAAATTTTCAATAGCTTTGACTTACCAAATATACAACAATTATATGCCAAAAATATATAATTGAAGGTTTTTAAAAATACTGAATCCCCTACTAGACCGTGTATGCATAACACTAGATTTATAACAAAAATGATATAAAAATTCTTCAAGTTATAAAACCACATACCTACTTTGCAACAAAATTCCATAATGTCTTTCCCCAAGACATAAAACTAATAAAAAATTATAATGAATACAAATCAAGAATAAAAATATGACTGAAAGAGGTCAATGAAAAAACCCTATTGAAGGCACTAAAAACGGCATAGAAGACAAAAAACTATGATTAAATAACTTTAGTCTGCCTCGGCACAGGACCCCCTACAGAGGAGGACTAAGAAATATAATATTTATACCTCGTACAATTATTTTATGTAGTCTGTAAAATAAAATAAAAATAAAAAATTCACTCAACAATGAACCTGTCATCTCTAAAACGTAATGTAAAGATCTTGGCGTTTACCTTGATAGCAAAATTATATTTAATAAGGGCATTGACTCAATCTTGTGATGTTTTGTCTTTTTCGTTCTATTTTTTTTTATCCTTATATGACTCTCCTGGTCATCGGCCAGAGTTGTAATGTTCTCACCTTTCTCTTCTTATTTAACTCTCCTTTTCTTCTTCGTCGGCAAGACAGTTGTAATATTCTGTCTTCCTTACTCGTATATTTGTCTGTATTTTATTTACTCCTGGGCACTTGGCACCAGTCGTAAATTTTTCGTTTTCTCTTGGCTCTGATCGATATTTAAATTCTTAAGGCTTTGCATATGTGTGGTAGGGATGGAAAATTCCTCCCCTACGTCACACAAGCCTCTATGAAAATTGGACCCTTATTTCCTTTGATAACTACAGAAAGCTATTTAAAGCTCCCTTGTACTACATACCTTTAGAGATATATGTACTTAACTAATAAATACGTTATTTACGACTTTGAACGTAAATATTTTCGTATTTAGGTTGTAATTAAACTCCATCAAACGTTGTGTAATTTTTTGATTTATGATATAGGACTTTAATTACTTTCATCTTTGTGGTAACCCTCTTGATTCTAAACAGAGTGTTGAATTTCAAACTGTATTGGTCTCTCTCTTGCAAATCTAACCTAAAGTAATTTCTCTAAATGAGCTAACCTGCCTTTGACGTTTATTATGATTCCCTACATCCTAATGAATTCATGAATAAACAATACTAATCGAAACTACACATGACTAATTGAACAGATAATTAAATATAACTCAAAGGGTTAAATGTTAGTAAATTTGATTATGATTGTATCTTGTATCTGCTGGGCGCCCCTCCATTTTGATTCAGCTGCTATAAGGTACATATAAAGATGGATTTAGTAGGTTAATGTAGTTAGTTAATTGCATATTTGACGAACTCAGAATAACCCTTTTTCTGGCAAAATTTGGCTCCTGCCTCCATCAAGTAAGCAAGGTGATCAGGTGTCAACCCAAAATTCGCACAGTCTTTTGGCACGGTTCAATTGATTGATACCTAAGTTATCGCGTCCCAACTGAACCTTCCTTCGCCATCATGCACTGCCTTCAGGTCTTCCCCCGAGCCCAGATACCCCCAAATTCCTACTCCTCCAAAGTTTACTATTTACTTAGGGCGAACCGGTTTCGTCCTTTATGCAATCATATACTCACGGGTTTGTGTGGAGTTACGGGTCGTGAATCCTCCCTCCACGTTCAAGAAATGAGACGAGAGTGACCCGACAGGCCTAAAGCACTAATTGTAAGTGAGTTCGTTTCATTCAATGAACAGTACATAAAAAGATATATATGTAAACATACGTTTTGGGAAGGTTTATAACTCGCAATACGAAACTACATGCATCGCATTCCAAGCTCGGATCTTGCCCATCAAATTCTGCGAAATTTTCAGATTGATACCGAATACATACGTAAGAATAGTGGGAAATCTAAATAAATACTAGTACATTAAGATCTTATCTGGCGATGTGTTCTAGAGATTCGCCAAAACTCCAAGCTTTTGTTTGGTTTTGTTGACGGTTTTGTTTGAGAGATCCGTCATCTCTATGGTTTGGTTAATATTATAGAAGCGACCACTGCCTTCTATCGGTTGAACTGTATTTTTTTTCTTTCCCTCCCCTCCAATGTTCAACTTTTGATAAATTCTTACTATCCCGTGATTCACAATGGATTCATGTAAATCATCATTACCCCTTATTAAGCTATCCCGTGGTTTTTCAACTGTTTCATGTAAGTCTTCAATACACCCTTTTAAGCTATTCCGTGATTTATCAACTGTTTCATGTAAGTCTTCAGTACACCTTTTATTTGATTTGCTATAATAAATCTGTTTATTTTCAATTGTTTAGGTCTGTAGATACCTCTTTACGTTCAAATTAAAGATAGTGTTTAAATTTTTTTTCTTTTTGTTTCTAATAATTGCGCAATATAATAATTTTATCCCGTTCCTAGAAGTTAATACCTAAGTACGATATCCACTAATCAAGGTCATTTTTTTTTCTTCTTTTTAACGTATTCGAACTAGTGTCTCAGTGACCGACTTATTTTGTAAACAATTTGAGTTTTGTAAACATTCTCGACGGCCTCGTGACCTAGATTCAAGCATATGAGGTGTGTTTAATTTAGACATTCCGGAGACGTGTGAGATGACTCTAAAATTTTCTTTGTTTGATAATGATGTACTTAGCGCAATTGTCTAGTCTGATACCCGATTACGTATACATATTTATTCATTTATATATACTTTGTCTCAATAAATAATTTATAATATTGATATGCATAATTATATTATGATTGAAATAATTTCTAATTTCATAACTTATTTCAAATGCTCTGGATTTTCTGAAATTATATTAATACATACATAAAATTAAATATAAAATATTGATTTGTAAATTTATCACACATAACTACTTTTAATAGTTATTGATGAATTCAGAGGTAGGAATCGACACCCTTTTTCCTCTTTTTATATAAGTGTTTTTCTTTTTGATTAAAATTTTTCTTGGGAACAATAAAATTATGTATATATATATGTATATATACATACATATATAAATATATATAAAATATACTTATTATATTTATAATATTTTAATATAGTTACATATCACATATTAAGCGAGTAATATCTTGGTCAAATAATTAATCCAAATACCAGTGTTTGCTGCATTCCGCTTTCTCCTTGGAATCTGTAAAATTTTATAACGGAAAAAGACTTACCCCTACCAAGGTTTTTCCGACCGGGAAATACACAGTAAACCTTGCTGCAATTTTCCTAAATTAATTTTTATTTTCCTAAATTTAATTAAATCTTTTGACTTCAATTTTTTTTTTTTCATTTATTCTAATTAATTAAAATGATGTATAAATTCTATCGTTCTAAACTGTATTTTATTTCAAAACTCGTTGGTTAGATAACACTTTAAATGATAGTTACTTCACGATTAATTTAGAGATGGTAAATTGTTGTTAAATTAAATTTTTATCCCTCCGAACTTTTATGTATTAATAAAATATTATTTTGTTTTATTATTATTATTTAAGATGATTAATTTAAATATTTATTATTTGTTAGAACACTTTCACTTAGATTGAACACACGTATTTAATTATAACTTCTTCACGCTAAATTATCACATCACTTCAGTTATTTTTTGCACTTAATATTAAACGCGAAATTTCTAAGTTTAAAAATACGATATTAAGTGATTATAAAATCCGAATTTTCCACTAAAACAAATTGTATTTATCACGAGCACTTTTATTTTTCACAAGTAATTAATGCGTTGGCTTTATTTTTATTTTCACTGATTCTAACTGCAAAGTATTTTTTTTGTAGATCACTGGCTAGAATGTGAAAATTTTCTAAGTATCATAATAATTATCACTTAGAATTTTTCAACTTTAAATCACCCACCGTTTCGTCACGCCTCGCGAACTTTCAACCTTTTCGACCACGACCGTAGACTCTCCCCAACTGGCATTTGTCTAGTCTTTTATACCCCTCTCAGGTCCAAAAGAGCATATCTGAATCTCCTGTAATAAACCAATCTAATTACTATCAACTCGTAATTTCTTGAAACCTCCCCATTATTGTCGAATGCGGTCCCTTAATCTCTTCCGCGTTTGATCTTTTAATTTCTGTCTCGTACTCCCATACTTACAAGATCCGGATTTAGTAAGATCCATGTTTAATTGCCCAACTTCCTTTGTCCTGGTGTTCACACAAAATTAGCTTGAATTTAATAATTTTAAAGTTCTATTTTCATCTATTCCGTAACATGTCCGTGCGTACGGCATCTACCATATGTTCCAAATCTGTCCCCAAATTCGCCTATCAGAGATATCTTCATGTCGAAGTCTTTCTCGCAAATTGTTCATTTTTATTTTATTATTTTTCCTCGAGTTTTTCTGTATTCTATATGAACCTTTCCATTTAAAACCGAATTTTCTCTATTTACGTCGTATATTTGAATTTTCCATTTTTTCTCGAATTTTCTTTTATTCACGACACTCTTTCCATGAATTTCCTTATTTATTCTCACGCTATTGTTCATATCTCTATAGATTTTTTTATTCCAAGCCGTATTTATTTTATTCCCTGTTAATCTAAGATTTCCTTTGTTTTTCTCTGTCGTATCTTCTCTCCCCTCGCTTCCCTGTACTCCCCTGATATAACCATATCGTTTTTTGATGTTTGCTGCCTCTTGGAAAATTTCATTTTCTATTTGTTATTAATAAATATATCATTTTTAACATTTTTATAGGAGATACCCCCACTTCGGCCCTTAAATTCCTGTCATTTTTATTGCTTCATAGAGAACGCCTTACAAATTTCGTCTCATTCTTGCTCAAAATCCCATAAACCATATGCTTCGACAGTTGTTTACATTAATTTCTGTACCCACCTGGCAATAAATCCTTTTTTATTTCAGTGTCGTTAACTTTTATGAGAATTCTTTAATGTAAATATTTCATAAGACCCATGATAATTTTTATTACCTTTTTAACGACTAATTGCCCTTATCTAAACAATTTTCATGTTCGAATATTCCTTGTTTATCACAACAAAATACATCTGGGATCGACAACCATTGTAATGTCTCATTTTTATCTGCAGTCGCGTACTATGTTACTCTATAAACTCCATTTTAATTACGTAAAATGACTCCTTTTCCTGAGTTTTTCTATCGCAATGTTTTCACCATTTTCCACTCCCCTCTGTACTGCACTCTATTTTCCTCTCTAACACTTGTTACTGCTCTAGACCTCTGAAATGTACCCTCGCCTATTCTTTAAAACTCTCATTTTTTTGACGTTTCCTCCCTAAATCTTTCATCGTAATATCCTCGCCCCGTCTAGAATTGATAACAATAATTTTCCATTGTTTTTTTCAACATTTCCATTTCCTTTAGCACGTTTTCCCTCGAATCGATCATCTCCGGTCGTCACAAACAATCGTATTATAGATGGAAATCTCCATAACATCTTACAACACGTTTTCGTCACTTGCTATGCAATTTTTCACTTAAACTTTTCCATCGTTGTTTACGTGTATCTTTTTTCCACACCTAATATGCCCTAATGCATTCGAGAACTAAGGTTAACGATCTCTGAAATCTACTTGTTATCCATAACATTTCTCGGGGTCATCGTACTTTTGTCCCTGAATCGACTATTCTTTCCCATGGAGTTTATTCACCTCTCGGTTCGGTGGGAACGTCAAACTCATTAATTACATCCTTAATTGCCGGATCCAAAGGTCGTTCCTTTGTTCTAAAAATGGGCTCGGCCCTCTTCTTGTTGATAGGCTAACTTGGTTTTTAATCGCTTTTGCTGCAATCCAATTGGCTGTCAAGATATCACGGCCTAAATTATATTGGGGAGTCCCTGTCTCTGATTATTTGTTGATACCATCTGTGATTTTTTAATCAATACTCGTCTCACTTTGTCTAATTATAGATCCCTACCGTAAATATGAATTCACTTTACTCTAATCCGATAGATGTCGTAGATGTGTCCGTTTTATAAGTAATTGATATTTTCTTTTTAAATTAAAGTGGGAAGCTACGATATTTTCTAATTTTCACTGTTGATCAATGCAATTCATCACAATCTTTCACAGGTCATAAAAATGCTCGGTTTTGTTCGTATGCAGTAACCCTCGTACAGTAGTAATGTTACATTTTTCATTATTCAAAATTACACTGGAATATGCCTCAACAATTTGGAACCCGCAGTACAAAGGACCTATACATAGATGGCATAGAACACATTCAAAACAAATTTATAAAATATCTTCCCTTCAAATTCAACAATAACTTTGAATGCACATTTCAAACTTTGCAACACAGGTGAGCTGATTTAACATGTACACACATAATTTTAAATAATGACATCGACTGTACCAAACTTCTTTCCCTAATTAATTTTAACATACCCGGGCCTGCAACTGGGCCGGTGGCTCTGCAACCGGGCCCGAAAAGAAGAAGATGGAGAGATACGAAATTACGAATGTTAGAGGAGAGCGCTAACATTTACAGCGACAAAATCGAAGCCAAAATTGCGAAAATATTTAATAAAACACGACTCGTTTAAAATAGAGCAAAAATCTTGCGGGCATTATCTTAAACAGCATTTGAAGAAGAACTGTGAATTTTTTCATACATATAACTTGTAAAATAACTGAAACAAACGTGTTAATAATAATTTTTGGAGCATACTTTGCGATTTTTTTCTATTAAGGGAATTTTATATAATTTGCTTTTCGGCGCGGGCAAAGTCTAGATATTATCTTCAAAAATAACATATATTTTTTGAAGAGATTTGAAACTTACCTTGTTTAAGGGAAATATGTAATAAATCGGTACAAATCCGGGTTGCGGGCCCTTAAGACGTGCACGCCGTACAGAACTGTTCCACACGCTTAATTACAAAACAAATGCAGAAACTAATTCGCCAATTAACCGTGCTCTTCACAGTTAAATAATATTTGCCTAAATAATAACATAGATATTTTCTCCGATTCATTGCCCAAATTTAAAAAAAGCATTTTATCAATAATATTAAAAAAAAAAAAAAACGCGTTTAAAGCGCATTCATATCCTTCCACACGTCACCACTTCTCACATCAAGAAACATTCTCACACACACACACACACATCTACCCACTACGCATATCACCCGGTAATTAATAAATATACATACCATAAATAACACACTACAAAGAAACATATTAAATATTTCTTTATCTTTAAATATTCGCAGCATTGTAACCAATATACTGTTTGTTTCTACATAAACAAATAAATAACCCTGGTATTTAAGTGTCAGTTTTATAATGTTTTACGGTTATCGATTTTATACTATTTTATAATTTTCCAACGAATTGTCAGTACGAAAATGAATATATATATGTGTATATAATTTTTTTTTCATTACGTTATATACATTTGAATACCAAACATAACATAGTAATAATATTGCAAAGTGTACAAGTGTAATGGGTCTTCTTACCTTTAGGTCGATATTAGTTCTTAGCTAGGCAGATTGCCCGTTCTAAGGAACCAAATGCTGGTGAAAATGTCAAAAATATATTCTGTAAAAAAAACTTTTTTTTAAATTATTTAAATATGTAGTTTTTACTAAATGTGCCATTAATAGTTAACCATGTAAAAATTTAAGTGACATTATTTAAGAGTTTCTTAGACACCTCCCTACCCAAGCCAATCAACCATTTAGTTATTATTTAACCGATGTGGGACATTTAACAGTTTTAATTTTTGATTCTGGGGGGGATTTTATTATATAAGTGACTAGCAGACTCGGCCAAACGTTGCTGTGGCTAACGAAACACAACGCCATTGCCCAACCTTTATAAAATCCACATCACCCGCTTGCCAGCTGACCGCTTCCTGAATGGAATATTGGAATTTCTCGGCTTTTCTCTACTATAATATATTGATATTGGGCGATTTTAATATGACGAACAAACCCGAAGAAGTAATGCTAGAACATTCAAATTTTTTTAACTCCGTTGGTCTGAGACAATGCAATGTTATAAACAATTATTATAACAATATGCTCGATTTTGTCTTAAGTAACACAGCTGTATGTCATGTCAATAGAAGTGATGAACCTTTGGTCCTAGACAAGGCCGTAGCCAGAAAAAAATTTCGGGGGGGGGTTTTGTTTGGCGGAACAGTGATTATTAAAAGAAATTAAATGGTGTTACGTATCAATATTATCATGTATTTTTATAATTACATAATTAAATTTTAGCTTTCTTTGCAGCGAACAAATCAATTACCTTCTCGATGTCAATATCGATTTCGGGGGGGGGGGGGGGTTTGTTTGGCGGAACAGTGATTATTTAAAGAAATTAAATGGTGTTACGTATCAATATTATCATGTATTTTTATAATTACATAATTAAATTTTAGCTTTCTTTGCAGCGAACAAATCAATTACCTTCTCGATGTCAATATCATTTTCGGGGGTGGGTTGGTTTGGCGGAACAGTGATTATTAAAAGAAATTAAATGGTGTTACGTATCAATCTTATCATGTATTTTTATAATTACACAATTAAATTTTAGCTTTCTTTGCGGCGAACAAATCAATTACCTTCTCGATGTCAATATCAATTTCGGGGGGGGGGTTTGTTTGGCGGAACAGTGATTATAAAAAGAAATTAAATGGTGTAACGTATCAATCTTATCATGTATTTTTATAATTACACAATTAAATTTTAGCTTTCTTTGCAGCGAACAAATCAATTACCTTCTCGATGATGCCAATATCAATTTCGGGGGGGGGGTTTGTTTGGCGGAACAGTGATTATTAAAAGAAATTAAATGGTGTTACGTATCAATCTTATCATGTATTTTTATAATTACAAATTAAATTTTAGCTTTCTTCGCGGCGAACAAATCAATTACCTTCTCGATGTCAATATAAATTTCGGGGGGGGGGATCAATCCTCCCTGATCCCCCCCCTGGCTACGGCCTTGGTCCTAGAAGATAAATATCACCTATCGTTAGCGATTGCGCCGAAACACACGACGAGACGCTACACTCTCTACGCGGGTGGAAACAACAGCGCCAGCGGTGCCATCTAGCGACGACAACCATCAAACTCCGCAATGTACACTGTCAAATAGAATTTACTTTAGCAAATCCAATTTCAAACATTTAAATGTCAACCTACGTAAGCAATTTTTTTCTTATTTCGATTGGAAATACTTAAATGACATAAAATCGGTTGATGATGCCGTAGCATATTTCTACTCAGTATTGTGCAGTATTTTTGAACTGTGTGTCCCAATAAAAAAAAACTTCCAAAACAAATATTAAATATCCGATATGGTTCGATAAATTTATAATTAATAAAATTAAACTCAAGGAATCTCTTCGCAGAAATTATAAGACCGCTAAGAGCCACTCAGACTATTCACTATTCTCTGCGAAGAGATCTGAACTAAAAAAGGAAATTTCTTTAAAAAAGAAACTTTACTTATCTGATGTTGAAAATGGGATTAAAAACGATGTCAAAAACTTTTGGCAATACATCAGGTCACAAAAATCAAGTAGGGGTGCTTCTATCGCGCTCATGGACGCGGATGAAATCATCCAGTGTCCCCAACTAGTGTCAGAGAAATTCGCGGACTACGTCAAATCGGTTTATAACCAAACGTGTCCCAACTTAAATGCGGAGAGTCTCCGGCAAGAGGTGCCTAAATTTATAGATTCAATTTCCCTTGGAAAATTTAAACCTGAGGAAGTAAAAATATGTATTGAAAACCAGAAGCCCGACAAGGCCACGGGACCGATGGAATTCCACCTCACGTAATCATCACGTTAGGGGAATATTTGTATAAACTTTTGTGCCATATATCAACCTCAGTATTGCTACTTCCACCTTTCCCCAATCTTGGAAACTCACCGAGGTGGGCCCAATATATAAGTCGGGTTGCAAAACACAGGCACGTAATATAAACCGGTAGCTGTCTTATCATCTTTTCTGAAAATTTTTGAAACACTTATTTGTGAAAAATTAACAAATAAAATAAAACCGTTTCTTGGGGAAATCAGCACGGTGTTTTGTAAAAAAAATCTACTGTATCAAATCTCCTTGAACTCTCACATAAAGTAGCAAGAGGATTAGACGCGCAATATCAAATAGACGTTATTTACACTAACTTTGCAAAAGCATTCGACCGTGTAGGTCATGACGTACTTTTACGAAAGATCCATAAAATGGGGTTTGACCAACCTCTAATACAGTTTCTTGTGACGTATTTAAAAAACAGAACACAGTATGTATGCATCAGTGGCCAAGAGTCCAGAAAATTGCCTGCATTTTCAGGAATACCTCAGGGGTCAAACTTAGGACCTCTACTATTCTTGATATTAATCGATGATATTCAAGAATGCATCCAGAGTACTCCTTGCTTGCTTTTTGCTAACGATCTCAAACTGCTCAAGATGATACGCGACATTCAAGATTGTTTTAAGTTACAGCTTGATTTAGACGCAATATCTTCATGGGCAGATGAGAATAAACTTTTCTTTAAAGTAAAAAATGTGTCACTATGACGAATACGCGTTCCGAAAACCCGATTAAATTTGATTATAAATTAAATAATGAAATATTGTCATCAGTAAAATCCATAAGGGACCTCGGGGTCATATTTGATCCCAAACTTACTTTTTCAGATCGTATGCTAGGTAGGGTTGACACCATCGTGTTACAAACTTCTTGGATTTGTGATAAAAATAAGTAAACAATTTTCCAATGCCGAATCAATGATATCGATGTTCAACTGCATTATGCGATCAAAATTAGAATACGCTTCTGATCTTTGGGCCCCATACCAGAAAAAAAACATATATTTATTGGAACAAATCCAAAAAAAAATTCTAAGGTATCTTTATATGAGAATGCATGGTGAATACCCGCGATTTATGGATCATATGGATTTGCTATCTGACACGTGCTTCGAAAGTCTCCAATCTAGAAGGAATGGAACCCTAACAGTAACAGCTTTCAAAATTATAAACTATTACATTGATAGCCCATACCTCTTAGAATGCTATAAATTTTTCGTACCGAACAACTACTGCCAGGGTCGCCACCACGACTTTCTCTGTATCCCACATGGCAGAACAGACGTTCTGGCCCAGCACAGCATGACAAGAGGTATGGCGCTGTTAAATGATATCTCTAGGTCCCTTGACATTTTCAACATTTAATTAGTCTTGAAGGTTTCAAGGGTAATTTAAGGCAAGAGCTCTAAAATATGTATTATTGTAATTTTATTTTTTCTTCTTTCTCGTTTTAAGTTATGTATGTTCTATGTGTATTATAATAGGATTATATTAATCTGTAATGCACAAAAAAATAAAATAATAATAAGCATGTATTAAATATATATATTTAAACCTTCCTCTTGAATCACTTTATCTATTGTTGAAAACCGCATGAAAATCCGTTGCGTAGTTTAAAAAATATATGCGCACATACATTTTGAGCGACTTCATTTTATACTATGTAATGATTATTATTTTCCGATTTTATTAGTATAAAAATTCTTAATATCTTTTTACATTAGTTCCTCACAGGAGGCCGTGGGCAAAATAATTCTCCTCAGGGCCTAAGTCATCTTTGGGGATGCTAATATGCAAATATTATAATGAGGTTTTTTTATAAAATGCCTGTGTATTAAAGTTATCGATTTGTCATGTAAGAGAAATTAAAAAATATAATTAAATTAATAAATACTGCAGCTCACATATATTTATGTACAATTCATTATTTAAGTGATGATGTTTTTCTGTTAAAAGAGTCAATGTTGCTCCCATAAAATTCATTTGTACCGTTGCAGCAAAGGTTCCAACTACAAAATCAGTGAATGTTACAACCAAGACTCCAACACATACCCCAACAAAGGCTCCCACAAAGGCACAAACAACTGCTAGAGCAAGCTCCCCAACAAAATCCCCAACGAGCCCCAAAAAGAAACAATTGTATAATTCAACAAGGGCTCCAACTGTGACCACAACAAAGACCACTACAAAGACCACTACAAACTCTCCAACTACACAATACCGACCGGAATTCCCCAATAAAGGTAGGAATTTTTTTTCTTTTCTTTTCTAGTGAAGAACTATTTGTAAAACTATTTACTTTAGATAATATTTTTTAACATTTATTTTTAGGTATTTGAGATAGACAGATATTCGTCAGGGTGGTTCAGGGTGGCTTCACCATGCAATTGGAAATGTAAAAAGCTGTCACGCACAATAAAAAATAGCAAAATATTTAAAAAAAAAAAAATTTTAAACTTAATACGTCAACGCATAAAAATCAAAGTTTTTTACTGAAAAACAATTATTTTTAAATATCTTTTATAACTTTGAAACAATTGGTTGACTGAGGCTTGAACCTTCCTACCTGGTGATCGGAATCAACCACGCTACCAACCGGGCCAAATCCTGAGTTGGTAAGACTATTATTTATTTAGTGTATTAAGTGCTTTAATTTCTTCGATTTCGAAAAAATGCGCATATGACTGCATATGTGTGCGTGATTACTACCGAATTGATAGAATGCAGTGTCATCGACAACGAGTCAATCTACCGAGTTTAAGCTCGATCATGTTGGGAAGTGAATTGATTTCCGCTTCCAAGATTTCGCTTCATTCAAACAAACAATAGTGAAATTCAAATAGAGATGATGTTTTTAAAAATAAAAGTGTACTCTATCTGTATGGAATGTTTTTCAAATGTCCCGTCAATCATTTTATAAAATAAACAAAAAAATTAACGAAACAAAAAAAACGACTTCAAAAAATGCATTAAAAAAAAGTTAAAAAATTATTTCGTATTCTTATACAACCTAATAATCAACTTACTTTTTCTACTTATCAATATGTAGGTGCGATTGTTATTTTTGGAGTCGGTGTCAGCCAAGGCAGGTTTGTAACTACATACATAGTCATAGGTGAGATGTGCTTGTGTAGCACGCGCGACTTGACGAGGCGAGAGGCGAGAGCGGGGCCGCGGCGGGAGGGGAGCTTTCAAGTGAACACGCCGGGCCAGGTACCTTGGCTGTCACCGACTCCAAAAATAACAATCGTACCTACATATTGATGAGTAGAAAAAGTAAGTTGATTATTAAGTTGTAGAAGAATACGAAATTATTTTTTTACTTTTTAGTGCATTTTTTTAAGTGGAATGTTTGTTCTGTAAAATTTTTTGTTTACTTTTTGATTTTTAGTGAATCTGAAGTACACTAACTAATTTGTCTGAATATGGGTAGACCTACTAAACGTGCTGCTCATATGAGACAGACGTTATTTGACCACAACGTCGTTACAGTAGGTGACTCAAAGATCCGCATAGCCTGTAAAAGATTCGTTAACTTGCTCCCAAGAATTGAAGAGTTCCATTACTTTGTCATGGATCCCATAATCAGAACCTAACCAAACTTTAATCAAACAACCCTTGAAGTACATCCATTTCAATAAAAAAAGAATCATTGAAATCAGTTGGTGTGATATTGAGTTTTTCGTGCATTTGTCGCGCACATACTTAATACAAATTCTTATATGGTTTTCTCATATATGCCACTGTCAGATCTAGACCAAATTGAAACGGAGCCACACAGAAAGCACGAACTTAATTATATTCAACTTCCCTGAAAGCTTAGCCGGTTCCCAAATCGACAAAATTACTGATGATACGACGAGAACATCAACCACACTAACAACTCTTAACCCAACCATCACACAAGCCAATATTACGACCTTTCGCCTGGGGATCAAAAAACCGGACAAATCCAGACCTCTAAAAGTTATACTTGACAATCCCACCCAAGCCATAGACATATTGAGGAAAAAAAACAACATAACTGAGTACCCTGGTATTAAAATTTATTCCGACCAAACTCCAGCCCAAAGGAACTATCTCAACAATTTACGACTAACCCTAGACCAAAGAACTAAAAACGGTGAAACAGGACTCAAAATCAAATACAAAAATAATAAACCCACAATTGTAAATACTAATCCAAAAAACTAAAACCTATTAAGTGTTATTATCAGAATATCAGAGGCTGCCGCACCAAACTTAATGAGCTAAGATCGTCGATTCCAATCCACCCCTTTCATATATATTTCCTGACTGAAACTTGGTTGGATCCGTCATTTAATACAGAAAAACTAGGCTTCACTTCTCATAATACCTACCGCTTCGATAGAAGTACCACTACCAGCACCAAATCTAGAGGAGGAGGTGTAATAATATCTGTCACAAAATCTATAACTTCGTCCAGATTAAAATGCAAACACAAAAATATAGAACAACTTTACATACTACTCAAGACGAACCTAGGAAAAATTATTCTTGGATGTGTTTACATTCCACCCGGATCAAATTCACAAGTTTATGAAAACCACATTGAAGATGTAGAGGCCCTCAAGCTCAAATATCCGGAAGCTAGAATGCTGCTAACCGGTGACTACAATATTCCAAACAATATAGACTGGGTTACCATAAGTAATAATCCAACAATTCATGCTAACATATCTGCCATTGCTCGTGAAATTATAAATATGTCTAATTTCCTTTGTCTTAAACAAATTAATAATGTATATAATTCTAATCACCACCTATTAGACCTTGCATTTAGTAGTGATCCTTCAGTAAAACTAAGTAAATCCATAGACTCTCTTCTCCCCATAGATTCCCACCATCCTCCCTTAAACATTACCATTATGAACAACTTTCTTAATACTCACTCTAACACTGTTCCCAATTTTTCTTATAATTTTGCCAAAGCAGATTATCCATTGAAAACAACATACTTAGAAAATGCAGATTGGTCCTTTTTAGACAGAAACACAAATCTTAATCATAACCTAGAATCTTTTTACTCCGTCATCAACATGGCTATCGAAAAATACGTACCCTCTATTCAAGTAATACCAACAAAGTTCCCCAAATGGTTTAATAATGACTTAAAGCAATTAACAAAAAACAAAAAAATCTGGCACAAAAACTTCAAAGAGAGCAACTCTATCTTAGACTACAAAATATTTCATAAATATAGAACCGACTGCAAAATATTCGCCAGAAAATTATATCAAACATACATACTTAACACAGAAAAGTCTATTTCTTCTGATACCAAAAACTTTTTTACACACATAAACTCACAAAGAAAAAATAAACCCAGCATACCTACTCACGTGTATTTCGAAGGGAAAAGCAGCAGTGATACAAACGACATTGTTAATTTCTTTGCTGACTTCTTCAAAAATGTGTACGATAAGGATATCCCTAATGTTCAACTCCCATCCTTTCATCCGAAGAAATCGGTCCACATTCCCGCTTTACATATAAATGTTCCGGATGTTATACGCAAAATAAAATCACTCGACATAAAGAAAAAAGCGGGTCCTGACAAAGTTAGTCCTGCTTTTCTAATCAACTGTGTATCGATACTAGCCAAACCACTATGTCAAATATTTAACCAATCACTTAATTCTGGCTGCTTCCCCGATTTATGGAAAAACTGTTATCTCACACCTGTATTTAAAAAGGGTGATATTCATGATGTCACGAATTACCGACCCATTTGCATGCTCTCAACTATCCCCAAACTGTTTGAAAAACTTATCCTTGACAGAATCTCCATACATATTAATAACATCATTGTACCTAACCAACATGGCTTTATGCCGGGCAGATCCACCCTAACAAATCTTTCCTTGTACGAACAATTTATTGCATGCTCACTCGAAAATAAAACCCAAGTAGATTCAATATATACAGACTTTGTCAAAGCGTTTGATAAAGTTAACCATGAAATTCTTCTCAACAAACTTAGTAAAATGGGAATAGAGGGTAAACTATTGGAATGGTTAAAGAGTTACTTAACCAATAGAATTCTCCAAGTAAAAAATAACTCTTACCTATCACACAAATTCATGGCTACTAGCGGTGTACCTCAAGGGTCACATTTAGGCCCAATACTGTTCCTACTTTTTATAAATGATATCGTCACTGTTTTTGATAATAATGTTGAAGTGTTGCTTTTCGCCGACGACTTAAAACTATTTAAACTTATAAAAACAATAAATGACTGTATTCACATTCAATTAAATTTAAATAAACTACAAGACTGGTGTAAAACTAATAAACTTTATCTGAATATAAGTAAATGCCAGATAATAAGGTTTTTCAGAACAAATCAACCCCTTAACTATCAATATAAAATTAATAATGTTTCCCTCACCTCTGTCAATGAGATTAATGATCTTGGCATTATTTTCGATTCCAAATTTAACTTTCTTCCACATATAACTACAGTAACCAATAAAGGATTAAAAATGCTAGGTTTCATTCTTCGAAATGGCAGAGACTTTCAAAATATTTCAACATTAAAAATCCTATATCTCTCTCTAGTTCGAAGTCAAGTCGAATATAATTCTTCTATTTGGTCCCCTCACTTCAAAATCCACTCCGATTCCATAGAAAAAATTCAGCATAAATTCTCAAGATTCATTAACTATAAACTTGGTCTACCAATAGAATCAATAAGTTACAATCACTTAATGAAAGAATTAAACTTACTCAAACTTTCAGATAGAAGACTTATTTCCGACTTGACTTATTTTTAAAATTGTAAATGGTATTATAGACAGTCCTGATTTATTAAACCTAATTACCTTCCACATACCTACTAGGACTACTCGATCCAAAATTATTTTTAATTGCAACAAAAATATCAGGACTGAGTCATTTAGATACTCGCTTATACCTAGATTGCATGCTGTTGGCAATGCTTTCTCAGAAGTAGTAGATGTGTTCAACTGCACCGAGTATAGTTATAAGAAGGCTATAATATCATACCTCAATGACAATAATTAATGCTAGGTATAATAGTGTTCGTCTGCACGGCGTCTATATCATACTCTAATATAGATTCCAAACTGCTTACTTCATTTATATTAACTATCAGACGGACTAGTTAAGTGATAGTTAATAATGTATAATTTTTTTTTTCAAAACTATTGTTTTTAAACCAAAGATTTATTATTGATTCTCTAACTGGCAGCCCTGAAAAGCTGAACTAATTAGCAGTACCTGTAGTAATTTTAAACTTCAGTCATTTCAACTGAAGGTAACAATAATATCATTACTAAGTTAGCCCATTTTAGCCAATTCCTAGAATCCAACAATACGTACAAATAAGAGTAAAGTAGGTATATTATACTTGATGTTGAGAAATTTTTCTAAGAATTCACCTTTTTTTAACTTATGTTTATTCTGCATAAAAATGTGTATTTTGTATGAGCTCATATTCTTTTTTGTTTGTTATAAACATATTTGAATCCTATAACTAAATACTAGTTGTTATCATACATATGTACTTTGTTTAATGTACACTATTGTAATTACCCTCCTATGTACCACTGTGTATCATGTATCACCGGATGTAATAGCCATTTTTTGGCATTGAAATAAATAAATAAACTTTCAAATAAAAAAAGAATCATCGATATCGGTTCCCCCAGTCAAAAGTTCTGAGGAAACAAACAACAACAAGAAAAACTCCTCGTTTTTGATGTCGTTTAATAAAAAGGTTCTTTAACTGGAATGGATGCGCGGCCCTTTACATACACTATTTTTTTTTAATTTGAGGCCAAAATGATATTTTTTAATCAAAAGGTATAGCAAATTATAATAAGTGTTTTAAATTATCAAGTAAAGGCCATAAAAAAAAACTATTTCTATTATTTAGGCATTACAGGCAATTATTTGTGAGTTAGTGACATTTTTTTAAAATCCCTACCTACTATTTAAATATGATTTAATCTTTATATATAAAAATCAATGTTTCTTTGTTTTGTTCCGTATGCATTCCTATAACATTAATCAAATTGTGATTAAACTTTGGAAATTTGTTGTGCGTACGCTGGCGTTATGAATTTTGATAAAAAAATAATTTACAATAGGTACGTGGGAAATGCTTGAAAAATGTGTGCATATCATAAATTAGTTTTGCGGCGAAGGTGGAAGCGGAACGGAACCCGAAACGATAAGGGGTCGCCGGAGGGGTACGGTGTCGCAGGAACTCTCACGCTTGGGAAAGGACACGCTTGGGAGGAGTGGTGGGGGTGAGGTAGAGGCAGAGGGAGAAATTTCAAAGGCGACATTTTAGCGATAAGGAATAGCAGGTGGTAAATTTGGAAAATTGGAAAATTAAATTTGGAAAATCCATGGTTCTTACATGGATAGCTTTTGAATAAAAACCTTTTGTTTTATTAGTGTAGACAGAAAAAAAAGTCTGAATCGAAGCACTTCAATAAACAGAATTAAAACACAAATACGTTTTTTATTTGAGTGGCTTAGCAACGCATGCCGCGTACTCACTAGTATGTAATAATAAAAATACTTAAAAAAATTAAAAAGCATTTCGATGAACTTAAATATTTAAATTACAAATGACCGATTCTCATTGGAACACAAAACATTTTGTCGAACACAAATTTAAATAATACTCACATATTTAAGTATGTTTAATTATTTCGTATTTCATTTTACAAATGTCTTATTTTTTTTTGTAAGAACAAATTGTCTATCTTATTTGTCTTTAGACAAATTCAATATGTTATTTTTATTTATTTATATAACGCCCAAAGAATGAATTCTACAGTAGGATAGTGTATTTTGTCGTTTAGTTACTGTCGGTATTCGTAAGTTAATGAGTTACAGGAGTTCGCAACAGTCAAATTTAGAGTTAAGTATTTTGAATAAAAATGATAAGTCGTTTATTTTACGCCTTTCTTCCAGTGTGTGCACTTTTAAAATATTTAATAATAAATTATATTTTAAGTCTTCTAATGGGATATTTAATTTAAAATTTATAAAACGCAGAATTTTTTTTGTATTCGCTCATTTTTATTAATGTGAATTTTGTAAGATGGAGACCAAACTACCGAGTTATATTCCATTAGGCTTCTAACTAGAGATAAATATAATAATTTAATGGCTTGTATGGAATTAAAGTTTTTGGTTGTTCTTAATACGAAGCCTTGTGTTTTCATACCTTTGTTTACAATTTGGTGGATATGATTGGCGAAACGTTTTTCACCCAAAATAATTCCAAGATCTCTCTGTGACTCTTTCTAAAGCTGTGTTATTAATGGAATATTCGAAAAAAACAGGATATTTTTTTCTGAAGAAAGTCAAGGTTTTGCACTTTTCTACATTTGAGAATAAATTATTTAGAACGCACCAGTCTTTAAACTTACTAATATTTGACTGCAGTATATGGCAATGATTTATATCAATTATTTTCTTGTATAGCTTGATGTCATCAGCAAAGAGCAATACCTCGACATCGTCGAAGCAATTGGTTATATCGTCGATGAAAATGAGGAACAAAACCGGGCCAAGGTGACTACCTTACGGTAGGGCACTAGTAACCCAGAAAGCTTTCGACATCCAAGATTTTATTTTAACGAACAGTTTACGATTTAATAAATAGCTAGTAAACCATTTTAGCATGTTATCCCTTATTCCTAGAGTAAATAATTTTTGGATTAGTAGTTTATGGGATACTTTGTCAAATGCCTTCGAAAAGTCTGTATATATGCAGTCGACTTGTTTATTTTCTGCAAAAGATTGTATTATGAAGTTTTGAAATATTGTTAAGTTAGTTGCGGTAGATCTACCTTTGATAAAACCGTGCTGTTTTTAGTCAATTAATTTATTTAATTTGTAATTGTCCAAGGGTCAAGAGGCGGTTGAATAATAATGTGAGTGGTTTAGATAACGTACTAGAGCATTTTTTGAGGAATATTGGTGGAATGTTGTCTGGGCCAGCCGATTTGTCAGTGTCTAAGGAAAGTAATTTCTGTTCGCAGCGTTTTTGTGTGATATGGCAATTTGTTAAGTGTGTAGTCTTGCTATATTTATATTCAGGTATTTTGTCATTGTCATTCAGGTTTCTTCATCATACACATTTTTGAAGAAGTCCGAAAAAAGGTTTACAATGTCCTTTGTATTGTTTGCACTGGTCCCATTCATTTGCATTGTTGGCGGGTAGTCTGTGTTTTCATTGTTTATTTTTTTAAGAAATTTCCAAAGATTTTTGGATTTAAAGACAGTGTCCTCGACTCCTCAATAGAGGTAATATACATTTTGTAACATTTTTTGGAAAGATCTTTACATTTTTCCTGGTTTCGCTAAAGATTATATAATCACTTATATATTGATTTATTTATCGAACAAATACGAAATATAATATCAAATTTCAAAAACAAAACTTGCATAATAACAGGGGATTTTAATATCAACATTTACAAAAATATAGACAGTAGACTTTAACATGAATATTTGAACTGTATGACTGAAAACAACTTTAAATCGTGTATAAATGAAAATACGCGCGAAATTCAAGGTCAGAAACCATCTTGCCTAGATCATTTTTGGACTAATACTAACATAAAAGATCTTCATAAAATAAAAACCATTGTCTGGAAAAATAACAACACCGATCATCATACGTGTATATTCTTGTACGAGGAAGAAAAAACAATTCAAACAAAAAATAAATCAATAAAAAACTCATATACCAGAATAAATCTGCATAAATTAATTGAAAACGGAACGTTGGCAACCTGTAATCAACTGCGAAGAAGTTGAAATATGCTTTCTTTTTTTTTTTTTTTTAAAAAAAGAAAGACAAACATTCCCGGGTTACGAATAACCCAACAATGTTTGAAAATCTCCTACTACCACCACAGAAAGCCGAAAATGTTGCTTGTGTTGTGATGGAGGACTTAGCCAGTCGAGGAATCGAACACGCGACGCTCGGGTGGGACCCAACCGCTATGCCCACTCAACCACTGACCAGACAAAGTACTGCTCAAAGTACTTTGAAAACATTTTATCCAAGCATGTAGAAAACTCAAAAACAGATATTCCATATCGTAATTTAGACAAAAACAAATACCTGAAACCATGGATCACACCGGGTTTATTAAATTCAATCAAAGAAAAAGGTAAGCTATACAAAAAAAAACAATAAAATTCCCAAACGACAAAAAAATAGAATTTAATTATAAAAAATATAAAAACAAATTGACACGCTTAATAAAAATTAGTAAAGATGAATATTACAAACATAAAATAATAAATTCTGAAAACAATCCAAAAATAATCTGGCAAACAATTAACTGTGCAATAGATAACAATAAACAAAGACATTCAATCAAGGTAATTAATTGTAGACGAAAATGACGTAAAAATAAATGCAGAGGAAAACCCTAAAAAATGTGCTGATATTTTCAACTCCTTCTTCGCGAAAGTCGGACAAAACCTCGCTAAAAAAAATTAATGTTACAAAGGGAGCGACAACTCAACCAATTATTGAAGATATACAAAGTGTAAACTCACTATCCCATTTTAAAATGATCAAGGAAGTAGATATTCTAAACATTATTGAAAATATGAAAGGAGGGTCGTCACCGGGTTTTGACAACATAACTGGAAATATGTTAAAATCTATTAAAAGATACGTGATAAAACCATTAACTCACCTAATTAATTTAAGTTTAAAAAATTGAATATTTCCGTCTAATTATAAGAGGACAATAAGGAACTCCATTGGAAAATATTTATGGCTTTAAAAAAATATGTTCATATAGACCAAGAAACGCTGATTCTGAATATATAAATTTTATTTCATAATATTAAACGCAGAGTTTTTAAAAAAATATTAAAAAGTGCATTTTTAAACCTCTTCTCAAAACACAGCGTTAAGTTGGCATTACTGAAATGGTTAACGGTGACCTCACTGTTAACCTGTTACCTGGTGATAGTGTGTATTGTATTGTATTGACATTTGAAATGACTTGAAGTGCACACGTACCTATGCAATTCAACATTTCGTGTTTTTGGTTTATTTTCATACTGTTTATAGAGATTTAGATAAATAATAGTTATTGTGTTTATTGAAACATAATTTAGGCCCTCAACAATTTACGAAAAGGGCTATATTTGCGGAAAATCTGCAATAAATTTTGTCTATTTGAGGTTAAAGTCGTGTCCTATTTTGACATTTAGTTTATGTATTTTCAAATTGTTTTTAGTATAGGGCTTTTTATACAAGTTGTTACACACTCGTCATGATCAGTGTATTATAAATACCAGTGTTTCTGTACGTGTTATACATAAAACAATGTACCTACAAAGTAACGCCTGACACAAAACACGATGTTACATGTATTTGCAATGAAAGAGATGATTTATTGTTTTTATATTGCACTTTGATTAAATACAATAACAGTAGCGGTGAAATGTGGACATTTTACCAATGTTTTTCTATATTAAAAGCAGTTAATCTTGAATAAAAAACACACCTCACACCTAAATGTCATTACAAAGCATTCCGCCTTCCGCCGACCGCCATGATTCTTCATTCAAACAGGGATGTTCTGCCCAAAAAAATTATTTCCCTAGATTTCGAAGTGAAATTTCCCTAGAATTTCACATTTACGCAATTACCTACGTAGCCACCTGATTGTGTAACACTAATCCTGTTATATGTTAATTAATATGATAATTAATTGGAAAGATATCGGAACTTGGTAAATATACTAATAATACCGTGATTTTCCAAATAAAACACTTTTTGCTACGTGAAGTAATAATTTAAAAGTACGAATACACTCACCACTGAATTAGAAACTGAATTCCAAATTTAAAAAAAAAACACTTTGCAAAATAAAAATCATAAGTAACCCGCCGCTCATTTGTACCAAGCGTGGTATTTTGAAGACCCCCCCCCCCCCTGAACGTGTCACGTAGTATGAGTACGTTCCCTAATATCATTTTGAGTTGTCAGTGTTAAAAATAACATTGCATGTTAGTACATGAACAATAATTAAGATTCATAGGAATTCCAAAAAATATATATACGTAAAATATATATTCGAAATTTACCTAGATTTTGTCCTGATTTTCCTTATCCCTAAAAAATATTTTTCTCCCCTAGATCTAGGGAAATTTCCCTCGACAGAACATTACTGATTCAAAATGACAACTTAAAAAGTAAAAAAAACTATCGGTGGGTGAAGACCACCATAGATACGGTGCGTTTCTGGGAGTCTTTAAAAATTAAAACTTTGACAATTATTTAAACTATTAAAACTAACTATAAAAATAAAAATAAAAATGCAGTTATTTAAGTTTGAAGGTCTTTATTCATTAAAAAAAAAAAAAAATGGACTGGAGTTCTCTATTATCTCACCTATATTCAAAAGTGGAAACGCAGAAAATGTAACTAACTATCGACCAATTTCCCTCATTTCAAATATTGGCAAAATATTTGAAAAAATTGTAAAATCTCAACTAATGGAATTTATTGATAATAACACAATACTTCACGACAGTCAATACGGATTCCGAAAAGCGCACAGCACACAAGACGCGATTGCAAATGTCACATCACGCATATATAAAAACCTTGATATGAAAAAAAAGTGTATAGGTATTTTTATAGATCTGAGAAAAGCGTTTGATAGCATATCCCATAAAAAAGTAATGAAAAAATTAGATAATTTGAACATTTATGAAAACGTAGCAAATTGGATAAAAAGCTACCTATAAAATCGCCCTCAATGTGTCAAAATAAATAACATTTATAGCGACGAAGAGACATCTGAATATGGAATTCCACAAGGTACTGTGCTAGGACCCATATTATTCATCTTATATGTAAACGGGATATTCTCACAGTCACTTCATGGTAGTATAACCTCTTATGCCGACGACACAGTACTTATTGAAAGTGGAATCACATGGCAAGTAGTAAAACAAAAAGCAACAGAAGAAATAAACATACTGAAACACTGGTTTGATATAAATCTACTATCTCTTAATAGCGAAAAAACTCACGTCATTCCATTTTCAATAAAATCAAACGATGTTCCGGTAAATTTTGATATAATTTTACATGACAATTCTAAAGATCACAATAAAAATAACTGTGAAATAAACTGTTCCACATTAAAAATTTCGAATAAAATTAAATACTTAGGAATAACAATAGACAAAAACCTGAACTGGAAAGATCAAATCAATCTTACCGTTAAAAAAATAAGGAAATTAATTTACATATTTTTAAAAATCCGAAACTTTCTCTATTAGAAAATCTAACATCAGTCTATCATGCTATAGTATAGTCAAATTTCCAATACGCTGTAGTAAGCTGGGGAGCCGCATACAAAACAAATCTACTCCCTGTTGAAATTGTGCAACGTCTAATAATAAAAATTATATTGAAAAAAAGGAGAGATTATCCGACTCACCTTATTTTTGAAGAATTTAAAGTATTAAAATTTAATGATCTAGTTCGAAAAAATATAATAATCCAAATAATAAATGAAAAACAAAATCATAGATTTTTAACTGAAAGTCGTACTCGTCAAAAACATATATTTCCAACACAAAAATGCAACACCTCATTTGCACAACATATCTAGGAAAAAAATACTTTAATAGCCTACCTGAAAAAATAAGAAAAATCGAAGACGATAAATGCCTACTAAAAGCAATCAAAGAGCAATTTAAAGTAAAAATACCAAATTGATAAAATTTATCATCATAACTTATATAACTTGTAAATTTGATATTTATCAAGAATCTACCACAAGTAAATTATAAGATACAAAATATATTTTGTTAATATATTTTAAATATTTTCTAATCCCATAATCGTCCCTCTTCTAATCACCAGCGTCTGCTTCTATAGAAGAGAAATACCATAAAAAAATAAAAATAAATGAAAAAAAATCAGTGATATTTGTTATTATTTATATGGTAATGTTAATGTTAATTTTAATGTTATTGTTAATTTTATTATCTATGCATTGATTTGTAATTGTATTTCCATTGTTTTTATGTATATATTTCGAAATAAAATAAATATTATTAAAAAAAAAACTTATGGATTTGCTGTGTTGGAATATTTTGTGTTGACTCTTTTTTTGCTGAAGAGAGGCAGTAAGCTCTGATGAGAATCAAACCGGGTAATTAATTCTTGCGGTGACAATTATAAGATAAAATAATTCATAATATTTCCCTATTTTAGCCTGCCTCTATCTACCAAATGGAACATATACAGAGTGTGGTGCTAATCCGTCTTGTGAGAAAACTTGCCGCAATCCCTTTTATGATGCCGATTGCGAATGTGTCGAAGGCTGTACGTGCAAAGAAGGATATTTACTACAAAGCTTAGAAAATTGCGTTCTAGCAGAAGATTGTGGTAAGTAATAAACGTGAATAAAAATAATCTTGCTTCAAAAATTGATTGCTTAAAGACACGATATTTTGTCTCCAGAAATCATTATTTAGAGATAATTTATATTAATTATTATTTTTAAAACCAACGTTTAAGAGAAGATTTTTATGCATAGCACAAAGAGTAACAATTATTATAAGCAATAATTATCAGCCTGAAACACTCATCCACATTGAAAAATCTTCCGAGAAAAGATACACGACGCCAACGGGACCTGAACCCGTGCCCTTCTGATTGCCGGTCAGCTGCTCTCCCAATTGAGCTATGGCGGCTTATCTTATACCCGCCAAATGATTCAACATATACTAGTGTTTCATTCAACAATTACTGCTTATTATATTTTTTCCACCTGAAGACAACCAACTTTATTTTTGCGAGAGAGACACTGTTAGTGTTAAATCCTAATAATAAATACTTAATTGCTTATAATAATTGTTACCCTTTGTGCTATGCATAAAAATCTTGTCTTAAACGTTAGTTTAACAATTAAAAATAATAATTAATATTTGACAAGTTTAAGTATTTCCCCAATAAATGAAGACATAATTTGTCCCGACGCCACCTACCGACGGTTACCGATTTAAATGTGTTGGTTTCCTATACACTGTATGTCCTAGGCTACCATCTTCGTTTCGTAGTTAAACACGTAGTTAAAGATTAAATAATACTCCGTGCGTCAGCTTTTTGAAGGACGGATGGAAAATATTCACACATCTTGCGTGGCACTTAATATTTAGCCTAATAACTAGAGTCATTAATCAGCAAAAGTAAATAGTTCTGCACCTGAGGAAAAATCTGTGTTGAAATTATCTTGCGCATAAAATCCTGTTTCAGCCACAATTCTAGTTTTGATAACAAACCCGTTAAGAAACTTATACGCCATCAGCAGAATGCGCCATACCTCCAAGAACTATGGCTGCAGATACCCAACATTTCCGAGGTCCGGTTGAACGCTTGTAAAAAGCCAGGTATCGTAAAAAAATTGAATTTTTAGATAACCTAGCTTAAGCTCTCCTTGTACTCTTAAGGCGCCGTATCCCCACTCAAACGGAAGAAGAAGGAGAGATATATGTAATTACGTTTGTTTGAGAGAGGGTGCTAATATTTAAAACGATAAAATGGAAGCGAAAATTGTTAAAATGTTTAATAAAACACGACTCGTTTAAAATAGAGCAAAAATCTCGTGGGGCACATCTAAAATAGCATTTAAAGAAAAACTGTGAATTTTTTCATACATATAACTTCTAAAATAAGCTAAATGAACGTGCTCATAATAATTTTCGAAGCATTACTCTGCGATTTTTTTCTATCGAGGGAATTTCATATAATTTGCGTTTCGGCGTGGAACACGTCTATGTTATCTTCAAAAATATCATTTTTTAAAAAACTTAATACTTCAATTATTTAAGGAGATATGTAAGAAATCGGTCGAAATTCGGGTAGCGGCGGCTCAAACGCAGACCTAGATCAAGGGCTACCTTGAGCAAGCAGTTGGTCCGGCCGACAGTTCGTCCGGCCGACAATTGGTCCGGCGACAATTGGTCCGGCGACAATTGGTCCGGCCGAAAGTTAAGAAGATGTTTTCTTCAAGTAAGTATGCAAAGAGGATATACGGCCGTACAACCAAAGTCGATATACTTACTCGTGTATCTGAAGGCATCTTGAGTGAAAATCAGCTGTAAAAATATGTTTACTAATAATTTCGACTCTCCAAAGGAGCATGCGGCAATCACAAAATACGACATAGTTATACGTGCAGTCGGCTTAGCAAAAAAACGCTAAAGATTCCTACTTGGTAATTTTGGTATGGTGTGATGCTGAAGGTAGTGGGTTCCCGTGAGGAGAATGTGGAGGAGGAGAAGGAAGGAGATGTGGAAAATGTACCTGGCTATTCAGATACAGTCATCAAACACGGCTAAAGCCATTTCAAGTAACGTTACAATTCTGAACGAATACTGACGAAAAGCATAATACGACATACTTATATGTGCAATATCTACTTAAGATTTAGGAGGCGGATATGTTTACCGCCGCCCGGGGAACTATTTATTGGATAACCAACACCCCTGCCACAATCCCATCCCAAGTGGTTTGCTACGTTTGGAGACCTTGTTTACCGGATAAGGTTTGTCTTGGTCTTGGCGGGGCATGCTTTTGTCCACCTAATGCATGGCGGGCCGGATCAGAAGAGACCGGTTGAGGGATACCTTTTAATCTCTCCATCCTGACTCTCTTGACCCATCGCCTTGCACTTCAGTGTGGAAAATTTGCCCAGCTATCCAGATCTAGTCACCATACACGACAAAAGTCATTTCAAATAACGTTGCAATTCTGAATGAATACTGACGAATACCAAAATACGACATACTTATATGTGCAATATCTACTTAAGATTTAGGAAGTCGTATTTTGCTATTCGTCAGTATTCATTCAGAATTGTAACGGTAATTGAAATGTCTTTAGCCGTGTTCGATGACTATATCTGAATAGCCAGGTACATTTTCCACATTTCCTTCCCCTCCCCACTACCTTCAGCATCACACCGTACCAAAATTGGGGATGCCATAGTCTCACTGGCTCGAGACGGTTGGGAGAACTTAGGACTCTTGTGTTATATTCAGATATAAAAGTTATGTTATATGCAAGTAGGAATCTTTAGCGTTTTTTTGCTAAGCCGACTGCATGTATAAGTATGTCGTATTTTGTGATTGCCGCATGCTACTTTGGAGAGTCGAAATTATTAGTAAAAATAATTTTACAACGGATTTTCACTCAAGATGCCTTCATATATACTAGTAAGTATATCGACTATGGTTGTACGGCCGTATATCCTCTTTGCTTATTTACTTGAAGAAAACATCTTCTAAACTTTCGGCCGGACCAATTGTCGCCGGACCAATTGTTGCAGGACCAAATGTCAGCCGGACGAACTGTCGGCTGGACCAACTGTCGCCGGACCAACTGTCGTCGGACCAAATATCGCCGGACCAACTGTCATGGAACCCCCAATTAGGGATGCCATAGTCTCACTGGCTTCAGGCGGGAGCAGTTGGGACTCTTGTACGGTATTATCTCAACTATCGGTCATATGGAAATCGCACACAAAACCGTCTTAAGAGAAATATAAACGCTAGAAATATTTCGATTCTCACGCCTACATAATTTTAAATCGAGCGTCCTATTTGCACGAGGCAAGTAAGCGCCAAAGAGGTGTTTATTTATTTTGTGCATAATTTTATAAGAATTAAAAAGAAATATAACATACAAAACGTCAAAAATGTCAAAAAACACAAAAATGTGCGTAAAGAAGTTTTACTTCAAAAGGACTTTAAAAAAAACAAAAGCAGCTTTAAAACAGCAAAAGATCTGTCTATTGAAAAATGAGAATAGGGTTATAGTAAAAGTCTACTGATTTCTTTATTTCTTCAATTTTTCTTTGCGTAATGGAGTCAACAGTAAAGTTGGTGGAGTACGATGATGTAACATTAAAGTGCGGTGCTAAGGTTATTCAGTCAGTCAATGGAATCAGGAGTACCTTGCATCAGCACAGATGTGTCATAGGGAAACTGAAGAAGGTTGCGAAGTTAATTTGATTTCTGTAAGCAAATGATTGAAGGATATTTATGGAAGGAAAGAAGTGAAATGATGTAGTAGGGATTATGGTGGAAATCCTCCTGTTTCCTCATATGGTTCCATGACAACTCAACAAAGTGGAATTTCAAAATCCCTTTGAAAAGTCATTAGGTGTATAATTTTTCTTTTGAAAACCCATAATCTGACTTAATGATCGTGATGAAGTGTCAATTTGTTGAGCTGTTCGGTCATCCCCTTATATATTTTGCGTAGCATATTAGAATTGCTTATTTTGCGCGAACCGTGACGTTGAATTTGTCGCTTCTAGTTTGTTTGTTGACTGGTTGAAATAGGCCACTTGCATGGACTTCATAACGACTTGGAAAAAATCGTGTGGATAGATTTTTTTACTAAGATTTCGAAAATGTTAGTAAAAATTTTTAGAAATGCACAGTATTTTATTTTAAAATAAATAAATCCATTATTTGGGCTTGTGACGCCACTACATGAAAATGTCCCGTCGCCGAAAATGTTCCTATCATTTTTATAATATTCCACACTGATTTATTTTTTTTATATGGCATCACTTTGATTTTAGGTGAATTTTTGAATTTGACATTTAACGTTCACTAGATTTATTGTTTGTTCTCTGCGAACGTATCATTTGGTTTGATTTTTTGACAGATGTTATGACGAGAACCCCGTACAATTTACGTTGTCCGTACGTGTTTTAGAGGTATAATGATAATGGTGCGGATTTTAACAAAATAAAATTTTATAATATTCTTATTATTATTATAATTTACAAGTAAAAATATATTACATTTGATTTAGCAACATAGATGTTTAACATTATAATGATTTATGATCAAGAAGATGGATCAAGGAAAAAATATTTATGAGATTTTATACTTTTGGTATGCCTCGTTATTCTCCTGTGTTATTCGTGTGGAAAACGTACTTTTTTTTAAAAATGATTTTCGGCTATGTAATTATCGTTTTTTCGCACCTATAAAATTATGTTCCGTCTTTCCGGTTTATAAAAAATGGTCTGATTTTTCGGGTTTAAATTTTCAAAAAATCGCCAGGGTTTCAAAAATACGATTAAAAAAAATACAGAATATCTTAGAATATTTGCCTAAACCGGAATTTTTTTTTAAATGTGATGCAAGTGGCCTATTGTGACAAAAGAATCGGAGAGGGGAAGTTTTAAGGTGTAGGTATTGAAGTAAGAATTAAATCTGCGGTGGAGAAATAACGTTGTAATGTGTAAATATTTTTGGAATGGTGTGAGTTAGAGACGCCGTATCCTTACACATTCATTTATGGGTTCCCCTTAGATTTTATATCATAACTTATTTTCGCCAAAGAGTGGAGATACAATATATTGGCTTAAAGCAATCAAACGTTAATTTTATAAATAACCAACATCCCTTCTTATCAATGATGGATGACATTTCAAGAACGATTTTTTTCATGTGTCTCTCTAGAACCCATTGATTGTAAGCAAAATGAAATGTACAGCAAGTGCGACAACCATGGATGCCAGAACAATTGCGCAGATCCAAACATTTCGGAGCGCTGCAGGTATAAGGCAGGATGCTATCCCGGATGCATATGTATTCCAGGATACCTTAAGAACGAAGACGGAAACTGCGTCCCTGCAGAAACGTGCGGTAAATAAGCATCATTCAATATAGCCCAGGCAACGAAGGAAAAATAGGGGAAATATTTCATGTAGAAGCCAATTTTGGCACAGTTGTAGGGAAGGTGTCTTTAACAAAATACTAAAAGTACTGGGGGGTGGTGGTGGAGCTAAGGGTGGGGGGGGGGGTCTAAATGTCCCTTTTTCAGTTTTTCATTAATAACTCGAAAACTAATGCCTCTAGCAAAAAAATGTTAAGGTACTAAATTATCTACATAAAATTTTCTATAAAAAAGCTTCTTTAAACTTTTTGTTAGGATCAATGCATAAGGAGATAGGGAGGGGGGGAAATGTAAAATTTAAAAAAAAATGTTTTAATTTCCAAAAATGAAATGTTTGTCGGTGAAACTGAAATGCTAATTGTTAAAAAATCAAATAATTAGTACTTAAGGATGTACCTTGAACATTAAATTTCGTCGAAATCTAAACTTTCATCGTCATCAATGCTGTCTTCGACGGGGGCGGCTCCGTTCATACATACACATGAGCCGAGGCAGCCGCAGGCAATCCCTGCTTTGCGGCAACCGCAGCGCATCCCACACCCAGTCGTGCATCGGCAAAAGATCGTGTTCAAAATGGAGATGGGTGCCACAGGGTCGTTCGTGTTAACTGGGTTAAGGTTCCCATCTTCTCCCTTGACCCAACCCCATTGGATGGGTGGTAGGGGGTTGCCTAGCCACTGTTGTATCTGTAAAAAAGTAATGAGACCAAGGTAAGCATTCATCACAAATTAATATTTGTAATAAGAAAGCAGTTTTTAAAACTATATGTAACTGGATTTAATTACCTGTAGATATACTCTGAGCGAATGTTGCTTTGAAGCTCCTCTGGTGGGAGGAAGAATGGCCATGTCTGATTTGGGATTCGTTGACGCTTTCAAAAATGCCGAGTACCGATGTTTGTTTAGGTTGTCTTGATGAGCAGGCGCTTTGTATACAGCCAAAAAAAGTTTCTCACCAGCCTGTTCAATATTCTCAGGTGATGCTGAGGGATCAGAGAATATTGGTGAAATGTCTTGGGTGAGGCCAGGATTTTCTGTGAAGAGCTTAGCGATTCCCACTTTGCTCTTTCCATATAGCTGAGGTGGTGTCGCATCCTTAGAAACTATGGAGAAGAAGAATCGTTTTGGCGATTGGAAGCTGTTGAAGTTGTCGCACCGAAAACAATTTGGTCTCCACATTCATGAAATATATATTGATTGATGGTGGTGCCAATCCAATGAGGAGAACTAACAAGTCCACGTCCTCCCCAACTATTGCAACATTTGAATGTAGAGCAGCTTCATCCAACCCACACCTCACAATAGTGCTTTCAGCATCCCCTGTAGCAACAGTTGTTTTAATCCCGGCTGCTATCATTTTATCGCTGAGCAAGTGAATCAACCTTGTTTTGTTTCTTTAATTAGCAAGAAAATGCTCTTGTTGAAACTATTCAACAAGAGCATTTTAGAGCAACAACACCATCACTAGATGGTAATTTTTTCGTGAAAGTTGATGTCAACAGAAGTTTTTGTGAGCCCCCCTTCGCTTCTGCTTCGCTCGAAAGAAACAAAACAAGGTTTATTTACTTGCTCAGCGAGAAAATGACAGCAGCCTGGATTAAAACAACTGTTGCTACAGGGGGTGCTGATAGCACTATCGTGAGGTGTGGGTTGGATGAAGCTGCTCTACATTCAAATGTAGCAATAGTTGGGGAGGATGTGGACGTGTTAGTTCTCCTCATTGGATTTGCACCACCATCAATCAATATATATATATTTCATGAAGCCGGGCTGTGGAAACGTGGAGACCAAATTGTTTTCGGTGCGACAACTTCAAGAGCTTCCAATCGCCAAAACGATTCTCCTTCTCCATAGCTTCTCCGGATTCGACACCACCTCGGCGATATATGGAAAGAGTAAAGTGGGAGACAAGACATTTCACCAATATTCTCTGATCCCTCAGCATCACCTGAGAATATTAAACAGGCTGGCGAGAATCTTTTTTTGGCTGTATACAAAGCACCTGCTCATCAAGACAACCTAAACAAACATCGGTACTCGGCATTTTTGAAAGCATCAACGAAGCCCAAATCAGACATGGCCATTTTTCCTCCCACCAGAGGAGCTTTAAAGCAACACTCGCTCAGAGTATATCTACAGGTAATTAAATCCAGTTACATATAGTTTTAATACTGCTTTCTTATTACAAATATTAATTTGTGATGAATGCTTACCTTGGTCTCATTACTTTTTTACAGATACAACAGTGGCTAGGCAACCCATACCACCCATCCAATGGGGTTGGGTCAAGGGAGAAGATGGGATCCTTAACTCAGTTAACACCAACGACCCTGATGGCACCCATCTCCATTTTGAACACGATCTTTTGCCGATGCACGACTGGGTGTGGAATGGCCTGCGGTTGCCGCAAAGCAGGGATTGCCTTCCGGTGCCTGCGGTGGCCTCGGCTCATGTATGAACGGAGCCCCCGTCGAAGACAGCATTGATGACGATGAAAGTTTAGATTTCGACGAAATTTACTGTTCAAGGTACATCCTTATGCACTAATTATTTGATTTTTAACAATAAGCATTTCATTTTTACCGACAAACATTTCATTTTTAAAAATTAAAACATTTTTTTTTATTTATTTTACATTTTCTCCCCTCCCTATCTCCTTAAGCATTGATCCTAACAAAAAAGTTTAAAGAACCTTTTTTGTAGAGAATTTTATGTAGATAATTTAGTACCCAAACACTTTTTCGCTAGAGGCAGTAGTTTTTGAGTTATTAATGAATAACTGAAAAAAGGTACCATCCCCCCTACTTTTAGTATTTTGTTAAGGACACCTTCCCCTACAACTGTGCCAAAATTGGCTTCTACATGAATTATTTCCCCTATTTGATATTTTTTGGTCTTCGTTGCCTGGGCTAATATCATTGTGTTTTCTTACATAGCGGGATATTTATTGTATACCTCACACAACCACACTACAAATTATAAGTTTCAGTGAACAGATGCCCCAATGCCAATGAGGAGTACAGCCTATGCGGTACGGCTTGCCCAAGGACTTGCAGTAACAAGGATGAACTAGCCTTGAAATGTACCAAGAACTGTGTTCAAGGATGTTTCTGCCTAGAAGGATACGTCAGAGATGACAGTGGTGTATGCATCTTACCCGAAAACTGCCGTAAGTAATGAATAATAATAATAATATTTAGATGATTTGTGTAGTGAAGTATCACCTTAATAGCTACGTAGATCAAATTCTTGTAAGTTTCTGACGGAAATGAGAAAGGAAAGGGTAAGTTTGGGCTGGAAGAAGGTTCGTACCTGGCTTTTCAGATCTGGTCGCACGGCACCCCTCCTTCTTCTTTCTCATCCCCTTCTCCTCCCAACTAGCTTAAGCTTTTTTTTACATGAATACCGCACAAGAGTCCCAACTGCTCCCGTCTGGAGCCAGTGGGACTATGGCATCCCCAATTGGGGTATGTTGTGAGGCTGAAGGCAATGGGGGGGGAGGAGATAGGGAAGAGGAAGGTGGGGAAGTACCTGGCTATTCAGATCTGGTCACCAAACACGACAGAAGCCATTTCAAGCAACGTTTCAATTCTGAACGGTGGTCTTACACCAGGGCGATACTGAGAGTATCTTCCACTCTGGAACGTGCCGCAAATATATTGTATATTATTTTAAATGAATAAATTGTGAAATACAAAAATTAATCAAATAAAATTTATTTGCCACGCCGGGATTCGATCCCGCGACCTTCGGAATGCGACTCAAGCGCCTTACCGCTGCACTACGCCAGCCGTTAGGGATGCCACAGTCTTACTGGCTCCATACGGTTTAGAGCAGTTGGAACTCTTGTGCGGTATTTATATTAAAAAGGGCAATACTGAATATACCTACCACACTTGGCATTCTGAAATTACGCGCTTCATTCGTAAAGGCTCGTGTTTACAAAACATCAGTAAATCAAAAAATCACTTGTTAATCTTTTTTAGCTGCTCCAGTTTGCGGTGCCAACCAAGTATATGATAAGTGTCCACCGACCATTCCAGCTGAGAGTACTTGCATGAACGTCTTCAAAGCAACCTCACCGGAACACCCCAACCCATGTAAACCAGGATGCAAATGTAAAACTGGCTTTTTGAGGATCGGTAAAGAATGTCTCTTCGAAGGAAAGTGTAAGTAAAGTGAATAAAAGTAATTTAAGAAAAGTATTACACACTTCCAATGGCTTTCAGTGGATTTTGCGTTACATTACTTTATTTACCTTTGTATAATATAATATTAACAAAGGTCGATCGTCTTTTCACGCTGTTACTAATGCTATTATGGATTATATGTAACCGTGTAGTTTCAGCTTCCTTCAACAGACAGTAGCACAGATAGTAACCAATCGGTAGCATGGTTAGTAACACGAAGTTTTGCTATATCCCAACAGTTGGCAGTTAAGTATGATTGCAGTAGAGTACCATCTAGCGTCGTTCGTGTCTAAGGTACGAATGGTTACGATGATTGGCAAACACATCGGCGAGCTGGCGGAGTACCTTCAGTATAAAGGGGAGCGGCAGAACTTCTTAGAGCCTAGTCTAGTAAGGAAGCCGAGTCCAGTTGAATATTCATTATAATATTTATTATAAACTAATAAATCAACTAGTAACCTCCAGTGGCGTAGCTAGCATGGGTGGCACCCGTGGGCGGATAACGTGGTGTCTGACCCCCCCATCCCATTTCGACTTAAAAAATTAAAATATTACAAACGTGTAGAAAAATTGATCCTGGGAGGGTGGGGGGGTGGCTAGAGAATTTCAGACATAGGCTATTTTCGCCTATAAAGACCGTCAGGCACAAAATTCTCCCGTTTCGGGGCACACCATGGGGAGCCATAGAGCTATGAAAATATAAATAACAGACTGTGTTCAATATTTTTGTGACAATATCCTTCATAATTTTTTTCCATGGTCGGGTGTCACCCTCCTTCGGGTGGGGTGTCACCCCCCATCTGGTGGGGTATCATCCCCCATCGGGTGGCACCTGGGCGGACTACCCCCCCCCCCCCCCCCCCCCCCCGCCCTCGCAACGCCATTGCGAACCTCAGACTTATTTGGGAGATACTCAACACATGTGTATTAATTATTTGAAATTAATAAACACAACAGTTATAGTTTATTTTTTTATTGACCACCTATTGGATCTCTTCCTATTTACACACAATTTCTTATTTATCGGTAGAAAGATGTAAATTCGTTTTTATGTAGTGTTTCCACTGATATAAAAAAATGAATGTTATATACATATTATACAACAAATAATACAATATCGACAGAATACATCGAAAAAATAAATTATATATCTGAGTGTGTGTCGAAGCTAAAATTCTGGAACGTTGAGCTCTGACGTCATGAAATTCGAACTAACTGGCATTATTATCGCCTCGCAACATAATTTTCATAATCTAACAAAAACAAAAACTCTGATATTGGAATACCTATTTCCAGCCAGTACAATGTTCCCAATATTAATGATTATGATGTTCATATTTTAATGTTTATAGTTTATATTTTAAATATAAAATTTAAAAACGTAAATAAATTATATATTTATATGTTGTTATTTCAGCCATCGTATCTATGTAGACATAGTGTATATTTAAAATTCTTTGCCTCTACCATTTGTCATTACAAATTACATAAATGTATCCATAAAATAACTAACCTAAAACTGCAAAATGAATGATTTTTTATGTAACGCTTTGGATAAAAAAAATTGTATAGAAGAAAATTTGTGTCACTCCATAAAAGATTTCAATTTAATTTGTCCTGATAAAGGATTTAGCCTATTTCATGTAAATATTAGAAGCATAGAAAGGAACATGGATGAATTAATAATATCATTAAAAGAATTAAATTATTTCCCGGGCTGCATAGTTTTAACAGAAACTCACTCAGCCGGTGAATTGAATTTCTCTATCCCGGGGTACTCTTACTACACAACAACAACAAAGTTAAACAAAAACTCTGGTATTGGAATATTTGTATCTAACCAATACAATGTACTTAATATTAAAGAGATTCACAGTATTAGTGATGTTAACATATTAAATATTGAATTTAAAGACATAAATAAACATTATAACATTATTGCTATTTATCGAACACATAGGTCGATAGTGTCACACTTTATTGATGAATTAAAAAATATTTTATTAAATTTTAGAAATAAAAACAATGTTTTGGTTGGAGATATGAATTTAAATATCGCAAGCGACTATTCTAGTAAGGATAAAGATAGCTATCTCAACATGTTAGCAGAACTCAATTATTTATCGTGCATAAATTCGTACACTAGAGACGTTCGAGGTCAACGACCTTCATGCTTAGATCATATTTTTACAAATATACCGGATATCCAAAATATAACAGCAGCTGTCATTCACACAACTATCACTGATCATTATTCTTGTATCTTTAACCACAAAACCAGCAATCCAATATTGCCATCATTTAAACAAACAAAATCTTCCAAAAAAGTACTTAATATGGATGCATTAAAAAACAAATTTCAATCAGAAAATTGGATCAAATTATTACAATGTAATGATGTCAATATCTGCCGTAAAATATTTGAAGAAAAAATATCTAAATACATAAATGACTCGTCAAAAAATGTAATTCCCAAACACAAACTGTCTAACTTCAAACCTATAAAACCATGGATTACTCATGGATTAATAGTATCTGTACGACGTAAGCAAGCTCTTTATAAATTAACAACTCAACAACCTAATAATAAAAACTTACTTAATCACTTTAGAGCATATAAAAATAAACTTACATATATCATAAAACATACTAAAGAAAGTTACTATAAACGGAAGTTGGATCTAGCTGAAAATGATAGTAAAAGAGTATGGACGGTTGTAAATGAAATAATTGACAAGAAAAAGAACAATAATAACGAAATCAATGCTATTAATCATGATAACTCAAAAACATGCTGTAAAGAAAACCCCTCAAAAGCTGCAAATATATTTAACACTTTCTTTGCAAATGTTGGGAAAAATCTCGCCAATCTCATTCACATTGATCCAAATATTATAACATCTCCAGACTGTAATATAAATGCTAAAAATAAAATGACAACATTTGAAGTCACCACAGAGGACGAAATAGTTTCTATCATAACCGATATGAAAGGAGGATCTGCTCCGGGCTTTGATGCAGTCACGGTTGATATTTTAAAAAACATAAAAAATCAAATTTCTAAGCCATTAATGCATATAATAAATACAAGTTTCCAAAGCGGAGTATTTCCATCAATTTACAAACAAACTACTATTACCCCAATATTTAAGTCAGGTAATCCAGAAGAAGTAAATAATTACCGTCCCATATCAGTAATCTCAAATATAGCAAAAATTTTTGAAAAACTAGTTAAAAAAAGAATGAGCCAATTTATAAAATGCAACGATATAATTAATGAAAACCAGTTTGGTTTTATGGAAGGTAGAAGCACACAAGATGCAATTGCAAAATTAAGTAGCCTTGTACATAGTTCACTAGATAAATCATTTAAATGCCTGGGAATTTTTATAGATCTCAAAAAAGCATTTGACAGTATATCACATGACAAACTTATAAGTAAATTAAGAAACATTGGATTAAATGGTTCAGCTCTAGAATGGATAAAAAGCTACCTTTTCAAACGTCCCCAAGTTGTAAAAATTAATGGTGTGCTTAGTTCACCAAAAATGAGTCATTTCGGCATACCTCAAGGTACAGTCCTGGGACCGTTACTGTTTATTATCTATGTTAATGACATATTCATACAAAAACTAAACGGAAAAATAATATCTTATGCTGACGATACTGTCATAATAATTGAAGGTACGGATTGGAATACTGTTAATAATCTAGCTAATATTGATATTAACATTTTGAAAAATTGGTTCGATAAAAATCTCCTCTCTCTAAACACTGAAAAAACAAAATTTATCCCATTCTCTATCAATAAATTCAAATTAGAACCAAATTTGAACATCATAATACACCAAAGTAAATGTAATAAAACTATCTGCAATCAAGATTGTGCTATACTTAGTCCAACTCCCAAAATCAAATATCTTGGTGTATATATAGATCAACATTTTAAATGGAAAACACATATTTGTGAACTCGTCAAAAGGATTAGGAAATGTATTTATATATTTATTAGACTTAGAAATATTCTTAGCTTAGAAAACCTAAAAAGAGTGTACTATGCAACTGTTCAATCTATATTGCAATATGGTATTATTGGCTGGGGAGGAACATATGACAATATTTTAAATCCCCTCAAAATTGTCCAAAGGTTGATAATTAAGGTAATCTTAAAAAAACCGTCTAAATTTCCTACTGAAATTCTTTTTTCAATATTCAATGTGACTATAATAGACAAAATCTATAAAAAATATTCAATTCTTCAAATTTACAAAGAAATACAGTTAAATACTCGTAACTTCCAATTCAATACATCAGCAAGATACCAGAAAACTATTAAAATTCCTAAATTTAATACTAAGCACATCCAAAATTCCTATCTTTATCTGGGCATAATCTATTATAACAACCTCCCATTAAAATTAAAAACCATCGAAAATATGCAGGAATTTAAGCCCAAACTAAAAAATTACCTGAAACTACTATAAAAGTCCCAAATATGTTTACTTTGTATCTTAAAGTCTGCTATTTTATAAATCATTTATTCCTTCTTTTTTCTTTCATTTCTTAGTTTTTAATCTCTGAGTCTACTATTGTATAAATCTTGCGTTCTTTCTTACGTATCCTTTACTTACTTATTACAATAATTTTTGTTACTAACTTACATGATTCTTCCATTTATAATGATTTTTTAATTTATATTATGATTTTTTTAAACTCTTCAGGATTTTTATTTTTAAATTATACAAGATTTTTTAACCTTCTTATTATTTACAATAGCCGTTATTACTAACTTACACGATCATTAATTTACTAATTGAGCTAGAACTCCCTCACCAAACACAAGAGCATTGTCTCTTTATGGTGAGGAAAGGCAATTTATTTTTATTTTTTGTTAAACTTATGTAACTATGTAACTGTTGTAACTTCATATGTATTTTTAATAAACATTGCCAATAAATAAAAAAAAAAAATAAAAAAAATGTATAGTTGTTAAAATATTAATGAAATTGTAAAAATAAGTAAGGCTGCCATATTTTGATACTGGGACAAAGCCGGATGAAAACAAATAAAAATATTTAAACGTGTTTTTATATCACAAGAATAGAACCCCCACCCAACAGATTTTTTTCCCCATAGAAGCTGAGTATACGGCTTTAATATCCACAAAAACCCGGTAAATTAAAAAAAATAATAATAATTTTGACAGGTTCTTAATTTCATTGAATCATGTCCATCATTATAATCACAAATCCAAAGAATCAGTTGATCTGGACCCACAGAGCACGAGAAAACGCCCGCTGATAAGGTTACAAAAGCCTCGCATCTTACTGGTAAATTTGAGGTACCTATATACTTGTACAATTTTCATGACTGTTCCATACTAAAGATTTTTTTAACTGAACCATATTCATCCAAAAGTTCAGTTATAATATAAATACAGTTCAAAAATCCGAAGTGTTATTTATTTTCAGCAGTTTGCATAATTCTGAGAAAACGGCATTAGCAAATTAATACACGTCCGACCCGAGGGCTTGATGGAGGAACTTTTTCATAATCGATCATTGTTTTACAATAAAAACACATATAAATTTGTTATATCCTACTTTAATTAGAGCGGTCTATAATAAATTTATATATTTTTATTGTAAATTATGGCGAACGACAAAGTTAATGTTTTTTTCAAATGTGGTATTTTTGTTGAATTCCTAAGATATGGGCGTACACCATCATGATCCTTCCGCTGAAAGCTTCATCGGAACATGTTATGTTTTGTTAAAGCCGACTAGGTAGCACTTTGCTTTCAATTTGGGAGGCGAGTATTGGTGCATCCGACCCTGAAAAATTATTGGATAACCAACACCTCTTCATTAGGTCAACCTAAGTGGTTATCTGGGTTTGTAAATAAGCAGAGTGCCCGGTTTCATGGTGTGAGCTTTGTAAGTAAGTTTGTCCAGATCTTGGCGGCGGATGCGTCTGGCCACCTACTTTGGGCGGGCCGGAGTGTGAGAGTCAGGCCGAGGGAGGTCTTTTGACCTCTTCAACAAGACTTTCTAGAGTAATCGCCTTGCAAAATAAAGGAAGTGAGGGATTCATACGTCCGTCCCTTTTTCCTTCCCATAAGTTCCTTCCCTTCCATTCCCTAAAAAGTCTCCACACATTATCTCCAAAGATGACGTAGGGATTTTTTTTCCTAAGGGCCTCCTGTGCGAAGCTGATGGAACAATTTCAACAGCTGAATATTGCTTTTCAGGTTGTACTGATGCCAACTCGGAACTAGTAAAGAACCCCCCTTGCTGCGGAGGAGGTACCTGCGCCAAGCCAGACTGGATCACCGGCTGCGGGAAGAAGTCCGACCCTAAGGGCTGCCAGTGCAAGAAGGGCTACTGCAAGAAATCTGAAACCGATGCTACCTGCATAGCTGTCAAGGATTGCAAGAAACAAGTTCCTCAGCCTTACGTTAAGTGATTTTACTTCGAGTAAAAATTTATCAGACAAAAAGATCAACATATTTATTCTACAGTCAAATCAAATCAATAAAAAATAATATTAAAAATTGTTACGATGTTATTGATGGTATTAATTTTTCCCTTTTATATTCCCAATAATATAAGGTATTATAAAATCGATTTGAAGGTATTGATTTTGTCTGATACCCACGTACATTGTAGTATTTTACAAATTCGCGATGGCTATCTAATTTGAAAAATAAATATGTCACATAAAAAGGGTAGATCAACTTAAAATATGACCAGAGATAAGCCGATCACAGTACTCACATACAAGTACTTAAATGATTTTTTTTTGGATGCATAAAAATATTTCAAATTTGTTATTCGACTTAAGAAGGTGAAGAAAATGTTAAAGAAAAAATTAGATTGTCAAGAAAACACACAGAAAAACTTTGTACTGCCAAACTGTAAAAACGAAGTAAAATTGTTTGGAATATCAAATTTAGGCGTGAGCAAGAAGGTATCTTTCTCAGATACGCTTCGCAAAGAAGTGCCCACATATACCCATACCCACCAATACTCAAAATCCCAAGTTTGTTTTGGTCACCTCAACTTTCGATGATCAATCAACCTGTACTAACTGTAAAGGAAGGTAATTAGTTGTTTATTTATTAATGTTTGTTCACAGAAACATTTATTAATAAATGACATATCAAGTGTGTAATAAAGGATTTACCGCGATTAGTATAAAAAGGACATAAGATTTAGGAAATGCAAATAAAAATGTTGCCGGTACGAGGAAAAAATCAATTATTGAGCAGACTAGCAATGAATTTTAGAACCATTGAAATGACCAATATAAAAAAAATATCCTATACATGTCTTTTCTTCTTTATAAGTTTGTCTTTAATGGTGGTGGATTATAATAATTGGGAACATGATTAAAAACGTGGTCATATTATGAACGCGAAGAGTTTATTTATTACTAGCTTCTTCACTCCCCCCATCAATCCCCCTCCCCTTCCCCTTCCTTCCTTCCCCCCTCTCCCACCCCACTCCGCCTCCTCCACCTTCCCTCACCCCACTCCACTCCCCATCAACCCCCTCCCCCTCCACCCACCCCTCCCTCCCACCCCCTACCCCTCCACATTCCCTCTCCCCACACCACTCCCCCCTCTCACCGCTCGCATTCCACACTTTCATTCCCGATACATTCAGTTTTCAAAATGTTCGCGTGCCACCTATTATAATTTTTTATACAAATTTCTTAATGCTAGAACTCAACGGTAGTTTTATATAAAATAAGGAACAAAAAAAAAGAATTATCCAATTTGGTGCAGTCGTTAGGGTTTATGCGCATACATACATTTCGGTGATTCATTTTTAGAGATAGTTATTAAGTACGATGCCAACAAAGCACTCTTTTTAGGGTGAATTGCCTAATTTTAAAAAAATAAAAAAAACATCGTTTCCAAGTCGACAATTGGTTTGCTTTTTTCTGACGTTTGCAATAAATTGATTTTGTTAGGGACAGAAAACGTATCATAAATAATTTCATAACGCCAGAACTTACCAATATATATAGCCTATAGTACACGCAAATAATGTAGCTTTCTATTAGTGAAAGAATTTTTAAAATCCATTCAGTAGTTTTTGCGTGAAAGAGTAACAAATATACATCCAGATCCAGACATCTGTACATTCGTACAAACTTTCGCCTTTATAATATTATATATAGTAAGATAGTAGGATAGGATTATAATAAATAATAAAGTACATGAATAAAGTATAAAGGGTATATGTATAAAGGGTGTGACAGCACTTACATCAAGGATTTTAAGCTGAGTGTATTTGGAGTTAAAGTAGTGTAATATGGCATTTTTTATTTTTTTTATTTTTTTATTTTAATACTTACATAAAACAGGCATTGTTACCCAAAAATTTACATATTGGAATATTGGAATCCCTTTAGAATCAATAAATTATGACTTTTTATTACACTCATTGAAATTGTTGAAGATAAGTGACAGAAGAAAAATGTTTGATCTCATATTTTTATACAAAATTGAAAATCATCAGTTGGATAGCCCTGATATATTAAAATTGATTCACTTTCATGTACCTACCAATAGATCAAGGTTCCCCAGTATGTATTATTGTGACAATTATACGTCTGTCGCAGGATATAATTCTGTTATAAATAAAATACTCACCATTAGTAATTTTTACGCCAATGTTGCTGATATTTTTAATATTTCCTTATCAAAATACAAGGTTCTACTTATCAAACATTTCAGCCTTACATATTGTAACGAGGTTACTTAATAACAAGTTTTTCTTTTTATTTCATTGTATCCTTTAGTTTTCATTAGTTGTTAGAAATTTTTTCTCTTATTATGAGAAATTAAAAAAAAAAATCTTTCTTCACTGTACTATGACTGTTTAAATAAATTAAATAACACATGTTTGTAAATGGCACTTTGTGCGGTAAATTTTAAATAAATAAATATTATATGGATGATGTATAACAGAAATAATAATAAACAAAAATAGCAACTAAATTAATTAGCTAAATATCCAAAAGTAATTCCTGCCGCCTCGGAACAGGTCTTGTAATTTGGTATGTACCAAAAAATATTATATTATATACTTACATTATAACATAATCATATAACTGTTTTTTCCTCATTACTTATTTTATTTACAGAAGGTTTCTTCGACTGGTCATGGCCGTTATTTTTATTTTTCTTTATCTTTTACTAACACTATTTTCTCTTTTTGATGTTACCTATTTCAGAAGAATTATTCCAAGCGCTGTTATTTCTATTTATCTTTGGTATAATGTTAATTTAAGTACTTGCATACTGCTTACTAACCCCGTATGCATGGACATTGGAGGGTCTAGAGTCGTTCAAATAAATGTAGCTTCGTTAAAAAAAAGTAGAGTCTTGACGTGTGCGGTGAAGGAGGAAACCATATGTTTCCTTATAACGCCGTTGGGAAAGTGGTGGGTCCCCTCCAATGTGTCTTGTTCTCTTTCATTTTTTCGTTTAGATTATTATTGTTATCTTCTTCTTTAATGATAAATTACATTGATGGGAATAACCTTCAAAAGTTATAAAAAGAGTGTTTTTTCTTATAAAAAATTTAACAATTTATTTATTTATTACTGTATTGATGGTACTTTGATTTTACTGTCCAATGATATTCTTTCTATTAAAAACTAAAATATATATTTTTTTAATCACACGTCGCCACCGATCACAAGGTCGCGACGGGATCGCATGATATGCGCGCTGTTTCGTGAGTAACCGTGCTGCTGGAACGAGAAGGAGCGCTCATAACGTGACCCGCTAGGCTAAACTATACCCGACTACTCAGTTGCGACGGATGATGGAAATTTTATTGTTTTGTGATTGAAAAAAAACATTGAACAGCAAAATGCCATCTACATTTTTTACCCCAAATCACTGGTTAAAATCCTTCAGGTACGTGCCGTTACACGCTGTATCTCCAGAGTGCATGTTTTATACTTCCTATATTGCGGTATCTCGATTCCTAAAGGTGTGATGAGCTGAAAAAAAAATAAAGAAAATTACTTGCAAACACATAATTTCAGAACCATTTTCGGTAGGTGCCTAAGTACTGCGCAAACTTTGACAGCTGTCAATGTAAAATAAAATGCTTCATTATCTTATATATAAAAATGAATCGCTAAATGTGTTGCTAAGCTCAAATCTCGAGAGCGGCTGAACCGATTTCGCTAATTCTTTTTTTATAATATTTCTTGAAGTACAAGGATGGTTCTTACGGAGAGAAAAATTAAGAAAACTGCGCAGAAAATTGGATAATTTCAGAAAACCTAACGACTATCGCACGTTTGACAGTTCGCATGTTTGAGAATGACATTTTAAATCAGGATTCTATTTTTGAAAATCTTTAAGTTGATAAATTTATTTAAAGTAGGTACTCCCCTAATAGTTTGAATCGAATCAAGAATTTTAGATTTTACCTATGTTAGATACAAAATTTAATATACATGAAAAATGGAAATTCGAAGAAAAATTGTAAAAGCTGGCACGCGGGCAGTTTAAAAACTGAATGTACTGGGATTGAATATTAAATATTATTGAGGGGGAAGGAGGGGGGAGGGGGGGGGAGGGGGGATAGTGGAGGTTACTTACCCGCCCTGGTATAAGTAACTGATGGTTACTCCTTCAAGGCTCTCCCAAGATTCTATTTTTTTTTATTAAACGAAGCTACATTTATTTATTTTTAACGAATCTAGACCTCCAGTGTCCTTGCATACGTTGTTAATAAGCAGTATGCAAGTGCTTAACAGGAAAAACAAAATGCAAAAAAATAGGTTAGTAAGACAAAGAAAAATTAAACAGGGCAAAAGAAAAACTCATTCATGAGACTCCATGAGGCAGCATTGCATCTGTAAAAACCTGCAAGCAATTGCATAAAATAGAGAACATAAGTAATACAATAATTCTCAAATCAATTGGCAAGTACCAATAAAAAGTGTGAATGGCTTTCGGTTTGACCATAAACTACACTTAGCTTCCGTGTCCCTTAGGCAACCACTCAGTGAAGCCTCAAAGAATGTTAACTGAATATTTGGGGTAAAATACCCGAAGAATAAAAGAAAATTCAGCGTTGGGTAGTCAGAGGCAGGACAAAGGACAGTCAAGGTCGTCTGATCAAGCCTCAAGCCTGCACATGTCATTGGGGGAGGCGCAGATAGATTTGAGAAAGATCTGCAAAATTAATAATGTAATTAAAGATGAAGCACGGACGAGGTCCAGCACACCCCCATGGGATAGGGAAATAAAAAAAATAAAAATTGAGTTCAGTTCATCCAGTAAAACATTGAAATAGTTAAAGACAAATAAAACAAAACAAGGAACATGGCATAAATTAACAGATAGTTTAGTTTAACAAAACAAATCGCAAAACAAATATATACAGTTTTGAAAAAAATAGTGAACAAAATAACATAACGCAAATGTAAAATATAACACACAACACACAACTCATAATATATTATAAAATAAATGTTAATAAAATAAAGGAAATAACATATTACAGAAACGCAAAACACATAAATCATAACAAATAAATCCAAGCGGTAAATGTAAAGGAATCATAAAGAGCGTCCGTGAAATCAGAAGCAAAATACACCTGGTATCTAAGTTATTTTACAGCTACTCAGCGACTCTAAGAACAGTCCATCTCTCAACCCAAACTTTCGTGAATTTCCTCAGGCACTCAAAGTTCACCTTATTCGAGACGAGATCTGTATTCCAAGCAGGTCTCGTAATAACTTGTAAACCATCAATCATTTCGTCTCGAGCATCCGTCAAAATCTCACAGTGCCACAAAATGTGCTCGGCTGTTTGGTCGGTATCACCACAAGCGCAATTGGGATGGGATGATAGAGTCAGTCTGTGAAGTCTACCTCTAAACTCCCCATGCCCAGAAAGCAATTGGGTGATATGGTGGTCCATTAAAAGATATGCCCCTTCCATTCGGATTTTAACTGATGGAAAGAAGGAGAAGGTCCATCTTCCCATATTCGATCTATCCCATCTCATCTACCATTCACTCAGCGTTTTTACTCTCATCATCTTTAGAAGTTCAGGGAGAGGCACTGCTCCCCCAGGTATTAATTCAATACCAAGGTGGTTTACAGATCTTCCTCTTTTCAGACACTTCTTTGTCAAAACTTCCCTAATTTCTAAATCAATTGGCAAAATGCCGGCCAAAATTGGCAAAGCATCTGATGATACTGTTCTGTAGGCTACTGAAAGCGCCAGTAAGGGGATTCGCTGGCCCCTCTTAAGCGCTGAATGAATAAGTGAATTACCGAGTCGATGTTTCCATACACAGGCACCATATGAGACTTGTGCCACATATACGCATCTGTATAATAGACGGAGCGCAGGGAAACGTAAACCCCATTCAGCAGTTGAGATTCTTCTCAGTTTTAAGAAAAGAGCCTGGGCCTTACTAGAAACGCTTTTAACGTGAGTCAAGAACGAGGATGATCTGTCTAATGTAACGCCTAAATATTTAGTACTCTCTACAAAACGGATTGCAGTATCCCCCATTTTTATGAAAGGATTTCTACCTCTACTGAGGGAGCCTTTCATAAGGAGACTTACGGTCTTCTGGGGAGCAAAAGTCAGTCTGTTTTCCTTTCCCCAGTTAAGAATCATATTCAAACCTTCTTCAGCTTTATTTTCAACTTCTTTTCTACTGTCCCCAGAGACCAAATAAAATTTGTCGTCTGCGTAATCAATCGCAATTGTGCCTTCAGGTAAGGGTAACCTGGAGGAGTCATCGAATAAAATATTCCAGAAATCCGGTGCAAGGGGAGAACCTTGGGGACAATCCATGTCCACATCTCTTTCAATGGTGCAATCACCAAAAGAAATTATAATTTTTCTATCTTTAAAATAATCGCAAGATATTTTAAAAAGTTTTCTTGGACAATTACGATTTTTTAATTTAGTCAAAATCATCTCCCACCATGCATTATCAGGCACCAGTTATATCTTAGAAGATACTGATTACGTACCTCTTTGTGCAGACCTTCACCCAGTCAAGCGCAGTCATAATGGCGTGCTCCGTGGACTTACCTGGGACGAATCCATATTGATGTACATATGATGGTGGTGGTGTATATGGGTGGAGGGGGGAGGGGGAGGGAGGGTGGTGAGAGGGGAGGGAGGGGGGGGAGGTGGAGGAGGCGGAGTGGGAACCCCCCTTACACCATGCGAGCGAAGCCGTGGGAAAAAGCTAGTGCATTGATATTTTTCAATTTTAAGGTTCGAAACCGGAATAAAAAACACATCAAGCAATTTAACTTTAGTAAAATATAATATCTGATGGTGAAAGGACAGGACGAATAAATAATCGATAAGTCTAACAAATTTTTCAGAAAATTCCCACTTATGTTGCCATCAATGGATTTGATAAATCCGTGAAACGGAAATTGCCTTTATGCCAATTGTTTTGCGATAAGTGGAGTGGCTCACTCTTACCATCTTCTAAAAAAACTGTTTAACTTAATATCCCTTTGGAAGGCATTTTTGATTTCGAACAAGTGTTTTACATCGCCAATAATTTCACGAAGCCTCGCATACTGAGTCGTCAACACTAGTCCTGTCCTCTTCTCAAGTCGGTTCCTCATTGCTGTGGCTCGTGACTCGTGACCCCTTCTCCAATTTTATCACGTATAAATAATTTGAAATTTTGTAATATTATTGATACCTTTTAGAAGAATAAAATTTTGCTTGTGGTCAATAATAACGAAAGACCAGCAAATTTTCAGCTGTTTCAATATAGGTAATGATTTAAAGTTATAAGTATTAACACCACATTTATGTTTTGCATTAAATCTATTTGCTAGCCTTGCTAAAGCAAGACAATTATGTAAAGAGACTGTCTTAATGCATATAATTTACTTAATCGGGGATGAAAGAAGTTTATTTGGAATGTTTGCAGGTTTAAAAATGAATAACCTACTCGTATATTCACAATAGATGACTGACTATAAATTACTGATATCAGTCGAAACAGGAAAAAAAATAGTACAGAAAATCTCGCCGCGTATTTCAGAGCCTACACAATTTTAGTCAAGGCAACATTGTAGCTTTTATTGTTGCAAAATCATTTACAAAGCCTATATCCATTTCAGTTTTACGTAGAATGGCATTGATTGAAAGTTCAATAGAATCTCGAGGTTGTATAATAAAATTGTAAATTTGACATGTATTCGATTCAGATGCATAGAATTATGACTATGTTGTGTCATAACACAATAGCATAAGTTAAACAAAGCTATACAAAAATTCGAACTTTTTATAAATAGAGAACTCCAGTCCAATTTTTTTTTATGAATAAAGACCTTCAAACTTAAATAACTGCACTTTTATTTTTATAGTTAGTTTTAATAGTTAAAATAATTGTCAAAGTTTTAATTTTCCAAGACCCCACGAAAAGCACCGTACCTATGGTGGATTGTGTGACATATTCACCCACCGATAGTTTATTTATTTTCAAGTTGTCATTTTGAATCAGTGATGTTATGTCTAGGGAAATTTCCCTAGATCTAGGGGAGAAAAATATTTTTTAGGGAAAAAGGGAAATCAGGACAAAATCTAAGGAAATTTCGAACTTTGGCAATTTTTTGATTACATATGACAATATTACTGGTATTATTTATATTTTTTTTAATATATATTTTATATATATTTTTTTATATACGTATATATATATTTATTGGAATTTCTATGAATCTTAATTATTGTTCATGTACTTACATGCAATGTTATTTTTAACACTGACAACTCAAAATGATATTATGTATCTAAAAAGATAAATGAGACCTCTGAAAAAAAAAATTGCGGTTGATTTTTATTGTGCAAAGTGTTTTTTTTTAATTGGAATTCAGTGGTGAGTGTATTCGTACTTTAAAATTATTATTTCACGTAGCAAAAAGTGTTTTCTTTGGAAAAGCGCAGTATTATAAGTACATTTACCAAATTCCGATATCTTCCCAATTAATTAATCATAATAACAGGATTTGTGTTACACAACCAGGTGGCTACGTAGGTAATTGCGTAAATGTGAAATTCTAGGAAAATTTCACTTCGAAATCGAGGGAAATTATTTTTTTGGGCAGAACATTCCTGTTTGAATGAAGAATTCAGAAAAATCAATGGCGGAATCAGGCGGAATGCTTTGGGATGACTTTTAGGTGTGAGGTGTATTTTTTATTCAAGATTAACTGCTTTTAATATAGAAAAACATTGGTAAAATGTCCACATTTCACAGGTACTGTTATTGTATTTTAACAAAGTGCAATATAAAAACAATAAATCATCTTTTTCATTGCATAAGTGACATCGTAAGCCTCGAATTTTGTGTTCAGGCGTGACTGTACATTGTTTTATGTATAACACATACAGAAACACTGCTATTTATAATATACCGATCATGACGATTGTGTAATAACTTGTATAAAAAGCCCTTTTAGTAAAAAACAATTCAAAAATACGACCGATGTATAAATGTCAAATATGACATATGACCTATTTATTACTATGCTTATATTGACTACCTCAAATATAGCCCTTTTACGTCATAATTTTAATTGTTGAGAGCCTAAATATTGTTTCCAATAAACACAATAACTATTATTTATCTAAATCTCTTTAACAGTATGAAAATAACCAAAAAACACGAAATGTTGAATGGCGTGCGTGTCTTTCGTGGCGTAAGGCGTAAGATTTCAAATGTCAATACATCTTGATACACTTCGGTGAATTGGTTAGCAGGTTAACAGTGACGTCACCGTTAACCATTTCAGTAATGCCAACTTGACGCTGTGTTTTGAGGAAAGGTTTAAAAATGCACTTTTTGATAATTTTTTAAAAACTCTGCGTTTAATATTATGAAATAAAACTTATATATTCAGAATCAGCGTTTATTGGTCTACATGAACATATTTTTTTAAAGCCATAATATTTTTCACTGGAGTTCCTTATTGCATATGATTTGAATATTCGATAATGATGATTTACAAAATTATCTTTCCTCGTCTTACCATTTGGTAGAAACATAAATTGGTATTGAACTAAGAAACTAAGATCTTAGATTTTTGACTTCCTTTTATTTGCGCACCCCTATAGCCCAGAGAAACTAATCCAACAAAGTAAACCAACATGCAACACCTGTTTATCTTTGCCTTCTTAATATTTCTGAAGATAATGCGGGTATTCTAATTGTTCGGATATTATTTATCTTCAACAAAATTGTTTTCATCGTAAATACTGCAATGGTGTCAATTTGGGCTAGCTAAGGGCTGTCAGTGCTGCTACAAGAAATCCGAAACCGATGCTAACTACATCATTGTCAAGTACCTATTGCAAAAAAACAAGTACCACTGCTTACGTCAAGGGATTTTACATCGAATAACCAACAAAATTTAAATGTTGCATTTGTTTTTCGCAATTTTGCAAATCTGCCTATTTGATTTAATAACCCACCAAATTCCACCGTTATATTTCCAAAAAAAATATATAAGAAATCGTTCCCTAAGGACAATTGCAGATCGCTTACGTACAAATAACAGTTTGTCGTCGAATATATTAAGAACAGTCATTCTGAACTTTTACTCATTCGTTGGCAATATGCTAGTGAACAATGAGAAGTTACCGAAAGTTATCCTATCAATCATTATCGATCGACTGTGCTAGAGGGCCAGAAACTACAATCCAACAAATACTACAATGTATAATATCTTATGACAGTGGTTTTCAACCTGTGGTACACGAAGTCAAATTGGGGGTACGCAATAACGTGGCACGAATGTAAAATCACTAGTTAAAATGCCTGAAATCGTGTTACAATCTGTATAAAATTGCATTACTTAATTTTTGTGGCTTGATTGTTAAATTAATTTAATAATTAGAATACTAAAAATTACAAATAAAATACGTCTTTCATTACATGTGTAAAAAAGATAGAGGGTACGGGGAATAATAAATGTGTAGTGGGTGACAAGCCGCCGGCTCAAAAAGCTTGAAGACCACTGTCTTATCATCTAGGGAGGATGCTCTAAAAGCATATTAGATTCATTAATAAGAGCTTAAAAAATTGATAATTTTGACTATTTACAAAGTATACTACATTCACCCCATGAAGGACTTATTTAAGGACTTCAAATTACTTCAAAATGTCAAAATTATATCCTCTTATTTTAAATTCAAAATATCTTTAAAAAATATATATTTTTGAACCAAACTATAATGCGTGGTTCAAAAATATTTTTTTTAACCAAACTATAAGAAATTCTAATCAATCCAACTATATTATTCCAGTGACTAAAACCTCAACGGCCCAGTCGCAGTTTAACTTTATTGCTCCTAAAATCTTCATTAATTTAACGATTGAAATAAAATCAAAAGCCAATTAAATAAGTTAATGTCCTGTTTCTCGTACTCTGACAGAGATGTATATATTATATATTGTTGCTGTATGTTTGTTGTAAGATTGTTGTATGTGTATGTGAGCATGTATATATGTAAGTTCAAATATATAGGTATATATGTATGTGTGGCGTATTTACACATATATGTACGTATCTACTTATTTACACACGTACGTACACATACATATAAAACTAGACAAAAAATCAAGTGTATTTATATGATTTAATCCTTATGCACGTCTTTTTATTTTCTAATTTCTACTTTTTATTATAATTTTTGTTTTCCAATTATCAGCGTGTTTATATATTTTATCCGTATATTTACACAAAATTCATAGAAAGTAACTATATTTCATCAATTGGTCATCGTGAAACAGGCAGCTGGCTAGTATGGTGATTAAATGTATCTATTATAATATGTAAATGTCTTCATTAAATATCTCATATTTTATAAATAGATAAACTGATTATATTAAACACTGCTTAAAATTAACGGATGAACAATGGTAATGGTAGAGAAGACATAATATCCAGTCCCGGTATTTAAACAAATCACAAGTCAAAACGATTTATAATTATAGCTTTTCAAGTTTGGTTTGAACAGTTGAATAATTAAAACGCGATACAAATCAAATAAAATTATCACATTGTTCGCCATATCGTCGTTTCTCATGAAAGCAAAAGAAAAAAATATAATGCAGAATTACAAGATTTCCACTTATAAAGAATCGTTTTTTGAATAGTGATTTATTCTCACAGTGCACAGCTCGCAGTAAACGTCTCTCAAGTAGAATATTTTTTTCTTTGGAGGCGACAATCTTTTATTTGAAATGAACTTATTAGTTTTTTCTTTTCTGGTGCTGTCTATTCATGTTGCTGTAACTTTTGGTAACCCTGACTCGACCCCTGGTAAGATGTTATTGTTTATTATATTACTTACACCAACGCACTTAATTCTAGTATATCTTAGTATAGTCAAAGTCCAATTTGTACGAAAAAATAGTTAAATATGCGTGTTCATGTGTGTTAAATTTGTAGAGTTTCATTATGTAATGTGAGTAATAACAAATTTATGGAAGTTCTCTATAAATATTCTATTGGTGAGTTATAAAATCTGTTATCGAAGAAAGTAATCTCCTTGTAGCTTGATAAGTCGAAAATGAGACAAATGTGAACGTGAACGTATGTCTGCACCCCTCCAAAGGAAAAATATTATATTAGCACGAAAATTTATACATGGAGATAATTATAATAAATCTCCCTCACACGTACAAAGAAAATGAAACGCAATTTTTTTTATATTAGTTCCACACAGGAGGCCCTGAGGACAATAATTTCCCTCAGGACCGATGTCATCTTAGGGGTTTCTCTGTGGAAGGTCTTTTTAAGGAAGGGAAGGATAGGAAGTTCTGGGAAAGAAAAGTGTATGAGAGGTGGGTAGGAATCTGGGCGGTCAGTGTGTCCGGGAGTGACGGACGTATGAATCTATCCCTACAACTCCGGCCCACCACAGCAGGTGGACAGAAGCATTATCTGCGCTTGAAAGTTTTTAATAATTTCCTAGGAAAGATCATTTAAATTACAACACACCGAACATTACTGGCTAGGTGACAGATTCAGCATTCGGAGGAAGTTGAAGATGCTATGATTACATCCTTATTTGATGATAATATTTATGATGATTCACGCAATGACTTTACAAACTAAAGACACGTTGTAGAGTGGCAAGGGATTGATTTGGTAATTTTTGTACTTCCGATTATTTCGATAGTGTATTAAACTGTCACACGCCGCACAGTGGGGCAAGAGTGTTGTAAATCGCTCTTTGTTAGGGACGTTTTACGATGGAAATATCTATTATTTTTTTAAACCTTCCTTTGCTCGTTCAAATTTCCACCGTAAAACTTCCCTATGAATAAAGAGCGATTTAGAACACTCTTGCCCCACTGTGCGCGGTGTATTATATATTGTTTCGGTGTATTATGTATTATATATATACGCGGTGTATTAACTACAAAAAATATATTTAATTTTATTTATCTGATATGTTCAGGTCGTCATCGCTTTCATCATCACCATCAGCATCACTACCATTTTTGGCAGCTTTCTTTTGCCTCTGATTCCAGAGGATCTGGTGACAGCAACAACAAATTGAAAATTTGGCGTTTTCGAGCTACTTTTATTTTCGGGAATAATGCTCCCCGATTTTTTAAATACTTGTGGCGTGCTTATTGTGCCTCTTCTGTCAATTGACGTATTGGCAATAATGCACTTTTTATTTTTTCTGGCCCGTGGATAAAAAAAAACTTCTGCAGTGTGGGCAGTATGACGTACCACGTGTAGTTTTGAACCAAATATTTTGCCGTATCTTTTTTTTTTACATGAGCTCCACACAGGAGTCATTGTTGGGGATACTGTGTGGAGGATTTTTTTAAGGAAAGGAAGGAGAGGAGAGTTCTGGGAAGGAAAAGGGTTTAAGGGGTGGGTAGGAATCTGGGGTTCAGTGTGTCTTGGTCATCCGCCTCCAAGACCAAGACAAACCTCATCCCATGAACCCGGGCACCCCCGCTAAATCACAAAACGTAGCGAACCACTTGTCTAGTGCATACTTTCGGAATTTTTCATCATCAATCATGCCACATAATATAACAAACACTTTTACCGTCACGTGAGAAATATGATCCAAAAGATGTTAGAAAGAGAAAACACCACGCTTCATATTCAAATCTTAATATTTATTATACATTTGTCTTATAAAATATGTGCGTGTTTTAAGCTATTTTGTTATTAGTTATGAAGCGTTAAATGAAACGACATTGTAAGATTGATTTTTTTTTGTTTATAGTATCAAAATGTAACGCATCATGATGAATCCGCAGCCACGGAGCTTCGATGCGCTTTACAACCTTTCAAAAAAATTCTGCTTAATATATTTAAATGTTTTATTCATTATGTGCAGAGTGTCCCGAAAATGAAGAATATATGGAATGTACGGGATGCGGAAATTCCTGCGAAGATGCGCCATACCGACACACGATAAGATGTGCCTGTAATCCTGGATGTGGTTGTATCTCAGGATACTTGAGGGATTCTGAGGGAATTTGCATTCCTTTGGAGCAATGTGGTAAGGCAGAATCAATCAATTTTCTAAATCGTCTCTCACGCAATCACCTGTAATTATAATTAATACTATTTTTGAATGTAGCTATTACTTTGTGGTTATCCATTATAGAAAAATGAAACAATACAACTTTGTATAAACCACTTATATAATGTGCAAATCCGACCGGTTTCGGAACAAACGTTCCTTCGTCAGGGAAAGCTTATACTAATTTGACAGTTTCGAACAATGTTTTATTATGGTAGGGTAAACTGTCAAATTAGTATAAGCTTTCCCTGACGACGGAACGTTTGTTCCGAAACCGGTCGGATTTGCACATTATATGAGTGGTTTATACAAAGTTGTATTGTTTCATTTTTCTTTAATTAATACTATTCATATTAATGAAAAGAAATTAACTTACACATTTCATTGATGTATTTCAAGCACAGAAAGCAAAAAAACATTTAAAACCATTTACGATCGAGCTCGTGCATGAGATCAACTTACAACATTTTTCCACAAACCTGTATAAAAGCAGGCTTAATAATGTTTTTTCTGGACTAGTACTATTTTTCTGCATCATTCAGTTTCTTAGTTTTGAAATATTTCTAGTTGAAGCCATAAGATGTTCATTTTCTCCATTAATTCCCATGCATTATACCCTGCTCTTTGAGTTCGATAAACGGAATTAAACAACTTACTTCCACAAACCAACCTTGTCTGCCACACGCCTAAAAAGTTTCATTGCATAATCCGTAACTTAAAAGATGCATGTTAATATGCCCAACATTTTTTACTTTTTTATTTATTTATTAACATAATGATACAATTAATTCATTACATGTTTTTACATCGATTAAAGTTTTTCAATTAAAAGATACATTGAATAAATTCGGTTTACACCTTTTTTAGAGCAAATATCGAGTTAAAAAGTCTGAAAAAAGGCAAGTAAATCGCAGTATGTTCTTTTTTTTATTTTTAGAACAAATAATAAACAATAACAGTAAAGAACAAAAAAGAATAATAATAAAAAACAAAAATTTATTTATTTTTTAACGGTAAAAATATACCATAAATACATATTACATTTCACAAAATATTGTGCATAAGAAATAATAATAAAAAAGAGTATGTAAGTTAATTGTGGCATTTGGTTAAGAAATGAGACAAAGAACTACAATTTCATACAATATTTGAGTATAATTAAAATCAATATTGATTGAAAATATATGATAGAATAGCCTTCTTGTACCTAGCTTCCGTGCAGTTAAGTAGATCCGCCACATCTGCGTATCTATTACTAACTTCATGTAATCTAGGTAGAAGCGAGTGTTTCGTGTACTCAGTCCTGTTGTTGTTACATTGAAACAAGATTTTGGAGCGAGCTACTCTAATGCAGGGGTGGGGAGCCTGCGGCCCGCGGGCACTTTTGGTGCACCCTGCTGAAAGAATCACAAAAAATTACACAGAATGGCATGTTTTTTTCACGGTGTTTCAAAACCATTTTTAAGACGTTATTACAAAATTGTTACTAGCAAGTACTTTAAATACAAATGAACTTACAACAATAAAAACGTGATAAAATCTCCCATTTTACTTTTATTTTAATTTGTTGAATCGATAGTGAAATTCCATCGGAATTTTTAATTTTCTTGTACGGGACAATCCCGATATTTCAGGATGGATAGCAACTCTATTCGGAGGCGAATCTTAGGCAGTTTGTCATTAACATTATTTTCTAGTCATCGTTGCGGAATTAAAGTGGATAGTAAATCAATAAAATCCTATTAATGACAACTACGAAGAAAAGAAAAGTTGAAGCTGAGTGAAACGTGAAATCATTTGAAACTAAATTAAGGCTGTGGAAAGTGCAACTGGAAATGAATAACACGACTCATTTTCCAACACCGCAAGGCCAAATGCCTTCTACATCGTGCGAGTACGCTGGTGAGTGCGCGAAATTAAGTGAGGCATTTAATTAACGATTTAAGGGCGTGAAAAGAGAGTAAACGGATTTGAACATATTTGCTACTCCATTTCACGTCTAACCATCGAATGTGTCTGATAATCTGCCGCACGAAATTATTCAATTACAAAGCGATGATGAACTAAAAGCTAGATATAACAACCTCCCCAAATAAAGTCAGGAAAAACCAGTTTTGTGTTCAAAATGCAATGAAAAAATTCCATATGTGGTTTCGCCTGCTTACGCTTTTTGTAGAAACCCGTTCTCATTTTCGAAGTGCATTTATCATTTTCTAGTTGCATTTGTGCTGTCAGTATTAGAGAAAAGCCATTTTTATGTACTCAGTAAAATAGTTTTAAGTCTCCACGTACAGATTCACCCTATAACTGAAACTGGTTCTGTTTTTAGAATGCAACGAAAACATTCCAGGTTGGGTTTCATTTTTCGACATATTCCTCGTGTTAGAAGTGCATTTATAAAATTCTAGTTGCGTGCTTTGTGCTGCCAGAATTGGAGGAAAGCCATTTTCGTGTTCTCAATGGAGTTTTAATTCCCCGCGTACAAACTCACACTATATTTAAAACCAGTTATGTATTAAGAATGCAACGAAAAAATTATAGGTGGGGTTTTATCTCGCTAACGCGTTTCATAAGAAACCATTCTCGTTTGGGAAATGCAGTAATAAATTTGTAGTTGCATATGTACGGCCAGTATTGGAGGAAAGTAATTTTACGTTCTGGGTAAAGTTTTAATTCCTGGCATACAGATTCAACCTGTACTTAAAACCAGTTCTGTGTTAAGAATGCAACGAAAACGCATCAGGTGTGATTTCATTTGCTGACGCATTTCTTATGTTGGAAGTGCATTTATAAAATTCAAGTTTTATAGTTTATGCTACCAGAATTACATGAAAGCCATTTTCATATTCTGAGTGTAGTTTTAATTCCCCGCATGCAAATTTAACCTTAATTGAAACTAGCTCCGTGTTCAGAATGCAACGAAAAATTTCAGTTGTGGTTTCAGGTTTTATCTGTTGATGCATTTTGATGGAAACCATTCTCGGTTTCAAAGTGCGTGCACTTATAAAATTTTGGTTGCAGACTATGTGCAGCCTGAATTTTAACCATTTGCATGTTCTGAGTGTTGCTCATAATTAAAGAGTGTTGGCAGTTACGTAATTTTTTTTCATTACTTTTAGTAGAACCAGTTCTTTGATTCGAATGTGGTTCCCACCCCCCCGAGAAGGAAGTCGGGGTCCGCGGGTTAAAGTATGACCATCCAAATGGCCCGTGACGCTAAAAAAAGAGTGTTTTAATTGAAATTTTTAATTTTTAATAATTTTTTCCAATCTTAATTTTCAAGGGTAATAATAATAATAAAGATAATAATAATAATGTAGGATTACAAAAGATTTTTTAAATATTTATATTGAGGGATCAGTAGGATTTATAGGTTCAATTAGGAATTCCACAGAGCCGAACCCTCTGATATGAAAATATCTGGAGTCGGTGAATTATTTTCCCATCTGGTCTCTGGTAGGTTGATATGTTGTTCTTGTATTGTTTTGTAATTATAATACATAAAGTGCAATTGCATAACGTGGATTGACCAGATGATCATTTGGGAAGTGTGTGAAAGGGTTTAGTTTTTCCTGTGGGGAAAATTAAACCCGGACATTTAAATCTGGTGCGTTAATTATATTTTCATAATTCCAAATAATATTCTTATTCAAATATATTATATTATTATTATTATTATCATAATAATAATTCCAAATAATATTCTTATTCAAATATATTTATATTATATCTTATTCTTATATATTATTATTACGCACCAGATTTAAATGTCCGGGTTTAATTTTCCCCACAGGAAAAACTAAACCCTTTCACACACTTCCCAAATGATAATCTGGTCAATCCACGTTATGCAATTGCACTATATGTATTATAATTACAAAACAATACAAGAACAACATGTCAACCTACCAGAGACCAGATGGGAAAATAATTCACCGACTCCAGATATTTTCATATCAGAGGGTTCGGCTCTGTGGAATTCCTAATTGAACCTATAAATCCTACTGATCCCTCAATATAAATATTTAAAAAATCTTTTGTAATCCTACATGTATTTAAAATTACCGATTTTTGCATTTTTATGTATAAATTCTTTGACAAATCTAATACGCCTAAATTTTGAATCAGAGACCTAGGTATAATGCCAGTAGCCGAAATAACAAATGGTAATATTTTTATATTCCGAGAATGCCAAATTCTTTTAATCTCATTTCCTAAATCTGTGTATTTTCTAATTTTTTCAGAAACAGTTTTTTGAATATTACAGGAATTTGGAATAGCTACATCAATGATATAAGTTATTTTTTATAATTTTGTCATGTAAAACTATATCAGGTCTATTATGACTAATGTTCTGTCTGTTAGTATAGTTTTATCATAATATATTTTATAAAATTCATTTTCCAAAAATGAATTTGGTTCATATTCATAATATGGTACTATATTACGGCAGTCAATCAAGTTATGTTTAATTACCAAACTTTGGTGGATTATTTTTAAAACCTGATTGTGCCTAAATGTATACTCGGACGGCGCTAATATAGAACATCCCGATATAATATGTTCTATAGTTTCCGGAAAAGCCAAACATTTTCTACATAAATCATCAATTTGATTTATATCTTTGATTATATGCTTCCTATAATTTTTAGTATTAATGACTCTATCTTGAATGGCAAGCATAAATCCTTCTATTTCTGCGTTCAACTTTCCAATACTCAACCATTTGTTTGACGAAAGTTTGTCAACATACGTTTGGTTGAGATAATTGAAGTGTTTTGCATGAATAATTTTATTTGACCAGGAATCTAATAATTCCTGGTTAGTATTTATAAGAATGTTGGCATTCTCGTCATATAAATTTAAACGTGTAATGTTTCTATCTGCCTTACAAATTATTTTGTGCATTTCTGAGCTATTAGCTTTCGTATGGAAAAAATTTCTAAGCATTTCTACCTGATTGTGTTTCAAAGATGTTATTTTGACTATACCTCTACCTCCTAAATTTCTAGGTAAATTAATTCGTTCTATAGCTGAATTTGGATTATGGCAATTAAACTTTGTTAACGTAGTTCTAATTAATCGTTCTAAACTATCTAAATCTGTATTGGACCATTTAATTATGCCAAATGAGTACGTTAATAAAGGTATTGCCCAAGTATTTATTGCTTTTACTAAATTTTTAGCAGATAGATTGCATTTTAAAATTTTTCTGATCCTAGTTTGAAATTTAATCCTAATATCATTTTTAATACTAGTGTGATCTAGTTATATTAGGATACCCGCAATCTATTCGATTGCGGGTATCCTAAATATTTATAAACCTCATCCCCTTTCATACTTTTAATTTTGAAATTTCTAAATATACCCTCGTCTCCATCTACAATTTTGCCTTTCTCTATATGGATCGTTTTACATTTATCTAAACCAAAAGTCATTTTAATATCATCTGAAAAAATTTTAACTACCTTAATCATTTTTTCTAAATTTGATTCAGAATTTGAAAATAATTTTATATCATCCATATATAATAGATGTGAAACTATACTACTCTCTCTTGTATTACCCTTAATTTTTATTCCAAACTTGCTTTTAATTAACATTTTAGACATAGGATTCAATGCTAAGCAAAACCAAAGAGGACTCAATGAGTCTCCTTGAAAAATCCCTCTTTTTATTGAAATGCCCGGTACTACTATTTTCTTACCTTTTAAATTTACTAGTAAATCTGTATTCCAAAAGGACATAATATTTTTCAAAAAGCTAATTATAATTGGGTTAACTTTATATATTTTTAATATTTTTATTAGCCACGAGTGCGGGACACTATCAAAAGCTTTTTGATAATCTATATAACAAGTATGTAAATTACGCTTTTGATTTTGAATTTGTTTTAAAATTACAGAATCAATAACTAATTGTTCTTTACATCCCATATGTTTTCTGCGACAACCTTTTTGTTGTTCAGATAAAATATTTTTTTCATCCAAATGAGTATATATTAAATCTGTCAAGCAAGAGGTTAAAATTTTGTATATTGTCGGTAGACATGTAATGGGTCTATATTGAGAGGGATTATTAATATTTTCGCTTTTAGGTAACATATAAGTAATGCCCTTAGTTCGAAAATTAGGAAAATTTTGAGGTTGTTTGACAAGTTTTGAAAGATTTTTTGCAAAAAGAGGATGTAAAGTAGTTAGACGTTTGTACCAAAAATTATGTATCCAATCGCAACCCGTGGCTTTCCAATTATGAGTATTTTTTATAATTTTGGCTAACAATTCAACCGATATATCAGAAAAACTCATTTGTTCAATGTCTGAACAATTGAGTTCTTCATTTTCTATCCATGAACCTGCCTCATTATGTTTTATATCTTTACTCCAAATGTTTGTCCAAAAATCGCGCATATCTGATTCAGATGGCAACGGAATATTATTATTCGAAATAATATTTTGTTTATCATCAAGTTTGGAATAAAATATTTTCTCATTTTTTTTAAATAATCTCTTATTATTTCTTTTATTATACGTATAATTATATCTTTTTAATCTACTAGCTTTTACACCTAATTTTTGTTTTAATAAATCTAATAAATCATTGATTATATTTTCATTATTATTACTACCAATGTTATAACCGAATTTTCTCCCAATTTCATCTACATGTCTCAAAATATTTCTACTTCTATTCCCATTTTTATATTCAATTACTCTAGCTATACTACTTCTTAAAAATACTACATCATTTTCTAATCTAATCTGCCATTCTGGTTTACTATAACTATATGATCTATCATCAGAGGATGTTAATTTAACTCCTAACCTAGTACATATAGTGATAGCACTAGCGTACACTAACGTATGAAGATCTAAAAAACTAATATCGTCAAATATTATTTTTGGTAAAATTAAATTATTTAATTCAGAAATTAATTTAGATAATTTTTTTGACGTTTGCAATTTTGTTAATTTTGGTCTAACTGTGGGCTCTATATCTATATATCTATTTATATTATTATGAAGCAAGTTAGCTTATTCTATTACATTATCATCTAGTAAGTTTAAATTTGCAATGTTGATTTCCCTAAGATTATGAATAGCGTCTAAGTTATTTGAATCTACTGTAATATCATTAGATTCTTCTGCTAGAATATTATCTAAAATGTCTTCATTCAATGTATCTAATATAACATTACTACTCGTATTAGTTTGTTCTAAATTATTCTCTAATTGCAATCTATCTCCTATTTCCTTTTTTATCTGATTTAATGTTACTACAGGGATTAAATTATTTTTGAAAATTGCCCTTTTTTGGTCAGCTAATCTTTGTTCGTTTACTTGGGCAACCGGATAATTTTGTGAGAAAAGTAAATGTAATTTTTTCCTATACAATAACATATCTGTTTCTAGTTTCGTCACATAAAAATATGAACGAACGATGAACATATTGACATCGTTCGTCCATTTCATTCTCTGCCTAGGAATACCTGCTTTTGTTTTTTGGGGTCTCAGATTATCAATGTTCATCTGTAAAGATGACATAATCAACCCATTTTCATTTCCGTTGGTTGAAAATGACATTTTGTCACCGTTCAAAACAACTTGGAAATGATTATTATTATTATTCCTACATTCCAGTAACCAAGCAACTGTCGTCGTTACCTAATACTGTCATTTGTCAACAAATAATTTTCAATTTGGCCAAATTAAATATTTTAATGTAAACTACCCTTCAATACTACAAATCTATAATCAATATTATATTTTAGAATAATGTTATCAAAATAAAATATATAATTAAATTTACCTGCAAAATATATTTCAAAGTAATCTCAAAATACTGTTGTTTACCTTGGTTACTGAAGCCCTCACAAAAGGAAAAATTTTATATCGTATTTATTTATCTAAATATCCTACGGTTGACTGGCAGTTTATTTATTAGGTTATCTAATATACTTATTTTCAAATATTTATATGTTTTGGGATCAAAGCTAATTCTTTTCTTTCTGATACAATAAAAAAATCAGAGAGTCAAAATACAAGCAAACGTCGAGAAAATAATAACAATAATAATATTGAATTGAATAATATTAATAGGTTGAGAAAAATTTTAAAATGCAATCTATCTGCTAAAAATTTAGTAAAAGCAATAAATACTTGGGCAATACCTCTATTAACGTACTCATTTGGCATAATTAAATGATCCAATACAGATTTTGATATTTTAGAACGATTAATTAGAACTACGTTAGCAAAGTTTAATTGCCATCATCCAAATTCAGCTATAGAGCGAATTAATTTACCTAGAAATTTAGGAGGTAGAGTTGTAGTCAAAATAACATCTTTGAAACACAATCAGGTAGAAATGCTTAGAATTTTTTTCCATATGAAAGCTAATAGCTCAAAAATGCACAAAATAATTTGCAAGGCAGATATAAACATTACACCTTTAAATTTATATGACGAGAATGCCAACATTCTTATAAATACTAACCAGGAATTATTAGATTCCTGGTCAAATAAAATTATTCATGCAAAACACTTCAATTATCTCAACCAAACGTATGTTGACAAACTTTCGTCAAACAAATGGTTGAGTAGTGGAGAGTTGAGCGCAGAAATAGAAGGATTTATAAAAATCTAGTACTAGCGAACCCAGAAGCTAACGGCGTACCAATATCGGGAAACAAAAGGCGTTGTTGACATTTTTAGGACGCAGCTGGTAGCTACCCGCTACAGTATTTTGTAATTTGTATTTCAAATACTTACAGCTTCAAAATACATTTTCAAATACATTAAGCGATCTTAATAATGATAATAAATAATAATGATAAAACGCTAGAATCCTGTACTATTGTCCCATTGTCCTGTGCTATAGCACTCTTACTAATGATTATTTATAGCTCTCTTATCATTGCTTCATAATGTACTGTACCTTTTATTTTATGCTATGCTAGTTATTATTATTGTCCTGTGCTATGATAGCACTGTTATTGCACGTTTTGTAGCATATTATTATATTATGCTTGTCTTTGCTTTGTATTGTACATTTTTGTAACATAGTGTTAGATCAAGAACTATAGGAATAACTTGACTGAAAACTAGATTTTCGTTATTTGTTTTTGGGGTGTTATGCCGTGTTGCGCTACCTCCTTTTTCAGCCAACGTTTCGGACAGATTTGCAGTGTCCATCATCAGGGCAGATCCGGTAGATGTCTAAATAATTTTTAATGTCTACCGGATCTGCCCAGCTGATGGACACTTCAACGCTGTCCGAAACGTTGGCTAAAGAAGGAGGTAGTGCAACACGGCATAACAACCCAAAAACTAATGACGAAAATACTTTTGGCCGTGAAAATCTTAAAACGTATCGAAAATTAGATAGTTTTTAAGTTAATTTATTACTGTAGAGCGCACTTGAAGTGAAATAACACAAAACTGCGCTATACGCATTCTCTTTGGGACTGCCCGGTGGTCTATGGAATTGGTCTATGGAATGGTCTGGCTTATCTTTTTATATATTTTATTTTCTTTCCGCTATTATAGTAATTACTTACATTATAACATAATCATATAACTGTTTTTTCCTCATTACTTATTTTATTTACAGAAGGTTTCTTCGACTGGTCATAGCCGTTAATTTTATTTTTCTTTTCCTTTTTCTTTTACTAACACTATCATCTCTTTTTGATGTTACCTATTTCAGAAGAATTATTCCACGGGCTACTACTTCTATTTATCTTTTGTATAATGTTAATGTAAGTACTTGCATACTGCTTACTAACCCTGTATGCATGGACATTGGCGGGTCTAGAGTCATTCAAATAAATGTAGCTTCGTTAAAAAAAAAGTAGAGTCTTGACTTGTGCGGTGAAGGAGGAAACCATATGTTTCCTTATAACGCCGTTGGGAAAGTGGTGGGTCCCCTCCAAAACTGCGCTATACAAATGTCATCTATATATATATAATTGAATCCCTGTTCCTTCCCTTGGTCACGCCATAACTTCAGAACGACTTTACCTATTTCATAATTTTTTTTTTAGTTTTCTTTGTAGAAGGTTCTTGCGGAAAGAAAAATTGAGAAAATTACGCAAATAATTGGATAATTTCAGAAAACTTGATGACTATTTTAACTACGCCTGTTTGACAGTTAAGCAGGCAGCGGTTTTTTTTGTAAGAAAATAATTGTCGATGGATTTTTTTAATTTATAGATATTTTAAAAAAGGTACCTATGTTAGGTACCAGATTGGATTGATTGTTCTTACAATATATAAAAATGAATATTTGTAATAAACTCGTACGAAAAATGAAAATTTGAATAAATTAATTGTAACAGCTGGCATGTGAGTTGTTTGAAAACTGAATGTACTGGGACTGAATACATGGAACGCGGGAGAGGGGTTGGCGGGACGGTGGAGCGGGAGAGGGGAGATGATAGGCCGGGAAGGTGGACGGGGAACGCGGGAGGGGAAGGGGTGCGGGAGGGGAACGGGGACGCACTGGAAAGGACATGCAGGGAGAAACAATTTATTTCTTTGAATATGGCATTGCTACGCATGCCGGGAACCAGCTAGTGTTATTATAAGAATAATTATTGTTATCGAAACATGGGTCCTATATCACAAAACTTTACAAGTGGAGCGGAGACGAGATGTGTCTTCTGAGCAACATGATTGGTCAATTTTTGCACATCTCTGTTTCTCTCTGCACAGCTTTGCTTCTGTGGAAACACACCCTTATGGCCGTTATACACGACATCTTTTTTCAGCCCGATTCCAATTAGACACAAAAGTCAACATTTTTCGCTTTACTCGATCGCTATTTTCATCTCTATTTTCATATCTACGATTTCAGTTAATATCACAGCAAACATCATGGTTCATGTTCACGGCTAAAGAAGGAGGTAGCGCAACACGGCATAACACCCCAAAAACAAATAACAAAAATGCAGTGATGACAATTGAAATCGTATATATGACAATAGAGATGAAAAAAGCGATCGAGTAAAGCGAAAAATGTTGACTTTTGTGTCTAATTGGAATCGGGCTGAAAAAAGATGTCGTGTATAACGGCCATTAGATAAGGGCACTTACGACAATTTATTGCAACCAAAGTTCTACCAAAACCAAACGTATTTTGTATTTTGTTATTTGTATTTTGTATTTGAAAGTAAAAAATGGTTAAAATACTGTATTTTGTATTTTGTTTTTCAAATACACGACTTGAAAGTATTTTGTATTTCGTATTTTAAATACATGCGACAAAGTGTTTTGTAATTTGTATTTTAATTACAGAAAATCATGTATTTTGTCCAGCCCTGACTACGCACTAGTACAGTCTATTCTTCAGTATGCCATTAACAGTTGAGGAGCAGATTACAAAACTAGTATAACCCCCACAGAAATTGTTCAAAAACTCATAATAAAAATTATACTAAAAAAATCTCCAGACTTCCCCACTGAACGCATATTCGAAGAAGTTCCAACATTTAAAAACTTATTTGTGAAAAATTCAATCGTGCAGTTATAAAAGAAAAAGATAAATACTCATTCATAACTGAAAATCATGCTAGATTTAAACATGTGTTTGTATGCCCCAAACTAAACACTTCTTTTACCCAATACCATTATACACACCAAGGAAAATACTTCTTTAATAACCTGCCAGTATAAATCAATGACAAAGTACAATTGTTGAACTCTATCAAAAAGCATTTTAGAGGAATCATCAACAGGAAAATTGCTGCTTTCCCTATCACCGCATGAATATTACACTAAAAATTATACCTATTTTAATTATTACTGAGTACATGGATGTTTGTGTCTTTTATGTAGTTAAACTTTACGATATCTATAAAGACAATATTGAAAGTATTCAAAAGAAATTTCGGCAATGCCTCAATTACAGAATGAGCGCACCTAAACGGGGGTATATAAATATGCTCTCTAATTATAATTTCTCTACTCTATCTAACCGGCGAACATACCTTGACCTCATGACTACAAAATCTGCAACAACGTTATTGACTGTCCTGACGTACTGAAACAAATAAACTTCAAAATACCACCCAGAGTAACAAGGCTTAACGACTTATTCCACATTATCCGGACGCGTACAAATGCTGGTGTCAGGGATCCAATCAGAGAAGAATGTGCGAATCGTATTTTTTGATACACGCAGTACTTTTAGTAGAAAATTGAAAGCTGTTTTCCTACAAAGCACAATAACATAGACAATACTTGGTTTAAAATTTTAACTACTTTTTTTTTTTAATTTCTGCATAACATTGTTTTTTATCTATATATTTTTGGTCTTGCCATCAAATTTTTTCCAAAAATAATTCATAAACTTTTATAAGGATATTGTGCATTTTTTTCATCTCTCTATTTGTAAATTAATATTCTTATGTACATACATACGTTTTTTTCCATATTTTTAAGTAAAAATATTTGTATATGTTTTTATCTGCTGTTAATGTTAATTCGTGAGAAATAGTTTGGATGCAGGTTAGTTCTCTATTTATTGTTTTTATATTCTTGTCAATTGACATTTGTATCTGTATTATCTCCTTAATAAACAAAAAAAAGGTCTTGATTGCGATATGATATAACTGTATACCTATTAACTGTATATTAACTGTGTATTAACTATACCTATATATGTGAAATACCTGACTGTATAAATTGTACATATATAAAATGTAAACTCTCCTTTCATCCACAAGCAAATGCTTTTAATGGAAGATAAGTAATATTATAATATGTTCCATTTTTAAGATACTTTAAAAATATTTTTTTCTATTATTTGTGTACTTGTAAAAGCGTAATTTTTTTTATAAATAATTTGAAGCAAAGGGACTTTAAATTCTTGAAATAATTTGATGGTGGGGTAATCGTACGACTTTTTAAAAATTATTTTTATTTATATTCTTTGGATAATTTCTAAAGGCAAAAGAGAAGTTTTGAATGCGCCATCCCAGCCAACAATTCCGTTTTGTAATACTGATTGACTTAGGGAAAATAGATGGTTCATATTAAATTTTGGACTATTAAGAAATAGTTTCATATTCTAATAAAAATATATATTAATTTTCTTAACCTTTCTACTATTGTAATTTACACTTTACGTTACTATCTATAATTACACCGAGGTATTTTATATTTGTTTTACCAGTGAGTACAGAGCAGTCAGGATTATATAGATATGAATTTGAATTACAATTATATGAGTGTATACATATGTTTAGATTCTCAGGGGGTAGCATATTTATGCAGAGTGAATGGTATTACAAAAGTTTTATCGTGTTATATTACAAAAGCGAAATAGTAAATTTTGATCAAACCCTTTTTTTATTAAATTTATGTCAGGTTTAGCCGTTTTCTGAGTTTTATTCCAGTTTAACCCCTGAGTTAAAATCACTGTGTCATCAGCATATGATGTTAATTTAGACTTTATGGTTAGTTTAAAAATATCATTCACATAAATGATAAAAAGAATTGTTCCTAGTATCGTCCCTTGCGGTTTCCAAAATTTCAAAACATTATTCCATCAACCACTCAACATTGATATTTTGTTGGATACAACATTATTCCGGGCAAGGGCTCAATCACTTCGGCACGTTATCGATCGACGTTGGCTGATGGTGATCCATATTCTGAAATAATCTAGCATATCTAGTTGCGGTTGTCAAGTCAACAGAAGAATAATCTAGCATATCTAGTTGCGGTTGTCAAGTCAACAGAAGAATAATCTAGCATATCTAGTTGCGGTTGTCAAGTCAACAGAAGAATAATCTAGCATATCTAGTTGCGGTTGTCAAGTCAACAGAAGAATAATCTAGCATATCTAGTTGCGGTTGTCAAGTCAACAGAAGAATAATCTAGCATATCTAGTTGCGGTTGTCAAGTCAACAGAAGAATAATCTAGCATATCTAGTTGCGGTTGTCAAGTCAACAGAAGAATAATCTAGCATATCTAGTTGCGGTTGTCAAGTCAACAGAAGAATACCGATATTGTAATTAATTATTTTGTAAAGTTCAGGCACAAATTAAAAATGGTTCCCAACAACAATTTGGAGAAAAAAATGGTTATGAAAAACTTTCAAAATTGAGTTCTAGAAATATAACGTGCATCAAGGAATTTTTTGTTTCCAGAATGCCCGTTTAACGAAATCTTTTCTGCGTGTGATAATAATAACTGTCGAGGCACTTGCAAGAAGCCTTATCAACTCGAGGATCAGGAATGTTCTTGCATAGCAGGCTGCATATGCGCAGAAGGATATTTGAGGAATGACGATGGAGATTGTGTCCTTCCCATACAATGTGGTAGGTATACTTCTGTATAATAATGACAAGAAGTTATATTTGGAGAGATTGACAAATTTGGCAGTATTTCGCTTCAGATATAGATAATTCTATATTACAATCCGGCTTTGTTCGGATTTCAACATTATTTTTCTTATTCAACAATTATACTATGTCTTGTTTTTTTTAAAGAAAGCCTCCCTAGTTCATGGAGTGAGATTTTGAGTGGCGGGCCGAATCGGCAGAAGCCGGTTGAGGGAAATCCTTTGACTTCTCCAGCCGGACTCAAGGAGGGATGGATTCAAACATCACTCCTGGACAAGCTGTGATGTTTGAGTCCATAACCACTCATACCTTTTTACTTTTCGGAACTTCAATCCCTCCTTTCCTTAAAATATAATATAAAAATACGATAGGCCCTAAGCTGTGTAGAGCTAATGCAAAAAATATTTAAATGATAAAATACCAACATTAAATTAATTTTCAGTGAAAATATTGTTAAATGGAAACAACAAAACATGCTATAAAAATATATTTTCCTCCGTAATAGAGACTTTTTGTGATACTATTTGGGTATTGTTTATATTTTTGGTATGCTTCTTATGCCTATTTATAGAAATTAATTTTAAACAAAATTCAAACAATTAATTCAGACAAAAGTTCCCATCAGAAACTCTTTATAGGTTAAAAATACTTTCATTTGCCTTCCTTGGAAGGCGATCTATATTTAACTCTTTTTATTAACAAGTTCGTGGTTGCGGGGTAAGACTCACGACTACGAATCCGGAGGTCGCGCTTTCAACTCTTAAGTGTGCGCAACACAGACATCCAAATTATATATATCTTCATATACTTTAATAGTAGATACACAACTGCTAACCCTGTACCAATCACAAGTGCGCCCCACGGTTGAATTTGGCAGCCACCTCTGGTCTGGAGCTCCAAAATACCTGAAAAATACCCTCGACTCTGTGCAAAAACGGGCGGTCCGCTTAATAGATTCTCCCATCTTAACACACGGATAGCAATCTTTAGAGCACAGGCGTCGGGTGGGAATGCTATCCTTGTTCTACCGGTATTACAATGGAAGATGCTCCGAGGAACTAGCGTCATTGATCCCTTCGGCACCGGTGCATAATCGGGAAACACACCAAACGCGTGTCCAACATTTGTACACGGTTGACATTTGTCACATGAGAACGGGTCGTTTCTTCGACTTGTTCTTGTGTTCAACAGCTCGGCTGTGGAATGATTTGCCGGCCTCTGTGTTTCCTTCTTCCTACAACATGGGTCTCTTCAAGACCAATGTTCATTCCTTCCTCTCCTCAAAAAACCCTCCACTCAGCATCCCAGATGACATAGGCCCTGAGGGAAATTATTTTCCTCCTGTGTGGAATCATATTTTATTTAATTAGTAAGGCTCTCCGGCTACGAGTCCAGAGATCGCGCATTCAAATCGTACGCAAGTAAATTTTATTTAATTAATTTGTTTTGTTACACAATTAATTAATTAAAAATAATATTCAGTATATTTGCGGCTCGTTACAGATTGGAAGATACTATCAGTATCGCCCTGGTGAACGACCATCATTTAGAATTGAAAACTTGCTTGAAAGGGCTTTAGCCGTGTTTGATGACCAAATCTGAATAACCAGGTACTACCCTAACATCCTTTCCCATCTCCTTCGCCTCCACGCTACCTTTAATCTCGTAACATACCCCAGGCGTTTGGGACCCTTGTGCGGTATTCATATAAAAAAGACAATAACAAATGAATTGCATTCACAGCCAAAAGTAATTATTTTTACGTTCTTTGTATCGTCTAAAAATATCGGTGCCTTGTGTTTGATTTTATTTATAGAATAATATTATTATTGGTGTTTCGTAATCATTTTAACTTCTATTTGCTTTTTTGCACACTTCTCTGTTAGGCGCCCTTGAAGTGATGTTTGACAAAAAATTATCAAATTGTTTTTTTTTTCGGTAAGGACGTTCGCTGACATTTGACATATTTTCAGTTACATGATTTATGTGAATACCGCACACGAGTCACATCCAGGGTTGCCAGGAATTCGGTATTCTACCGAACCGTTCGGTATTTCAGCACCGTGATCGGTATGGCAAAAATACCGAAGTATGGGCGGTTCGGTATTTTTTTCTGATTAATTTTTCTCCGTAATAAGCGATTCAAGTATCAGATTTGATGCAATCTACGTACTTGCGTGAATGTGATTATAATTTGACTGCTTACATTATTTCAAAGTCTGCCAACCCCCCCCCCCCCCCCCCCCAATGGCGTGGGGAAGGTAACAAGATTTAAAAAAAATGTATAAGACTACATGTTTTTTTTTCTACATAAACTTTATTTCATCATAATAATATTGATTTACTTTTTGTTACATGTAATCTCCTGATAAGCAGATTTTTTTAATATTAGCTCCTCCCAGGAGGCTCTGAGGAAAATAATTCCCCTCATCATATTTGGGGATGCTGCGGAGGGACTTTTGTGAAAAGGAAGGAGATGAAGTTCTGGGAAGGGTTGGATAGGAATCTGGAGTCAGTATATCATAAGTGACAGATGTATGAAAGCAGATGTTTGTGCTAGGGAGAGGCGATATAATAATAATTAATTATCTTTGTGAATTTCTAATGTAAGATTATTTAGACTATTAATACCATTATTAAACCATTTTAGAAGACAATAAACTGGACACATTATGCATTGGAAGAGAAAGAATAATTTATAAGATAATATATAAGACTTGACCGGTCAGTGGTTGAATGGGCATAGCGCTTGGGTCCCATCCGGGCGTCGCGTGTTCGATACAATATATCGAAGAAAATGTTTAAATTACAATGGTGGTACTGCAAATTTATCTTGTTTCTGTTCGTATATCAAGAGGTAATTGAATGAATAATTTTATTTCCTTTTATACATGTTGCTGTTGCTGATGCTGATTGCAGTGCTGTTGTAGTTCGTGCGAGTGGTAGGGATAGTTTGTTAAATAAATTCAGAAGAAATACACGTGGAGAGGAAGATAGGGAAGCAAATAAACGATAGTTTAAAAATGCCTCAAATGGTCCACAGTATGTTTTAGTATTTATGCTTACGTCAGGGGTTCCCAAACAGTGTAGCAAAAAATATCTACGTTGTCAAGTCTGACTGCGAAAGGGCCGTTACCCCTTAGCGATGTCAGTTTCTTAGGGATTATTTAATTTATTGGGGGGCAAGAATTCCAATAATCCATGCGCTTGATAGCTGCAAGACGAGTTGTTATCTAGCCTCCTACATAGTTAAGTAAATAAAAATACGTACATATAAAAAGATATTTAATTTAATTTATTGGGGGGGCTAGAATTCCAATAATCCATGCGCTTGATAGCTGCAAGACGAGTGGTTATCTAGCCCCCTAAATGGTTGTAAATTGAAATACGTACATATAAAAAGATATTTTATTTAATTTATTGGGGGGCTAGAATTCCAACAATCCATGCGCTTGATAGCTGCAATACGAGTGGTTATCTAGCCCACTACATAGTTAAGTAAGTTGAAATACGTACATATAAAAAGATATTTTATTTAATTTATTGGGGGGCTAGAATTCCAATAATCCATGCGCTTGATAGCTGCAAGACGAGTGGTTATCTAGCCCCCTAAATAGTTAAGTAAATTGAAATACGTACATATAAAAAGATATTTTATTTAATTTATTGGGGGGCTAGAATTCCAACAATCCATGCGCTTGATAGCTGCAATACGAGTGGTTATCTAGCCCCCTAAATAGTTAAGTAAATTGAAATACGTACATATAAAAAGATATTTTATTTAATTTATTGGGGGGCTAGAATTCCAATAATCCATGCGCTTGATAGCTGCAAGACGAGTGGTTATCTAGCCCCCTAAATAGTTAAGTAAATTGAAATACGTACATATAAAAAGATATTTTATTTAATTTATTAGGGGGCTAGAATTCCAACAATCCATGCGCTTGATAGCTGCAATACGAGTGGTTATCTAGCCCCCTACATAGTTAAGTAAATTGAAATACGTACATATAAAAAGATATTTTATTTTATTTATTGGGGGGCTAGAATTCCAACAATCCATGCGCTTGATAGCTGCAATACGAGTGGTTATCTAGCCCCCTACATAGTAAAGTAAGTTGAAATACGTACATATAAAAAGATATTTTATTTAATTTATTGGGGGGCTAGAATTCCAATAATCCATGCGCTTGATAGCTGCAAGACGAGTGGTTATCTAGCCCCCTAAATAGTTAAGTAAATTGAAATACGTACATATAAAAAGATATTTTATTTAATTTATTGGGGGGGCTAGAATTCCAACAATCCATGCGCTTGATAGCTGCAATACGAGTGGTTATCTAGCCCCCTACATAGTTAAGTAAATTGAAATACGTACATATAAAAAGATATTTTATTTAATTTATCGGGGGGCTAGAATTACAATAATCCATGCGCTTGATAGCTGCAAGACGAGTTGTTATCTAGCCTCCTAAGTTATGTAAATTCTAATGTAAAATCCATGCTAATGTGTACAGCGCTCTTGAGGCGATTTTTCGCAAAAACAGCGCTATATAAGTTGTCCAAATTTATTATTATTATTAAAATACCAAGTGACACATTGTAAGGTGTCACACCCAAGTTACAAATTTAGAAAGATTTCACGGTTTCCGTTATAAAAAAAATATCGCATTAAGGTATATTTTGTATTTTTCAGATAACAAGTGATTATTGTGTTATGTCAACCGATCACCATAGATAATATAACATGATGGTGGGTTTTAATGGCTTCCTTTTCAATTTGATGTGCAGGAAACTTTATTTAAGATTGCATTTATTTTTAGAGTGTCCTGAAAACGAATTATACATGGACTGTCACGGCTGCGAGGACACTTGCAGGAACCCCCACCTCAGCTCTTCATCCACTTGCCCCTGCTACCTCAAGTGTTACTGTCTGTCTGGCTTCTTGAGGAACGACGAAGGAAAGTGTGTCCGTCCAAAAGAATGCAGTAAGCAAACGAAGCTAATTGAATACGCCTATGCTGTATGGGAGAAAAAGTAAATTGAGAAATTGGAACAGAATCATAAAAAGTTTCTTAGATACCTGTGTATGAGAATGCACGGAGAGTACCCGCTATTCATGCATCATGAAGATCTGCTCACAGAAACGCGTTGCCAAAGTCACCAGTCGAGGAGGAGTGGGGCCCTTGTAGTAACGGCGTACAAAATCATTAATAATTTTATAGATAGCCCATACCTCCTGGAATGTTATAAGTTGTATTACACTACAGCCAGGGACGGTACCACGATCTTCTATGTACCCCACATAGCAGAATGGACGTAATGGCTCGGCATAGCATGACACGAGGTATGGTGCTGTTAAATAACGTTTCCAAAACCGTTGACATCTTTAGCAGTAGCCTTGAAAAATTCAAGAGGCATTTAAGTGCCACTCATTCATTACCCACTATAATATTTATGTATCTCATGTTACTATTTAACTTTACTTTTATTTACTCATAAAGGTGTAGTTTGTGTCACATGTGTATTGTAAATGGACACACAGTCTGTAATACACATACAATTAAAAAAAAATAATAATAATAAAAGAGAACACAAAGGCAGGCAAATCGTTAAGGTTTCAGCCTATTATATATTTTTTTATAATAGGCTGAAACCTTAACGATTTGCTTGCCTGTGTGTTTTCTCCCTCCTAAAATATGCTGGGTCTACTCCTTCCTTTCCACAAAAAGACGGAGTAAAGTATGGCTTAATGTAAAAAAACGATAACGTTAAAAATGCAGTGGAATAAGTTTTTAAAAGTTTTCAATATATTATTATAATGATATTCCACCACTAATAGTCAGTATCAAAAATAGAAATAAAATTCTAGATGATGCATTTGATAGTCCAGGATGGCTTACATTAATAAGCTTTCGGACTCCACTACACAATACTAGAATGCGGGATTTATTTCGTGTAGATATTCTGGGTTTGACTACCTACTATATGAGATGTATTTCTTTTTGCCTAGAAAAGTAATGGAGGGAAATAATAATTACGCAATGTCCTTCAATTTATCACCAAACGAATACAAAAGATTGTTACTGAAGCAGTTCAGTTATCTATAATACTGTTTAATTCTTACTAATCCTATATAAAAGCCCCTAAAAAGGGTGCTAATAAATAAATTAAAAATTTCAGGTGTATCGTGCAAGGAAAACTCAACATTTAGTAAATGTGATAATCACCCTTGCCTAAATACATGCTCCGAGCCCGACAGGCTGTCTAGGTGCACCTACGAGTACAAAGGGTCTGCCTGCTACCCGGGCTGTGTTTGTGACGAGGGGTATCTCAAGGATGATGCAGGAGACTGCGTTTCCAAAGATACTTGTGGTAAATTTCTGGTCTCATTAATATGCTCATTTTTTCTTCAAACTTCGTTGTCATGAAACTGTATTTCATTAAATTCAAGTCGTTTTTTAAATTTATCGATCTTTCCATACTCAAATTCCTCTTCATTGAATGTCTCTTCTTTAACCCTTCGCCCGCACGCCATTTTTAAACGCGAGATGTCGCGCGGGGTCGCCAAGGACCCTAAAAATAAATATTATTAAAATGTTGTTATAGCTTACATTTTATGTGTTATTTAAGCAGATTATAGTCAGGTGATGGGGGCTGTATTGAAATAAAAATAAATAATAAAAATTGATACTTATTTTCAGTATAAAAGCTTAAAAATCAACAAGGAACATTTTTTTATAATTTTGAATCATCCTTTTTAATAGAAAACTAAACAATATCTATCAAACTTATAACTACCTGAAATTGATACAGACATATTATTATTAATTTTTTTTAAATCAACAAAATATATAAACTTGCTTTTTCATCCTATTTTGTTGATTTTTATTGAGCCTTACGCCGAAACACATGTCTGAAGTCCCTTTTAAGGAGATACATAAAGTTAGGAATCAGTGGAAACATTTAAAATGTACAGAATCAGCATTTCTGTAAAACCTAGGCTTTTAAAGACCCCAAAACAGTTCTTCAAACAGTTTTACCATAGCAACAAACAATTTAATAGCGAGTTTGGCACCTTCCTTCTGAGAATCACCATGACTCACATTATTTTCACATACGAGTACAATAATTGTGATTTTTTGTGTGTGTAATTTTAGTTTTGTTTTAGGTCAAAAGTGCCAAGGGGAAAATGAGGTTTTCAATATATGCGGAACTGCGTGTCCACTGACCTGCGAAAACAAAGATACATCATTTCCCTGTACGGAACAGTGTGTGATGGGCTGCTTCTGTCTGGAGGGCTATGTGAGAGATGAGTCCGGACATTGCATTTTACCTGAACAGTGTTGCAAAAATAAACAACATAATGACTAAAGTGATAATGAATAATCTTTATAATTAATAAAATAATCTTTCCAATGTTGCTAATTAATTAGAATCTTCTACATCAGTTTATCATAAACGGTTTTATCTTGTATTTGAAAACATCGCAATATATTTAATAAACATTTGTGATCAGAATTAATTGTGAAAGTTTCTTCATTCCAAAGCCTTCGTTTTCCTTTTTTTTTCAGATCAATTAACAGTTTTTACTGGGTTTTACAGATTTTTGGTAAGAACAATTCAATTTATCGGTAAAATGCAATACAACGAAAATAATGATAGATGAATAACACAATGATAAGAAAATCAGAGACAAAATAAAATAGCTGAAGAGAATACAAGCAAATACGAATATGCAGTACACAGCTTCATTTAGTATAGTATCTTCTCGCATGAGTTATTTAGGATCAAGTGAAGTAGAATAATTACTTTGCATACGCACGAGAAAGATGATAATTTAATCCACCCGTTGATTCGTTAACATTTAGTCGGCTTTTGCGCTAGTTAGAACGTAATCCTACAACACGTTACACGTTAATAAATGTATTTTATGTACAGGGTGTCAGAGGGTAAAGTGCGTTAACTTCGGGAGGTGATTCTACAACATGATGATAGGAGTAAAAAAGATTAACAAATTTTTCCGAAATTCCGACATATTTTTTCCCATACAAAATGAAGTACCTATTAAAAATTCTTAATGTGAGGTACGATCTTACTTGCTGAGAGCCTACTGCGTACGATTGTGGCAACATTGCATGGTTGTGATTAGCCCGTTTCGTAACAGTGGAAAATAATAAAACTGGCCGCACACGCGCGCCGGTCTAATTTTAGGTTTTCATCACAAAACTACCCCTAAAAGTGGGAATTACGAAAAAAGTAATTTATCTTTTTTACTTATACTATCATGTTGGCTTAGCAGGACTTGTTTGTTGATTTTAATATCTATTATCTATTCTTTCAATCATTACATAGTATTCTCATTCATTATAGTTTTCTCCCCCCCCCCCCCCTCCTCTCCCCTTCCTCACTCCTTCCTCTCCCCTTCCTAAGTCTAAATTTAGCTTTAGATAAATTAAAACTCCATCTAGAAACAATATTAGCATAAGAAACTCTTTTGGCTTCACTGCAGTTAACGTGTATATTTTTATGTCTATTGTATGTATATAAGCTGTTTGTTTCTTACAAATAAAATAAAATAAAATGAAGTCGCTCAAAATGTATGTGCGCGTTAATCTTTTAAACTACGCAATGGATTTTCATACGGTTTTCACCAATAGATAGAGTGATTGAAGAGAAATGTTTATATGTATAATACATGTAAATTATATTAGAGAAAAGCCGAGAAATTTAAAGAAAACATATTTTTGTGTGATTTAAAACGGCTGGCGGGCCGTACTAGTCACTTTTGAAATTCCTTCTATAAAGTGGAAAATAGATGTCCTAGAGTAAGTAGGTATTTGATTTGAATTATTTTATTTGATGAAGTCGCTCAAAATGTATGTGCGCATAGGTCTTTTAAACTACGTAACGGATATTCATGCGGTTTTCACCAATAGATAGAGTGATTCAAGAGGAAGGTTCATATGTATAAAAACATGCTTATTATATTAGAGAAAAGTCGATAAATTCAAATATTCATACAGGCAGCGGGCAGCGGGCAGCGGGCAGCGGGTAGCTGGCAAGCGGGTGGTGTGGATTTTATAAAGGTTGAGTAATGGCGTTGTGTTTCGTTAGCAACAGCAATGTGTGGCTAACGAAACACAATAATAAAAAAATAAAAAATTAATAAATAAAAAATTTTAAAAAATCACCTCCCGAAGTTAATGCACTTTACTCCCGGACACCCTGTATAATCCTACAATAGTTTAATATGAATATGGTATAAGTTAGGTATATATGTAAATACATTAAGATTCCAGTAACCTTGGAACCTAGTTTAAACCTTTTGCCACCTTGGAACAGGCTCAGCCTAGTGAGGTGGTACACACCAAAAAAATGTGTAGTGTGTATATTGTAATAGTAGCTTTTTCCCGCGGCTTCGCTCGCATGGTATTAGGCGTTTCCCACTCCACCTCCTCCACCTTCCCTCTCCCCCCCCCCTCCCCCGCCACCCACCCCTGCCCCCGCTCCATCCCCCCATCAACCCCCCTCCCCCTCACCCCCTCCACCCACTCCCCCCCCCACTCCTCCCCCCTCCACCTTTCCTCTCACCACTCCACTCATTCATCAACCCCCCTCTCCCTCCCCCTCCTCCACCGACCCTTCCCCCACCCTCCTCCTTCCCATTCCTTCCCTCCCACCTCTCCCACCCCACTCCACCTCCTCCACCTTCCCTCTCTGCACTCCACTCCCCCATCAACCCCCTCCCCCTATTATATTACCCACCCTTCCCCTCACCCCCTACCCATCCACATTCCCTCTCCGCTGACCACTCCCCTCATCAACCCCCTTCCCCCCATCCCATACCCCTCCCCACATGCTCCTCCATCCTTCCCCTTTCCCCTTCCTTCCCTCCTCCCTCTCCATCCCCTAACCCCATCCCCCCACCCTCTTCCCCCTCCCCTTTCCCCCTCCACCAACACCCTCCCGACACCCCCTCTCACCTTCCCCACTCCCCCCCTCTCACCTCTCGCTTCCACACATTCATTCCAGATACATTCAGTTTTCAAACTGCTCGCGTTCCACTTATTATGATTTTTTATACAAATTTCATAATGCCAGAACTCAACGGTAGTTTTATACAAAATAACGAACAAAAAAATATAATTATCCAATTTGGTGCGCATACATTCATTTCGGTGATTCATTTTTAGAGATAGTTATTAAGTACGACACCAACAAAGCACTCTTTTTAGGGTGATTTGCATAATTAAAAAAAAAAAAATCTTTTCAAGTCGACAATTGGTTTGCTTTTTTTCTGACGGATGCAATAAACCGATTTTGTTAGGTACAGAAACCTTATGATAAATAATTTCATAACGCCAGAGATTATTCATAACGCCAATATATATAGCCTATAGATCTCGCAATTAATGTAGCTTTCTATTATTGAAACAATTTTTCAAATCCATTCAGTAGTTTTTGCGTGTAAGAGTAACAAAATTATTTAAATATTTTTAATTTTTAACTTTATGAGTTATATCTCAAATTATGAATTAAGACAATATAATTATTGAGATTTTACTCATAAAGTTAAAAATTAAAAATAACTATTCATCCTAGACTTGCAGAAAAGTCAATAGATGTCGCGTATTAAAAATAAAATGGATAAAAATTTAATTTAAAATAAAATTTAATTTTAAATTATTATATGAACAAAAAAACAATGAACATATGAACAAAAAAAAATTCATATGAACAAAAAGGATAAAAAATTATTCAGACACTATCTAGATAGCATTTAGTTCGAGTTGAATCTTGCAATCATATATAAAGATAGTAGCTTAAGAAATTGAAGATAATGTTGATAGTTCTTAGTCGAAGTATGATACAGCTAAAAGTGACCGAATTTGATATGGGTTCCGTATCTCAGTTGGTAGAGCACTTGCCATGTAAGCAAAGGGTCCTGGGTTCGAATCCCAGTGGAGCCAATATCTTTTTCTGATTTTTCTGTCTCCAGATTTTCGATTTAGTTTCGCTGATATTGTCTTCATTTAATTAAATACTTTATTTATTTATTTATTTATTGTAAGAAACAAACAGCAGTTTTATACAGGATGTTAAAAATGAGGTAAGCCAAAACAGTTTATTATGCTAATGGTTATTATGATATAATACAAAATTTTAATTGGTTATAACCATTATATGAAAATGAAATTAACAAAAATATATAAATGTAAGTATATTAGAAGGAAGAAGGAATAGGAAAGCGCAAGAGGCAGAGGAAGATGGGATGGGGACAGGAGATGCTCATGCTGTACCTTTTCCTTAGCTGTGCATTAATTTAATTAACATTCGTGGTCGTACGCTTGACTTCGTATCGGTATTTCACAAGAGTATTATTAAGAACATCGATATTGTTAAATTGCGTGTAATTTGAATTTATAATTTATGTGTTTAAAAAATTTGTTTTGCACACTTTCGATTCTGTCAATATGGCATTGGTAGAACGGTGCCCAAATTAGTGTGCAGTATTCTAAGTGGGGGCGAATATACGTGGTGTAAAGGGAATACATAGTTTTAATATTGCGAAAAGGTTTAGATATGCGAATTATAAATCCCAATATCTTATTTGCTTTGTTGATTACTTCGTTAATATGTTTAATAAAATTTAGTTTTACATCTAGTACTACCCCAAGGTCACGGATTGATTCTATTTCATTGATATGTGTATCATGAAAGTTATAATTAAAAGAAATTTTATTTTTGTTACGCGTAAAAGATAATTTGTTGCACTTAGAAATGTTTATGATTAATTTGTTTAATTAACAGTATGCAAAAAGACGATTTAGGTCTTCTTAAAGTTTTACGCAGTCATTGATAGATTTGAATACTGAGTATATTTTTTGTCATCTGCATATGCAAGGTAGTAAGCATGTAAAAAAACATTTATAAATATCAAATATACATATACATTAAACAATAATGGTCACAGGTGACCTTGCGGTACGCCAGAGGGCACAGTAAAAAAGCTAGACTTAGTTCCCTCAACTGATACGCACTGTAGTCTTTTCTGCAGATATGAAGTTAGCCACCTAAGTAAGTCGCCATTGATTCCTAATTGGTGTAATTTTTTATTGAGGATAGAGTGGTTAACTTTATCGAAAGCTTTCGAGTAATCTGTGTAGATAACATCAACTTGGTGTCCATTATCCATATTGCTTGTTAAGTATTCAGTAAAGTTGACTAAGTTTGTTAGTAATGACTTTTTTTGTAAAAAACCATGTTGTTGATTTTGTTTGCTGCGGACAATAGTTATATAAATTTGATCGTACACAATACGCTCAAAGAGTTTGCTAAATACTGTGAGTATTGAGATTGTGTGATAATTTGCAATGTTACTTTTTGAATCAGATTTATGGATGGGGATTATAATGGCTTCTTTGAATTTTGTGGGAAATATTCCTTTTTTTAAGAACATGTTAAATAAGTTACTTAAAGGACATGCAAGATCTTTGGCACATTTTGAGATAAAATATAGATACCATCACAGCCCGCACTCTTAGTAACTTCCAATTTATTCAAGTATTTATTGACCAATGAGTTGTTTATTTGTACGTTCCCGATCAGGGTTATCATTATTAACGCAGGTAGAATATATATATATATATTGGCATTTGTTTTTCGAAAACTCACTATGGAAACGTTGCCTTTTAGAGACAGGCGAAAATCGACCACTCTGCCTATCCAGTTTCACCGACCGCAGAGATCGATTTGGCCGGACAGGGGGCATGGACAGCGATCTCATACAAAAAATCGTAAAAAAAATCGCGTTTTGATGATGCGATAATCGACCCTTCTCCCCCGCGATCCGCAAGACCTTACGGCGCACTGTCGCTTAAAAAAAAAGTCGCTTATGCCCTTTCAGATAAAAAATTCAGAGCACGTTTTAGTACTTTGACTTTGCGACAAAAATTAAGCGTTTTTGGCCTACAAAATTTAAAGAAAAAAACTGGCGGCGAAAACTAGAACTCTAATAAAATCACTCAATTCGGCTCGGTTACACTTCTCGCCGACAGGTTCGCATAAAAAACAAGAGATGTCTTTTTTCCAATAGTTTCAATGCAAATTTTTTTTTTTTTTTTTTTTTTTTTTAATGGCTCTTCACCCCAAAAGAGTGTTCTGGCCAGTGTCAAGTGAATGCTTTTGTGAGTGTAATTTTGTGAGTGTAATTTTTGGTTAATATTAACTAATTTAGTTTTAATAACAAGAACCTATCTACATTATATAATAATACTATACAAATAATAATAATAATAATACGCAAAATTATTACAATAAGAGATGATTTTAATTAAACATAACAAGGAAATTAAAAGATATGCTGACACAATTTATTGTGCGTAAAAAATAAAATAAATAAATAAATACATGAAACTTAACTTACAGTTACAAATTGATGCTGTTAATATTCAGGAAATTAGCCAAGACTTTATACACGCGTTTGTTCACAGAAGATAACAGGCATGCAATGTTGTAGGGAGGCAATATACCCGAACTGGTGAGGGAAGAAATTTTTGTATGAATTATTTAAAGGACAACTGAAAAAAATATGATTGAGATCCTCTTCACCAAGACGACATTCACACATCGCAGAATTCTTAATATGAATTTTTGTCAGGTGAACATTGTGGCAGCAATGCCCTATCCGCATGCGGCAAATGGATGATGTCGAGAGTTTGTTAAAAGAAAGTCTTGAAAACCACGGTTTTGAAGGAATCGTTGGCTGAATTGTGAAAAAGCTATATCCTTTTGATTGACTAGATTCTTCCCAATGATTCTGCCATGTGGAAATCATTTTTTCCTTTAATTTTATGAAAATGTCATCGGTGTTTAAAAATGTATATAAAATATCCCCCGAAATAATGGCATCTTTCGCCAATGAATCGGCCTTTTCATTTCCAGGGATACCGCAGTGACTAGGTAGGATTTAAGAGGGGTTTATACGAACAGTACGTATGGAGGCTTTTAACAAGAAGAGGGATTGATTTGTTCCTCCAATATGGAAGTGATTTCACTTGAGCAGTGAGTGCAGTAATTTTGTCTTTCAGTGGGTGATTAGAGAGTCTTAAGCATTTAAATAAAAACTTGTCAGCCAAGAACTGTCTTCTGAAATGAAGAGGAGCCTCCACAGCCTCCACTTGTAAAGCGTTAATTGGGGAAGAACGCATTGCTCCGATAATCAATCTTAAACATTGAAATTGAATACGGTCCAACCTTGCGAGGTTCTTTTTAGAAGTGGGTTCAATGAGGAATGACGCGTAATCCAAATGACTCCTAACATATGCGTTATAAAAAAGTTTTTGGGTGAATGGATGACTTCCCCACCAGACCCGTGAAACGGCACGTAAAGTGTTGAGGCCAGCTTGACATTTGTTAATGATTAAATTAACATACGGGTTCCATGTTAACTTAGAGTCTAAAATTACCCCAAGGAATCTTATTTGTACCTGCATAGGGAGAATTGAATTATTTATTTGGACTGTTACACGCGGAGTAACACGTTTTCTGGAAAAGACGATAACATTGCTTTTGGACGGAGAAACTTCTAAGCCGTGATTTTTTAACCAGGTGTCAAGGTTTTTCATGCAAATGTTAATCACATCCTCCAGAATAGAAATAATTCGTCCTGAAATATATATAAAAAGATCATCCGCATACTGGAGTATTTTACAAGATGGATGCATACTCCGATGCAGGTCAAAGGTATAAATATTAAAAAGGATAGGACTAAGGACGGAGCCCTGAGGCAAACCCTTTTTTACTATTCTTTCCAGTGGAGGAGAATCCAGCACCTGGATTTGAATTTTCCTGGTAAGAAGGAGGTTAATTATAAAACTGGAAAGCTTACGCGGGATGCCAATTTTTAATAATTTATTAAATAAAACATCCAATAAAACATTGTCAAAAGCTCCGCACACATCAAGGCAAACACCGACAAGGAATTCATTATCGGCCAGGGCTAACTGGATATCAGAAGTCAGGATGGACACACTTTCGATCGTACTTTTTCTTTTTCGAAAGCCAAACTGAGAACTGGGAAGAATTTTCTCATTTTCTGCATACCAGTCTAGACGTCTTTTGATCATATGTTCAGCTATTTTAACTAAGGAAGATGACAGAGCTATAGGTCTGTAAGAAAGTCCAGAGTTAGGGTCTTTCTGGGGTTTCAGAATGGGAACAATTATTTGAGTTTTCCAGGATGATGGAATTTTGCCGGAGTCAAAGATCAGATTTATAATTGAAAGAAAATAGTTTAGTGTGGTAACGTCGCAGTTTTTAATAAAGCTATAAGGAATTCCATCTACACCAGCGGATGAGTCTGTGAGATCGTTTAAGACCTCCCTAAGTTCCGTTAAATTGAAGTGGGTGTCCATCCAACCCCGTGTTTTAAATGAGTATGTGAATTCTGTTTCATTAAAATTACTTGCAGTTTGAGGAGCTAGTTTATCGGCAAATTCCTTCACCCACTCTGAAGTGAGTGGTCGAGTCACCGTTGGGACGTGAGAACCCTTAAACCTGCGAATTGAATTCCAAACAACTGAAAGAGGAACTTCGGGAGATAATGATGTGCAAAATTTTTTCCAGCCTTGACGTTTTTTGTTTTTTAGAAGACGTTTGGTCTTAGCTTCAATTTGTTTATACTGAAGGAAGTTCTCTATATTCATATTTGTTGAATAAATTTTCGCATATTTTTTCCTCATATCTACTGCGTCTGAGCATTCAATATCCCACCAAGGAGCTGGGGGAGGTTTCCCTTTGTTACGTGTCGTTTTAATGGGGATAAATTTTTCTGCGGCCGTAATGACTGCAGACACAAATAAATCGTAACATTCCGCAACATTTTCTGTAGTTGGAGAGGGCAGATTTTGCACAGAGAACTTTGTATGATTTGAATAGTCATTCCAGTTGGCTCTGGCAGTTAAGAACCTTGGTTTTCGACTACTGCACTTGACATTTTTGTTGGAATGATAAATATTTGAGGATTCAATGAGGATGGGGTAATGATCACTCCCATGAGGGTCATCCAAAACCTTCCATAACAGGGATGCGGCTATGTTGGAATTGCAAATAGTAAGATCAACCATGCTGGGTCGCTGACCAGGCACCTGAAGACGAGTAGGAGAACCATCATTGATAATACAAAAGTCTAGTTCATCTAGTAGATCAACAATATCTCTGCCCATTCTGTCACAAATGTGAGCTCCCCATAATCCGTGATGGGCATTGAAATCTCCCAGAACAAGAGAAGGGGTAGTGACCTTGGAAAACATAGCTTTTAGGATTGATTTAGAAGGTTTATTAGATGGTGATATATACAAAGAAATTATTGTAGTGTCAAAAACCTTTGCGGCCGTCACTTGAAAAGGACAACCAATTGGTTTTACATCTACAGGGGAGAAGGGTAATGATTTTTTAATGAAAAGAGCGGAGCCGCCCTTTCCATCTTGACGGTCGTCTCGAAGACAGTGGTATCCCCTGACTCTGAAATCAGAATCCGGTTCCAGCCACGTCTCCGAGATGGCAGCCACTGCAATTGAGTTTGAGTGTAATGTGTTTAAAAATTCTTCAGTCTTATTTCTAAGACTATGACAATTCCACTGAAGAATCCTCATCAGAGGAGCCATTTCTAGTTGAGTTGATAATATTAGTAATTTGTTTAGCAACGTGGGACGGTATTTGAATGTTGTTTTTATTTAAAGTTTGTAAAATATGTAAAAATGAGGTGATTAGTGTAGAGTTAAGGTCTATATTATAATTTTGTTCTTTAGTAGATGACTTTAGGTAAGAATTGAAATTTGAACTGGAAGGAATTTGTCCGTTAGGGAACCACAGAAGGGATTCGTGATTAGCATTTTTTTTTTTGTTAGAACTCTAGGTTTCACGACCCTTTCAACAGTTTTTCTAAATGAAGAAGAAGAAGGTTGAGAAGGGGTGGATTTTTTAGAATTTTTGGAAGTTACTTCAGAATAAGATGGAATGGATTTGTTAAACATTCTTGATGCTTCCGCATAAGAGATGCTCTTCTCGGCCATTGTGTGTTTAATATTGCGCTGCCTTGACAGTTCAGGGCAAGTTTTGCTGATGGACATGTGGGTACCGGAGCAGTTTAAACATTTATAATTTTCCTCTGTTTTATCACAGGAATCGCCACTATGGGACGAACTGCACTTGAAGCAACGGGGTTCTGATCTGCAGAGGTTCTTCGTGTGTCCAAATCTGCAGCACTTGTAGCATTGCACAGTTGGGAACACATAGAGCTCTACTGGTAGAGAGACGTTAAACATAGTAACATTTTGTGGAAGGTCTTTGCTGTCAAATGTTAGGACAACGGATTGGGAGGGTCTCCATTCTACAGAGTTTCCCGTATTAAACCTGTAATTTAGACGACGCGCTTTTAAAACTTTTCCGAAACCTTGAGGAACAGTAATGTTTTCCAGGATGTCCTCTATCGACCAGTGAGGTGGGATCCCTTTTGTGACACCTAACTTTGTAACCTGATATGTAGGTATGAAAACGTTGTACAAGTTTTTTTTGGCAACATCAGATTTTACAAAGCTATTGGCCTCAGCCGCTGTCTTGAATTCAACAGAAAGACGGTTACGCCCAACCGATTTTACTCCATTCCAGACAGGGTGGATTTTATTTTTAAACATAAAATGTCCAAAGTCCACATCGTATAAATTTGATTGTTTTTCATCCTTTGAAATTTTAGTCACATGTGTAATGTAAGGTGGTCTATCAAGATTATTATACAGACGTGACATTTGTGAAGGAGTATTGTTTACCAGTGGGGCGGGTGTGGTTGAAGGGCTTGCTGGAGTTAGACTTGAAATCGAGGAAGAAGTGGACGGAATTACATCCTGTAAAACAGAATTATTTGGAAGGGAGTCGTTTTGCGTGGAGGGTGTTTTTCGATGTATTTGTTCAAAATCTGTTGCATTTCTATTATCTGCTGGTTTAGCAATTTTTCTTTTTTTTGAGGTAATCGTTACGAAGTCCGAAGCCTCCGGAATATTAACCGCGATTATTTTTTTTGTAACACCCGAGGATTCAGATAGCAAACCATCATCTGGGGGATCAGGTGGTTTTTCTTTATCCATTTTCGAATAAATCTACAGCACACAAATCAAAAAAAAAATCTTACCTTAACTGCTCCGAAGAACCAATTATATAACACAAATACTTACAGTGAAAACAAATATACAAGTAAAAACTATATTACACTAATTTACAATACTATTTTAAAACTATTATCTATATAAAATGATTAATTTTGTAAAGAGGAATGAAATGACACTGGCACAGTTAGACGGTAGCCTTTGTTTTCCTCAATGCAAATTAAAATGCTAGGAATATCGAGTCAGGTCAGGATTAACCCATCTCTTTTTGCATGTTTGCGAATGCTGAGATAGGTATATGTAGATTTCAAATGTCAGTTTTATGCTACCGAAACGGACTTCTCAGCGGTTTCGGTTGGGGAATACTGCATTACAGCCCAAAAATCGATCCCAGCTTTGATATTTTTAAAAAATATAATAGAGTAGAGGAATACGCAACTTTTGATACCAAAATTATATACGCATCTCTTATAAAATATGTCAGTAGAAGCTGACAAATATCACACATTTCCTGAAAAATTCATGTCGAAAATGCGTTCCCAAATTATCCGAGAGTATTAAATTACTGGCCATATGAAAAAAACTCAATTTATAACGGGGCAGGTACCTACCGTTCCATCGATAGAAAAGTAACAAAATACGTAATGTTGACGCAATTTTTATTGAGAAAACGCGTAGGTAGGTACCTATAACAATTTTTCTCGGGGTTTACCAGGTAGGTACCTACCGGCTTAGGAACAGTATTCTTTCATTTAAATATTTAATGATATGAAATTAAATAAATCACTCAAGATGGTCACTTTTTAATCTATGTAGGTACCTACCTGCACATAACTTACTCGGAATCATCTGATGATTTTGCTTATGTATTTCTTTTGTAAATGAATAACGAAATTGCTTGAAGTTGAAAGGGATAATTATTATATTTATTTTTATTTACTTATACTTATTATGTTAAAACTGAAATAATTACGGAACTTGAATAGAATTTGAACAGAACTTTTACAGAACCTTAAAATTAACTTGAAAAATTGAGGATTTTTAATTTATTTTTTGTTATTTTTAGGACAAGGTTTGTATAAAAATACTGGTGAGCTCTGGCATAACGAAATTTGCATAAAAATATTTCAATAGGTGGCACGCGAGCTGTTTGAAAACTAAATGTACCGGCAATGAATTAAGGAAGCGCAGGAGGGGTGGGGGAGGAAAACCAGGGTGGGGGGAGGGGGGTAACCTGGGAAGGTGGAGGGGAACTCGGGAGTGGGGTTTGCGGGATGGAGGAAGGGGGGGGGGGGGAGTAGAGTACGCTATGAAAGAATATTTTTTGTGTTTTTTTTTACTCGAATAAAACAAAATTTTTGTTTCTAAAAAATTCAGAAAAATTCATTTTTGTTGCGCCGTTTTGGAAAAAAATACTATAAGTCTATTAAGTATTTTTTTTACTGTAATAAACCTTAGTTATTGTTTCTAAAAAAATGTGACAAATGTACCTATCGATTTGATGTCTGTATCAGACCACTAAATTATAAATTGGGAGGCGGGCATGGGTACCGCCGCGCCTCCCCGGGAACTTTTATTGGATAACCAACACCACTACCGCAGGTCACCCCAAGTGGTTCGCTACGTTTGGTGATATAGTAGGGGTGCCCGAGTTCATGGGGTGAGGTTTATCTAGGTCTTGGAGGCGGATGATCAGGACTCACTGAACCCCAGATTCCTACCCACCCCTAAACCCTTTTCCTTCCCAGAACTCTCCTCTCCTTCTTTGCCTTAAAAAAACCTCCACCCAGCATCTCCCACACCCAGGAGCTCCACCCAGGGCCTATGTCATCTTTTGGGATGCTGTGTGGAGGATTTTTTTTAGGAAAGGAAGGAGATGAGAGTTCTGGGAAGGAAAAGGGTATGAGGGGTGGGTAGGAATCTGGGGGTCAGTGTGGCCAGGAGTAACGGACGATGAATCTATTCCTCACACTGCGGTGCAAGGCGAAGGGTTGGGAGAATCAGGCCGGAGTGGTCAAAATTCTCCCTCAATCAGTCTCCTCTGATCTAGCCAGCCACGCAGTGGTTGGGCAAACGTATCCGCCACCAAGACCTAGACAAATACATACAGTGTTTGAATACAAAAATGAGCTCAGGCATCACGAAATTACGCGAGAAAATGCCCGTTCTGAATCCTAGGGGCCTATGTCATCTTTGAGGATGCTGTGCGGAGGGTTTTTAAAGGGAAAGGAAGGAGAAGAAGAATTTTTTTTTTAACACGATCTCCACACAGGAGGCCCTGGAAAATATGGAAGATATGGATATGAAAGAAGGATGGGGAAGGGGATAAGGAGGGAAAGGATAAGAGGGAGATATAAGTTAGTGACGTGTTTTATATTGTTAATGGACTTTTTGTCCGTAAACAAATAAATTATATACAGCGGGTACCCGGCATGCGTTGCAAAGCCACTTTAACCTCGGGGTCAATTAAACTGTAATGGTTCCATCCCAAATCCCGGAAAACTTCATTATAATGCAAGCGCCTGTACTGTATAACATTATATGTATAGTATATTTGCGGCATGTTCCAGAGTGGAAGATACTATCAGTATCGCCCTGGTGTAAGACCACCATTCAGAATTGAAACGTTGCTTGAAAATGGCTTTAGCCGTGTTTGGTGACCAGATCTGAATAGCCAGGTACTTCCCAACCTTCTTCTTCCCCACCTCCTTCCCCTCCCCACTACCTTCAGCCTCACAACATACCCCAATTGGGGATGCCATAGTCTCAATGGATCCAGACGGGAGCAGTTGAGATTCTTGTGCGGTATTCACTGTAAAAAAAAATCATATTTTCGTTTAGCTTATTAGTGTTATCTTCTTCTTCAATGAATTGAATATTTTACTATATAAGTTTTCAAAAAATGTTTTTATTCCTAAAATAATTAAGTTAGCACGTCGATGAATAAACCATTCATGAATAATTTTATGTCAACCCTTCAGCCATTTATTTGTATTGTGGTCTACACCAGATTACACTATTGGAGTAAAACACTCTTATCATCTTCAAAGAATTGTAAAATAAAACCATGAATCCCCAAATCAGACTTTACCAATCTAACAAGTATTTTACGTCGACAATGTCACAAGATCGATTCGACAATTCCACAAATTCGAGACTTCCATATCATTCTTACCTTAATAATTTGAACATTTGTAATATCCTTGAAGCTCTTCAAACGAATAAAAGAATTGAATGAAGTCTATAATAATAATTGTGGAGCTAATTTTAAATCATCTCATATTCAGCTGTATCAATAATATTGTTATTTCATTTATTTTTATTGAATTAAATGTGTTTGCTGGCCTTGTTACTGAAATACAATTATGTAAACACACCGACTTAAAAGGCGATCCAATAGTGCAGGAAAAGATCGAAATCGGAATTCACGCCCCTTTAAGGGAGGAGTTTGAAAATACTCGAGAAAAAGCTTTTGGAAAGGTTGGAAAAGGTATTTGAGATTTTTTTTTAAAGGTTGATTTCGTAAAAACCTGTAAAAAACATTAGCTCCTTTTTTACGCATTGTTTATTGTAATAAAACGGAAATTATAAATGATTTCACGGAACAAAGCGACGCGGAGCCTAACGTCTGTTCCCCGCTCCGTCCGGGCGTAACTGTTAAAAAAAATGGGTGCGACAACTATGTAATCCTTCGGTGGACGGCATAGGGTTCACTTTGAAAAACCCAATTCGTCGACTAGCGACCGTATTGTAAAATAACAACGCGATAATGCATATCTCATTTAATTTTATGGAGTTCGTGCGTAAATATCATTTTTTTTGCGATTATTAAAAAAGTAACTGAATTTGCCACATTACACAATAAAACCATATCAGAAAAGGGGTTTATAAATACGAGTGTTTGGACATGAAAGTATTTTTTAAAGACCTTATACTTTATTTTTTTTCTAGGCTTATTAAAAGACTTCTAAAAAAATGTACCGGAATTTTTAAGGGCCAAGGTATGTTCTACACGCAGTATTTAATTGAAGCATCTATAATACTTCTAAGCGATGAAATTTTCAAAACAAAAACATATGATTTTGTATGATTTTGCATTATTTAGTATGGCTTCATCTTAATGTATACCATTTACTTAAGCAGCGATGAAAGATATTTGTTTGCAATATTTGAAGGTTTATAAATGGCATAAACTACTCGTATTCACTTAACTTAACATAGATAACTAACTGACATTTTACGCAGTTATATGTTAGTCGAAATGGGATAAAAAAAATGGTTCGGCTGATCTGGCCTCATATTTACAAAGCTTATGTCATTCCAGTAGCGAAGGTAAATCGTTTATCTTTTTGCGGAGCTTTCACACTAGGACGGACCGCCAAACAACTCGGTCTTGGCACACACTCTTCACCTCGCTCACATTAATACATCGTCTCATACATACTCTTCTATTATTCTGACTTTTGACATGGCCCGACTCAACTATCCGATTCACTTGATCGTGCCATGTCTTCCTCTGGCGTCCCCGACTTCTTATTCCATTCACATTGTGTCACATATTCTTAACCATAATACTTTTATTTATAATGTATGTTTGTACATTGTATTTGAACATCTTGTTCATAAACTGCTTTTTGCAGTTTAACATGATAGTACTTTGAAAAACAATCTTAATACAGGGTGGCGCAAAATTAATTATCCAATTTTGTTTTTGAATAACTTTTTTACTAAATAAAAAAAAAAAGATTTTGAGTATAAGAAATCTTTATTTGGACTTTTACAATTTTTTTTTCTGTTAAATGGAAAAGATGATATCCGTCGAGTGGCTGCCGCCAGTGTTGATGCACATTTGTGCCCGTTTTATCGCATTCATGACTCTCCGCAAGATTTCCGGTGATAACTGTTCGCATTACTGTCGAATTTGTTAGCATAAATCCGCGACTTCAAATAGCCCCAAAAAAAGAAGTCTGGGATGGTTAAATCGGGCGATCTTGCTGGCCATGCCAAATCACCAAAACGAGAGATATCCATTGTGGCTCGTGCTGTGTGCGTGGTTGCACCATCTTGTTGAAACCACATGTTCACCAAGCCCCGCTCATTCAATTGCGGAAGTAAGAAGTCGTTTATCATGGCCCTGTAGCGTTCGCCAGTAATAGCGACCATAATGCCAATGGCGTCCTCAAAAAATACGGCCCAATCACTCCTCCCGCGTGAACGCCGCACCACACAGTGGCTTTGAGTGGATGTAATGGCTCTTCGTGCATCATACGCGGATTTTCAGTGCCCCAGAAATGAATATTTTGCTTATTGGCGTAACCGTTTAAGTGGAAATGCGCCTCGTCGCTCACGATGTCTTTCGACACAAAATAGCTAAAAGCGTTAAAGCTTAAATCGACACAATTATTCCACGCTCTTGCAGAGTGTAGCGCTCCATTGCTTGTCTGTTTGTATTCTGCAGCTGTCTAGTTCACAAATGTTAAATATTATTGACGTACGACGCCATTTGCAAAAATTATAACATCTTCCGATAGGGTGATTAATTTTGCGTCACCTGGTATATAAAACAAAGTCGAGTTAGTTACACTATTTATAAATCGAGAACGGCTGTACCGATTTTGATGATCTTTGATTTGTTGGATTTGTCTCCGCTCCGGATAACAGAATGACTAATAAAACATCGCAAAAATTCACGAAAAAGAAAGTTATGAAGAACATTTTTTTAATGCATTTTGTATGGAACGAATTCTCATATTTTGAAAGAACTGCAGCAATATTGTGATAGGTATAATATTATTGACTGCGCGTGAATTCCAAAAATTTAAAAACGTCAAATGTCAATGCGCTGATTGTTTTGCATTTGTTCTAAATCATATAATGCTGCCCCTCTTTCTTACACTCTAAATGTCAAAAGTCGAAAATGAGATTTTTTTTTTTTTACATGAATACCGCACAAGAGTCCCAACTGCTCCCGTCTGGAGCCAGTGGGACTATGGCATCCCCAGTTGGGGTATGTTGTGAGGCTGAAGGTAGTGAGGAGGGGAAGGAGATAGGGAAGAGGAAGGTGGGGAAGTACCTGGCTACTCAGATCTGGTCACCAAATACGACAGAAGCAATTTCAAGCAACGTTTCAATTCTGAATGGTGGTCTTACACCAGGGCGATACTGAGAGTATCTTCCACTCTGGAACGTGCCGCAAATATACTATATATTATTTTAAAAGAATAAATTCTGAAATACACAAATTAATTCTATAAAATTTATTTGCCACGCCGGGATTCGATCCCGCGACCTTCGGAATGTTAGTCAAGCGTCTTAGCGCTGCACTACGCCGGCCGTCGGTCGATAAATGGTGAACGTATGTCTGCAACCCCTCCAAAGGAAAAATACAATAATTATAATAAATCTCTGAAATGAAACTCATTTTGTTTCAAGGGGGGCCCTGAGGAAAATAATTTTTCTCAGGACCTATGTCATCTTAGGGAATGCTGTGTGGAGGGTCTTTTTAAGGAAGGGGAGGACAGGAAGTTCTGGGAAGGAAAAAGGAATGAGGGGTGGGTAGGAATCTGGGGGTCAGTGTGTTCGGGAGTGACGGACGTGTGAATCCAACCCTCCAACTGCGGTGCAAGGCAATGGGTCGAGAGAGTCCGGCTGGAAAGGTTATAAGGCTTTCCTCAACCAGTATCTCTCGATCCGTCCCGCCGACGCATCCGCCGCAAAGACCCGGACAAATTTCACCCAATGAACCCGGACACCCCTGCTAAATCACCAAACGCAGCGAACCACTTGGGGTGACCTATGGCAGAGATGTTGATTATCCAATAAATGGTTCCCGGGGTGGCGGCACCCGTACCCGCCTCCCAAATTCCCGTAATTAAGTGAAAAAGTAAGAAAATCACAAACAAAAAAATCTGTTCACAATGATATCCCTGATACTGACAAAAACAAAACACGGACAGCTGCGCATCGATAATTGCTTCATTGTGCAATTTTAAATTTAATAAAAAATAAATTAAATGTACAGTTATTGATTCTGAGGCGGTACGAAGTTCGGCGGTTCAGCTAGTAAACAAATAAAAGAACATGATCCATGTTTACATAATTTTCTTTTGAAGATTTAAACTAGTGTTACCATTTGGTGGATATGTGAATTTCAATTGGAGTATTAGCTTGCAACATTCTTTTCTTTTCACACCCCTGTAGTCTAGAGCAGTGGTTCCCAACCGGTGGTCCGTGGATCACAGGTGGTCCGCAAGTACTAAAATGTGGTCCACGAAACATTTACATTTACTACAAAAACCAAGTCGAAGGGTATCCAAAAGCTGATTCGAAACCCTTTTGGTATTAATAGTGGAAAGGTAGCTGAAAAAGTCCAAAAAGAGCACAATTAATTGCAAAATCATAGTAATTGCAAGGACGCGTTTAATGAAGCGATTAACAGTTTTCATTCACAATCATTTTTTGTACCTTGTGGTCCCTGCGAGAAAAATAAATGTAAAAGTGGTCCCTGGTCAAAAAAAGATTTGGAACCACTGGTCTAGAGGATAATTTTGATAAAACGTCATCAACTAAGTAAATCAAAGCACAACACCTGTTTATCTTTACCTTCTCATTGTTTCTTAAGAGAAAACTCATTATGCGGGTATTCGGAATGTTTGAATATTATTTATTTACAGTTAATTTGTTTTCATCGCAAACACTGCAACAATGTCAATTTGCAAGGTATATTGATTGAGCCAATTGGATTCCTATAAAAGATTAAAGAGTACATTGAACTGCACTCATTTGACTGGCGTTCTAGTTGAGGTAAAAGTGTTCTGGTTTGAAAAGTCTTTAAGAAACCAAGTGACCATGAGATTTGTAATCTTGGCCGCCCTGGTGCTGTGTGCCCAGATCGCTCTCTCTTCCGCAGGGGGTTACCCACCACCTACCAAGGCTCCCTATGGACCACCAGCTACAACCAAGCCTCGGACAAAGCCACCGACTAAACCGCCGAAGGTGACTACTACCAAGCCAACCACCCAGCCGCCACCACCACCACCACCAAGTAAATATAATTGAGTTTTTAAATGATATTTTGGGAATAATTTCTCTTTAGTTACTAAATTTTAAGGAAAGTTACTGCATTTAGCTAACTATTACCATATTCATCAACCACATTATACATACATAGGCGATATTAGTTTTTAGTAAAAAAGTTATATTGAAGAACAACCTGGCAAATCAGACCCTCGGTAAGTCAATAATCTAGAGAGTTCTATTATTGATTTTCAAATCATTTGTTTTTCTAATTATATTCTATTTAAATCAGCTTTGTCAAGTATCTAAAAGATGGTGGTAATTGAAATAGTTTGGAATAATATTTAAAATAATAAGATTTATATTTAGATTAAAAATTAAGATTAATCAATGTATATTATAAAAGAAAGTTTAAAAAAACGTGCGGAACGCAAAAACTCAGAAACGAGTTCCGGTACGATCAAAGGAGTTATATGGTGTGGTAGATCTCTCTCCCCCCCAGGGAATAAGGGTACCTATTTGTATCTAAAGGGCGTGCTTTTGAAGATATAAGAGCTGAAAGTTCTAAGAAGACTCTAGAGATTTCAAGAAGACTAAAAACTTCCGGAAACTTCTAGAAGGTTCTATATGTTCTGGAAGGAGAGCCGGAGTATGTCGGTGAGTCTAGAAGGTTCCGGAAAGTTTCATAAGGTTTGATAAGGCTATAAAAAATTCTGGAAGAAGTGGTGGAATATGTCGATGGGTCTAGAGTCTAGAAGGTTAATTTCAATAAAGCTGTAGAAAGTTCTGGAAGGAGTGGCGGAGAATGCTGTGAGTCTAGAAGGTTCCTTAAAGTTCTAGAAGGTTCGATAAAGAAATCGTTGTAGAAAGTTCTGGAAGGAGTGACGGAGAACGTCGGTGAGTTTAGAAGGTTTTGAAAAATTCTCGAAATTTCTATGAAGCTGTAGAAAGTTCTGGAAGGGGTGGCGGAGTATGTCGGTGAGTCTAGAAGGTTCCGGAAAGTTTTATAAGGTTCGATAAACCTGTTGAAAGTTCTGAAAGGAGTGGTGAAATACGTCGGTGAGTCTAGAAGGTTCCGAAAAGTTCTATAAGGTTTAATAAAGCTATGGAAAGTTCTGGGAGGAGTATGTCAGCGAGTCTAGAAGGTTCCGGAAAGTTCTATAAGATTCGATAAAGCTGTAGAAAGTTCTGGGAGGAGTATGTCAGCGAGTCTAGAAGGTTCCGGAATGTTCTATAAGATTCGATAAAGCAGTAGAAAGTTCTGGGAGGAGTACGTCAGCGAGTCTAGATGGTTCCCGAAAGTTCTACAAGGTTCGATATAGTTGTAAAAAGTTCTGTAAGGAGTAGCGGAGTATGTCGGTGATCCTGAAGGTTCCAAAAAGTTCTAGAAGGCTCCATAAAGCTCTAAAAACTTCTGGGAGGAGCGAAGGAGTGTGTCGGCGAGTCTAGAAGGTTCTAGATAATTTTGGAAGATTCCCTAATGCTCTGGGATGTTATGGAAGAAGAAAGTTCTAAAAGCTTTCAGAAATTATGGTGGAGAGTGTCGGTGAGTCTAGAAGGTTCTGGAAAGTTCGTGAAGTTTGGATAATCTTAATCTTCAATATACATACGATGTAAAAAAAGTGTTCAATGTGCACGCCGCTAAAACTCAAAGATGAGTACCGTTACGATAACGCATAATTATATTGTGTGTGGTAGCCCTCTATCCCCCATCCATGAAGAATGTTCCCGTTTTTACCTGAAGGGTGTGCTTTTAAATATATAAGGGCTTGAAGTTTCACTCTCTTAAAATTTCTAGAACAGTTCAAAACATTTCAGAGTATTCTTGAGCATTCCACAACATTCCAGAACATCCCGGAACATTCTGGAATGTTGTGGAATGTTCGGGAATAGGACGGAATGATCATGAACATACCGGAAAATTCCAGATCATTGTGAAACATTCCAGAACACTCCTGAATGTTATGGAATGATCTTGAACATTATTCTGGAATATTTGAAGTCTTCCTTGTATGGGGCTACCCATATGGGGTATATAAAGCAAGATCCGTCGTGGATTAGAACGTCAATTCAATCTTACATCAACTCCCTGAGCGAAGCCGGACAACGTTCCAGAACATACCGGAATATTCTGGAAAATAGTGGAATGTTAGGGAATAGGGAATCGGGAACATCAATGTGAAACATTCCATAACACTCTCGAATGTTGTCCTGAGCGAAGCCGGGTAACCCAGCTAATATATAGTGTATTAGATTATATATTATATTTAGATTAATTTATAAGATTTTGATTAATAATTAAGAATAATAATTTAGATTATTAAAGCTTTTGAGTGTCAGTAAGACTTTGCTTCTTTGTGCCCCGTCGCCGCCATTTATTTTATATATATCGAATGCATGATGTTTTAATGTACCTACGCCCATCACATTAAAATATATCATTAAACATTCTCATTCTCTTTTCCAAGTCGTTAGGAACGTAGCTTTCACGGGGCGTTTCCTGGTATCCGGCGTCTCTACCTTGTAGTACGCATTTGTGTAAAATTGTTATTATCGCGTCTTTCATAAAAAATTAATGTTTTAGCTTGTCAGCCCAAGGAAGTTCTATCAGAATGTGGAGCTACTGATTGTCAGAATACCTGCGCAAATCCATCAGCCTCCGAAGGAACATGTCTTTGTATACCCGGATGTATTTGTCAGGAAGGACTAATCAGAAACTCGAAGGGACTTTGCGTTGAACCTGAAGACTGCGGTTAGTAAAATGTTTTCGATGAAATGCCTTGTAAATTCCTGTTATTTTTTCACAACTTGTTTGCAATATCACTGAATACTGTTCTATATAGATACCTGCAAGGAAAATGAGAAATTCAGCAAATGCGGAAACAACGATTGCCAAGATACTTGCACGAATCCAAAGGCCTCCACAGCAACCTGCCCGTGCAAACCAGGATGTATTTGTGCTGATGGATACATGAAAAACACCAAGGGAGAATGTGTTGTTCCTGAGAAGTGTGGTAAGTTTACCACCTCATCATTTTTAATTTCTCTTCAAATATTGTTTTTCATAAACTTACATATGAATATTTCCCTGACATTATTCCAATTGATACACTTAAATGCCCTATCAACAGTCCTCTGTAACGTTTAACTACTTTATTAAGGGATCCGTTTAGTAAATGCAAGAATCAATTTTTTAGACGTCTGCAGAGATAAAGAGATCTTCAGCAAATGCGGTAACAATAATTGCCAGAACACTTGCGATTCACCAGACAAGTCAACCAATTGTCAAGGAGATTGCGAACCAGGATGCCTTTGCTCCGAAGGCAACATAAAGGACAATACAGGAGTTTGTATCCCACTAAGCGAGTGCGGTAACTAAAAGCTTTTGAATAATCATTTCACATAGTAGGTAAACAGTTGTAATATAATATAGTGTAACAATTTTAAGGCGGGTATGGGTACCGCCGCCAGGGGAACCATTTATTTGATAACCAACACCTCAGCCGTAGGTCACTTCAGCTAGTTCGCTACGTTTGGTGACTTTTTCAGGGGCGCCCGGGTTTATGGGGTGAGGATTTTCCAGATCTTGTCGTAGGAAGCGTCTGCTCATCTGCTGCGTGGCGGGCCGGTCGAGAGAGATTGGTTGAGGGAGGCCTTTTGACCTTTGGATACGCGCCATAAAATATATTTAAATACATTTGGGCATTAGTCTCATTTAAATTAATAATTTAGGCTATGGGACCATGGGGGCGCCATCTATGGTGGTTGTATTATATCGAATTTCCCTATGTGACATTGAAATTCAGTTAATTCAGGCACTTTCTGACCTCTGTGGGGCAGGCAACTACTTTCGACGTGAGTGTTGTTTAAAGCCAATAGATGTCAGTTCTAATCAAAATTAACCCATATTTAAATTATTGTTGTGAGTTTTGACACGTACTATTAATTTAGCAAATTAATATTCACTGTGTGAACTACCTCCTGTGATAAACACATATTGAGATTGTGCAATACCTCCTTGGAAAAATCAATATTTTGAAGGAAACCAGTGTCGTTTTGTGCTGGACATCGTGTGGAGAGCTGTTACGGGCAGGTCATGACCCGTTTTGTAACATTATTATTATTATGTTTTTGTGGTTTGAAGGTAATTAAATTAGGAGGAAGGTGTTGCAATCGTCCATCCAACTTTGTAGCTTGTTTCATTACGCGCCAAATCTTGTCACCAAGATATGTTGGGAGGGCGAAGCCAAACTCCTTAGAGCCATTATGAGATCTCTTTTCAAGGTAGGGGCACAATACTGCAAATGCAATGGCATAAGGAATCACGGGTAAACTTTAATAAAAGAGATTTGTTTTGGAAAACAGTATAACGATATTATATTTGAACTCAAAAGACAAAGAATGATTAATTATAATGCGAGACATGACTCACCCCAGGGTCAGACCGTGTAAAACTAAGATTTCTATCTAAACTGACTGACGTTATCATAAAAATGTCCGACGGAGAAGTTCCACGGTGTCACATGGACGGAGCCATCACGGGGCCTCCAATCCACTGGTGCTGCAGCATCACGTACAGGCCTGCCAGGGCGAAACCGGCCCAAGGCATGGAGGGCTCCGTTACGGGGTTGACGGTCCAGGTAGCCCTTGCACGAGGGAAGTTCAGGTTCCAGACAACGTAGCAGAATGAGTGGGAAGCAAATATGAGGCTTGTCTTAAATAAAATCTTTACATACTGGATTTCAGCAAGCATCGATCGCGGAGCGAGAAGGGATTGTCGTGTACCGTTTAGATTTACAAATTAAGCCCGTCGGCTATATTCCATGCGCGTGCATTTCACTCGCGACTTTTACTGTATTTGACGCGTATGCCACTTCGGCATTATTACACGGTTGATCATTTGATCTTCAATCTCCAAGGTCGGAAATATATTCCGTAAAACTACGAACGAGCGATCATTTCACAATTTCAATTTTAAAAACTTAAACATCGCGATGTGACGTCCCGGTGACATCCCCTGCCCTCGAGATGCCACCGGAAAGTGAAAATCGCCCAAAAGGGAAATCATTTCTACCAACGTGTTGCGTCCAAAGTATGGTTGTTAAAAAAAACCCATAGACAATAATAAAACAATACGCGCCGTACTTATTTTCATAACAGAGCTGCATTCGCTGAGTGAGTATTTGTTTTGTTTTCACTGAGGATTTTGGAATTGCTGTATAATCTGTTTTGTGTCACACAGGGAAGAGTTCATCTTTCATTAGTTAAATAGGGTAGTATTCCCTCGTGTCTGGGGCTATTTACACGCCCCTACAACCTTTCCAGCCGGACTCTCTCAACACATTGCCTAGCACCGCAGTTGAAGGTATGGATTCGTACGTCCGTCACTCCTGGACATACTGATTCCAGATTCCTGCCCACCCCTCATACCCTCATCCTTCCCAGAAATTCCTATCCTTCCCTTCCTTAAAAAAACAACAAACGCCCTGAGGGAAATTATTTTCCTCAGGACCTCCTGTGTGGAGCTAATGCTCAAAAAAAATTAAAAAATAAAAATAGATTTCTTCTTGTTTAATAGAAAATTTTTGCAAGGACGGAGAAGAATACACTAAGTGCAGTAACTATCCCTGCAGAAGAACTTGCGAATATCCAAACGGGGTTCCTGGCTGCAACCCCTCTCCAGACTGCTACCCTGGGTGCGTCTGTAAAGCAGGAACATTGATGAACAGTGACGGTGTTTGTGTCCCAGAAAGCGAATGCGGTAATACAATAAATCTATATATATTTCCATGTAACCAATTCTGGTCACTTATTTTTCAACAAAGTTAATATGATAATCCTAACGATTCCAGCTTACAACTGCCCCGGCCCATACGAAATATTCGACTTCTGCGGAACTGCTTGCCCCAGGACCTGCGAAAACAAATACTTAGAAATAAGCTGCATTACTCTATGCGTCAAGGGATGCTTTTGCCAGGAAGGATATGCCCGCGACAAGAACAACAAATGCATATTGTCTGAGGATTGTCGTGAGTACCATACCTTCACCTTTTTTGTCATTCTGCTTCCAAATTCTGTGGTGGTTCGCCTTTTTGGATGTTCGCTTTCTCCAAATTTTGCCTCAGGTCAAGTTCTTGTTATGAATGGTTCTTTCAAAAGTTTTCCAGACACGTTCATATAATCTCTTACTATGATGTCATACGTACGCACTGTCAATAAATATTTTGAAACCTCATGCATGTAATCTCAAACCTAATGTAATTAATAATGCCTTTTCTCCAGCACCCCCGACATGTAAAACTAACGAAGTATACGACTATTGCCCACCTACCGGTCCAACAGAATTGACTTGCACAAATATCTTCAAGGGAACTAAGCCAGCTAATCCAATCCCATGCCAGCCTAGATGCATGTGTAAGCAAGGATATGTCAGGATTCGAAAGGATTGTGTCGTTGAAGGGAAGTGTAAGTTACATACCTGTATTTAAGTGTATATTGTTGTTATAGTTTTTCAACTTTCCAATACGTCTTCATCTCTACTTATTTTCTTTCACAGTTTTAACCGTTAGCAAGTCTTTGTTAATTTTGTTGAATTAGTTTTTAATCTTTTCAGGCTGTACTGATGCCAACTCGGAACTAGTAAAGAACCCCCCTTGCTGCGGAGGAGGTACCTGCGCCAAGCCAGACTGGATCACCGGCTGCGGGAAAAAGTCCGACCCTAAGGGCTGCCAGTGCAAGAAGGGCTACTGCAAGAAATCTGAAACCGATGCTACCTGCATAGCTGTCAAGGATTGCAAGAAACAAGTTCCACTGCCTTACGCGTAGTAATTTGGTGTCGAGTAACCAATAGTAAAGTGTTTAATTTGTTTTTTGCAATTTCTCAAAACTGCCCATTTGATTTAACTTCCCATCTGACTTCCACTGAAAAATTTCTAAGAAAGGTTTAAAAAATAAACCAAAATTTACCTTATATTCAATGTGTTTTAATTTGACAATTCAAAACATTGTATTCCGGTCACATAGCTCAGAGCAAAAATGATCTGCGTTGCAAATTTTTTTTACGCACCAGATTTAAATGCCCGGGTTTAATTTTCCCCACAGGAAAAACTAAACCCTTTCACACACTTCCCAAATGATCATCTGGTCAATCCACGTTATGCAATTGCACTATATGTATTATAATTACAAAACAATACAAGAACAACATGTCAACCTACCAGAGACCAGATGGGAAAATAATTCGCCGACTCCAGATATTTTCATATCAGAGGGTTCGGCTCTGTGGAATTCCTAATTGAACCTATAAATCCTACTGATCCCTCAATATAAATATTTAAAAAATCTTTTGTAATCCTACACGTATTTAAAATTACCGATTTTTGCATTTTTATATATAAATTCTTTGACAAATCTAATACGCCTAAATTTTGAATCAAAGACCTAGGTATAATGCCAGTAGCCGAAATAACAAATGGTAATATTTTTATAGTCCGAGAATGCCAAATTCTTTTTATCTCATTTCCTAAATCTGTGTATTTTCTAATTTTTTCAGAAACAGTTTTTTGAATATTACAGGAATTTGGAATAGCTACATCAATGATATAAGTTATTATAAGTGGTGCGATTTTGATTGTTTTATTATTTTATAAATTTCGTAGATAATGCAATTCATCAAAAAAATTGCTTATGGAATAGGGTCTCTAAAAAAATTATTTATAAAATACGTGTATAAAATTAGAGGTACTTACTAAAGTTATAGTGGATGGAAAATGCTTCACTAATAAATTTTTATCGTAATAAGGAAATATTCATGAAAATGGTTTAATTACCTACTAAACTGACGTTTAGTAGGTAATTAAACTTGGTAAATTTGTCATCTCCCTGCTTACTAACGATAAAACCATTAAATGTTAAAGTGATCCTAGTGAAAAGTTCATTATTAAAGCGACGATCGCGCTTCGACTATGCCTAGTCTTATTCCTAAATAACATCACTTTCCAGCAATACCTGCCTCCAAAAAGGTAAACATTCAATTACCAAACAAATCGTGTGGGTCTCCCAAACAAAGTTAAACAATAATCAAAATAATCCTAAAAGTACCCATAAGAACTACATCGTCCAGCGTTGCCAACTCTACGTCTTTTTGCGTAGATCTACGTATTTCAGGTATTTCCCGCACATCTACGAACTTAGGCCCAGAATCTACGTATTTTCTTTCAAATTGTACAAATTTGCAAAATAACACAACGCATTAGGCTGAAGCAGCATATTTTCCGTAATTTTACCAGACGCGAACTCCAACAAACGTTCCGTTTCATACTAGGGTCCGCGCCACATAAGAAGTTGCGCAGACGGAAATACAATTCTTCCATTTCAACAGGATCGGCAAATCAATGGGTTTTGGCGTCATGCTTCAAAAATACGAACAGGCGTTTCGTCTCAAATGTTTCCTTTATTGGCCCAGTTTGCACAAAACTTAAACATTGCCACATAATAGTGCAAATGTCGAGCGTCTGTTTTCCGCGATAAATTTAATGAAAACTAACATCCGAAACACTCTCTACGGACACGCTAACAGGCTTACTTTTTACGAAAAATGGCTTGAAAACAAGCAGCGAGCCTTTGCATTTTTTTTCCTTTATTTTCTCCCATTATATTTCAATGCTTTTCAAAAGTATTTTTTACAAATTTTCTAAATATGTATAACATAACACAAGAAATAAAAAATGTAAAAAAGTTAAAAATATGGTAAAAAATAAAAAATAGTAAAAAAAAAAAATTTTAATTTACCAGGGGTATCTCTTTAAATAAATTGTAAACAAAATACTCCTTTTATTCTGTTTCACCTACCCTAACTTCTTCATTTCACTAAAAAAAAGTACGTAGATCAACGAACTTTTCATAATCCAAATTATACAGTTTCTACGTAATTTTCTAGTCTGACCTACGTCTTTTTCAAAATTCGGGTTGGCAACAATGCGTGGGACACAGTGCAACCTGGACGTTCGCTAATGGAAGAAGAAATTTTTGAGCCCTAAACGTAGCTTTTCTCGATTGCTACGTTCACTCTCTAATATTACAATTTCTATGATCTATTTGTTAGTATCTTGCTATCTACACATTTCTTTGAACAATTGAGTTTATTTTAGGACGGGTTTTGAAGCGTTCGTGAGTATGGATTAACCGAAAATTTGCGTCTTATTTTAAAATGATCCCTCGGGGATGGTTGTACCGATTGTACGATTGTACCGGTACAATCGACCCCGCGCTACAACTAACCCCGAGGTTTCTTTTAAGATTCTGGAGTACAGCTCCCAAGTCATAAACTCAAGTGCATGTCCGTGCCCGTCCGCCAACTTTCAATGTCCAAACCCTTTTCACTTTATGTATTTATGTTAATGTTGATTAAATGCAAATCCTGGTCCCACGAAGATTGCACACAGCGAGAATCTGGATACATGTGTCATAAATGTGAATCTGAGTAAAAATTTGTACAATTTTGTTTCTTTTGCATTTTGATAATTACCTGCTTTATTTATAACGTCCATTTTTCATAATATGGTAAGAGGTTGTTTATAATTAAACTTTTCTTTCGGATGGTTATATAGTTTCTATAAGTTATTAGGCGACCGATCACTCACCAATTGTGCTATTTTTTTGGTCATTTTTAGTTTATTTGTTATGCTACGTTTCCACGCTTGCCAAGTCTCGGCAAGCGTCCACAAGCGCAAACGTGTAAACAGGTCGTTTGGCTTGGCTTGCGTAGGCTTGCAAGAGCTTGCGAGAGTTTGCCGCCGATCCAGTCGGGGTCGGATCCAACGGCAAGCTTCGGCAAACGCTCAGTGGCACTTTCGAACTGGCGGCGAACGCACGCCGTTTTTGCTCCATGCGGTCTATGATAATATTTATAATATTACGAGACATATGTTTGACGTATGAGGCATGCCAGACTTATTAAAATGTATAAGTACATAATTTTAAAGTACTTATGTTATGTAATTTATTGCGACTGGATTTATCTAAGAAGTCAAAATAAATAAATAATTTTTTATTTATGATTTACTATTTATTATAGTAAAAAAACATATGATTTTTGTTAGAATAACTTTTTTTATAATACAAAATAATTTTATATAAGACAAGTGATCCTCGAGTTCGGGTCCCAATTGCGATTATTATTTTTGAAGCGAAAACTTCTTTAGCACCGTTGTGATTTGAAACTCGATGAAACGAAAAAGTGGTACTAAAAAGAGACAAAAATCTATAGGATTTAGCCTGTGAGACAATGTCTCCTCTTTGTGCGAAGTGACCTGGGACGATTTTTATGAATCTGTATCATCCATCATCCTCGTGGTCGTCGAGCTTTCCTTGTTTTTGTTACACTTTGCTTGTATTTCAAATAAAAGTTTGATAAACCAAACGCAATAGCCGACACAAGTTCGGCGTCCGCCATGCTCGGGTGTAGGTAGCGCACTGACGCATTCACAAGCATGTAAACGACTTCCAAATGCCAAGCGAGATTTGTGGACGCTTGAAGCTTGTGGAGGCTTGCCAAGCCTTGGCAAGCGTAGAAACGTACCATTATGTTTACGTTATGCTTTTTCAAAATTTAGTTTATTTGAATATGTATATTGTATGGTTACAAGTTTACAAATCATATATATGTAAAGGAAATTTATTCTTTGTTTACGTCACTTTATTATTTCTTCCGTCTACCGGTTTCGGTACCTCCGTACCATCATCAGGACTGAATATAAAATACTCAAGTATTAAATGTCACTACTATTAAATGTCTACTACTATTAAATGTCAAGTCACAATGTGTTTGCTTCTTTTGAAAAAAGAAAAAAATATATATTTATATATATATATATATATTCCCTTTAAATTTGAATCCTAGAGTGTCAGTTAGAATGCAATCATCAATTGTCATTTGTTTTTTTTCTATTATTTGACTGTAAAATATGAGATTTTGTTAGAAGAAACCATTCAAAGGAAAGTGATATAAATAAACATAAAAAACAATTTATAGAAAGGAATTAAATCTCTCAACGGGAGGAATGCAGATCCCGCCAATGTGGGGGATTTTAATAAAAATGCACTTTCTAGATGAGAAAAGTGTGGAAAAGTTGAATAAAAAAGAAATTAAGGTGCGCTTGGCAAAATTGATGGAGATACAGCCGTTTAAAGAATGAATAAAATGACACTTCGTGAACTTAAACTACGCCATTTTGTTACTATTATGTTGGTATCTCAGACTTGCTAAACCTGTAATCGGCCGGACACGCTCATTTGCGCGCAGCTTTTGCGCATGCGCGAAAAAAATATTTCGAAATAAAAAAGTTTGTCTGCGATTTTGACCCTTCTATGTACAGAATTTGTATGAAAACAAGGTCAGAATCGCTTGCGCCAACATCATTGATGATATAGCCGACTATAGAACCGGTTGATACGATTGTAGCCGACTTCATGTGATAGATGAGACGCGTAATTATGAAATTTTTCTAGCGGACTTTTTTTAAACGATTTTTTAAACTGTTTATCACCTTCCAAATTAAAGTAACCTAACCTAAGACTACGCTAAACATGGTTTGTGTAACATGGTTTGTGCCCCTTTATAACGCCTACTCGCGTCAACGCAAGAAAAACATCCCAGTTTTCAAATAGTTTAGCGGCTACGCTAGGTTTGTGTAACATGGTTTATGTAACATGGTTTGTGCCCCTTTATAACGCCTACTCGCGTCAACGCAAGAAAAACATCCCAGTTTTCAAGTAGTTTCGCGGCTACGCCAGGTTTGTGTAACATGGTTTGTGACCATTATTAATTCTGTTTTTCATAATTACGCGCCTTATTATATATCACACGAAGTTGGCTACAATCGTATCAACCTTCGAATAGCAAGTCTGAGATACCAACATAATAGTAACAAAATGGCGTAGTATAAGTTCGCGAAGTGTCATTTTATTCATTCTTTAAACGGCTGTATCTCCCTCAATTTTGCCAAGCGCACCTTAATTTCTTTTTTATTCAACTTTTCCACACTTTTCTCATCTAGAAAGTGCATTTTTATTAAAATCCCCCACATTGGCGGGATCTGCATTTCACCCCTCTCAACTTATTATAAAACGACATTTCGTTTTAAACTAAAAATGGAGAAACTTCAGTTCGAATTTACGCTATCACCTGGAGGCGATGGCAGGTCAAATATTATTAGCATTACAAAAATAGTCACAAGTGATGGAAAAGTGTTTACAATACCAGAAATACAATACCAGAAATGCTACAATAATCCAGCCATCACGAGGAGATAATGAAAAGTGGTGCTTTTGTAAAAATAAAAAATAGTTTTAAAAAAAGATACCAGGTTAGAAGAGTCTGGATAACCATGACAGAAGAACTAAAAAAACATATGTAGACGAAGACGGAAACCTACAGTTCGGAGACCAATACCTCGAAGAATCTGACGAAAAAAGTTGTCAAGTACATCAAAAAGAAGATGCATTAGGAAAATTGATTGAAAAGTTAATGGAAGATAAGCAACATAGCTTAAAAAACATTGCTGAGAAGTTTATTAGAGAAAAATTCTGTTCTAATAATACAAATGTAAGCCAGTGGTTAGAAGGGTTTGAAAAAGAATGTTTGCGGTTTGATGTGACCATGGATGGAAAAAAAATAGAAATACTCAGATTGTTCATGGATAAATCTTGTATCAGACTGGTACAGTTCCATGATTATAAAACTAACAATGAACTCAGAGTGGTCAACATGGAAAAACAAATTCTGTGAATCATTTGCAAATAAAGGATGGAACCCTGTCACATACGCACTATCATTTAGAAACAAAGATGATTCTCTGTTGGATTATGCTATGATGAGAAAAGAAAAACTTGGATATGAGAAGATCAATTGACACCGGTACTTTGATAGATCTTGTTGCTTCCGGACTACCAGAATTCATACTTAACAAGATCGATAGAGAAGGATTACAAGATACTGTAGATTTGTTTAATGAAGTAAACAAGTATGAACATATGGTCAACAAAAAAAGATTTATGAATAAGAGAACATTTTGAAATGCAGAACATAATAAAAATGGGGGGTAAAAATCCATGTAAAATTTTTGAAAAATTGAATACGGATATTCGTTACCATCATGAAGCTACATGTAGGTTCAAAACAAAAGAGGATGAAAAATTTAAGAGAAATGCCAATAAACATGTAAATAATTCAGTGATAGAGACTGAGTTAAATGAAAATGATCAAAAAAACTAATAGTAACACCATTATTAAAAGTCAAACTATTACTAAATTATAAATAAAAATATACGGAATTTATGATTCGGGTTCAAATGTTTCTCTAATTAATTCTAAGTTATTGAAACGAAAAGGGAAAGGAAACAATATGAATGAAGCAAATTTAGTAACGATTAATGGTGTTAAAAAGACGACTGGTTTGACAACGTTAAAAATAAATAAAAAATTGAATTGGAGAAAAATTTTGATGTGTACATTATTGATGAATACAATTTCAAGTATGATTTTTTTATTGGATTAGACATGATAAAAGACTTTAAACTTATCCAAAGTGAAGACTTACAAATATCGCAGAAACTCTGCCTGAATAATACAAATAAAAAAGAAAAGTATTCTACAGATATGAAAACGAATACTGAATTTAAACATATAGAAAAACACAGAATTAATTTTAACGAACATGTTAAGGAAGAAGATTTTAAAATAACAATGAATCATTTAAATAATTTTCTTTATTTGTTTTTGGGGTGTTATGCCGTGTTGCGCTACCTCCTTCTTGATCTGCCAGATCTACCCTGATGATGGACACTACAACGATGTCCGAAACGTTGGCAAAAGAAGGAGGTAGCGCAACACGGCATAACACCGCAAAAACAAATAACGAAAATGCTTTTGGCCGTGAAAATCTTAAAACTTACCATTTAAATAATGTTCAAAAACAGAAATAAATGAACTAATAGACAAATACACATCAGTGTTCGCGAAGAGTAAATGTGATGTTGGCACTGTCAATGGATTTGAAGCGAAGATAGACTTATTACTGGATAAATATTGTAGTAAGAGGATGCAGTGGATGCAGCTCACAGATGCAGTGTAGAAGATAAAAAGGAAATAGAAGAGCAACTACCAAAATTATTAGACAATAAACTGATAGAAGAGTCGTACAGTCCATTTGCTGCACCGGTTACTCTAGCATTTAAAAAAGAAGAAAGCAAAAGATCCGGATTATGCATAGACTTCAGAGACTTAAATAAAATAGTAATACCTCAAGTTCGTTTAAGACCTAATGACAAAGACCAGAAATTGCAAAATATTTTCAACTCTGGATATAAACTCAGCCTTTTGATCTATTCCATTGCGGATTGAAGAAAAAAAAACAGGATTTGTAACACAGAAGGGACATTGTCAATGGACCTGCCTGCATTTTGGATTGAAGACTTCTCCGACAATTTTTCAGAGGATATTAAGCAATATATTGAGAAAATATAAACTAAACCAATTTACTGTCAATTATATAGATGACATTCTTATTTTTTCACAAACTTTTGCTGAACACATTGATCATCTGACAAAGCTGCTGAATGCAATCAAAACAGAAGGTTTTAGATTAAAATTTACAAAATGCACATTTGCATCAGACATGGTAAAATATCTGGGTCATATAATTCAGAATAATTCAGTCAAGCCAGTAAAGGATAATTTGATTACAATAAAGAATTTTCCTATTCCAAAAACACAGAAGAATGTGAGACAATTTCTAGGAAAAATCAACTTTTATCATGAGTACATTCCGAAGAGTGCAATAATACTAGATCCTTTGCATAATTTATTAAGAAAAAATCAAAAGTTTACTGATTTTTTTGGACTGATAAATTTACTGATTTTGTTTCGACTGATAAATGCCAAAATGCTTTTGAAACGAATAAAAACATAATATGCTCACAACCGATCTTGGAAATTTTTGATCAAGATTTACTAATTAATATATATACAGATGATTCTCTAGAGGGTGTTGGAGCTATTTTAAAACAGACACAATCTGATGGAAAAGAAAAACCTGTTGCTTACTTTTCGAAAAAATTAAACGGCGCCCAGAAAAAGAAAAAAGCAATTTACTTAGAATGCCTAGCTATAAAAGAAGCAGTGAGATACTGGCAATACTGATTGATAGGTAAACCATTTACAGTTTTTTTATTAATAAAATTCTTTTATTATTTATTTACAGTTTTTTTACATTTTTAAATTAAGTCCCGTTAAACTGATTGATATCAGTTTGTCAACGGGTTCTTTTGACAATTACTTTTTTTTAAATTGAGACAGGTCTTCGACCAAGTCGATACGATACGATTTTAGATTTTCACGGCCAAAAGTATTTTTGTTATTAGTTTTTGGGGTATTATGCGGTGTTGCGCTACCTCCTTCTTTAGCTAACGTTTCGGACAGCGTTGCAGTGTCATCATCAGAGCAGATGTGTAATAGTTAGGGGTGATGTTTGTACTTATCTACTTAGGAGCGATACCGTGTCGCCAGCTCTACTCCTCTAAGAGCTGGCGCTACAATATACTTCAACGTGTTTTTTTGCGTTTAGCCTTGATGTCGACGATGTCTTCGCCATTTGGCATCATGGAACAGAGAAACTGAACGAATTTCTCGACCATATCAACTCACTCCACGTTAAAATTAAGTTCACAATGGAGCTATAAATGACTCTAAGATCCTACCTTTTCTAGATGTGGAGGTGATGCGAAAAGAAGATGGTAGTCTAGGACACAGTGTATAGAAAACCAACTCATACAAATCGGTATCTACATGCTGATTCCAATCACCACCCAGAAGAGAGGACTTATCCATACATTGGTGACCCGAGCGACCAGAATATGTGAAGAAACAAAAATTGTAGCAGAACTTACAAAACTGACCGATGCACTGGGGCATAACGGTTACCCCTCAAGGCAGACAAGGCAAATCATAAGAGCCAAATGTGACCCACAATGTGACAGACAGAATTGCCAGGCTATTGAAAAAAGAAAGCATCAAGACAGTCTTCGGAACCACGACCAAAATACGAGACTTTTTGAGGCCTGCAAAGACCAAGTTTCCTCTAGAAACAGATGGAGTGTACAAACTCAGCTGTTCTGGATGTGACAAGGTTTATGTAGGCCAAACAGAGCGGACAATCTCCAAAAGGATATCAGAACACTTTCATGCCTGTAAACTTGGCCACCCTGACAAATTGGCAATCGCCGAGCATTTAATCGAAACCGGCCATTACTTTGGATTTGTCCCTGAGGTCCTGGGAAGACCCAAAACTCATAGAGTTGGCTAAAAAAGGAGATAGCGCAAAACGGCATAATACCCCAAAAACTAATAACAAAAAAACGTTTACAGTTTATTCAGATCACAAACCGCTGAAAAATATGAATATCAAATCTATAACCGATGAAGAGCTGGATGACTTAACATATTACCTATCCCAATATGATTTTTAAATTAAATATTCTCCAGGAAAATACAATATTGAAGCTGATTGTCTAAGCAGAAACCCAGTCTTAGAACCAGATGAGAACCAAGATGAGCAATTAAAAGTTATCAACTTAATAAAATTAGAAGATTAAAAATTTAGGCATATTAGATTTGTCAAAGAGTTCATATATAAAAATGCAAAATCAGTTATTTAAAATACATGTAGGATTACAAAAGATTTTTTAAATATTTATATTGAGGGATCAGTAGGATTTATAGGTTTGAGGGAGCGGGCCGTATCGGTAGAGACAGGACGAGAAATAAAAGGCGTCATGCGATGTATGAGTCAGTCGTTTATTGGGCTAAGTAGCGAAGGTCGGTGAAGCGGTAACAAGAGGTATGCAGGGTGCCGTGATGAGATGCTGCATGCGTACGGAGGTGATGGAGATGGTGTGGTGAAGGTCAGCGAGTTGCTCGACACCTTGGCGGTGGAGATGACCTATATTCCAGGCCGTTGCCCGACGCTTTGAGTCGCGGAGATGAACGGTGAGTGGCTCGGTGAGCTGAGCCACCAGCAGGTAGTCCTGGCGAGGCGGAGCGTGTTTCTATGGCAGCGAAGCACGGTGCGCTTCGGGGTGCCATGAAATGGTGTGCTGATCCCTGGACTGAAGGTGGCGTCAAACCTTATAAGTCATCGGTTGAGAACCTTTTTTAAACATGTTTTGAACATTTACGTGTTCGAGGAGTTAATCCCCGTCATAACAATCCATTTACCTGTCTTAATGTAAACTATATAAGTGATTAATTTCAATTTTATGTGATAAAGTGACGTTTCTTTGGTTTAAGTTCTTAGTGTAAATATGTATTAAAACAACATTTTGATAGGTTATAAGTACACACATAGATTTAATTAGTAATATTAATTAGTGATATAGTGCGCAATTACGATATCAGACGTTGTTTAGTGAATTTTTAACAAAATGTGTGCCTACGTACAAAGTAAATTCTCACCGTTTGATAATAATGACATCACACGGTAATTATTCGAGCGATTCTGAAGATGAAGAGGATTCTAATCTAGAGAAATCGAAATCTTTGAGTCCTCAAAAATTGAAAATGATGGCTGCGCAAACAAAACGCCAAAACATAAAAATGCGAGAAATGATGCAAAAACTGAAAGAATATGATCTACAATTAATTTTATTGGAACAGAAAAGTATACTTTCAGTGGATGATCAGGCAATTCTTAATGGAATAAAGAAATCTAAGAAAAAATTACTTAAATTAATTATAGAAATGACTGGGTCCATATCCTCTTTGGCTCTTCCTGAAACACTTGTGTTGCCACGTTTAGATACTGACAATCCAATTCCCTCGAGTGTTACCTCTCTACATGATAGTGATTCTGAGGACGAAATTTTACCAGCCCCTGGTACTTCTGCTACAGTGATCACAATCGAACAGTCGCCTAACCAAGACAATAGAAAGAGGACGAGGTTTAGCGACTCACCACATGCGGACCAAATTCGGATTGTCTCCTCTCTTGAACGATGTATGCAAATAGTAAAAATCGTGAACGACGGCACCAACAAAATGAAAAAGTCAGACAAGTCAGAAATTATGAAGATCGTGGACTCTTTGATGTCTGATTTCACCTCGCTCGCTTTAGACTTGAATAGTGTAAAATCTCGAAGTGCCACTATTAATGAAATGATGAATGCACAGGCTGAAATGTCTAATAAAGTTGACAAAATTATAGCTGCACAGGCATCTATACCGGGTGTAATGGATTCCGGTGTGACATCACAACCAATGAGATCGTACGCTGGAATTGTGGCTGGAGACCGATCCGCTAAATTGGTTTATGGTGGAGTTGAGCGACCGATAGTTCCTTTACAGCCCACTGTACTCCTATACCCCAGTATTCCGGTAGGTAAAACTTCCGATGAAACTAAGAAGATCATCACATCCGTTCTGAACCCAGCTACTGATGGCTTTCAGATTGTCCGTTCGAGAAAAATAAAAGGTGCAGGAATTCTCCTGCAGACATCTAATACTGTTGGTTTGGATAATATTAAAAAAAAACACTGAAAAATTAAGTGCTTCTGGCATCAAGGTAATACAGCCTCTTGGCAGACTACCTAAAATTGTATTATATGATGTTCCCAGCTGCGATATTTCCGGTGACCCCGAACTTTTCAAAGAAATTTTTGTTAATAATATTGAGGGTAAATCTATAATTACAAGGGAGGATCATTTGAGAACGATGCGGCGCGTTTCACTATTTGGGAAACGTGGCCAACCTACTATGAATATGGTGGTTACCGTTCATCCTGAGGTTAGGAAGATTCTAGTGGATAGCGGTCATTGCTTTCTTGGGTGGAACGCCTGTCGCGTTCGAGATTTTATTGGAGCCATCAGATGTTTTAAGTGTCACCTGTATGGCCATGTAAGCAAGACTTGCATTCAGGAAGTAATTACTTGTCGTCATTGTGCCGAAAGTGGTCACGATTATGAGGATTGCCCCAAAAAGGCAGAGGCCGCTGTCTGTGCTACTTGCAGACGTTTAAAAAAAAAAGATGATCACCCCACGGGTGATAGAAACTGTCCCGCAGCCGCTATTGATATACAAGTCAGGATGACCGATTATGGTCGTCCTTGATCCTCCTTTCAAGTTTAGGTATGTAATATATTTCTTTTTTTTTATTGTTTCTTATTGTGATCTTTCTGTGTATCACTTTTTTTTATTTAAATTTAAATTTTGTGTGAAAAGAAATTTTTAGTTTTTTTTTTCTTATTTTGTCTTTTATTGTGATATCGCTGTATATCATTCTAGTTATGTGATTTTGGTTGAGCAAAGTTCCTAGAACTTTATATATTTTGTATTGTCTACTCCACCTCAGTCTCTGTATCTTTCAGGTGACTTTACTTGTAATCTTAATATTTTTACAGTTATTATTTTTCCATTGTTTTGAGTGATGGCATTGTTTTTTCTTATATTTTTCTGTAAAGTTTTATAAAATAATATTAATCATATTCTCTGTATTTATATCATCTTATGTTCATCATTCATTACACTAACCCATCACCCCATTTTCAGACTAACTCCTGTTTTACAGGGACATTTGAGGGTTTAGCTTCGTGCATCATAAGTAGCTTCGTTTATTAAAAAAAATTAGAGTCCTTGTGAGAGCCCTGAAGGAGTAACCATCTGTTACTTATACCAGGGCGGGAAAGCGGTTGGATTACCTCAAGTAAACCTTATAAGTCGCGGGATGTAGCTGTTCTCAGGAGCTGAAGACACGATGGGCCTTGTAGCAGAGACGTGAAGGAGTCCTCGTGGAAGCTGCCCTGGATGTGTGTAGATGCCATGCAGGAGCACTTGTGCGATCCGTTACATGCTGAGATGTTGACCGACTGGTGGTCTGATACTGACTGAGCGAGCGCCGAGTTTAGTCGCTTTATATATACCAGCGCGACCGGTGGAGTAATGTTCCATTCACCGGCAATGTGTACACTGGAAGGTACTCGAACATACCCGGTGCTGAATATTCAGGCGGCTTATAAACTCCAGACCTTTCTAGGCGGTGGCGAAATTATTATTTATCGGCGGCAGGCGGTCGAAGTTCATCATAGCGACGGCATAGATAGATAGGTACATATGTAGGTGAGTAGCTTGCTAGCGCCGCGCGAATATTAGATATTTCTCGTGTCTTCTTTTGATGGAGAAGTTGATAATGATGTGTCGCCACAGGTTCAATTAGGAATTCCACAGAGCCGAACCCTCTGAAATGAAAATATCTGTAGTCGGTGAATTATTTTCCCATTTGGTCTCTGGTAGGTTGACATGTTGTTCTTGTATTGTTTTGTATTTATAATACTTATATAGTGCAATTGCATAGCGTGGATTGACTAGATGATCATTTGGGGAAGTGTGTGAAAGGGTTTAGTTTTTCTTGTGGGGAAAATTTAACCCGGACATTTAAATCTGGTGCTTAAAATATCAGGTCAAAAATGAGAAGATACAGTGCAGAAAAGATAAATTGATATCGAAGAAGAATGTTTATTACAAGAAAGTAAAAAAAAAAGAAAAAATAATTCTATCAGAAAAATTCAGCATAGATTTTATCAAAAATGTTCATACAGACCTAGGTCATATGGGAATTAATCAAATGCAAAAAATGATAAGCTCATGGTACACATCAGAAAACATAACAAACAATATAAAGAGAACTTGCGAAAGTTGTGCAGTATGTATAAAGAACAAATCAAGAGGTCAAAATAAATATGGTTATCCTACTTGGGTCCCGCAACAAAACCTTTTGAAATATAGATACGATACGTGGTTTTGGGGGTTCACGGTCAACAAAGAGATACTTGCACCTGCTATCTTTTTTTTATTATTTCATACAATTCTTGTAAGTACACTATTTTGTTATTTTTTGACTACCATACTAGGCTTATGCCCATTTTAAGGTAATCATATATGATATAAGTTATACAGTGTGAGAACTAGAATAAAATATAGGTTTGAAGTAGAAATTATAAGATATTAGAACGAAGAGAATGAAAAAAGATAAAAATATTTAAGATAAAATATTACAAGATATATGTATAAGTAAGCACATACACACATATTTTTTTTTTTTTATTATTTATTGAAACATTTATTATAATTACAATTTTACAACTAAATATTTTTTTTTACAGGTTTTTTTTTTTTTACTACCCTTCCATTAAAAGCATTTGCTTGTGTATGGAAGGGGAGTGTACATAAATGCTATTAGTTATTAGTTAGGTATAAGTTAGTACTTAAATAATTAATTGTACATAAATATATGTGAGCTGCAGTATTTATTTGATAATGGTGTGTTTTTTTTTTTTTTAAAGAAAGAATGTTATGGAGAACTAAGATATTTGTAAGATTAATTGACAGTAGTTCTTTTCTTAAGAACATCTTTAAAATGTCTCTTGACAGAGAGCAGCATTCGGGCCTTATCATTGATGCTTCTGATTTCCTCTGGTAGACGATTAAAAAAATTTCTTCCCTGATAAGTATAATGATGCTGTGCAAAAGACGTATTTAGTTTTGGGCATAGAAAAACATGTTTAAGTCGAGTTCTGTTTTCATTTAAAAATGGATATTTATCTTTTTCTTTTATTATTTGAATTACTGAATTTTTAATATATAAATCTTTAAATGTGGGTACTTGAAATTCTTCAAACAGGCGTTCTGTTGGGTAGTCTAAGGATTTTTTTAATATAATTTTAATAATTGTTCTTTGTACAATTTCTATTGGAAGAAGGTTACATTTATACGCGGATCCCCAACTAATAATAGCGTATTGTAGAGTGGATTGAACTAAGGCATAGTAGATTAAATATAGATTTTTTATCGACAGAAAATTTCTAATTCTTAAAAATATATATATTAATTTTCTGATTTTGTTTACTACTTGACAAATTTGTTCCTTCCATTTCAGATTTTTATCGATAATTACGCCGAGATATTTAATTTTATTTGTTGTTTTTAATATTGTACAGTTTGATTTGCAATAATGTTGGTTGTGAATTTTAGTGTTATCGTGTATGAGAATGTTAAAATTTTTGGGACCGTCGTTTGGATGGATTGCAAATGGAATTACAAATGTCTTTTCACTATTTAGTGATAGTAAATTAGTGTCGAAAAAATTCTTAAGCGTATTGATGTCTTCTGTGGCCTGTAATTCTACATTTTCCCAAGTATTTTCACTTATTATTAAAACTGTATCGTCGGCGTATGATGTAATTTGACCATGTAGATGTTGAAAAAAAATATCGTTTACATATATGGTGAAAAGGATTGGTCCAAGCACTGTACCTTGGGGGATTCCAAAGCTTGAAATCTCTTGATCACTATTAATACGATTGATTTTTACCACTTGAGGGCGGTTTTTTAAGTAGTTGGTGATCCATTTAATCGCGTTGCCTTTTATGCCAATATCATTTAATTTTTTTAATAGAATCTCATGGGATATGCTATCGAAAGCCTTTCTGAGGTCAATAAATATGCCCGCACATTTTTTACCTTTATCTAATGATTCGTAAATGTATGAAGTTACGTTAGCAATTGCATCATGTGTGCTGAGTGATTTAATAAAACCAAACTGGTTTTTGTGTAGTATTTTATTACTATCTAGGAAATTTACTAATTGTTTTTTTACTATTTTTTCAAAGATCTTTCCTATGTTAGAAATTAGACAAATTGGGCGATAATTCGTTACTTGGTGTGGATCACCAGATTTGTAAATAGGTGAGATTATTGTGTTTTTGTAGTTCATTGGAAATATTCCTTTCGTTAAACTCAAGTTTATTAAATGAGTGATGGGTTTTATTAAGTAAGATTTCATAGATTTTAACATGTGTGCCGTAATAGAATCAAAACCGGGAGACGAACCTCCTTTCATATTTTCTATTATTTTTAAGATTTCACATTCTGTTGTTATTTCAAATGTTGAAAGTATATTACGTTTATGTAAATTTTTATTTTTATGTTTTTCCGGGTTAGAAGGTTTATGAATATTTTTCGCAAGATTTTTTCCAACATTTGCAAAGAAGGAATTAAATATGTTTGCACATTGTTTAGGCTGTAAATTGGCATCTATAATTTTTTTATCGTGTTCGATGTACTTAATATTTTGTGTTTTTTTTGTATTGTCTATGGCCAAATTCACAGTTTTCCACATTTGTTTATGGTTATTTTCTGAAGATAATATTTTATTTTTAAAAAACTCTTCCTTACTTTTTTTAATATAAGATGTTAATTTATTTTTATATTTTTTATAAAAAATATATGCTTTTTCATCATGGGGATTTTTTAAAGTTGTTTTATAAAGTTTTTCTTTGTTTCTGATAGATATTATAAGTCCTTTGGTAATCCAAGGTTTTAAACATCTTAATTTTGATTTTATGTGTATTATTATTTCAGTTGTCGAATTTTTAATGTGTTGTGACAGGATTTTTTCAAAGTTAGTCGAACATATTTCAGTATCATTACTCTTTAAAACATTGTTCCAGTCTTCCTTTTTTAGTTTTTCAGAGAGAATAGTCATGTCTATTGTTGATTTTTTGGGTATTAAATTATGTTTTTTATGTTTAATATTATTATTATACAGAAGTAAGCATGAATGATGATCAGTTATGTTAGTTTTCCAAACAATTGACTTTAGTTTGTGAAGATCTTTAATGTTTACGTTTGTCCAAATGTGATCTAAACAAGATGGAGTATGTTCTTTTATTTCTCTAGTATTTTTATTTATGCAAGATATGAAATTTTGTTCAGTCATACAATTGATGTATTCAGTTTTGTTATTATTTTCTATTTTTTCATTAATGTTCACATTAAAATCACCCACCACGAAGCAGAGTTTATTTTTTAATTTTAATAATATGTATTTGAGGTCATTAATAAACGTAATAATACTCGAGCCATGCGTTCTATAGATAGCTATTAAATGATATATTGATTTGCCGAGTTTGAAATGTACTTCGATGCAGTTTACCAAATGTATTGGGTGTTCTATAATGTTAACAATACTAAATTTATTATTTGCAAATATTATTATTCCCGAATTTTTGTTGATATCTACTTTGGTAGAAATATAATTGTACTCAGGTAAGTGATAAGACGGTGACTCAGCGTTCGTAAATGTTTCGGTTAACACTATGAAGTCCGGCTTTTTAATTAAATTATTTATTTTTAGAATTAGTTCATCTAAATTTTTCTGAATGCTACGGATGTTTATGTGCATAATAATTATATCATTGATGTTTTTAGAAATAATTTTGTTACATGAATCAGTACAAATACATTCATATTCTTGAATTTTAATATTTAATTCTAATTCGCTATTTAAGAAATCATCCATTTAATTAATGCATTTTTGGTTGTATTTTGCAATATTATATATAAGTTTTTTTTAATCAATGTCGTAGTTTATTCTTTCTTTGGCTAATTTAAGCATGTAAGAACGAAACTTACATGTTTCGCTGTTTGTTCGGTGGTCTATTTCATTCATTTTACTGTTGAAGGAGTTTATTTCTTTCTTCTTGTTAGCTGAGTGACAGTTAGCGCATTTGGGTGGCAGTTCCAGGGATTTACACTCGGAGATGGGATGATCTTCTGAACAGTGCTTGCATGTTGGTTTATTCATTTTATTGTAGCATTTTTGTGCTGTGTGTCCGAATCTTTGACAATGGAAACACTGGGTAAGAACGTTACAATCGGTTACATAGATTCTCATGAATCCTAGATGAATTTTTTTTCTATTTATAAGATGTAGTCTCAATTCTGGATTTGTTTGGAGAATTAAGTTTTTGCTGTTGGTTTTTTTGTTCGTAATGATGGCTTTAACTTGTAATATTTTTTTATCTTGGTATTTTTCACATATCATTTTGATGTCGTTGTTTTGTTCAATTATGTCTTCTAAGAATTCTTTTTCGGTATAGTCTTTGTCAAGTCCTTTGAATATTACGCATGGATCCGTTTTCACAAGTACCTCCGCTATTATGGTTTTGTCGACTTCATTTATCTTATCTTTTAATTTTTTTGCCTCTTCTTTTTCTGGGCATGTTATTATAATGTTTTTTTTTGTTTTTTTAATTTCACTTACTCGAATTCCCAACTGCGATATTTTGATTTTTTGTATTTTCTCTTTTATTTTTTCAGTGTCTTCTTCTTTTAAGCTTTTTATAATGATAGGAAATCGTTTTTCTTGCGTTTGTGGTATTAAGTTTTTTACTGCCGAAGAGTATGAAAATGAGTTTTTTTGTGTTTGGTTTTTTTCTTGAATTTCACATTTTTCTTGTAATTTAGCTAATTCTATTGCCATGTGGGATATCATTTCCATGATGTTATTTATTTCTTTCATCATTTTTGATTTGGTTTCTTTGGTAAGTTTATTTTCTTCTATGATTGTATGTAAGTCGCTTATGTTTTGTTTCGCCTTAGTAATGAAGGCATGCGGATCAACCGCTTCCTCCATTTTCACGGGTTATGAATTATTTTATTTTCGGTTAATTAATATACTTTTAAAGTTTGTCTGGGTTTGAAAGTGTTATTTTATTTATCGCCGCTCACTCGCGTCCAACACCGTTAGAGGTTTAGGCGACACTGAATTGTATTTGTGTATATATATATATGCATATACATACACAAATACATATATATACACATAAATACATATACATACATACAAACACACATATATATACATCCTACTTAATATTATAAAGGTGAAAGTTTGTATGGATGTATGTTTGTTACTCTTTAACGCAAAAACTACTGAATAGATGTTAAAAATTCTTTCACTAATAGAAAGCTACATTATTTGCGAGATCTATAGGCTATATATATTGGTAAGCTCTGGCGTTATGAATAATCTCTGGCGTTATGAAATTATTTATCATACGTTTTCTGTCGCTAACAAAATCGATTTATTGCAAACGCCAATTGTCGCCTTGAAAACGATGTTTTTTTTTAAATAAGGTTACTATGGACATTCCTTTGTTGTTAAAATTTAAATATGTATAAAATACTAATTCCTACTTTATAGAATGGATTTTAATGAAACTTTACAATAATATGAACACATAGGCTATAGCTCAGAGCTCTGGCATTACGAAATTTGTATGAAAAAACTGCAATAGGTGGCACGATTAGTAAGATATCTATAATTCTTTAATCGATTCAAATTATCAGGGAAGTAGGTACTTCAAATAAATTCGCGTAAATATTTTCTAAAATAGAATTTTTATTTAAGAATCTTTGTTTTGCAAAATGTCATTCTCAAATTTTGACATAATGTCATACAACAATTATTGTTTTAATTTCATAGACAGGTATCGCATTTTTTAAGCATAAAACTGCCGTACTGGATTTTTTGGTAGAATATAAAAGGAAGGATAATAATTCGTACAATAACTATCTATAAAAATGAATCACCAAAATGTATGTATGCGCATAAACCCGTACAACTGAACCAAATTGGATAATTCTTTTTTTGTTCGTTTTTTGTATAAAACTACCATTGAGTTCTGGCATTATGAATTTCGTATAAGAAATTATAACAGGTGGCATGCGAGCAGTTTTAAAACAGAATGTATCTGGAATGAATGTGTGGAATGCGAGAGGTGAGTGGGGGGAGTAGAGAGGGGGAAGGGGAGGGGGGAGGGAAGGGGAAAGGAGAAGGATGGGGGAGGTTGTGGGGAGGGGTAGGGGGTTGGGGGAAGGAGGTTGATGGGGGGGGGGGAGAGGGGGGGATTGAGAGGGAGGGGGATTGATGGGGGAGTGGAGTAGGGAGAGGGAAGGTGGAGGAGGCTGAGTGGAAATCCCCTAATGCCATGCGAGCGAAGCAGCGGGAAAAAGCTAGTACAGATATAAAATTGAAAATATAAATTGGAAAATAAACAGGATTATAAAAAAGAAATGTTTTAAAGAAGTTAAAAATAAAATACTATAAAATATAGAATACTAAGAAGTAAGATTTAAATACCTACGTTAATCTATAAATCAAGACAACAATAACAATACGAAGAGTGTACACGCATTATTTTTATCCCAATAAAATCATCTTAAGCAATCGCAAAAAGTATTAAAATCAAAGTGTTTCACTAAATTATATTAAATTAATACTGGCTTAAAGTATACGAATCATAAGAACAGTATATAGTGCATTTAAAGTGTATAAAAGAACGATTAGTGCAATCAAGTGACAGTTCTTATAAGCCCCCCCCCCCCCGCGCCCGCACCTACACCGCAGCCGGCGACAGTACTTACACGCCGTACCAAAAATCCAGGGGTATACAACTGTTTTAATCGAAGTAAAAAAAAAAAAAATATTTTTTTAAAAATGGCTCTAAGTGACAAAGCTTCACAGTACATTACCAAAGTAAATGCCATAATCAGTGGATTGATCTCAATTGTTCATGATCCAAACAATAAATTTTCGAAAGAAAATATCGTAAAAATAATACCAAAAACTACCGAACTAATGGCTACCATTGGTGAATTGGTAGTTGATTTTGGAGTAATGCAAGGCGAATTGAATTCAATGAAAAATAATACGCAACTCATGACGCCAATCGGGACTAATCCGAAGGACATAAATATGTGTGATATTGTTACCGAGATGGAAGAGAGGGCAATCAGATCCAAAAACGTCATATTGTATAACGTTCCTGAGAGCTTGTCAGATGAAAAGGCTGTCATCATTACCGAAGATAGAGAGAAAATTTCTTCGGCTATAAAAACCATTGACCCGTCATTAAATCTAATCGACGTCAAAATATTCCGACTGGGTGCCAAAAAAATTGCTAACAAAAATCGTCCAATTAAAGTGGAATTTTCTGACAATATCGCACCGAGAACTCTCCTACGTAATAGCATAAAATTTAAAGACGGCATCAAGGCCAGTAATGACTTAACTATCCTCCAACGTAACCAATTGGTGGAGCTGAGAAAGCAATTATTGTACCGTCAAGAGAATGGTGAACCAAACCTTACTATAAAGTACATAAACTCCAAACCAACTATTGTTACAACTATTCCAAAAAACGACACAACCAAAACAAATTAAAGTGCTATTATCAAAATGTCAGAGGCATGAAAACTAAACTTAAGGAATTCAAAATACATGCCCCGACACTGCAACATGATATTCTCATTCTAACGGAAACCTGGCTGGAACCATCAATTAACTCTGCTGAGCTTGGTCTACCCCACCATCATATTTACCGGTCTGACAGAAGTCAAAATACCAGCTCTAAATCTAGAGGCGGTGGTGTCATGATAGCTGTCAACAAGGCACATCCTTCAAAACTTCTGAAAACCAAAAATTGTAATGTGGAGCAAGTTTACATCTTACTAAACGGTAAAAATCAAAAAAATATCATAGGCAGTGTTTATATTCCACCTTCATCGGATATAAGTGTATACAAGAGTCATTTTGAGGATATTGAACAACTGTCGTACAAATTTCCAAACAGTAAAATCACTATCATCGGTGACTACAATTTACCAAAAATTAATTGGGGCACCCGTGACAATTCTACAGTATCACAAAACGCAAGCTTATCTGAAACAGAAAAAGAAATAGTTGAATTTTGCGATTTCCTTAACCTAGTTCAATTAAACAATGTAAAAAATGACAATAATAGATTACTAGATCTTGTTCTTTGTACCGACATGGCAACTGCGGTTGGTAAGTCACTCGACTCAGTTCTTACCCCTGATTCTCATCACCCACCTCTAGACATTACTATACTATGTAACCCTATAAAATGCCAAATTAAAAACCAGACTCAATTTCTCAACTTTAATAAAGCCAATTATGTCGCAATATGCGATTATCTACATAACACTGACTGGTCTATATTAGAAGGAGGAAGCCTTGATGAAAATATTAAAGTCTTTTATGATCACCTATATAAAGCCATAGAAAAATTTGTTCCGATTAGTTATAAATTATCTTCAAATTTCCCTAGCTGGTTTAGCAAGGACCTCATTAACATAGTAATTGAGAAGAAAAAAGCCCATAAAATATACAAAGAAACAAAAAGTCTTTCTGATTTTACAATTTTCAGCAAGTTTCGAAAAGATTGTAATAAATTATCAAACATTTGTTATAATAATTATATTAAGAATGTTGAATTTTCGATTGTTAACAATGTAAAACATTTTTTTAACTATTGTAAATCCCAAAATAATAATAACCTTGGCATACCTGAAACTATGCACTACAAACTGAAAACTTCCTGTAAAATCAATGAAATTGTTAATTTGTTTGCAGACTTTTTTAAGGATGTGTATGAAACCGATATCCCTGATGATGACATTCCAAACTTCGAGTCAGATATAAATTTACAACTATCTCAGATACATATTGAGATTAAAGAAATTGCAGTATGTATCAAACGACTGGAACCTAAATCTTGCTCAGGGCCAGATAAAATTCCCCCCGTATTTCTTAAAAACTGCGGGGCTAGTGTCTCTTACCCACTGTACCTACTATTTAATCAATCACTTTTATCAGGCAAGTTCCCGCAAATATGGAAAAATAGCTTTCTCACTCCAATATTTAAAAGCGGAGACAAGTCTTTAGTTGAAAATTACAGACCAATATGCATACAATCGTCGATACCAAAAATTTTTGAAAAGTTAATTCTTCGAAAAATATGTTCTTGCATAAAATTTAATATCTCATCGTTTCAACATGGTTTTATCTCTGGACGATCTACTTTAACTAACCTTACACTGTACGAAAATTTTATCTCAGGTGCTCTTGCTAATAGAGAACAAGTTGACTCAATTTATACGGATTTTAGTAAAGCCTTTGATAAGGTTTGCATTAAAATTCTTATAAATAAATTGTCTAAACTAGGAATAAGTGGTAAATTATTATGCTGGATTAGGAATTATTTATCAAAACGTGTACTAACTGTCTCTATTAAAGAACACATGTCTTACGAATTTGAAGCAACTAGTGGTGTGCCTCAGGGTTCGCACCTTGGTCCAATATTTTTTATACTATTTATAAACGATGTCACTTCCATATTCTCTGATGTTAACATATTATTATTTGCTGATGACATGAAAATTTATAAAATCATTAAAAATATATACGACTGCTTGTCCCTTCAATCCAATTTTGTAAAATTCGCAGAATGGTGTACCATTAACAAACTTACACTCAACATTAAAAAATGTCAAATCATGAGTTTCTTTAGAATAAAAAAACCCATCAAATACAGTTATTCACTTAACAATCACAGTTTAATATCAGTACCTGTAATAAGGGACCTCGGAATAACCTTCGACACTAAACTACTATTTATCAACCACATTGATATCATTACTAATAAAGCTATGAAAATGCTGGGTTTCATTCTAAGACTATGTAAAGATTTCAAAAACATTCATACATTTAAATTACTATATACAACTCTGGTTAGGAGTCATTTGGAATATAATTCCCCCATATGGAACCCTCTCTACAAAAGCCACGCAAACTCCATTGAAAAAATCCAACGCAAATTTCTCCGATCAATTAATTTCAAATTAGGAATTCCCGCGGATGACATAAACTATGATTCTCTATTACAAAAAATGCGACTCTTATCGTTAAAAGATAGAAGAATACTCAATGATCTTATTTTTTTATTTAAAATAAACAATAACTGGTTTGACTCCCCTGAATTGGTATCGTTAATAAATTATCATGTACCTAGTAGAACAACTCGACTCAAAACACCTTATTATTGCAACAACACTCTCAGTAATGCAGAACAAAATTCAATAATACATCGTTTACACACCTTAGGTAATGAATTTGCTCATATCGATCATTCCGAAAGTCTGTCATCATACAAAAGATGCATTAGACAAAATTTATCTGCTAGTACTACATAATAAATAATAAGTATAATCATGTAACCATAATATTATGTCCTACCAGTATGCACTCTAATACCTATGGCTTAGAAACATATCATAGGTACCTATTTTTCATATCGCTTTGTATACTCCGTAATACCTTCCTTTTATTTATTATATATTTTTTTTTAAATTTTGGTTATCTTCAATATTTGGCTCCTAAGAGCATTTCTTACTGTTTACTTGTCATACTTTTTTTATATTTATAACTTTTGTACTTTATATTATTTACAAAGGTAACTTATAGTTTATATTATTTCCTGCCTTTCAACTTTTTATCTTAACTTTTTACTTTTACATTATACTTTATATTTTATAGTTTACACTTTTACTTTATACTTTCATTTTATACATCATAATTCTATTTACTACTCATTACCTTAACTCCTTTCTTTTACCCTTTGTTTTTATATTTAACTTTACATTTATATGTCACTTTCTTATGTTATTGTATTATAATATATATAAATATAATTATGTAAATGGCACATGTTGTGCCGTATGTTTTGAAATAAATAAATAAATAAAAATTATTTTATGAAAGCTAAAATTTTTAACGAAGGTGGGTAAATAGTCGTCTAGAAGAGTATATATTTAGGTTAGATTAGATTTCAGTGAAGTCAGGTTGGAAAAAGGTGCAAAGTATGATATTTTATTTAGTTAATTTAATTTTTTCTTTTTCTTTTATAATGGTTAGGAAGACATATATTATTTAAAGAAATCTCTTCCCCTTTCGAATATCCAATTTTGAACACGAATAGTAAAAAGGGGTATGGTAATAGTTGATTTTATATCGGTGCTCAATGCATTGTATATTTTGGGGGCAATGAACCAAAATTGTGGGTGAGCGAATGTGGTTCTAGTTTTTGGGACTACGCATCTCAGGTTTTTTTTTTTTTTTTTTTTAAATAAAACATACAACGAAGTTGCATTCCCATGAGTTATCAAAACTCATTAAGGAATCGCCAATTGGTACATTTGAAAAGATAAACCCAACCCAACCCAATATGCAGACACAATAAATAAAGAAAAAATTTACAAAACATTTTACAGAAGCAACATACAGACACAAACATATGAAGAATCACTTTACAAATATTTCACAGAAACATGTCTTATAAGATTTTATGAATAATATTATAACCACTCATTTGATTTATGTACTGTTGGTGTCACAAAGTTAAAATCAAGTATCCTCCATGATGGACTATAGAAATGCATAAAAAACAAATCAGGAAAAATACAATAAAAGGTACATGCTCAAAAATACACAGACCTAATACAAGATGTTTACATAAAAAATACATGATAAGATTTAAAAAAGATATAAACTGCGCCCATCATATCTGGATGTACAAAGTTTGGTACTTGGAGTTAATCAGGATAGCTATCAGAACAGAGTTTGTACCTACTTATGACTCGTTTTCCAAATAACATTTGAAAAAATAGGTTTTCAATATATCGTTTCGAGATTTGTTAGAGGCCTGTCTTAATTCTTCAGGCAATTTGTTATAGTTAGTGTACGCAATGTATTCTAATGATTTCAGTCCGAACTTTGTTGAGTGTATTTTTGATAAATGTAGTTTGTTGTGTTGTCGTGTATCATATTGGTGAACGTCGTTGTTATAGTTCAGTTTTATATTTGTGTGGGTGTTGCACTGAATAATATTTAAGATAGTGTTTGTTATCTCAAAGCTAGGAACAATCTTAAATGGTAATACAAGTGCGTGACGGTAAATATCTTTAACATGTGTATCCCAAGGCAAGCCAAAAATGTTACGTAGGGCTCTATTTTGGATTATTTGTACCTCCGATATCAATTTTTTGGTAGCAAAACCCCAGATACCCGAAAGGTATGCCAAGTGGGAGTGAATCATAGCATAGTACAATGATCGCAGTATGGCTGTGGGAAGCAATCTACGTAGCCTGTACATTACACCGGTCACCGGAGCAATCTTTGATTTAACATGGTCAAAATGATTTTTCCATGAAAGCCGTGAGTCAATTAAAAGTCCTAGATACTTTGCGACATCTGTTTGTTCCAATTTGTTTAGTCCAAGGGAAATGTTTAGGCGTTGTTCTCTCTTATTCCCGAATAGCACATAGTGAGTCTTTTTAATATTAAGACTAAGTTTATTAATTCTCAACCACTCGGCTAGATGAGCCAAATCTCTTTCCATGTCCTTTTCCATTTCGTTTAAATTAGTATTATGATAGAATAATATTGTGTCATCAGCATAAAGTTGAAGTGTACCTTTCACTCCCCATTTTGCAATATCATTTATATAAATTAAAAATAATAATGGCCCGAGAATCGAGCCCTGTGGTACACCACATGTTATATTTCTATGATCACTTGAATCTTTGATGAAAAGCGGGTTTTGGCTTGATGTTGTGGAGCCACCAGTAGGTTATTTTTCCGTATGTAGGATAGGCTTGTCTTAGTGAATAGTTAGCGAACATCTAAGACCCTAAATTTAGTAAATAGCACATTAGAGGGGTGGGTAGGTTGGCATTTAAATATGATTCTCAGTATTAGTTTTCGAACTGTAATTATTGGATTAATGACGGATTCTGTGCAACCACCCCATCCCAAAGTACCGTATGTTGCAATGGATTGAAAAAGGGAAAAATATACGCTTCTAAGGGTTTTTAGGTCTAAGATGGATCTAAGAGAGCGGAATATATGGCAGAGCTTACGGAGTCTTTTTACTATGTCACTTATATGTGCTTCCCAACGTAGTTGTTCATCTATGATTATTCCCAGATATTTAACTTCCTTCGATGATTTAAGAGTAGGACACGTGCAATTAGTATTAGGTGAGGTTCCGGGTGTGTGCATATTGAGAACACGAGTGATTGATTTAGGGCAGTTGTTGGGAAAATTATGTTTGAGTATGGAAAACATCATATATTGTGTTTTGTCGATATTAAGTGTAAGGAGATTTGTGTCAAGCCAATGCCTCACTTTTATTAGGCCATTATTAGTTTTGTTAATAACTGATTTCCATGTTTCATCTTCGAATATTAAGACTGTATCGTCGGTAAATGATAATATCTTACCTCCAATATCCATGGTACATGGTGTGTTCATGTATAAAAGAAATAGGAGTGGTCCTAGTACACTGCCTTGAGGTACACCGTAAGACATGGATAATTTTTTGCTTTTATTTATTTTGTCAGAGTGGATAAGAGTTTGTTGAGTTCGGTTTGTTAGGTAGTTTTTTATTTTATTTTATTTTATTTGTTAGCGTTATAAACAGTCATTACAAGTTCATATATAACAGTGTTTATTTTATTTTTTTTATTTTATTTATTTTATTTATTAATTTTCAACGCCCTGATGGGCTTTTACATGACAAGTTTATGATACAGAGACAGTTTTTTTTTTTAATAAAAAAGATAAACTATAAAAACATAACAAGTAAACATCATATGAAAGGTAGGTATACAGATAAATTTAAGGAAAGATAGTGCATTACAATAAAAGAGAAAGTACCTTAGTTGTGAATGGCATAGAAAATAAATTAGTTGGTATGTTAGTAAATACAAAATTTACAGGTGACTGATTAAATGTCATAAATAATACATGACAAAATGCAAGATACATAAAAAGAAAACGTTAACAAGTTTTTACAGAGAGATAGAAATACACAAATATACGCAATAGATCCTACGTGATGCTCCTTAGATATCAACATATTCTACATAAAAATATTGTTCAGATATTTCTTGAATAACGGTAAACTTGTATTAAATACATCGATATTTGAGGTATATTTGTTCCCTAGTGTGTGTAGTCGAGAAATTGATGCGTGTGTGTGGTAGTTGGTTAGAGAATTATTGTTGCAGAATAATGTGTGTGTGTTAGAGATAGTCATATCATTGACCAATAAAATAACGACATAAAAATTTGAGACCATTATAAAAAGAAAAACAAACAAAACAATATATGTATGTAATATAAACAGTTCTGAAAAAGTGCATCTACTCACTTAAATCTACAAAAAATGTATTTTCAAGGGTAATATATACTGTAACATTTTTGAAGATGTTATTTAGTGCAAACTGCTGAAATCAAAAAAGATAATGTAATGAAAATGAAAGAAATGAAAATGAAAAATGAAAAAGAAAGATAAGGAATTAATGAAACATTAAGTTTTCCGTTGAATATTACTTTTTACGAATTTTATGAAGTTAGCAAGGTTCGTGTTAAACATGTCAATGTCTGTGCATAATCTATTGAAAGTGCTACAGCTTCTTCTTATAAACACATTTTGAAGATAATTAGCATTGCTCTTAGGAATATAAAATATGTCTGGAGATTGAGTGACTCTTATTGGACATCTGAAATTAATATTTTGTAATAGGTAAGGGCTATCAATAAAATTGTGGATTATCTTATAAAGCATTACTAGGTCTCTGATATCTCTGCGTTGATCAAGGGTTTTGAGGTTCATAGAGACATAATTTACATCATTTCGCATGCGAAACGAAACATATTTCAAAAACTTTTTCTGGACTCTTTCTATATTTGATTTATATGTAGAACAATGAGGGTTCCATACTGTTGAAGCATACTCTAGGTGGCTCCTGACATATGATATGTAGAGAATCTTAAATTTTTGTGGATTTTTGAAAACAGAACTTACTCTAAGTATAAATCCTAGCATTTTCAAAGCCTTAGACGTGATGTGCTCGACGTGAGATTGAAAAAGAAGCTTACTGTCTAATAGAACTCCAAGATCTTTAATTACATTTACCCCATTTAAATGATTGTTTTTAATTATGTACAGATATAGTATAGTGTTTTTCTTTCGAGAATAAGATATGACGGAACATTTATCTGCATTCAAAAGAAGGCGGTTTTCTAAACAATACACATTGACCAGCGAGTTCAGTTTTGACAATCTTTTTGTCATCCGCATATAGGAACAGCTGAGATTTACGAATAGTTTTGTTAACATTGTTCATAAAAATGTTGAATAAAAGGGGGGCAAGGTGAGATCCTTGGGGAACTCCTGAGGTTACGGGGACAAAGCTAGAGCAGAACCCCTAGTACAGTTACAGCTTGCATACGATTGTCGAGATAAGAGGCTAACCAACGAAGGAGGTCACCGTTTATACCCATTGCTTCGACTTTCTCAATTAAAATGCTGTGTGGGATTTTATCAAAGTCTTTGGAATAGTCTGTGTAGACTACATCGACTTGAAAACCGTTATCCATAGCAACAAGGACTGTGTCAACAAATTCGCATAGATTAGTTTCTGTTGATTTTCTGTTCACGAAGCCGTGTTGATTCGAAATGATGTGTGGTCGTGTACAAGGAAAAGTGATATCGAAAATAATCTTTTCAAAAAGTTTACCCATTACATTTAATTTAGAGATCGGTCTGTAATTTTCTATGTTGTGTTTGTCGCCTTTTTTGAATATAGGCACAATATATAAACATTTCCATTATAGTGTCAAAATACCAGAAGACAAAGAAGTTTTGAATATTAGACTTAGCGGATAACATAAAACATTAGCATAATTCTTTAAAAATACCGGGTGTATACCAACAGGCCCACTGCCTTTAGTAGGATCTAATGATTTTAGATATTTACAAACTAATTCAGTGTCTATATAAACATTATTAAGATTTAGTACTGAGGTGTTTGGATTATATATTCGATTGGTAGACGAGGTGGACGGGGCGGGGGATTCAAAGGAGGATTGAAAATCTATTTTGAATGAGTTACTTATAGCTTCCCCACCCGAAACCCGCTGGGAGTTAAGAAACATATTGTTAGGTAGTTCAGAGCTTCTTTGCTTAGATTTAACAAAGGTCCAGAAGTGTTTGGGATCGGTATTGATATTAATATCGGCCATATTAATGAAATTATCATAGCACACCTTCTCCATACGCTTTTGTCGTTCTCGGAGAAGATAGAAAGTTTGATAGTCAGAGATGCGGTTATAAATTTTATATTTTTTGTGGAATTTAAGTTTATCTTTAATTACTTTTTTAAGACAGCGCTGTACAAGAGTAGAGAGTAGCTGTGGATATCTCTGCGCGCTGTACGGGTGGGAGGGAGAGTGAGGGGCACGCGGGCAGTTCGCGGCGTACTGCAATCAGTGAACCACCGCCGACCGCCTGGCCTAACAACATGTAGTCGCGATCACAACGGTACACTACATAACGTTCATCGAATAATTCACAGTCGAATATACTTGGCAGAAGCCATGTCTCAGTTAGGCATATCACGTCATAATCGGCATTAAGAATGCTGTAAAGAAACACATGCGTTTTGGTTCGGAGACCTCTAACATTTTGATAATATATATTTAATTCACCGAGAGCATGCATTTGAATGGAACATGTAGGTCAACATATTATGTGAAAACAATAATAATAATAATAGAGTATGTTGGACTATGGAAACGTAGCAAAGATCAGTTGAATATAAAATTATAATTGACATGTTGACATTGAAAACTGTTAAATAGTATACATTTTTTAAAGATTTTATGGTGAATCTTGATTTTGAAATCGAACCCATTAAATTTACATGGTTACAATAATAACGTACGTTTGCAGTGATTACAGTGGAGTATTACAATAATATTATTTTTGTTAAGTACTTCCAGCAAAGTAAATGATTCATTAATATGGTAGTGAGCGAGACAAGAGAGTTAAAATTATTAGAAGAGATTTTGTTATTCAGTGCTGAGATTAAGAGGCAATTACATGTTAAAAACAGAGATATTATGGAGAAAAAAAATAAGAATAAGAAATAAAAATGTTAACATTTGTGTAGGTGTAAGTTTTATAAGATTTTATTTAAGTCTTCAGCCTTGAGGATCGATCTGATGTGAGAACCCTCTGATTTAACACATTTAGCTGAATTAAATCTTGCAGGTACTAATATTTCATTAGGTAATTGATCATCCCACGCTGCTTTAGACTGCCACAGCCTTTGCATTATCAATTTGGCTATGACTATTATCGGTCCTAGGAGTCCCAATGGATCGAAGGTTGATGCGATGCAAGACAATATGTCTCGTTTGCTCTCGGTTCGACCTGATGGCTTCATTATCACATAAGAAAAATAATCAGATTCATTGTTCCATATTAATCCTTTTCAAACCACGTGTAGGGTATCCCAGTTATTCCGATCTGTTGAAGTTTTTTAAGCAGTAAGGGATGGGAGACAGTATCAAATGCTTTTGAGAGATCGAGGAAAACAGCAAGCAATTTTTGACCAAGGTCGAGATTAAAGGAAACTATTTTTGTGAGGGCGGCTAGTGCATCTGAGGTACTCCTACCTTTGCGGAAGCCATATCGGTTATCCGATAATATTTTTTTATTTTCAAGGAACTTGTAGAGTCTATTCTTCACCGCTTTTTCTATGATTTTAGATATTGTGCTAAGTAAAGATATCGGTCGATAGTTATTTACAGATAGTTTGTCTCCTGATTTGAATATTGGGCTAATTGTGGCCTGTTTTAAGGAGTTACGAAATACAGCAGTTTTAAAGTTTAGATTGATTATATGTTTCAGAGGTGAGGCTATTTGGATTTGTTTGATGATTTTTGTTGAAATGTGATCTATACCTGCAGAGTTACTGTTTTTAAGAGATGAGATTAGTTCTAAAATTTCTGTGTCAATAGTGGGAGTGAAGTGGAAGGGGTTATAGCTAAGATTAATGAGGGGTATATTGTTTGCAAGATCGTTGTCCGAGACGTTGTGTCTGTCTAAAATATTTTTTGCTAAGTTAGATCCGATATTGGAGAAAAATTGATTGAAATGGTCAGAAATTTTTTCGGGGTCGGAATTGACATGTAATATTTGGTCTTCGGTGTTAATCTTAACAATGGGTGTATTGGTTTTATTAATATCGGCTATATCTTTAACGATTTTCCAACATTTTTTTATCACCGGTAGCTTCACTTTTTGTGTTTGTAGAATAAGAGAGATGCACAATCGTGGGGATTTTTTCTACAGAAGTTATGAATCTTATCGCGCTTTCTGATACGGTAGAGAATACCTGCAGTGATCCATGGTTTGAGTTTTATGTCAGATCGCTTTTTTTTACTTTTTGAGTATGATGTAGCATCGGTTAAGTGGTTACTTAAGGTATTTATAAATAATTCACTTGCAGAGGTGATATCGGTACAAGAATAGATAAGTTCCCATTTTTCTTTAGAGACACGGGTTAGGAGAGTTTCATAGGAGATCTTTTCTTGGGGGGAAGTATTTTGTGGTGATTTGTGATTTTTATGCGAGAGAGAAGTGATGATTGAATAGTGATCTGTAACAGTTGATTGATAGACAATGGATTTGGTGTCTAGTTCACTCTTAACAAATACATGATTTATACAACTGCTAGGGTTTGAGTCTGATTCTCTTGTTGGTGCTGTAATGGCTGGAAAATATCCTAATAAAGTTAGTGCGTTTAGGTATTCATTTGCTTGAGGGTGCATTTTGTTAATTATATTTATGTTAAGGTCACCAATTATAAAGGTGTTTTGGCAATGTTCAATGTTTGATAAAATTTCGTGCAGTGAATGTATGAATGGGGTTATATTACGAGTGTTCAGAGATCTGTACATTGTAAGAAGTGTTATATGATTATCAATTTGAATTTGTAGACAGTTTGCATATTTAATTTTGATCTCTTTTACTGAGTGTGAGATGTGATTTTTGATGTATATAATGACTCCGTCGTTCTGAGTTTGGTTGTGTAGAGTATTATAGGGATTGTAGTTTCTTATCGTTTTAGGGATGAAATTATCTTGAATCCAGCATTCGTTCAAAACAAATATATCAAAATCTGAGACAAGGTCAGTGAGGAGAATTAGGAGTTCATCAAAATTTTTGATTATACTTCTTATGTTCAAAGAGAATATCGTAAGGGTTGAATTAGTTAATAATAATTGACGTACTACTTCGGAATCATTGGTAGATAAACATGGGATTGGTGTTGTGTTATCTATTAAATCTGCTATGTCTTCCATTTTCTGGTTTTTTGTTTTGCATTAATTATTAACAACCAAGTTGCAATGACAGTGGTACGTTTATGAGATAAAGATTTAGTTGATATAAATATATAACATATGCATAAATATGTAAAGTGTAAATATAGTTGTTGTGAATATATAGCATAGGCACATAATGAATATATAGCATAAGCATTTAGTGTTAGCTTTGTTAAAAAAGGATTTAGTTGTTGTGAATTTATAATATAAGCGTATGTAGTATATATAACATAGGCATATGAGGTGTACATATAGTTGTTGTGAAAATATAGTATAAGCCTATAGATAATATATAATATGAGCATATATAGAAAATAAGATATAAGCATGTAAAGAATACACTGTAGATAAAACATAAGCTTATAAACCGTATAAAATATTAGCATAAGCATAAAAAGTATATAAGTGGTATAAGGATTTAGTTGTAGCGAATATTTAACACAAGCATATAAAGTATTTATAATATAAGCATAGGTGTATAAAATGTACTTACAGTTGCTGCAAATGTATAACATTAGCACATAAATTATAAACATAAGCATATAAAGAATATAAAATATAAGCTTGAACAGAAAATTAAACATAAGCTTAAAAAGATTATAAAACATAAGCATATAAAGAAAATAAATCATAAGCATAAGCATATAAAATATACCAGTGATATAAGGATTAAGTTGTTGTGGATATTTAACATAAGCATATAAAGAATATAAAATATAAACAAGAAAACGAAAATAAAACATAAGCTAAAAAAGATTATAAAACATAAGCATATAAAGAAAATAAAATATAACCATAAGCTTGTGTTTATAATTTATAGTTAAAAATAAGAAATGGTTAAGTATAGAAAGAAAAAAATATTTCCAAAAATATCTAATGCTGGCAGAACTAAAAACAATGAAAAGTTAGTTTCACTCCTAATAGTAATTTTAGTAATATTATTTTGGGTGATTGTTTCAATGTTTTGAATAATGATAAAATAAATTGAACCATTGGTTTCTGTTGTAGGTAATAGTTGGGAAGGATTTTGACAGTTATTCAAAGCAATAACAATAATAGTAATAACAGTGACCTTCATAATGGTTACAGTAACATAAAAATCAGTAATAGTGTTCCTTGTAATAAGTAGTTATATAATTCTGACATATTGAGTTAATATCAAAAATAAAAATTTATCTTTGTTGGTACTAAAACTATATGAAATGTTTAATAGTGATTTAAAAAAAGGTTTGATGATAACAATAATGTTTGTTGATAAAAATAAATTATAGTTTAGTAATGCATGAAAAAAATATTTCCAAAAGTATCTACTTTTGGTAAAACCATAATCATTAGAATTTAAAAAGTAAATTTTTCTCCTGATAATAATTTTAGTAATACATACATGTTGAGTATGATAACAATTGCAATAATATATAATAGTTGCGTGTTATAATAGTTCATATTATGTAATAATTATAACAAGTTGGGTATAATAATAACAAGATAATAATAATAAGTTGAGTATTATTAAGGTAAATTGTGCCATTGGTTTTTGATGTTGGTAGTAGTAGAGAAGGATTTTGACAGTTACTCAGAGCAATGATAATATTACACAGTATGGTGATCTTTATTTAGGAATTCCACAGAGCCGAACCCTCTGATATGAAAATATCTGGAGTCAGTGAATTATTTTCCCATCTGGTCTCTGGTAGGTTGACATGTTGTTCTTGTATTGTTTTGTAATTATAATACATATAGTGCAATTGCATAACGTGGATTGACCAGATGATCATTTGGGAAGTGTGTGAAAGGGTTTAGTTTTTCCTGTGGGGAAAATTAAACCCGGACATTTAAATCTGGTGCGTAAAAAAAAATAATAATAGCTGAATTTTTTTTACGATTAGAATCCATTTCAAAAATACGAGATTTAAATTTGTTAGTACTGAAACTACATTTATTTTTTAAGTAAATAATAGTATTATCAGAAAATCTTATTATTGTAAGATTTTTTGAAAATAGGTTATCTTTATAGTAATAATAATCTATGATTGTGGTATTATAAATTATAAGGGAGAAAGAAGTAACTGATTTCATAATATTGTTGAAACTCGAGACATATAAATTAAAAACAAATAGATTATCAAAATAGTAGGCGAAGTAGAGTTTATGAACATCACGAAATGTTAAGTGTTCGTTGATGTAAATCTGGTAGATCTGGTGATGTAAATCTGGTAAAATCAGATCATTTCACGAGGTTTGCATATATTTTGATGTCAAAAACTCAAAATACCAACGATTTCATCAAACTCTTAAACTCCACAGAAACTAATGACATTGCCATGATACTCTCAGACCAATACCCGGTCTTAATTCTAGAGAATTCAAAAAAATTTTGGATGAAAAAAATATTCCAATAATTTTTACTGCAGTGTATAATATATATGTATTTATAATATATATTTACTATACAAGACTTAAGATTGGATTCTGGACCGAACAGACATGCGAAAGCTATCAGTTTGAGACAAAAACTCAAGACATAAGGCCTCTGAAGATGGACAGTGAAATCTGTCCGAAACGTCAGGAGTTAAAAAGTCCTTTTCAGGACTACGTTACGCGGGTAAACCGAGAAAATTGTTTTACATCTTACACCCGTGAAAACATTAACCATAACATATATATATACTTGCTTTTTCCCGCGGCTTCGCTCGCATGGTATTAGGAGATTCCCACTCCGCCTCTTCCATCTTCCCTCTCCCCACTCCACTCCCCCATCAACCCCCCTTCCCCTTCCACCCACTCCTCCCCCCACTCCTCCCACCTTCACCTTCCCTCACCCTACTCCAATCATTCATCAACCCCCTCCCCTCCCCCACCCATCACCTTCCTCCACCTCTCCCCCTTCCCCTTCTTTCCCTCCCCCCTCTCCCACCCCGCTCTGCCTCCTCCACCTTCCCTCTCTCCACTCCACTCCCCCCATCAACCCCCTCCCCCTCTCCCTCCACCCACCGCTCCCTCCACCCCCTACCCCTCCACATTCCCTCTCACCACACCACTCCCCCCTCTCATCTCGCGTATTCCACACATTCATTACCGATACATTCAGTTTTCAAACTGCTCGCGTGCCACCTATTATAATTTTTTACACAAATTTCATAATGCCAGAACTCAACGGTAGTTTTATTCAAAATAACGAACAAAAAAAAAAGAATAATCCAATTTCGTGCAGTCATTCGGGTTTATGCGCATACATACATTTCGGTGATTCATTTTTAGAGATGGTTATTAATATCATACTAAAGTACGACGCCAACAAAGCACTCTTTTCAGGGTGAATTGCCTAATAAAAAAATAAAAACGTTTTTGTTAAGGACAGAAAACGTATGATAAATAATTTCATAACGCTAGAGATTATTTATAACGCCAGATCTTACCAATATATATAGCCTATACTACTCGCAAATAATGTAGCTTTCTATTAGTGAAAGAATTTTTAAAATCCATTCAGTAGGTTTTGCGTGAAAGAGTAACAAACATACATCCATACAAACTTTCGCCTTTATAATATTAATATACAGGGTGTAACAGGACGTCCCCGATGGATTTTAACCAGCGATTCCTGATCATATTTGGAGTAAAAAATGTAAATGAAATTTTGGTCTCCGGTGACTTTTTTATGCCATTTTTTTTTTTTTTCAAATTCAAACAACAACAAAAAATCTTCCGATTGTTGTCATTGGTCACTCAGCCGAGTAACCGACCAACCCCTCATGCCGCCTCCAACTGTCCAACACCTACCATTTTTTAATGTTTTTGTAGAAAAAATAATTAAAAAAAACATCAAAAATTTCACCGGAGACCAAAATTTCATTTAAATTTTTTTCTCCAAATATGCTCTGGAATCGATTGTTAAAATCCCTCTGTATATTTTTTTTTTGTAAATATTCCCTGTTCAAAAAGTGAAGGCTACTGCCATCTAGCGGCATATTTTTATAGCTTGACTGTTTGGATCACAGATTACAGGCTAGGGCCATAGGGCCGCACTGTTTTAAGGGCTAGACGATAAAGCAGATTTCTGGAATCTGTATCTTATTTATAGATTAACAATGGTGGTTTGTTTTTTGTTTGTATGTGAAAATGTTTGGTTATAAATGGGACAATTTTTAGTTAAAAACTCTCTTAATACGTGGATCTCCTGTAAATAGCTAGCATTTTCTAGCAAGTGGTCGAAGTGGCCAAATTCAGTGTTTTTGTTCGGGTCGGGAACAAATTTATTGTAATATGTGCTTGTGAATAAACGAGAAGAATTTCTCCTTGAAGCCAGATGTTTTTCTTGAAGTCTTTCTGCTAAATTACCAAATTATAACAAAATAATATGTAGAATTTTTGGCCAGTGTGGTTTAGAATTTTGTTATTTAATTTTTAAGAGCAAATAACCTCTTATTTAATTTATCTTTTTTGTGGTTACTTAGTTCCTGCCAGCTATAAGGTGACCGATCACTCAACAAGCCAGCGTTTCGATTATTTTTTTTTGTTTTGTTAGTGTTTTGTTTGTAATAAATGTTGTATTTTCAACACTAAGTTGTTTTTGAATATGTGTATTTTATGGTTACAAGTAAATATTATAATTATTTTAATTTAAATAAGACTTCATTATGTAATAGTTTGAGCCAGTGTAGTTATTTCTTCGTTGTATATTGTCATAGAAAAAAAAATGAAAAATGAAAATATTTATTTATTTATTTATTTCAAAACATACGGCACAACATGTGCCATAGACATAATTATATTTATATATATTATAATACAATAACATAAGAAAGTGACATATAAATGTAAAGTTAAATATAAAAACAAAGGGTAAAAGAAAGGAGTTAAGGTAATGAGTAGTAAGTAGAATTATGATGTATAAAATGAAAGTATAAAGTAAAAGTGTAAACTATAAAATATAAAGTATAATGTAAAAGTAAAAAGTTAAGATAAAAAGTTGAAAGGCAGGAAATAATATAAACTATAAGTTACCTTTGTAAATAATATAAAGTACAAAAGTTGTAAATATAAAAAAAGTATGACAAGTAAACAGTAAGAAATGCTCTTAGGAGCCAAATATTGAAGATAACCAAAATTTAAAAAAAATATATATAATAAATAAAAGGAAGGTATTACGGAGTAGGTATACAAAGCGATATGAAAAATAGGTACCTATGATATGTTTCTAAGCCATAGGTATTAGAGCGCATACTGGTAGGACATAATATTATGGTTACATGATTATACTTATTATTTATTATGTAGTACTAGCAGATAAATTTTGTCTAATGCATCTTTTGTATGATGACAGACTTTCGGAATGATCGATATGAGCAAATTCATTACCTAAAGTGTGTAAACGATGTATTATTGAATTTTGTTCTGCATTACTGAGAGTGTTGTTGCAATAATAAGGTGTTTTGAGTCGAGTTGTTCTACTAGGTACATGATAATTTATTAACGATACCAATTCAGGGGAGTCAAACCAGTTATTGTTTATTTTAAATAAAAAAATAAGATCATTGAGTATTCTTCTATCTTTTAACGATAAGAGTCGCGATTTTTGTAATAGAGAATCATACTTTATGTCATCCGCGGGAATTCCTAATTTGAAATTAATGATCGGAGAAATTTGCGTTGGATTTTTTCAATGGAGTTTGCATGGCTTTTGTAGAGAGGGTTCCATATGGGGGAATTATATTCCAAATGACTCCTAACCAGAGTTGTATATAGTAATTTAAATGTATGAATGTTTTTGAAATCTTTACATAGTCTTAGAATGAAACCCAGCATTTTCATAGCTTTATTAGTAATGATATCAATGTGGTTGATAAATAGTAGTTTGGTGTCGAAGGTTATTCCGAGGTCCCTTATTACAGGTACTGACATTAAACTGTGATTGTTAAGTGAATAACTGTACTTAATGGGGTTTTTTATTCTAAAGAAACTCATGATTTGACATTTTTTAATGTTAAGTGTAAGTTTTTTAATGGTACACCGTTCTGCGAATTTTACAAAATTGGATTGAAGGGACAAGCAGTCGTATATATTTTTAATGATTTTATAAATTTTCATGTCATCAGCAAATAATAATATGTTAACATCAGAGAATATGGAAGTGACATCGTTTATAAATAGTATAAGCAATATTGGACCAAGGTGCGAACCCTGAGGCACACCACTAGTTGCTTCAAATTCGTAAGACAAGTTTTCTTTAATAGAGACAGTTAGTACACGTTTTGATAAATAATTCCTAATCCAGCATAATAATTTACCACTTATTCCTAGTTTAGACAATTTATTTATAAGAATTTTAATGCAAACCTTATCAAAGGCTTTACTAAAATCCGTATAAATTGAGTCAACTTGTTCTCTATTAGCAAGAGCACCTGAGATAAAATTTTCGTACAGTGTAAGGTTAGTTAAAGTAGATCGTCCAGAGATAAAACCATGTTGAAATGATGACATATTAAATTTTATGCAAGAACATATTTTTCGAAGAATTAACTTTTCAAAAATTTTTGGTATCGACGATTGTATGCATATTGGTCTGTAATTTTCAACTAAAGACTTGTCTCCGCTTTTAAATATTGGAGTGAGAAAGCTATTTTTCCATATTTGCGGGAACTTGCCTGATAAAAGTGATTGATTAAATAGTAGGTACAGTGGGTAAGATACACTAGCCCCGCAGTTTTTAAGAAATACGGGGGGAATTTTATCTGGCCCTGAGCAAGATTTAGGTTCCAGTAGTTTGATACATACTGCAATTTCTTTAATCTCAATATGTACCTGAGATAGTTGTAAATTTATATCTGACTCGAAGTTTGGAATGTCATCATCAGGGATATCGGTTTCATATACATCCTTAAAAAAGTCTGCAAACAAATTGACAATTTCATTGATTTTACAGGAAGTTTTCAGTTTGTAGTGCATAGTTTCAGGTATGCCAAGGTTATTATTATTTTGGGATTTACAATAGTTAAAAAAATGTTTTACATTGTTAACAATCGAAAATTTAACATTATTAATATAATTATTATAACAAATGTTTGATAATTTATTACAATCTTTTCGAAACTTGCTGAAAATTGTAAAATCAGAAAGACTTTTTGTTTCTTTGTATATTTTATGGGCTTTTTTCTTCTCAATTACTATGTTAATGAGGTCCTTGCTAAACCAGCTAGGGAAATTTGAAGATAATTTATAACTAATCGGAACAAATTTTTCTATGGCTTTATATAGGTGATCATAAAAGACTTTAATATTTTCATCAAGGTTTCCTCCTTCTAATATAGACCAGTCAGTGTTATGTAGATAATCGCGTATTGCAACATAATTGGCTTTATTAAAGTTGAGAAATTGAGTCTGGTTTTTAATTTGGCATTTTATAGGGTTACATAGTATAGTAATGTCTAGAGGTGGGTGATGAGAATCAGGGGTAAGAACTGAGTCGAGTGACTTACCAACCGCAGTTGCCATGTCGGTACAATACAATATAATATAATAATAATAATAACATTCATTTATATAGCGCAGTTTTGTGACATTTCACTTCAAGTGCGCTTAATTATAATAAATTTAAAAATAATCCTACAGTGCTCCTTATAATATTGAGAAAATAATAAAAGAATATACAGTATTTACAAAATAATGACAGAAGAACAAAATTAACTAAAGAATATACAGTATTTACAAAACAATGACAGAAAAAAAAATTAAAAAAGATAGTGCTGTTATAGCACACACGGGACAATATAATAATAGACAATAGCGGTGCTATTGTAACACAGGACAAAACAAGAACTTTAAAACTAAAATATAATATACTAACAGAAAGGCAGTTTGCGTTTAGAAATGAGAGATATTCTGACATAAATTCGGATACCAAACATAAAATAAAAATACAACTATGAGGAAACCGAAACCAAACAATTACGGGAAGCTTGAGAACATGGCTGATTATTATTACGTATATTGAAAAGATGTTAGGATTCATGAATGGTATGATTTTTAAAATAATTTTGTTTTTAAAGTCCGTTTAAATTCAGCCAAATTCAGGATATTAGTAAGAGGTGAGGGAAGTTTATTCTAAATGAGAGGGCCCGTTACATGAAAAGAGCGATCATAGTAAACAGCTCGATTTGACCTAGAAAGTTCGATTAGACGATTAGTTACATCTAGATCTGCTGACCTTAGAGTGATCGGCCTCAGATCTGCCAGGTTGGCCTTCAAACGGGCTGTTCTCCTAGCGAAACGAGCTGCCTGGCATAATTGGCTTAAAAACGTGGGTAACGCCAACCCGTGGGAAATCCACAGCGCGATTGCAAAATCCGGGAAAGGTTCTGACCGGTATTTGTCAACAGTAATTGGGATTACAGATGGGAGGAACGCTGAGACAGTGGATGTGGCCTCCACACTCGAAACACTATTGGGTGAGTTAGTTCCTGTAGAATCAGTAATTGGGGAAAGTGACCACCATAAACAGATAAGAAATCTGTCACGGCTGCCACCTAGAGTCCTCGCCCAAGAGGATAACTTCATTAGAGTCACTAAGGCAGAAATTGATGTGATAATTAGGGGTTTGGGTCCTAAGAAGGCACCACGGCATGACAGCCTCAATGGCGTAATAGCGAAGCAAGTCTGGGTCCACGCCAAGGAGCAGCTCTTCCAGATGATGGACACGTGCTTGAGGAAGGGAGTTTTCCCCTCTGAGTGGAAGCGCGGCGTGCTCCGGATTATACATAAGGGGAACGATAAACCACTCACCGACATCAAGGCCTACCGGCCGATAACGCTGCTTCCCGTTTTAGGCAAGATCCTGGAGAAATTACTGAGGGAGCGGCTCCGTCAAACCTTGTCCCCGGCCAGTGACCCCCAGTTCGGTTTCGTCCCCGGTAAATCCACGGTGCACGTATGCGCTTGAATGGGTGAAGGCTTGCCCAAAGAGGTATGTAGTTACAATATTCCTTGATACCACTGGTGCCTTCGATCACGCGTGGTGGGCAATGATACGTACAAAGGTGAAAAACAGGCGGTGTTCCAACTTATTGTTCCAAGCCATCAGTGACTACCTTTCTGATCGTACGATTACGATGAGTTTCGGTGAGTTTTGTATCCAGAGGGAAGCCGACATGGGATGCCTGCAGGGCTCCATCCTTGGACCCGACCTGTGGAACATCTCCTTTGACGACTCCTCCAGGTTACCCTTGCCTGAAGGATGTATCGCTGTCGACTACGCTGATGATAAGTTGTATCTGGTCGCTGGGGACAGCAGAAAGGAAGTGGAAAGTAAAGGCAGTGAAGGTTTGCAGATGTTCCTGGACTGGGGTGAAAGAAACAAGATGACCTTCATTCCCCACAACACCAAGGGACTCCTGATGAAGGGCTCTCTCAGTAGAGCAAGAAATCCTACCATCAAAATGGGAGATTCTAACATCCGCTTTTTTGAAACAGTGAAATATTTAGGAGTTACTCTGGATCGATCGTCCTCTTTTCTGGCTCACGTCAAAGAAGTGGGGATTGCGTAATCCGACTCTGCGAACGCTATATAGGTGCGTGTACGTGGCGCAAGTCTCGTATGCCGCCTCTGTGTGGGAGCACCGCCTGGACAATTCGCCGATTCTCTTAGCTCTCAGGCGAGGCCAACGAACCCCCTTGCTGGCACTCTCTGGTGCATATAGAACCGTTGCTTCGGACGCTTTACCCGTTTTGGCTGGCATTTTGCCAATCGATCTGGAAATCAGGAAAGTGCTCACTAAGCAGAAATTAAACAGAGGAACCCCGGCCACTCACCTAGGCGTTGTTCTGACACCGGGCGGGCCGGGGACTCTCCCTGGGCTGCTTCGTCAAATGAGGGATCTGTCGCTCCAAGAGTGGCAGGTCCGTTGGGATAGAACGAATATGGGAAGATGGACTTTCTCCTTCTTCCCATCAGTTAAAGTCAGAATGTAAGGGGTCTTTCTCAAGTTGGACCACCACATCACCCAGCTTCTATCCGGCCACGGGGAATTCAGGGGGAGACTTCACGCCCTCTCCCTGTCCCCTCACCCCAACTGCGCCTGCGGGTGCACGAACCAGTCGGCGGAGCACATTCTGTGGCAGTGTGAGATAATGACGGACGCGAGAGAGGAAATGCTCGATGGTTTGGACGTACCAATCAGACCAGTGTGGAACACTGATCTGGTTTCGAACAAGACGAACTTCGAGTGCCTGAGGAACTTTACAAGGATATGGGTTGATAGATGGCATGAGCTTAGAGTCGCTGATTAGTAGATTTTGACACCAGGTGTACTTGTTCCTGACTTACCACGGATTTTCCTTGCTTCCATTCTTTTACAAACTCTGCTCAGGATGTACAGTTTTATATATTTTTTCATTTTTATGTTTATTGTTTGCATTTTACATTTTATGTTTTTTATGCTTTTAGACTTTTATGTTTATTTTTTCTTGTTTACACAGGCCCTGCGTTATTCAACGCTCATGTTTGTTTATTTTATGTTTTCTTTACTTTATTTATTTATTTATTTATTTAATACATGAATTATCAACAGTACATATAGTTTTTTGTGATATTTCACCCTCCATGCTAGGGATGACCCTGTGTTATGGCGGGTGAAGTTTACAGTTAGTGGATATACATTCGTTAGTATAGATTGAAATTTTTAGTAAATTAAGGAATTATTGATATATATATATATAGTTCACAGTAATCAGTCTTATACATATAATGCTGCTTAGATAGTAAATAAAGATATTTTATGTTTTGCCTGCTCTATAGTAAGAAAATGATATACTTATAGTTAGATTGGGTTACAAGAAGAAGATGGAGAAGTTAGAGAATTATTATAAAATGAGAAATTTGAGGAGTTGTTAGATATAGATCATACTAAATAATCTTGTACATACATGCCGCTAATTTAGAAAAAAGAAATTAATTTATTAACTTTACATGCTTATGATTTATTTTTCGTTATTTGGTGCAATTAAACGCCCAGCGATGACTCCCACACGCTCTTGTTTATTTTTTTTATGTTTTGCAGTTTTCTACGCTTATATACATTTCTTTTCAGTTATGCTGTACTACGAGAACTGAACTCAGTTGTTCGTTTTTGTACCGTCCTTCTCCCCATATAAGGGGTTGGACCCTGGACCGTGTCCCCGCCTACGTACCATGGCCGGTCTTCTAGAACTGGTGGAGCTGCACCTGTTTGCCGCTCCACACCCCATGACATTAAGAGGCTGGGGAGAAGGCTGAACGACATCCGAAAGCTGTCCGTCCCGCCTCCGGCGACCCGACGCTTCTCTCTCTAGGGTCTTCTTCATGTTTTCCACTCACTGTCGTCTAGGCACCACCGGCTAGCTGGCTTAAGGACGACGCTGCCGGTTGTGGTAGGCCGGACAATCAGCCTCCTTCACTGTTTCGGGGACTGCCGGCAGCCAGGTTGCGGTGACACCGGTTCTTATCTGTACATATGTTATTTTACTCTTGTTTCCTTTTTCTTTTACGTACAGTACTCGATGCCGCCCGCCGGATTATGTATGGTCATGTCTCCTGCTGTCATGAGCTGATTACTCATGACGGCTGCTGTCATTTTGGATTACTTTTTTTTTTTTTGATGTTACTAACAACTTGTTTGACTGTCCATGAGTCTCACTGCTTTTGCATTGACACCTCCATGGGCTTTAGAATTGTAGAGATTGACCATTACATACGCCCGCATACCGCCACCTAACACAGTATGAGGGGACATTGAAGGTCTAGATTCGTTACATTAAATGTAGAGCCGTTTATTCAAAAAAATTAGATTCTTGCGAGAACTCCGAAGGGGCGACCATAAGTTGCCTATACCGGGGTGGGACAGTGGTGGGTACTTCAATGACCTTAGAGTGAGCTGTCTCCCGCTTAAGTTTTGTCGGACACATAGTTCCGATATATAGGCTGGCGCTATTCCTTGCAATGCTTTGAAGGTCATTAAGCAGATCTTGAACTCTATTCTTTCAGGACATCGAAGCCAATGAAGACGATCCCTTAGAAGCGGGGTTATATGACAGTACTTAGATTCACCAAAAATCATTCTCGCCGCAGCATTGAAAATATTATATATAAATTTGTAATAAAGTACCTCTCAATCAGACCGCACGCCAAAATATTGCTCCACAGTAATCACCTAAACGTAAACGTAATAGTACACAATAACCAAGTAATTAATCGGTACACGTGTTCCTTAAAATCAGGAAAGTAAATTTTCTACTTTTGTGAACTGAAAACAATCGGATTTTTTATTATTTCAGTGATTAATATACTGTGTTGTGTCAAACAGTGAGTTGTTACCAAACAAAAATCATCACACACCAAGCAATAAATATACAATCAATAAGAGCCGTGAGTCAATAATTAATATTACTAATATTCGACGGGCAGCCGTATACGGTCTGTGGTGTAGCGGTAAGAACGTCCGGCTAGCAAACCTGTACCTACTTGCATCGATATCCGAAGGACGCCGGGACGGTCCCCACGGCCGCCAAAGATCTTTATTTTTTTCATCATAATCAATGTAAGTGATCGGGATATATACCTTAATTCAGACGCAGAGACAAAAATAAATCGATCTAAAATGAACTGTGAAGCCTGCTTGAACATTATCAGCAAAAATGATCATGCACATCTGCAGAATTACCTTTCACAATAACTGCCTAAATATCTCTGATTCCAACTTTAAAAAAATGGCAACTAAAAATAAACAATTATGGAAATGTCACCTGCACCGTCAGCCGCAACATTCGGTTCAGATGCCGATGTATTAATATGATCGTCTCACAAAACATTTTGACAACAAAATAAGTGAAATGAAAAAAATGTTTGAGGAAGAAATAAGCGACCTTAAGAAAAGCAGTGATTTTATTTGCAATCAGTATGATGACCTGCTCACACGATTCAAAGAAATGCAGGAGGCCCTCAAAGAAACTAAATTCTTGAGAGAGGAGAATGACAAAAAACATAAGAATCTCTTCCCTGGAAAGCCGTCTTGCCGACCTAGAGCAAGATAAACTCTCCGACAGTGTGGAAATGGCGGGTGTGGAATTGCGGCCGGGAGAACAAGCCACGGAAGCAGTACTTCGTGTAGCCAGCTCACTGGGACTGCCCCTGCTTCAACAAGATATACGCATGGTGACCAGGACTCAAGACCGAAGAAGGAAGACCCCGGATAAGCTCCACATCACCTTCTACAGTCAAAAAACAAGGGAATCTATGCTCTCTTTAAAAAATGCGGCCAAAGTCTTGGACTCTAATTCTCCCATTCTTATCGGTGAAGTGCTATCACCGTATTATAAGGAACTTCTGTGGAAAACAAAACAAACGGCTAAAGAAATCCTCTACCAATTCGTGTGGTTTAAATCTAATAAATTCCTTGTCCGCAAAGCTACTGGGGAAAAAATTATCCAAATCAAATACGAAAACGATCTGAAAAAAAATGGGGAGACAGACGTAGATGACTAATCCCCCTAAAGTAAATTTCATGTATTGCAAATAATTTAATATGGCCGAATTACTAAACCCAATGAACTTATCTAGCACTCACTTACATTATTCAACCAATGACACAAAACTATGCGATTCTATCTTTAGCATCCCAGGCACCCTAACTCTATTTAACCAAAATATAAGATCCCTCAATAAAAACTATGACGAAATAGACATATTCTTGTCCACGTTTAAAATAGAATTCAAAATTATTATCCTAACGGAATACTGGCTCTCAACCACGTTTACTGTAAAACACAAAAAAACTATTACACATATTTCACAACAAAAAATCAAAATCAAAATGATGGTGTTGTTGTTTACATAAAAGATAGCCTTAACACCTCTGTCTCAGAAATCGCCTTAGAAAACACTAACTGTTTACAAATAATCGCCGACCCAGATAGTGCATACTCGCTATTTACAGATCACCATCCAGACACAACATTACCCCCTTTATAATTGCTCTCGATACTCACTTTAAAAAAATTACCCACTTGAAAAACATCATTGTAGCTGGAGATCTAAACATCAATATACTACCACAAGTCCACCCACAAAATATCGATTACCAATTGATGCTCCTGGAACATGGCATAATTTGCGCCATCAACACTCCAACCAGAGTTACAAGAGACTCGGAATCATGTGTAGATCACGTAATGGTCAAATCCAAAAACAAATTATGTAGCGTAGTATTAGAATTCACAATCACAGATCTACACAACAATGATAGGCCTGACCCCACAGACTCAAACCATTCAAAATAATATAACAAAATTTGAAACTGACTACGTTAACCTAAAAAATTGCCTAGAAAAACAGCCTGGAATTAATTTCTAGAATATCTACAAACGCTCATTACTCAAAACACCACAACAACATTCAACTTTATCACTCACCGAAAAAAAAGACTTAAAAAATGGATCACCCAAAGTATACTAAATAGCATAAAAAAAACGGGACAAACTGCACAAACAAGTTAAACGCAACCCAGATGATACTTTTCCTTACTCTTTATAAAAGGTACAGAAATATTTGTTCTCAAATTATAAGTAAAGCCAAAGAACTATATTACAAAAACAAACTTCTGAAAAAAGAAAAGCGTTCGGTCAATTCTGAGAGAAAGTACACATACACTAAAAAACAATGATGATAAAATCAAAAGTTACTAATCAACGACGAAAAAGTCGACTTCCACAAAAACCCTACATTTATTCTTAATTACATAAACAGACATTACGCAAATATCGGCGCTAGCCTAGCCGAAAATATAAAAAAAAAATACATCTGGAAACGATAATCTAGAACCTCGAAACAATATGACTCAGTGCTCTAATATAAACAATGATAGACATTTCAAACTACATGAAGTAACTCTGGAAGACACCAAACAAATAATACAATCCCTAAAGGAAAACACAACTTCAGGACCTGACGGAATAGACTCTAAAACAATAATAACACTAAGCCAACAACTTCTTATACCACTAACATACGTAATAAATCTTAGTCTGAAAGAAGGAATTTTCTCGAGCATTCTAAAAAAAGGTGTGGTTATTCCAATTTATAAATCAGGACCAAAAAATAATGTAAATAACTACAGACCCATTACATTATTAAACACAATGTCTAAAATTCTTGAAAAAGCGATAAAAGCCCAACTGCAACATTATCTAGAAAACAGGCAAATACTCTCAAAAAATCAACATGGCTTTAGAAAAAATAGGAATACAGAAAACGCAATTGCCACTATAACCGAGTTTATTACACATAACCTAGATGCTAAAAAAAAGTTATATCAATTTATTTAAACTTGTGTGTAAAGCTTTTGACACAATTTCTCATGAAAAACTCTTCAAAAAACTAAAAAACGTCGGTGTTAGTGGCACAGCTTCATGTCGGGTAGAATGCAACATGTTAAAATTAACAACATATCAAGCGAGCCTCTATATCTAGATACGGAGTACCACAGGGAAGCGTTCTTGGTCCCCTAATGTTCCTTATTTACATAAACGATCTGTGTGATATTAATATCGATGGTCAAATCGTAACATTTGCTGACGATACTGTAGTTCTCTGCCAGGCAGAAACATGGAATGAGGTATATTCAAAGGCCGAAAAAAGTTTATCGGTGGTCAAAAATTGGCTAAATAATAACATTCTTACCCAAAACACAACAAAAACCAATTATATTGCACACAGTATCACACAAAGAGGCCAACCTCTACCGAACACAGACCTTATCTTACACAACTGCGGTCAAACTTCTTGCAAATGTCAATGCGAGCGTATTGAAAGGTTTAAACACACAAAATACCTAGGAGTTATAATAGATGCCAACTTACGCTGGACTGATCACACAACTTATATCACGAACAAACTGAAAAGAGTCATGCATCTCATAAAGTCAATAAAAAACATATTTCCAAGAACAATCCTCAGAACCATATTCTTTGCACTTTGCCAATCCATTATCACATATGGCATACTGGCTTGGAGAAGTGCAACGAATGTAGCAATAGATCCATTAGAAAAAATTCAAAAGGCAACAATTAAATTAATCCTTCAAGTTCCTCGCTACACAAGCTCGAATGTAATTTACGAAACACTAGACATCATGACAATAAGACAACTCTACGCCAAATCTGTACTAGTATTCTTCTTCCAGCATAAACTTCACATTCCAATGCAACCTCAATTAGCAATTAAAACCAGAGCCTCTACAAAAAAAATACTAAACATACCGATAACTCATTCTTCACACGGGCAAAAAAACTTTAAGTACTACGCAACCAAACTATATAACTACATGCCCACCTCACTGAAGCAACTACTAACTACAAATACATGTACAATTTTTCACAAAAAACACATCAAAGAATGGATCAAACAACAAGGTATTCAATTTATTCAAAACATTATAACACCTAACCAAACATAACCAAACACAAATATTAAAAATAAATTATTGTACAAACTTTGTTTTGAGACAAAAAATAATACCACAATATTATCCATACCAGTGGCGAGTGGTCCATAGAAAAAAAAAAACCTATTTATCACAACTATTATTTATCATAACATAAACTAGATGCTATGAATAACTATATATAACTTTATATTTATATAATAAAATTATTATGTAATATCTAAAATATAAAATTCTAGAAATAAATATTTTAAAACTCTAGTTGCAGACCACGGGCTGAAAGAATCGGAGGAAAACCATTCTTAAGGTTCTGGGTATAGTTTTAATTAAAGCGAATTCCCGTGTACAGATTCACTTTAAATTCGGGTTTCACACCATGAAACCATGTTGCAAAATTCGGTGGAAAACCATTTGCATATTCTGTGTGTAACTATTATTATATAAAATTACATATCGGTACAGAAATTATTTAAAATTGCAATCTCATGAAAGAAGAAGCTATTTATTGTGCTTGATGAGCGAGTTACACTAATTATAACTGAAATAGAATAACATTATGCAATAGGTAAGTATATAACAGGATCAATTGAGACTTCTGGATCATCTATATGTGTAGGTGTACATACATAGGATACGGTTACATACTAAAATATTGTGCACTTAAGAGCGCGCAGGAGCGCCGAGAAATTTTAACGATAGGTATTTGTAAAAATTATTTCTATTTCGTTCATCTCAGCGGGGACAGCAAAAGCGCTATCGGTGTATTGGTGAACCCCAATGCGTGTGTGTGCGTGGCTGCAGCTGTTGGAAGTACGAATCGCCGCGCCGCGCCTGCCAGCGACTTCGCGTTCTTATTATTTCATTTACTGTTATTCATTTATTCCAAAAATTAAGTAGGTGCCTAGGTACATATTCGTAATAAAATAGCGAGGTCTACATTATTTAATATTGTATTGTACTTAACTTTATTATTATTATTACTTACTACAAATACATGTGACTGCCTGCTCCGAGCTCATCTTCTGCACACGCACAAGTCAATGAGACTTGTGGGTGCGTGTATACAGGTTGCTGCCTGCTGCAACAGATAAGTCAATACGCGTCGCGACTTGAGCGTGCGTATTCCTATATAATAGATATCTTCTGCGCTCATAGTTCATTCATCTTGTTACTATTAGTAAAGTAAGATGCACGCTGTTTTGGTTTAGTAATATCGGGAGATTCATACCATCTTTTTTTATAAAACGGCAGCATAGGCGCAGTAGGTACATCACGTACTTTGTGATTGTATAGTGTTTTTATTTTTCGCTGGCTGCATCACTCTACTGTTTTTGACTAGCCTTTTTACTGGAAACTATTCTACGTCAAATACAGACCTTCGAATTTTGACCCTGAAACCCCCTTGAATATTGAAATCTGTTTGGTCATTTCTCACGATTTACACATATAGGACATATGGTGAGTAGATACCTACTAAACTATTCATAAATTATTCATAAACTATTATTATAAACATAAACTATTCATTCATAAAAACTCAATATTACAACACAATTTCCTTTTTTAATTAAACATATAAATATCGCTAAAAATGTTGTTGTTTTTTGGCTCTCCCTGAATAACGTAAATTCATCAGTTTTGACTGTATGCCTAAAGTGCATTAGTGCAAGTCGGTACATTTGTTAACATATCTAGTAACTTATAATAAATATTATTCTACGTCTTAGGCTGCGTATACACACGCCAGCCGAACAACGGATTATGGGAAAGGAACGAAGCAAAAGCAAACTGCCCGAAACGCTGCGCCGCTTGCGGTTGCTTCGTACCTTTACCATAATTCGTGGTTCGGCTCGCGTCTCTGTCCGCAAAGAGTGGCGTGCACTGATTTTTCAGTGGGCTAGAATCCTAAGATTGAAAATACGACATTAATGATGTTGTCGAAGCTGAAAATTATTTTTTTTCCGAAATTTCATTTTTCAAATTCTGTGCACGCCACTATTCGCAAATATATACTTAGCATAAGATATGTGTATTTAAAAATTGAGTTACATAAAATCGACTACTATATTACCTACCTTCAACTCAAAAATTTTTTTCTTACAGATAAATAATGGGTAAAAGAAATGGAAACTAAGCGCGTTTGTTTTTATCTGCTAGACGAAAAAAACCGATTATTAGTATCAAACGACAGATTCATGTTGCACCACGTTCGACATCTAGGTAAGTCGAAATATCGCTTTCCTGTCACTCTTACTACTGAACCTTCCTAAGGTTACCTTTACGTACGTAAAGTTTTTTTTCCCGTAAGTTGCTCACATAAGAGAGTTATGGCAAAATTACCAATGGGTATCGTTTACATTGATAATTTTGCCATAACTCTCTTACGTGAGCGACTTACGAGAAAAACCTAAAGATTTATGCTATGAGAGCCGTGTATTATGTAGCATGTATAACGGGAAAATGGGATGGACAAATTTAAATAAATAAATCATTTGCATTTACAGGGATATGGATGTCATCGATACTACTTTTGGAAACTTAACTACATCTTCACTAATACATGAAACTTCCATGGATGAATCATTTGCTCCAAATATAGACGAAAACGCAAGTTCATCATCATCAACAACGCTTGATGATTTGGTGATAGAACCAGACCATATTGATGAAACCGATAATTTCGAAGGTCGCAGAATTGTGGATATAAAATATTTGTTTTCGGAGATATCAAATATAAAGCACGAACACACCAACTGCACATTTTCCGATTTAAAATTTATGAAGGAACGACGAAATGGTCTTCTAAGCCAGTATGTTTTCGAGTGCAAAATGTGCAAGAAAATAGAATACATTCACTCCGAAGACCCGAAACGGAAAATGTCTATAAATACTGCTGTCGTCGAAGGAGTGATGTGTACAGGAAATGGGTATTCACAATGGAATGAAATTTGTGGGGTTTTAAATATGCCAAATATGGATTGTAAGACTTACACGAACATAGAACAATGTTTAGCGCCAACAATTGAAGAATGTGCCTTAGAAGAAATGATCGCAGCTGGTGAAGAAGAAAAAAGGCTAGCCATTTTAAACGGTGACGTAGACGAGGGTGGCTATCCTTTGGTAACGGTGGTTGCAGATGGCTCCTGGGCAAAGAGGTCGTACAAAAGTGGATTTAGCTCCTCATCTGGCACAGGGTGCATAGTTGGACTACGAACTAAAAAGGTTTTATTTCTGGGAGTGCGAAACTCATACTGCTGCATATGTGCTAGAGCTACTAAACTACACATAGTTGCTTCTGAGCACAGGTGCTTCATAAACTGGCGTGACAGTGCTAATGCCATGGAAGCCCACATTATAGCAGAAGGGTTCTCGAGAAGCATGGAAATGCATGGATTGAAATTTAACAAACTAGTTGGTGATGGCGACTCCAGCATCATGAAAAAAATAATGCAACAAATGCCATATGGTCCTAACCTTATAGTACAAAAAATAGAGTGCAAAAATCACTTACTCCGCAATTTTTGCAACAAAATGAAAGCACTTGGAAAAAAAACCAACAACGCTAAAGGCTTTGTACCAGTTCATATAAGGAAAAAGGTTGAAGCAAACGTTTTACGCATGAGAAGAGCTGTAGTTGGAGCAATAAATTACAGGAAAGAGCAAGAAAACACAGTACAAAGTGATAAAATAAAAAATTTGAAAATGGACATAAAAAATACCGCAAATCATGTGTTTGGTGATCATAAAAATTGTGCATCGTACTATTGCAAGCCGGAGAAGTATACTGATGATCCAAATTTAGTAAGCGATCTTCGAGATTGTGGAATATGGACTGATATCCAACAATTCTTATTGTCTCTAATAGCAAATGCAGAAAGTCTTATTATTGACGTGACAAATAACACTGTGGAGCAATTCAACAACGTTATCGCCAAATTTATAGGTGGAAAAAGGGTAAATTTTACTACAAGAGGATCTTACCAAGCAAGATGTTTTGGAGCAGTAACTTCGTGGAATAGTGAATTGGCAACCCATTCAAGAATACAAAAGAAAATCCAAGGCCACAGTCCCGGCAAATACACGAAGCACTTTATAGAGAGAAAACGACGTTCGAAGGAGAATAAACAAATGTGTCGAAAAAAAAAACTAAAGTATAATGAAAATACGACAGAAAAAAGAAAAAAAGTTACAGGGCCCGATGAAAATTATGGTCAATTGGAATTAGAACCAGATATGCCACCTGAAATATTTGAAACGAAAAAAGAGGAATTTCTCAAAGAATTATCTTCAACCAATAAGGAAGAGCTCGAACGGAATACGGTAGGCCAAAGCAATAACAATCTGTGGGCAATTGAAAGACGTAAGCGGATAACGGCGTCTAACTTTGGAAAAATATATAAGCTTCGGCAAAAAACTTCAGTTACGGGAGTACTAAACTCTTTACTGTACTCACAATTCAAAGGAACTATGGCCACAAATTATGGAAAAGAAAATGAAAGCCTAGCAATAGAGCAATTTTCAAAAAAAACAAGTTTTCAGGTATCCGTTTGTGGGCTATTTATCGATAAAACCAAAAACTTTTTAGCGGCAAGTCCGGATGGCCTTATCGGTGAGGATTCTATAATTGAAATTAAATGCCCTTATAGTATAGCAAATATGTCACCAGAAGAGGGAATTGCACAAAAGATAATTGATTACTGTAAATTGGAAGACCATTCTTTAACATTAAAACGGAATCATAATTACTTCTACCAAGTACAAGGCCAGTTACATATTACTCGTCGTAATTATTGTTATTTTGTTGTGTGGAGTCCAAAAGGTTTGCTGTATGAAAAAATTGAGAGGGACGATGAAATCTGGCAAAAAATCGTTCCACTGTTAGAAAATTTCTACCACCAATGCCTTTTACCAGAAATAATTGACGGTCGCATACCAAGAAATTTACCGGCGAGGGAAAGGTCTGGACCATAAATTGTTTTAATTTCATTGTGTAGATGTTAAACAGTAATTTTTTTTACAATAAAGCGTTTAAAAACAAAAAATATTAGATCATTGAAGAAGATTGAAAATGTCAAGTGATGTAGGAGGTATTCCCAAAAGTGCATTTTTCTGTAATAATATAACGTATTAAAAAAGTTAAATAAAAACTAAACTAGTTATGTGTATGTACCTAATATGTAGCACAATAAACAATATGGTGCCTCTTATACATAGATTTCAATATTCATTTGTATAATATGATATTATAATAACATAATCGATTCAACAACATGTGGTAGATGCATGTACCACTGAACATACGCTGTACCAGCATTCCATCAAACGATCAGTGGTGTATGTACTTACCATCACACATTTTCTTGTAAAATATAATTTTTTTGAAAAAAAAATCTAGAACAATATATTTAGTCAAATATAAAAGTTTTTTTTGGTTCGGTAGTTGTATCTTAAAAAAAGTGTCCTATAAAGGGATAATATTATGTTGAGTACAACCTTCAAAAGTTATCAAAAAATATTTTAATTAATTTTTGTGTTCCATATCCAACTCGGCAATACGGAACGGAATCATCTCGGGGTCTGTCTGTAACAGGTGTTTTTTTTTTCAATTTTTTTCCATTAATTTATTTGACGTAAACAAATTAAATTTGTCACAATAACTTTAGTAAATAAGCTCGGTAAGTATTGGCACACTCAAAATAAGTCACCAAACAGAAAAATAATTTAAAAAAAACATCGATAACTCGGGACATGACAACACTAGTGGACTAGTGTATCGATATAATTATTGAGAATGTCACATCACTTCGTTGACTGTATACGTATTCAACAAAACCCTCTCCGCCCCCCCTCACCCCCGAATACTGAGAGAAAGGGACACATGCACCTCAGCCTGATAATACCCAAATAAAATTGTCAAAATCGAGGTTTTGTAGTCCTCATTTTTCTACTCCAAAACTGAACCAATTTCCAAGATTTTTTTTACCAAATGTATTGGAAGAAAACATTCTATGTCTGTACCTTTTGCTTTTTTTAAAAATACATCGTCTAATTTGTATACTGAACGTTTGTTGATGGCGTTAAAAAAAAGGCAATTTTAACAATTTTTGAAGGGTTATAACTCCTATAAAAAGTAACTTATCAAAAAAATCAAAACGTACCGACACGCTTGCGGTCAATATTCATATTATGTAAAAAAAATATTTTCTCTAGTGTCAAAATTCAGAGAGGGAAATGAGGAATACGTTTGTATGGAAAAAACACCACCCGGTTTCCTCTTAAGAGAAAGAGCGCGCAGGAGCGCCGAGAAATTTTAACGATAGGTATTTGTAAAAATTATTTCTATTTCGTTCATCTCAGCGGGGACAGCAAAAGCGCTATCGGTGTATTGGTGAACCCCAATGCGTGTGTGTGCGTGGCTGCAGCTGTTGGAAGTACGAATCGCCGCGCCGCGCCTGCCAGCGACTTCGCGTTCTTATTATTTCATTTACTGTTATTCATTTATTCCAAAAATTAAGTAGGTGCCTAGGTACATATTCGTAATAAAATAGCGAGGTCTACATTATTTAATATTGTATTGTACTTAACTTTATTATTATTATTACTTACTACAAATACATGTGACTGCCTGCTCCGAGCTCATCTTCTGCACACGCACAAGTCAATGAGACTTGTGGGTGCGTGTATACAGGTTGCTGCCTGCTGCAACAGATAAGTCAATACGCGTCGCGACTTGAGCGTGCGTATTCCTATATAATAGATATCTTCTGCGCTCATAGTTCATTCATCTTGTTACTATTAGTAAAGTAAGATGCACGCTGTTTTGGTTTAGTAATATCGGGAGATTCATACCATCTTTTTTTATAAAACGGCAGCATAGGCGCAGTAGGTACATCACGTACTTTGTGATTGTATAGTGTTTTTATTTTTCGCTGGCTGCATCACTCTACTGTTTTTGACTAGCCTTTTTACTGGAAACTATTCTACGTCAAATACAGACCTTCGAATTTTGACCCTGAAACCCCCTTGAATATTGAAATCTGTTTGGTCATTTCTCACGATTTACACATATAGGACATATGGTGAGTAGATACCTACTAAACTATTCATAAATTATTCATAAACTATTATTATAAACATAAACTATTCATTCATAAAAACTCAATATTACAACACAATTTCCTTTTTTAATTAAACATATAAATATCGCTAAAAATGTTGTTGTTTTTTGGCTCTCCCTGAATAACGTAAATTCATCAGTTTTGACTGTATGCCTAAAGTGCATTAGTGCAAGTCGGTACATTTGTTAACATATCTAGTAACTTATAATAAATATTATTCTACGTCTTAGGCTGCGTATACACACGCCAGCCGAACAACGGATTATGGGAAAGGAACGAAGCAAAAGCAAACTGCCCGAAACGCTGCGCCGCTTGCGGTTGCTTCGTACCTTTACCATAATTCGTGGTTCGGCTCGCGTCTCTGTCCGCAAAGAGTGGCGTGCACTGATTTTTCAGTGGGCTAGAATCCTAAGATTGAAAATACGACATTAATGATGTTGTCGAAGCTGAAAATTATTTTTTTTCCGAAATTTCATTTTTCAAATTCTGTGCACGCCACTATTCGCAAATATATACTTAGCATAAGATATGTGTATTTAAAAATTGAGTTACATAAAATCGACTACTATATTACCTACCTTCAACTCAAAAATTTTTTTCTTACAGATAAATAATGGGTAAAAGAAATGGAAACTAAGCGCGTTTGTTTTTATCTGCTAGACGAAAAAAACCGATTATTAGTATCAAACGACAGATTCATGTTGCACCACGTTCGACATCTAGGTAAGTCGAAATATCGCTTTCCTGTCACTCTTACTACTGAACCTTCCTAAGGTTACCTTTACGTACGTAAAGTTTTTTTTCCCGTAAGTTGCTCACATAAGAGAGTTATGGCAAAATTACCAATGGGTATCGTTTACATTGATAATTTTGCCATAACTCTCTTACGTGAGCGACTTACGAGAAAAACCTAAAGATTTATGCTATGAGAGCCGTGTATTATGTAGCATGTATAACGGGAAAATGGGATGGACAAATTTAAATAAATAAATCATTTGCATTTACAGGGATATGGATGTCATCGATACTACTTTTGGAAACTTAACTACATCTTCACTAATACATGAAACTTCCATGGATGAATCATTTGCTCCAAATATAGACGAAAACGCAAGTTCATCATCATCAACAACGCTTGATGATTTGGTGATAGAACCAGACCATATTGATGAAACCGATAATTTCGAAGGTCGCAGAATTGTGGATATAAAATATTTGTTTTCGGAGATATCAAATATAAAGCACGAACACACCAACTGCACATTTTCCGATTTAAAATTTATGAAGGAACGACGAAATGGTCTTCTAAGCCAGTATGTTTTCGAGTGCAAAATGTGCAAGAAAATAGAATACATTCACTCCGAAGACCCGAAACGGAAAATGTCTATAAATACTGCTGTCGTCGAAGGAGTGATGTGTACAGGAAATGGGTATTCACAATGGAATGAAATTTGTGGGGTTTTAAATATGCCAAATATGGATTGTAAGACTTACACGAACATAGAACAATGTTTAGCGCCAACAATTGAAGAATGTGCCTTAGAAGAAATGATCGCAGCTGGTGAAGAAGAAAAAAGGCTAGCCATTTTAAACGGTGACGTAGACGAGGGTGGCTATCCTTTGGTAACGGTGGTTGCAGATGGCTCCTGGGCAAAGAGGTCGTACAAAAGTGGATTTAGCTCCTCATCTGGCACAGGGTGCATAGTTGGACTACGAACTAAAAAGGTTTTATTTCTGGGAGTGCGAAACTCATACTGCTGCATATGTGCTAGAGCTACTAAACTACACATAGTTGCTTCTGAGCACAGGTGCTTCATAAACTGGCGTGACAGTGCTAATGCCATGGAAGCCCACATTATAGCAGAAGGGTTCTCGAGAAGCATGGAAATGCATGGATTGAAATTTAACAAACTAGTTGGTGATGGCGACTCCAGCATCATGAAAAAAATAATGCAACAAATGCCATATGGTCCTAACCTTATAGTACAAAAAATAGAGTGCAAAAATCACTTACTCCGCAATTTTTGCAACAAAATGAAAGCACTTGGAAAAAAAACCAACAACGCTAAAGGCTTTGTACCAGTTCATATAAGGAAAAAGGTTGAAGCAAACGTTTTACGCATGAGAAGAGCTGTAGTTGGAGCAATAAATTACAGGAAAGAGCAAGAAAACACAGTACAAAGTGATAAAATAAAAAATTTGAAAATGGACATAAAAAATACCGCAAATCATGTGTTTGGTGATCATAAAAATTGTGCATCGTACTATTGCAAGCCGGAGAAGTATACTGATGATCCAAATTTAGTAAGCGATCTTCGAGATTGTGGAATATGGACTGATATCCAACAATTCTTATTGTCTCTAATAGCAAATGCAGAAAGTCTTATTATTGACGTGACAAATAACACTGTGGAGCAATTCAACAACGTTATCGCCAAATTTATAGGTGGAAAAAGGGTAAATTTTACTACAAGAGGATCTTACCAAGCAAGATGTTTTGGAGCAGTAACTTCGTGGAATAGTGAATTGGCAACCCATTCAAGAATACAAAAGAAAATCCAAGGCCACAGTCCCGGCAAATACACGAAGCACTTTATAGAGAGAAAACGACGTTCGAAGGAGAATAAACAAATGTGTCGAAAAAAAAAACTAAAGTATAATGAAAATACGACAGAAAAAAGAAAAAAAGTTACAGGGCCCGATGAAAATTATGGTCAATTGGAATTAGAACCAGATATGCCACCTGAAATATTTGAAACGAAAAAAGAGGAATTTCTCAAAGAATTATCTTCAACCAATAAGGAAGAGCTCGAACGGAATACGGTAGGCCAAAGCAATAACAATCTGTGGGCAATTGAAAGACGTAAGCGGATAACGGCGTCTAACTTTGGAAAAATATATAAGCTTCGGCAAAAAACTTCAGTTACGGGAGTACTAAACTCTTTACTGTACTCACAATTCAAAGGAACTATGGCCACAAATTATGGAAAAGAAAATGAAAGCCTAGCAATAGAGCAATTTTCAAAAAAAACAAGTTTTCAGGTATCCGTTTGTGGGCTATTTATCGATAAAACCAAAAACTTTTTAGCGGCAAGTCCGGATGGCCTTATCGGTGAGGATTCTATAATTGAAATTAAATGCCCTTATAGTATAGCAAATATGTCACCAGAAGAGGGAATTGCACAAAAGATAATTGATTACTGTAAATTGGAAGACCATTCTTTAACATTAAAACGGAATCATAATTACTTCTACCAAGTACAAGGCCAGTTACATATTACTCGTCGTAATTATTGTTATTTTGTTGTGTGGAGTCCAAAAGGTTTGCTGTATGAAAAAATTGAGAGGGACGATGAAATCTGGCAAAAAATCGTTCCACTGTTAGAAAATTTCTACCACCAATGCCTTTTACCAGAAATAATTGACGGTCGCATACCAAGAAATTTACCGGCGAGGGAAAGGTCTGGACCATAAATTGTTTTAATTTCATTGTGTAGATGTTAAACAGTAATTTTTTTTACAATAAAGCGTTTAAAAACAAAAAATATTAGATCATTGAAGAAGATTGAAAATGTCAAGTGATGTAGGAGGTATTCCCAAAAGTGCATTTTTCTGTAATAATATAACGTATTAAAAAAGTTAAATAAAAACTAAACTAGTTATGTGTATGTACCTAATATGTAGCACAATAAACAATATGGTGCCTCTTATACATAGATTTCAATATTCATTTGTATAATATGATATTATAATAACATAATCGATTCAACAACATGTGGTAGATGCATGTACCACTGAACATACGCTGTACCAGCATTCCATCAAACGATCAGTGGTGTATGTACTTACCATCACACATTTTCTTGTAAAATATAATTTTTTTGAAAAAAAAATCTAGAACAATATATTTAGTCAAATATAAAAGTTTTTTTTGGTTCGGTAGTTGTATCTTAAAAAAAGTGTCCTATAAAGGGATAATATTATGTTGAGTACAACCTTCAAAAGTTATCAAAAAATATTTTAATTAATTTTTGTGTTCCATATCCAACTCGGCAATACGGAACGGAATCATCTCGGGGTCTGTCTGTAACAGGTGTTTTTTTTTTCAATTTTTTTCCATTAATTTATTTGACGTAAACAAATTAAATTTGTCACAATAACTTTAGTAAATAAGCTCGGTAAGTATTGGCACACTCAAAATAAGTCACCAAACAGAAAAATAATTTAAAAAAAACATCGATAACTCGGGACATGACAACACTAGTGGACTAGTGTATCGATATAATTATTGAGAATGTCACATCACTTCGTTGACTGTATACGTATTCAACAAAACCCTCTCCGCCCCCCCTCACCCCCGAATACTGAGAGAAAGGGACACATGCACCTCAGCCTGATAATACCCAAATAAAATTGTCAAAATCGAGGTTTTGTAGTCCTCATTTTTCTACTCCAAAACTGAACCAATTTCCAAGATTTTTTTTACCAAATGTATTGGAAGAAAACATTCTATGTCTGTACCTTTTGCTTTTTTTAAAAATACATCGTCTAATTTGTATACTGAACGTTTGTTGATGGCGTTAAAAAAAAGGCAATTTTAACAATTTTTGAAGGGTTATAACTCCTATAAAAAGTAACTTATCAAAAAAATCAAAACGTACCGACACGCTTGCGGTCAATATTCATATTATGTAAAAAAAATATTTTCTCTAGTGTCAAAATTCAGAGAGGGAAATGAGGAATACGTTTGTATGGAAAAAACACCACCCGGTTTCCTCTTAAGAGAAAGAGCGCGCAGGAGCGCCGAGAAATTTTAACGATAGGTATTTGTAAAAATTATTTCTATTTCGTTCATCTCAGCGGGGACAGCAAAAGCGCTATCGGTGTATTGGTGAACCCCAATGCGTGTGTGTGCGTGGCTGCAGCTGTTGGAAGTACGAATCGCCGCGCCGCGCCTGCCAGCGACTTCGCGTTCTTATTATTTCATTTACTGTTATTCATTTATTCCAAAAATTAAGTAGGTGCCTAGGTACATATTCGTAATAAAATAGCGAGGTCTACATTATTTAATATTGTATTGTACTTAACTTTATTATTATTATTACTTACTACAAATACATGTGACTGCCTGCTCCGAGCTCATCTTCTGCACACGCACAAGTCAATGAGACTTGTGGGTGCGTGTATACAGGTTGCTGCCTGCTGCAACAGATAAGTCAATACGCGTCGCGACTTGAGCGTGCGTATTCCTATATAATAGATATCTTCTGCGCTCATAGTTCATTCATCTTGTTACTATTAGTAAAGTAAGATGCACGCTGTTTTGGTTTAGTAATATCGGGAGATTCATACCATCTTTTTTTATAAAACGGCAGCATAGGCGCAGTAGGTACATCACGTACTTTGTGATTGTATAGTGTTTTTATTTTTCGCTGGCTGCATCACTCTACTGTTTTTGACTAGCCTTTTTACTGGAAACTATTCTACGTCAAATACAGACCTTCGAATTTTGACCCTGAAACCCCCTTGAATATTGAAATCTGTTTGGTCATTTCTCACGATTTACACATATAGGACATATGGTGAGTAGATACCTACTAAACTATTCATAAATTATTCATAAACTATTATTATAAACATAAACTATTCATTCATAAAAACTCAATATTACAACACAATTTCCTTTTTTAATTAAACATATAAATATCGCTAAAAATGTTGTTGTTTTTTGGCTCTCCCTGAATAACGTAAATTCATCAGTTTTGACTGTATGCCTAAAGTGCATTAGTGCAAGTCGGTACATTTGTTAACATATCTAGTAACTTATAATAAATATTATTCTACGTCTTAGGCTGCGTATACACACGCCAGCCGAACAACGGATTATGGGAAAGGAACGAAGCAAAAGCAAACTGCCCGAAACGCTGCGCCGCTTGCGGTTGCTTCGTACCTTTACCATAATTCGTGGTTCGGCTCGCGTCTCTGTCCGCAAAGAGTGGCGTGCACTGATTTTTCAGTGGGCTAGAATCCTAAGATTGAAAATACGACATTAATGATGTTGTCGAAGCTGAAAATTATTTTTTTTCCGAAATTTCATTTTTCAAATTCTGTGCACGCCACTATTCGCAAATATATACTTAGCATAAGATATGTGTATTTAAAAATTGAGTTACATAAAATCGACTACTATATTACCTACCTTCAACTCAAAAATTTTTTTCTTACAGATAAATAATGGGTAAAAGAAATGGAAACTAAGCGCGTTTGTTTTTATCTGCTAGACGAAAAAAACCGATTATTAGTATCAAACGACAGATTCATGTTGCACCACGTTCGACATCTAGGTAAGTCGAAATATCGCTTTCCTGTCACTCTTACTACTGAACCTTCCTAAGGTTACCTTTACGTACGTAAAGTTTTTTTTCCCGTAAGTTGCTCACATAAGAGAGTTATGGCAAAATTACCAATGGGTATCGTTTACATTGATAATTTTGCCATAACTCTCTTACGTGAGCGACTTACGAGAAAAACCTAAAGATTTATGCTATGAGAGCCGTGTATTATGTAGCATGTATAACGGGAAAATGGGATGGACAAATTTAAATAAATAAATCATTTGCATTTACAGGGATATGGATGTCATCGATACTACTTTTGGAAACTTAACTACATCTTCACTAATACATGAAACTTCCATGGATGAATCATTTGCTCCAAATATAGACGAAAACGCAAGTTCATCATCATCAACAACGCTTGATGATTTGGTGATAGAACCAGACCATATTGATGAAACCGATAATTTCGAAGGTCGCAGAATTGTGGATATAAAATATTTGTTTTCGGAGATATCAAATATAAAGCACGAACACACCAACTGCACATTTTCCGATTTAAAATTTATGAAGGAACGACGAAATGGTCTTCTAAGCCAGTATGTTTTCGAGTGCAAAATGTGCAAGAAAATAGAATACATTCACTCCGAAGACCCGAAACGGAAAATGTCTATAAATACTGCTGTCGTCGAAGGAGTGATGTGTACAGGAAATGGGTATTCACAATGGAATGAAATTTGTGGGGTTTTAAATATGCCAAATATGGATTGTAAGACTTACACGAACATAGAACAATGTTTAGCGCCAACAATTGAAGAATGTGCCTTAGAAGAAATGATCGCAGCTGGTGAAGAAGAAAAAAGGCTAGCCATTTTAAACGGTGACGTAGACGAGGGTGGCTATCCTTTGGTAACGGTGGTTGCAGATGGCTCCTGGGCAAAGAGGTCGTACAAAAGTGGATTTAGCTCCTCATCTGGCACAGGGTGCATAGTTGGACTACGAACTAAAAAGGTTTTATTTCTGGGAGTGCGAAACTCATACTGCTGCATATGTGCTAGAGCTACTAAACTACACATAGTTGCTTCTGAGCACAGGTGCTTCATAAACTGGCGTGACAGTGCTAATGCCATGGAAGCCCACATTATAGCAGAAGGGTTCTCGAGAAGCATGGAAATGCATGGATTGAAATTTAACAAACTAGTTGGTGATGGCGACTCCAGCATCATGAAAAAAATAATGCAACAAATGCCATATGGTCCTAACCTTATAGTACAAAAAATAGAGTGCAAAAATCACTTACTCCGCAATTTTTGCAACAAAATGAAAGCACTTGGAAAAAAAACCAACAACGCTAAAGGCTTTGTACCAGTTCATATAAGGAAAAAGGTTGAAGCAAACGTTTTACGCATGAGAAGAGCTGTAGTTGGAGCAATAAATTACAGGAAAGAGCAAGAAAACACAGTACAAAGTGATAAAATAAAAAATTTGAAAATGGACATAAAAAATACCGCAAATCATGTGTTTGGTGATCATAAAAATTGTGCATCGTACTATTGCAAGCCGGAGAAGTATACTGATGATCCAAATTTAGTAAGCGATCTTCGAGATTGTGGAATATGGACTGATATCCAACAATTCTTATTGTCTCTAATAGCAAATGCAGAAAGTCTTATTATTGACGTGACAAATAACACTGTGGAGCAATTCAACAACGTTATCGCCAAATTTATAGGTGGAAAAAGGGTAAATTTTACTACAAGAGGATCTTACCAAGCAAGATGTTTTGGAGCAGTAACTTCGTGGAATAGTGAATTGGCAACCCATTCAAGAATACAAAAGAAAATCCAAGGCCACAGTCCCGGCAAATACACGAAGCACTTTATAGAGAGAAAACGACGTTCGAAGGAGAATAAACAAATGTGTCGAAAAAAAAAACTAAAGTATAATGAAAATACGACAGAAAAAAGAAAAAAAGTTACAGGGCCCGATGAAAATTATGGTCAATTGGAATTAGAACCAGATATGCCACCTGAAATATTTGAAACGAAAAAAGAGGAATTTCTCAAAGAATTATCTTCAACCAATAAGGAAGAGCTCGAACGGAATACGGTAGGCCAAAGCAATAACAATCTGTGGGCAATTGAAAGACGTAAGCGGATAACGGCGTCTAACTTTGGAAAAATATATAAGCTTCGGCAAAAAACTTCAGTTACGGGAGTACTAAACTCTTTACTGTACTCACAATTCAAAGGAACTATGGCCACAAATTATGGAAAAGAAAATGAAAGCCTAGCAATAGAGCAATTTTCAAAAAAAACAAGTTTTCAGGTATCCGTTTGTGGGCTATTTATCGATAAAACCAAAAACTTTTTAGCGGCAAGTCCGGATGGCCTTATCGGTGAGGATTCTATAATTGAAATTAAATGCCCTTATAGTATAGCAAATATGTCACCAGAAGAGGGAATTGCACAAAAGATAATTGATTACTGTAAATTGGAAGACCATTCTTTAACATTAAAACGGAATCATAATTACTTCTACCAAGTACAAGGCCAGTTACATATTACTCGTCGTAATTATTGTTATTTTGTTGTGTGGAGTCCAAAAGGTTTGCTGTATGAAAAAATTGAGAGGGACGATGAAATCTGGCAAAAAATCGTTCCACTGTTAGAAAATTTCTACCACCAATGCCTTTTACCAGAAATAATTGACGGTCGCATACCAAGAAATTTACCGGCGAGGGAAAGGTCTGGACCATAAATTGTTTTAATTTCATTGTGTAGATGTTAAACAGTAATTTTTTTTACAATAAAGCGTTTAAAAACAAAAAATATTAGATCATTGAAGAAGATTGAAAATGTCAAGTGATGTAGGAGGTATTCCCAAAAGTGCATTTTTCTGTAATAATATAACGTATTAAAAAAGTTAAATAAAAACTAAACTAGTTATGTGTATGTACCTAATATGTAGCACAATAAACAATATGGTGCCTCTTATACATAGATTTCAATATTCATTTGTATAATATGATATTATAATAACATAATCGATTCAACAACATGTGGTAGATGCATGTACCACTGAACATACGCTGTACCAGCATTCCATCAAACGATCAGTGGTGTATGTACTTACCATCACACATTTTCTTGTAAAATATAATTTTTTTGAAAAAAAAATCTAGAACAATATATTTAGTCAAATATAAAAGTTTTTTTTGGTTCGGTAGTTGTATCTTAAAAAAAGTGTCCTATAAAGGGATAATATTATGTTGAGTACAACCTTCAAAAGTTATCAAAAAATATTTTAATTAATTTTTGTGTTCCATATCCAACTCGGCAATACGGAACGGAATCATCTCGGGGTCTGTCTGTAACAGGTGTTTTTTTTTTCAATTTTTTTCCATTAATTTATTTGACGTAAACAAATTAAATTTGTCACAATAACTTTAGTAAATAAGCTCGGTAAGTATTGGCACACTCAAAATAAGTCACCAAACAGAAAAATAATTTAAAAAAAACATCGATAACTCGGGACATGACAACACTAGTGGACTAGTGTATCGATATAATTATTGAGAATGTCACATCACTTCGTTGACTGTATACGTATTCAACAAAACCCTCTCCGCCCCCCCTCACCCCCGAATACTGAGAGAAAGGGACACATGCACCTCAGCCTGATAATACCCAAATAAAATTGTCAAAATCGAGGTTTTGTAGTCCTCATTTTTCTACTCCAAAACTGAACCAATTTCCAAGATTTTTTTTACCAAATGTATTGGAAGAAAACATTCTATGTCTGTACCTTTTGCTTTTTTTAAAAATACATCGTCTAATTTGTATACTGAACGTTTGTTGATGGCGTTAAAAAAAAGGCAATTTTAACAATTTTTGAAGGGTTATAACTCCTATAAAAAGTAACTTATCAAAAAAATCAAAACGTACCGACACGCTTGCGGTCAATATTCATATTATGTAAAAAAAATATTTTCTCTAGTGTCAAAATTCAGAGAGGGAAATGAGGAATACGTTTGTATGGAAAAAACACCACCCGGTTTCCTCTTAAGAGAAATTCGAAATGTTGCTTATGCAGAAACACAACGTAACATAAAATTCGAGATGCGAACTCGTGCAGTAAAACAAAAAATATTTTATTATTCGAAGAATATGTCAAGGGCACCCCCCCCCCCCCCCTCCTCTGGGCCTAAAAACCTTGGTACGGCCCGTGGGTGATACCACCATCGTTCAAATGGCCCCCGACGGTAAGAGGGTTCCCCACCCCTGATTTACGATCTTACAAATTAATATATATCCGATTTTTTGGCACATTTATTTTGCTTAGACATTATTGAAAAATTTCTTGGTATAAAAAAAAGTTCTTGGTATACGATAATTAATAATAATAATCTTAATATATAAAACAAAGTCGGGTTAGTTACACTATTTATAACTCGAGAACGACTGGACCGATTTTGATGATCTTTGATTTGTTGGATTTGTCTCCGCCCCGGATAACAGAATAACTATTAAAACATCGCAAAAATTCACGAAAAACAAAGTTATGAAGAAAATTCATTTCCTCATACTTTTTGTATGGAACGAATTTTCATCTTTTGAAAAAGCTGCAGCAATATTGTGTTAGGTATAATATTGAAGTTTGCATGAATTCCAATAATTCAAAAACGTCAAATGTCAATGCGCTGATTTTTTGCTTTTGTTTTTAAACATATAATGCTGCCTCTCTTTCTTACACACTAAATGTCAATAGTGGAAAATGAGAAAAACGGTGAACCGTTGGCAAAATAATTTTCCTCAGGACCTATTTCATCTTAGGGGGTGCTGTGTGGAGGGTCTTTTTAAGGAACGGAAGGATAGGAAGTTTTGGGAAGGAAAAAGGTATGAGGGGTGGGTAGGAATCTGGGGTCAGTGTGTCCGGGAGTGACAGACGTATGAATCCATCCCTCCAACTGCGGTGCAAGGCGATGGGTCGAGAGAGTCCAGCTAGAAAGGTCAAAAGGCCTCCCTCAACCAGTCTCTCTCGATCCGGCCCGCCACCCAGCAAGTGGGCAGACGCATCTGCCGCCAAAACTCAGACAAACGTCACCCTATGAACCCGGGCACCCCTGCAATCATCAATCAAGAATCACTTGGGGTGACCAATGGGTGACGTATGACAGAGGTTTTGGTTATCCAATAAATGGTTCCCGGGGCGGCGGCACCCATACCCGCCTCCCGAATTCCCGTAAGTAAGTGGAAAAGTAAGAAAATCACAAAAAATATAAATCCGTACACAATGCTATATCTGATACAGACAAAAACAAAACACGGACAGTTGCGCATTGATGATTGCTTCATTGTTTAATTTTTAAGTTAAAAAAAAACTAAATTTAACCCAACAGTTATTGATTCTGAGGCGGTACGACGTTCGTCGGGACAACTAGTAATAATATATATCTTTATTGAATAAAATTTGCAAGATTATAACTAAAAAGTACATATTCAGTGTTAATGTTTACAGTGGTTTAAAATTCCATAAGTACAAAAGGATATCAACAGAAAAAAATATAAATATGAAAAGTAGATAAATGAAAAATAGAAAATAGTTATAAATTTTGGTTTTTCAGTAATCTGCCTCACTAGGCTAGCCTGTGTTGCGGCTACACCAAAGTTAAACGCAAAAAACTATTGTGAAGTATATGTACTGTAATACCAGCTCGTAGTGGAGTGGAGCTGGCGACACGGTATCGCTTCTAAGTACATTAGCACACTTTCACAACTAACAATTACATAAATGCCCTGATGATGAAAAGGAGGGGGTAACGCAACACCCTAAAAATAAATAACAAAAATATTTATAAACTGTTCGTTCGTAGACGGTGCTAATTTATATAATACTAGCTGACCCGATGAACTTCGTACCGCCTCTGAATCAATAACTGTTGAATTAAAATAAGTTTTTTTATTAAATTCAAAATTACACAATAAAGCAATTATCGATGCCCAAATGTCCGTGTTTTGTTTTTGTCAGTATCAGAAATGGCGTTGTGTACGGATTTATACTTTTTGGGATTTTGTTACTTTTCCACTTACTTACGGGAATTTTTTAAAGGAAGCGGGTACGGGTGCCGCCGCCCCGGGAACCATTTATTGGATAACGAACACCTCTGCCATAGGTCACCCCAAGTGTTTCGCTACGTTTAATGATTTAAAGGGGTGCCCGGGTTCATGGGGTGGCTTTTGTGCGAGTCTTGGCGGCGGATGTATCTACCCACCTGCTGCGTGGCGGGCGGGATCGAGAGAGACTGTTTGAGGGAGGCCTTTTGACCTTTTCAGCCGGATTCTCTCGACCAATGGGTCGAAAGAGTCCGGCTGGAAAGGTCAAGGTTAAAGGTCAATTCCGATCAAGGCAATGGCCTTGCACCGCAGTTGTAGGGATGGATTCACTCCTGGATACACTGACCTCCAGATTCCTGCCAACCCCTCGTGCCTTTTTCCTTCCCAGAACTTCCTATCGGAGCTTACGTAAAAAAACATGTGTTTTATTTCAGAGATTTATTATTATTGTATTTTTCCTTTGGAGGGGTGCAGAGACCTACGTTCACCGTTTGTCTCATTTTCGACTTTTGACATTTAGTGTGTAAGAAAGAGGCGCCGCATTACATGATTAAAAACAAAAGCAAAACAGTCAGCGCATTGACATTTGACGTTTAGAATTTTTGGCATTCAGGTACAACGACGTTAAATGTCATTGTTCAGGCACAGTTAAATATTATACCTATCACAATATTGCTGCAGTTCTTTCAAAATATGAGAATTCGTTCCATACAAAATGTATGAAAAGATTAATTTTCTTCATAACTTTCTTTTTCGTGAATGTTTGCGATGTTTTAATAGTTATTCTGTTATCCGGGGCGGAGACAAATCCAACAAATCAAAGATCATCAAAATCGGTCCAGCCGATCTCGAGTTATAAATAGTGTAACTAACCGCAAATTAAGCTATAAAATACTAAGATGAATTGTTCTTTTGCGCTGTACAAATAGAATATGAATAAATAGTTTTGTCCACGTAAAAACTCAATTCATTCAAGAAAGGCTAATGAATACAATCAGTGATTCAATCCAATATTGTGTTGGTTTGCTTTTGTTGAATGAATCGATTATTTTGACGGACTAAATTATTAATTCATGTTCCGTAAGTAAATGCGCAAACAAACGACTCATCTTAATATTTTAACGCATAACTTTTCGAAAAGTGTTTTTTACTAAAATACGTAAATCAGTGCGTCCACGAACGAGCAAGAATTTTACTGTTTTTACTATTTACGATAAGCAGAACTTCATAATAACATTATTATTTTATTTTATTTTAAGTTAATCCTTCAGTCATTTATTTGTGTTGTGATGATCTACGTCAGATTCCTCCGTTGGAGTTGTTCGCTCTTATCATCCTCAAAGAATTGTAAAATAAAACCATAAATCTCCAAATCAGACTCTCCCAATCTAACAAGTAACATTTTTACTTTATCAATTTCATAAGACCTCACACACGGAGACTTCTATAACATTATTAAAGCTTAATAATTTGAAGTACAATATCCTTGATGCTCCTTTAAATGAATAAAAGAATTGGATAAAGTCTTTAATAATAATTGTTGAGCTAATTTTAAATCATCTCATTTTCAGCTGTTTCAATAATATTGTTATTTTATTTATTTTTATTGCATGAAATCTGTTTGCTGGCCTTGTTACTGAAATACAATTATATAAACACACCGCATTTACTTAATCAGGGATGAAGGATGTTTGTTTGGAATGCTTGAAGGTTTATAAATGGCATAAACTACTCATAAATAACGAAATGGGAGGAAAAAATGGTACGGCTGATTTGGCCGCATATTTACAAACCGTCAGCCATTCCATTGATATGCTTGGTGTAATCCAAGTGTCCAACTCAGATATGGGGGCTCCATTGAAGCCAGAGTTAAGTTAGCCTCTCAAAAACTGGGCGTACTGTACAGGGCCCGCAGTTGCTTTAATAGTACACAACTGGTAACCCTGTACACGTCACAAGTGCGCCCCACGGTTGAATTTGGCAGCCAGCTCTGGTCTGGTTCCCCAAAATACCTGAAAAAACTCTTAACTTTGTTCAGAAACGGACGGTCCGGCTGATAGATTCTCCTAATTAACTAAAAACTAATTAATTAACAAACGGGTTGCAATCTTTAGAGCACAGGCGTCGGGTGGGAATTCTATCTTTGTTCTATTGGTATTTCAATGGAAGACGCTCCGAGGAACTGGCGTCATTGATCCCTCCGGCACCGGTGCATATTCGGAAAATACGCCAAACGCGTGCACAACATATGTACACGGTGGACGTTCGGAGTATCCGGCCCTGAAGCTTGGAATAAACTTCCTTTGGAATTGAGAAGCATCACCTAAGTGTATGGATACAATAATAGTTCCATGTGCATAACCAACCCAGCGGAATTTAGATCCAAACTAAAAACTCACTTTTTCAGATACTCATATCCATAAATTGTCATTCTATTTAAACTTTGCAATTTTTTGTATATTTTTTTCTTTGTTTGTTTGTAGTCTAATAATTGTTGATGTCCATGAATACGTGTCATATAATATTTTCTTTTGCAATTCCCTGCAACCTCCCTTGAGCGATGAATAATTTGAATGCGGTAAAGATCGACTATTAATTTCATTAATTTATTTAAGATATCTATTAAATAATTGCAATATTACGTAAAAACTTCTTGTTTCTTCTGGCGCTAATCTTATTGTAAATACGTATGTTAAGTCACTAGTTGTAGGTCAGCATTTATATTACATGTCTTAGTCATAAATCATAAGTCACTAGCTATAAGTCTTATATGTTAGTCAGTAGTTATAATATTGTAAATCTTAGTTGTAAGCCAGTAATATTAATTTTTTATATATTTATATTTATTTAGATTAGCCAAATATTATTATTATGATTGTCACATGAGAACGGGTCGCTTCTTCGACTCGTTCTTGTGTTCAACAGCTCGGCTGTGGAACGATTTGCCGACCTTTGTGTTTCCTCCCACAACATGGGTCTCTTCAAGACCAATGTTCATTCCTTCCTCTTCTCAAAAAGACCCTCCACGCAGCATCTCAGATAACATAGGCCCTAAGGGAAATTATTTTCTCAGGGCCTTCTGTATTGTATGGAGTTAAGAATTTTTCGAACTCAATCGTGCTCATCGCTAACCTGAAAGGTTATCTTGATAAAGGTTAAAAACTTGAACTTGCTTAAACTTTTAGAATTAATCAGCCCCTAATGAAAAAAAAATCCAGTAGTGAAGGTAAATCGTTTGAATTTTCGCGAAGCTTTCACACACGAATTCACTAAAGTCTCAGGCTCGTTCCCGAGGACTCTTTCAAACTAAGCTTATCTTCACTAGTTAACTTTTTGTATTTGAACTTTTTTTTTAAATTTCAATTTTTTTGCATTAAATGTTTTTAAAATTGAGTTTTTTCGGAAATTTGCGCTGCTGAAATTTTTGATTTTTTTTTTAAATTTTAATGTCTTAGAAATTTGATTTTTTTTTTACTATCTGAAATTTTATGAAATTTGTAACTATTTATTTTTTTAATTTTTTTTTTAATTCGAAATTCCCGAGTCGAAAAGTTATAAAATAACAGTTAGAAAAATACAGACACTCACAAAGATTATCCTCCCAGCATCCAACTGACGAGCAAATTTTGAATGATCTTCTTTAATGTTATTAATTTCATTGGTCGTATGTATTGTTACGATGCGCATAATTAGAGAGATTTGAAATAGCCGCGTTTGAGCAACAACGTCGGACAGTTGCCCGCGTCCCGTGTCTCTGCGCACACCGAGTGCGCCGAACCACGTGACGTCGGCTTTTGGAACAACGGCTAGGCAACCCAACGGTGATTCTCTGTTCCAGTGTTACCGAAGCTCCCGATTTCGCGGGAGATCTCCCAATTTTTCACTTCATCTCCCGATCTACCGGAATGGCATCAAAATCTCCCGATTTTTCAAAGTTCCCAGCGATTTGTCGTTTCTCGTCGATTCTTTGTTTATGGTCCGCTCAAAAGGCAAATAATTGTCTGTGGTTAACCTTTCCCTTACTGTGCTAAAAAAAAACGCGCGCTCCGGTGCTGTGTAATCAATTCACGTGTCAAAATTAGCGATTTTATCTCGGAAATATATCAACATTCATAGCTAATCGCTTTTGTTTATCATAATTTGTGTTAAAAGTTATAATAATTGTAGTTTAATTGCTGAAAACATGAAAAAACCATCGTCCGTTGCTCAAAAAACGGGCGAGGAGACCATCTCAAACGATTGCCCGCGAACGACTGAGGCGCTAGAAGCTAGAATAGTGCTAGACTGCTACCCAATACATACAGCTATGCATGTGGTCGAAACACAACTGCGCACGGCGGCGGTCTCTGTTTCTCGTGTTCCCGTATAGCGAAGTAGAGCGAGACGTCACATGGCGTGTCATCTCCCCCCGCACACTCTTCGCGTATCACGGTCCACATTGGCACACGGTTGATTGTATTTGTGGTTTATTCCCGATATTTAACAAAATATCTCTGATTTTGAATTAAATTTGCTAATTATTTAAAGTATTAAATTTTAATTCAGTGCGTAAATGTATAACGGAGGAATACCTAAAATTTGAACCCAGAATTCATTATATTTATAGAGATATAAAAGTTATTAGCAGCAATGTGTAGTATTTACACTTTACAGACCAGGAAAGGTTAAAAAAAATATATATTCCCCGGATTCGGGTATTGACCAGAATAATTACAAAATTCTGCAATCTAAGCATATCTCTATTATACCCATACAAACCGATCATCGATCATTTATGAATTATGAGATGGAAATTATAATTTATTACGTAACGGAGGGGTGTCAAAGTGGATTTTATTAAGGGCGATTTATAAGATTTTGCGTGTGTAAGCGGGCCAGTCTCAAAATTAAAACCCATGCTCAATCGTTTAAATCTTTATTTAGTTAGATATGTAAGTACCTAGTTATTATAAATTTTCATTCAAGTTAAAAAGGAGGTTAAGATGGTAAATTATCTTGAGCCAGACACCTGACTTCTCTTTTTTTTTAAGTCGGGTGTCATATTCGTGGTAAGTAGTTATTTTAAGAATCGATTGGAGATGTTCATCCGTAAACCTTGAGCGATGTTTGTTCTTATTTATTTTCAAAACGGAAAACATCCGCTCGCTTAAATAGGTACTACTGAACACACACAGAATAAGTGCTGTATGCTTACTTATATTTGGATATAACAATTTGGGAGGCAGGAATGGATACCGCCGCCCCGGGAACCTTTATTGGATAACCAACACCTCTGCCATAGGTCACCCCAAGTGGTTCGCTACGTTTGGTGATTTAGCAGGGGTGCCCGGGTTCATGGGATGAGGTTTGTCTAGGTCTGATGACCAGGACACACTAAACCCCATATTCCTACCCACCCCTTACACCCTTTTCCTTCCCAAAACTCTCCTCTCCTTCCTTTCCCTAAAAAAACCCTCCACACAGCATCCCCAAAGATGACATAGGCCCTAAGGGAAATTATTTTCCTCAGGGCCTCCTGTGTGGACTTCATGTAAAAAAAATAAAAATTTTAACAACATATTTAAAGCAATTTTTTTAGTTTAACATTTTGGCATGGATTAAACTTCAAACATTCATTAAAAAAGGTTTTTTTCCCCTGTGACACGGCTTGCGGTCTTTTAAATGTTCCGTTTGAGAACATGAATAGTTGCAGTCGGCATACGAAAAAGGTTATTTTCACTGTGAGACGGCTTGTGGACTTCTAAATGTTCCTTTTGAGAATAGTTGCAGTCGGAACATAAGAAAGGTTTTTCTCCACAGTGAGTCAGCATGTGGATTTTAAATTGTCACTTTCGAGAACATGAATAGTTGCAGACGGAACATGTAAAAGGTTTTCTCCACTGTGAGACGGCTTGTGGACTTTTAAATATTCCTTTTGAGAACGTGAATAGTTGCAGTCGGAACATGAAAATGGTTTTTCTCCACTATGAGTTCACTTGTGAGTTTTTAAAGTCTCCTTTAAGCACATGAATAATTTCAATTGGAACATACAAAGGGGTTTTCTCCACTGCGAGACGGCTTGTTGATGATATAAAAATTGTCACTTTCGAGGACATGAATAGTTGCAGTCGGAATATGTAAAAGGTTTTCTCCACTGTGAGACGGCTTGTGGATCTTAAATTGTCACTTTATAGAACATGAATAGTTGCAGTCGGAACATGTAAAAGGTTTTCTCCACTGTGAGACGGCTTGTGAACTTTTAAATGTTCCTTTTGAGAACATGAATGGTTGCAAAAGGAACATAAAAAAAGTTTTTCTCCACATTGAATTGTGAATGTTAAATTGTGACTTTCAAGAACATGAATAGTTGCAGTCAGAACACGAAAAGGGTTTTTCTCCACTATGACACGACTTGTGGACTTTTAAATGTTCCTTTTAAGAAAAAGAATAGTTGCAGTCGGAACATGAAAATGTTTAATGGTTAAATTTTAATCTAATATAACTCCTAAGTATTTCATAACAGTAATAATTTCATTAACAATTTTAATATGGTCCGTGCACTTTCTTTTTGTTTTTGATGATTAGACTGAGATATTAGTAGGTATTTCAATAAAGGATTACTAAACAGTGTATCGTTATCAAGTATCTGTCGCCAGGTGAGAGGTGTTTTGAAAAAGCCCATGAGGTGGTTTATTGGTTCCTTAATAAAATTAAAATTATTACTTATTGATTAAAAGATTGTTACTTATATGAATGTCGTTCACTTTTAAAAGTAAGTAGGTATTAAATGAATTTGGCGTCTCGTTAAGTGACGGGTGACAGTCCAAGGTCGAAGTTTCACAAAAATTCGTGCTGAGTTGCCAGACGTGAAATAAGTCCCCGTTGAACGTTAGGGAAAATTGCGTTATTCCACAGGCAACATCTACAGTAATCGAATTGACGGCGCTGCTTATGGGTTTTTCGTTTGTTGTTAAGAATCTGCTTCGCAATAATAAAAGGGATTCGAATTATTGACAAGGGAGAAATTTTACTAAAATAATTCTAGTCATCTCCCGATTTCTTCAAATTTCTCCCGTTTTCTCCCGATTTCTCCCGATTTTTAGGCGAAAATTCTCCCGATTTTGAAGTTTTGGTTTCGGAAACACTGCTCTGTTCCCGCTTCTTCCCGCGACGCCATTTGCTAGTTCACTCGTTTTGGGTAACTTTATTTCGAGAAACATGTTTCATTTGGGACGAGCCTTGGCCATGTGCTACCTGGTTAAACGAGGCGTGTATTGCCTTTCGTCCCATTGCGAGATTTCATCCCCGAGAGCTGTTCGACGGCTTTGAACCCTGAAGCCGTTCTGAGACGCCCGGCGCGCGGAAATCATGTAAACTGATTCCCATTATATCACCCCTTGTACTGAATAATTACGTAAAACCCCATGTGACGAAGACGCGAACAATTAGGGCCAGAGAGAAGTGTTTATTGCCAGTTTTAGTAGAGAAATTCCCTTCTAGCACTCTGTTTTACGCTGTCTTGTAAATATGTTTTGGTAGAATAAACCTTGTGTTTGTTTCCCTGTTTTAATTAACAGAATGACCTGAGATATTCACCCTTAATAACGTTGGAAGATGAGGCTGGTAGCCGACCCGTAGACCCAAAGGGAATATTGGCTCCTCTGCCGGATATTGAGCTGGCCGTCGCAGGGAGACGGGTGAAGGGGGCCTAACCCTGGCCCCGGACCAAAGGTAATATGTCCGCCCACTCTACTTACCTGGAGACTACTGTAATTCTGATTGACATGTAATAATGTTCTAATGACCATGCCTGGCGGGACTCAGCCCCGTGGGTGGCACCCAACGCCGCGCCGGTACGATTGCAGTATCAATAATAATAATCCTTTTTATTAATAACTAGCTGGTTCCCGGCATGCCTTGCTATGCCATTTAATAAAGAAATTGTTTCTCCCTGCGTGTCCTTTCACATTCGTCCCGTTCCCCTTCCGCCTCCCCTTCGTCTCCGGCGTCCCCTTCCCCTCTCGCGTTCCCGATCCGCCTCCTCCACCTTCCCTCTCCCCACTCCACCCCCCCCCTTCTCCCGTCCCGCGAACCCTCCTCGCGAGTTCCCCTTTTCCCTCCGAGGTTCCCCTCCCCCCTCCCACATTTCATACATTCAGTCCCGGTACATTCAGTTTTCAAACAGCTCGCGTGCCACTTATTGCAATTTTTATACAAATTTCACAATTCCAGAGCTCACCAGTAGTTTCATAGAAACCTTGTCCTGATAAAAACGAACAAAAAAAATTTATTCAATTTGGTGCAGTCGTTTGGAAGTTATGCGCGTACATACATTTCGTCGATTCATTTTTATTTATATAGATTTGTGTTTTTACATTAATTGAACATCTTGTTCTCAAACTGCTTATTGGAGTTTAACAGGATAGTAGGTATTTTGACTAACAATAAACAAATAAAAGAACATGATGGTTCGTAAAATTTTCAAGATATACACTCGTGTTTTCACCTGAATTTCAATTGAAGTATTAGCTGGTATCTTTCATTTCTTTTCACAGCCCTAAAGCCTAGAGCGACAATTTTAATAAAACATCGTCAACTAAGCAAATCAAAGTGCAACACCTGTTTATCTTTACCTTCTCATTGTTTCTTAAGAGAAACCTCATCATGCGGGTATGCCGATTGTTTTAAATATTATTTATTTACAGTAAAGTTGTTTTCATCGCAAATACTGTAACAAAGTCAATTTGCGAGGCAAATTGATCGAGTCAATTCGATTCCTATAAAAGATTTAAGAGTATTTGGAACTGCACTCATTCGACTGGTGTTCTAGTTGAGGTGAAGTGTTCTGGTTTGAAGAGTCTTTAAGAAACCAAGTGACCATGAGATTTGTAATCTTGGCCGCCCTGGTGCTGTGTGCCCAAATCGCTCTCTCTTCCGCAGGGGGTTACCCACCACCTACCAAGGCTCCCTATGGACCACCAGCTACAACCAAGCCTCGGACAAAGCCACCGACTAAACCACCGAAGGTGACTACTACTAAGCCAACCACCCAGCCGCCACCACCGCCACCACCAAGTAAATATAATTGAGTTTTTAAATGATACTGTGGAAATAAATTCTTTTAGTCACTAAAGTTTAAGGACAGTTAGTGCATCCAGCTAATTATTATCATATTCATCAACATACGTATATAACTACTACATACCCTAGCTATATTTTGGTTTAGTCAAAAACGTTATATTGAAGAATATGCTAAGTAGACCATCTTATAGCCAATAATGTCCTACAAAGAGAGTTCTATCGTTGATTTCCAAATAGTGGAAATCAATTTTCTAATTTCTATTTGAATCACGTTTGCCGAGTATCTGAAAAATGGTAGTAATGCAATTGAAACATTTTCGAATAATGTTTAGATTTAGATTAATAAATAATTAAGAATAATATTTATAATATAGTACATACCTAATTAATATTAAGGTTAATATGATTTAGATTGATAATTAACAAGAATAATTTAGATTAATGGAGCATTTGCCTTGTTAGTAAGACTTTGCTTGTTTGTACCCCGACTCCGCCATTTATTTTTGATCAAAAGTACCTACATCTATCAAATTAAAATATAATTTAAATATTTATCATCCTCATTCTCTTTTCCAAGTCGATAGGAACCTAGCTTCCACGCGGTGCTTCCGACGTCCGACGTTCCTAATTATTTATGTAAAATTGATATTTAACTAGTCCTTCAAATAAAATTAATGTTTTAGCTTGTAAGCCCAATGAAGTTCTATCAGAATGTGGAGCTAATGATTGTCAGAATACCTGCGCAAATCCGTCAGCCTCCGAAGGAACATGTCCTTGTACACCTGGATGTATTTGTCAGGAAGGACTAATCAGAAACTCGAAAGGACTTTGCGTTGAACCTGAAGACTGCGGTTAGTAAAATGTATTCGATAAAATATCTTGTGTTCCTGTTCCTTTTTCACAACTTGTTTGCAATATCGCTAAATACTGTTATATATAGATACCTGCAAGGAAAATGAGAAGTACAGCAAATGCGGAAATAACGATTGCCAAGATACTTGCACGAATCCAAAGGCCTCCACAGGAACATGCCCGTGCAAACCAGGATGCATTTGTGCTGACGGATACATGAAAAATACCAAGGGAGAATGTGTTGTTCCTGAGAAGTGTGGTAAGTTTACCACCTCATCATCAATAATTTCTCTTCAAATATTGTTTTAGATAAATTTATGTGTGAATCTTTCCCTGACATTATCCCAACCATCGACTTAAATGCCCCCTAATGTTTAATGTTTAATAATAATAATGTTTAACTAGTTAGAGGTTTGTTTAGTAAATGTAAGAATCGTTTGAAGATACGTAGGTTTATATCATTTTTTTAGACGTCTGCAAAGATAAAGAGGTCTTCAGCAAATGTGGTAACAATAATTGCCAGAATACTTGCGATTCACCAGACAAGTCAACCAATTGTCAAGGAGACTGCGAACCAGGATGCGTTTGCTCCGAAGGCAACATAAGGGACAAGACAGGAGTTTGCATCCCAACAAGCGAGTGCGGTAACAAAAACCTTTCGAATAATAATTTCATAGAGTAGATAAATAAAATTTGAAACATTTTGATTTCTTCTTTTTTTTACAGAACCTGTTTGCAAGGATGGAGAAGAATACACTAAGTGCGATAACTATCCATGCAGAAGAACTTGCGAATATCCAAATGGGGTTCCTGGCTGCAACCCCTCTCCAGACTGCTACCCTGGCTGCGTCTGCAAAGCAGGAACATTGATGAACAATGACGGTGTTTGTGTCCCAGAAGGCGAATGCGGTAAAACTAATCTATATTTATTTCTATATACCCAATTCTGGTCACTTATTTTCAACAATGTAAATGAGATAAACCTAACCATTACAGCTTACAACTGCCCCGGCCCGTACGAAACATTCAACTTCTGCGGAACTGCTTGCCCCAAGACCTGCGACAATAAAGACAAAGACGTAGCCTGCAATCTTTTATGCGTTAAGGGATGCTTTTGCCAAGAAGGATATGTTCGCGACAAGAACAACAAATGCATATTGCCTAAGGATTGTCGTGAGTATCATACCTACACTTTTTTCACTCTGCTTCCAAATTCTGTGGTGGGTCGCCTTTTCGGATGTTCGCATTCTTCAATTTATGCAAAATATTCTTGTTATTGGTGGCTATTTCAATAGTTTACCAGACACGTTCATATAATCTCTTAGATGAGGTCATACGTACGCACTATGAATAAATATATCGGATGCCTAAGATAATGGAAAATTTTTGAAAACCTGATGATGTAATTAATAATGCCTTTTCTCCAGCACCACCTCCTCCACCGACATGTAAAACTAACGAAGTATACGACAAATGTCCACCTACCAGTCCAGCAGAATTAACTTGCACAAATATCTTCAAGGGAACTAAGCCAGCTCATCCAAATCCATGCCAGCCTGGATGCAAGTGTAAGCAAGGATATGTCAGGGTTGGAATGGATTGTGTCGTTGAAGGGAAGTGTAAGTTATAAATATTTAAGTTCCTATTTTTGATAGAATTTTTCAATTTGTACTATTTTCTACTGACGTCATGATGACTGAGTATCATTATCAATGTAGGTTCTGGATCATCTCTACTTATTTCCTTTCATAGTTTTACCAGCATTAACAAATCTTCGTTAATTTTTGTTTGAATTAGTTTTTTATCTTTTCAGGCTGTACTGATGCCAACTCGGAACTAGTAAAGAACCCCCCTTGCTGCGGAGGAGGAACATGCGCCAAGCCAGACTGGATCACCGGCTGCGGGAAGAAGTCCGACCCTAAGGGCTGCCAGTGCAAGAAGGGCTACTGCAAGAAATCTGAAACCGATGCTACCTGCATAGCTGTCAAGGATTGCAAGAAACAAGTTCCACTGCCTTACGCGAAGTAATTTGGCGTCAAATAACCAATAGTAAAGTGTTAAATTTGTTTTTATTTCTGCCTATTTGATTTAAGTTCCTATCCGACTTCCATTATAAAATTTCTAAAAAGGATTAAAAAATAAAGCAAAATTTATCTGATATTCAATGTGTTTTACTTTGACAATTCAAAACATTGTATTCCGGTCATATGACTCAGAGCAAATATACTCTGCATTACAAATTAATTATTAATGATGCAATTTCGATTGTATTAGATTGTTTTATTTTTTTAGAAATCGTCATAAATATAATGTAATTCTTCAAGAAAAAAATTCTTATGCAATAAGGCTTCAAAAAAATCTGAAATATATCTGTAATGAGAGGCAATTATATACTAAAGTTATATGGATGGAAAATACTTCACTAATAAATATTTCCCGTGTCATATGAAATATAAAAGAATAAAAAAAACTGCGTCGAGGGGTCTAGACATTAGACTCTAGATCAGTGTTTCTCAATGTGGGCGAAAACGCCCCTTTGTGGGCGCTGGAGGCTTTCAGGGGAACAGTAGAAGGTTAAAAAAATAGGGGGCGTTAAGGAAATCTAGAGGGACGACGGCAGACAAATTTAATTCTATCTATAAAAATCCGACACACTATTGAGAGACCACTCACATCATCACTCATCACAATGGATGCAGTTTTATATTTCATGTATGTAGTCCATAGTTAAGTTAATTACATAAAATTGTCTGTGATTTTTTACATTATTTTTTAAACAAAAATTTTCGATCGCAGCGATCCAATCCCTATCCGAAATTCTTAAGTTGCGATTTTAGGCTTGAATACTTGGAGAACAATATATGAAAAACTAGAGTTGCTTGCGCTTGCACTAGTCTCGTTTTTTCTTTTTATTTCATGAATTTGGCAACTCCACAGAGTGACAGTTAAACTGACAGTTAAACTCGATGTCGTGAATTAAGTGAAATATATGTATATTTCAAATTAATATTTTACTAGCAGTTAAAAACCCACTCCGCAGGTTTTTGCTGCTAGGCCCTGTGGAAGGCTTTTGGTTCGGCTTAGCCCAGTTTGAGTGTTTGTAACCATTTTATAAATCCGATAGAAACTGGTTCCAAAAATAGCCGGTTCCTCGGATCCACTGTGATCCAGTGACAGCTAGTCACCGGGACAAAGTAACCGCGACAGGCATTGAAGTCATATGTAATAATAATTACAACTCTAAGTATTATCGTCAATCTTTCCATATCCAGATCCGGAGAGATATTCAAATTCTACAAATCCGCAGTACTTTTACGTAGGGGGGGCATGTCCTCGTGCGATCTGCTAACGTAAATGACGCCATTCTTTGATGAATTCTTGAATTCGAAACCGAATTACATCGACAGCTTTTTTTTAACTTCACGTACGCAGTTGTTTATGTGACACGGCGCGTACGGTGCGGCGTCAGACGTGCACTTGAAGCCGGGTTCTTAAATCTCAACCGCGAAGACGCAAGGCTATTAATACTGTTTGATATTTTATTTTTTTCTAGCTAACGAGAGGTTGTAAAACAATCATTATAGAATTATATCTTTTCTCTGGTAATGTAAAAAGGTATGTTAAAAATATGGGGGGGATTAGCTTTTTTTTAAATCTCAAAGTGAACGGTAGTCGAAATAAGTTTGAGAACCTGTGCTGTAGATCTGTAGCTGTAGGCCTGGACAGACTACTCCAAGTTGTGGGGCGGAAGATTTCCCGTGGGAGATCCATTAAATCAATTACCTGTTATCAACTTTCTTTAATTTATCTGGGTAGGCTAAGTATAGCGCCACATGATATTTAATTTATATATGATATTTAATTTTCATTACTACCTGAGCTACCATACTAACTAAGTTTTCGTGGTATTTTCGTGAAATTTTGATGGTTCTTTTTAAACATAAAACATATAACTTTTTTTCTTTTATAATATATATTTTTAGTTGGGAATTTGATTTTGTTGTATTTTGATAACATCTTTAATTAATGGCTATTTTGGTATAAACAATTCAGAAATATGAATAATCACATTTCCATGTAACTGTCGTTCTTGGAATGCATTAAATGATAAAAAACGTCTTATGGGGTACTTCACCTTCCCCTTGATAGCCTATCCATAGGAAAACGTTTATTTTCGATTTAATATTTATTTATTACTAGGTGGTCCCGGCAAGCGTTGCTATGCTATTTAATAAAGAAATTGTTTCTCCCTGCGCATCCTTTCCCATTCGTCCCGTTCACCTTCCTCCTCCCCTTCCTCTCCCGCGTCCCCTTCCCCTCTCGCGTTCCCACTCCTCCGCCACCTTCCCTCTCCTCACTCTACTCCCCCCTTCCCCGTCCCGCGAACCCCCCTACCATAATCACCTCCTCCTTCCCGCGGATCCCCCTCTCGAGCTCCCCTCCCCCCTCCCGGGTTACCCTCCGCCCTCCCGGGTTCCCCCCCCCCCCTCCTGCATTCCTTACATTCATTCCCGATACATTCAGTTTTCAAACAGCTCGTGTGCCACTTATTGCAATTTTTTTATACAAATTTAATGATGCCAGAGCTCGTGTCCTTTCCCATTCGTCCCGTTCCCCTTCCGCCTCCCCTTCCTCTCCCGCGTCCCCTTCCCCTCTGGCATTCCCACTCCGCCTTTTCCGCCTTCCCTCTCCTCACTCCCATCGCCCGCTTCCCCTGTCCCTTGAACCCCCCTCCCGTGTTCCTCTCCCCCCTCCCGAGTTCCCCTCTCCCCTCCCGGGTTCCCCTGACCACCCCTCCCGCGGACCCCCATTCCCGAGTTCCCCTCCCTTGTTCCCCTCCCCTCCCCTCCCTCATCCTTCACCCCTTTCCCATCCACCACCCCCTACCGCATTCCATACATTCAGTCCCGGTACATTCAGTTTTCAAACAGTTCGCGTGGCACCAATTGCAATTTTTATACAAATTTCATAATGCTAGAGTTCACCAGTATACAGAAACCTTTGCGGGCGTGCTCACAATAACTCACCAAAGTTTCACCGCAATCGGATGAACGGTTAGCAATTCACACGAAAGTAGGTAGAACAGTTTATATGGGAAAATTAAATTGTTGTTTTTACTATCTTCCTCGCAACTTTTCCACATTTTCTCACCCATTAAACCTTCCCTGGACTACGACAAACATTTCAAAACCAAAATCAGCTAAATCGGCCCAGCCTTTCTCGAGTTTTAGCGAGGGGCGATTCCACAATCGCGGGTGCAACATTTAGACGCATGTAAAGCTTCCTAATGATAAAATAAAAAACATTTTAAATTAAATTATTTTTGGAACAGCTACATTTTAACATGTTCACTTTGTATTCGTTTATAAGAATTTTATTGAAATATTTAAATAGTCAAGAGGGAGGATTAAAGTGCTATCGCGGGTGGAACAAATTTGGACATACCTTTCCAGATCGTAAGACAAAAACACAAAAGTCTGTTAATTGTGAAATATTTATTATGTTATGCCTTTATATTTTGTTTGGCGTTAAAATAATCAACTACAAAACTTTAAAAAATATAGAGAAAAATATATAAACAATGAATTATTCGGTTTTGAAGCAATTGCGGATATAAACATCAATAAAAACTTAAAGGGGAACGAAATAAAAGATCAAACAATGCTTTTGACTAATCAGTACACTTCTTTGTAATTTATGTTAATTATTTCCTTCCGAAAACGTCAATATTTACCGAAAATTCCATGAACAAATAATTTCCATCAATCTTTTTCTCTGGCATTTCCAACTTCAAAAAAAATTTATAAATGCACGTCTGCTACATCATTTACGATTTTCATTATTATTTAATGTATCTTAATTATATTAACTATCTTAAATAATTAAGATATAAAAAATATATTTTTGTACATCAGCTTCACACATGAGTCTCTGAGAAAAATAATTCCCACCAGTGCCTATGTCATCTTTAGGGATGCTGTGTTGAGGGTCTGTGGTAATTTTGAGGGTTGAAGAGACGTTGGAGCTTCGTCATTTAAGCCTGAATCTCTGTAAACATCAGAAATGGGCAATTTTGTTTTAGATGAAACGAAGGATTTAATCTGATCTGATACTGAAGGCACAGATACATCAGGAATTTTCTTTAGTATTTTGTAATTTGTAGGATGTTCCAAATCTTTATCGTGCCAATCACTTTCTGTTTCAGTGGTGGTTTTTGGAGATTTCAAAACCAGTGTGCATTTGAGATGAGATAGTGAGGTTCGCGCCATGGAAATGCTATCACCGACTTCAGATTGAATGAAATTTTTTGATTGAATGCCTGGTATATTTTTGAGTCCTTCCCATTTATCATCCACTACGACCCTTCAACTTCTTCTTTTCTTACTAATGAAGGATTTTCTTTAAATTTTCACCTATATTTCTATGAAGCGGTCTCTTTCCGTTGTTCTTCTGACATTTTAACCCATGTTTCTATAAAAAAGGGGAATATAATATAAAAAACCCTTATTAAATATAAATTACCATGCATACATAGCGTATGTTATTATTCAAGACATAAAAAAAACAATAAACTATACGATAAATGACACAATAAGGGTAGTTGTCACAGAGTTGCACCCACGATTCTAACATCACATCGCGGGTGCAACCAATTTGAGTCAACGTTTTTTTCAATTCAGCTAACATTATACTCTTAAGAACGATTGATTTAAGTTTACCTTTGATTTCTTCTTTCTTTTGCAAAGTTGCAAAACGTTAGTACTTTATTTCTGTGAACAACACAAACTTTTATATATTTTTGCATCGCGGGTGCAACAAGCTAACAGTGACTTCTTGTAGTCAATGATGTTTAAAAAATAACAAAAACATTAAACAAATTACATCTTTCGACACATAAATATAAATAAATATTGTCACTACACGTTTAGCAGTAAAATATAAACTCAAACTATCGGTAACAGCTGTTTCGCGCCAGTAATGCACGGTGTGATTTTGCACTTTACATATCGATTCTTCGAATGATAATGTTTCCAAGCGCTCCAAAGTAAAATTTTAAATATGAAGTAAAATTTTTAAAAAAAGTTATTATCAAATATTGACTTTCTTCTTTGCACTGATATCAAAAAAAGTAACAAATACTGTGATTTAAAAATTAATGTCGAGAATCGTCTATAGCGGAATCGCCCCGAGACAAACGAAAAGCAATGGATTTTTATATATATAGATAAAGTCCGAGTTTCCAATTCGGTATTCGAACCTGCGAATAGAGTTTTTTTTTACACAGGAGGCCCTGAGGAAAATAATTTCCCTCAGGGCCTATGTCGTCTTTGGGGATGCTGTGTGTAGGTTTTTTTTAGGAAAGGAAGGAGAGGAGAGTTCTGGGGAAGAAAAGGGTTTAAGGGGTGGGTAGGATTCTTGGGTTCAGTGTGTCCTGGTCATCCGCCTCCAAGACCTAGACAAACCTCACCCCATGAACCCGGGCACCCCTGCTAAATCACCAAACGTAGCGAACCACTTGGGGTGACCTATGGCAAAGGTATCGGTTATCCAATAAAGGTTCCCAGGGCGACGGTACCCATTCCCGCCTCCCAAATTGGCCATAGAATGAAAAATTAACACTAGAAGTGCCATCTATACAAATTTCAGCGGAAACAAATGTTCCATTCCAACCCCCCAACATTCCGTATCACTTAGGCTGGCCGCACACATCCGATTTTGCTTTCCGATTGTCTGATCAGACCCGCACACATCTGATTCATGCTTCCGATTTTTTTGGTCTCAGTTATTTATGATTTGTCTATATGGTCAAAGGCGCAATTTATTTATTTACAGACGTCTTCCCAGGCCAAGTCCTTTATTTGCCTTGCATGGTACTCTTTTAACCTTACGTTACACAGATTGATACTTATTTATTTATCAGTTTAGTTTCTAGAATTACATACTTATTTTGAGATTTTAATTTGTATATTCAATAATAATTTAATTGGGAAGGCGGGAATGGGTAACACCACCAGGGAACCATTTAATGGATAACCAACACACTTGTCGTGGGTCTCCTCAAACGGTTTGTTACGTTTGGTAACTTAGCAGGGGTGTCCGGGTTCATGGAGTGAGGTTTGTCTAGGCCTGGGATAGCAAACCAATGGCACGCGACACAATATTTTGGGCACATCACTGATCAGTAAGGTGGTCCAATTTTTTTTTATTATTTTTCATTTGGCCACCCCGTGAATTTGTTACACGTATTCATAAAAATAACACAGTAAAATTTCAGCGAGATAGCTTAAGTAGAAAGGGGTGCTCAATCGAGTGTTGTTTTTGAATTTTTTGTGTAAAATGCTTATTTTTTACTTTTTGCTACGGGCCAGTTTCGTGTGTTAAACTATTAAATAAATATTAAAATAAACTACTGAAGAGTTTTATAGACAAATTTGAACAGTATTTGATACTTATTTAGTTATACTGTGAAGTGAATCAGTGTAGTAAAATGTTTTCATCTACTCGAAAAAAATACGAAATTTTTCTACTTGGGGTTCGAGATATTGAGCCATTGATGAGGCTTAACCAACAATCTACTCTTCGAAAAGTTTTACTCCGTTATCACTACATATTAAATGATTCCAAAAATGTGAAAGATTCCGCGCATCTACTTATTCAAGAACTTATAAAACTATGGAGTAAATCTAGTATTCCCACCAGACAACAAAATCACTGCATTGAAAAACTGATTAAGTTTCTTAAGAACTGGCTGCTATTGAAGAAAAATGGAGGAAGAAATTCTGAAGCACAAAGAAAAGGAGAGTATTTGTTTAAAAAAGAACTAGAAAAACTTTTTGATATTACCCATTTGAATTTGGTAAAAATTGCGGAAGACAGAGCGTTTCTCATCGATCGAAGATGAGAACGTAAGATGATTATGACCTCAATTGACAAGAAACTAGAAAAGGTCAAAGAAAGTTCTCTAAAGCGGAAACAAAGATCTCAAGAATTGAAAGAAATGGCTGCTAAAAGTAATGTGTCGAGACAAGAGTTAGAACTTGAGTGCAGCTTCAGTAGCACTTCTAGTAATGCTAGCATATTAGAGGATAAGTCCAAAGATGAGTTTTTAGTGCGTTGAGCTGTCTACAAGTGACATATTTACACAATACGTTACCAGTGAGCGTGATCGTAACATGATTTAAACTAATCAAGAGAGATTGATCGTAACAAATTGTTCGATTTGTTAGTTATCATCTACACCAAAGTTTGAATCGAAGCGTCTTTGGCAGCATATGCACCAGTAAATGACTAACTTAATAATTAGTAATAGTTTAAAATTGTACGAAGCCATTCATTCCGAAATCAGTATAGCAGCTAGGAGCTAGGGGTGTCTTAGAGCGTCACTTATGGTATTTGTCAGATGAACTAGTCGCATTTACCTTGTTTTCGTCTTGTTAGCTTCTCGGAAGGCAGAACAGGATATTGTTCAAAAAATAAATTCTGATGGTAATCGTTCAGTACGAGGTGATTCTGCTAAGCTTGCCTCAGAGGTTACATTAGAAGCTCTTGCAACACAAAGAACGTTGAAAATGCTCTTAGTTTTTGATATCAACGACTCTTTCTTGCAATTACCTCCTGAGACTGGAATAACAATGTTGATTACCTTCAAGGCAAAAGTTGTTAATGATACAGCGGAGAGGGGTGTTAAACTATTTGAAGATTACACGATAATCACTAAGAATGAGGAAGAAAAAGCAATGTTTACTTCACATCGTTGAACAAAACAGAAAAATCGTTTCTACTGAAACATTCAAAAAGGAGTTAACAAACATAGTTTTGAAAGATTGCCACTAATATTATGTTAATTATTGCTTTGTTACCAAATTTTGTTCAAATTTAAATACGTTTTATACTTATTTGACTAAAATACTTGCAATATTAATAAACCTTAAATTATGTGTTTTACTTAAAATCCAGAACTTTTGTCAGAAACTTCTAATTCGATGAACACCCCCTTGTATATAAGATAGGGGGCTGAAATTAATACACATAATAGGAATGGTGGGTGTAACAAATTAAATGGTTGGCTACATCTATATTTGAAAAAAAAATTACTATGTAGGCCTGGACCACCTTACTGATCAGTGATCACAAAATTTATTATGCACTACTAAAAAAGTGTGAAGTGTGTAGGTGAACGAGCGAACCCGAGTGATCCCTACGCTACAGAATGTTCGGGTGCAGTGCGCGGGCTGCAATACACGTGGTACGGTGCGATGCGCGGGGTGGCGGAGGGAAGCGCGACGCTCACTCGTTTGTTTTCGTACCTACAATCTACCTCGCGAGTTTCTATTGCTAATGAATGACGCATAGTTTCTTTATGCATAACATAATACCTAGTCAATTTCGTTGATATAATTGTATTTTAAAGTTTTTTTGAGTTTTATCTGTGATTTAAACGTTATTTAATATGGCTCGTTCAGCAAAAAAACAAAAAGTGCAAGATAGTAAGAGTATCAGAGAATTTAACACTTGGTGGACAGAGAAATATGCCATGATTAGTAAAGGTGACAAAGTGGTGTATGTTTTATGTTCAACAATATTTTCATCGGCCTATGCCTGCGAGTCGTTATTTTCAGAGATGAATAACATTAAAGAGTCGGTTAGAAACCGTTTGCCAGATGACTCCAGTTCAGCATGCATTCTGCTAAAAGTAACATTTTACAACCCTAACATATATTATATGTCATCTAACCTGCAACAACAGAAGTCACACTAATTTTACTTTAATTGAAATTACGCGTATAATGCTAAATATTCCTATTTAATAGCAGTAAATAAAGAGTTTTTAATTTCTACTAAGTATTTATTATTATTATTTTCTCAATAATCACAAAGTCAAAATTATTTGATGGCACGTCTATGATCTCTTTAAACATTTCTTTAGAAAAATAGTACATTGATACGTAAAGATTCGCCATCCCTGGTCTAGGCCTTGATGGCGGATGACCTGGTCATACTGAACCCAAGATTCCTATCCATTCCTATCCCTAATAGTATTTTAAAATTTGTTCAAATAATATTTTTTTATTAAAATTAAGAAAATACTTTGTTTTTACCACTTTTATTGTTTATAAAACCAACATGTTTCGTGAGCAACGCTCACGATGCGTTGATATATCAATAAAAAACCCTGAAGAAGTGAGCGTTGCTCACGAAACATGTTGGTTTTATAAACAATAAAAGTGGTAAAAACAAAGTATTTTCTTAATTTTAATCAAAATGGTGCCACAAAGTAAGTTTGATGTGTTAGAAGAAATATTTTTTTAATTAATTTTCTTCGAAATAGAGAATCTCAATGGAAATTTCCCCAAGTTATGGGGAAAAATTGAAATCCAGCGACCAATGAAAACGACCACAATAAAGACCAAGATATATGCCGATATTTAATTTGTGGTCAGGAATGATCATGTAACTTCGAATTTTTACAAGTGGATACTAGTATCAAATCCATTTTTAGTAACCATTTACAGTAAATTTTGGCAGAATTGACATAAAATGCGATAAGGGCGGCACAAGCGACAAAAAATTTAACTATTTTAGCAAATTTCGACAAAATCAATTGTCCTGCTAGGCTCTTAAAAGAACTTCCTCTCCTTCTTTCCTTAAAAAAGACCCTCCACACAGCATTTCCAAATATTACAGGACCTGTTGGAATTTATTTTCCTTAGGGTGTCCGGTGTTATTGTAAAAAATATCATTATTCAATTTATAAAAACGGTTTATATATCAAAAATATGTTCTGCAGTTTCATTAGTAATATTATGCAAGAATCTGTTTAAAATTAAATAATAATATTATTTATGTAGGCATTGAAAAGTTTTTACTGCGATCATGAGTAGTTAGGTGTCAATACTCATTTGCCATTAAAGCGTCGATGACACAGGGCTAGTTTACAAGCTACTATCTGGGAAATTCACTATCTGTTAGTAAACTCGCCCAGTGTCATCGTGTCAACTAGCAGCAACCAGCAGATTGTTGACAATCTACGAAAAAAAGTTGAAAGGTCGTCAACTTTACTCGCCTACACGCTTGCTCCGCTTGCTCGTGATTGGTTTATTTATGTTTCCAACATGGCTTCCGATAAACAGCTGATTTTGACGGTCAAACATTGAAGAATTAGTTCACGCCGTCGTCGTTATTCTTGTTACTGGCGCTAGCAGCGGCCTCAGTTTCCTACGCTTCTGAGCTAGTGGACAGTTTTGTGTATCATCATGACAATCTCACTCGCGGATTTACCCGCTTTTAGATAGTAGCTTGTAACTTGCCGTGTGTCATCGAGGCTTTTTACTCGTTTGTCGATTCGGAAGAAAAAGTCTAATAGATAAATAAAATAGGATTATGTTTTTAGAAAACTAAAATAATTGTGTATCGAATCGTGTAATGTGTAAAATTGAATCTCTAATCGGGGAAGCACGATTTATTGAAATAATCACCGTAGTACCTAAATAGACCAGATTTTTTTTACCCATTCATGACGAAGGCTCCATATGGAACTCGAAAAAGTATTGGCATTCATTTAGTCACATCATGCCGATATGTTGAAATAGCAGTGCCAAATACAGTTTAATATAGTCTACAGGCATGTATGAACACGTTTGTCTTGGTTGCGTTCAGTTCGTTTGTGTGTGCCGACGTGTCTTTATGGAGTTAGAAAAAAAGTGTAATTTTTTCAAAATTTCAAAACAAGTGAAATAAGTAATCCATTAAATTTATATAGTAGATTTGATTTTTTCTCCAAAACTGAATATGATTTGTAAAGAATGAAATTCTCTGCCTATTTACAAACATTTTGTTAGAAAAATAATCATCATTATATTAAATGAGTACTGTGAATTAAAGGTTTTGATTTTTGGTTCCATATGGATCTTTCGGCAGATCTTACTATACATAGAATGTAATTTTTCAAAGATTTTATTGGACCATTCAAAAACTATGGGCCTTTGGGAAAATTAGGAGTGCTGAGGCCACCTCTCTGGACTTTCTTCACGGGGCCTGCAGGAGAAACTAGGAGGAGAAGCCGTAGAGAGGAGAGCCGAGGTCAACTCCATGACCTCTCCTCTTGTGGGTCCTTCAGGGAACCAAGGGGAAGTGCACTCTTCCGGCGTGGGGCCTTCGGCAAGCCAAGGAGGAGTGAAGTGGAGAGATCCCATGTGGGGCCTTCAGGAAACCACGTAGGAATGAAGAGGAGTAATGAGGCCACCTCTGTGAGCTCTTCCGTGGTGGGGCCTTTAGGGAACCACGGAGGAGTGAAGATGAAGTCCTCTTCCCTCCTGGGGTCCTCGGGAAACCAAGGTGGAGTGGACTCTTCCCTTTTAAGGCCTTTAAGGAACCAAAGGGAGGAGAACTCTCCGTTGTGGAGGCTTCAGGGAACTTAGGAGTGGAGAGGAGAGATGAAGCTTTCTTCCCTCGTGGGGCCTTCAGGGAACCAAGGAACTTCCTTTTGGGCGGAACTGATAGAATGGACCAAAACGTTCTGTATTACCGCATTGTTCGTCAATAGAAATGGTGGTGGTCCATTTTTACCCGGGTCATCGAGGTAATAATTCAGAATTGCTGGCTTCTGAAGCGCGAAGCCACGAGTAATTTTAAATTGGGACAATTGGGATTCCGTTAAGAGATATCATAGCATTATTGCGAGAGGTATGCTACCAAGAACCACTTCAAGGCACCCGACAAACTCACTAAAATAGGTCATACGGCGATTCAGTATGACACCTCCGTCCCGCATTATCCTGGGCCAATTCCAATTACGGAAACTAACAAGTATGGAAAAATATCTTGTGCATCTTGTGTAAGGTTGGACTATGCGTGAAATGCTTCGAGGGTTACCTCAATAAATAATTTTTACTTTCTGTACAATAAAGTTGAAAAAAATAAATTTCCGACTAGTTATTTGCCGAAAGTGCCATATGGAACTCACCCTTTTCTAGCTTCCTGGGGGTGAAGAAACCATTTTTTTAAATTCTGAGAAAAATGTCCGTTTTCTACCTCCAAAACCAACCCCCTGTGAAATTTCAGCACGAAATTCGAGAAAAAAATAGTTCGTCATGAATGGGTTAAGATTCCTCAGATGTGTGTTGTGGGTAAAACAGGTTAACATTTCTGTATTAAATAGATCATCAATTAAAATATGTTTACCTACTTCAACAACTAAACAATTGATTGCTTTCATTGTGAACACCTGGAGATCAGAATTCTAGCCTGTATTTGAACACATCATATTATTATAACAATAGGCATATTTGTTATTTGAAGGGTAATGAAGGTGTCTTGAAGATCAGGACCTCTGCAAAGTAAATTGTTTCGTCGATCGGTATGCAATACGGCGAATTATTCTCTTCGTTGATAACCTAAAATCATAGAAATAGTACCTAACTTTAGCGATCGGCTTCAACGGGAGAGCAGTGAAATTGCAGCCGTATTATGCAGTTTGGAAAACTTTCGAAAAAGCAATGTCTAGGAGATTTATTTGTTAAATTTTTTATAAGAAAAACTCTATTTTATAACTTTTGAAGGTTATTCCCATCAACGTAATATATCATTGAAGAAGAAGATAACAATAATAATCTTAACGAGAATATGAAAGAAAACAAAACACAGAAAACAAAAAAAAGACAAGGGTCGCAACTGGGACATGAACCCAGACCTCTCGTCTAAACATCATTATTTTTAATAATTATTATAAGCAATAATTATCAGCCTGAAACACTCATCAACATTGAAAAATCTTCCGAGAAAAGATACTTGCCGCCAACGGGACTTGAACCCGTGTCCTTCTGATTGCCGGTCAGCTGCTCTTGACCACTGAGCTATGGGGGCTTATCAAATACCCGCCAAATAATTCAATATATACTAGTGTTTCATTCAACAATTACTGCTTATTATATTTTTTCCACCTGAAAACAACCAACTTAATATTTGACAAGTTTAAGTATTTCCCCAATAAATGTAGTCATAATTTGTCTTGACACCACCTAGCGAGGGATTTAACACTTACAATGTCTCTCTCGCAAAAATAAAGTTGGTTTTTTTCAGGTGGAAAAAATATAATAAGCAGTAATTGTTGAATGAAACAGTAGTATATATTGAATTATATGGCGGGTATTTGATAAGCCCCCATAGCTCAGTGGTCAAGAGCAGCTGACCGGCAATCAGAAGGACACGGGTTCGAGTCCCGTTGGCGGCAAGTATCTTTTCTCGGAAGATATTTCAATGTTGATGAGTGTTTCAAGCTGATAATTATTGCTTATAATAATTGTTACCCTTTGTGCTATGCATAAAAATCTTGTCTAAACGTTAGTTTATAAATTAAAAATAATAATTAATATTTGACAAGTTTAAGTATTTCCCCAATAAATGTAGTCATAATTTGTCTCGACGCCACCTAGCGAGGGATTTAACACTTACAATGTCTCTCTCGCAAAAATAAAGTTGGTTGTTTTCAGGTGGAAAAAATATAATAAGCAGTAATTGTTGAATGAAACGCTAGTATATATTGAATTATTTGGCGGGTATTTGATAAGCCCCCATAGCTCAGTGGTCAAGAGCAGCTGACCGGCAATCAGAAGGACACGGTTTCAAGTCCCGTTGGCGGCAAGTATCTTTTCTCGGAAGATTTTTCAATGTTGATGAGTGTTTCAGGCTGATAATTGTTGCTTATAATAATTGTTACCCTTTGTGCTATGCATAAAAATCTTGTCTTAACGTTAGTTTATAAATTAAAAATAACAATTATTATTTTTGCAAAAAATTGAAGGGATAAAATTATATTTTTTGCGAAAAAATAAGGCTAGCAAATTTCGCACGGGTGATGATGAGTTTTATAACCCAACATCACTCGATAAATAAGGGAGGTTCGAACACTCTTTTATTAGGTACTATGATTATTTTTTTCCTACTGGGTATGGAAAAGAAACTGCAGAGTTAATTAATTTGGTCAAAGAAGTTCTGCATTTTTGGCAGTAAAGTTATATAACAAACTCCCACTTAGTATCAAACAAATAAAATTAAAAAAATAGCTACATTAAGGACATTAAATGTTGGCTGAAGAATCTATCGGAAAATGAACTTACTAGTATACTTAAAACATCATAGAAGTTTCTGGAAAACCTTATCCAATCAATAGTTAAACCATAGAAGTCGCTAAAAAACTTATCCAAAGCATAGTCCCCCTCAGCACAGGATCTCCTAGTGAGGAGGACTACGAATATATTTTATATATACATCTAACTAACATGTTTCATATAAAAATGTAAAAAATATTATATAGTTACTAAATAAAAAAAAAAATTAAATATACTTAGACATAACGTGAAATGCGTGTTGTCGATTTTCACAAGGTCAATTTTATTTAACTTATATAGGGTTCACAACTTATAATTTTAGTAAAGAGTACAGAACAGTTTAGAACGAAATAGAATCACTGCGAGTTTTAAAAGAAAGTTCACGATCGTCCTCACTAGCGATGTGTAGGTTCAGCTGGAGTGGGCTCTTAAACTCGGGTTCTTCACGCGAAGCGGCTCTTACTCCTACTCCCTTTTCAAATCGACTACTCCCAAAGAACCCGGTACAGTAGTTGTTTAGTTAGCCACAGTCGGGTGGCGGTGGAACGCGGCACGGTGGCAGTTCGCACTCGTCAAACCCATGCGTCACGGTCCGAGCCACACGTGCGAGTCGGAGTAGGTCGCGCATTCGAGTTCTTTTGCGTGCGGGCTCCGGCTTCGAGGTCCGGCTAGGGTGGAACCCGAGCGTCTCGATTCGAGCCATTCGGGAGTAGGTCGTGCGTTCGAGTTCTTTTGTGAGCTACGGCTCCGAGGTCCGGCTAGGGTGGAACCTGACCGTCTCGGTTCGACCCATTTGCGAGTAGGAAGCAGGTTGCGCGTTCAAATTCTTTTGCGCGCTTGGGCCATTCGCGAGTCGGGAGTGGCTCCCAGGATCTGCTCCAAGAACTCAAGTACTTTTAAAAGGAAGCACGTCTCGGAGGCCTCCGGAAAAATGCAGAACTTACCCATCTCTAGTCCTCACTAAACCCTTAGCGTATTTAGTTAAACACTCCAACATAGGACCCGCGGTCTCTTACTTGGGCAAAAGATGCACGGCAAGTAATGTCCCCAGGGCACGTTACTTTAATTCCCAATGAGGACCCAGAGGGTTCTCTCGACTTGGTATTGGTTTGTTAACTTAGCACTGACCACTAGGATGCTGTAGCTTAGTTCTACCAGGATTCCGGCTACACAAATTTGATATAGGTCAGCACGCCCTTATATACCCCTTAGCACTGGGTGGGGCCTGCAGTGGCTGGCTGGCGACGGAGGGTGGGGTAGCTTGGGCCGATGGGGTGTCCTTTCGGCCGGGCAGCGAGGCGATAGTTGCTGAGTGAAACGGTGCTATGCGTGAGAGGGAGAAAGTATTCGGATACATGCGTCGAACCAGGCACTACAATGTCTATATTTATTATTATTGAAAAAAGCTCAAAAATTGCAGAAAACTAGTGGTTTATTCATGAGTATAATTGAAAAACCACAATGAACATACGAGTACTTCTTCTGCTAAACAACAACTTTTAGTACATAATAGTTATATACAATTTTCGAAACTGATTTTAAAATAACAGCGCTTCACAATATTTATAAAAAAACTTGTTTATATCATTATTATATCACTCGCCAAACCAAAAACATTAAAAAATTTAGATTTCTTCGAAAGTGGCTCTACTAAAAATATGAAAAATCAAGGTATGAATTATAAAACGGGATAACGTGGACGGGATATTATATACAAGATACATCAGCAATATTATTGATTGATTACTGATGTACCTTATATTCTAGTTTGTTTAGTCACAAATTGTTTCAAATAGATTACTCGTGTATACTTGAGATAGCCATAGCAAATAATTTTTAATTGTAGAAAAATAGCAGACCACGAAAACATAATGCTAATATTTGAATAGAGGACAATTATTAAAAATAAATCAAGGCAAATTATATTTAGAGAAAAAATGTACTAAGTATAATCACTCCAAATTTTGTGAAACATTACAAAATAGTATTTCGCAAGTTACCGATTCAAAATCCCTAAAAAATAAAACAGAAAATCTCGTCAATATTTTGACTTCAGCAGTCAGCAGTCGGCAGTCGATAACAATGTGCTGGTGATAAAAAATACCAATAAATGATATTCAAAGCTATTACACGATAGGGTGTGTCAATTATTTCAACTTTTGAATTCAAAAGTTCCATCTTACAAAGAAAATGAGAACTGCATTTAAAATTTTTTTAAATGGTTATTAGCCCGCTAAAATGCATTGAAAATCAGAAAATAAAACTAAATTTTTTTTTTTTAAATTACTTTTATTAATTTTTTTTTTCAATAATTTAACCTTTCAACGTTTGTTTATTATTAAAAAATGCGTATAGCTAACAAAAATGAAAAAAAAATGTTTATGAATACAAGTAAGTCAACAAGAATTCTGATTTTATCCAGAAAAAGTGTTATTTTCTCCTTTTATATTTTTAACCAACATATCACATATGTTTCAAAAATTATTTTTTTTGCGTTCTTTGTACTGCAGTTATGGAATGAAAAATAAGTTTGGTACAAAATACAAAATATGGACCCTTTGTTTTATTTTTTTTCCAAATCACGAAATCTATTTATTTTCAAAACTTTCGGCCATTTTAGTAAACAATAATTTAATTATTATTATAAGCAATAATTATCAGCCTGAAACACTCATCCACATTGAAAAATCTTCCGAGAAAAAATACATGACGCCAACAGGACGTTGGCGTCATGTATTTTTTTTCTCGGAAGATTTTTCAATGTGGATGAGTGTTTCAGGCTGATAATTATTGCTTATAATAATTGTTACCATTTATGCTATGCATAAAAATCTTGTCTTAAACGTTAGTTTAACAATTAAAAATGATAATTAATAATTTAATTTATTTTTACGTTTTCGAATAGCTACAGATCATACAAAACTTTTGAGACCCCGACTTTTAAAAATAAGGCCATTTTTTTTCTCTCTATGGAGAGCGACACAAGCTATTAAACAGCCTCCAGTAACAGAGAATAAAGCACAGGTAATAAGTACGTACCTGGTGGTAAAATTGGAACAATCATACGAAAAATGCAATGCATATATTAATAAATGCGAAATCTTTCATCTTTCTTTTACATGAGCTCCATGCATGAGGCCCTGAGAAAAATAATTTCCCTCGGGGCATGTCATCTTTGGGGATGCTAGCCTTTTTAGGAAAGGAAAGAAAGTTCTGGAAAGGAAAAGGGTATGAGGGATGGGAAGGAATCTGGGGTCGGTGTGTCTAGGAGTGACGGACTTGTGAATAATACAACAATATTGTAATTCCACATTTAAACAATTGTTCTACTGTTCTAGTCTGCATATTTACATGCAATATATTATAATTTTTGATTTTCATGCCCAAAAGTATTATCGTTAATTTATTTTTTAGGTGTTATGCCGTGTTGTGCTACCTCCTTTTTTAGCCAACGTTTAGGACAGCGTTACAGTGTCCACCATTAGGTCAGATATGGGAACATCTGCCACACGTTTTCCCTGATGATGGACACTGTAACGCTGTCCGAAAAGTTTGCTAAAGAAGGAGGTTGCGTAACATGACATAACACCCCAAATATAAATAACGAAAATATATTATAATACCTACACAATTATGTTAACAATGATTTGGAAGCTTAAAAATCTGCAAACCAATATTATGTTCCATAAAAATGTTCACAATTATCCTGCGAAAAGTTGGCGAGATTTCACACTTCCCAAAATTAAACTTACGTCACACAAAACAGCGCGTTTATAAAGGACAAAAACTTTTTAGTATCTATCACAATCCAAAGGAATCCGCAAATCTTGGCACTTTTCGTTGGATATGTTTTTTATTTTATTTTATTTTGATACAATATTTTAGATTTAATAGCATAATTTAATAATGTTGGCTTCACTATGTGGCTTACCCGTGCTTATGTGCTATATAATGATAAAAAAAATTATGATTTGTTTACAATGGTACTTAGTACTTACCAAGATTATTTTAGTTACTTTTACACATATTTATATCTATTTGTCTGTATTTCTTAAACCGTAACATTTATTTTGTATTTTTGCATATTTTTCCCATTAGATGTAAAAAAAATCTTTAAGAACACATTTTAATAAACATTCAAAATAAACTGGACATGAAGAAAGCGCATCAAAAGTCGATTGCGATTTTTCTCTGGGTTATTATTGTAGATATGAGTCTACAAGGTGCCCGAATGTGGATGGAACATTTAAAAAAACATTTCATTCTCCTCTGCACACCGATTGCCGAGCATTGCACATACTAAAAAAATGCAGTCGACAAATATTTGTTTTGTTTGAATTGCTAGGAGCAAATATAGGTACAAGTGATTTCAAACATATATAAGGTACTTTATAAGGTACATATATAATGTACATATATAAGGTACTTTATCCGTTTTATAAAAGCCAAATCCACAAATAATAACACTCACTTCACAAAGTGATCCTGCAGTGGTCAACAATAAAATTCATTCTCTTATTAATTTTCGCAATAGTTTCTATTCACAATAGTTTAAACTAAGATGAAGATAATCTTTTTAATTGCGTTGGTTTTGGGTTATAAATTCTGTCTCTCTGATGGGGCGTCTTAGTATATAACAGTTCGTCCGAGGACTAATCCCGCTCCTCAGCAAAATGTCATTCAAACTGCACCAGTGGCATTGTCAAGTCGGTTTGTACCAGAACCGGAGCCATCTAATCAAGTGGTCCAAATACCCTCTGCGGTGGTAAGGGCCAGACCGATTAACACAATTCCTGTCAGCAGAGGTAAAAAATATTTCTGTAAAAATTATAAACTGCGTAATATCTCTTATATTAACTTGACTTCCCTTGATTCAAACTTTATTGACTTTTGTTTGCTTTTTTTACACTTACTGTTTCACATATTTTATTTTATTTTATTTATTTTAGAGAAAGTTGACAGCAAATCAGAGATTACAAAATAATACAATAATAAGATGTTAATTATGCCAATTATGAACTTTCCACTGATGATAGTTAATAATAAAGTGTGACATTGTAAGGGTATTTTCTTAGTTTTATTTTTTAGTTACAAAATATAAAAAAGGGGGGGGGGGAGGAGGAACATAGGAATAGGATTAAGAGGCAAAGGACGGGAATATTATATAGGGATTGAACTTTCTAGTTTGAGTCATGTTGCTTGGTGAGTTTTCGTTTTATTTCACGTAAAGTTGAGTTAAAAATGTCAATGTGGTAATAATTTAAGTTAAATGAGTGTGTGGATCTGTAGATAAATGAGTTCTGTTTCGAGTTGGTCTTGCAAAGATTGAAGGAGATTAAAGGTAAGCGACTGCCTGCTGTTGCGATTTGGAACGTGGAATGATAGGCGTTGAAGGTCAGGACAATCGAATAAGTTATGTGTAATTTTAAATAACATTACCGAATCTGCTATATTTCTTCGACAAGTTAACATTTGTATTTTGAAGAACTTTGCAGAGTCTTCATTACTAACATGACATCGAAAAGAGCAGAAATTGGGGTACCTTAAAAATTTATTTTGAACGCTTTCAATTCTATTTTTGTGCACTGCATAGCCTGGGTTCCACACCTGAGATGCGTATTCAAGGATACTACGAACATATGAGAAATACAGTGTTTTGAAAGTAGTAAGGTCTTTAAATTGTTTACAGGAGCGGATTATGAAACCAAGCATAGAAGGTGCGTTAGTGACTATATGGTCGATATGTTTATTGAAATTCAGTTTACTATCAAGTATAACCCCAAGGTCCTTACTTTCGAATTTGAGAGACAACGGTATATGATTAATTGAGTATTCATGGATTAATACGTTTTTATTTTAATTATAGAAGTACATTAGCGCAGGCCCGTGAACAATCGTGGGACAGCATGATTGAGCATGAGTGAACAATCGTGGGACAGCATGTTTGAGCATGACGTGACATGACAGCATAATTGATGACAATTCTTGAGACATCAGTTCCAAATTTTGAAAATGACGAGTAAAATAACTTTCTGTTAAAATAATTAATTTAATAAACTAATTCTACGCAGAATCCGCTATGTATATTCACTATATATGGTCGATCTTTACAGATAAAATATAGATTCTATATGTATAGAGTAGATTCTACATAGAATAGAACGAAAGTTGAAGTTGATTCAACACTGGGTTTCTACTGGATGTTCTACGGTGTAAAAAAGTCCATGAAATAGCATAGAATAGATGAGGTGGGAATGTACCATAAGATATTTTTGTAATGCTGTTCGTAATGCTTTTGATTTTTCAACAACCTCCTACCCCCCAATAAACAAATAAATTAATGATATGATTTTAGATTTTCACGGCCAAAAAAGTACTTAAGTTATTTATTTTTATTATTATTTAATTTCATTATTATTATTTCACACATCTGCCCTGATGATGGACACTGTAACTCTGTCCAAAACGTTGGCTAAAGGAGGAGGTAGCGCAACACGGCATAACACCCCAAAAATAAATAACCAAAATAAATTAATGGACAATTTTGCTAATCCTTTTCAATTTGGGAGGCGAGTATGGGTACCCCGTTTTATTGGATAACCAACACCTCTGCCATAGGTCACCCCAAGTGGTTCGCTACATTTGGTGACTTAGCAGGGGTGCCCGGGTTCATGGGGTGAGGTTTGTCTGGGTCTTGGTGGCGGCTGCATCTTCGCACCAAGTGCGTGATAGGCCAATTTGTCTCTCCCGACCCAACGCCTTGCACCGCAGCTGGAGGGATAGATTCATACGTCCATCACTTTTGGACACACTGACCCCTAGATTCCTACCCCTCGTAACTTTTTCCTTCCTGGAACTTCCTCTCCTTATTTCCCTTAACCTCCTTTTTAGATGAGCGCCATGTATACAAGCCAACCGATCGCGTGCCTAAAAGACAAGCGTCATCTATACACTATACATGATACATATGTGTGAGAATTTGAAATACCAGTCCACGGGTATCGTAAATTCTTTAACGACATTGTCTTTAAAAGGTTAAAAAGACACTTCACACAGCAACCTGCAAGATTATACAGGCCCTGAAGGAAATTATTTTCTTCAAGGCCTCCTGTGTGAGGTCAGGTTTACATACTCCAAGATATGGATAGATTAATATGTGTATAATAAGTTGAAAGGTTTAATTCCTTTCTATTAATTTATAAATAAAACACTTGTGTTGCAAAGTTTTTTAACAAAGAAACAACATTCATGTTTATTTATATCACTTTCCTTTGAATGGTTTCTTCTAACAAAAACTCATATTTTACAATCAAATAATAGAAAAACAAAACAAGTGACAATTGATGATTGCATTCTAACTGACACTATAGGATTCAAATTTAAAGGGAATATATTTCCTTTACATGTATACATATTTTTATTTCTAGAACTAAATACAAATCATTTGGCATCCAATTCGCATTCAGACTCTCGGGATTGGTCTGATTCTGGCTATCGACGCTATCCTGAGAAAAGACGCAGACGTTGGGGAAGGGGAAAAGGAAGATACCACTGATGAATGAGCATTGAGGTTCATTTGATATACATATTAAGAAAATTGTTTAAAATATTGATGTACTTTACATTTTTTTCTACTAAGTAATTTAAATAAAAATTTTCAAATGTTTACAGAAAGGAAATGATGGTACCCTGTATGTGTCACTTAAAAAAAATAATTTTCATTGTTAAGGGTAAGATTGTTTCAAATCTCCCCTCCCCACATCCATCAATCTAATATTCCAAAAATGGGAATGCAACAGTTCTTCCGGTTCCAGGCAGTTTGAAACAATTTAAAAAATAATAGTATTTCATTCCATCACAAAAATCTGAATTTTTAATACCTACCTACTCCACACCAAATAAAATATGCAATACTAATATAATATAAATAATGGCAATGCAACTTTTCGACTTTATACATAGATGGCACAACCCATAGACATTCAAATTGATATAATCAGGGAAAAGGATAAGAACCAAGGTGCGCAGAGTGCGGGAGACAGCCTGTCTCCATTTCAGACTGTCTCCCTTTCTAAGATCTGTCAATAAATGAATCTGACAGTATTACAGGTAATTAATTCGCATTGCAATATCACTATTCAGTCCCCGAAAATAAAATCTGCTTATAAATTACTAGTCCTTTTTACAATGGCATCCAAATTGCTGGCTGCGTAACTCAAATCTTAACTCAACTCAAATCCTAAATAGAGTAAACAAAAGTTCAGGCTTGTTTCCAAAATTGAATATTTTGTAACACTATTTGACACTTTTCCAAAGTGTTATAATTTATCAACCTCACTCAATTTTAGCGTCTCTACGTCAGGTGGCTAATTTAAAAATTAACATGGATGTTGAACATGGATCCTGCGCCTAAGTCCCACAATGGTCTGTGCTGCAAACCTTTGCCTCAATTTAGCAAACCTTTTTTTTTAATTCAAACATTTTCATAGTTTATTCAAAAGAATTCTCAAACCCTCCCGGTGCCAAAAATGTGGTTCAATAGTTTGCCACCAGCTCGTCGAAATGATGCCCAAATATCAAGTCAGGGCAAGTCTATCAATTTGGGTATCTATGATACTACCATATTTGAATGTTGTAAATTTATTAGATAATTCAAACCCAGAGCGAGTCCTAATGCAGGCGCAATTAGAGCAGTTCACTCCGGGTGCCGACTTGTCAAGGAGTCAAGGATTCAAGGAGCCAAGTACCCAGGGCACTATTAATAACCTCACACAACTAGCGCCAGGTGACTTTTGGTCCTGTTATTTCACTACAACTTTTCTGCACTATAATAATTAGTTTGGTGGTGTTTATGAGTAATCTGTGTGTTGTACCAGATATAGGGTACACTTTTATATAAAACTGCATACTCACATTAAATTTCGATTTTTCGTGTCTGACTATAAACTGGACAATCCATATCAGAAGCTATTTTAAGAGGTATCGTTATTACATTGTCTAAAATAAAACCCATTTAAATTTAATATTATTTATCTTATATTATCATAATTTATTTTATGCTTATGGTCAACAAGCGCATGTTATAAAATGTTTTATATAAAAAAAAGTTCATAATATTATATCATTTATCATAGAATATTCACAAGTTTAACAGCAAATACAGGAGGCTATAATATTTCTGTGATAATATAATAATAACTATTATTATCAAACTAAAACATAATCTAATACAAATATCAAAATCAGGTACATAATAGGAAATATTGTACTAGTGCCAGTTATTTTGCAGGGAAAAGATCATGAAAATAATATTTAAGACATTGCGCCACATTGCAGAAAAAATAACCCCAACATAAATGTAGTGGGGTAACAACCGTCTGTGCAGACACTCTTGGACTTGACCAAAACATTAACAAATGGACAAAATAACAGTGACCGACCGAAGGTTCGGTTTCGGTTCCAGCAAGTTTCAGCAAAAATATCTAGTTTCGGCATCAGTCTCGGTTTCTGCAGAAAATCTGCCGAACCTTCAGCCGCACCGAAACTCTGCGTTTGTGAATTATCACGCGTCATTCGGATGACTTCGTGTGAGTTCGTAGCTCTGTGTATGTCACCCGCCATCATCAGCTGAGTTCGCCGGCCAGTCCAGCGTGATTAATAATAATAATAATATATCTTTATTCAATGAAATTTGCAACATCATAACTAAGAAAGTACATGTTCAGTGTAGTTTATAATGGTTTATAGATTACACTTGTACAAAAAGTTAACAAACAGAAAATAATATTCATATGAACAGAAGTTAAAGGTAGTTTAAAGAATACAAATTTATTTTTATAGTTATATAGTTGGGGATTCTTATAAACCTCCTCACTAGGCTAGCCTGTGATTTAACACATGTAATAAGAATGTTGTGATTGTAAACGCAGTTGAAATTAAAATAATCAATGAGGTCTTTCCTTTATAATGTAAGTGTTGATTATTGACAAATGTTTTAGTCCAAGAAGTATTTAACATGTTTTGTTAATTTTTATAATTTTTTTTTTTTATAGCAGCAATATAATTTTTTTTTCACATACTAAAATTATTGTATTTTATTTCATTTAAAATGTGTCAACTGTCTATATAAGTGTAAAAATAAGCCAAATTTCAGTAAACAATAGATTTTTAACATGATAAAAAAGTTTCGGTCACGGTTTCGGCCAAAACTGAGACAGATACCAAAGATTCGGTTTCGGTTTCGATAGAAAGTCCTATTTCGGTCGGACGCTAGAAAATAATATATATTATCTTAGGAGGGGAAGGGGTGAATTTATTTGCAATGATGCGCTCTGTGTAATAAATATTTGATTGCATGTTAATCAAAAACTAAAACAATAGTATTCAAGCGTAGAGTAAATAATTGTAGAAAATATTATGGAGTAACTGATTATAAAACATTTACCCACCAAGCTATTTTGATAAAAGTTCAATTTGGCTTGAAAAATTCTGTAGCATTTTAAAGTGGAATATTTGGTAAAATCTAAATAGATGCATAACGAAAGATGTTCTTAGGGTCGTACAGGGCGGTTCCAATGAGAAAGATTAATTATTCTCCGTACTAACTTTTTAAATTACAACTCAATATCGATTTCATTTCATTCTAAATTTGCTTTAATTTATATCTACATCCAAAAGTGCTGAAAGGCGTGATGATAAAACTATTAGAATTATGTACTTTTTGTAATTATTTTTTGATCATAAGTATTTATCATTTTTTAATAATGTCTAAGCAAAATAAGAATGTAAAAAAAATCTTAAATATATTAGTTTGTAAGACTGTAAATAAATAGACAAACTGAAATATTTTCGTCACAAAACATGTGCACGGATCTTTAATGATTTTATTTAAACTAAAATTAAAATTCTGAAACATAGCTTTCCCATATAATTTAATGATTTATTTTACTGCATGATTATATGATTTGAAATGTGTGTTGTATAAAACAAAATTTTGTTTGAAAATTGAACAAATCTGCCAACGACCTATGGTATAACCTTACTATACTAAAAATAATATATTTTCTCAAAATTTAAAACATATCTTTACTAGATAAAAGAACAGTCTTTCGAAATCAATTTATATTTTTTATGGAAATGAATCAATACGTCTAAAATTTGATTTAAAAATGACAAATTTCGTTTTTGTTTTGTTATTCTCTTATAATGTTAGCAATACAAGTTTAACGAGGTTTTAAAGCAAAAAAAAGAAAGAATTAATATTTCGCAGACATTAAAAATCAATTCAACAACATTAACAAGATATTGTGTATCCGTACGAAACCACTCGAGCTATAGCTACCCAAATACGGCTAGCACCGTTCAGCCCTTGAGCTAGATAGGTAGAATTTTTTTTTTATAAAACCTAAAAGTGTGGTATATACTTATTCAATTTGCTTTGATTCTGTTTTCTACATAAATATGTGTTGCGAATAACATAACGATTTGAATTCAAAAGGCCCAGAAGGGCTCGAGGGCCATGACTAACCTCGTTGAAAGTGTACTAACAGTGAAATACAGATGGTCAATATTTAATCATTGAAGACAATATTATTAGTGACTCTCACAAAAATTCGAGTTAAAAAAAATGAGCCAAGGACCCTACCAATGTTTGCAAACGTAGCGAACCACTTGGGTCACCCAAGTGATTCGCTACGTTTGGTGACTTAGCAGGGCTGCCCGGGTTCATAGGGTGCTGGAGTGGTCAACAGGTTCCGACTCTCGGAACATCGCCTTACCTGCAGTGGGGGATTGATTCATACGTCTGTCACTCCTGGACACACTGACCCCAGATTCCTACCCATCCCTCATACTTTTTTCCTTCCCACGACTTCCTTTCCCTAAAAAGACCCTCCACACAGCATCCCCAAAGATGGCATTTTCCTCAGGGCCTCATGTGTGGAGCTAATGTAAAAAAAAAATTGAATTTCCTCAATACAAGCAACCAAATTTTTTTATTTTTTTTTGATTTCCTGTTTCAAATTTTCGTTTGAGAATCATTAATATTGTCTTTTAAAAAATTCCAAAAATTAAAAAATATTGATGGATGCATCGGCTTAAAATCACAGTAAGCCGTTCATTCGTATGTTTCCGTAATATTATTCAAAGACGTGTAATTTGGAATGAGTGTGGCCGAATCTACAACGGGAAATCTTTAATGCTTAACCATTGGAGCGACGGCGCAATTTAAAACTTTTTTCTCTGATTGCTCGAGATTTTTTGGTGGAACGTTTTCCGCAAACATAAAAAAATCATACCTCTGAATTTTAATATGGAGACATACAAACTGATTATAGTTCTATATAGCCAATGAATTCGCCTATCTTTTGTTGATTATCACATATTCGTAGGATTTATAAAAAAATATTATAAAATCGTAAACTTCTACAATTACTTACAAATAAGGGAAAATTTGCCAAAATTGGCAGCAAAGCAATCCAAGGTATTTTAAATAGTGCCATATTGTGACAAAAAGCACTCCTTGAAAGGTTATTGTACCATTATTCCGAGATAAATGAAATAAAAAATATGAATCTATTGGAATGTTTTTTTGAATGAATCGATATAGGTAAATATCTATTATGGTTTTGCTTATATTGCCATATTTTTACACACAACAAATAATTTTTACAATGTCTTGGATTTAAGCCATCGAAATGATTTTATTGTAAAAGCGAGAAAGTAACGAAACTAAAGTAAAGAAACTTTTACAAAAATTGCAAAATATAAAAACAAAACTAAATATTATAGAGTACGAGTATATTGACTGAATAATAACTCTGGCATGCTTCTTGATCAAATATCCACCATGTCTTCAATTCCAAACTGTCAACAAAAAGACAAATCAGAGTGTGCAATTCACATGCGATAGAAGTGAAACCTTCAGAAAACTAAAGTAGACAAGAGTAAGGAGACTCTGCGAAGACTTTTTTTATCAATGTGAAGGATGATTTTTTCACATTTTTGTCATCGAATTCCAGTGCACCTTTTCCTATACTTTTGGTCATCTTATTAGTATTGATGTTTTCTTCTCAGGGGTGGTAGCTAGAAGCCGCTTTCTCTTGTGTTTTCTTTGCCTGTTCATTTTGGACTGGTTTGAAGATTGGATATTAATTTAACCCCTCCGCAACGTAAGCAGATATATTGGTTTAAAATACGACAGCAGTCAAGTACAATAAGCGTGTTTACACGTCAGCGCGTGTGTCTCCATAGAAACCGTTATAATTCCATTATTGTTTTAGTTACATCCGTAAAATAAAAAGTGAAAGGTCGATAGTGAATCATGCTGCACATCTCTATTCAAGTTGTCCATAGAAATACATAAAAAGAACATTCTGTCAGACGCGCAGTCTGACACATAATTTATCCCGCCAAATTTCCTACGGGCGCCCGACATTGTTAATTTCTATTAAATATTTTTATATGAAATGATAAAAAATTGAGGTGACAAAAGTGTTTATTACACATTTATACAATAGAATATGTATTGTTGTTTACATAATCTGTGATTTTAGTACCGTTTTCACATAAAAACATCATGTGAGTCATTTTCACATTTTTTTAATGTTTGCATTCTAAATTTTAATATTTACAAATGTTAATATTTATTTGTAATATAATAATTCGAAAGCTTATTTTGTAACCTGTCTAAAACAGTTTTTACTATTCGGCTACGTTCAGAAATGTTTCATTTATAGAGACACCAAAAGATAATATTCTCGAAAATTCGGAGGGGTTAACAAAAATTATTTTTGTTTTTTTTTTATTTCATGGGATTCAATCCTTGGTCTGCTGAATGTCTGGCCGCTGATGTTTGTCACGCGCTTTATGCCACTAGACTAAAGGAGACTTGTGTGGGACTGTGGATTTATCTTAACTATTATATTGGAACCGAGTACTCGTCAAATAAATAAATATTTTATTGCTACCTCATTCTCTCGCAGACTAAATCCTATAGATGTATATGTTTGTCTCTTTTTAGTGACGGTCGCTTCATTTCATCGAGTTTCAAATCACAACAGTGCTAAAGAAATTTTCACTTTAAAATACATATTAGGGAGTATGATAGTATGCCTTCCCCAGCAAGCTAAATAATTAGGTTTTGTAAAATATATTCATAATACCTATAAATAAAAAGGCAAAAACCACTACATTATATATATTTAACAAACTTAGAAAGAATGGTAGGTATGTAAATCATTAAGAAATGTTGGATAATAAATTATAAAAAAAAAATAGAGCAGACTTATGAAAAATCAAGGGATAGTCTGAATTCTTAACAAATCAGTTCCAATTTTTGAAATAATAATATATTACAGGTAGGTACTTTATCGTGAACCAGATGTCATGCAGGACTAACCTACCAATGCACAGATAACTGAGATTAATATTTTTGATGATATAATTTCAATTGTGGTGTGATGTGAATATATAACATTTAAAAATTCAAAAACACACGATTTTCAGAAAATATAATGAATTTATGCCGCCGTTCTCACAGTGTAAGTCAGCATAACTGCCCTCCAAGCAGTTGATCAGAATTCAATTCTCGGCTGTGGAAATAAAAATAAAAAAAAGTGATTTTAAAAAATATAATGAATTAAAAAAAGGAATGTTAGTTTCACGCTCGACATGAAAACATGTTTAATATGGGAATGAATATCGATTATAAATCACTATTATGTCTTGATCAAATTTATTTTACACAACCAATGCCTTTAATTTGTCTTTATGTGTTTCTCTGCACAATCTTGGGTTACTTTTCCTAATTTTAAATCAAACAAAATTACTTTGTTTCATATTTACCTTTATCAGTGGCGGATACAGAAAAAACTCAAGGGGGGGGGGCTAAAGATATAATAAAACTAAAAAGTAGACAACGGGGAGAATATGACGAACCGCACAAAGAGGAGACCGACTATATGATTTTGGCAGCCACCTCTGGTCTGGAGCTCCAAAATACCTAAAAAATACCCCCGACTCTCCCATCTTAATAGATTCTCCCATCTTAACAGACGGATTGCAATCTTTAGAACACAGGCGTCGGGTGGGAATGCTATCCTTGTTCTACCGGTATTACAATGGCAGATGCTCCGAGGAACTAGCGTCATTGATCCCTTCGGCACCGGTGCATAGTCGGGAAACACGCCAAACGCGTGCCCAACATTTGTACATGATTGACATTTGTCACATGAGAATGGGTCGTTTCTTCGACTCGTTCTTCTGTTCAACAGCTCGGCTGTGGAATGATTTTCCAGCCTCTGTGTTTCCCCCTTCCTACAACATGGGTCTCTTCAAGACCAATATTCATTCCTTCCTCAAAAAGACTCTCCACACAGCATCCCAGATGACATAGGCCCCAAGGGAAATTATTTTCCTCAGGGCCTCCTATGTGGAGTAAATGTAAAAAAAAATACTATCTCATTCTCTCGCAGGCTAAAACATACAGATGGATGTGTTTGTCGAATCACAACGGTGCTAAAGAAGTTTCCACTTCAATAAATAAATAAAAGATTGACGGACCGCACATTTAAAACTTGGCTGGCCACAGGGAGCAGTAGGGCTGCATTCAAGGGAATACACGATCAAGGGAATCAAATACTTGAGTCGGGCCGTGTTAAGGGTACCTTTACATGAAACGACGTATGAATGTGAATGAAGCAAAAGTTTCAATTTAGGAGGCGAGTGTGGGTACCGCCGCCACGGGAATTATTGATTGGATAAACAACACCTCTGCTATAAGTCATCCCAAGTGGATCGCTAAGTTTGGTGAATTAGCAGGGATGCCTGAGTTTGTGGGATGTGATTTTTCAAAGTAGCGGCGGAAGCATTTGCCCACAAAGGACTGGTTGAAGGAGACCATTTAACCTCTCCAGCAGGAATCCCTCGACCCATTTCCTCGCATCGCAGTGGGTGGGAAAATTTTATCCGTCCATCTCTCCTGGACACCCAGAGAGTCCTAACCACCTATCATACCCTTTTCCTTCCACTATTTCCTTTCTCTAAAATGACCCTACACATAGCATCTCCAAAGACATTTTTTTTTTAATAATAAAATAATAATAGGTATATTTTTTAATAGTTAGCCAAAAATGACAGTGGATAAGTTTATGTATTCGGGAAGTATATTTACGAGAGATGGGGAGTCTGATAGAGATATTGAAAGAAGGATAAATGCAGGTAACTCCGCATTTATGGAGGACTGAACGCCGTTGGCGCTAATAAAAAACTGTCGAAAGAACCGAAGCTAGCAGTCCACAATGGAGTGCTTTTGTTTACATTAACTCCACACAGGAGGCCCTGAGGAAAATGATTTCCCTCAGGGCCTATGTCATCTGGGATGCTGTGTGGAGGGTCTTTTTAAGGAGAGGAAGGAATGAACATTGGTCTTGAAGAGACCCATGTTGTAGGAAGGAGGAAATACAGAGGCAGGCAAATCATTCCACAGCCGAGCTGTTGAACACAAGAACGAGTCGAAGAAATGACCCGTTCTCATGTGACAAATGTCAACCGTGTAGAAATGTTGGGCACGCGTTTGGCGTTTTTCCCGACTACGCACCGGGGTACCAACCCTGATGTATGGCAGTGAAGCATGAAACTGGCAGAGAAAGGACTAAATGCTATAGAAAGCCTGTATGATGGTGTGAAAAAAAAATGGAAATAATGCAAGGCTGATACAAGCGTAATAAGTAAGATTAAGAAAGGGACGCTCAGATGGTTTAGACATGGAGAGCGAATGATTAAAGAAAGATTTTTCTTGTATTTAGGGTGGCCAAGGGGGGGGCGCGCGCCTTCTAGACTTACCGACATACTGCGCCACACCTTCCAGAACTTTGTATAGCTTTATCGAACCTTCTAGACCCACCGACACACTCCTCCACTCCTTTCAGAACTTTGTATAGCTCTATCGAACCTTCTAGAGCTTTCGGAATCTTCTAGACTCACCGCCAATTATTTCGGAAAGCTTCTAGAACTTTCTCCATCCACAATTTTCTAAAGCATTCGGAACCATCAGATCCTTCTAGACTCACTGACATACTACACCACACCTTTCAGAACTTTCTACAGCTTTATCGAACCTTCTTGAACTTTCCGGAACCTTTTAGACTCGCTGATATACTCCTCCACTTCTTCTAGAACATTCCAGAGTTTTATCGAATTTTCTAGAAGTTTCCGGAATCTTCTAGACTCTTCTTGAAATTTCTAGAGTCTTCTTAGAACTTCCAGCCCTTATATCTTCAAAAGCAAGCCCTTTAGGTAAAAACGAATACCCTTATTCCCTAGGGGGGATAAAGATCTACCATACCATATAACTCTCTTCATCGTACCGGCACTCGTTTCTGAGTTTTTGCGTTCCGCACGCTTTTTTGGATGTTCTTTTATAATATATTGATATTGATTATTGTTCGAAGAGCCGTCAGTCGAGATTTATAAAGCTGGGACGGCTCTGCTGAGCAGGGTGTGTAGCAAAGACAGAAGATAGGCTCTGCTGGGCAGGACATTTGACAAAGGTAGATGATAGGCTCTATTACGCAGGACATGTAGCAAAGACAGAAGCTAGGCTCTCCCGGGCAGGACATTGGCAAAGGCAGAAGATAGGCTCTGCTATGCAGAACATTTGAAAAAGGTAGATGATAGGCTCTGTTATGCAGGACGTGTAGCAAAGACAGAAGATAGGCTCTCCTGGACAGGACATTGGCAAAGGCAGAATCCTGCTGGGGAGGATGGGTACTTAGCTGGCTGGACAATATAAACACGGCGGCTTTAAGAACTAGAAACTATAGGGACACTGCAGGAAACCGGCTGTTCTGTAGATGTAGTAACAATGATGATGGTGAATGGTATATATAATTAACTATAAAAATAATTGGTGATTTTACTTGTGAAAGCGTATCAAAGATTGCATACAGTAGTTTTTCAATATTAGGTTTGTGTTTAATTTTAAAATAGAAAAACAGAAATAAAAATTGGAGTATGTACCTACCTATTATTAATTTGTGCAACTATTTGACAAGCACCAAAATTCTTCAGGAAAATATTGAAGTTTTACACATTACAAAGAAACTATTAGTATTTAGAAAAATGAAAGCTTATACTGAAGAAGGAACGTTTTTTCCGAAACCGGTAGGATTTACGCATTATATAAGTGGTTTATACAAAGTTGTATTGTTTCATTTTTCTATAATGGATAACCACAAAGTGATAGCTACATTCAAAAATATTTAGTATTTATTCAGTACCCAATGAATAGTGGTCTTTCACTAGGGTGATACTGAGAGAATCTTCGATGCTGGAACATGCCGCAAATATAATAAATTTAAATGTATTATTTGTGAAGCAACGCAGATTAATTATATAAAAATTTACTCCAAGATTTGAACAGGCGATCTCCGGATTCCTAGTCAGAGCCTCACCGTACGACCATTATGTAAAACTATTTATAAATAATACTTTTTATCTGTAAGGCACACAACTAAGATGAAGCTGCTGTGAGTTCTATGACAAAGTAACGATAAATAAATTGAATATTTAAATTTTGATATATAAAAGCACTCATTTGAAAATATCTTATCAAAAATCCATATTATTAGCAATAATAATAAATATTCTACCTACCTGTTTTTATTTTCGTTGAATTTACATTATTAAATAATAATATAATGGTCTGCAAAAAGGACCAGATGATTTTTTCATAAATTGTTAAATAAATACATTAATATTTATTTATCATTCATTTCAGATCATTTTAAAATCATGATCCTAATCGCGTACCGAACATTATATTATAATGTCTTCATAATATGTAAATACTTCATAAAAGTAATATATGTGTAAATAACGTAATAGATTACTAGTGAAGCATATTCAAATAGGACATTAAATAGCTTTACTTATTGTTATATTACATGGAATATTTTTGGTTACGTGGACACCCAATAAGTATGTATGTATTATGCTAATTTGGCATTTAAAGCTAAAAAGTACATAATATTAAACTTTTCACAGGTGTTCTTAAAGGAAAAGAACTCAGCTTGTTCTAGTTTCAGCTTTGTCTAGTTTATTCATTCTGGACTTTAGGCCCCCTTCCTTCTTCGGCTCTCTTTGTATCTTCAATATTCTTTCTTCTTTCTGACGTTTGACTTCCTTCATTCTGTGAATAAAAATATAATTTATTAGTTTCATTCCTCCGTTTGGCCTGTTTATCAGTTAGGTTGGGTTTCACACTTAAAACACATCAATCTGAACATTGATTTTTTTTTTAAAGTATCATGCATGCACGCTCTGTAACAAAAATCAGCAATTCATTTTTATTTTTATGTCGCACAAGAGTCACAATTGCTTCCAACCGTCTAGAGCCGGTGAGACTATGGCATCCCCAACCGGGGTATGTTGTGAAGCTGAAGGTAGTGGAGAGGGGAAGGACATGGGGAAGAGGAAGATGGGAAATTACCTGGCTATTCAGATCTGGCTAAATGGTGGTCTTACATCAGGGCGATACTGAGAGTATCTTCCACTCCGGAACATGCCGTAAATATACCATACATTATTTTAAATGACAAAATTGTGAAGTAAAACAAATTAATCAAATAAAATTTATTTGCGGACGCCAGGATTTGAACCCACAACCTCCAGATTGCTGGTCGAGAGTCTTACTCTTCGACATGGAGGCTGTCAGAACGGCCAACTGCTAAACTACAGATTTTAAAGTGTAAAAAGCAAATGAGTTGCTTTAACAGAAAAATGATTGAAGGGAAACAACGTTCAGAAGGAATAAAAAGCTTAGTTTAACTTCTTGATCGCCAACACTAAATTTTCCTCTCACGCCAGCGTTTTTCATAATAACTTGTTTTTTTTGCAAAATGATGTGTTTGTAAATTGTAGGTACCGTCTTAACAGATAATATTGTGTTTACATATTTATAAAAATAGTATATAATCTGCCGTAAGTTAGTTTTCAGTTATCCTTGGATATATTAGCGCACAAGAGGTTAAAGAAGGGTTTTAGAATGTTTCAAGGTTAGACCATGTCCTGTGGAAAGGTTAATACATTAAGGCGCCGCAACCGGGCTCAAAAAGAAGAAGATGGAGAGATATGAAATTACAAATGTTAGAGAAGCGGGCTAACATTTAAAGCGACAAAATCGATGCGAAAATTGCGAAAATGTTTAATAAAACATGACTCGTCTAAAATATAGCAAAAATCTCGTGGAACGTATCTTAAGTATCATTTAAAGAAACATTGTGAATTTTTTCACAACCATAACTTGTAAAATAACTGAAACAAAAGCGTTTATAATAATTTTTGGTGCATACTTTGTGATTTTTTTCTATTGAGGGAATTTTATATAATTTACATTTCGGCATGGAACGCGTCTAGATATTATCTTAAAAAATAACATATTTTTTTTAAGAGCTTAACCGGTGAGAGGCCGGAGACGCGCCGTTGCGCGCGTCACATGCGCATGCGCGAGAAAATAATTCAAATATTTGAATAATACTTCCGACAAAAAACTTTTGGTCTGCGATTTTGGCCCTTCTATGTACACAATTTGTATGAAGAACAGTGTCAGAATCGCTTGCGCCATCATTACTCTCGGAGACGCTACAAGTTTCATTCACCTTGCAACCCTGGAATATTTTTAAAACGATTTCTTCTATGACAATCGGCTGTCAGAATTTGCCGCGCTTTCAACTGTCGCAATAAATACGCGTTCCGCGAATAAAACATCGTAAAACCTATTAATTTACGTAATAAATGCAAGTAATGTTGTTTTGGTAGATAGTTTATTGTGTTGTAAACGTGATTCAGTCAATAAAATATACAATAGCTCAAAATTTATCAACAAAACATTCAATTCAAAGTTCAAAATGGTGCTTTTTTAGTGTTTTTTTGTGAATTTTCGTGAAATGGCCTGGCCCGTGACAGGTTAAAATTTTTAAGGGAGATATGTAAGAAACCGGTAGAAATGCGGGTAGCGACGCCTTAAGCGGTAATATTAGGTGATAGAATGATGCACTGTAAACATGAAATCAAATTATTCTAAAAGTTGCACTCACTTCTCTTTGATCTTCTTCTGCTCTTCTTTGATCCAAATATCTTTAAAATCCACGCAAAACTGAGACCAGAGATCGAAAAATTCTTTAGGAGAGCATTCCTCGAGGGGGCCCTTGGGAGAGTATTGGTAGAACTTCATGGTGCTGATGAACTTGGAATGGCACTCTGAGAGGTTGTCCTTCTCGGAGTTGATGTGTTTCTCGGCCGTCTCCAGAAACGCCGACATCTTGTCTTGGAAGGGTTGCAGGTTTTCTTCCGATGATCCCTTTATTACCTTTTCAGATTGTTTTTTGCAACCTACAAATTAAAAAATTGATAATAATTTGCCACTTAATAAAAATGATACTGAGAGATTTCCAAAAATTACAACAACAAAATTAATGACAGAAGGAATTACTTGAAACATTCATGTTCTGATACAATTAGGAAATGCAATCCCGGTATACCGGGATCCCGAAATACCGAGATCCCGCAGACATTTTGCGGGACTAATCTCGATCGAAAATTTTGCGGGATCCCGCTGGACTGGCGGGATTACAGAGAAGAAGAAAACTATAGTCGAAAGGCTAGAGTACACGGACACGGGTAACAACACAGTAGCCACTGCTCCTGCTGACGCTGATGATCCTTACGATGACGACACTCCTCTCGCTAATCTGGAGACATACGCAGCAGCACCAATGTCACTTCAAGACGAACTCGAACTTACTTTGATTAGTATGAAAAGTTCGAGATCAACAGCCCAACAACCTAGATCTGGCAATACGAGCAACCTTGAGGTTTTGATAAAAAAGGAAATGAATTACTTCCGAGTCCGGTGGATTAAAAGGCACATACCTTCAATTCACTTACACGCGCATATGACTATTGTGCCAACCAGCGTGGAAGCTGAACGAGCTTTTTCAGCCACTGGCTACCTTGTGTCCAATATCAGAAGCCGTTTATCAGACAACACAATTAATACTTTAACTTTTTTACGAAGCTATTTCCAAAATAATGTTTAAACTTATGATGCTTATTGTACAAGAATATTATTTATCGTGTAAACGTTGTTATTTAAATTTAAGTTGTTATGTAAATTTATGTCTTATCTTATTCTTTGCCAATTTATGACTTAAACTTTACTTATGTCTAACTAAAGGTATATTAATAAACCATTTAAAATGTCCCAAAGAACTTGTTTGATTAGGTATAAATTTAAAACTCTAAAAACAAGGTTGGTAGATCGAGGTATTAGGTCTTTATTATACGATTGATTAGATATCTAAGTCCACCCTGCTGGATCCCGCAAATACCTGGATTCAGCGGGACTAAGATTATTCAGTCCTGCAAATACCTGGATTGACATGGTCTTGCGGGATTGCATTCCCTAGATACAATACATATGAATGTTGATTAAGGGTCAAGTTTCCCAAACAACGCTAAACTTTGTATTATACTAGTACAAGTACAAATAATTTATCTAAAAATTCTAAAGCGATAGTTAGAAAAATGTCTAATGTTACCTACCAGTGAATGAAATTTTTTAATCGTAAACTTTTAAATTCTTATGAAATACATACTGGAATTTTACGTAAAACGTTCGAAAATGGCTTCACTGAAAACAGTTCAGCGCCTATTATAGACATTTACGTAATTTCAAAGTAAACACGATACAGATAGATTAGGGCCAATGTCATCTAAGGAGATGCTGGAGGGTTTTTATTAAGAAAAGAAAGGAGAAGAAGTTCTGGGAAGGAAATAGGTATAAGGAGTGGGTAGGAATTTGGAGGTCAGTGTGTCCAGGAGTGACGGACGTATGAATCCATCCCTCCAACTGCGGTGCAAGGCGGTGGGTCGAGAGATTCTGTCTGGAGAGGATAAAAGACCTCCCTCTACCGGTCTCTCTCGACCCTGCCCACCATGCAGCAGGTAGGCAGACGCATCGGCCGCCAAAACCTGGAAAAACCTCACCCCATGAACCCGGGCACCCCTGCTAAGTCACCAAACGTAGCGAACCACTTGGGGTGACCTTTGGCAGAGGTGTTGGTTATCCAATAAATGGTTCCTGGGGCGGCGGTACCCATACAATTTGGAAGGCGGGTATGGGAAACACGGGAACCATTTATTTTTTTTTTTACATGAGCTCCACACAGGAGGCCCTGAGGAAAATAATTTCCCTCAGGGCCTATGTCATCTTTGGGGATGCTGTGTGGAGAGTTTTTTTTTAAGGAAAGGAGGGAGAGGAGAGTTCTGGAAAGGAAAAGGGTTTAAGGGTTGGGTAGGAATCTGGGGTTCAGTGTGTCCTGGTCATCCACCTCCAAGATCTAGACAAAATGAACCTGGGTACCCCTGCTAAATCACCAAACGTAGCAAACCACTTGGGGTGACCTACGGCAGTCAGGGGGCATTCAAGTATTACGTAATGCAATTTTTGAAGATTTTGACCCCCCTTCCCCCCATGTAACGCGTAACTTTTTTCCGTACCCCCCCCCCCCCTAACGTAACGCCCAAGTAACAATTTTTACCTGAAAGTCACAATTAAGTTGCGCAAAGTACTGGAAAGTCGCTTAAATACCTTTTTTCTTGATTTAATCGCGTTTGCGGTAATAAATAAAACAAGGGATTTCGAGAACGAAAAGGATTGCCAACTTGGAAGAATTTAATTCCATAGTTTTTTTTACCTAAATAAAGAAAAACATGTTATCCACTGGAACGATTTCGGTCGAAAAATCGACCACTTTTATTTTTCTGCGATTGATATGGGTCGAAAAATCGACCGATTTTTCTACCATTCGTAAAATATTTATTATAATTATTTAAAACCTTTCCATGGCCAGCTATTTGTTTTATCGAATAGCTGATAAAATATTCTTTATGTCTATGACCTTATCGGTTGTCTTTGAAGTGTTATTTAATAAGATTTCGCGGTTTTCTAAGGCGTCCTGTCAAACAACAAAATAAAACTTTTGACTATTTCGACGAATTATGGTCTCTACCTAAAATGCCGTAAGTAATTCATTTATTGGGTTTTTAACGCATAATTATATATCTGTGTTATCATGATTGAATTATCTATCTTTGAAATGCGTTTTTAATTCGTTTGTTCGTAATATATTGTTTTGATGGATGTTTTTGTGTAAAAATGCGTCGACTGAAGACGTCATCTGTTTTTGATTTACAATAATTTCATAAATACTGCACTCGCGCATTTGAAATATAGTTATTCAATCAGAGTGATTCATAACAAAGAGATAAATATAAGTTTTATTTGAATTGGTTCATTATTAATACAGATATTTGCTGTCCAATTATTTAATGTCATATGTCAAAAAGTCTGACTTTTTTTAGATGTAAAATGGTGTAAAGCCTTCGTCGCACAATAAAAATTTGGTTATTTAGTTGTATAATCAATTAATTTGTTTACTTTTACCAAATTTGTGCAGAAACAGCTATCGTCCAGGGAGAGGGAGCACTCCACAACCCAGGTTTAAATAATTATTTTAAAAATTTTTATTACTGCAACATTTAACAAAATTTAAACATTTAAGCACTTAATTACATTAATTGTTTTCAATTTAAAATATATAGAGTGGTGCTGACTGCAAGAGGTGGCAGAGGAAGAGGGAGAGGTGGGGTACGAGCTGCAGATGGAGTACCAGCTGGTGCCGGACTACCTGCACGTGGACGTGAGAGTCAACGCAGAGCTGCAATTGCAGCCTCGTCTGGAGTGTTAGTATTTTTTATGAAAGTACTTTGCTGTGGCCGTTGAATTCATCATATATTTGTATTTATTTAAACGGTGACCCTGCTTTGCTACTGGTGCGAGAGGATCGCGTCAAGGCCCTAAAGGCTGTTAGGGCCCTGCCTGCTTCCTTCCGGCTACAGTGAGTTCCACTGTTACAGTGAGAGTTGGTAAGATCAGCGCTCTGTCCATTTGGCACATTCAGTGCATATTGTACAGAGTTCTAATTTTATTCTTTATTTACATACTGCACTTACTATTTCACACGTGAATGAGAACAATTCATATGATTTATGTATATGTTTTCAGAATTACTTCTCCGGAGAGAATAACGTGTCCCTTTTCACAAGGGACACCTTCACCATTGCCAAGACCCGTTCCACCACCGTGGATGTCCACTCCCGCACAGACCCAATCAATGGCTCCCAATGCACCAATTACGCCAATCCAGGCAGCATCTCCGGAGCCGTTAGCTGGGACATCGCGGAGTGGGGAACTCCAGTGTGGGGAACTCTTCTCTCCGGAAGCCGGCTACCACAGCGAGCTGTGGGTGGACGTGCCGTTCTACCAAGAATTGTCGGCGTTTGGGAACGGTGAGTTTATTTTTTGAAATGTCATACCAGGGACTCAAAATAAAATCAATTATCTATATTTTATATTGATGTCCCTAGCACAGTTTCACTGTTGGTATATTGGCAGGAGATAAGCATAGTACTTAAAAATTCCACATAACAAACATACAAAATGTACTGTAATCCAAAAAGATATGATGTACCTACATTCTATGCAAGTAAATATGTAGTTACTAACGTAAAAAGTCTGAAATTTTAGTTTGTTTTGGCTAATTTTTGTTCGATAGTAAGAACTTCGCACAGCATTGTGAATACCGACATCATAGTTTCACACATGACAATGCATAATATATTTGTACTTGAGTTAATGTCCTGAAACGTTAAGTGCCTCCATACATGACGCTACTTACAAGCTACTCGATCCTCGTGAGCGTATCATACGCGCCAATCGTAAGTACCCCCCGTACGATTTTGCTGGTAGCACCGTGTACGGGGCGCTATGCGACGTCTGTCGGTATCAAATCAGTTTCACGCAACCGGCGCGGCGGTGCTGAACGCACGCGACGCGTTGCATCATTTGTGTCTGATACTTTTCGTTTGACGTTTGACAGAAATGGCATCGGAACATGAAAGTAATGTTAGATTTGTTCTGGAAGTAGAAAAAATGCATGTTTATGTAACGATACTTTACCAGAATACATAAGAAAGGATTTAGTGGAGATGGCATGGATTGATGTTGGGAAAAAGTCATATGACATCGTGTAAACTCCACGGCTGCACGTTAAAAATGATCAAGTTCAGTATATTCCGGATAGCGCCGTGTACGGAAACCAGCATTAAAGAGTGGTATATATGCAGAGTACTTGTGGTTTCGTCACAATCATATAGTTTGTAAGTATCTCCATGAACGGAGGGCCTTACATTTCAAAACATTGGCATTAAACAGGGATTCTATCTTTTTTTTCTGTAACGGGTATTGTAGAATGAGAAATGAGACATGCCGAACTCCTTTGCGAGGGTTACATGTGATTCACCGGCTTCGAAACGGTGTAATACAGCACTTTTTTCATCAATTGAAAAAACACTTTCGCTTCACGGGACTCATTGTGTCGAGCTTCCTAGTCAAAAGCGAGGCTGTATTGGTAGTTGGGTTTTGTAACCGGACAAATTATCATTAAAATAGGTCGCTTTAAGTAGTTGGTCACTTTAAACAGATATGTTTTCCTACTAAAAGCTATAAAACCTTACTAGAGTTTCCATTATCGTCGCTTAAAACGGTAGACCGTTAAATGCAAAGTCATTATATCCGAATTCTACTGTAAATTTGTGTTTTCTATTATTTCAGAGTCAGACATGGGCAGAACCGACAACGTGGACGAGGCAGCTCTCTATCAAGAAGAGTCGGTACTTGGAAACCGTGAGTTATAAAACTAACTAACTTACCTGCACGCCATTTCCCTGCAGGGGTAGGCAGAGAGGATGGACCGCCATGCAACTCGTTCTTGGCACACACACTCTTTTCTTCATTCCATACCTACCTGACTGTGCTATTCTGACTCCTGACATTGCCCGTCTCAAGTATTTGATTAACTTTTTATTTTATTATTTATATGAATACCTCACAAGAGCCTCAGCTGGAGCCAGTGAGACTATGGCATCCCCAATCGGGGTATGTTGTGAGGCTGAAGGTAGCGGGGAGGGGAAGGAGGTGTGGAAGAGGGAGGTGGGAAAGTACCTGGCTATTCAGAACTGGTCACCAAACACGGTAAAGCCATTTGAAGCAACTTTTCAATTCTGAATGGTGTCTTACATCAGGGCGATACTGAGGGTATCTTCCACTCTGGAACGTGCCGCAAATAGACTATATATTATTTTAAATGAATTTTGTGTGAAAATAACACTAATTATTCAAATCAAATTTATTTGCCCATGCCGGGATTCGATCCCGCGACCATCGTATTGCGAGTCAAAAGCCGTACCAGAGGCAGTGGGTAATCGTAATATAGACACGTTAAATTAATTTGGGTTTTCTGTTGTTTCAGAAATGGATATGGACAGAATGAGCGACGTCGACCACAAAGAGAGCGATGAGGATACCTTCTACATGCCACCAATACCTTATCATAATATTATCAACGTTTCACCTAACTCCGCTATGGCCATAGACTTTAGTAGACAAGACCAGGTAGATAGTGAGGCAATGCATGCGATTCTGCCGCCTGAAGGTTACTCTTTCGATTGGTCCAAAGATATCTCACGTTTTACTGGGATAAGGGAGACATTCACAGGCACGCCAGGACCAACTTTCAATACCGACGAAATGGGCAAACTTGTGAATGCCTTTCTTAAAATCTTTGATGCAGATGTCATTGAACTGATCACGAGAGAGACCAACAAGTATGCAGATCAATGGATTGCGAAAAAACAATTTAAGCGCCATGCGCGTACCAATAAATGGGTTCCCACGAATAAAGAGGAAATGTATGTATTCTTGGCAATTTTAATGTATCAAGGTATTAGTCCCCTTCCTGTTGAAAAAGACTACTTCTATTAAAAAAAACTCACCGCCATGCCTTATTTCAGCCGAGCCATGGATTATAATCGTTTTCTTCTAATTAAAAAATTCCTTCACTTCACCAACAATAAAAGTCTTTCTTCTGGTGTACCGATATCTGTGCGAAGATTACAAAAGATTCAGCCCGTCTTGGACCATCTCTCAAATAAGTTTGAGACTTTATACCTGCCCGAGCAAGACATCTCACTGGATGAATCCTTACTCTGCTATAAAGGCCGTTAGGGATTCGTCCAGGTGATCAAAACCAAAGCGGCCAGCGCGGGTATAAAGTCTTATGCTACGTCCAGACTGAAGCCAACCTTCCAACTCCGAACTTAGTTCGGAGTTGGAAGGTTGGCCCATCGTGTGGTCGCTGCGGCCAACCCTCCAACCCCGAATTCCGTACTCCAAAATGGCGGACATGAAACAGCTGTAGCTACGCTGTATCTTTTTCAGTTGCCTACAATTATTACATACGTATAATCATATAATTATATACACGACATGTTTTCAAATAATTTTTATACCACTCTCCGTAATAATATAGTCATTTTAATAGTACGCGGCACGGTGTGGACAGCTGCGGCAGGCTGGTTCGTGTGAGTTGGCCGTCGAATCGTGAATCGACAAATCCAGACCAGGAAGACATGACGGAAGACATAACGGAAGACATAACGGAAGATATGACGGACGACACGACACTGATACTGAGTCTCACTCTACATCGAGGCACAATGACATTATGTATTGATTTTCTTAAATTATGAATAAACCAATATAAATTGAATACATTTTTATTATGATAAAGTGTGTAAACAATGTTTAAATCAATATACTGCTCTTTCATTGTAACTATTGTGTTTCCTCCGTCCTACAACATGAGTCTCTTCAAGACCAATGTTCATTCCTTCCTCTCCTCAAAAAGACCCTCCACACAGCATCCCAGATGACATAGGCCCTGAGGGAAATTATTTTCCTCAGGGCCTCCTGTGTGGAGTAAAAAAAAAAAAAAAACTAAAACTGTGATATTAATTTAATTGATTTAAAAGAATATTAGGGCTTAATAATTAAATAAATCAATTATGGGTTCCATCAATTATTTTCCCCTCCACCATTTTTTTTCGATACCTTTGCTTTTAGATATAAAATTATCACAATGATATTGTTTGCCATTCGACGCTCATACAAAGGTTTGATATATATACAATTTTATCATCATCATCATTTTACATATTCTGATTTACCTTATGTAGATTGACCTTAAGGTTGCTGTCAGAAGTGATTTTTCGTCAAATATTGGTGGATTTCATCAACTTGCAAAGTATCCCTCTGAAATATTGGCAATGTGTATATCTATGATATATATTTCATTTTAAGCCTTATTTCCTTGTTTTGCACGTTATATAAAAACATGGTGACAAATCTCCAGTTCTAATTTACAATTATTGAAAAAGTATCACCATGATTTTGACATCGTGAAATAGGCTCTCTGTATAATTCATCAAATGAATCAAATAAAGCCAACACGGCAACTATCCTTATAAATAATTGTAGGCAGTTAATGTATCTTCCTAATGTAATACCAGTTTTTGTGGTAAATTCATTAAATATTATAATACAGTGATTTCAATTTTGCACGTCACGCACTCAAATTTTACAAAATCATTTTCCGACCAAACTTTTGAAGAGATCATAAACATCCAAAAAATTATTTTTCTATTATGTTCTTGCATCTGTGGTTATCAAACAGGCCATAGAGAACATAAAAACGTAGAAAATATTCAATAAAGATATTTAAAACTGCTACTGGCGGCAATTTCAAATCACAAAAACACAAATTTCGCGCATTTATAAAGTTTAAGATTTTTTAATAATTTATCTATGAATTCTAAAAATATAGGATAATTAGTAAAATATAGGTGAATTCATTGGCTGTAAAGCACTATAATCAGTTTTATGTCTTCATGTTAAAATTCGGAGGTATGATTTTTTTAATGTTGGCGGAAAATATTCAAAATCGTCGCCAAAAAACCGCGAGCAATCGGAGAAAAAAGATTTTTGACGCGCGATCGTTCGAGTGGTTATGTAACGCGTTGTTCGAACCCCCCCCCCCTCCCCCCCCTCCCCCCTCGTAACGCCCAGTAACGTTTCACAAGACCCCCCCCCTCCCAAGTGCGTTACGTAATACTTGAACGGCCCAAAGGTGTTGGTTATCCAATAAAGGTTCCCGGGGCGGCGGTACCCATTCCCGCCTCCCAAATTGTTTGATAAAAGATTTCTTAAAAATACTGCCTACATTTTACAATAATACATAAATTGATATTATTTTCCAATACTAATTCGTATTAGAAGATTATAAAAATTACGAAAACCCTTCCAGTTGCTCTTGTATTTAATAAAGGATTGTTTTTATAGTAAACAAGCGGACAAGAGTTAAGTGTCTTTTCTCTTCCGTATGTTTTGTATTGAAGAGAAAGAGACGAAAATAATATTATTATCACGTTTTATAATATTGTAAAAAATGGTATCATATTTCATGTCAGGCGCGACGAACTACAGCTAGCAAATCTAGTAAAGTAATTTTTAGCACAAAAAGAACAGAGTGGCGTATACGATTTAATATTATTTTAGTATAATTGATTTATCCCTTTCCATTTGAACTCAACTTTTATTTATATGGTTAATCTTTTCTGTGTCGAATCGCAGAAGCGCCGACACGTGCGTACTTGTCCCAGCAACAAAACTGAAACATCTTTATAATTAAATTTTATATCTATTTCCTTTATACTTTGTATAATATTTCATTAAAATAATACAATTGATATCACACAACCTCCAAATTGAAAATCTAATATATTTGTATGCGCAAAAGTGTTGTGTATACGAATTCACTGTTTGACAACCAATTTCGTCAAAAATAGTGCAAAATTGAGAAAGTGTTTTAATGAAAGTGTTGAAATTGAGAAACCAAATCTCTCGTTGTATTCGCTAGCCACCTGCACAAACTACACTCTGTTTAAAACAAATTTGAACGGTTAAATAACGAAAATTTAATTGTTTTGCCTTTAATAATGAGCGGCTCTGGAATTTAACGTTTTGCCTCCACTATCCGCCTCCTAGTTATCATGTACCTAGTACACCAACTCAACTCAAAATGCCTTATTGGAACAACACTGGCACTAATGAAGAACAAAATTCAATAATACATCGCTTGCACAGTTTAGGTAATGAATATGTTAATATCGATCATGCCAGTAGTCTGTACTTATATAAAAGATACATTAAACAAAATTTGTCTAATAGTACCACGTTACCATAATATGTCCTAAATTAAGTAAGTTTTTTGACCCCCTACCCATCCCTGTCCACACAGCGTCACATTTGTGAAACCCCCCCCCCCCCCCCCCCCCTTAAAGCTCTGCAAACGGGCCCGAATAGAAGAAGATGGAGAGATACGAAATTACGAATGTTAGAGGAGAGCGCTAACATTTACAGTGACAAAATCAATGTGAAAATTGCGAAAATATTTAATACAACACGACTCATTTAAAATAGAGCAAAAATCTCGCAGGCATTATCTTAAACAGCATTTAAAGAAACACTGTAATTTTTTTCATACATATAACTTGTAAAATAACTGAAAGAAACGTGTTAATAATAATTTTTGGAGCATACTTTGCGATTTTTTTCTATCAAGGGAATTTTATATAATTTGCGTTTCGGCGTGGGCAAAGTCTAGATATTATCTTCAAGAATAACATATATTTTTTTAAGAGCTTTAAAACTTACCGTGTTTAAGGGAAATACGTAATAAATCGGTACAAATCCGAGTTGCGGGCCCTTAAGGTGTGACGTAATTTATGGATGGCCCCTAATGGTAGAGGTTGTGCCGTGTACATGGAAATAAATAGATATGCAAATCTTTACTGCGATACCCCTCCTCAAGACATTGCTATAAAAATGTACTCTTTTACAAGTACCGTTTGGTTTACCCTTATGAATCCCCACTGAGTTTGTGAATTTGTTATTATTATTTGATAGGAATCCATGTGCACTTACTATCCAACTGGTTCTGCAGTGAATTCAGATCCAGTTTGACATCTTCAAAGAGAACCCAAGATGCACGGTTGATATCTCCCGGCTCAGGGATTGGCAGAGGATTGTCCAGTCCCTCTTCGCATCTGCTCATGTAGGTCTTCACTATGAAGTGCAGGAGGGTCACACTTGAATCTTTAGACTGAAACACAATACAGTTGCATTATTGATATTGTGCATTTTTTTAACAGTGTGGTGTGATCAAACACGAGACACAGATTTAGAAAAAAAGACAGATAAACAGCTACATACCTAAATGAAGAACACAAATCAACAATGAAAATCTTATGGACACTTTCACCAATCTAAAACTAAACGTTAAGTGAAGTAAAAATTTTGCTTAGCAGAAAACTTAGCAAAGGAATAGTATTCCAAATCACCAATATTTTTTGGCAGAGCAATAATTAGCTCAATGCCAATAGACATTATAATGTACAGTGCAATTGAGATTGTTCATGCCAAATTTTAGCACAGTGATCGCTCAGTTTGATTGGTGAAGGAGGCCGATAGTAGGACAATTTTCACAAAAAAACAACAGTTCATTCTATTCACCCAAAATATGTTCTTTTTTGTCATAACTAGTACAGAGCTTTGAAAAATCACACAATATTATAATTCCAATTTTGAAAAAACACAATTAAAGTAATTTTCTGAAAAATATTGTATTCCTTAGGTAGGTTCTTTAAAGCTCCCACGAATTCTTCAAACAACAATCAGATCTAATTTTGAAAATGACATTTAAATTCAGAGCGAATTTGAACCAATTGAACCAATCAACGCAGGAATAACTAACACACATCACAGATAACCGAAATTACGAGGGCTGTCCTTAACCACTGGAGCGACGGCGCGTTTTATAACTTTTGCCTTGGATTACACATCACAGACAACCGAAATTACGAGGGCTGTCCTTAACCACTGGAGCGATGGCGCGTTTTATAACTTTTGCCTTGGATTACACATCACAGACAACCGAAATTACGAGGGCTGTCCTTAACCACTGGAGCGACGGCGCGTTTTATAACTTTTGCCTTGGATTGCTCTTGATATTTTCGAGTCCATTTTGAACTTTTTCCGCCGACATTGAAAAAATCATATGTCCGAATTTTAATATGGAGACATGCAAACTGATTATAGTTCTATATAGCCAATGAATTAACCTATCTTTTGTTGATTATCACATATTCGTAGAAATTATAAAAAAAATATTATAAAATCGTAAACTTTAAAAATGTGCGAATCCTGCGTGTTAGTTCCTTTGAAATTGCCCTAAATGTTACTTTTTAAACGACTTCAAAAAGGAGGAGGTTCTCAATTCGACTGTATTTTTTTTTTTTTATGTTTGTTACCTCAGAACTTTCGACTGGGTGAACCCATATCGATGATTCTTTTTTTATTTGAAAGCTGATGCTTCCAGTGTGGTCCCATTTTAATTTGGTCCAGTTCTGACAATGGCATCCATGAGAAAATCATACAAGTCTTAAATTTGCATCAAGTATGTGCGCAACAAATGGACGAATAACTCAATTTCACGCCAACCGATCTCGATGATTCTTTTTTATTGGATAGGATGTACTTCAAGGGTAGTTTGATGAGAGTTTGGTCAGGTTCTGATTATGGGATCCATGATAAAGTAACGGAACTCTCCAATTCTTAAGAGCAAATTAACGATACTCGGCCGAATCTTAATCGAATTAGTTAGTGTACTTCAGATTCACTAAAAATTAAAAAATAAACAAAAATTTTAACAAAACAAAAATTGTCAGCCAAGGTACCCGGCCCGGCGTGTTCACTTGACAGCTCCGCTCCCGCAGTGGCCCGCTCTCGCCTCTCACCTCGTCAAGTCGCGCGTGCGACACAAGCACATCTCACCTATAACTATGTATGTAGTTACAAACCTACCTTTGCTGACACCGACTCCAAAAATAACAATCGTACCTACATATTGATGAGTAGAAAAAGTAAGTTGATTATTAAGTTGTAGAAGAATACGAAATTATTTTTTTACTTTTTAGTGCATTTTTTTAAGTCGTTTTTTTGTTTTGTTAAAAAAATTTTCAAGTCAACATTGGATATTTTCGATTTGTACACGTTGTCCATGGCCTACTTGATAACCACAGAAGCAAACATATTTTTAAACTGTCAATTTTTAAGTGCAATCAGCTGATGGAATATTTTGCTCAAATATTTTTATGGATTTTTGAGATCGCGGGGTGTCAAAATGAAATCCACTTTTTAGTATATTGAAATACATTTAACACAAAGTAACTGTATGAAATTAGAAGGATACGTTCATTGTCTACAATTATCAATAAGAATTAACGTGATTTTTGGTTTATTTAACTAAAATAATCGTTTTACAAATACGCCCTAAAACACAATATCAAAATCAGACTGCAGCTTTATAAACATTTGTGATCTAACATTGGATATTCATCAACATGTTTTTATATAATGTGGTAAATTAAGATACAAGGTTTTTAATAAGATATAAATCATAAGAATACGTATTACTAACCTTTTAGAATACTTGCATGAATGTTGTTGAGTTTGCAATTTCCATTCTGACAAAATATGCCATCTGACAGCTGGCTTTGGTTGTGATTTACTGGATTAAAACTTTTCAAAACTAATTGGAATTTACACATAATATCTTTGTTATGAATCCTTCTAATTGATAAACTATAGTTCAAATGCACACGTCAAGTAATTAGGTCGATAATAAGGAACTCCAGTGAAAAATATTATGGCTTTAAAAAAATATGTTCATATAGACCAAGAAACGCTGATTCTGAATAAATAAGTTTTATTTCATAATATTAAATGCAGAGTTTTTAATAAATTATTAAAAAGTGCATTTTTAAACCTCTTCGGAAAACACAGCGTTAAGTTGGCATTACTGAAATGGTTAACCGTGACGTCACAGTTAACCTGTCACCTGCGTATTGTATTGTATTGACATTTGAAATGACTTGAAGTGCACACGTACCTATGCAATTCAACATTTCGTGTTTTTGGTTTATTTTCATACTGTTTATAGAGATTTAGATAAATAATAGTTATTGTGTTTATTGAAACATAATTTAGGCCCTCAACAATTTACGAAAAGGGCTATATTTGCGGACAATCTGCAATAAATGTTGTCTATTTGAGGTTAAAGTCGTGTCATATTTTGATGTTTGTTTTTATGTGTTTTCAAATTGTTTTTAGTATAGGGCTTTTTATACAAGTTGTTACACACTCGTCATGATCAGTGTATTATAAATACCAGTGTTTCTGTATGTATTATACATAAAACAATGTACCTACAAAGTAACACCTGACACAAAACACGATGTCACATGTATTTGCAATGAAAGAGATGATTTATTGTTTTTATATTGCACTTTGATTAAATACAATAACAGTAGCGGTGAAATGTGGACATTTTATCAATGTTTTTCTATATTAAAAGCAGTTAATCTTGAATAAAAAACACACCTCACACCTAAAAGTCATTATCCGCCATGGTTATTCTGGGTTCTTCACAGTGTTGCCAACAGTTAGAAGTGAAATTTCCCTAGAATTTCACATTTACGCAATTACCTACGTAGCCACCTGATTGTGTAACACTAATCCTGTTATATGTTAATTAATATGATAATTAATTGGAAAGATATCGGAACTTGGTAAATATACTAATAATACCGTGATTTTCCAAATAAAACACTTTTTGCTACGTGAAGTAATAATTTAAAAGTACGAATACACTCACCACTGAATTAGAAACTGAATTCCAAATTAAAAAAAAACACTTTGCAAAATAAAAATCATAAGCAACCCGCCGCTCATTTGTACCAAGCGTGGTATTTTGAAGACCCCCCCCCCCCCCCCCGAACGTGTCACGTAGTATGGGTACGTTCCCTAATATCATTTTGAGTTCTCAGTGTTAAAAATAACATGGCATGTAAGTACATGAAAAATAATTAAGATTCATAGGAATTCCAAAAAATATATATACGTATATATATAAATAATACCAGTAATACTGTCATATGTAATAAAATTTTTGCCAGAGTTCGAAATTTCCCTAGATTTTGTCCTGATTTCCCTTATCCCTAAAAAATATTTTTCTCCCCTAGATCTAGGGAAATTTCCCTCGACATAACATCACTGATTCAAAATGACAACTTAAAAAGTAAAAAAATTAGACCACCATAGATACGGTGCGTTTCTGGGAGTCTTTAAAAATTAAAACTTTGACAATTATTTTAACTATTAAAACTAACTATAAAAATAAAAATAAAAATGCAGTTATTTAAGTTTGAAGGTCTTTATTCATTAAAAAAAATAAAAAAATTGGACTGGAGTTCTCTATTGTAAAAATGAATACAAAGATCGGGTGAAATTCGAAATTTAAATTTTACTTCGTAAAATATGCAAAAAGGCACTAATTTTAATTGTTAAATAGATTGATAATTGAATAGAGAACTCCAGTCCAATTTTTTTATTTTTTTTTAATGAATAAGGACCTTCAAACTTAAATAACTGCATTTTTATTTTTATAGTTAGTTTTAATAGTTAAAATAATTGTCAAAGTTTTAATTTTTAAAGACTCCCAGAAACGCACCGTATCTATGGTGGTCTAATTTTTTTACTTTTTAAGTTGTCATTTTGAATCAGTGATGTTATGTCGAGGGAAATTTCCCTAGATCTAGGGGAGAAAAATATTTTTTAGGGATAAGGGAAATCAGGACAAAATCTAGGGAAATTTCGAACTCTGGCCAAAATTTTATTACATATGACAGTATTACTGGTATTATTTATATATATACGTATATATATTTTTTGGAATTCCTATGAATCTTAATTATTTTTCATGTACTTACATGCCATGTTATTTTTAACACTGACAACTCAAAATGATATTAGGGAACGTACCCATACTACGTGACACGTTCGGGGGGGGGGGGGGGTCTTCAAAATACCACGCTTGGTACAAATGAGCGGCGGGTTGCTTATGATTTTTATTTTGCAAAGTGTTTTTTTTTAATTTGGAATTCAGTTTCTAATTCAGTGGTGAGTGTATTCGTACTTTTAAATTATTACTTCACGTAGCAAAAAGTGTTTTATTTGGAAAATCACGGTATTATTAGTATATTTACCAAGTTCCGATATCTTTCCAATTAATTATCATATTAATTAACATATAACAGGATTAGTGTTACACAATCAGGTGGCTACGTAGGTAATTGCGTAAATGTGAAATTCTAGGGAAATTTCACTTCTAACTGTTGGCAACACTGTGAAGAACCCAGAATAACCATGGCGGATAATGACTTTTAGGTGTGAGGTGTGTTTTTTATTCAAGATTAACTGCTTTTAATATAGAAAAACATTGATAAAATGTCCACATTTCACCGCTACTGTTATTGTATTTAATCAAAGTGCAATATAAAAACAATAAATCATCTCTTTCATTGCAAATACATGTGACATCCTGTTTTGTGTCAGGTGTTACTTTGTAGGTACATTGTTTTATGTATAATACATACAGAAACACTGGTATTTATAATACACTGATCATGACGAGTGTGTAACAACTTGTATAAAAAGCCCTATACTAAAAACAATTTGAAAACACATAAAAACAAACATCAAAATATGACACGACTTTAACCTCAAATAGACAACATTTATTGCAGATTGTCCGCAAATATAGCCCTTTTCGTAAATTGTTGAGGGCCTAAATTATGTTTCAATAAACACAATAACTATTATTTATCTAAATCTCTATAAACAGTATGAAAATAAACCAAAAACACGAAATGTTGAATTGCATAGGTACGTGTGCACTTCAAGTCATTTCAAATGTCAATACAATACAATACACAGGTGACAGGTTAACTGTGACGTCACGGTTAACCATTTCAGTAATGCCAACTTAACGCTGTGTTTTCCGAAGAGGTTTAAAAATGCACTTTTTAATAATTTATTAAAAACTCTGCATTTAATATTATGAAATAAAACTTATTTATTCAGAATCAGCGTTTCTTGGTCTATATGAACATATTTTTTTAAAGCCATAATATTTTTCACTGGAGTTCCTTATTGCGGGAACTGTCGTACGTAAACACTTAATAAAAATCAATTAAAACAATCAATAACATCATTCTAAGCCAATAAACGGCTGTCATTTTAACCTAGAAATTTTTGTCAACAAAACAAGATACGTGCTTATGCATATCTTTATAGTTAATAGTAGACGCAAAAGAATAGAGACATCTATGTAAAATCCTATAAAGGATTTTGTCAACTACATGATTATGCAAATTACAGATCGCAGGAGTTTTCGAAAATATTTAAAAAAAAAATTTAGTGCAACTAGGGAGAATCTTCCGAAATTTGGAAACTTGGCAAACTTATACTTTGTAAGTGGTTCCGAAATTCGGAAAAAAGCGTTCCAGTGGTTAAAATAAGGTCTCCAAGGTGCTGCAGTCGCGAGAAACAATTTTACGCGCAATCCTGCAACATTGGCGTGTAGCCTGGTTTCCCCTTGCCAAATCCCCAACACATTGCACTCTCTACGATACTTAGTCCCGGCATGGCAGCCATTCGCGATGGAGCTTCCCGCTAGGTGTGAATTACGCTCCATAATTAGTTTTTTGTGCAAAGAACAAAACCCCGATAGAAATTCATTCTCAGATACTTGAAGTATATGGAAAACAGGAGGACTTAGCCAGCCGAGAAATTGAACACACCTGATGCCTGGTGGGACCCAAACGTGATGCCAACTCAGCCACTGACCTTATAACGAGACTGATGAACTTTGGCACACTTGACCTTCAAAACAAGAGGAAGGTCACTATCTAGATTAGATTTGGAAAAACTCTGTGTAAAGTTCGGGTAACGCCGGGGACTTCACAGCTAATAAATAATTAAAGTAATTAACCTCTCATCTGTCGCTGGCCCACCGGCGGATAAAAATAAAAATCTATAGCTTTTTTTAAATGCGATTTTAACCCTTATGTGTAAAGAAAATGTATCGAGGACTAGATCAAAATCGCTTGCGGAAATATCAATTTTTAATTAATTTTCTATGAAATTTGCGGGTGGCTTTTCGGAATACCATCCAACATTCGACTGAATAGCAATCAGATATTACAGAGCAAAGAGATAATAGAATATTACATATTTTGTGTGAACAGATAAAACAATGTTTTAATGTTGACAATGTCCCTTCAAAGATTATAATCGCACTTATGAGGACCTACAAAGTTGAAATAAGCACAATGGTGAGTTCTACTCTCTACAACAGTTATGCATCGATTTAGAATACATACGCAAGATTCGTCTTTACAGTCTCGAAAATCAGGTTCAAGCAAAAGCAACTTAACGACAAAGAGAGAGATATATATATATATAGTCTGTCAAGAAAGTATAGAAAGGAGGGCGCTGCGATGATTTCAATGGTTTTAAATAGCAACATCAAGATGGTTCAAATAAAAAGATTGTAACTTAAAAAAAGCACTATGTTCCAAGAGAATATTTTTCACATCATTGTCAGTGTGTTGTTATTTTTGACACAATGGGGTATTTCCACGTTTTTTTATTGCTTAAAAAAATTAAGCAAAAAATTACGATCATTACAGAATTTTTATTTTATTTATATATTGATGAATAAATTTTCTACAGCAAGTCAAAATTTCCCATTTTTGAATTACCGCTAAAACGATATTTTGGGGCGGGGCTATCGTGTGACGTCATGAGCGAGGGCGCTCACTGACAGTGTTTATTTATGCTGGCCCAGCTGAGCGACGCTTGTGACGTCACAATCCGATTTGCCAACCACGAGCCGTTTTGATTTTGTCAGTTTGAGATCATTTTTAAAATCAACAATATTGAATGAAAACGTAAAAAACAAACATTTTTAGTAGGATGATTAAAATCAGAAAAATGATCTTTAAACATTCCATACATTTTCAACAGAATCCCTCGTTTGTGGAAATACCCCATATTGCATGGATTAGAACTTTTTTTGCATTTTCGAATTTTTTATATCACCAAAGAACCCATTTACTAGATGTTGAATCAAAAAATTTTTAAATGTGAAGAAGTTTGCAGTTTTAGCAATTAAAAAATGTATAAATGAAAAAGTTAATTAAAATCTAGTAATTTTTGCCGTCCAAATCTGTCAGATTCGGAAGTCAAACATAACCTCACATTTGATTCTAGTATAATTTATTCTAAAATCAGTGTTACATTTTTAGATCCATTTTATTAAATTTCCAAACATTGTTGACAAACTTCACTTGTTATTGTCCAGCATAATTTGCTTATGTCAGGCTTGTAATAAATTTGAGAAGACGGTTCATCTGATGTATTCTACATTGATGCAGCTATAAATAAACTTAACTGCATACAACACTTTTTGTTGTTCAAAACAGTCGTCCAAACTTTCCCTTTTTCGGAAGGGCTGCTTAGCACCCTGCAGAAGAACAGATAAGTATACATTGTAGTACCTGGCTATTCAGATCTGGTCACAAAATATTGATAAACGGCGAGATGTTGCACTAGGCCCATGCTTCTAAACTACGCTAAGGTAACAAAGTAAATTAAATTTAATCCTACTTTGACATCTCTCAATTTGGCGAGGATTTCCAGGCCGAAGCCGTCCGCTTGTCCTCTCTGCCTGTTCCCTCCGTTCATGTAATTTCCAAGGGTCAATATGATGGCAAACAGTTTCTTTAAACCTTCATTCGTCAGGAGAAACTGCAATACAAAAAAAACAAAACATCAAAATACAGTAGAATTCGGATATTTTGACTTGGCATATAACAGCCTACCGTTTTTTGCGATGATAATGTAAACTCAAGTTAGGTTTCATAGCTTTTAGTAGGAAAACGTATCCGTTTAGTACGACTCCATTTTAAGAGACCAACTGCTTAAAGTGACCTATTTTAATGATAATTCATCTAGTTAAAACGACGCGCAGTGTTTACAAAACCTATTCACCAATGCAACAATACTCGCCGCCCCTTGCCTCGCTTATGACTAGGAAGCTCGACACAAAGTGTTCCATGAAGCGAAAGTGTTTTCAATTGAAGAAAAAAGTGCTATATTACACCGTTTAGAAGCCGGTGAATCAAATGTAACCCTCGCGAAGGAGTTCGGCTTGTCTCATTCTACAATATCTACCATAAAAATAAAAAAAGATAGAATCCCTGTAACATTACACATAAACATACATAATGTAATCCAATAAGATGCAATGTACCTACATTCTATGCAAGTAAATATGTAGTTGCTAATGTAGAAAGTCTGTAATTTGAGTTTGTTTTTGGCAAATTTTTGTTCAATAGTAAGAATTTCACACGGCATTGTAAATACGCGACATCATAGTTTTACACTGTAACAATGCCTGATCTATTTGCTCTTGAGTTGATGTCCTGACATATTAAAATTTCAAAACATTGGCATTAAGTCCAATAAAGTTATAATTTGTATTAGATGTTTTATATACCTAAAAATAAAATTATCTATCTATACTATCACATATTTCTTAACAATAATACGTATCATAATAAAAACAAGCTTAAACCGGCCGTATTGTGCGTCGTCCGTTTAGTACGAATAAGTATCGCCGGTCCCTTGAAGGTCATTATATTCAGATTCTACTTATAAAAATTGTCACTAAATAGACTGGTGTAGTATTAATAAGTCAGGTACGCCTCATACATCATACACATGTCTGACAATGTTATACTATCGTGAAAACAAGCTTATGGGTCCGAGAGGTTAAGGCGAAGTACTGCGGTATAATGCAAATTCATATGCTTTTGGTTTGAAAATTTTATCTCTTAGAAATATTTTAGATGCTTTAATTAAGTGCTGCAAGTAGAACACATTTTAACCTTTGAAATAATTGAGCTTTTTTTTTAACAAGTCGTTTTATATTTTATAACATAACTAACTTAAAACATTTTAATATTTCTCCCTGAATTTCTCAAGTCTGAATTTTGATTTTTTGATTAAAATTTTTTTTTAAATTGGTCACAATGGGTTTAACCTCTAATGGGCCGGAGACGCGCGAGCGCGCGCGTCTTATGCGCATGCGCGAGAAAATAATTCGAAAATTTAAATAAAATTTTGGACCAAAACTTTTTGTCTGCGATTTTGGCCCTTCTATGTACAGAATTTGTATGAAGAACACGGTCAGAATCGCTTGCGCTAACATCATAGATGATATAGCCACTAGTTTCATTCACCTTGCAACCCCAGAATATTTTTAAAGGATTTTGTCTATGACATTGAAATGTCATTTTTGCTGCGAATTTAACTGTCACAATTTATGCGTGTTCCTCAACTAAAACATCGTAAAACCTATTAATTTACGTAATTAATGCAAGTAATGTTGTTTTGGTACATAGTTTATTGTTCTAGGAGCGTGTTTCAGTCAATAAAATATACAATAGCTCAAAATAATCCACAAAACATTAGTGAATTTAGTGAATTTTCATGAAATGGCATGACCACTCAGAGGTTAATAAAAGCCGTTTAATGTCTTAGACGAACCCTACATGTTCAGTATTTATTGTGATCCGCATCAAATATCATGATATTCATTAAACACGTAGACTAGCGTATTAACAGATCACAATATGGATCACAGGATGTCTCTATTGAATTCCATATTATGGTCGCACGGATTGTGATTCAATATTTATCATGATTTAGAATCTGTGAATCCTAGAAATATTGTGATCCGTCAATAAACTAGTCTACACGTTCAATAAACATCATGCTATTTGATAAATATCTGCATATCACAACAAATATTGAAAGTCTAGGGTAGCACTCCGATCGTACACATCAATGGAAAAGCTCTTAAAAGAAATCAGAGTGTGTAATTCACATGCGGTAGAAAGTGGTTTGAAAATCAGATATTGATTTCGTAGGATTCGAACCCCCGTTCACTTGACGTCTATCTCTCTGGCCGCTGAGACTTGTCAGGCACCTTGCCAACTACACTATGGAAGGCACGTGCCGAGGTGCAAATTTACCGCGTTATATTAGAACCGAGTATTTGTGAAGAATTGAGTTGTGACGCGTTTCCGGTTTACCCGAATTTCAAGTCACTAACGGCACTAAAGAAGTTTCACTTAAAAAAAAATCAAAGTGTGCAATTCACACGCGGTAGAACTTCAGAAAACTAAAGTAGACAAGAGGGGGGAGACTACGAAGCACTTTTTTTATCAATGTGAAGGATGATTTTTCCATATTTTTGTCACCGAATTTTGCACCTTTTCCTATACATTTGGTCATTTTATTAGTATTCGTGTTTTCTTCTTCGGAGTCCCTAGGTGTGGCTTTCTTTTGCCTGTTCATTTTGGAGTGGTTTGAAGATTGGATATTGATTTTACAAAATTTTTTTTTTGTGTCGCTCGTTTCCATTTCATCGAGTTTCAAATCACAACGGTGCTAAAGAAGTTTTCACTTCAAAAATATTTAGATTGAAACAAAAAAAAGTTTGTTCTCTTTGTGATGTAGATTCACCAGTTTCTCGCGAATACGACGAGTTTACTGACACCGTGTGTAGTTATAATTTAATTTTTGTGAATTAAAGCATAATTACCTCGCAAGTTCTTCTAATGTTATCCAATTTACTGCTAATAGTGGTGATGGAGTCATCAAACTCTGCTTGGAATGTGAAACAAGAAATCCTCTCTGCAAACCCCTGGATGTCAGATAAGTCTAGAAGAAAGGTTTCCGGTTTATCCAGGGGAATGTCCGGGTTGTTCTTTAAATGCTCTTTAATACAAGACAGCTCCTCTTCTGTTGCCCTCTACCAACAAAAAAAAACAAATTTTATCACTAGATCAAACAATATTTAGAATTAAATATAATAGGCGGTTTTACTGTGAAAAGTTGGGGTACCCGGCTTCACTCACTTAGTTGATATGAGATGGAACTGACATTTGAGCCCATGACGGATCTTGCTTTATATACCCCTGCCAATGGGTAGCCCCATCCATACAAAAAGGCTTTGAATAGTCCACAATGTTCCAGAACAGCCCGCAACATTCGAGAGTGTTCTAGAATCTTCCTCAATAATCTGGAATGTTCCAGGATGTTCCCGAACGTTCCAGACTATTCCCGAACATTATCCACAATATTCCAGAATGTTCCGGGATGTTCTGGAATGTTGTGGAATGCTCTCAAATACTTTCGTCAGTTTATATCTTCAAAAGCACGCTCTTCAGGTAAAAACGGGAACTTTCTTCATGAATGGGGAATAGAGGGCTACCACACCATATAACTCCCTTGATCATATGTACATACTTTAAATTAATTCGAGACTGAAAGAAATTTGGCCACAGGAACCCTTCATTGGATAACCAACACCCCTGCCATAGGTCTCCCCAAGTGATTCGCTACATTTGTTGACTTAAAGGGTGCCCGAGTACATGGGGTGAGGTTTGTCTAGGTCTTGGTGGCTTGACAGATCGGAAGAGACTGGTTGAGGGAGGCCTTTTGACCTCTCCAACCGGACTCTCTCGACCCATCACCTTGCACTGCAGTGGGAGGGATAGATTCAGAAGTCCGTAACTACTGGACAAACTGACCACAGATTCCTACCCACCCCATCGTACCTTTTCCTTCTCAGAACTTTTCTCCTTTCTTTCCCTAAAAAGACCTTTCACACAGCATCCCCAAATTTGACATAGGCCGTGAGGGAATTTTTTTTCTCATTATTTACGATGGAAAATTTTATACTTACAGCTTCATAAATTTGATTCAGAGCGTCCAAATTGACAGTTGTCGTGTCAAAATCATAGATGGCGTGGGCAATCTCAGTGATGTCAACTTGTAAACTCTGCGCCAGGATGCCAACACTTTGGAACCTCTTCCCGTCCAAGATCTTGGCTGCCTGGATTTTGGAAGGCTTCTCCACCTTCTTCTTGGTGGGTTTCCTAGTGGTAACCTGACGGCAGAAGAGATCCGCAAATTCGTCTATGTTTTCTAGCTTGGTCTCTTCAATCTCCTGCAAATGATAAAACAAATTTACGTAGATTTATTAATTAAAAAAAAAACAAATATTATACTCACAAAGTAAAATATTTGATGTATGTATAAGTATTCTTATTAATTACAATCCTGTACCGAAAATGATGTTAGGTTTTACCACGCTACTGCGGAAAATATTGACAGAATTTGCCGCAAACGTGCTACGGATTCTGTTTGAGAATTTTTGATATTTCTACTTTATCCTGTTAAATTCAGTCCATTTGATTCACCGTGACACTTTCGGGTTCATTTGATATGATTAAATGGTAAATATACAGAAAATAGGGACTCTCTTAATATATTTATTTTAAAAACACATTGTTAGATAATAAATAGAAATAAGTGTATCAGTTTCCGGAAATGGAAAATAATGCATTTTAACCCCTCCGATCTATCGCGAATATTCGTCTTGCATAAAATTATGAAAAACCAAATGCCAAAATACTTTAAGAATGAAATTGTTTTTACAAACAAGACTTACGAATTACGAAACAAGAAACATAAACAGAGTTTGATTGCCACAAATGAAGAAATCAAAATCACAGAACTGCCTAATGTACAGAGGACTAAAGATGTATGATGAAATGCCTGAAAGTATGAAGAATGAAGAAAGAATGAATGTATTTAAAAAGAAATGTTATGCTTACTGTAAAAATATTTAAATTTATCAAATGAAATGTGACATTGTGCTTATTAGTTTATATTCATGTAGTATAAACTAACTCAATAAAAAAAATAAAAATAAACCAAACGTCAGTTTTATGAAAACTTTGTGTTGTTACCGCTTCACAATTAAACCTCTACAAATGAAACAAAATATTTACTTTATAAATATGAAAATTTAGAATGCAAACATAAAAAAAAATATAAAAATGACTAACATGATGATGTTTTTATGTGAAAACGGTACTAAAATCACAGATGATATAAACAACAATACTTATTCTATTGTATAACTGTATAATTAACAATTTAGTCACCTCACTTTTTTATCATTTCATACAAGAATATTAAATAAAAATTAACAATTTCTAGCGGCCCGTAGGCGATTTGGCGGGTAAAATATGTGTGCTGACAGAATAGGTCTTTTTGTGGAGAACTTGTATAGAGATGTGCAGTTTGATTCATTATCGACCTTTTACTTTTTGTTTTAGGGATGTCACTAGAACAATAACGGAGTTATAACGATTTCTGTGGAAACATACGCGTTGACGTGAAAACACGCTTATTGTACTTGACAGCTATTGTCATATTAACATGTACATCTGCTTACGTTGCTGACTGGTTAATTAGTGTCCGACTGAAACTAGTTTTTACAGCCGAAACCGAAACTTCCATATAAGGTTATGTTTTCGTGGCAAAAAAATAGTCAATCTAGGGTGGGTTTCTTCATTTACCGAGAATGCTAAATGCAATGCTAATTGTAAAAGTAAACGATCGAAATTTAAAAATTTCTATGCATTTGACCGTTTACTTTTACAATTAGCATTGCATTTAGAATTCTTGGTAAATGAAGAAATCCACCATTAATCAGTCAGTCTATATTTTTAAATCATAGTGAAACTCTCTTAAGAAGTTTTCCAAGGGACCGGGGAAAAAACTTCTTAAGTGGGAAAACTTCTTAAGTGGGATTCAATTTTAGCCATTAATATCTCGAGTCCGGGGCATATGTCATTCCTATGTCTGTCTACCGACGTTAAATTGTCATGAAAACAAGCTTATATGCTCCAAGCACTCAAAAAAATAAATATATATATATAGGTATCTTCTAGTAGTTACACATCATGGTAATTAGTATTATTTAGAAAACGGTGGGAATGTGAAATAAATGAAAAATGATAAAACATAGTTGATTATAAAAAGTTTATTTACATACCTACATTAAATTTTTTTTTTTTCAAGTATTTATCTATAGTCGATTGCTCTACTCTATTTTTTGGGAGGCAGTAATTGGTAATTGGAGAAGGGAATGGGTACCGCTGCCCCGGGAACCTTTATTGGATAACCAACACCTCTGCCATAGGTCACCCCAAGTGGTTCGCTATGTTTGGTGATTTAGCAGGGATGCCCGGGTTCATGGGGTGAGGTTTGTCTAGGTCTTAGAGGCGGATGACCAGGATACACAACCCCAGATTCCTAACCACCCCTTAAAACCTTTTCCTTCCCAGAACTCTCCTCCCCTTCCTTTCCCTAAAAAAAACCCTCCACACAGCATCCCCAAAGATGACATAGGTCCGGAGGGAAATTATTTTCCTCAGGGCCTCCTGTGTGGAGCTCATGTAAAAAAAAAAATTATTGAATTCTTTTGCCGAATAACCCTTAAAAGCACTAAACCAATCAAAACAAAACCATCCCATGGACACATTCCTAAATATTTTAATCCCTTATCGGCAAAAGAGAAAGTAAACACAATTTTAAAACTGTTTAAAAAACCTTACGTTTTTCCGAAAATGGCACATCACAATTGCAAGCAAAAGTGTACATGAAAGCCACTCGAATTCGGATAGTAAAAGTTGCAGCATTCCAAAAGGTTCATACTGTTGATCTTATTTGAAATTGGTGTAAAGGCAATGGATTATACTTGTTGGTAATTACTCGCGCTTAACTTGACAGTTGAAGACAGTGCAGTGGATATACGCTGTCTCTTTTTACGCTTTGGTTTTCTACACGAACTGAGGGAGAAAGAAAGACTTGTTTTGGAATTTTAGAAAAGCGGTTCGATAAAAGGACACCTGCACGTAATTTTGTTTGTAAACAAACTTCGATGATAGCGGGTTTTACTTCGCCTCGGAGCAAGCGTTCCACGTGCTGCAACCCTGCCATGGCCATGTGCAGAAAAATAACACAAAGCCCCACGCGGCAAACTGTTTATTATTTGGCGGAATTAACTTTTTTGCAAGCTTGCTGCTTGCTCGAATGGCGTTCACGTGTCGGAAATCGGACAGTCTATTGTTATGGTGTGTTTTCGTCAGGCACAGTTGACTACCATATACTTTTAAAGATGTTTTAATCCTTTCCTAAAAATTCCTTATGAAATACGCGCAGCCCAATATTATGTACCCACCTACCTACCTACCTACCATAAGTCGAATATCTACGATTTCGCGCGTAAAGGCCCCGTTCTCCGCACAAAAAAAACGATTTCGGACGAGTCGTGAAATTTACTTTTAACGCATTCGACAGGAGGTGTATCTGCAGCGCGCGGGTCAATAGGAAAGCGAGCGCATTATTATTACAAAAAGGTCTGGTTTGGAACTTGGCTAATAATTCTCTACAAGAGAAGTATCATTTCAAATATGCGTTCCCAGAGAAATTGATAATATTTGTAGGGCTGCCACAATTTTAAAATACACATAATATTTATGAAAATATCTGTTATTTTCTCAATGTATTACGTTAGATTACCCATTATTAATTAAAGTGCAATGCAATGTATTATTAAGTAAAGTGTAATGTACACTTGAGGTGACCGTTCACAAAACAAAGCTATATTATTTATTATAACGGAACTACTATTATCATTGTTTCTCTTTAATTTGTCTTATCAATTTGGGAGACGGGACAGGATGGGTACTGCCGCACCGCCCCGGTAAACATTTTTTGGATAACCAACATCCATGCCGTAGGTCACCCAAGTGGTTTGCTATGTTTGGTGACTTAGCAGGGGTTCCCGGGTTATGGGATGAGGTATCAATTTGGAAGGCGACCATTGCCACCCGGCAACCATTCATTGGATAACAGAGGTGCCTGGGTTCATGGGGTGAGGCTTATCTATTTATTGGGTAGTACTTTTTTTAAAAGAAAAAGAGTCATAATTCGTATTCCCGGTTTACGAATAACCTGACAATTTGAAAATCTCCTACCAGCATCATAATAAGCGGAAGATGTTGCTTGTGCATTGAAAGAGGAATTGAACCCGCGACATCTTGACCCGACCCATTTTTCAATTTTCAACTAAGTAAAGTGCACATTTTAATCATATTTGTTTATAGTCCAGTCAATTTTAATTTGGGAGGTGGGAATGGGTACCGCCGCCCCGGGAACCTTTATTGGATAACCAATACCTCTGCCATAGGTCACCCCAAGTTTGGTGATTTAGCAGGGGTGCCCGGGTTCATGGGGTGAGGTTTGTCCAGGTCTTGGAGGCGGATGACCAGGACATACTGAACCCGAGATTCCTACCCACCCCTTAAACCCTTTTCCTTCCCAGAACTCTCCTCTACTTCCTTTCCTTAAAAAAACCCTCCACACAGCATCATAGGTGAGCATAAAGATGACATAGGCCCTGAGGGAAATTATGTTCCTCAGGGCCTCCTGTGTGGAACTCATGTAAAAAAAAAATGAATGGTCCAAAAGGAGGTGTAGAGTGCACCTAAGCGATTCTTTCAGAAACTTGGTCAGGGTGCTTAGGGTGTGAACATACTAAAAGTTCTGACGTCTAGGTGGTGAGCTAGGGGAGGGAGGGGGGGGGGGGAGAAGGTTAAAATTTTTGGATTAACGCTTATATCTCGGAAACGGTGGATTTCATAGGATTTTTTTTTAGAATAAGTGAAAACTCATAAAATTATCTACAACTTTTATTCTAGACATATTATTATATTATTATATATTTCGAAATCCTTACACGCTCCACAAATGTAGATATTTTCAAATAAAATCATTTTACCTCACATTTTTCATCAAACATTCCTACATATCGTCTAAAATATTTATCAAAGAAAGAAATTTGTTTGAAAGAAGTTGTAAAGAATTTAATTCCCTTTTAGATAATATGTATATATTTGCAAACTAATCTTCAACCAGTAAATATTTACAGGAATTTTAAGTTGTTTAGTAAATGTCGTCATTTTTTTAATCTTATTACTGACACACCACTTTTGTTTGTAACAGATTGTGGGACTTGGATTTCATTTATTATTTCATCATTTAGTTCCTAAAACAATTAGTTTAATGAATCTTCACCAACTTGAACAGAATCTTAGCAAGTTATTGTGGCGTCTCCGACGACTCCACTCCACAAAAATTGACATTATTTCACTGGTTTGTGGGAAGGGAGGATGTGCATCAAACCACTGACTGAGTTTGGCACAACCTGTTTTTGCCTACATGCACCTTTTCGCTCTTTATTTATATCCGGGGGTAAAGTGCACAAACTTCGGGAGGTAATTCTGCACGACAGTACACGTAAAAAAAGATACGAAACTTTTTTCAAAACGTTCTAAGGTAGTTACGGGTAAAAAAGTTTTGTTGTTTGTATGAAAAAAATAATATTCTTCTGTGGAAAAATAATTTTGTATAGGGAAAAAATTGAATTTAGAAAAAAGTTATTTGTCTTTTTTACATTCACCATCATGTACCTCCCAAAGTTTATGTAGAAATTTATGAAGTGGCAGCCCTAAAAGCTATCAGCCAACTACAGCTTTGCTAGGACTAAAGTTAACCGATGGAATCTAAATTATTAAACATTTATAAAAAGGTCAAAGTAATTACTTATAACAATGTAGTCGGTTTTAGTAAACAAGCGAAACTTTTATTTACTTACATTTACGTAACGCATTTTGGTTTTATTATCCAACGAACATCTAATAATATGTAGTAATAAAATAATACGTACGATGATAATTAGATATTTCCTTGTCCGTAACAATTTGGGACGCGGGTAAGGGTACCGCCGCCCCGGAAACTATTTATTGGATAACCCCAAGTTGTTTGCTACGTTTGGTGACTTAGCAGGGGTGCCCGGGTTTGGATCTTGGTGGCGGATGTGTCTGCCCACCAGCTGCGTGGTAGGCCAGATCGGGAGAGACTGGTTGAGGGAGATCTTGTGACCTCTCAGGCAGAACTCTTTTGTAACATCGCCTTGCACCGCATTGGGAGGGATGGATTCAAAAGTCCGTCACACTCAAACCCACTGACCCTCAAATTCCTACCCACCCCTATAACCTTATCCTTTCCAGAACTTCATCTCCTTCCTTTCCATTAAAACACCCTCCACACAGCATATCCAAAGATGACATATGCTCTGAGGGAAAAAAATCCTCAGGGCCTGTGTGGAGTTACTGTAAAAAAACAAGGTAATTTTTGAAAGCAGATTTTTGTTAGCAGTTTGATCCGTAAAAATGTATTATTTATTATTATGTCCTATAATTTTAATAAATGAGCAAAATAAAAGCTTTCGCATTCAATGGTCATTAAAAAAAAAACGTAATTTAATTTTAAATAATTTGCCCGGGAATTTCAGTTTCCGAAGCATTGGAAATAGATTTATTTCCCAAAGTACGCATTCTGTAAAAAATAAAACAATTACTGTCACCTTTGTTATATAATACACAAATAAATTGAAAAATTATTTTTATAATAAATATTACATAATAGTAAATAATACGAGTATGTATTATATTAATAAAATCAAAATTTTATTTTTTTCTTCTTACCTTATACATTCCATCATACGTTCTCGATTTTGGAGATAATGTTTACGCTTAGAAATACGACTTTTTTGTTGTTGTCTTACCATTTTCGCAAAATAATATTATTATTTACGTACGTGTATATTAAACAAATCATGAAACGTAGGACTACACGTCTGTGTGGCGAGCTGTCTGGACAGCGAATGACGAATATTTGAAAGGCACATAGGTTACACGCACGTTAGATAGAGATGGCCTGTAAATATTATCTTTAGAATTTAAAAACGTAAGCGCCTGTTGTTAAAATATTTAATTAATCACGGTTTATTGAAAAAAGAGCAAAAATCTCGCGATAATTGTCTTTAGTTTTATTTAAAGAAACGCTGTGAACTTTTTCATACATATAACTTGTAAAATAACTGAAACAAACGTGTTAATTATAATTTTTGGAGCATACTTTGTGATTTTTTTCTATCGAGGGAATTTTATATAATTTGCGTTTCGGCGCGATAAATGTCTAGATATTATCTTCAAAAATAACATATATTTTTTTAAGAGCTTAAAAACTTCAAATGTTTAAGGGAGATTTGTAAGAAATCGGTAGAAATTGGGAGAACCGAGGCTAAATAAATTGAATCGGAAAGTTATATCAAACGAGCTGTTTGACGCTGGAATTATAATCCACGCATCCAAAGTCGGTAAAACTATCGAATTCAGCTTCGCGTTAAATACAAAACTACAAAAATCATTTGCGAAGTTTCGTTTGAATCTAAATTTTACATTTATGCATATGTAGGTATTTCCTAACCTTCAAACTTAATTTACGATAAATGTCAGATGAAACACGATGCACGGCAAATTTTGAAGTTTGATTGAAAAAAACGTAATTATAATGCATCTTTTATCATCTCCCCCGGCATATTTAATCATGTTGTTATGTAATAATAAAGCTAAATATATTTATTTGAAGGTGAAATAATCCGTATTAACCGTGATCCGATTTGACAATCAAAAGTTTTTCGTGATTTATAAATTCGATGGAATAAAAATTTATACCTACAATAATATTGTGAAACATCTATGTTCAGTATCAAAAGGAATATTATTGAAGGAGGCGTCAAAAGTAGATCTATCCCACGTTGTCATTAAGGACGAAAAATACATGAAAGGTTATATTAAACTCAACCTTAGACGCTTGCATATTCGTTACATAATTCCGCATTGCACATTCGTTCCACGTGTCGCATTGCTATTGTACCTAGGGGTTACGGCTTACGGGCCCGGCGGCCGACAAAGGGTCTGTTTATGGTCTCAGGTACTAGGGATTGTGCGTAATCTGTGAAGCCAACGTCTTTCAATTTATGACTTGGAAAAAGGTTCATTTTAAATATGTATTTTGCGGCACAATATTTCATTTTGTGTATTTTACCGCCGGATTTCTAAAACCTCTTAAGCGGGAAGCAGTTTTAGCTCTAAAACTTCAGTGGGAAAAAATCGTGTTTTTTGCAATTTTTTGTATGGAATTTTCAAGGGACCGAAAATCAAAACTTCTTAAGCGTGAAAACTTCTTAAGTGGGAACTTCTTAAGCGAGTTTTACTGTATTAATCATTCAGTCTCTGATATTTGAAGTAATAATAAACATAACATTATTATCACTATATTTTAAATAAACTATTTGTGCTTTTTGAAATAAGGTTAAATGTATTTCAAATCAACTCCTCCGTAAATAATTTTAAAAAAAAAATGGTAGGTATTACCTATTATTTCTTTTTAATGTAATTCACGAATAACTTAAAATAAAAGGTAGAAAACAATTTTTTTACCTAATTTGTTTAGGTACACTAAATAAAAAAAGTGTGCAATTCACATGCAGTAGAAATAAAACCTTCAGAAAACTAAAGCGGATAAGAGTAGGGAGGCTACGAAGCACCGCACAAAGAGAGAGATCGATTATACTATCTCATTATCTCGCAGGCTAAATCCTATTGATGTATGTGTTTCTCTTTTTATTGTCGCTACTTTTCATTTGATAGAATTTCAAATGAAACGGTGCTAAAGAAGTTTTCACTTCAAAAATACTGAGAAGAAAATAATTTCTTCTAAATTTGGTCATTTTGTATGGCACTCGTTTTAATGAACTACAATAAAATTAAAATTGAAATGAACCTACCTACTAAGTACAACAACTAAATATTTTTAATGCAAATAATACTTCATGTATGAAAATAAAAAGAGTTTTCTCTCAAACTAAAAAAAAATTAAATAATTATCAGTATTTAAACTAAACGGAGACCAGTTTGGCTTTAGAAGAGGTGTAGGAACCAGAGAAGCAATATTGTCGCTACGAATACTACTAGAAAAAAGGATAAAAAGAAACCAAAACACATTCATCGCATTCATAGACCTGGAGAAGGCTTTCGACAAAGTAGAATGGAAAAGACTCTTCGAGATTCTGAAGAGAATTGACATCAAATATAGAGATAGACGAATAATACAGGCGCTATACAAGAATGAGGCCGCTATAATTAGATGTGACAATGATACAAAAGAAGCCAGTATAAGACAAGGGGTGAGACAGGGATGCTCTCTGTCACCTGTTCTTTTTAACGCTTATATACAAAGTGCGATTGACGACTTGAGAGAAAGAATGAGTCACAGAAAAGGTGTAAAGATACACGGGAAAAAGATGGATATGATAAGGTTTGCTGACGATATTGCTATGGTTGCTGAAAGCGAAGAAGAACTCCAAGAGGCCTTAACAATCATGCAAAGCATTCTTCAAAACAATTACAACATGAAGATAAATAAAGACAAAACAAAGCTGCTGACTGTAGGCCGAACGCAACATCAGATGAGAGTAGAGATGTCAGGAGTTCCACTAAAGAACACCAAGGAGTTTGTCTACCTCGGGAGCAAAATAACATGGGACGGTCGGTCTAAGAGCGAGGTCGACAGCCGTATACACCAGGCTAGGCTTGCATTCAATAAAAGGTCGAAAATAATAGAGTCGAATAATATAGACCTGAAACTGAGAATACTCCTCATCAAGACCTATGTTTATTAATTTATTAATTTATTAATTTATTAATTTATTAATTTATTAATTTATTAATTAATTTGCCGGCAACCCGGTCGTTTATTGTAATAATAATCATATACACACAAGTTAGTAGCCCGCCTCACTAGACTAAGTCTGTTCCGAGGCGGGTACATATATATATATATACATAAACTTAGACACATATACATTTACATATATATACATGCATATACACAGTTATGTTCATACACACATACACGCATATGCGCACATACTTACACACAGGTATTCGCATACGTGTACATAATCAAACTCATAGATACAAATTAAAACCTAAATACATATAATCAAATAAGAATTATTGGGAGTTGAAATACAGTTATCAAGGAATTGACAAATTTCCATAAAACCAAAAATTCATCAAGTACACATAGTAATGCTAGCGTCTAAATCTAGAACTATAAGATTTCAACAAAATAATATACATATGAGGTAATAATAATATAAACTATCGCAAAACAAAAGCAGTATTAATAATAAAAGCATTCGTAATACAAAAGCAGTATTAATAATTAAGATAAAATTTCTATAAGTAACCAACACATATAAGTAAATAAAGAGTGAGGATTAAAGACTAAGATGAGATTACTAATAACTTGGTGATGCTTGCCCTTTTTTTGTGTAGTAACCATGTATTGAAATGTTTGTATAACCAGTTTAGGTTGTTTTTTGTGGTACAGTAGGTGGTTTCTTTTAGGAAGGTGTTGAAAAAGTGAGGTGCGAGGTAAGATTCGTGTTTTTGGGCAAAAGTTGATTTAGTTTTAGGTACTAGAAGTAGGTTACACGATTTAGCTCTTGTGTTTTTCGGGTGAGTTATGTGGCATGGAGAGGAATTTACGCAGTTTATTTGTATGATCTTTTTAATGAACAGCTTCCTGATATCTAGTATGTTATTAGTAATAAGTATGTTTTCCGTCGGGTGAAGATAAGGTTTTTTGAACATGATCCTAATTAATGTTTTATGAATTGTGTTAAGCGGTTTAATGTACTTGTCGGCAGCTCCCCCCCAAGCAGAAATTCCATAAGTTAGGAGGCTTTGACAAAGAGCGTAGTAAACATTTTTTAATTGTTTTAGTGGCATAATGTTTCTAATAGTTTTGAAAATAAATGTTAGTTTACGGATTTTTTTAGTTAGTAAGTTAATATGAAGTTCCCAGTTTAATTTACAATCCACTGTTAAGCCTAGATACTTGATATTATCAGTATGTTCTATTTTTTCGCAGTTGTGGTTTGAGGGATTTGAGGTAATATCAGGGTGTAGGTATAAAGGCGGAGTGATTTTTGGTTGCCCGGTAGTGGTTTTGCTGAATGTTAAGTATTTTGTTTTGGAGATGTTTAAGGTAAGAAGATTTTCGTCCAGCCAATTTTTTATTTCTAACATACCAGTTTCCGCACTTTTGAAGGCCTTATCCCAACTCGGTGCTTTGAATAGAATTACCGTGTCATCAGCGTAACTGATTACCTTGTAGTCGATAGATGCCATTTTAATATCGGTAAGTTCATTTATGTAAATGAGAAATAGAAGGGGACCAAGTACACTACCTTGAGGGACGCCATACTTGATTTCTTCCGGATCACTGTAGCATTTATTAAGTTCAACTATTTGTTTCCTATTTTTAGTATAGCTAATAAACCATTCGAGCGGCGGACCGTTGATACCATTATTTTTAAGTTTTTCGTACAGAATGTCATGAGAGATAGTATCAAAAGCCTTAGCCAGATCTAGAAAAACTCCGATGACTTTGGATCCTACATCTGTATTTTTGACAATGTAATCAGTTAATTCGGATATAGCCTGTTCTGTGCTCATTTTAGCTCGAAAACCGAATTGACAATCTGAGAGTAAGTTGTGTTTATCGAGGTAGGATATTAGCCTTTTTTTCATTGCTTTTTCCAAAACTTTCGATAAAGAATTTAATAGTGAGATAGGTCTGTAGTTAGATATGAGAGATTTGTCCCCCGACTTGTGAATTGGAGTTATAATGGCAATTTTTAGTTTATCCGGGAAAATCCCTTGGCTAAAGCTTTGATTGAAAATGTGTAGAAGAGGTATAACAATAAATTCTCGCAGATTAATCAGAATTTGGTTTGAGATTTTGTCCGGGCCCGGAGCGCAATGTGGTTTGAGAGATAAAATAAAGTCGGAAATTTCTGTTTTATTGAGTTTACATATATTAAAAGAGTGTAATGGTTGCTTGGTAGGGCTGTGTTTAGATGAAAGTTTTTTTGCAGTGTGGTGATTGTTGAGGATTTTGCTTGCTAGATTTAGGCCTACGTTGGAAAAATGAGAATTGATATAATTAGCTAGTTTAAATGGTTCGTTCTTAGTTTCAAGGATTTCTCCATTAATTGACAGTTTCTTGATATTATTATTCTTCTTGGGTTTTAAATATGCTGCTCCATTAATGACTTTCCAAGTTTTTTTTGGATCCGTTCTGGCATTTTCAATTGCGTTCCTATAAAATTTGTATTTGGCCTGCTTAATTAATTTGTTACATAGATTTCTATATAATAAGTAGTCATGATTAAGTTTACCGTCATGTGGGTTTTTATGTACTCTCATGTGCATTGCGTTTCGTTTGTGAATACTCTTAACTAGCCCTGCAGTGATCCATGGTTTAATTTGCAATGTTTTGTGAGCTTTGTTTTTATGTGTTTTTATTGTAGTGTGCTTGTTAGTGTACTTTTCCATAGTTATTAGGAAAGCATTTAGAGCTTTGTTCGGGTCTTTTTCTTTTAGTGTTGAAGTCCAGGATTCATGACTAATTTCTGCCCTAAGTGATTTGAAGTCTATGACGTGTTGTGTGGTGTTTGTAGGCATTTTCGTTTTATTATTGCAGTTCGATCTAATGCCGAGTGAAGTAGTGTAGTGATCGGTGACCGTTGTGTGAATAATGGATGAGATGGTTATTTTCTTGGTTTTAGCAAAAATGTGATCAATGCAAGACTTGGACTCAAGGCTAATTCTTGTGGTAGAATTAATAGTTGATTTAAGGCCATAATGACTTAAAAGACTTAGATATTCGTTAGTTTGAGGATTGCAATTCAAAATGTTTATGTTCAGATCACCCGCTAAGATGAGTTGTTGGGTATTTGTGTTATCATTCAGAAGTTTTTGTAGAGAATTTAGGAAAGGTGTAAGATTTTTAAAGCACGGAGGTCTATAAATCGCAAATACAGATAAATCAGATCCAAGTGATATTTTTATGCAATTTGCTTCCGTTAAATTTATTTCAGAGATAAAGGGATTCAGCGATTCTGTTACGAAGATAACTATCCCATCATTTTGGTTGAGTTTAGTAGTAGTATGAAATGTCGAATATCCAGGTAAGTAGATATCGGTGTAAGAGTCATCTATCCAGCATTCACTTAAAATTATTATATCAAAGCGGGAGTCGAGGTCTTGTAAAAGAATTATAAAACTGTCTAAGTTCTTGCGAATGCTTCTAATATTTTGGGATATTATATTTAAAGAGTTATTTGTGTGGAATACTTTGTGTGGAATACATGTATGGAGTATCTTGATGTACGGCTGCGAAACATGGTGCCTAACCAAAAGAGATAAACGGAGACTAGAGGCTTATGAGATGTGGTCCTTTGGAAGACTATTAGGAATTTCCTGGAGAGACCACATTACAAATGAAGAGGTTCTCCAAAGAATCGAAGGAGGAAGGCACCTGCTCAGGACCTTGTCCGAAAGGCGCGCAAGATGGATCGGCCATGTAATAAGACAAGAAGGCCTCTTGCATGCCATAATGGAGGGTATGACCGAGGGGACAAACGCTACGGGATGCCCACGCCGAGAGTACCTAGAGGACCTGCTGGTGGACGTGTGCTGCTCATCATATGCAGACTTCAAAAGAGCCGCACAAGACAGGGAAGAGTGGAAGAAACAAATAGATGAAATTGCTGCAAACCAATCCCAGGATTGAAACCAGAGAGAGAGAGAGAACTAAACGAAATTTATAAAACTGGGAAGACTTCAAGCACCAAAGTCCCTGCTGAACTCAAGACCGATAGGGTGAAGGAGCCTGGGAAGGCCAAGATTAAGATTGAGCGACAACGTCCTCAAAGATATATCTATCTTAGAGCTACTAAACTGGAGAGAGCTGGCACAAAACCAAGATGAGTGGAGGAAAACTCTTGAGGAGGCCAAGACCCATCAGGGGTTGCGGAGCCAAGAGTGATAATGATGATGACGATTCATAATTAAACAACCGAATATTATACGTGAGAAAGAATAATTTATCAATATTTTTGCCTAGCACATTGCTTCTCCTGTCTGAATAAATTTGACCAGCAGCACTGAATTCGTCCTGACACAACAATGAGCGCGGACACAGCAAAATGACACTTCGTCGCTCGCAGCTCGGTGCACCGAACATGTCCGATCGCAGTGCGAAACATCCCGAATTCAGTTTCGGTTTCGGCCGTAGTTTCGGCAGGATGGTAGCCGAAACCGAAACTAAGCCGAAACCCATTTTTTTGTCAAAACTAGGCCGAAACCAAAACCGAAAGTTCGGTTGAACACTACCATATGTTAAAGCTCCTTACATATGCTATATTTAAGTATTAATTTATGATTGTACGCTTTACTTCGGTTCGGTATTTCTGAATTCTGTTGTTAAAAATGTCATTATGAAATTTATAGTTATTCATAAAATAAATTACCAGCCACAGTGGTTGCGAGACAATAGATTTGTCTTCATCCGGTGTTGTGACTACAGGTGCAGGGGTTGTGGAAGCCAATATCCTGGTCCAGTACAGAGGCTTCATAGGAACGGTGGGATTGACGGGATCCTTCCTCATGGCTGAAAGCAAATAAACAAAATAAATAACTTCACATTGCCATTTAAGTCAAAGTAAAAATGGATGGGTGACAAAATTGCACAAGAGTAAATTTCACATACCAATACCACTGACAGAATAACATAGGGACGAAATTACAAATGGACAAAATTACAGATGGATAGAATTTTACTTACTTAAATTAAACCTAATTAACCTGTTATGAAATAAACCGGTACTTACCCTGTTATTAAATTAATGCATCATGTAATCAATTATTATTAATTGTATTTGGTTAGAGATAGTTCTGGACGATAGGGATTCGTTTTGAATTGGTGTCACTTTCCGGTGGGCTTTCTGTGGGCAAGTTAGCTCCCGGTAGTCATTTTAAAAACTATCATGTTAGTTGTTTAAATTGTAATCGAAAAAGACCAGCAAGGTCTACGGGAGTTCGTGATGTATTTCACGTAAACTGATAAATAGTTTTCCCCTGCATAATCGGAGTTTTTAAGCTCGCCAAGACCTAGAGAGCCAAATATACATTTTACACAACACGCGGGAAGTTATACGACATTTCTAATCGTAAATTATTTATTTATTATTAGCCGTATTAGCTTCAAGCGAGATTATCCAAGTTTTGGGATGAACCTTTGTAACGTGGTTTTCCCTTAACTACAACGCCATCTTCTGTCTTTAAACATTAAGCGCCACTAGCTGATCAAGCAGAACAAAGCGCTGACAACGGGAACCCACGCTGGCTGGAACATCCTTGGACCGATTTCCGGGTCACGGAGCAGACTACAGGGGTTTTCATCTGGAGATGCAGCTGTTTGAAGACCGTTGGATGTCTTCGGCAGTCTAGATTCTTTCAAGGGTCGTTCATCGGCAAATCTACGACTTCGGCAGTCCCGATCCTCACAATGCAACACTTCTCGCAATACTTTTACAGAGGCGTGTCTTAAACCCACATGCAAATGTTCATTCTAGGCACACCATTGGCTGGACGATAGCGGGCAGCAAGTGTTTAAATCTTGTCCAAATGACCACATTTTGACCAAAACTGTAGGAAGGTCGCAAAGTTATATTTTTCTGTTAATTTCCATGTTATCATGGCGAAACTCGGTCGTGATGTTCCTTAGCAACAAAAAAACTTAAGAAGTTACATATTACTAATGTGATTGAACATTTCAAAAACTTATACCTGATTAAAATTAAAATTTTAATTAATGTTTCTGTTCGAACGAATGTGATGAGAAAATATTATTTAATAATTTGTACAACTTTGTGACACTGAAAAGAATTCTGACCACTTATTAATTGTGTTTGTGTTTAATTCGTAGAACTCCCTTTAATTTTTTTAAATTTAATTCAAATTAAATTTAGTAATGTTATTATCAAGTTCTGCAAGTATTTTAGTTTTTATTTTTGTTACACTAGTTTGAAAATGGTCTCGTAAGCCGAAACTGACAGTTAAAAATTGGTCTTGTAAGCCAAAACAGCTGTAACAAAAATAAACTAAAATACTTGCAGAACTTGATAATAATATCATTAAATTAAATTTAAAAATAAAATAAATTTTAAATTCTGACCACTAACTAACCATGAGGGCGGCTATTTCCCATTACCGCAGGCTTTTCAAAATTGGTAGCCTAAAATAAATTAATGTATTTTTAAGCGAGGTTAATATGAACCGTTCTATAGTTGTGGATCTTAAAATGGTGAAACTACTAAGATGGTAAAATTTACAAAAAAAATTACAAAAGACAAGTTATTACAAAAAGAAAATCAGTAGACGCACTGCGAAAATTTCGAGTTGGCGATCAAGAAGTTGAACACTCTAAAATTTAAACCTATTAAAAATCACATTTTTCTAGGAGTATAATTCCAGTAAGTGTAATTTTCTGCATAATTCTGGCGGAAAAATATTTGAACGTGAAATTCACAATTGTGTAATTTTATCTTGACAAGTAATTTAACATAACTGAATAATTTTTTTGTCCAAAAAATTTTTTACCTGCTTTATTAGGATGCTGCCATCCTCCAACTGGTGGTGCTGGGAAAGGTATGGGACCCATCCCTGGTGGTGGGGGTGGTCCTCCTGGAGCAGGAGGCGGGGGTGGACCTCCCACATTCATTGGGGGTGGTGGAGGACCTCCCATCCCCATCATTGCAGGCGGAGGAGGTGGTCCTCCCATTCCACTCATGGGGGGTGGGGGTGGACCTCCCATTCCACTCATGGGGGGTGGAGGTGGACCTCCCATACCACTCATCGGAGGTGGGGGTGGTGGAGGAGGTCCATCCATACCGCTCATGGGGGGTGGTGGTGGACCCATCCCACTCATTGGGGGTGGTGGAGGACCCATGCTGGGATAAGGATCCATTCCACTCATCGGTGGCGGAGGGGGACCCATTCCACTCATAGGAGGCGGAGGGGGACCAGTGCTGGGATATGGTTCCATACCACTCATAGGCGGCGGGGGTGGTGGAGCCATTCCACTCGCTGGAGGTGGAGGAGGTCCCATTACACCCATATCCATGTCTGGCATTGGGGGTGGAGGAGGGGGCGGTGGACCAGCCACCGCTGGTGAAGGAGTTGAAGTTTTAACGGCTGCAGAAACTGATGATTGATTGTTTTCGGACAGAGGAGGCGGGGGAGAGAAGGTACCGCTTTCAGGATTCGCATTCTCAAATGGAATGGTCAAGTCTTCCGGAAAAGGTGGCGGCGGCAAGGAAGGATAGTTTGATTCTGAATCTGTGTCCGGCATTGGCGGAGGTGAGGGGGTGAGGCAAGTAGCAGGAGGGGTGGACTTGGCGTCTGAATTAACACTGTGAGAGCTATTGGCTAATAATGATGGCTCTTTCTGCTTTTCACTTCTTGATGTGCAAAACTCATCATAAGATTTGATGAAAGTCTGAGAGGATATCATGTCAGTAGATGCAGAAACATCATCATTATTATAAAAAGGTTCCGCCCTCTCAAATTTCCCAAAGACATCGAGGTCATTCTTTTCCTCTGAATCGTTCAATTGTATTTTTGGTTCAATTTTCTTTTCCACGATGGGAGATCCAAAATCTCTCAAAGCATTTTGAGTCAAGTTTTGAATATCTTCCATAGTTTTGTATCTAGATATCTCGGTTAGCAGTGAATTCACTAGATCTTCAAGCTCTCTAATTCGTAAAGCATTCATATATGGTTCTTTATCTTCAGCATTCTTATTGTTCATTAGTGTGGCATCTTGTCCTATTCTTAAATTAATGGCATCATTTACAACTTTTTGTTCTTCGCAATCTTTGATGAGGGGATTGACTTTGTTAGATAAGTTTTCTATGTTAAGGTTGAGTTTCTTTTTTCTAGAGTTGGGGGTCATTGGATCGGGTGGTTTTTGATTGTGCGGGATATCTTGTACAGGCGGCCACGAGACTGTCTGTATTCTCCCGGGAGTGGCGGGAGGAGCGACGGGGGCCTCGGTGTGTGCCCAGTAATACATCAGGTCAGGCTGGAAGACAATAATAATAATCATGAAACGGTTAAACCTTTTAAACTCCTAAAACCTCTGTCCAGGTAAATAATGGAATTCTTAGGTTGAGGCTACAAAATTTCCAAATGTCGTTTTCCTGTGAATATTTTTCAAATATGTTTTTGACTAGCTGAAATCACCGGCGTTACCCGGACTTAACCCCAGCACACAGTTTTTGAAAATTAGATGTAAACAGTAATTTCCCTTTCATGTTTTATGTGCGTGAGCAAAATTTCATCACGAAATATAAAATTTTGCTAGGGTTGGAAAATGGGGGCAGGGGTGATTTTTCGAAATCTCGTGGACCTTCCTCCTGTTTTAAAATTCTTAAGTGCAAAATTTCATTAACCTCGGAATAAAACTGTAGATTTGTTTGAAAAACAAACCCACACTTTAACTTTTTTTCTTAGAGACTCTGTCGTAATAAGCATAATTAGCAAAAAACAATAAGAAAAAAGATTTAAGTTACCAGAAATGGAAAATAATGCATTTAAATAATAATCATGTTCAAATTAATATACATGTCAGTTTCCCTTTTTCAATTCATGACATGTTGAGTTTATGACATTAGACAATTTTATTATACCTACCTAGATTTTTTTTTAATTATTAAACCCAACCTAAAGTTCTTAGGTCTCAAGAGTCTCAACTGCTCCCAACCTCCTGGAGCAATAAGACTGGCATCTCCAATTAGGGTATGTTGTGAGGCTGAAGGTTGGTGGGGAGGGGAAGGTGATGGGGAAGAGGGGTGGAAAAGTATCCAGCTATTCAGATCTAGTCATGTTTAAATTCTGAACAGAATCTTCCACTCTGGAAAATGCCGCACATATACCTAATATTATTTTAAATGATTATATTGTGAAATATCACAAATCAACCAATTTAAATTAACTTGCGCATTTGAGCCCGTGACCTTCAGATCGCTAGTCGTGAGCCTTACCCCTCAACCATGAAGGCCGCCAAATATAAACGGTTTTTAGGCTATTTTTTTTTACTAGGTTAGGTTATGAAAATTCCACTACACCAGTGCCTACCTACCCTGATAATATGCATAGATTATTGTATTATGACACCATTTTACATGATTTTTTTAAGGTTGGCACTATGTACCACCAAATGCCACATCGATTCGAGTGTGCTTTACAAAAAAACTTTCAAAAAAAGTTTCAACACAGCCTCAAACTAAAAACAGAAAATTACACTTACTTGTATTTATTTTAACAAAATAGTAATTTTAATTCACTATTATCCATTTCCGGTAACTTTAACAGTTTTTTCTTACAGTAAATTAAGTTGACACAAAGCGTTATTTCAATAATGTATGCTACTTAAGAACGAGTCTGAATAAAACTTTACCATGACATAAACTAATATAGGCTACAGTGATTTATTTTTGGGGTGTTACGCCGTGTTGCACTACCTCCCATCTTTGGCCATCGTTTCGGACAGCGTTACAGCGTACATCTACCCTGATGTCAATGTAATGATGTCCGAAACTTTGGTTAAAGAAGGAGGTAACGCAACACGGCACAATACCCCAAAAATAAATCACTATAATACTTTTGGCCGTGGAAATCTAAAATCATATCTAATATAGACTAGTTGAAGTTAATGAATGAGAATCATCCATCCACACCTCATTCTATAATGTACAAATATTAGGTTAGGTAAGGCTGAGTTAGGTTAAACCACATTACTACAGGTTAGTCAGAAAGACAGGAAAAGTCAGGTTAAGTCAGGATACAGCACATAAAGTCGTTTGGATTGTTGCTATCTTCTGAGGGTAGCCATTAGTTATTACTAAAGACCGGATTATATGCAATAAAAACAGCCCAAAACATGCATGCAAATATGCAATAAAAATAAGACAGGAAATCGTATTTTAAAATATTTTTTTTATTTTAGTAAGCTATTAGTTCTCAATGATAACAATCGTATTTTCGAAAATATCAATTACAAAATGTATTTAACAAAGAAATTTACAATTTACCTTTAAAAACGTATATGACTAAGTACTGTTCTAAATGTTCTGTAGACAAATTGTGTCTACGATCGCTTAATATATTTTTGTAAGCGGAAAAGGAGCGTTCTACGTCTACTGATTTAACTGGACAGAATTTAAATTTGGGTGCGATTTTTGAACTTATTGTGCTGGGCAAAATTTCACCTGCCCCGTTGATGAAGCTATCAATTTAGCACAAGGGTTCTAACCTATTGTTCAGTAAGTTTTAAAACTTTTCGTTGAGTTTACTCGGGAATAAGGCGAATTTTCTTCATAACTTGAATAGATTCATTCAACGTCAATCCATGAGTTTCAAGCGTTTTTATACTTGCAGGTATGTAGGCAGAATGAGCGCTAATCATAGCTAGGTTTCTTTTTAATACTAGCATCGTCAAACGCTTCTTTGCACTGGAAAACTGCCAAAGCCTCTGCACTATCGAAGTCATTGATAACACCCTTGATGGCCTCTAAATGTTCATGGTAAAACATCGCAGCTTCGGTCCATGTAGCCCAACATGTTATTACTAGCTCGGGAGGTAAAGGGACATCTGCAGTTTTTCTTTGTAGGCATTCAGAAAATAGTAATGGTATCCCCTATCTCTTTGATTTTTACAATTAACAACAGAATAATGTTTATGTTTCTACCAATATAATTAGATCTATGTAATTATTTTTTAAAAATGATGATTTTGGTGGTTACATCCATTCTTTTTTGTGAAAATTTTACGACTGCTTGGCTGTAACCAACAATATCTAGTATGAGAAGCTCGGTGTGCGATTAATTTACGGAAAGGCAAAAGGGCATAACCTCTTTTGTGTTATTTGTAGCTCCTAAAACCATGGTGTAACTCTCTTCGAAGGGAATCAGACTTACAATTAGTTGATGTAACCAAATTTAAATAATAAAATTATTTTTGTAATGGGAGGTACGGCGAAATATTCTTTAAATTTCAACCGTTTTTTTCATATCGAAGGCAAAAAGTTGACAGCTCGCAACTGACATTTTTTCAGAAATAGAGTTATGCAAATCATTTTTTTTTTTTTGTTAAGCTCTATTTAAATAACGTCGTCATTATATCATTACTTTTTTTTATATGCATCACTAATTTTTTTAAATAGTTTTAGAATAGAAGTTTTAAAAAACATAATTAAATTAAAATAATAAAAAATATATAAGAAAAAAATTAAAAAAACATATCGAAAAATTTTTTTAAAAAATTTAAAAATTGTACACCAAAAACGTCCAGGCTGGTGGCCGGCCGATCAAAGAACTCTTCAATGGAGTGTGATCTAGACTACAGTAATTCGTTGGTTTCATTCATGTATTTGATTTAGTCGTTGCTAGCGGGACACGCGAAAGCACTGTGGAACGGACGGGTTTCGGAAGATTCCGTCGTTTTCCAGGCTGCCGGTCGGCAGACCTGCTTTTTTCTCATTTACTAATCGACCCCTATCGTATGAGACTATTCTCAATGACCATGAGCACAAATATTCAACCACGAATTTACATCTTCACGTTCACTCTGCATGGGAATGGGTACCGCCCCATGGCGGGAATGGGTGCCGCCACCCCGGGAACCTTTATTGGATAACCAACACCTCTGCCATAGGTCACCCCAAATGGTTTCTACGTTTGGTGATTTAGCAGGGTGCCCGGGTTCATGGGGTGAGGTTTGTCTATGTCTTGGAGGCGGATGACCAGGACATACTGAACCCCAAATTACTACACACCCCTTAAAACCTTTTCCTTCCCAGAACTCTCCTCTCCTTTCTTTCCTAAAAAAAACCCTCCACACAGAATCCCCAAAGATGACATAGGCCTTGAGGGAAATTATTTTCCTCAGGGCCTCCTGTGTGGAGGTCTATTAAAAAAAAAAAAAAAACGGTCGGTTGCGCACTGAACGCCGAAGCAGGATGCAATAAAACAATGTTTGAGCGTGACGCATTTTCGATTAAAACAGTGTAACGTTCTCCACAAAATAAAAGTCTTCAAATCTGTGGTAGTATTCAACTTTTAATAAAGTTTTTAAACTTACAAAATGATGTTACTAAAAACTTTCGATACGGCACAACTTATAGGATTAATGTAACCAAATAAAACTTAAAACTTTAGTCAGCCGTTTACCGTAAGCGAAAATATTTCCTAAAACATGGAAAGGCTATTTGACGTAACCATATAATTTAAAGGGAGTAACCCACATTTTATTAAGAAAACGTCGGATTTTCCATCATTTACATCAATTTTTGGTCGGACTTCCGGGAAAAACAGTAGGTATTTTAAGGGGGTAAACTTTCAAATTTTCATAATATATACACTTCGAGTATACAGATCGACGCAGTTTTTTTTTCAAGTAAAATTGTATCAAAAAGTGAAAATCGACAAAATGTTGGTTATGTCAATTAGCCTTTCTGCCGTCGATATAGGGTCAGCATCTGAGAGGAACACATACACATTTTCATCCGCAGAAGATTCAGGAAATATTTTTTTTATACCGTCATTCACAAATCTGGCGATCGTAGAATGATTTGTCTTTTCGAGTTCTCTGCAGGCCACCTAATAGGAAGATGAAGGCTCAAGTTTTAATGCATCAACAATCAAATTTGCGATGTAACGGCCGCAAGTGTCGGTGATTTCGTCAGCTGAAATCCATATAAAGTTATCCTTGAGTTCATGCATATTTCTTCCAGAACATGTAGATAAATTGATGGTATATACTTTTTACGTAAAGTAGATTCATCCGGTATATTTTGATTTATGCAATATTTTCTGAGAAAATCATTCAAGACAGGATTTGTCAGTTTGTATAGAGGGATTTTGCTTGCAAGAAACGCTTCACATAGATCCATGCCTAAGTGATTTTGTTGTTTACCTTTGGAGGTTACATCACTGTTACTGCTACTTGCCACTGTAAAAAGTTGATGTCGTGGGCCCTTCTTCTGCGCTCCTACAATATGGATACTGGTTTTGACATACTGGTCTATTTGGAACTTTTTTGTGCTCGAAATTTTTTTCTCGCATTCTAAATGATGAACGAGATCGAGTGTAAATATGCAAGATCTCAAATTTTTTGCTAAAATAAGCAACTACCGCTGAAAAGGGTCTAAATATGCAAATGCATATGCAAATATGCATTTGCATATAAATCGGTCTTTAGTTATTACGCACAAGTTTTCTCCTAATTCTTCTTTTTTAATCTTTATCTTACTGTTTATCTTTACTTTTCTTTGATTTCGTTAATTTCTTTTATTCTTTTGGCAATTATTTCTAAATATGCTATGTATATTTCAGTTGTTTTTTCTGATTCCAAATTTCCTGCCTATTCCGTAGTTTTTGAGTTTGAAATTTAATTTAAACCTGCCCCCATTAAAAAGAGAACATTTTTCTAACACATGGGTGCTACCTGTTTTGATGTTTTTGTCATCTCCTATTATCTAAGTTTAAGGTATTCTTTGAAGCACCCACGCCCTGTCATCATTTGTGTTGCATTGAAACTGTTTTTAGCGTGTTCCCTTTTTGAGGAGCCGTGTTTATATTTGATATGTGTATCTTATTGATTTTTCCCATACTTTCCTCCATGAACCTCTTCCTATTCCATTTATTTTCTGTTTCTCTCTTTAGAGTAATTTTCGTGTAACTTGGAGGTACCTTACTTGGGCATTTTTTTAGTAATCTTCCCTATTTTGCTGTTGCATCTGCCTTTTCATTTCCTTCTAAGCCGTTGGGCATTCTAACCCATTAAAATTTTACCCGGTTGTTATTTTCACGACATATTCCTAATTTTTCCAAACATTTTTTTTTTAAAAGAAAGACAAACATTCCCAGGTTACGAATAACCCAACAATGTTTGAAAACCTTCTACTACTAGATACCACCAGTAAGCGAAAAAAATTGTTTGTTTCGTGATGGAGGACTTAGCCAGTCGAAGAATCGAACTCGCTATGCCCGGGTGGGACCAAAACGCAATGCCAACTCAGCCACTGACCGGTTGAAGATTCTCTTGCTATTTCACTCATTGTTTTCTCTCTTCCCTTAACTTTTTCCACGCGATCGTAACAACAGTTGATATGGCAAAAGCCATGCCTCACACGCGCCCGTATCAGCCCTTGTAACGCTAACTTCGACTGCCGATATCACAGCGCTAATATGTCACAGTTTTTTTTCCCGCTCGCTAGGACATTCGTGTAACTATCACGATGCTGACATCTTCAGGCATATTTCGAAACTAAAATTGTATTTCGTAAAAAACATATAATCAAGTGAATGTGTCCTCGTGCCTTTGAGTGCCATAGTTCACAATTTAGTCAACAGATGGCGCTAGTAGTAATTCGCAGTTTGCGCATGCGATGCCGATTGACCATATTGGACAAGCGTCGATAACATTTATTGTCGAGATCGCGCGTATTCTAAACGTTTGTTTGTGTTGTCAAACTGTGATTTTGACTTTACATAAAAATTTTATTAATTTAAGTGTCATCAGAAGTTTTAGAACTTGTTTATACGAATTAATAATAATAAGTGATTGAGGTACCACTTGTGTCTATCAACGCAGTGTCCTGAGTACAAGCACGCGGATAAATGGCGCCGCCTTTAAGATAACATGGGTATGTTTTTGTATGGAATTTAATGTTTTTGTTTTTATAAACATCTAAGAGTGTTTACAGACGACGATTTGGTTTCAAATTGTAGATAATAATCTCATCTGTTTATATAGTATGATTAATCATGCCATAATATGCTGTAATTTGACATAAAATTGGATGGATAGGTATTTGAAAACATGTACCGCATATGGGTATTGAAAAAACGGAGTAGTTCAACGCGGGGAAAAGTTACGGTTTGTAATGATGATTTGCTATCTGAGTTTATGGTTATATCTTTGCCTATTGCATATACCCTTTGTACCCATTCCATGGATTTTTAAATAGCTAACATTTCTGCTTGGTAAACTGTGTAGTAATCTTCTAATTTTTAAGTCTTACACCCAATCTTGCCCAACTAATTTTATTACTACCCCGGCGCTCACTCTACCGTCTGGTTTACTTCCATTTGTATAAATTTGTATTGATTCTTCGTTAATTTTATTTCCCTTTTCTAACTCGATTATTATATTTTCTTTTACTTTCCCTGGATGTGGAAGCTCATTTACACTGCACGTTGTCATTATTACTGTCAGCCGGTAGGAAGTCAGCTGTTATTCCCCTTCTATTTATTCTATAAGCATCTTTAACTTTGGCTATTTTCAGATCTATTGTTGGTGTTCCTGCTAAGGTTAAAACTGAGGTGGTGGAGATTGTTCTTACTTTTTCTAATGCTTTTTTCACGGTTTCTTTTGTAGGTTGTAGGTTTTTCCCGTTGACAATTAGAAGTATATCATTGACGTAAACTTGGATGTAGACATCTGGACCGAGGTCCATTTGCAATAATTCATCCAGTGACCCATTCCAGAAGATTGGCTCGTCAATGGAACCTTGAATACAATATTTGGAAACATTTTTCTCACCTGTGCCGTATTCTGACTTTCCTGTTTTCTGTATAGCTTCTTACAAATGTAACCAAGCTGGAAGGGCAGTCTTTTTCTAAGAGCCATTTTAACAATTGTTGGCGCCATGAATTGTCGAAAGCTCCTTTGATGTCGAGAGATATGACAATTACTTCGTCAGTTCCCTCCATTTACCTTTTTATGATTTTGACTGCGTCATCTATTGCGTCTTCTGTTGATTTTTGCAAGGTGAAACCGTATTGTGTCGGGCTTAGTTTTTCCCTTCGTTAAGGTTCCATTTGATTCTGTCAATGAGGATTTTCTCAAATAATTTCCCTTTTTTTATGTGAATAACTCACAAGAGTCACCGCTTCTCCCGTCTGGAGCCAGTGAGACTATGGCATCCCCAATCGTTGTATGTTGTGAGGCTGAAGCTAGCGGGGAGGAGAAGGAGATGGGGAAGAGGAAGGTGGGGAAGTACCTGGCTAACAGATCTGGTCACCAAACACGGCTAAAGCCACTTCAAGCAACAATTCTGAATGGTGGTCTTACACCGTCACACTGAGAGCATCTTCCACTCTGGAACGTGCCGCAAATATACTAAAATCCCTAGGACGGGGAGAAGTACAATCGGCCTGTAGTTTACAAGACTGCTAAAGTAATACGTTCCTTGATGATGATGATTACTTCCTTCCATATTTTTGGGATAATTTCCATAATTTATCAGCATCTCAGGAAGCTATCACTGACACTGATAGGAAGCTATCACTGATACTGTGGTGGTAGTAGGAGATTTCTAAATATTGTCAGGTTATTCGTAATCCGGGAATGTTAGTCTTTTTTTTTTTAAATATATATACAGGGTGTAACAGGACGTACCCGAGGGATTTTAAACATCGATTCCTGACCATATTGGGAGTAAAAAATGTACATGTCATTTTGGGGTCCGATGACATTTTTTTTCTATTAAAAAACAATAAAAATATTATTCCATCACCCGCCGCAACTGACTACTTAAAAAGTAACGCATTTATAGCTTAGTTGACACTCGATAAGTGTTGCGTCTCGTTCTAACAGCATATTTACCAAACTAAACAGAGCGTATCGCTCACACATATCAGGACGGGGTGATTCCCATAGCGATGGAAACAGTAGCGCGGTGTAATTGAAAAACACATTTTTTGTATTTAATAGAAAAAAAGATATCGTCGGACACCAAAATGACGTTTGATAAGTTTGGAAGAAGCTAGGTGAGTCACTCACCCGGAAGATGGCCTCGGTGGGCGCGTCCTTGTCAGGGATCTGACGCAGCACGCCGGCAGCGAGCAGGTGCGTGCAGTACTGCGAGCCCAGGATGCGCAGGTCCTGCCCCGACAGCACGGCACGCAGGTAGTGCTCCTCTGCGAAGGCGGACACAAACCAGTTCACCAGCATTTGACCTGAACATAACAACACAGTGGAGTCAGTATTTCAAGTTACAAGTTTAGAAGCCCATTTATAATCCTTGATCTTTTATAAATAATGCGCCTATTTGTACCCAGGTAAGAGCCGGTGCAAAAAGGCACTCATATATTTGACTCTGAATATCATTTATACACGGTGTCCGGAAACTCGTAGTTCAAGCGGGAAACTGGTAAATCTACATCACATTCGGAGTCGATTTGTGATATAACTTTTTCGATTTGAGCTTTCGTTTTCGAGTAAATCGGGTCCGAAGTTGGAATTTTTTTGGTTAAATTTGAAAAAAATTTTCACTAGGGGGTTGATTTCAGCTGTGTAATGTCCTATAAAATGCATCGAAGGGTAAACCGGGTTCAAAGTTTTTTTTTAACCCTTTAGTTGACGAAAAAATGGAAAAATAGAAAAAAAAAATAATATTACAATCGAAATGCTCAGATCGAAAAAAATAAGTTTTTTGGGTTCTCTACGTGATGTAGATTCACCAGTTTCCCGCTTGTACTACGAGTTTCCGGACACGTTGTATTTTGATTTAGGAAAATGTTGTGTGTGTGTGGTTACACATTTTACCTTTTGATTTTGTTCTTTGAAGTTTGGAAAGGTTTAATGTTTCAATTTTGTATCCTATAAAATGTTATAATTCAGAAAAAATAAATTCTGGGAAAATAGGAAAATTGGTCGGCAAAAAGGTTGGAACATTGGAAAAAACGGAATATTTCAGGTCGGAAAAGATGGGATTTTTTTATACAAACATTAACAGGTTTAACTTTTTTTTTACCTTTTTTACTTGAAGTTTAGAAACTTTGGGTAAGTTTGGGTAATTTAGAAAGTTGGGATTTGATTTTGTAAGATTTTATTTTTCTAAAAAAATTTCTCCTGGAAAAATCGGAAAATTGGTCGGAAAAAAAACAGGCCGATTGTATTTTTTTTAACTTATAATCTTTTTGATATTATGTGAAGTTTGGAAAATTTTCAAATAGAAATTTTTATTTTTCTGAAAAAATTTCATTTGGGAAAAATTACTAACCGAAAAAATTTTTGCTCGGAAAATGTGTCAGGAAATTTGGAATTTTTTTTTTTCATTTTGGAATGCGTAGTTTGGAAATTTTTAATATTGGAAGAGTATCGATTCCGGAAAACGGGGGGAAAATGTTTAGAAAGTTGGTTGGAAAATTGTATTAAGGTTTTTAAAACTGAGGAATTCCAATTTTTGTTATTTGTCTTTTGAAATGTTTTCATCTGATGATGTTTGAAACTTCAACGGTTCTTTTTTAATAACAGAAGGCGTCACTTCTTTTACAACAATCGAAACTGTACAGTCATTTATAATAATACAGTTAGATTTTCTCATAATTGTTTTCGCGTAAAACCGTCTTTACCACCCGTCTTTCCGCACTCGTTTAATACTGTCATTATTTACAGTCCTTAATCTGCATCACAGCAACCTCACCCATCGGGTGGCGTATTTACAGTGACCGGACAACTCAGAATGAAACCAACTCAGAAGCACGAAAGGTCATTGAGTGATGATAAAAAAATATATAAAAAATTGGTTAATTAGGTTAAGTTAGGTTATGGTTACCGGCTATTTAAAAAATATTTTTTCACAGTTTTTAATGACCTTTATGAGGTGTTTCTGAGTTGGTTTCATTCTGAGTTGGCATGGAACCGTATCTACAATCCCCACCGCGTTTCTGTCGCGCTACCGACTGAAACGCGGTAGGGATTGTAATGCATAAATCACCTTACAAACACTACCTCGTTTCAGTTGCCTTACGCGCTTCGTTGCTCTATCTGTTATGTGAGGGTGACGACCGTAATTATAGAGGGGTTAGCTGGGAAGATGGACCGCGTTTATCATTACAATCCCTACCGCGTTTCAGTCGGTAGAGCGACTGTAATGCGGTAGGGATTGGAAATACGCCACCGGGTGACTATAGGAAATTCAAAATACATCAGCAATTTTCCCCTTTCCCGAAAAAGTTATTTTTTGTTTTTTTTTTAACTTTAATTTGGGGCGCCGCGTGCCCGGCGCCAAAACGCCTAGTTCCGGACCTGGTTTACACCATTCACACCTTCGACCAAGTATTTCTAGACAGGGCGTGTACGTCTTAAAAATGACACCGGAACCAAAAATATTGGTTTACGAGAACATTTGTCAAAAAGAAAGTCCTTTATCTCGCAGTCAAAAGATCGCAAGAAGCATTGGTTTGTACCTTTAGCTGGTCTGCGTGGAGCTAATTTATTTTCCAGCAAGTTCGCGGTAACGGAATTACTAGCTTCGCGAAGATCATTTTTAAAACACAAATTTCAGGCAGTTAGAAATATTTTAAGTATGGGCTATCGCGGAATTTATTATTAACAATTTAATCAGTTATATGAATATCTAAAAAAATATGTACATAACATATGAATTCGAGGCAGCGTATCGAGAAAAGTAACATTTGATAAAAAATGTTTAATTTTTTCCTAGTAAAACAACTACGTCACGCAAGAGATGCAACGGAATTCGATGGGTAGTTGTATTATGAAATTTCTCGTAGGTGGTGTCACTTTGGGATTGGAATTGGGTATTGGAGGGCTAATCTATAGTTAATATATCGATGATTCACACGTATGATAATAATTCCGGTAGGTACCTACTTACTACCTACTACCAACATGCAGCATTTTGCATAAGTTTCGCAAGATGTAGCATTTTGCTATTCACGACCGCCCACGGTACGCCATCTAAGCCCGCGGTGGGTACCAAGCCCGCGCGCACGCCATCAACAGGACCGCAAAAAATCGCGTACGTACACTTTTTGAATACAAGACATTCGAAATTCAATATTTAAATCACAATTAATTTAATACAATCATTAGAAAGTTCATATTTTTACAATAAGGAACTCCAGTGAAAAATATTATGGCTTTAAAAAAATATGTTCATATAGACCAAGAAACGCTGATTCTGAATATATAAGTTTTATTTCATAATATTAAACGCAGAGTTTTTAAAAAAATATTAAAAAGTGCATTTTTAAACCTCTTCTCAAAACACAGCGTTAAGTTGGCATTACTGAAATGGTTAACTGTGACGTCACACTTAACCTGTCACCTGGTGATAGTGTGTATTGTATTGACATTTGAAATGACTTGAAGTGCACACGTACCTATGCAATTCAACATTTCGTGTGTTTGGTTTATTTTCATACTGTTTATAGAGATTTAGATAAATAATAGTTATTGTGTTTATTGAAACATAATTTAGGCCCTCAACAATTAACGAAAAGGGCTATATTTGCGGACAATCTGCAATAAATTTTGCCTATTTGAGGTTAAAGTCGTGTCATATTTGACATTGTATTTTCAAATTGTTTTTAGTATAGGGCTTTTTATACAAGTTACTACACAATCGTCATGATCAGTGTATTATAAATACCAGTGTTTCTGTATGTGTTATACTTAAAACAATGTACAAAATCACGCCTGAACACAAAATTGAAGAATGATGTCACTTGTATTTGCAATGAAAAAGATGATTTATTATTTTTATATTGCACTTTGTTAAAATACAATAACAGTAGCGGTGAAATGTGGACATTTTACCAATGTTTTTCTATATTAAAAGCAGTTAATCTTAAATAAAAACGCCTCAATTTCTCACACAAAAGTCATTGAGTCATCCTATATTAATTTTATTCCGCCATTTTCTTAAATTCAAAATCAGGGATGCTCAGCCCAAGAAAATTATTTCCCTAGATTTCGAAGTGAAATTTCACATTTACGCAATTACCTACGTAGCCACCCGATTGTGTAACACTAATCCTGTTATATGTTAATTAATATGATAATTAATTGGAAAGATATCGGAACTTGGTAAATATACTAATAATACCGTGATTTTCCAAATAAAACACTTTTTGCTACGTGAAGTAATAATTTAAAAGCACGAATACACTCACCACTGAATTAGAAACTGAATTCCAAATAAAAAAATACACTTTGCAAAATAAAAATCATAAGCAACCCGCCGCTCATTTGTACCAAGCGTGGTATTTTGAAGACCCCCCCCCCCCCCCCCCGAACGTGTCACGTAGTATGGGTACGTTCCATAATATCATTTTGAGTTGTCAGTGTTAAAAATAACATTGCATGTAAGTACATGAACAATAATTAAGATTCATAGGAATTCCAAAAAAAAAATATATATATATATAAATATTACCAGTAATATTGTCATATGTAATAAAATTTTTGCCAGAGTTCGAAATTTCCCTAGATTTTGTCCTGATTTCCCTTATCCCTAAAAAATATTTTTCTCCCCTAGATCTAGGGAAATTTCCCTCGACATGACATCACTGATTCAAAATGACAACTTAAAAAGTAAAAAACTATGGGTGGGTGAAGACCACCATAGATACGGTGCGTTTCTGGGAGTCTTTAAAAATTAAAACTTTGACAATTATTTTAACTATTAAAACTAACTATAAAAATAAAAATAAAAATGCAGTTATTTAAGTTTGAAGGTCTTTATTCATTAAAAAAAAATAAAAAAATTGGACTGGAGTTCTCTATTACCTGCGTAAATCCTGAATTATAATTATATTATCATGAATTTAGTGTCCGACCGAAACAGGACTTTCTACCGAAACCACTGAATCTTCGATATCTGTCTCAGTTTCGGCCGAAACCGAAAATTTTTTGACATGTTATTAAAAATCTACTGTTTATTAAAATTTGGCTTTTTTACACTTTTACGGACAGCTAACACGTGTTAATGAAATAAAAAACAATAATTGAATTATGTGAAAAAAAATTACATTACTGCTATAAAACAAAAAATAAATAAAAATTAACAAAACGTGTTAACCTTGGAAGAAAAAATTGTCAACACTTCAATTATAAAGAAAGTACCTCATTAACTAAGTATTTAAAATTATTGTAGAAAGCAAACACCTTATGGCTTGACATTATAAAGAATGAAACAAATACTTTGTTTAAGTTTCGGTTGAACTCAACTTTCTTCAGAACAATAAACACCGGTCGACAAATATAAATAAAAATAAAGTGGTTTTTAAACAAAGTATTTGTTTCATTCTATAAGTATTTTAATTTTCATTCCGTTTACAATCACAACATTCTTATTACACGTGTTAAATGAAATTAAAAAAAAAAAAAAAAAAAAACAATAATTAAGTATGTGAAAAAATACATATATTTTTTTTTTATTACTGCCATAAAACAAACAAAAATTAACAAACATGTTTACTACTTCTTGGAATAAAAATTTGTCAATAATAAACACATTATAAAAGGAAGGAGCTTATAATCTAACACAGCGTTTTTCAACCTTTTTCATGGCACGACCCCCTTATTATGTAAAAAATATTTCGCGACCCCCTACCCTTCGCCTGCAATTTACGACGACTATGGTTCCTGGGGGGGGGAGGGGGGGGGGGGTGGCTAGAGAAATTCAGGAATCACAAATTGAATGAAATGAAAAAAGGAATTTTTCAGGGCAATTTCGCCTGTATAATCATGTTTTGGCATTCTATTTGATTCTGTCAGGAAATCCGTAATCCTGTGAATTCCGTTGCCCACAACATTCTATAAATTGTTTTCTAATATTTTTCTAAATTCCTGACAATTTCCAATTTCTCTGACAGACCGCTAAATTTTCGGACATGTCAGGGAAATTGCTGTCCAAACTAATTCGCCAAACGTCTCCAAGGAATAGTAGGTAGGGCGACGCGGGCTATGACGGACGTCGGACGGCGGGAATAACGTGACCCTATCAATACACACCACGTCAGCTCAAAGACAATTTTTCTTCCTTGCTCCTAAAATCTTTACCTAACCTTATCCCTGAAAACCTAAAAACGCTGAGTCAACCCCATTCCTTTAAAAAAACAAATAACGAAATGGATCCTTACACATGGAATACATTACAATTTTAACACCCATTCACTTTACACTCTATCAATTTAATTACCTCTCAGACAAAAGATAATATATCTCTATTTTCTAAATTAGCGGCATTGTATGTACAAGATTAATTAGTGTGATCTATAGCTAACAACTCCTCAAATTTTTCATTTTCTAATAATTCTCTATCTTCTCCATCTTCTTCTTGTAACCCAATCTAACTATAAGTACATCATTTTCTTATAGAAGATCTGTGTGCATAGAATTAAGAGCAGGCAAAACATAATTTATCTTTATTTACTATCTAAGCAGCATTATATGTATAAGACTGATTACTGTGAACTATATATCAATAATTCCTTAATCTACTAATAATAACTTATCTTTTCCAATAATTCTTTAACTTCTTCACCTTATTCTTGTAATCCATCTTGTTATTATTGTAATTCACATAACTACATAAACTCTCTCATTAATAATAATAATAATATTTGGCTAATTTATATAGCGCCGTTTTCGCGAAAAATCACCTCAAGGGCGCTGTACAAATAAATACGTAAAATAATAAAATTACTGGCTTACAACTAAGATTTACAATTATTACTAGTGACTTACATCTAAGACTTATAGCTAGTGGCTTATGACTAAGACATATAAACGCTAACCTAAACTGAACTCAAGAATTTGTGTGCATAGTATCAATTAGTGAAAAATTCAACCTATACTAATGAATGTATATCCGCAAACTGTAAACTTCACCCGCCATAACACAGGGTCATCCCTAGCATGGAGGATGAAATATCACAAAAAACTATATGTACTTTCGATAATTCATGTATTAAATAAATAAATTGTAAATGGCTGTCAGCTCATCCCGTAAGACAGAAACAACATTTTATTTTATGTATTTGAAAATTTAAATGCAATATTTTCCATCGCCCCGAATGCAAACATGTAGTTGTATTATGGTAATTAGGGTGAATCAAAAGGTTTTTGATAAAAAAAATATTAAGCGTGTCCAGTGTCCAGACATCCCGAAAGTTTACCTAAATTAGTAAATAGCTATCATATTATACAAGTAGCGTCAAATTAAACAAGATACTACAATTAAACAATATAGCCGAATAGATACTCCTCTAGTCATCTCTTTATCCAGTATAATGTCTTAAATATACGTCAACTCCGTCTAAAATTTGTGCTAACGTAATTCTTGTACAAGAACAACAACAAAAACACTAGAAACACTCAAACATCACAAGAAATAAAACCAGCTGACACTGCAATGCACCTAAACTACATACTACGACAGCACAAAGACAATAATTCATCTACCAAGCTCGTAAAATCTTCAACCTTCCGCCTGAAAACGCTACGGATCTTTACATCTGCAATACATTTACAACAAAAACACTAGAAACACTCAAACATCACAAGAAATAAAACCAGCCGGCACTGTGATGCACCTAAACTACATACTACGACAGCACAAAGACAATAATTCATCTACCAAGCTCGTAAAATCTTCAACCTTCCGCCTGAAAACGCTACGGATCTTTACATCTGCAATACATTTACAACAAAAACACTAGAAACACTCAAACATCACAAGAAATAAAACCAGCCGACACTGCAATGCACCTAAACTACATACTACGACAGCACAAAGACAATAATTCATCTACCAAGCTCGTAAAATCTTCAACCTTCCGCCTGAAAACGCTACGGATCTTTACATCTGCAATACATTTACAACAAAAACACTAGAAACACTCAAACATCACAAGAAATAAAACCAGCCGACACTGTGATGCACCTAAACTACATACTACGACAGCACAAAGACAACAATTCATCTACCAAGCTCGTAAGATCTTTACATCTGCAATACATTTCAAACACATCGTGGATCATTACAACTGCAATACATTTCAATCACAATGTGGATCTTTACATCAGCAATACATTTCAATCACAATCACAGTACCCATACACTTTACTATAAATTAATATAAATAAACCAACTATAAATCTCTTTTCATTCATTTCCCACATTCCATATCCAATTGGCCACTTGCATGGATTTCATAACGACTTAACCTATTTAACCAATTTTTAAATATTTTTTTATCATCACTCTTAATGACCTTTCTGAGTTGTTTATGAGTTGGTTTCATTATGAGTTGTCTGGTCACCGTTCCTTAGATATCCCTTTTTGCAGTATCAGACAATCGGAAATCGAAGAGATAACCTATAAATTTTACATTGTCACTACGAAACTTGACAGTTGCTAAACACATTTAACTCAGTTAAACAGACCTTTTTGGGTATTTAATTTTGGAAGCTCTAATTTCTACAAAAAAATGTTTTTCGATGAATTGGCGATTCGATGAATTGATCATTTGATGAATTGATTTTCGATGAATTGATTTTCGATGAACTCGTTTTCGATGAATTTGCTTTCGATGAATTGATTTTCGATGAACTCGTCGGTTACCTTATCAAGCATATAATGTACCATATGGTTCCCGGCATGCGTTGCAATGCTATACTCAAAGAAATAAATTGCACGTCCTTTCCCGTGCGTCCCCGTTACCCTCCTGCATCCCCTATCCTCCCGCGTTCCCCTACCACCTTCCCCGCCCACCCACTCCCCTCTCCCGCTTCCCCGTCCCGCAACCCTCTATCCCGCGTTCCATATATTCAGTCCCAGTACATTCAGTTTTCAAACAGCTCGCGTGCCACCTATTACAATTTTTTATTAAAATTTTCATTTTTCGTATATAACAAATATTCTTTTTTGTAAATTATAAGAACAATCAATCAAATTTGATACCTAACACAGGTACCTATTTAAAATATTTATAATTTTAAAAATCCATAGACAATTCTTTTAAAACAAAAAAAAACAGCTTCCTGCTAAATTCAATTTCATCAAACGCGCGAACTGTTAAAAGTGCGAAGTTAAAATAGTCGTTAAATTTTCTGAAATTATTCAATTTTCTGCGCAAATTTCTTATTTTTTCTTTCCGTAAAAACCTTCTACAAAGGATTCGAAAACTTTTAATAAAAGATGAATGAAATAGGTAGAGTCGTTCTGAAGTTATGGCGTGACCAAGGGAAACGGGGATTCATTTTTATATAGATAATTCAAATCTATAAACATCACCCGCCATAACACGGGACTTCCCTAGCATGGCGGGTGAAATAATACTAAAAAATGTAACAAACATTCAACAACAAAAAATTGCATGTAATAAAAAAATCAAAAAGTCAAATTTGTTTTTCAGAATATTTTTAAATGTGTACCCAAATATTGTGTTTGAAAAAATCTTTTATCGGGTATTATGATACCTATGCAATTCAATTATTCAACAATCATCTATCTATCTTCTATCTATATATTTAAAAATCTAAAAACGTTTGTATGTCCGCTATGCGTTGCTAAACCATTCATCCGATCGCGATGAAACTTTGGGGATTTGATGTGTGCATGCCCGCGATGGTTCCTATACAGGATGTAACAGGAGGTACCCGAGGGATTTTAACCTTCGATTCCTGAGCATATTTGGAGAAAAAAATGTAAACGAAATTTTGGTCTCCGGTGATATTTTTGATATGTTTTTTTTTTCTGCAAAAACATTAAAAAATGGTAGGTGTTGGACAGTTGGAGGCGGGTTGAGGGGTTGGTCGGTTACTCGGCTGAGTGACCAATGACAACAAGCGGAAGAAAAAAAATTGTTTGAATTTGAAGAAAAAAAAATTTAAAAAATTAAAAAATGTCATAAAAAAGTCACCGGAGAGCAAAATTTCATTAACATTTTTTACTGTAGATATAAGATGTAAATTTTAAATTTTAAAAATGTATAAATATGTAACTAAAATATAAGCACATGTTGACAAGCCGATTCAATTGGCTTAGCAGGACTTGTTTGTTGATTATATTATGTATTATCTATTATTTCAATAAAAAAAAAATAAAAAATAAAAAAATTAAAAAAAAATAAAAATAAAAATAAACTTCAAATATGCTCAGGAATCGCTGGTTAAAGTCCCTCGGGTACGTCCTGTTATACAGGGTGTCCGGGGGTAAAGTGCAGTAACTTCGGGAGGTGATTCTACATGATGGTAGGAGTAAAAAAGATTAAAAACTTTTTTCGATATTCCAACATTTTTTTTCCCATACAAAAAGACGTACCTACTAAAAATCTTTAGTACGGTCTTACTTGCCGAGAGCCTGCCGGGCGCCCGACTCGATTGTGATTGGCCCGTATCGTAACAGCGGAGAATAATAAATCTGGCCGCACACGCCGGACTAATTTTATCTTTTTACCTCAAAACTACCCCTAAAAGTTGGAATTTAGAAAAAAGTTATTTATCTTTTTTACTTGTACCATCATGTAGAACCACCTCCCGAAGTTAATGCACTTTACCCCCGGACACCCTGTATAGTAGCGAGTTCTGGCATTATGAAATTTGTATACAAAAATTGCAATAGGTGGCACGCAAGCTGTATGAAAACTGAATGTATCGGAAGGGAATGTATGGAATACGGGAGAGGGGAGGGGAACTCGGGAGGGGGGTTTGCAGGACTGGGGAAGTGGAAGAAGGGAGTTAGGTGAGGGAAGGCGGGGAAGGCGGAGAGGGAACGCGAGAGGGGAAGGGGCCGCGGGAGAGGAAGGGGAGGCGGAAGGGAACGGGACGAATGGAAAAGGACACGCAGAGAGAAACAATTTCTTTATTGAGTGGCATAGCAACTCATGCCGGGAACTCGCTAGTTATTAATAAAACTGGTAGCATCATTGAAGTTCAATAATTAGTTTCAACATGTATAATCGCTTACTCATTGAAATTTCTTTTAGAAACTAGATTACTAGTAGGTACTAGATTCTAACGGGCACCTTTAATAATATAAACATAAACAAACATCAACTTATGCAGTGGTCTAAAAAGAAAACATCTGTGCATGTGAATACAGTAGTTTATTTATGTTCTATAAAATACGGCTGTTTCCAATAACTCGGGGTGCGGCCGATACTAGAATAATATATTTTTTTATTGAAGAAAATACATACATTTATTTATTTATTTGTTTTACGCCTTGATGGCTTTTACATATAAAATAAATTGTACAGGAGCATTATAACAAGTATGCAGTATCATAAGTATATAGTACCTACATAAAATGATAAACAGAGCTAGAAAGATATAAGTAGGCCTAACATAAGTAGGTATCAGTATTCGAGTAATTGTTTACAAAGGAGTTCAACCAGCGGATTCGTATTTGGGCTCACGCTACATTAGATTCAATAATTATTGTCACAATATCACACAAAATGTGATTCCAAATATACTCGAAGCCTTTGATTATATAAATGTCTAGATAGAGTGTTGCGCTGTAACTCCGAAAAAAAGAACAGGCCAGATTTGAAACGCTTGTGTGCGTCACACGCACACAAGTATAGGTTACTTATATTGTTAACGTTAAGCGCTCAACGTCACTGTAGGCGTGACGAGTGATACCAGCTCCCGAGTATTTCCCATAAAAGTGGGTAAAAAATATGTTTCGGTTTAGCGGAACTATAATTCGTTTAATTTTGAATTCATTTAAGTAAGATAGTTTTCTACATATAATGATATAAATGAAAAGAAAATCATTGTTAAAAGAGATTTATTTTTGTTTGATTATTTTTAAAAAATAAATAAGAAATACAGAAAATAAGAAAGATACATTCATAGACGCAGCCAAATGCCCGGCAGGTATCGTTGTGTCTAAATTTAAATTTTTATCATCATCAAATAAAGAAGGTGGCCCACATCCAGGTAAATCCCTAAAAATGGTAAAACTATCTTGTCACACTAAAAAAGACAATGCAACTTTTTAAAACTAAAGCTATCGATAGTTATTATTTATTCTTAATGACCTTCCCTTTTAATTTGTTTTTAAACAGTTTTCGTATAGATTTTACATCCCGGTTAATATTATCCAATTTTGTCTTATAGTGAAATCTTAAGGCCAAATATTTTTCCACGGCCAAACTTATCAAATTAACTTGATGCAGAAGACCGTAAATCTGATCGGTTTTTACTTCGAAATAATTATCGGGAAAATTTAATTTGAAAAACAGGCAACCCTGTAAACATGGCATCAAAACATGGGGTCAAACGGCGCTGTCCTAAGACCAAATTACACTATTAAAACTGAATAGTTTCTTTAACTGAATGGTTATTTAAAGGTTATTAACCGATGATAGGTAACATTTTTAGTTGTTTTCAATCTTCCTATGTAATTCCTGCACACTGATATAGCGCAAATCGTTATTTTCAAATGTCACACAACACGTGTTTACCGTACAACGATAGTGTCGCCACTGAGCGGACAGGCCGAGCTTATCTGCCAACATTTGGCAGATATTTTTTTTGGCGCTTCGTCACTCGAGCGCTATATCTAGACATTTATATAATCAAAGCTCGAAGCATACCAGTATTGCAGTGGTGTAAAAGCATTTTTAACGATTAATATAAAAGTAGGTAATTTTCTTGTAATTATTTTTTTTTGTTTATTATTTTTTTTGCTATCATAAATGTAGGTACGTATGTTTGTTATTATTATGAAAAAGAAAAAATAAATAAAAGGTACACAGTAATTACATATATAAATAAGTAAGTAGGTACAATGAATGTAGTTATCATGAATGTAGTTACAGATCAGTGGGTATTAAGTTTGTTACTGTTAACAATGTGATACATTTAAGGATTTTTACGTTAGTTTGTTATTATCAGGAAAAAAATAAAAATAAAAGGTACACAGCAATTACATATATGTATAAAGAAGTAAGTAGATACTATGAAAGTAGTTACAGAGCAATGGGTATTAAATTTGTTACTGTTAACAATCTTTATCATTTAAGGATTTTTGCATCAGCATACATATACGCTTTTTGAAGGAAGCGATGTTTTTATAAAAAAATATATCGACAGAGCAAGTTTCATTCCCCACACGATGCAATCTCTGAAGACAAGAGTTAAACATAAAATTAGTGCGAGAAGCAACTACGTTAAATGGAGCATGGAGTCTGGTGTTGTAATTGTTAGGTACTTGATAATTTATCATGTTCACAAGTTCAGGGCTATCCAAATATCCGTTGATAATTTTAAATAACAATAAAACATCATTTTTCTTCGCTGTATATACATATACAGATTTAGAGTAAAACATATGGTTCTTAAAACTAATTACAATATATAAATTTCTTTTTAACGAAACTACCCAATTCAAAAGAGAAAAACATTTCTCGTGCTTGAATTTTGGAGAGAGCCATTGTAAAATGCGAGTAGGTACAGAGAGTATGTTATTACAAGTACTAATACATGAAGACAAGTCGACATATTGAACTTGAAGTAAATAAGAGTTAAATTGGAATAGGATACAATGTAAGATAATACAGGCATAGATATATCAGAAATAAAAATAATATTATTGTCTTCACTGAATAGGTAGATTGTAAGTAGGTAGTAGTAGGTAAATAGCATTGGTTTAGAAACAATTGATATCGCACACATAGATAAAGACTAGCACAACTCGAAATAATCCAAAATCGAGTTATTGCCATTTTCGGAATCTGCGTCGAAAACTACACAAACCACAAAGACACCAGTTTAAAAATCTCCTTCAATAAAATTGTAGATGGCACTTAAGTCAGTCTTTCTGAATTGCTCTACGAAAACCCCCACCAACAATAGTAACGCATCATCAGTTCCGACATACCAGTTGTAGGGGAAGGTGCTGTCAATACGCGCAAAGACTGGATTATTTCGACTCAGTCTTGTATTCGTGATTAACCGCAGTCATTTTGCGTGAATATTTTGAGTTGATTTGGTATTCGTGATTGAACTTGTCTTGTTTCTCGCTCGGGCGTTCTATATAATATCAATTCCACTTACTCCGGTATTGTGAAGATTATAAAACAAAATATACAGAATGAGTGCATTAATTCAAAATTTATCACTAATATGGAATCAATTTGAGTTGATAAAATTATTAATCAATGATTTTGTCACAAATACTAAAATAACACGAAATTAATTAATAAACGCGTGACACGTGAATTTGATGGTTAAGCAAATAAATATCCTAGTAAAATAACATACAATATCATATAACAATATTTTTAATCGGTCAAATAGAAATCGAGTCGAACGTTTTTCGCTGTTCCTGAAAAAAGAGGTATTTTGAGTTGTACTACTCTTTATCTAGGTGTGCGATATTTGAAATGGATGGGCTGACAGTATTGTAAAAGTAGGTACATATAATAAAGTTGTAACAATTTGGTGCCTACAAATAACGCGTATGTACTTTGCTTTCAATTTGATATGCTGATGAAATATTTTTAGAGGATATGTTCTAGTTTTTTTGTTTGTTATTATTGTGATGATGATTTTAAAACTTATAATTAGTGTCGGGTTGGTCTATTAGATGTTTTATTTGGGATTTAAAAACTTAATTTTTTTTTTCAGACTTGATTTTATACGGGAGAGCATTGAAAAATTTTATACCTTGATAAGCAGAATGGTGTTGGGAAGCACTAGTTTTAAATTTTGGAATTTCTAAATTGCCACGTGATCATGGTCGGTTGTTTGTGTTTGTGAATGTTGTTGTTGATGGATTGAAATGATCCTTATGATTTTGTAATAATGAGTTTTTTTTAAATTTTATTTAGACTGAGAACCCTAAAAGAGTCAAATAGCTGTATTGTTGGAAATACAGATGGTTTTCGTAAGTTGACTTTTAAAATCACCCTCTGTACCCTTTCTACAGGTAAGAGGTTAGTTTTGAAGGTCCCACCCCATCCGATTATACCATATTGTAGAATAGATTGGGCAAGATAGAAATAGACAGTTTTAATCAAACTGGATGATAGGATATTTCTCAGTCTAATAAATATGTATATAAGTTTTCTTATTCTGGTTACTGTATTTTGGACTTGTTCTTTCCATTTTAAGTGTCTATCTACTATGACACCCAGATACTTTATACTATTTTTGCATGTTATTTGTAAACAAATTGCACTGTCGCATTCCTTTTTATTTTCACATTGTGATGAATGGATTTTAATTGTAATACTGTTTTCGACATTTTTTTCTTTCAAAGAGAATGGGATAAAATATGTTTTCTCGGTATTTATGTAGTGAGAGACAATTAAGGTCAAACCATGTTTTGAGTATGTTTATATTGATATTTGCTTTACTCGTAGCTTCTTCCCATGATTTCCCTCTAGTGATAACCATAGTGTCGTCTGCATGTGATATAGTATCTCCATCTATGGGAAGAGTGAACATTTGGTTTACATCTATCTAATATATAAAATTCTCGAGTCACGGTGTTTGTTATCATACTCCTCCGAAACGGCTGGACCAATTTTGATGAAATTTTGTGTGCTTATCTGGTAGGTCTGAGAATCGACCAACATCTATTTTTCATACCCCTAAAAGTAAAGGGTGTTCCACTCTGAATTTTTTTTTTTTTTGGACAATTTTTTTATTTTTTTTATGGTGAGGCATTAAAAAATACATGCAACTCTAAATTTTCACCCTTCTACCATTAACCCCTATTTTTTAAAAGTGATATTAGTAATTCAAACCGGTGTCACTTCTGACCCGATGAGAACGAAGCCGGCCTCTTTTGTCTAATTTTAAATTTTTTACTAATCAATTACTGTTTGATATTGTTACTACAAACATGATTCACGGTCCATGCGGTAATTTGAATCGTTCATCACCTTGCATGGTAGACGGAAATTGTACAAAGGGTTTTATTAAAGATTTCACCAACGATACGGTCACACATGTTGAAGGATATGCAATATATCGACGAAGAAATATCGATAATGGCGGACAATCATTCATTAAAAATATCAGTAACGTAGACATTGACATTGACAATCGTTGGGTGGTACCATATGCACCTCTGTTGAGTAAAAAAGTGGGAAGGAAAAAGGCATGAGGGGTGGGTAGGAATCTGGAGGTCATTGTATCCGGGAGTGAATCCATCCCTCCAACTGCGGTGCAAGACCATTGCCTTGAGCGGAGTTGACCTTTTACCTTGACCTTTCCAGCCGGACTCTTTCGACCCATTGGTCGAGAGAATCCGGCTGGAAAGGTCAAAAGGCCTCCCTCAACCAGTCTCTCTCGATCCGATCCGCCACGCAGCAGGTTGGCAGACGCATCCGCCGCCAAGACCCGCACAAACGTCACCCTTGCTAAATCACCAAACGTAGCTAACCGCTTGGGGTGACCTATGGCAGAGGTGTTGGTTATCCAATAAATGGTTCCCCGGGCGGCGGCACCCGTACCCGCTTCCTTTAAAAAATTCCCGTAAGTAAGTGGAAAAGTAAGAAAATCACAAAAAATATAAATTCATACACAACGCCATCTCTGATACTGACAAAAACAAAACACGGACAGTTGGGCATCGATAATTGCTTCATTGTGTAATTTTTAACTTAATAAAAATACTTAATTTAATTCAACAGTTATTGATTCTGAGGCGGTACGAAGTTCGTCGGGTCAGCTAGTATATTATAAAAAGGATTGGACCGATGACAGTTCCTTGTGGTATACCAAAAGATGAGGTTTTGCATTCACTTAGTGTATTATTTATTTTGACATATTGAAGATTCTCTTTCAGATAACTTTGGAACCATAATAGCACTATTCCATACAATCCAATTTGCATTAGTTTTTCGTTAAGTTAAGGTGATATGCTATCAAATGCCTTGCGGAGATCGATGAAGACACCAAGGCACTTTTCCCCATTGTCTAACCTTTGCATTATTGTTGATGTTAATTTAGCAATCGCGTCTTGGGTTGTCTCTAAATCCAAACTGGTTTGGGCTCATTATCTTCTTTGATTTTATGTAGTTGTTAAGTTGTTTTTTTTTACATTTTTTTCGTAGATTTTTGCTATGTTTGATGTGAGAGCTACGGGACGATAGTTGGAAATATTTTCCCAGATTTAAAAACAGGGGTGACAATAGTCTTCTTATAGTTGTTCGGGAATACACCTTTCTTCAAACTAACATTTATTATATGAACAATTGGCTTGGCTTTAAAAGGTAGGTTTGTAACTACATACATAGTTATAGGTGAGATGTGCTTGTGTAGCACGCGCGACTTGACGAGGTGAGAGGCGAGAGCGGGCCGCGGCGGGGGAGCTGTCAAGTGAACACGCCGGGCCGGGTACCTTGGCTGACACAGACTCCAAAAATAACAATCGTACCCATATATTGATGATTAGAAAAAGTAAGTTGATTATTAAGTTGTAGAAGAATACGAAATTATTTTTTTACTTTTTAGTGCATTTTTTTAGTCGTTTTTTTGTTAAAATTTTTGTTTATTTTTTTATTTTTAGTGAATCTGAAGTACACTAACTAATTCGATTAAGATTCGGCCGAGTATCGTTAATTTGCTCTTAAGAATTGGAGAGTTCCGTTACTTTGTCATGGATCCCATAATCAGAACCTAACCAAACTCTCATCAAACTACCCTTGAAGTACATCCTATCCAATAAAAAAAGAATCATCGAGATCGGTTGACGTGATATTGAGTTATTCGCCCATTTGTCGCGCACATACTTGATGCAAATTTAAGACTTATATGATTTTCTCATGGATACCATTGTCAGAACTGGACCAAATTAAAATGGGACCACACGGAAAGCACCAGCTATCAAATAATAAAAAAAATCAATAATATCTTCTAATTTAATTTAATAATATTTTCAATAATATCGGTTCACCCAGTTGAAAGTTCTGAGGTAACAAACATTAAAAAATATATATAAATAAAATAATATTTTAAAAAAAATAATTTTAAAAAAATTTAAAAAAATACAGTCGAATTGAGAACCTCCTCTTTTTCGAAGTCGTCTAAAGATGGGTAGTAGTCGAACAGTATGTGTAATTCGGAATATCGTGAAGTGCGCTAGTGTTTTTTTGTGTTTAAATGCGCTTCAGTTAAAACAATTATGTCCGGTAAGAGAAGGTTTAGTGTTATTACAAATTCATCCAGATTTTTTTGCAAACTTCTAATGTTTTGGTGCAGAGCAATGAAAACATTTGGAACTTTTTTTAATAGTTCGTTACATTGTTTTGAATCGTCGCGCGTCGCAAATATACTGTGAAACATCTGTTAATTTATCAATTTCCTTAGTTAGAAAATCGTCCATAACTTACTCATAATCAATATGTTTTTGTACTATAATAGAGATTCTTTTTCGGTAAGTACATATTTCACTATTTGCACTATGTTGAGTATTATTTTTTGTTCCAAATAAATTGTTGTTTTTGTCGCAGTTGTAGCATTTGACACCGTCTTTATTTTTATCGCATTCGCGAAAATTTGTGGTTCTTTGCACAATGTACGCATCTGGGTTTGTTCATTTTGTTAAGACATTTAAGGGATGTATGTCCAAATCCAAGGCAGTGGTAGCAGTGCATCAGAGGGTCGCAATGCTGTATATGCGCTCGGACAAAGCCAATATTAATTCTTTGTTTTTCTAGTAGTATTTTTCGGATTGGGCCTGTTGTTTCAATTATTATGTTCGGAATTGATCACTTTTTCTATTTTTTAACATTTTCGTTACTTTCATGGATTCATTTGTTATATCGTTTAGTTCACTGTTTTGTAAAATAAGATCATTTAGAAAATTATCTTCGTTATATTCGCCTCCGAAACCTTTAATAATCATGCACGGTCTCTTCTTTTTTAATTCTGTTGCAGATATTCCATTTTTATTTTTATTTATTTCAACTTTAAATTTTTCAGCATCTTCTTTATTCGAGCAAGTCATAATTATTTTATTGTTTATTGCTTTTCTTTCATTCCACTTTTTTTATTCCACTTATTCCGATTCCTAGGTTAGGCGCTTTTACTGTTTGTTGTGATAATACTCTTTATGTCTTCGGATGTTTCTTTGCCTTCAGCGGTGATTAAATTGCAAATTTGTTTTTTTTTTCCTTTATTTTTTCCCTATTGTTACATTTGGCATATACAATATTATAAAAAACATAAAAATAATGGGATATACACTAATAGTAAAGTACTACAGGTGTATATAAATATACATTCTTAGGTATTAGATAGAAAGGCAAATTTTTGAATACTGTAATAAACATAATTTTAAAAATTAATTTATAAATAAAATAATACATATAAACTTAATTTCAACAGATTCAAGTGCTAGAAAACAGTTGTTAAAGTGATAACAAAAAAGAGTTAAAAAAAAGTCCTAATCAAACCAAACTTTATAACAGACCAAACACCTGAAAATATGCGATTTATTATATTATTTACAATAATAAAAAATAGCATTTACCCCAGATTTAAAAAAAAAGGAAACTTTTTAGTAAATATTTCAATAAACAGAGATTAAAATTTATATTTGAGTATCGTTGTTCTGTGTGGTTACATATTTATAGCAGTGGTATATCCTTTTTATTTTGTATGCAAATGACTGGAGAATCATCGCTTTTCCTTAGCAAAACATGCCCGTTCTTGGTCCAAATATATTTATATTCAATAGATTTTGTAGACTTGGCTAGCCAGAGAAGTTCCTTATTTAATGGCGTTAGTTTTTCATTAATGTAAATATTATCTGTGGAGTCCGAATAGTTTATTTCTTTTGGGCTTAATACTTCTTTAGTTATTTTCTTATTAATAACCCGGTCCTCTGATTCTTTTGAATTGAATTAAATACTAATTATATGTTTAGCAGGGTTGTTGTAATAATTCACTATGGCGTTGATTTTTACTAGGTCACTGCAGTCTAGAGTCATTAACAGAAGTTCTATAGGATTTTTAATGTCTTCATTTTCCTTCACAGCAATTCCTTGGATTTCGATAGATGACTCTAGTGTGTGCTGTTGAATGTTGTTGACAGAAGATTTAAGATATTTAATTTCTTTTCGCATTTCTTCCATTTTTGTGTCATTATTTTTAAGGTAATCTTTAGTTTTTTTTTTTTTGTTCGCCTTCAAAATCACCAATTTTATTTGAGCATGATTCCACTTTCTTGACCAGATCTTGAATTTCTTTCATGATGTACGAAAAATTTTTATTCAAATCATTTGTTAGAATTTTTTTTAGTTGTGCGTTTATTCTTTCACTCATTGTTTGAAGTAACTGTTCTTTGAAACGATCAAATTTTTGTTCGATTAGAGTATTAGAGTATCACTATTATCAATTTTTGGACGCATTATTATTCATTTAACAGCCCAACAACATGAATATGCATTAGCGGCTCATCCTGGGACTAAGGCTTATTGAAGTTACTGCTTTATATTATTCAAAAACTCACAAAAACTTTATAAAAATAACAGAGATGTTTTGACAGCTGTTCACTGCTCTAGGTAGGTAGGTAGTTTGGTACTTCGATTGTTGATTGATCGTTGGTTCTTCGATTTGAACAGTCCTTTCTTTTAGAACCATTGCGTAGGATTTTTGTTTAATTTTTTTACAGCTTGATGATTACTTTTTTTTGTAGTTCAATAATTTGTTCTTGGAAATAGTTTTTTTCCCGTTTCCATGCTTCTTCTAGTAGTTGAATCGTTTGTTCCAGGTTATTTCTAATTTTTGTGTCCTTTACGGTCGAAATGTTATTTAGTTCACTTTTAATGTTTTCTATTAATGTTAGTACATCCATTTTTTATTAAACTTGAGTTGTCGTGCGAACGCACGTCACCCAGGGTCGAACTATAACTTCACTAGAGTGAAAGTACTATGAGAGAAAACCTTTCTTTGGTAATAATAATGCGTGCCTGAAAACTTCAGCTGTAGTCTGCAATACTGCAATCGTCACCACGACTTGCTGAAAGCAATAAGGTTGTGAGTTGTGATAACAAGGCATAACAGATGTTATGTCACCACATATACCATATGACAGGAGGAATGGTACTATTGAAAGAAATATACCATCTTCCCAACTGTTGAAATAAGAAATTTTGTACTGTAACTTGATCAATCTGTCGTACGAGTACAATCTTTATTACATAGTATAAAGTAAAGTCACTCCCGCTGTCTGTACGCTTAGTTCTTTAAAACTACGCAACGGATTTACATGCGGTTTTCACCAATAGATAGAGTGATTCATGAGGAAGTTTTAGGTACATAATTTGTCAAGGTTTTGTGTAAATTGGTTGAAATATACATATAATATATAAAGGGAGCGGGCAGGCAAGCGGGCGGTGTGGATTTGTCATGTATGCAAATTAACAGATGGCGTTGGTTATAAAGGTTGGGTAATGGCGTTGTCAGTAGATGACGTTGTGTTCCATTAGCCACAGCAACGTGTGGCCGGGTCTCCTAGTATTTAAATAAAAAGTAAAAATTGTGTGTAGGTACATAAATGAAATTGTTAGGCACAATAATTATTATTATAATAATTCTTCTTCTAAAGTCGGGTCTCCAGCGACAAAATGTTTTCAAAACATCCGACAAAAACAAAAACATTGGGTCGGGGCCACAAAGATTTTTATTTTTCATCGGCTATGGAAAACAAAAAAAAAATCAGAGTGTGCCATTCACACGCGGAAGAAGTGAAACCTTCATAAAAGTAAAAGCTTTAGAAAACTTAAGTAGACAAACAAGAGTGGGAGACTAAGCACCGCACAAAGAGGAGACCGATTATACTACCTCATTCTCTCGCAGGCCAAATCCTACAGATGTATGTATTTGTTTCTTTTCAGTGTCGCTATTTTTCGTTTCATTGAGTTTCAAATCTCAACGGTGCTAAAGACGTGTTCACTTCAAAAACATTGTGGCCCGCCTCAACTGTTTTGTACTATTTGTTACAAATATTATTTCAGAAATAAGTATTCCTTGCACAATACTATATTGTTGCATTGCATGCAAATCACACTATATGAATTGGAAAGCGTTTCACAAAGAGAAATATTCACAAAAAAAAATCGCGAGACAATTTTAAGTGAATGTGCATTAACATGTGATTCGGGATACTATGTTAATGCACATAATAGTTTTGAATTATGCAAACACGGGCATATTTTTTGCGTTAACAAAAAAACATGTCCCCCTAACCCTTCTGTCTAAAATATTTGTATCTATAAGTCCAACGACACAGTTAAATTTCGGTAACCGGACAACACAGATGAAAAAATATATAAAAAATGGTTAAATAGGTTACGTTAGGTTAGGGGGCATACATTAATTATGTGAGCTCAAAAGAGGGGGGGGGGGGGGTTCAGCAAAATCTCACGTTACTTGAAAAGAATATACGAAGTGGCCCAAATTTATCTCACCAGGGGGGGGTCTAGAAGATAAACTGCTCATGTAATTAATGTATGCCCCCTAATAGGGTTATGGGCTATTTTTAAATAATAAAAAAATTACAGGTTTTTATTTATTTTAAAAGAGGCGTTGAGATGACTTGATTCTGAGTTGGCATGGAACCGAAATTTCATGGATTAATTCTGAGGTATTTTTGAAGTTATCGTAAAAAGAAATATCAGTTTAGAATCTAGATGAAATATTTGAGTAGTTTGTATTTGAAATAAACATCGCCAATTTCAAATAGTAAAATTTTAATATTCAACATGAAAATGTTGATAAAAAAAACTATGTCGTAAATTGTAACATTTTACTGGAAACGCCCCAAGTTTTTAAAATTCCATATTTAGAAAACATTTCATTTATGTTAAGAATTAGTAAGAAGCTGTGTCTTTTCTTTTTACGCCGTTTAGTATACATTAATTACGTGAGTGAGCTTAAAATGGGAGGGAGGGGTTCAGTAAAATCTCACTTAAAATGAGGAGGAGGGGTCAAAAAAAATCTCACGTCAACTTAAAAATAATATATATTATTATAGAGATTATAAAAAAATGATTAAAATTAAGGAAGGTGGTGCTGCTGTCGGTTTTTACTTTTAATTTCATTAAATTTAAATAAATATACTAAAAAATGTAGTCTTTTAACAACTGTTGTGTAAATTTCACGTGAGGGGGGGGGGGTCCCACCAAATTTCACTTAATCTCACAAAGGGGGGGGAGGAGTCTAAATTGAAAAAAAAATGCTCACGTAATTAATGGATGCACCCTTATACAATAAAACTGTCAACGAAAAAAATTCCGACAATATATGTATACCCTTTTTTAATTTTATCCATGGAATCAAGCAATATTGGAGACACACTCGGAAGAATAATAATTATTTCTCTTTTTTAACGACGAACAAATCACATCTTTTAATAACGTATGGTCGCTCCGGCCAGATCTATTCTTCTAAGGCTCTAATGAAATGTTATGATGTTTGTGGCTGGTAACGTCCTTCTGAGACTTGAATGGTTAAAACTGTTATCTACTGGAATGATTACAAACAATATTTCGAAAATCTGGATACAGAAAAATCAGGAAAAGATATTGGGACTTCTAGGAACAATATCTTTTTCTGATATTTCTGTTTCCAGTTTTTCGATTGAGTTTCACTTAAATTGTCTTCAGTTAATTAAATATTACAATTTGAGGAATTACTAATGAAGTTAAAATAAGAATAAAATAAAAAACAATTTTTCTTCTCAACACAGAATTCAGCAAAGAGAATGGGGTCACCATATATAGAAATAAATAAATATTATAACATGTAATGTGTTGGCGACGCGCGACGGTAATCATCTCATTATAACAAAAATTGTCTTTTTAAAAACTCTCGAAGGCAGTCCAATTACGTAAAACTTTATTTACAGTTTGGAAAAGCATCAATCGGCAAATGGTTGATATATTTATATTAAAAATAAATATTATTAATTGACAATAAACTAATTTTAACAGAAGACCTACTTTTCTTTGAAGTGTGTTGATAATGACAGCCGGCACTAAAATCAATTGATTTAATTGATTACTATTTATAAAACAGGCTACGTTATTAGTTATTACTTATAATAAGGTTGTGTTATAAATAAACATGATTAAAGAATATTCCTCAATGTCATTAATTGTTTTTGCAATAATGAGTTGTCAATATTTTTCGTCTTTAATGTTTTGAATAGAGGGCATCCAATAATTACGTCAGCTGTTTTTTTTTAATTTCCTCCTCCTCCCCCCCCCCCTCTCTCCCCCTCACGTGAGATTTACACTACAGTTGTTAAAGGACTACATTTATTTTCATAAAGAATAAAAATAATACAACTTTCAGGTATAAATGGGACACTTCAAAAGAAATGAAACAATTATTTTTTTTAATTATCTCCATAATAATATACAATATTCTTTTAAAGTTAACATGTCTAAGTAAGTGACAGATGTCAACCGTGTTCATTTGTCATAATTTTGTCATTTTGCGCCTTTTTTGTTTAAATTCCAATATTCATAAATTATCATTAAAATGTCTAATGTTCTTGTCCTCCAAGATACAAGTCCTCTAGGTCAGCGTTTCTCTTTTTTAGCCACGCACCCCTATAGTGCAGGCGCTAGATGTAGTTGAGTATGCAAAATGTGAGGACCGAATTCCACCAATGGATTTGAGTTAAAAAAAGGTCAAAGATTAATAATGTGGATCTTGCCGGTCAATTTGGTCTATTTTTTTTACCCCCTCTACTCTTATTTGTAAAGGGAATGTATTGAGTACATGATATTAAATCATTTTAATGATTATTTCAGTTATATGTAATTTATAGTTTCTTCTAATGGTAAAAGTGGGGATAGATTCTTGAATGAAAAAGAAAACGAAAATAAAATCATATTTATTAATTTCAAAAAGAGATATACACATATATATATATATATATATATATATATATATATATATATATATATATATATATATATATATATATATATATATATATATATATATATATGTTATGATTAAGGTTTTCACGGGTGTAAGATGTAGAACAATTTTCTCGGTTTACCCGCGTAACGTAGTCCTTAAAAGGACTTTTTAACTCCTGACGTTTCGGACAGATCACACTGTCCATCTTCAGAGGCCTTATGTCTTGAGTTTTTGTCTCAAACTGATAGCTTTCGCATGTCTGTTCGGTCCAAAAGCTAAAACTTAAGTGACTTAAGTTTTAGCTTTTGGACCGAACAGACATGCGAAAGCTATCAGTTTGAGACAAAAACTCAAGACATAAGGCCTCTGAAGATGGACAGTGTGATCTGTCCGAAACGTCAGGAGTTAAAAAGTCCTTTTAAGGACTACGTTACGCGGGTAAACCGAGAAAATTGTTCTACATATATATATATATATATATATATATATATATATGTTATGATTAAGGTTTTCACGGGTGTAAGATGTAGAACAATTTTCTCGGTTTACCCGCGTAACGTAGTCCTTAAAAGGACTTTTTAACTCCTGACGTTAAGTTTTAGCTTTTGGACCGAACAGACATGCGAAAGCTATCAGTTTGAGACAAAAACTCAAGACATAAGGCCTCTGAAGATGGACAGTGTGATCTGTCCGAAACGTCAGGAGTTAAAAAGTCCTTTTAAGGACTACGTTACGCGGGTAAACCGAGAAAATTGTTCTACATATATATATATATATATATATATATATATATATATAAAAACAGCGAAATTAAACAGAAATATACGTTAAGTGGGCAAACACTTACTCATTTTTATTTAGACATTCGTTATTGATACATTTACAAAGAGAAATAAAAAATAATTCAGATTTTTTGCAACTGCAAGACATTGTACGACAATTTGCAGTAAATTTACAAGGTTGAATTGATGACTCTGGTAAATACGGCTTAGTCATTTGTCGTGGACGTAAGTTACCGTTCAGATTTTCATAACCAAATAAACTATAATCAATGGGTTGTAATTGTGTTTGATGAGAATTTTTCCAAACAAATGTTTGTACTGTAGCCAGTAAGGATTCAATCTGCTCATATTATTATAATCAGCGCTGATACAGATGTTTTCGTCTTGGCAATTTATTTGTGGAAATATTGGGTGTCTTGGGCTATGGTTCGAAGGTTCTCATACAAAGAAATATTTTCTAGGATGCCATTTAGCTGCTGAAAACCTGGGTGAAAGCATAAGCGATATTTTGCCAGCATTACATGCTGTAAGTGGCTGCGATACTACTAGAACATTTAGCAGTAAAATGCAATGTTTGACAGCTGTGTCTGAAGATTTTGTACAAACAGCTCTTATGTCTTTGGGAAACCTTGACCTATAGAATGAGCAATTGAAACAGTTAGAAATAGTTTGCACATATTTATTTTTAAAAAAGGTTATTTGCTGATGAAATCAGACATAAACAGATTTCTCAAAACATAGGTTTCGGTTTTAATTTGATGAAAGTGATATGCACATCAGATGCTTTGCATTTGCATTTATTAAGGGCTACAGTACAAACATTTGTTTGGAAAAATTCTCAACAAACATAATTACAACCCATTGATTACAGTTTATTTGGTTATGAAAATCTGAACGACAAATGACTAAGCCGTCTTTACCATAGTCATTAATTCAACCGTGTTGTACTGCAAATTCTCGCAGTTGCAAAAAATCATAATTATTTTGTATTTCTCTTTGTAAATTTGGGAGGCGGGAATGGGTGCCGCCGCCCCGGGAACCTTTATTGGGTAACCAACACCTCTGCCATAGGTCACCCCCAAGTGGTTCGCTACGTTTGGTGATTTAGAAGGGATGCCCGGGTTCATGGGGTGAGGTTTGTCTAGGTCTTGGAGGCGGGTGACCAGGACACCCTGAACCCCAGTTTTCTACCCACTCCTTAAACCCTTTTCCTTCCCAAAACTCTCCTTTCCTTTCATGCTGCAAATACGTACCTACACAGCCTGAATACGATTCAAAAAGGAATCATAAAGACCATATTGAAAGTACCAATTAGAACGCCTTCAACTGAAATTTTCAATAACTTTGACGTACCAAATGTACAACAAATATATTCCAAAAATATATTATTGAAGTTCTTCAAAAATAATGAATCCTCTACTAGACCGTGTATGCATAACACTAGATCGAATAAAAATGATATAAAAAATATTCCAAGTTATAAAACCACATTTGGACAAAGAAACTATACATACTTTGCAACAAAACTCCATAACATCCTCCCCCAAGACATAAAACTAATAAAAAATCCAATTGAATACAAATCAAGAATAAAAATATGGCTTAAAGAGGTCAATGAGAAAACCCTAGCGAAGACGCTAAAAACGACATAGAAGACAAATGAACTATATTTGAATAACTTTAGTCCTCCTCGGCACAGGACCCCCTAGTGAGGAGGACTAAGAAATACAATATTTTGTACTTAATTTCACATTTCATTTTGTATGTAAAATTTTTGTATATAGTCGCTATAATAAAAAAAAAAAAAAAAAAAAAAATTCCTTAAAAAAAAACCCTCCACACAGCATCCCCAAAGATGACATAGACCCTGAGGGAAATTATTTTCTTCAGGGCCTCCTGTGTGAAGCTCATGTAAAAAAAATTATCAATAACGAATGTCTAAATAAAAATGAGTAATTGTTTGCCCACTTTACGTATATTTCTGATAATTTCGCGGTTTTTATACGTATATCTTTTTTTAATTAATAAATACGATTTTATAACTTTTATTTTCGTTTTCTTTTTCATTCAAGAATCCATCCTCACTTTTACCATTAGAAAAAACAATAAATTATAACTGAAATAATCATTAAAATGATTTAACACCATGTACTCAATACATTCCCTTTATAAATTAGAGTAGAGAGGGTAAAAAAATGGACCAAAAATTTACCGGCAAGATCCACATTATTTATCTTTGACCTTTTTTTAACTCAAATCCATTGGTGGAATTCGGTCCTCGCATTTTGCATACTCAACTAACTACCTCTAGCGCCCGGTCTACTAGGAAATCAAGCACAATTTTCAAGGACCCCCTTAATTAAAAAAAAACAACAACAAAAAATCCGAACCATTTTCAAGTGAAAACTTCTTTTGAACCGTTGTGATTTGAAAATCGATGAAACGAAAAGTTTAGCCTATTAGAGAATGAGATAGTATAATCCGTATCGTCTTTGTGCGGTGCTTCGTAGCCGTGCGGTGCTACATGAGATTTCCTCTTTGTGCGGTGCTTTGTAGCCTTCCACTCCTGTCTACTTTAATTTTCTGAAGGTTTCACTTCTACCGCCCGTGAATTGCACACTCTGATTTATTTGTAATAAGTAACACAAATACGAAAAAACATATTTTCGTTGTTTGTTTTTGGGGCGTTATGCCCTGTTGCGCTACCTCCTTCTTTAGCCAATGTTTTTAACAGTGATACAGTGTCCATCATTAGGGCAGATAGATGTGTGACAAAAAAAACTTTTTTTTATAAAAAACGTTAATAATTAACGTACACTCTGCCAAGTAAGAGTAGAAAACATAGGAGGGCGCCACTGTCGGCCAAATGGCAATACTAAAAAATATAATCATGGTGTTAATCTAAAGCTGTGTAACCTACATTTTTATTAAAAATTAAAAAGGCATGAAAGTGAAAATAAAATATGTTTCATTCCACTGATCTCAAAAATAGAATTGAATATAGGTATATCTTTACAATTTTATGTTAACATAATGAAGAATATCGATGTTGTAATAAAATATAAAGCACACTTTAGAAATTGCTCACATTTATTTAATATTAGCTTATTTATTAATTAGTACCTACTAGCATCGTCCAGGCTTTCGATTCTTCCTTTCTACCTACTGTTTAATTCAAATATACGTTAAATTAAATGGTAGCCAATCACTTTGTAGAACACAATTTAATCAAATTATGTCATTAAGTAGATACCTTAACGACAGTGCTACCTCGATTTAATTTTTTTTTAGGAACAAAAAAATGTATTTTTAAATGTGTATACTACACTGTATACGGTGTTCTGCATTTTTAGTTTGACTGCACTTTAAAAGAATATTTGACAGGTAAATTGGTGTTGCCAACCTACATTCGCATTAATTAACGGTTAATTAATGCAAAGGTCGGTGTTTTTTACTGATAGTAAATTTTTTTAGTGATATTTGGGTTGATGTTGCTACTAAGGGAACGTACCCATACTACGTGACCCGTTCAGGGCGGGGGATCTCCAAAATACCACGCTTGGTCACAATGAGCGGCGGGGGGCTTAGGTTTTTAGTCACCGGGGGGGGGGGGGGGTTAAAAATTGCAAAAAGTGGGTCACGTAGTATGGGTACGTTCCCTAAGTTGTAATCTCCAATCGGATTCCACTTGTAATCTGTTTCTGTGTTTGTTTATAAACGAGCAGAGAATGTCTTTGTAGTCTTTTTACAGGGGTATACGGCTGAGAAAAGCAGTAAATGTTACAGTATTTCTTCTGATATTTCCTTATAATCTCTCTTTACATTCACCCAAAAACTCGATAGAGAGGCTTCATTGAAATTACGTTTCGAAGCTGAATCACAAGATTTTCAATTAATTGTTTTTCCTGTGCCGCTGTCAAGCCATTAATATCAGTAACATCTAGATATATTGAAAGGGTCCAAAATCCTATTTTTATTTTTGACGGGTACTGGCAAATAATCCGAAACTGAGACACGTAGCGATTACGAAACTTTTGATAACATTTTTTTTTTTAAATGATCCAAAGATGAGACTGCGGACCCCCATACATGTGTTCGCGAACCCCCAGCGGTCCGCGGACCACAGGTTAAGAAACTCTGCTCTAGGTAAGAATTCACTTTCAAATTTCGTTTTTACTTAGGTACTTTAATTGACATTCCCTCCGAAACGATTTATTGTAATCTTTACATAGTATAAAGCAAAATCGCTACCGCTGTCTGTACGGTTAGATCTTTTAAACTACGCAACGGATTTTCATGCGGTTTTCACCAATAGATAGAGTGATTCGTGAGGAAGTTTTAGGTATATAATTTGTCAAGGTTTTGTGTAAATTGGTTGAAATATATAATATATAAAGGGAGCGGGCTGGCAAGCGGACGGTGGGCAGCGGGCTGACAAGCGGGCGTTGTGGATTTGATGTGTATGCAAATTAACAGATGGCGTCAGTTATAAAGGTTGGATAATGACGTCAGTAGATGGAGTTGTGTTTCGTTAGCAACGTGTGGCCGGGCCTTCTAGTAATATAATAAAACACATATAAAACTTATTTCGACTTTATACGTCCGTAACATATGGGGGAGAGGGGGGGTAGTCTACAAGGAATTTATTCAATTTATATGGTTTTTCCACATTTGTTGCCATGTCGTGTTTGACGATTGACTTTTTTGTTATTTGGCTAATAACAGTAGACATAGGATTTACGGATTACTTTAATGTACCCGAGATAATGTCTACTGCTATTATTTTTTTATTTTTTTATTTACATTTAAACCCGCTAAATTACTTATGTAGTTTGTCGGCAGGTACATAATGACAACATTGGTACATTTTCAAGCATTTTATACAAATAATTTTATAATTTTGATGCTAAATATCAATTAAATAGATTGTTTAAATTATGGAAATAGTATATACATGTAAGTAGCACTACAAGCCTTATATAATAAAAAAAGTACAAATGGATTTAGTATGAACAAATGAAATATAATCACAAGTAAATTAAAAGTTTCATATACAGTAGGTATTACAAAAATTGTAATGAATTTACCAATTCCTTCAATGTGAGTTTCAATAAAGAATACAAGGACTTCGGTAGGTCATCAATATTACCTAATTTCCTTAGTTAATATTTGACATTACCATTAAAAACGTTATTATTTTTTATTGTCATTGGTAGTTTATTGAATATTTTGGGTACAATATAGTTTAGGGTCCTTTCACCGTATTTATTGGTACATTTCGGAACCACCAATCCTTCATTTTGAGTGAATCTTGTATTATGTTTATGGTAAACTCTTTCCCTGTACAAGGAATCGGACAATATAACATGTTGACTTATAATATTATAAAACAATTATCCTCTGACAGGTAAAACATTTAGAGACTTGTATATTAATTTAGTGTCACTTCTGTGTTCATTAGCGTACTTAGGGATTAATAATTTTGTCAGGGAGTTTTGCAATGTTTGGATATAATTTATATTAGTTTTACAAGAATGTCCCCAAGAAGTAATAGGCTTGTTGAAAAAGTATCGATATATCGATATTTTTAGCCGATATATGTTGATCCGATATATCGATACAAAATATCCAATATCGAAAATTGTATCAAAAACGATATTTTTTTAAATTTATGTATTTAAAGTTACTAGAATCCAAAACCTTATAGGAACGAACGGAAAAAAGTAACTGTATGGGATCATGACATCTGGCGGTTGAAATTTTAACTATTAATAGCTTACAAATCTACTGTCTTTGCATTAGTATTTGTGATCACCAATACTATCTCCAGGGTGTAGGTACATACATAGAAATGTATGCTATTTTTCGCCATTTTTTTCTAAGCCACTCCTATGTGTTGGTTCCCAATTGTCTATGATTATTGACTATACCTTGTTCCAAACACGAAGTCCTTTTTGACAGATTAATACGCCAATAGAATGTTACTGAGACGCATACAAACTTTGTAAGCGTTTCAGTTTACATATAAGTTAGAAGACAGCTTTTTAGTTTTTGATATTTTTGTATTTATTACGTAATAAAAATGAAAAGTGATAAAAATACCTTCATTTTTATTGAGATTTTTGTACATTAAAAAAAGCAAATTGTGTACAAAAATTACTATTGATAGTATTGAGCTGAATACACTATTATTTTAAAAACGCAAAATCTCTTGAAAATTTGACCGATATATCGATATTTTTTCCTCGATATATCGACGTCGATATTGATATTTTAATAAATATCGATACATCGATATATCGATATTTTTTTTCACTTTCGACATCCCTAAGAAGTAAGTCCATAACGGATAGTTGATTCAGCCAGAGATACGTATATTAATTTCAAAGTACTTATAGGCACAAAATATGTTATTTTATAAATCCTACCCACAATAGACCGCAGACGTTTACAAATATTAGTAATGTGTACGTCCCATTTCATGTAGCAGTCAATAGTAACACCCAAATATACATAATTTTTGACATAATCAATGGTTTCACATGAACAGGACTGTGCAACATTTTTATGTAAGCAGTCAAATGTATGTGTATATAACGAAGGAATTATATCTGGCAATAATTAGGCAAATACGATACGATACGATACGATTGTACCACCCCAGCCAGGAGCACTCCTGTCCCGGTGAGACCGGTACACCAAGGGGCACTGATTTGTTAGGACTGGAACACGTGCTCTGAGGATGGGAAGGAGGTTGGAATTCAATCGACCGGTATACATGGCAACCTAATAAGCCAATATTGGAATGTAGGATGGGCAGGAATAAAGGAATTGGTTGTGAGCTTTGGTTTTCGTTTCTCGCATTTCGCTTATTTTGTTTCCCGTTTCTTCTCGCTTCCAGCTTCTTCCTTTCCGCGTCCAGTTTCCTTCCCTGCTTATTTTGTTGTTGTTGCTTCTCCCTGCTTCTTGCTTCTCGTTTCCAGCCTTCCGTTATTTATGCTTCCGCTGCACGCTTTCAGCTTGCCCTGCTTCTTGCTTCCTGTTTCTTATGGCTTCATGGTTTCCGCTTCCATTGCTTCTTGCTACCTACGTCCTGCTTCCCACTTACTGGTTCTTGTTTTTTTTTTGTTTTCCGCTTTACGCTGCTTCTTGCATCCCACTTCTCGTTTCTCGCTGCTTCTTGCTTCCCGCTTCCGTTGCTTCTCGTTTTCCGCTTCTTGCTTCGCGGTATTCGATTCCCACCATATCCCGACTGGGAAAAACTTCCAGTCTACCGTGACTAGATCCTCCCTGCCTCACCACTCAATATGTGTCCAAATCTTTGATCTTCATATTAGTTCAAAGGTGTTCCTTTACATCATTACCTTTTTAGGCGGTTTTATGTGTTTCGATAGCTGCTAAGTTATTTCCTTCACAAAAAGCAAAGTTTCTTATTCCAGTATTTCGTCAACCATCAGAGCGCTTTCGCGAATTACCTATCTAAATAAAAATAAATAAATAAAACCTAACCCAAGGTATACTTGAAACGTATTATGTAACCGTGAGATTATTGTGTCCTCGTTCAGATAGATTAATCTATGTCTCTCTCTGATTCAAAATGTTTCGTCAGAGTTCAGTGTTCCACAACCTTTCCTGAAATAGTAAAATTCAATTAACCAGAGCCTACCTCAATGAATGCAATAAATAATTCTACCTTCGCCAATGGTTACGGGCCCCCGTTCTCATTATCCATATTAAGTTTGTTTTGTAAACAAGCTGAAAGAAATAAACATTAATTTAGTACAGCGCTAAAGTACAGCTTTAGTACAGCACTAAGTTTGTACAGCGCCCTTGAGGTGATTTTTCACAAAAACGGCGCTATATAAATCATCCAAATATTATTATTATTATTAGTAAACAAGTGAAAAGTTTAAATGAAATATGGATCTCATCTGCTTCGTATGAAGTGGCTTTATCCTTCAGCGCCAAACACTAATAATCATTAATTACAAGTGGTTTCACCCCTCAGTATCCCGTAAGTCAGTCATTTTGGTGGCACTTAAAACTGTTAATTTCCATATGTGATTAAAATATTATTATAAATACAACTATTTCAAGATTGCAAACTGAATCTATTAAATAAAATACGTATTCTGGCAAATTTTTAGCACGATTGAGCGTAATCTGACACAGTTATTCACAAAAAACCGAAAGAGCTCCACCAACGCGTCAAGCCGTGATCAACACAGGAATTTAGTTTCTATCTGGCAATAATAGGCAAATAACGAAAATTTCTTGTAGATTACCCCCTTCCCGCTTCACTACATGCTATGTACGAGTATGTTATAGAAACTGTATATTAAGAATTATATGTAGGAATGTAGGTACTAGTCTGAAGATGGCTTTAACAGGCTGAAACCAGGCTAACGCCGGTTACGGTCATAAATAAATTAAGTGATATTAAGTTTTATGAGTTTTATTATATTATTAATATTATTATAATGAAATTCCACCACGAATTAATTATTATCAGTATCCAAAATAGATTTATTGTAAGACTAGTGTTTTCGGATATACTTCTATTTTTTATGTTAAAAAAACTAGTGCCGTAACGACTCTAAAACTAAAACATAAAAACACAAAATTACAAATAAATAAATTACTTGACTTTCATTCGCGCTGTTTGTAGCGGTGAGGTTGACGAGTGGATAAATAGATATCTCTGTTACCGTATTCTATCTCTTAAAACCACAAAACATGCAGCCAGTTCATATTATAACTATAACCTACTTTACGCAATCATAATAAGGAACAGACCACGACCACTCGCTAAATTAATAATACTGCATATCTTAAGCTTAAGCGAACAATAGCCACTCAATATTCAAACAACCGAAGAGAATAATCTCACATGTGATAAAAAAGTATTACATAAATCAATCTATATTACACAACAATACATAAAAGAAGGCGTTACCTACCTTTGCAATAATAAATTTGCTTCAAGATTTTCACTGCAGGTATTTCTAACAATAAAACACATCGGATAAGATGCTCTTCTTTAGTCCGATTTTCACACACACGCGAATATATCACTTTTGTTCTCGTGTTGAATGCCACTTTGATTCTGCACTGTTTGCTAACAAACTCGTATAATATCACAATAAGATCACTAGCGGTGTTAAATCTCAGTCTCATTTTGGTAGGAAGGCGCCGGGTTTGTGTGACATTCACCGGTGTAAAAGGAAGGATGTACTTTCGCCTCTTGGGTCGTTTGGCGATCAGCTGTTCTAGCTGTGCAATCTGCGCGTGCTGGGCGTTCTGCCTCATCAAAATCTCGTAACCGAGATGAACTATCGAGAAGAGATCCTTGTAGTTCATCGTGCACTGGGCCTGCCTTCTCGAAGTCAGGTTCAGCGTATCGAACCCGAGCGAGGGCCCGTACAGGTAGGATACGTCGGACCAGAAAATCATCGCGACAATAACAAGGACTTGTCACATATTGTGGAAGCGAGACCCGGTGAACACTCGATACTCGGCACTATTTAGACACAAGCTAGAGCGGCACTCGCCACTCGCGCACGGCCGCGGCGGTAAGGTGTAAATAAACTGAAACCTGATAAAACCCGCCGCACGGCACGCGATTATCTTTACTGCCAGCTGTGTCACACTTTTATCTAAGGCCACCGTCTTAGATAAAGTTCGAGAATTACACGCAAGGAAAGGTCCCGTGTGAAGGCTAGCATTTGAAACCACCTCGTCTTTCGCGCCTTGTTCCTTTTCTAGCACCATTTCTAATTTTAAATAGTAATTTCACCATCAAATGAGAATGAATAACACGTTGCTCTCCTAAAATGTTAGCCCGAAAATTGAAAAGAAAAACAAACCAATTTTCTCGAGATAAATCAATGAGTTATCATATATGGTCTTGCCACCGAGAACTCTGATTAAATCTCTCATTAGTAACATGTGTCGTTCATGAGAAAGAGAGAGAGAGAGATATTTAAACGCATCTATCGTCGATCTGCATTTGTAATAATTAATAATTTATATCAGGCACACCATTTTTAAAAAATGTATACACTTCACACACACAGTAAAAGTGAACCCTTCAGAAAACTAAAGTAGACAAGAGTAGGGAGACTACGAAGCACCCCACAAAAAGGAGACCTATAGGCTACGAAGCACCGCACAAAGAGGAGACAAATTATTCTATTTCATTCTCTCGCACGCCAAATCTTATAGATATTCGTGTTTGCCTTTTTTTAGTGTCGCTTTTCGTTTTATTGAGTTTCAAATCACAACGGTGCTAAAGAAGTTTTCACTTCGAAAAACGCGGTTTCAGGGGAGTCTTTTCGGGGGAATCCCGAGCATCCGTATTACTTCCTGTCATGTATAGTAAAACGTAAACACAGAAACAAGTCACCTTGTCAATATAGGTAAGTCATCTAGTAATATAGGAAAGTCATTTATGAATACAGGAAAGTCATTTTGAAAATAGGAAAACCACCCATTAACGTAGGAAAGTCACTTATCAACATGGGAAAGTCGCTAACTTAACAATACAGGGAAGTTATCTATTAACACAAGAAAATCACTAATAAATGTAGGAAATTCATTTATGAACGCAGGAAAGTCACTTAAGTCAAGCAACTCGTGGGTATGGAGAAACACTGGCATGTCCTAACTCCTTCGCGCAGATTATTATGCAAGTAGCTTCGGAGACAGAAGTGGGTGGAGTGTTAAACTTTTTCTAATTATTATTCTCTTATTCTGATTCATAAAGTTGCCTATGGACAGAGGCGGTTTCTGACTTTTCTCGCATTAGAAGCCAAAAACTTATTATTTATTGTGAAAATTTCTTTAGAGCCGTTTTGATTTAAAACTTGAATGAAAAAAAGAAAGACAAGGCGAATACACAGAACAGTTTACTGTACAAAGAAATGAAGTTATATATATATAACATGCTACCATAAACATTAAAGTCCACACCAATTAGCCCAGGCAACGAAGACCAAAAAAGACCGAATAGCGGAAATAATTCGTGTAGAAGCATATTTTGGCACAGTTGTAGGGGAAGGTGTCCTTAACATACTAAAAATATCGGGGGGTGGGGGTGGAGCTAAGGGTGGAGAGGGGGTCTCTAAAGGTCCCTGTTTTCAGTTTTTCATTGATAACTCGAAAACTACTGCCTCTAGTGAAAAAATATCTACCGACTAAATTATCTATATAACATTCTCTACAAAAAAGGTTCTACAAACTTTTTTGTTAGGATCAATACTTAAGGAGATTTGGAGGGGGGAAAAAGTCAAATTTAAAAAAAAAAAGTTTTTATTGTTAAAAATTAAAGTTTTATTGTTAAAAAATAATTTCTTATTGTTAAAAATGAAATAGAAGAGAAGTAAGAGATCTTGACTACGCTGACCAGCTTGGAGGAACTTACTCCGGACAATTTTGAAGAGTTTCCTTGGTGTCAGCTTTGACTAAATTTCAGAATCATCTGGAATCCTTCAAGGATAATGGGCCTACCGCTGCTTTGTGGGTTCAGTAGATACTTCCACATGGTTGCCCTGATGAAGAAGTTCATTTATTCTGAGTGTCGTGGTGTTTGGGATGGCTACTTGGCGTGTGTACAGCAGATTCTCATATGATACAACTGAAAGTTAGCCATCCGGAGGCGTACAAGGAGTTTGCAGAAAATTGGTACTTCACTATTAATCGCACTGGTACACCTTGGGCAAGTATTTTATCGGATGTGGTCATAGAACAAATACTTATGCGCTCCATGAAGACTTCAGGTGGCCTGACGCGAGGAAGAGGATTTTGTACTCGCCAAGTGGGTTTGTGGATCACCCGGGGGCACCGCCATCTGCACGTCATTGACGGAGTTTGCTGAAGGGGTTTTCGCAACTGGAGAGAGTTTATAGAACCTTTTTTGTAGAGAATTTTATACCTATAGATAATTTAGTTGATAGACATTTTTTTGCTAAAGGCAGTAGTTTTCGAGTTATTAACGAAAAACTGAAAAAAGGTACTTTTAGAGACCCCCTTAGCTCCACCCCCACCCCCAATATTTTTAGTATGTTGTTAAGTGCACCTTCCCCTACAACTGTGCCAAAATTGGCTTCTTCACGAATTATTTCCTCTATTTTTCTTTCGTTGCCTGGACTAAATTGGAAAGTTCAAGATGTATTGTAGGAGCTACATAAAACTACATAAAATTTAGTTTGCATTATGAAATATTATAATAAATTAGAAATTTTGTAAACTTAAATGTACAAATTACTAAAATAAAAATTCATTAAAAAAAAGAATATAGCCTGGGAGAGAATGAGGGCGGGGCTTCGTAATCTCCCCACTCTTGTCTACTTTAGGTTTCTGAGGTATTCACTTCCACCGCGTGTGAATTTCACACTCTGCATTTTATCGAAAATCAACATTAGTATACCTACCCATAAAAAAACATGTTACACAACTTTTGTAAGAAAATTTTCAGACGTGACTTTCAGGAGGGCCACCAGAATAATGCATATATATCAAAGTAACGAATATTTTCAGACGTGACTTTCAGGAGGGCCACCGGAATAATGCATATATATATATATATATATAGTGGATAATTTATAAAGCGCCGTTTTTGTGAAAAATCACCTCAAGGGCGCTGTACAATTTATTTGGAAAATATATCAAAGTAACGAATATTTTCAGACGTGACTTTCAGGAGGGCCACCAGAATAATGCATATATATCAAAGTAACGTTATGACAAGTTAGTGTCAAGTGGTCAATATGTAGAATTGTTTTATAAATATTTTCGTACGTGACTTTCTGGGCGAATACCGCAAGAATCCTGCAAATCTTCATACAAAAATCTAATATATAATTTCTGTAGGAAGATTATTAGGATTGATTTTTAGGAGGGCCCCACCAGATAATTTTTATAGCACATCATACGAAGGTATTGATAAAACTCTTTGGGTGGAGATTTTCAGACATGACTTTCAGGAGAGGATCGTACCAGAATTCTACAAAAATATCTCGCAGAAATGTTTGTAAGAAGATTTACAGGCGTGACTTTCGAAAATGCCACACGTGTATCCTGGAAAGCTTAATTTTTTTTAAGTGAAATTTCTTTAGCCTCGTTGTGATTTAAAATTTGCGTGAAACGGAAGTGCGTCACTAAAATGTATTATTTGACCGGTCCTCGGTTCTAATATAATTCGGTAAAATCACGGCTCCGCGCGAGTCTCCAATAGCGCAGCGGCGTAAAGCGCCGGACTCTCAGCGCCCAGAGAGACATCTAGCGAACGGGGGTTCGAATCCTACCAAATCAAAAAATATATATTTTTGTAAAATCAATACCCAATCTTCAAACCACTCTAAAATAATAATAAGGCAAAAGAAAAAAATATCGACATCTAGCGTTTTCGACATTTAACATTGTGGTTTCACTTCTATCGCGTGTGAATTGCACATTCTGATTTTTTTTATTTCAGCTCTAACAATATGTGAGAAGATAGAAATAAAATTTAAGTACCCACGTAGCTTTTTTTCAATATCAGGTCTCTAAAACTAGGCACCAAAATCGGTGGCCGCCACTGCCTGTACCTACATAAATACAACATCTGTAAAATAATATTTAGTACCTATTAACCTATATAAAATATGTGTTTCTTGAAATACTGCCGGCCTACACATTAAGTTTGCCTTGGCCTTTCCACGGCTCGACATAAAATGTATCAGTTCATAAAAACATATAAACAATAATCAACAACGTTTTTTACACTACGCAGAAATCACAAAAATATAAAACACGATTTAATGATGTTTATTATTATATTTATACACCGGGAGGCTAATGTCAAACAAGAACATGACTAATGAAATAAAACTTATTTTGTTTATAACCACGATTATTTTTTTAAATATCGTCCGGTTTCGCTTAACACAAGCATCATCAGGGTATAAATAAAATTTAAACACAAAGTGACTGCATAAAAATAAATTTAAATTAATAAAATTTTTAAATAAATTAACACATAGATAATTTATATATTTTTTACATTAGCTCCACACAGGCGGCCCTAAGGAAAATAATTTCACTCAGGGCCTAGTTTATCCTTGCGGATGCTGTGTGGAGGGTTTTTTAGGGTAAGGAAGGAGAGGAAATTCTGGGAAGGAAAAAGGTAAGAGGGGTGGGTAGAAATTTGGGGGTCAGTGTGTCCAGTAGTGAGGGACGAATTAATCCATCATTTCAACTGCAAGGCAATGTTCCGAGAGTGTCCCCAGGTCAGTGTGTCCAGTAGTGACGGACGAATTAATCCATCATTTCAACTGCAAGGCAATGTTCCGAGAGTGTCCCCAGGTCAGTGTGTCCAGTAGTGAGGGACGAATTAATCCATCATTTCAACTGCAAGGCAATGTTCCGAGAGTGTCCCCAGGTCAGTGTGTCCAGTAGTGAAGGACGAATTAATCCATCATTTCAACTGCAAGGCAATGTTCCGAGAGTGTCCCCAGGTCAGTGTGTCCAGTAGTGAGGGACGAATTAATCCATCATTTCAAGTGCAAGGCAATGTTCCGAGAGTGTCCCCAGGTCAGTGTGTCCAGTAGTGACGGACGAATTAATCCATCATTTCAACTGCAAGGCAATGTTCCGAGAGTGTCCCCAGGTCAGTGTGTCCAGTAGTGAGGGACGAATTAATCCATCATTTCAACTACAAGGCAATGTTCCGAGAGTGTCCCCAGGTCAGTGTGTCCAGTAGTGACGGACGAATTAATCCATCATTTCAACTGCAAGGCAATGTTCCGAGAGTGTCCTGCTGGAGAGGTCAAAAGTTCTCCAGCAACCAACCTCTCCCGACCCAGCCTGCCACGCTGTTGGTGGCAGACACATCCGCCGCCAAGATTCGGACAAACCTGACCCCGCGAACCCGGGCACTCCTGCTAAGTCACCAAACGTAGCGAACCACTTGGGGTGACCTATGGCAGAGGTGTTGGTTATCCAATAAATGATTCCCGGTGCGGCGGTACACGGTAAGTAGTTCAGTAAATTTAAACATCACCCTGCATGAAACGGGTTAGCTATCATTTTTATGTATGTTGTACCTACATGACGGAAACCTAGCGAAAAAAGTTTTCAATATCGTAATTTACATTATAACACCGCGTATCTCATTTTACACAGATTTTCTGGAGCAACAAAAAACCACTTAGTTTACAAAAATCTTTGAAAAAAGGGTCTAAAAACTAATATTTAGGGATCAGTGTATGGCGAGGTAATTTTTTCATTAAAAACATTGTCAAAAAACGTTGTCACATTTTTTACTCCAAATACCCTCAGGAATCAAGGGTTAAATAAGTCAAGTACGTCACTTAACACCCTGCAAACAGGACGTGCCGTAAGCTGTGGATCGTATAGTAAGTTACAGTGGATCAAGGTAGTGGAGAAGATACGAAATATAAGTTAGAGTGGTTCAAGGTGGTGGATAAGGTACAAAAAGTAAATTAGGGCGACTCAAGTTGGAAGGAAAGGTACAAAGGTAATGAAGTGTGGCTGAAGGTGGTGGAGAGAGTAGGTACAAAAGCTGACATATTATGGTTCAGGGAGGTGGAGAAGGTACGAAAGGTAGGTTAGGGTAGATCAAGGCGGTGGAGAAGGTACAAAAGGAAAAGTAGGGGGGGGGGGGTTCAAGGTGGTGGAGAAGGTGGTGGAGAAGGTGCTAAAGATAATAAATGACGACTCAGGGAGGTGGCGAATGCACGAAAGGTAGATTAGGGTTATCAAGGCGGTAGAGAAGGTACAAAAGGTAAAGTAGGGTGGTTCAATATGGTGGAGAAGATGCAAAGAACGATAAATGACGGCTCAGGGCAGTGGCAAAGGTACGAAAGGTAGGTTAGGGCGGTCAAGGTAATGGATAAGGTACAAGGTAACACAAGATGGCTCAAGGTGGTGGAGAGGGTACAAGAGATAAAGTAGGGTGGTGGAGAAGATACAAGCTGTTGACTCACCCTCAAACTTCTCATAGATCTGGAAGTCGAGCTTCTCGGGCACGAACTTGGGCTTGAAAACGCGCGCCTCCAGGGTGGCCCGGTCCAGCGTCAGGGAGGCCACCTTGCGCAGTACGTTGGAGTCGGTCGCCAGGGCGCCGGGGCCCTCGCTGAGGGACGAGTGCCGCCGATGGTCGCGAGGGGACCCATCTGAAAATAGTGGAACAATTAATAACAGGAAGAAACCATAAAATAAAATAAAAACGCATTTAAAAATATGTAACTAACAAAACAAAAATTATTCCTCTAAAATATATAAGGGTTTCTTTTAGCAATCACAATCTCTTCGTGGACGTACGAGTATGATATATAAAATACACCAATTCGCACACACAAAAAAGCTCTTTTTTAACTGTATTCGAAAAGTTCAATCTACTTTTTCGGCAAGTGGGGGGAATTTACAAATTTATAAAAAGTCTACTTAATTCCATTTACATTCAATATTATCTTTGGAAAATTACAACCAGTGAAAAGGATGAAAGAAAATCTAATGATTAAATACATATGTACCTACATATAATATGTACCAATTGTTGTTAAAAAAACTATTGTTATTAAACATGGCCATACTCAGATGGTTATCTTCCTTGTAGACCAGTGGTTTTCAACCTGTGGTTCGCGTACCCCTTGGGGTACGCGAAGCAAGATTGGAGGTACGCGGCACGAATGTAGGATTTAAAACTCGGATCAACTTTTTCAAACTTCGGCCGTTTATGCTCGGTGGTTTGGCAGCCTGCCGCAACGCCGTTAATCACTCAGACAGTCAGCTCAGTTTAGAGATTTTTTTAAAGAAAACAGAAACATTTGATTCGTTTTTCACAAGAGCTACTAAAACACAGGAAACAGCTCTGGAAACATCATACAGAGTAAGTTATCGCATCGCTAAATCAGGAAAAAATCATACAATTGCAGAGGATTAAATTATACCGTGTGCCAAAGACATGGTCCGATGCATACTCAGTCACGAAATATCAAAGAAAATGACAAATACACCACTGTTGACAGCACTATTTCCCGGCGAATTCAGGAAATTTCTCAAGATATCGAGATGTCAGTTGTAGATAGAGTAAAAAAGAGTAAATATTTTTCTCTACAAGTAGACGAAAGTACAGACATTTCAAATCAGACCAAACTTATTGTTTTTGTTCCACATATTCATCATATTGAATTTGGGGGGGGGGGGGGGTGACACCACGTTATCCGCCCCGGGTGCCACCCATGCTAGCTACACCACTGGTTACGGTGTACAACAAATTTGTAGTAAGGGTCAAGGGGTTGAAAACCACTGATGTAGACGTTAAATAGAATCGGTAATAGTGATAAGATAAGCTTCCGCTTAGTCTGACACCGCATTTCTTAATTTAAGAGGCGGATATGTGTACCACCGCCCCGGGAACCATTTATCGGATAACCAACACCTCTGCCACACCTCAAGTGATTCGCTACGTTTGGTAACTTAGCAGGGGTGCCTTGGTTGGTGGGTAAAGTTATCCGGGTCTCTTTATCTAAGGTTGTCTTGACGCCGGATGCGTCTACCCGTCTACTGCGTGGCGGGCCGGATCGAGTAATACTGGTTGGGAGAGAACTTTTGAATTCTCCAGCCGGCTCTCGACCCATCGTCTTGCACCGCAGTGGGAGGAATGGATTCATACGTCCGTCCCTCCTGGACACATTGACCCCCAAATTTCACCCGCACCTCATAATACTAACTAAACGCTCAAGCTTTATTATTTTTTTTTATTTTTACGATTACATTACCTTATGTTTTACTGCAACCCTCATGCTTTTGAATTATTTTTTTGTTAGTTAATTGGTGAAATTTCACACCAAGCGAAGACTCCTACACGCTTTTCTTTTATTTTTTCGTGTTTTTGGATTGGTTACTTATATATTTTCTTTCAGTTACGTTTAAATGCGAGAACTGAACTTCGTTGTCTGTTATGTACCGTCCTCTTCCCCATTAAGGGGTAGGACTCTGGAGCGTGTCCCCGCCTATGTTTACTGGCCGACCCTACAGAACTGGTGGAGCTGCACCTGTCTTCCGCGCCACCCCCCGTGACATGAAGAGGCTGGGGAGAAGGCCGAACGGCGACCGAAAGCTGTCCGTCCCGCCTCCGGCGACCCGGCGCTTTTCTCCCTAGGGTCTTCTTCCTTGACTTCCGTTTACTCTCGTCTAGGCACCACCGGTTAGCTGGCTTACGGACGACGCCGCCGGTTGTCGGGAGGCCGGACATTCATCCTTCTTCACTGTCTCGGGGACTGCCGTTTGAAGGAGTATGGCAATACCACTTCTTCACTGTATATACTCTCTGTTATCTGTTTTTCTTTTTTTTCTTTTGAACGGTGCTCGGCGCCGCCCGCTGGATTGACCATAGTCATCCGCTGTCGTGAGCTTATTACTCACGACGGTTGCTATATATATTTTTTCTTTACTTTATTTTTGGTTGAGGCTAATCAATCTTATCACGTCCAAAAACTGCACGTTGCAGAAATGAAAATGCTTAGATGGTCAGGTGGGGTTACGAAACTGGACAAAATACGAAACGAACATATAAGAGGTAGTTTCAAGGTAGCCCCCCTTCCTGAAAAACTAACAGAAAGTCGCTTACGGTGGTATGGTCATGTAATGAGAAGAGACAAAGAACACGTGTGCCATTAAGCGCTAGCAATACCTGAAATAAAAAGAGGAAGAGGACGCCCCCCTCTGACATGGTGGACCAGCATGGCAAAAATAGCTCAAAATTTCCCCAATCCAACAACCCAAGACCGGTCGTCTTGGCGCAGATTGATTAGGAGAGCCGACCCCACTTAAAGTGGGAAGTGGCAAAGAAAAAGAAGAAGAAGAAGATTTTTGGTTGAGGCTACTAACAACTCGTTTGACTGTCCATGAGGCTGATAACCTCCATGGGCTTTAGAATTGTAGAAGTGACTATAACAGTGCAATCCTGTAGGCGCGCCTGCATACCGCCCTCTAACAACGTATGCGGGGACATTGAAGCTCTAGATTCGTTATACAAATGTTAAATGTAGAGTCGTTTATAAAAAAAAAAGTAGATTCTTGCGAGAGCTCCGAAGGGGCTACAATAAGTCGCCTATACCGGGGCGGGACAGTGGTGGGTGCTTCAATGCACCTCATAATTTTTTTCTTCCCAGAACTTCCTCTTTTCATTTCCCTGAAAAGACCCCTCACACAGCATTTTCAAAGATGACATAGGCCCTGAGGGAGGCTTTTTGTGGAGCTAATGCAAAAAATACTATTTTGTTATTAAACATGAATGTAATCACAAGCGTTGTGGAATTGTGGGCGTTGTGGGCGAGTTCTAAGTAAATATGTTGCTGGGCCACTGACGTATACAAAAAGGTATTCAGGTGAAGAGTTATTAGTTGGTGAGTAATACTTGTAGCTATTTTGGTATTAAATATTAATTTATGTGTTTTCAGACACGATCTTGTTACACAATAATAATTTAAAAACCAGAGCAAAAATTAGAGATAGTAAGTGAATGTTCGGCAGACCGTATTACATTGTCTTTGATTGATGGATCATGAATGTGTTGAGTTGTCGGAAGGTATGCCCATGCCCACACTGATCACTTTTAGAAATGTTAACACACCATAATGAGAACGGGCGTTTTTAAAATCAGTGGTCAGCCCGTCGTAGGACGTTATCAAAAATAAAAGTTTTTAATTTTAAAAAAATTATTGACACGCAATCCAATGTAATTTTACAGCTTGTATGTGTATACTCTAATGTGGTATTTATAATAATTAGATTATAATATATGTTCTAGACTCACACAGAAGCTATAATCTCGTGGGAGGGGGGAGAGAGCACGGAATATAATTTATTTTTTACTGGATCCCTCACTTTACAGCTTGTCCAACTAGTCAAGGTGGCCCAAAATTCATTGCAAAAGGGCGGGTTGTTTCGATTTTTTTTATTTGTCAATATTCAGTACTCCTTTAAGTCTGTAAAATATGTACGTAAGATATCTTAATTTAGAAACGGTATTATTAATTTGTGATTGCCAATTTAAATTAGTATCAATATATATACCCAAATATTTGATATTTCCAACTTTTCCAAGTTCAATCAAGCATTATGTTTGTATTCTAATTGTGAGGTTATTAGGGGGGTTCGTTTTTACTGTTTTTACAAAAAGTTAGGTAAAATGTTTTATCATAATAATAATAATTGGATAATTTGTACGGCGCCGTTTTCGTGAAAAATCAACTCAGGGGCGCTGCCCTTATATATTATAGTTTAAGAAGAATCTATTACTTTTTAGCCATGATGAGACATATGCAATACATTTTGTTGTCTTTAAAAAAGTTTCAAACCAGGATATTTCATTTACTATTATTACTGTATCATCAGCGTAAGATACAATATTACCAGGAATTACAACATTACATAAATCATTTATATATATTATAAACAAAACTGGGCCAAGCACAGTTCCCTGTGGCACTCCATTTTTTATCCTTGTTTCTGTACCATAAAAATTTCCTTTTTTGTTTTTATACCGTTTAGGTTGCCACGGTGATGTTAAACCCGAGTTTTCAACCTCGGCGAACGACCACCGCGCCCGGCGTTAAAATTGCAAAAATATAGGCAATGGTTTTCATTGTTGCCGTGTATTTAAAAAAAATAAACAAATGTCTAAATAACTTTTTTAAATAGAGTAAATTTGTTTAAATTTGAGAACACAAAGAGCTATACAGATATGATGATTCCCAAGGCACAGCTTTTTTTAAATGCAACAAAATCATCAAAGGGGGCATACATAAATTACGTGAGCAGTTTTTTTTCAATCTAGACTCCTCCCCCCCCCCCCCCCCCCTCCCCCTCTCCCTCCCGATCCCCTTGGTGAGATTAAGTGAGATTTGGTGCGACCCCCCCCCCTTCCCCCTCGCATTAGATTCCCAAAGTGAGGGCCCCGAAGAATCCCATCCCGCCCCATCCAATGCCATTACGTCCCCTATAATTATGTAACTATAGTTATTAAATCCCACTTGGGCGTTCGACTTACATTGATGTTTTCTTTACAGTCTTCACACGAGAACTAGATATGAAAAAAATATATGATTATGACCAAAAATATCTTTGATTGTGACCGATGGTGTACTAAATTAATGTAGACCTCTATGTTGTAAATAAAGCCTAGCTTTTAGATTAATTATCTTGATAGTAATTAATACGGTTGTGGATAAAAGCTTTCGTTGTACGAGTATGAAAGCGACCTATGCAGAATTAACGAGATTCCATAATATGCCGTCAACCGGCGAATACGCCTCAATTCAAGTGATATCCTTATAGTATGAGTGTTATCAAATTTATTATTAGAACAATACTAGTTATTTCCATACATAGGGGTATATAAATACATTTATATACATATATCCTTCTCAGATAATGAAACAACACATTAATTGGAATTAAAGATATGTGCATGCATTATCATTATTTTATGAACCAGACGTTCTATTTTCTACTCGAGCGATGGATATTTCAAAGTGAACGGTTTTCAGTTCGGCCATTCGATTTAATTAATATCATACCTCCAAATACATATTTATGAAATATTTACTGCCTGCGGTTTAGCCATTTTTAGGTTTTATAAATAAAAATCTAACTATTATTATTATTATTATTATCTTCGCAGTTAATTACAGGTTGCCAACGTTCCGTTTTCAAGTTTTCAATTAATTTTTGCAGATTTATTCTGGTATATGATTTTTTATTGATTTATTTTTTGTTTATATTGTTTTTTCTTCCTCGTACAAAAATATACACGTATGATGTGATCGGTGATGTTATTTTTCCAGACAATGGTTTTTATTTTACGAAGATCTTTTATGTTAGTATTTGTCCAAAAATGATCTAGGCAAGATGGTTTCTGACCTTGAATTTCGCGCGTATTTTCAATTATACACGATTTAAAGTTGTTTTCAGTCATACAGTTCAAATATTCATGTTTAAGTCTACTGTCTATATTTTTGTTAATGTTGATATTAAAATCCCCTGTTATTATGCAAGTTTTGTTTTTGAAATTTGATATTATATTTCGTATTTGTTCGATAAATAAATCAGCGTTCGATTCATGCGTTCTATAGATTGCTAACAAATAATAATTCTTTTGTTGTGGTTAAGTTGGATTTCTATGCAGTTTGATGAATCTATGTTGTGTTCTGAATGTGTAACAATATTATATTTCTTACTAACGAATATCGCAATACCACTGTTTTTATTTATGTTTGTGTTTGTTTGCATGTAGATATAATCATTATTATTTTTAATTGTTAAACTAATGTTTATGACAAGATTTTTTATGCATAGCACAAAGGGTAACAATTATTATAAGCAATAATTATCAGCCTGAAACACAAAAATAAAGTTGGTTGTTTTCAGGTGGAAAAAATATAATAAGCAGTAATTGTTGAATGAAACACTAGTATATATTGAATCATTTGGCGGGTATAAGATAAGCCGCCATAGCTCAATTGGGAGAGCAGCTGACCGGCAATCAGAAGGGCACGGGTTCAAGTCCCGTTGGCGTCATGTATCTTTTCTCGGAAGATTTTTCAATGTGGATGAGTGTTTCAGGCTGATAATTATTGCTTATAATAATTGTTAGATATAATCACTTAATTTATAATGTGGTGAGTCACTGTTTGTGTATGTTTCAGTTAATACTATAACGTCCGGCTTCACATTCACCATATATTACTTATATTCTTATATTATATTCACGTTAACCCATATATGCCCAGTGGGTCGTTTTTGTCCTGAAAAACAGGCTCTAGAAAAGTAGCGCATTGTTGAAAGCAACCGCTTGTTTTCGATATCTAGTGCCATTTATCGATGGGTGAAAGTACTATCTACTAAAACAAACAGACAGTTTTGCTCCACGGTTAAAGTTGTAAATTCTGGTGACAGTTCAATTCATGACTCAGTTGAAGTTGGCAAAAAAATCCGGTTTTGCTGAGAATAATGTAAGTTATATGTTTTTCTTTATAAATTTACCAATCATTTTGATTTTATTGTAAAATTAGATAGTTTACTTATCTAATGCAAGCAAATTAATCCAAAATAAATATTTTATTTCACATATATACTTGTCTAAACTTTTATGGGTCGCTAAATACCCCTTGGGCAAAAGTATACTCAATTGCTATTTTTTTATTTCTAGGAATAGAAGCTCCTTTGTACGAACGGCATTATAGAGGTGTTGAAAAGTTTGGACGTTGACGATGGGGATGTTTTTATTGACCCACCTGGTGATGGCCGGGTCTAGGACGATGATTCTGGCGGTGAAGAAGGTACATTTTTCTATAATTTATCCCGTCAATAGTTACTCGCACCTGCCAGTTTTACTTTGAGGCGTTCATTTGCTGAGGAAATTACGTTCAGCGAAGATGAAGAATATGACAATACATCACCACTGTCACCGAACAAGACAGGCGCGGTGGGGCACATAGAAGGGCACGCGGAAAAGCACGGGGAAAAGCACGGAAAGCTTACCGAAGGAGGCGTGGAAGGAGATGTCAAGCGGATGGGGAGCGCACTTGGGTGAAGAGAGGCCTTCCTAGGAACAACTATGAGTGGATCAAGCCCCTACCTAGGTCTGTTACTAATCTATCCGAAAATAGTATAAAAAATGTTTTTCACAGGGAACGGTGCGTAATAATCGTTTTGAAAACGGCCCACTGAAGGATGTAAAAGAATGCCAAAAGAAGCGAGAGGATACTATATATAAGCATTGCTTTCTATATATAAGCTAAATACTATATATAAGCATTGCACTTCGTTGCAAAATAATGGAACTGAAAGACCTAAATCTGGACCAAGTGTACCACCTTATATGGTGTGAAAGCACTATGCGGAGCACATGATCGAAAAAGCTCTGTCAAGACTTCACTGCGCTTTTTGTAAAAATAAAACTGTGACGGCGTGCAATAAATGCAGTGTAAACTTACATGCAAAAATTTTTGCAGTTTCATTCGTAATTTTTATTTCAAAATATTTTTTTTCTGTTTAAGTTACTAACGATGTCGATAAATAAAGAATAAATACAATAATGGTATTTTTATTCAACATGAATTCAAGGTAACGCATTTGACCATGGGGTCGTTTTCGACCCATTAAAAAAACAACACTTTCTCCACTCCCACCTCAAAAATTCTGTGAGAGTCTTTAAAACAATCCTTCAGGGACCCACATATCCTAAAATGAAAAAGATCGGAAACCAAAAATAGTTCTGGGCATATATGGGTTAAGACTATTTATATTGAGAATAAATTCTTCTATGTTTTTTGGAGGCTGCGGATGTTAAGGTGGAGCACTTGTAAACCAGAGAATTTGTCTGTGATGATTTCGTTGCACTCCTTTGCACTTTGAATACTGAATTCATTGATCTTGAAGCAGCTTTCCAGCTGCGTGTTCACGAAGTCATCCATAGTGTTTATTTTATTTTTTGCTTTCATGATATTGTAATATTTTTTCATATTATATTTATTTATTTATTTATTTATTTATTTACGGACTTACGTCCAATTTAAAACAAAGTATCACGAAGTATAGAAATGAACAATGTAAGGATTCGGATGGTACACGAAAGCAAAGACAAACAGTGAAAATAGAAGAAAAAATAAGTGTCAAGTCACGTCAAGACCTTGCAAAAATTAGGGTGAATATGACATATCTTCATTTGTTTAAAGAGCGACAGAAATCATTTAAGCTAATACCAAAAAAATCAAGGTCTTGACGTGAGTTGACCAGTCTACACATTCTGGACAGTGGTGAGTTATAACCATAGTTAGTCGAGTGCTGATTGAGGAAAAGCAGGTCTTTATTTCTGAGTCTACGAGAAGGTATATTAAATGTGATGAGTTGTAGTAATGTAGGCGAGTCGATTAAACAGTTAATAATTTTGAAGAAACAAATGAGATCAGATTTTATCCGACGGTCTTCTAAAGGAGAAAGGTTTAGAGTTTGTTCAATTTCAGCATACGAGTAATTGCCTCGCTCTAATCCTAGCCTCCAAGCAATTCCCTTTAGGAACCGATGTTGAACGGATTCAATATGACGAATATGGACAGCATAAAAAGGAGACCATATAATACAAGCATATTTCAAGATGGGGGCTAACCAAGGAGCAGTAAAGAGTTCTTAGGGTATTTATGTTTTTGAAGTCAGAAGTGGTTCTAGTGATGAAACCAAGTAGCTTGAGAGATTTATTAACAATCATATTTATATGTTCCCGGAAAGAAAGCTTGCTATCAAGAGAGACACCAAGATCTTTAATGGATTGAACAGTTAGGCAATTATTATTTAATTTGTATTCGAAAACAATCGGATTTTTAGATCTGTAGAAGGACATAATTTTGCACTTATCGACATTTAGTTCCAAGCAATTAATTTTACACCAGTCATTGAAAGAGTCAATATCTGATTGGAAAAGAAGGCAGTCATGGTAGTTTTTGATTATTTTTAGGATCTTATTGTCATCAGCAAAAAGCCAAAAGCGTGTGTGAGAGAAAATACGAATAATGTCATTTATAAACAAGTTGAAGAGAAGCGGGGCTAAATGTGCTCCTTGCGGTACGCCGGATGTTACTTCAATAATAATAGACTCAATGTTATTTATTTTAACTCTTTGTTTTCTATTGCTTAAATAAGAATTAAAGAAAGATAGCAATGGGTTTCGTATACCTATAGCATATAGCTTGGCCATAAGGATAGCGTGTTTTACTTTGTCAAAAGCTTTAGAAAAGTCGGTATATAGAACATCTACTTGTGATTTATCTTCTAGGCCATTGACTACGGTGTTGGTGAAGGAGAGTAAGTTTGTAGTGGTAGATTTAGCAGATCTAAAGCCATGCTGTTCCTCAATCAGCAAATTTTTGAAAATAGGTGTTATTTTTTTTGTGATTATAGATTCAAAGATTTTAGGAATATGAGATAACATCGATATAGGTCTATAGTTTTCTACGTTCGACTTATTACCCGATTTAAAAATAGGTCGTATATAGGAAACCTTCCAGGAATCCGGAAAAGTGGCAGATGATAGTGATAAGTTATATAATAAACAAATTGGCTTAGATACAACAGATTTACATTCTTTCAATAACATTTCAGATATACCATCAGGACCAGTGCTTGTTTTGCTGGGAAGATTTTTTAAGTAATTGAAAACATCTACAAGTGTGATTTCGCAATTATTAAGGTCAATAGTATTAGCATATTTAAGTGGAGGGATGGTGCATATGTTATCAGTATAGACAGAGGAGAAATGTTCAGCAAGAAGGTTGGCTATATCGAAATCGTTGGTGGCGTGAGTTTCATTAAAGAATAAACTTGAAGGAAGATCGTTATCAATACGTTTTTGTTTAATACATTTCCAAAATTGTTTAGGGTTAAGATTTAATTTTGTCTCAGTGAGTTCAATATAAGATTTGTAACACAAGTTAGATTCAATTTTGGATAATTCTCTTAACTGAGAAATTTTTTGATAAAGCGCTAAGTTGTTCGTTAATTTGAATAACTTGTGTGTTTTCTTTTTTTCCATAATCAAATGCTTTAGTTTCATACTGAACCAAATAGGAAATTTAGGCTGGGAATAAGTTCCCCTTGGAACGAACAAATCTATAGCATGAGTTATACATTCGTTGAATTTAAATACAGCATCGTTAATATTGTTGTTTGATAACATACCTATGAGTCATCCATTGCGTCTATTGTAAATTCGTTTACTTTGAGGTAGTAACAATTACAACAACATTGTTGGCGCTGGGAGTACACCTCACATTTGCAATTATAGTAGGTTTCACATGTGTGTATATTATCACTGCGTGTTAACACTTTGCGGGCGGGCTTTGGAAATATTTTTTTGAAATATCGGAGAAATAATTTAGGTTTTCGTTAGACTTGTAATTAATAATATGCATAATTATGCATAAAAGTTTCAGTTTTGCCAATTTAACTTAGAATCATTGATCCAGAAGTAAAGTCATTGGAAAGGACATTGGCGTGCCAAGTCGTGTCCAGCTCCCTATTTTATATATGTACAAACGTCTAGTACAACAGTCAATTTATGTTTATTATTTTAAAACCTTTTTTTAAATGACATAAACGTAAAAATTACAATAATATTTTTATAAAAAATGGTGTTTTTGTCAGTGGTCGGCCATTCAAAATCTAATAGTCGGCCACCTATACGCTAGTAGTCGGCCATCAAGTTTTTGCTACAGGGCCGCCATAGATTATGATTTTTGTATGCCCATTTGAATGTGCGTATTCAGACAATTTGTTTTTTGTTCATAGGTACGTAAAAATATGCACAAATAATCACACAACAAACTAAAAGGAGAAAATATAATTTTTTTAGAAAAAAATCTGATGTGAAATATGGTCGACAGTTATATTACGAGAAATTTGAACGACAGACAATGATGTTTAATAAAAATATGTAAAGAAGTTATTGGAAATTTGAAGCATTAATAATGACATACTAAATTAAAAAGAAATATAATATTAAAAAAAAAAAAAAACGCTGTGTGAAAAACTTCCAAACCGTCAGTTGGTGTATGATGAATTCCAAGTATGTAAAATGTTTTTTTAATAAAAATATTGTCATATATTGTTAAAGTTCCCCGTTAATTTTGTCTTGCCATAACCCTTCCCTTGATGCGGTCCTGGAATATCGCCCTAGGAACATTATTTTTTCCCATTTCTTACTGCTTGAAGAGCTTTCTGAAATCTAAAGGTGATTTTTTTTTTAGTTTGGTCACCATTGCTAAAAAAAATAATCTCTGGTATATTCAGGGTGTCCGGGGGTAAATTGCATTAACTTCGGGAGGTGATTCTACATGATGCTAGGAGTAAAAAACGTTTTTTTTTCCCATACAAAAAGATCTACCTACTAAAAATCCTTAGTGTGAGGTACGATCTTACATGCCGGGAGCCTGCCGGGCACGATCTTGGCAACGTTATATGGTGATGATTGACCCGTATCGTAAAAGCTCAACTACACTAGGTACTCGTGAATTTGATCGAAGTTAATCGAATACGATAGTGTACACACGAACTTCACTTCGCTTCGTGTAACTTCGCTTCGCCTCGCCCGACTTCCGATAATTGTCGGTTTTTGCGCCCGAGTCAAAGGGCTCGAAGTGCTCCGAAGCTCGAAGTCGAAGAGTCTGACTACACTACTCGGCTAACTTCAGTCCCCGTTACCCGTCGGGACGTCGTCGTTGATGGTAGTGCGTGCGTAGCGTCACAGTTACTGTACGTGATAAACAATGGCTGGCACACAGTGGTCATAGGAAAAAAATATTTTGTTCATAGAAACATTTCAATCAGAGGCATTTTCAGAACCGCCCGTATTATATCTGGGTCAGTCTAAAGTCGGGTCCAAAGCTCGTATTTATCTTGATAAAATCATTGACAGTCCCACAACAAGTCAATGATTTTATCAAGATTGTCAATGTTTCGAGTTTAGTTGTGCTTTCCATGTTCGACGGAAAACATTTCCTAAACACTCCATCCCGGGTGAAGCGGGAAGGCAGGCGGGGGGGGGGATTCATTTTTTGACAGATGCCGCGCAATGCGGTCGTGTGGGGAGAATTAACGGAACGGCCGCGTTTTGTGGTTATGTGCAATGAGCGGGCATAATCACGAGTTTAAAATATTATTATACCTAAATATAATATAACAAAAAAAATATTTGATAATAAAATTATAATATAATATCAAATATTTATAATTATTCTGTTTTTGACTTAAATATTTACGCGCACTAAATTCTAGTAACTTTAGGTCGTGCTATAATCGATATTAGTCAGAAATCTTTCCTGATAATAGTGATAATTCAAGTTGGCATGGTCAACACAATTTGACAAGTAGTCTGGGGTAAGGACCTCTACGCATTGAACATATGAAAACTTGACGTTTAGCGTTTATTGCACGTCGTATTGTAACCAGAATTTATATATTCCAGGCGTTTCTCGATTTAAACCGAATAATTATATTAATATTTGTTACTATATTATAATTTAATTATAAAATATATTTATTTTAATATTATGCGTAAGAATAATAATATTTTAAACTCGTGATCATTTAAGCTCGCTCATTACATATAACACGTAACCTCAAAAAGCCCTTCGGTTTGTTCTTCCATAAATATGACCACACCGCGCGGCTCCTGTCAAAAAATGAATCCCCCCCCCCCGCCGGCCCCCACCTGCCTTCCCGCTCCACCCGGGATGAAGTGTTTACGAAATGTTTTCCGTCGAACATGGGAAGCACAACTAAACTCCAAACACAAGAAAAGTTGAGAATTTATTGACAAACTTGATAAAATCGTTGACTTGTTGTGGGACCGTCAATGATTTTATCAAGACAAATGATGAGCTTTGGACCCGACTTAATGAAGGTCAATACATTTTTATCCAAGAATCAAACGCTAATGTTCATCAAAACTCTTCAATGATACGCATTTTAAGTGATGAAGTATATGGACCAGCCCATAATATTTCTTCAGTAAATACCTCTAATGCAACCCAAACTCCATTAGTTTCAGACAAGAACACAGCGAGTTATAAATAAAGTAAAGCATACTTTGAGGCTTTTAATAACCCTTCACCTGGATTTGCCCGGCTGCAAGACACAGCTATAATTTTTTTCCTTGATTTTTTCCCATTACATCTTCATACATTTGAAATGTAATTTTTTTACATAATTTCTAAATATATAAACACAACATAGGATAATAATAAAAGTAAATATATACATATAAGGCAAAGGTAGATAATGGGAACCCACTAAGACACTGCGTGTGCGTGGTTAATATGATCAAAAGTGCTAAATTACATCAATAAGTACAGGTAAAAAATGTATGATGAATTTGCACTTAGTTATAATACGCGAGAATGCACAATGCAACGGCAGCTGCCAGTTGAACGTCCATGTTGCCTGGCGCGCGGACTCCGAGAAACTGGGTTCTTCAAGTTGCACGAGTGTGTAGACACGCGCTTCGAACTTCGGCTAACTTCGTCGAGGACTTCGTCGAAGCGTCAAAGCGAGTAGTGTAGTGGAACTTTAACAGCGGAAAATAATAAAGCTGGCCGCACACGCCGGTCTAATTTTATCTTTTTACCACAAAACTACCGCTAAATGTTGGAATTTCGAAAAAAGTTATTTATCTTTTTTACTTATAATATCATGTAGAATCACCTCCCGAAGTTAATGCACTTACCCCCGGACACCCTGTATAGTTAACATTACGATGATCAAAAGTAAAATTTCAGTAATAATAGCCACCAAAAAACGAACTGAGATACTGCGTGGCCGACTAATGATGCAGCAACTTTAACACGTCAGCTAGTTGTCGGCCCGACACTTGTGGGTTAAAAAACATAGTAATGGTATGGGTAACTGGCGGCCGACTACTGGCTCGTAAACACCACTGCTATGTTCACCAACATTACAGATCAAATCTCAGTAAATTTGACACAAGATGGCGAAGTTTTGTTTTTTTTTTCGCGGGATAGTGGCGATTTCAAGCATTCAAAAATATTATCGAAGTTTAGTGCGCGAGTCAAGTTTATTCAAGTTAAAGTCATTGGTGGCCGACCACTGGGCGTGGACGGAAGACTGACGAAGTCACCCCATATTATTTGTCCCTGTGAGAAATATGATCTAAACGGTACCTAAGTTTTGGAAAGAGAAAACAACACTCTATGTATTCAAATCTAAAGGTTAACCACAACATAATTAAAATATATGTACCTTTGTGAAACCAAAGTTACCGACCGCAATTTGAAAAAAAATTATGATACTTGTGATTTTTTTAAGAATTATTTTTACATGAAACGAAAAAACGTGAGGTGTATATAGTGTTTTTTTTTTTACATTAACTCCACACAGGAGGCCTTGAGGAAAATAATTTCCCTCAGGGCCTATGTCATCTGGGATGCTGTGTGGAGGGTCTTTTTGAGGAGAGGAAGGAATGAACATTGGTCTTGAAGAGACCTATGTTGTAGGAAGGAGGAAACACAGAGGCCGGCAAATCATTCCACAGCCGAGCTGTTGAACATAAGAACGAGACGAAGAAACGACCCGTTCTCATGTGACAAATGTCAACCGTGTACAAATGTTGGGCACGCGTTTGGCGTGTTTCCCGACTATGCACCGGTATAATTCATTTTTCTAATAAAATTTGTGTGTTTTTTTTTCAATATCAGCATAGACATACCGTCGGCAGAAAGGCTAATTGACGTAACCAGCAAATCCTCTACTTTCTGGAAAGTCGAAAAACAAAACAAAAAATTCAGAAAATAGTAATGGTCACCCCTTTCTCGTTGATTTTTAAAATAAACAACAGAATAATGTATATGTTTCTACCAATATAGTTAGATCTATGTAATTATTTTAAAAAATGATGATTTTGGTGTTTACATCCATTCTTTTTTGTGACAATTTTACGATTGCTTGGCTGTAACCAACAATATCTAGTATGAGAAGTTCAGTGTGCGATTAATTTACGGAAAAGCAAAAGGGCGTAACCTCTTTTATGTAATTCGTAGCTCCTAAAACCATGGTGTAAGCCTCTTCGAAGGGAATCAGACTTACAATTAGTTAATGTAACCGAATTTAAATAAAAAAAATATTTTTGTAATGGGAGGTACGGCGAAATATTCTTTTAACAACCGTTTTTTTCATATCGAAGGCAATAAGTTGACAGCTCGCAACTGACATTTTTTCAGAAATAGAGTTATGCACATCATTTTTTTGTTTGTTTTTTAAGCTCTATTTAATTAGCGATAAAACATCATTATATCATTACATATCATTACTTTTTTATATGCATCACTTATTTTTTTTAAATACGGCAATCGAAGTTTTTAAAAACATAATTAAATAAAAATAATAAAAAATAAATAGGAAAAAATTTAAAAAAATATATTGAAAAAATTCAAAACTTTAAAAAATCGTACACCAAAAACGTCCAGGCAAAAAAATATATTGAAAAAATTCACACCAACAAAAAACTTTAAAAAATCGTACACCAAAAACGTCCAGGCTGGTGGTCGGCCGATCAAAGAACTCTTCAATGGGATTTTTTTTTTATTTATTTAAAAAAATACATACGTATACAGATTCATAGTAAAACATTTGATTCTTAAAACTAATAACAATATATAAATTTCTTTTTAATGAAACTACCCAATTCAAAAGAGAAAACATTTCTCGTGCTTGAATTTTGGAGTGCCATTGTAAAATGCATAGTTACACAGAGTATGTTATTACAAGTACTTATATTAATAAAATATATATTCATGAAGACAAGTGGACATAATAACTGACAGTATTGTCAGAGTAGGTACATATAATAAAGTTGTAACAATTTGGTGCCTGCAAATAATGCGTATGTACTTTGCTTTCAATTTGATATGGTGATGAAATATTTTTAGAGATTATGTTCTAGTTTATTTTTTTGTTGTTATTATTGTGATGATGAATTTAAAACTTATAATTAGTGTCGGGTTGGTCTATTGGTGTTTTTATTTGGGATTTAAAAACTTTATAATTTTTTTCAGACTTGATTTTATATGGGAGAGCATTGAAAAATTTTATACCTTGATAAGCATAATGGTGTTGGGAAGCACTCGTTTTAAATTTTGGAATTTCTAAATTGCCCCGTGATCGTGGTCGGTTGTTTATGTTTGTGAATGTTGTTGTTGATGGATTGAAGTGATCTTTGTGAGTTTGCAATAATGAGTTCTTTTTGAAAATTTTATTAAGACTGAGAACCCTAAAAGAGTCAAATAGCTGTGTTGTTGGAAATACAGATGGTTTTCGTAAGATGACTTTCAAAATCAACCTCTGTACCCTTTCTACAGGTAAGAGGTTAGTTTTGAAAGTCCCACCCCACCCGATTATACCATATTGTAGAATAGATTGGGCAAGAGAGAAATAGATAGTTTTGATCATATTGGATGATAAGATGTTTCTCAGTCTAATAAATATGTATATAAGTTTTCTTATTCTGGTTACTGTATTTTGGACTTGTTCTTTCCATTTTAAGTGTCTATCTAATATGACACCCAGATACTTTATACTATTTTTGCATGTTATTGGTAGGCAATTTTCATCGTTGCATTCCTTTTTATTTTCACACTGTGATGAATGGATTTTAATAGTTATATTGTTCTCGACATTTTTTTCTTTCAAAGAAAAAGGAATAAAATAAGTTTTCTCCGTATTAAGTGAGAGACAATTTAGGTCAAACCATGTTTTGAGTATGTTTATATTGATATTTGCTATACTCATTGTTTCCTCCCATGATTTCCCTTTAGTGATAACTACAGTGTCGTCTGCATAAGATATGATATCTCCAACTATGGGAAGAGTGAACATTTGATTTACATATATAATAAAAAGAATAGGACCAATGAAAGTTCCTTGTGGTATACCAAATGATGAGGTTTTAGGTTCACTTAGTGTATTATTTATTTTGACGTATTGAAATCTCTCTTTTAGATAACTTTGGAACCATGACAGTACTGTTCCGTCCAATCCAATTTGCATGAGTTTCTCATTTAGTTTGGAGTGTGATATGCTATCAAATGCCTTGCGTAAGTCGATGAATATACCAAGACACTTTTCTCCATTATCTAATTTTTGTATTATTGTTGAAGTTAATTTAGCAATTGCATATTGAGTGCTGAGATTGTCCCTAAAACCAAATTGGTTTGGGCTCATTACCTTTTTTTCTTTTATGTAATTGTTGAGTTGTTTTTTAACAATTTTTTCTTAGATTTTTGCAATGTTTGTTGTGAGTGCTATGGGACGATAGTTGGAAATATTTTTTTCATCTCCAGATTTATAAACAGGGGTGACAATAGTCTTCTTATAGTTGTTCGGGAATACACCCTTCTTTAGACTTACATTTATTACATGAGCAATCGGTTTGCTGATTATCTCATGAACGGCTTTTAATGTTTTTACGGTTATATTGTCATAGCCAGGGATTGCTGATCCTCGCAAACTTATTACAGCGTTTTCGACTTCTTTATCAGTTACTGAAGCAAATGTGTGGAAACCTTCTTCAATAGTTGAGTTGTGCTCTGGTTGTTGTGTTTGTTTGTTGTCTAGGATAATATTACGAGCAAGATTAGGGCCGACATTAGCAAAATATTCATTATAAATGTTACCACACAGTTTTGGATTTTTTTCGGCGTCAGTGTTGATTCCGTGATGAGTAATTTCTTTTGGTAACTTTTTTTTCGTGCTTTTGTTGGTTATTGTATTGATGATTTTCCAAAACTCTTTGCTGTCTTGACCAGCATTTTTTATTTTATTACGAAAATACTTTTCTTTTGTCAGTCTAATTAAAAGCGCAAGTTTGTTACGGTATTTCTTGTAGAAGGTGTTGATTTTTTCATCATTAGGGAATTTTCTAGACTGGTGGTAGTATTTTTCTTTATTTCTGATTGAAATTACTAGTCCATGGGTTATCCATGGCTTTATCAATCTAGTTTAGATTTTGGTTTAGAAACAATTATTTGTGTGGATAGGTTTATGTGATTTTGGAAAACTGTTTCGAAATTGTCAGCACAGGTATTTGGATTTTCCGATTCAAATATTGATGCCCAGGTTTCCGTTTTAAGATTTGTTCTTAAAATTTCCATATTTAAATGTTTTTTTCTCATTTTTTTCTTGTCAATTTTGTTAGAGTTGTTACTTCTTTTATCAATGTTGGTAACAAATATACAGGTATAGTGATCGGTTGTGCTGGTTTGCCATAATATTGACATGTTTTTTTCATTGTTATTTGAGTTGCACCATATGTGATCGATGCAGGAAGGAGTTTGTCCGCTGACATTCCGTGTTGCATTATTTATAAATGATTTATAGTTTAGCGATGTCATTACATTTATATAATCTTCCTTTATCTTACCTTTTGCCTCATTCAAAATGTTCACGTTAAAATCGCCTGTGACAACGTTACAAGTACCTTTTAGTTGTAGCAATAACTGTTCCAACTCTATAATAAAACAGTTAGGATTCGATCCGTGTGTGCGGTAGATAGCTATGATATTGTATATAACTTCATTCACTTTTAAGTTCAGTTTTAGACAGTTAGCAAGCTTCATGTTGATTTCAGTGATTGTGACGTTATTGTGTTTGTTTAAGATGAAAACAGCAATACCACAGTTCTTATTAATATGTGTTGTGGACGAATAATACGTATAGTCAGGGATCTCGTACAGTGCGGTAGCATTATTTATATTTAAGTGTGCTTCTGTTAAAACAATGAGGTCCGGTAAAGTTTCAAGGAGATTTAATGTTAGTACAAATTCTTCGAAATTTTTTTGCAAACTTCTGATGTTTTGGTGCAGAACAATGAATGCATTTGGAACGTTTTTTAATAGTTCATTACATTGTTTTGAGTCTTCGCAAGTGTATTGTGAAACATCTGTTAATTTATCAATTTCCTCGGTTAGAAAATCATCCATAACTTATTCATAATCGATTCTTTGCTGTGCTATGATAGACATTCTTTTCCGGTAAGTACATATTTCACTATTTGCACTATGTTGGGTATTGTTTTTTGTTCCGAATAATTTGTTGTTATTGTCACAGTTGTAGCATTTGATACTATCTTTACTTTTTTCGCATTCGCTAAATTTGTGATTTTTTGAGCAATGTTTGCATCTGGGCTTATTCATTTTATTTAGGCATTTAATGGATGTGTGTCCGAATCCAACGCAATGATAGCACTGCATCAAAGGGTCGCAATCCTCTATGTGCGCCCGGACAAAGCCTATATTGATTCTTTGTGTATGTAGTAGCATTTTCCGAATAGGGACTGTTGTTTCAATTATTATATTACGGAGTTGATCACTTTTTCTATTTTTCAATATTTTCGTTACTTTAATGGATTCATTTGTAATATCACTAAGTTCACTGTTTTGTAGAATAAGATCGTTTAGGAAATTATCTTCGTTATACTCCCCACCGACACCTTTAACAATCATGCACGGTCTCTTCTTTTTTAATTCCGTTGCTGATATTCCATTTTTATTTTTATTTATTTCTGCCTTCAGTTTTTCAGCATCTTCTTTATTTGAGCAGGTCATAATTATTTTATTATTTGTTGCTTTTTTTATTCCACTTATTCCAATTCCTAGGTTAGGCGCTTTTATTGTTTTTGTGATAATACTCTTTATATCTTCAGATGTTTCTTTGCCTTCAGCGGTGATTAAGACAGCAAATTTGGGTTCTTCGATTGGAATCATCCTTTCTTTTAGAACCATTGCATAGGATTTTTGTTCATTATTTTTTTCGAGCTTGATGATTACTTTTTTTGAAGTTCAATAATTTGTTCTTGGAAATGGTTTTTTTCCCGTTTCCATGCTTCTTCTAGTAGTTGAATCGTTTGTTCCAGGTTATTTCTAATTTTTGTAACCTTTACGGTCGATATGTTTTTTAGTTCACTTTTAATGTTTTCTATTAATGTTAGTACATCCATTTTTTATTAAACTTGGGTTGCCGTGCGGACGCACGTCACTCCAGGTCGAACTACAATCGAGTACGGATGATCTAGACTACAGTAATTCGTTGGTTTCATTCATGTATTTGATGTAGTCGTTGCTAGCGGGGCACGCGAAAGCACTGTGGAACGGACGGGATTCGGAAGATTCCGTCGTTTTTCAGGCTGCCAGTCGGCAGACCTGCTTTTTTCTCATTTACTAATCGACCCCTATCGTATGAGACCATTTACAATGACCATGAGCACAAACATTCACCCACGAATTCACCCTGCATTGGTCGGAAGCGCACTGAACGCCGAAGCAGGATGCAATAACACGATGTTTGAGCGTGAGCATTTTCGATTAAAACAGTGTAACGTTCTCCACAAAATAAAAGTCTTCAAATCTGTGGTAGTACCTATTCAACTTTAAATAAAGTTTAAGTTTTACAAAATGATGTTACTAAAAACTTTCGATGCGGCACAACTTATAGGATTGATGCTGTTTTAAAGGTATTGACCAAAGTTACAAGAGCGCTGGACTATGGCAACAAAGCCATAGCGGTGTTCTTGGATTTATCAAAAGCATTTGACACTGTTTCCCACGAATTGCTACTTAAAAAATTATCATCTTTAGGCATTAATAATACAGCAATGGGCTGGTTCAGATCTTATCTTAGTGACAGAACACAACAAGTGGAAATAAATAAGATGTTAAGCGAGGGTAAATCAATCTCCTTGGGAGTCCCGCAAGGTAGTGTGCTTGGGCCAATATTGTTTCTTATTTATATAAATGATTTATGTAGTCTGAATATTTCTGGTAACATTGTTAGTTTTGCAAATGACACTGCCTTAATATTTGAGGGTAAAACTTGGAATGAAACTTTCAACAAAAGTAATATAGGTTTAAAAGTGGTAAATAGTTGGTTAAACAATAATATATTAACTTTGAATGCACAAAAAACCAAATTTATCACTCTTAGCATTTCAAGTAAAAGTCAGCCTTCTGAAACTCACAACTTGATTATTCACAATTATTTTCAAACATGTGACTGAAACCCTTTAGAAAATGTAGTCAGCATCAAATACCTTGGTGTAAAAATAAATAAATTTTTGAGATGGAATGATCATATTAATATGTTAGTAAATAATACTAGGAGACTTACCTATATCTTTAAAGAACTGAGACATATACTAGACAAAGAAAAATTAAAAACTGTTTATTTTGCAATAATCCAGTCTCTGCTTTCTTATAATATTGTGTGCTGGGGATCCTGCCCAAAGACTTATATAGAACCACTTAATATTGCCCAAAAAATGATTCTTAAAGTTATGTTCAAGAAAAAAATTAAATATCCAACTCATTTACTTTTTAAGGAATGTAATATAATGAGCGTAAAACAGTTATATATTACACAAACGCTTTGTAGATTTTTTAATAATATTAATTTTGCAGAAAGAACACAGCAAATTCGTACTACGAGAATTGGCTCTGGTCTGAACTTTATGGCAATTCAAACTAAATCTTCTTTTGGTCAAAGAAATTATTTTTATCAAGCTCCACTCATATTTAATAGCCTTCCAGAACATATAAAGTCATCTAATTCCTTGTACACTTTTAAAAAGTATCTTAAATTATTTGTGTTAGTCGAGGATTGCCAATTGATTTTCTCTACTTTGTCCTTTCTAAATTATTAGCTAAATGAGTATGTTTATAATAATAAGCTAAAATAATATTATTTTTGTTTGAACCGTTTTTGTTCATCTTCCTCTTGCCAAATCTATACCATGTTAAATTGTATTTATTATTCACAACTTAATCCTTAAAAACAAAAAAAAAAACAAAAAAAAACTTTATTTTATTTTATTTTAAATCAGATCTCAAAACTATGGTCACCCTAAAAGTCTACATTAATGTAGTACCTAGCGCCATCAGTTTAGTAGGTACCAGTAGGTACCCATAATCTAATCTCAATCTGTAAGAAATACAACAATATTGTTCTTTCAAAATCTATATAATTTTGTGTTATTTTGTTAACTTGTATAATTATTGTTAACCTCAACACAGGCTTGTCCTAGTGAGGTAACAAATTGTATTGTAAACATTTTTACCTGCAGTGTAAAGAAACAATAAATAAATAAATAAAATAAATAAATGTAACCAAATAAAACTTAAAACTTTAGTCAGCCGTTTGCCGTAAGCGAAAATGTTTCCTAAAACACGGAAAGGCTATTTGACGTAACCATATAATTTTTCGTAGTAATTAAAAACTAAAACATTGGATACGCCTGGGTTCAAGGGAGTAACCCGCATTTTATTAAAAAAACGTCGGATTTTCCATTACTTACGTCGATTTTTGGTCGGACTTCCGCAAAAAGCAGTAGGTATTTTAAGGGGGTAAACTTTAAAATTTTCATATATATAAACTTCGAGTACCTACACAGATCGACGCAGTTTTTTTTTTCAAGTAAAATGGCATCAAAAAGTGAAAATCGACAAAATGTTGGTTACGTCAATTAGCCTTTCTGCCGTTGATATGAATATATGTCTATGATTATCAGTAATTTTAGTTAGAAAAAAAAATAAGAGCCATTTTCAAACTTTTTAAAGTTTGCATTCAAAATTTTGATAATACAATTATATGTATAAAGTGTATTTCATCATCTTTCAACAACAGTTTTTAGTTTTTGGATACGATCACAAATATTCCATTTATTTGGATTTTAATTCAAAGCGGAAATATGTTTACGTTCTGACAACCTAGGGGTTAATATTGACAATGCAATATTTGTTCAGTACTTCAGTACAGACAGGTGGTGACAAATCATGCTCTTATCATTGGACAAATCCTAAAATCTCTGAACCAGAACCGAATACCTGCCAACTAGGTACCTAGGTAGGTACCTGACTTAACAACGTGAACAAACTCCAACCAACCGAGAACCGAGATGAAATAAATGGGGTTATTTACAAACCTTATCGTAAGTCGATGTTGCTTTTGTGAAATATTTTAACTTTTACGCGAGATAATCAACATTCAAGATGCAGAACCAATTACTATCATTATCAGGTCAAATAACTGTTACCAGTTTTAAAACAAAAAAATATCACCATTTCCGAAATAAAATATTCATACTAGGTACCTAGATCATTCAGAATATCATGTATTATTTTTAGTAAAGCAATACTAAATAGCGTAATTACCTTGCAGACAGGCCTCGTTAACTTTTGAAGGTGGTAAGTCCACTTTCCTATGTCTGGAAAGGGTAAATGAAGTCGAAAGAGCAGACCCTCTCAGTTTAACTTCTGGACTGTCCAAATTATCATTTTCTTTCGATGCTGCATCGGCTTTTTCTTTCTTTCCTGCGGTGGTTTCCCAATTGCCCATCACGAAATCACTTTTATTAACTGTCTGGTCATTAGAAACAATAACTTCACCATCGATGTGATCTACGTCGATTTTTTTAGTACTATCATCGACTGGACTCACTTTATCCACATTCTGATTTGACACTTGATGGAAATCTAAATTTGAATTTTCACCAACGTCGTCAGTGCCCGCGTCCGGCATTGTATCGGTAAGAATAAAAATATTATCCTCATCTAAGATGTCATCTAGACTGACACAGCTCACTTTTGATACGCTCAGTTTCCCCAACTTTTCACGACTTTGTGCGTCTTTTTTATGATGTGAACTTGCGCCGTTCTCGCAAAACTTTGTTTTAGTGCCGATGGGTTTGATGTATCGTTTACCTTCTTCTAGGTTAACGTTTACACTTTCTTCCGAATAATAACACTGATTTATTTCTGCAGCGAAGCCCACCGGTGTTAACGGGTCCGTAAACACAGATTCAGAACTTGATTCTTTGCTCGGGGGAGTTAGTTCTTTTCTCGTTGTATTATTAGGTCCTTTAGATTCAGAAAGTTTTTTAACTTGTTTCCAAGAGTCCGTGATAAGTGTAGAATTTTTGTTCGCGAGTTCAGTGTCTTTGTTATGATTAGAAGAATGCACCGCAGAGCTGTCACGGTTCGTTGACCGTAAGCCACCGGTCTGACAGTTAGAATCATCCCCTCCCGCCCCTCGCCCGCCCGCGTCAACATGAACGGTCGGTAAAACAGTTTTCTGAATAACCGATGACTTAGCAGGTACTTCCCTCTCCGCGGCAATATTTTCGGTTACGATTTGTTCTGTTGATCCTCGTAAACTGGGGGCCGTCTCAATAATCAGATTATTCGATAATTGAGACTCTGATTTAATCCTCTTCTTTTCTTTAGCAGTTTCCTTTTTATTTTTCATGAAGCTTTTACCTCTGCCTGGCGATTTACCGTTTTTGGGATGTTTACCATCGCCCCCTTGTAAATTACCCATGATGATTTAAGTATATCACAAGACACTAGTATTTTACTGTATACACTGCATTTCATTATCTAGAAGAGCTAAAGATTTATTTCCAGAAGAATCACTCTACTTCTCAAAATTCACGGCTTACCTAACACGAAGTTGCACATTCCGTTGTAAATTCTTCGTGCGGTAGATAGTAAATTGAAATCTTATTTTCGCAACACTTCATTTTAAAACGCAACTCACAATCACGTCATTAGCACTGAAAATTGTTTATTCTAACAAGAATCCAATTCAGATTTTCACGAATAACTTGAAACATTGCAAAGTTCAACCGATAATTCATTACAAACTATGAACCGATGATATCCTTCAGTGTTTATTTCAATATTAATAATATTAACACACTAAGATCTGTCACTGTATGTTTCTTATAGTTTTTACTGCTTGGGAAGAACCGAGTACCGAGTGCTCATGCGCCATAGTCGGAACCAAAGAATGACCAATCGATAAACTTATATTGCCATGGTCGGCTACTGAATTGTGATAATAACTGCGTGTTATTTGAGAAATTATTTCAGTAGGCTGTGTAATCGTTACCAGCGTTATAATCAACGATTGCGTAATTTCTGACTCAAATTAATAAACAAATAATGTAAATATTTGTACTTTTCTGCTAACGAGGTTGAAATCTTTGTTTCAAGTGATGAATGTTTTTTTTTCATGTGACGTTGTTTTTCGTAAAAATATTTTAAACTAGCTGGTACCGGCGTGCGTTGCAATGCCTTTCAAAGAAATAAATTGTTTCTCCCTGCATGTCCATTCCCATGTCTCCTTCCCCCTCCTGCGTCCCCTTCCCTTCATGCATTCCCCTTCCACCTTCCCCGCCTTCCCACGCCCTCGTCACCCTTCCCGCGTACCCCAACTTCTTCGTTACCCTTCTCCTCCTGCCTGCCCTCCTTATCGCAAAAATAGAAATACACAAATTTTCAAACTACTCGCGCACCGCCTGTAGTATTTTTTTATACAAATTTCATAACGCCAGAGCTTACCATTATATATAGAAGCACTCTTCTGCTAAAAAGTTATGTTCTGTAAAAATTTTGAGTCAATCCTTCGATTAAGTATTTTCCGAGATTTGCGGACACAAACATACGAAACCTATTTTCGTTATTTGTTTTGGGGTTTATGCCGTGTTGCGCTACCTCCTTCTTTAGCCAACGTTTCGAACAGCGTTGCAGTGTCCATCATCAGGGCAGATCCGGTAGATGTGTATTTTTTAGTGGTGAAATGTGCGCTTATTTACTGGAAGCGATATTATTATTTCTTATTTGCTTGGATGCCGGATCTGCCCTGATGATAGACACTGCAACGCTGTCCGAAATGTTGGCTAAAGAAGGAGGTAGCGCAACACGGCTTAACACCCCAAAAACAAATAACGAAAATACTTTTGGCCGTGAAATCTAAAAAACGTATCATACGGAACCTAAATTTTTATATATAGCCTAGCTTTTACGCACGGCTTCGCTCGCATGGTATTAGGGGGAAATTACTGTATTAAGAATTTTCCCATGGGAATGAAATGTTTTTTCCGAGATAAAAAGTAGCCTATGTCATTTCCCAGTCCTCCAATTATCTCTGTTTAAAAAAATCACGTCGATCGGTCGCTCCATTTATATGATTATAGCGAGTTCCCGGTATGCGTTGCCATGCCACATAACAAAGAAATTATTTCTCCCTGCGTGTCCTTTCCCATTCGTCCCGTTCCCCTTCAGGCTCCCCTTCCTTTCCCGCGTCCCCTTCCCCTCTTGCGTTCCCACTCCGCCTTCCCTCTCCCCACTCCCCTTGCCCGCTTCTCCCGTCCCGCGAACCCCCCTCCTAATTTCCCCTCCGGCCTCCCGGGTTCCAACCATTCAGTCCCGGTACATTCAGTTTTCAAACAGCTCGCGTGCCACATATTGCAATTTTTTTATACTAATTTCATAATTCCAGAGCTCACCTGGAATAGATAGAGATATATATATATATATATATATATATATATATATATATATATATATATATATATATATATATATATATCTATATACAAATATATACATAATATATATATATATATATATATATATATATGTTAAATAGTATAGTAGTAAAAATTCAAATGGCAATAATTAAACTCATCCTCCAAGTACCGTTCCTTACAAACACGAATGTAATTTACGAAACACTGGACGTCATGACAATAAGACAACTCTATGCCAAATCTGTCCTAATATACTTCTTCCAACATGAACTCCACATTCCAATGCAACCACAAATAGCGATTAAAACCAGGGTACCTAGCATGGTCGATCGATATAGGTTTTATCGAAAATGTCGGTAACTTGTCATCGTTCCCGAGCACGACTGCAGGCCGCTAACGAACAAATAAAAGTTCACGTGAAATAAAGTAGGAACCCTTAGTCGTTGTGAACGAACCATAAATATTCCAATAACTCATACCTCACACGGGCAGAGAAACTTTAAGTACTATGCAACCAAACTTTATAACTGCATGCCCAATACACTGAAGCAACTATTAACTTCAAATACATCAACAATCCATCACAAAAAACTAATCAAAGACTGGATCAAACAACAAGGTATTCTCTTTACTCAAAAGATTATAACACCTAACCAAACATGACCCAACCCAAACTTTAAAAAAATAAAAATTGTTTCGGGACACAAAAAGTACCACAAAAAAAGTACCACAATATTATTTAATACTAGTGGTGGGTGGTCTGTAGACAAATTATACCTAATTGTATATCAAGTAATTTTTTTATCTTATACATATTCTAGATATCCTGAAATAACCTGTATATAGATCCTTACTAATATTTAATTTATGTATAGGATACTGCCGTCATGGATCGACCCACGGTGCCCTTCTTGACAAAATCAAGGAGGATACTGTGCTTCGACTCTTGCTGACAGAAAAGCACTTATCCTAAAAATGGGAACACCTCAGCACAGGTTCGCCTAGTGAGGTGTTCACAAAACACTACTTTTAACCAATTAACGTACAGTTACGGATCAATAACATTTTTCATATTTTTTATAATACTGAAACTTATTATTTATGTATGTAATAATCTGTCAAGTGTATGTTTGCGAATAGAAATAAATAAATTAATATGTATAAATCCTCGCGGGCATGCGTACATCAAATCCCCAAAGTTTGAATGAAATGGGTAGTCTTTCGGAAGGTATGCGCTTACATACTCGTACATGTAGGCAATTCATTGTTATGTATGTAGATAGATAGATTATAGAAGACGATTAAAATTTATATTTTTTCTACACACGCAACCTTTCGATGGGAAGATGATTTTTTAACCCGTCAGGTCTATTTGTTCGGTTTTCGGACCAACTTACTTATATAGTTCTCATAAAAGTCGTTGTCTCCCTTACTATCATCGTTATATGTAAATATGATGAAAACGATGTTAGAAAAAGAAAATACCACGCTTGACGTTCAAATCAAAAAGTTAACCGGAAAATAATTAAAATGAAAGTATGCCTTTATGAATCCAAAGTTTCCGACCGCATTTGAAAAAAAAAATGAAACCATGAGAATTTTTTATTAATTTTTCTTGTAAGAAACGACAAAAACTGATGATAACGTTTATAATACATTTGCCTACCAAATTATGTAAAGTTTGTCAAATAAGAGTAGAAAACATAGGAGGGCGCCACTGTTGATCAAATGGCTATACTAAACACATAACTCATGGTGTTGAAGTACAGCTGCGTAACCTACATTTTTATAAAAAAAATTAAAGGCATTAAAGTGGAAAAAATATTTTTTTCATTGCAGTATAGATACCCACTGATCTCAAAATTAAAATTGCATATAGGTATATTATACCTTTTGCAATTTTGTGTTAACATAATGAAGAATAACGATATTGTGATAAAATATAAAGCACAGTTTAGAAATTGCTCACATTTATTTGTACCTAGCGTTTCCCGGGCTTTATATCATGTCTCTAATTTTAGATCTGAATATATTTAACTCATTCATATCTTAAAGTAGTGTAACTAAACTCACCATTAGTGATTCTTCCTTTCTATCTACTCATCATCATCATCATCATCTGTGGCTCTACAACCCAGGTCGGGTCTTGGCCTCCAGCAGAGCCTGCCTCCATGACTGTCGGTGTTGTGCTGCGTTGCGCCAGTTTCGGATGCCGATGGTGCTTGCATCCTTCACCACTCCATCCAGCCATCGAAGCTTTGGTCTTCCAACTCTTCTCCGACCCCCAGGTGCACCATCCATAATTCGCTTTGGAATATTTCCTTCGCTCATTCTCTGGATATGTCCAGCCCACCTGAGTCTTCCAGTTTTGATTTCCTTGGAGATATTAGGGTCCTCGTAAAGACCGTATAGCTCCTGGTTGTATCTGATACGCCATTCTCCATTATCACAGACTGGGCCGTAAATCCTTCGCAGCACCTTCCTTTCAAAACTTTCTAGGGCTCCATCATCACCCTTACTGATTGTCCAGCATTCCGAACCATACATAAGAACAGGTCGTATAAGGGTCTTGTAAAGCAGGACTTTAGTTCTTCTGGTAAGGTGGCGAGATTTCATATGCTTCTGTAGCCCAAAGTAGTATCGATTTGCAGCTACTATTCTTCTTTTGATTTCGCTGGATACATTGTTGTCATTTGTCACCATAGTACCGAGATATACAAACTCGTTGACAGTTTCCAATGTATTATTATCTAGCTGTATACTTGGTGGTTTCTGGCGTCCATGTACGGGCATATATTTTGTCTTCCCCTCGTTGATGACCAATCCCATGTTCCTTGCCGACGTAGCTAAGCTTTTAAACGCCGATTTTAGTTCATATTCTGAGCGTGCGATGATATCTATATCGTCAGCATAAGCAAGGAGCTGAACAGACTTGTTAAAAATATGGCCTGTGGTTTGTAAACCTGCATTTCGGATGGCCTTTTCCAGCGCTAAATTGAATAAAATGCAGGCAAGTGCATCTCCTTGTCTTAGTCCATTGAAGGTCTTTAGGGTGTCTGACAGATCCTGTTGTATTCTGACTCGGCACTCAACATTAGACATTGTGAGCCTTACTAAGTTTACCAGTTTTCTTGGGATATTAAATTCATCCGAGGCTCTGTACAGTCTTTCTCTATTTACCGTGTCATAGGCAGCCTTAAAATCTATGAAGAGATGGTATGTATCAACATTAAATTCTATTGTTTTTTCCAGTATCTGTCTCAGTGAAAAGATTTGATCAGTTGTAGATTTCCCCTTACGGAACCCAGTTTGATATTGGCCAATTGTGCCATCCGAATATTTCATAAGCCTACCACACAGTACATTTGATAGGATCTTGTATGAGATATTCAGCAGCGTTATGCCCCTATAGTTAGAGCAGTTCATAGGGTCTCCTTTCTTGTGAAGGGGGCAAATTATTCCACAGTTCCATTCACTTGGCAGAGTCTCAGAGCACCAGATGGATTTAATGATATTATATATATGGACTTGAAGGTTCTCTCCGCCATATTTGAATAACTCTGCAGAGATGTTGTCAGTTCCAGTTATGTAGACTTTTAATGGCACCCACTACTTCTTCTAATGTTGGTGGCGGCTCGACATTGTCATCATCATTAGTACCACCATCAGTGATGTTTCCATCCCTTGTCAAATTTTCACCCACACTCTCATCTACACTTCCGTTTAGCAGAGCATCAAAATATTCCACCCATCTATTCAGAATTCTTGACTTTTCATTCAAAATATTTCCCTCGCTGTCGTAGCACATTGTAATTCTGGGCTTGTATTCTTTTCTTTGATGGTTTACCTTCTGATAGAAAAGTCGACTTCTGATTTTCTTTCTATCTACTGTTAAATTCAATTTTATGTTAAATTAAATTAAAACAATTCACTTCATAAAACACCTTTTAATCAAATTTATGTCATGAAGAAAATTTTTTTTTTTTAATGTGGTTTACTGTGTTCTATACATTCAGTGTCATTGCGCTTTAAAATAATATTTGACAGTTAAATTGGTGTTGCCAGCCTACAAATTTTGAAGTTCCATTTTTAATATTTTCTACTCTTATTTATTTATATTTTCTACTCTTACGTGTTTTTTTTCGTTATCAGTAATTTTGATTGGTGAACAATTTTTAAAACTTTTTATGTTTGCGTACAAAATTTTTATATTCCAAAAATCATATGCTTATTTCCAATTACAAAACTTGAAAGCTTATATCATTACCTTTCCAAAACAGTTTTTAGTTTTCAGTTTAGAAATATTCCATTTATTTGGTGCAAAACAGACTTATTTTAACCCCTGACAAAATACGTCGGATTTTGCTTTCCGATTGTCTGATCAGACTTTCGGATCGAACGAACATCGCACACGTCGTTCTCGCATCCGATTTTTGGTCACAGTCGTTTATGATCTGTCTAGCAGCTAGCGAAACCCTACAATCAGCACAAAATATAATCTATGGGTTTTAATTTATTTATTTACAGACTTCCTCCCCGGCAAAGTCCCTTATTTTCGTATCATTGTACTCCCTTTTTTAACATTAACTCCACAGGAGGCCCTGAGGAAAAATACTTCGGGGCTTATGTCAATTTAGGGGTTGTTGTATGGAGGGTCTTTTTAGGGATAGGAAGAAGAGGAAGTTCTGGGAAGAAAAAGGTATGAGCGATGGTTAGGTATCTAGGGGTCAATATGTCCAGGAGTAATGGAGGTGTGAATCCATCCCTCTGACTGCGATGCAAGCCGATGGGTCGAATCTCTCCCGATCCGGCCCGCCACGCAATAGGTGGGCAAACGCGATCGCCGCCAAGATCTAGGCCATAGATTCTTAACCTCCTTTTTTGCCCACCGCCCAATTTGAGAATATTTTTTTCTCTAGCGCCCCCAACTCGTGAATTTGAAACAGCAATTGTCGTCACGATTATATTTACCACAACGGAAGGGGCGTAATGGGATGGGATGGGGAGGATTGGGATGGGTTTTTATGGGTCTCCTACCACCCCCCTGAAAGTCTGAAACGCCCAAATTTTCTGTTAGTCTTCTACCCCCCCCTCCCATAAGATTATAAGATAACCAACACCTTTTCCATGGTCACCTTAAGTGGTTCGCTTAGCAGGTGACTTGGTGACTTAGCAGGTGTTCATGGGGTCCGGGTTCATGGGGTAAGATTTGACTAGTTCTTGGCAACGGATAACCTGGACATACGGAACCCAAGATTCCTTCCCATACCTCATATATGTTTCCTTCTCAGAAATTTCTCTCCTTTCTTTCCTTAAAAAAAACTACCCACACAGCACCCCCAAATATGTCAGACCCTGCAGGAAATTATTTTCCTCGGGATTTCCTGTTTGGTAACTAGTGTAATAATTAATGATAAATGAAATTTTAAGTAATCCCCAACACAAAAAATAGTTGATGATCTTGAAACACCTGAACATTTTTCATGAATTGTAGCTAAGAACTATCTCGATCGCGTCAGCTTTCAAACAAAAAAACCTCATGGTAATCGATCCATTGGTTTAGGAGCTACGATGCCACAGACACACACACCGACAACTTACCCCTCTTTTTGCGTATGGGTTTTAAAGATATTCTTGTAAGTCTCACAGTGAACTGCGCTGTAAACCTATCGGTCTTTACTTTTCTGCGCGGCGCGGCGGCCTGAAGTGGCGCGGGACTCGGTCGCTCCGAAGTGTGCGTGTGGGAGGCGCTATTTATTCAAAAAACAACCACAGATATAGCGAAACATAACGTTAGATGCTTAGTTAGCACCACAAAGATGTAAAATCATCTCGTAATGGTATATCCATAGATTTTTGTAATATAATATAACTATAAATCTATGGCTATATCTATGGCTGTCAGTTTGACATTTAACAGTTTGTCATAAGTCCATGTGCGTTTTGTGGTTGGATTCGTTTCAAAAGTTTTATAGCAAATTATCATCATGGAAACATTTTGGAATGACCCCGCACTAAAAGCTCCTCCTGTGAATACTTACAAATGTGATGGGGAGACAATCGGTAAAATTGTAGTAAAATTTATGCATTATTATTATCATAAATTATATTGACTATGAAGACATGGAAGACGAAGACACCTAGGAAGACATGGCACGATCAAGTGAATCAGATACTTGAGTCGGGCCATGTCAAGAGTCAGAATAATGAGATGATGTATGAATGTGGCAAAGAGTGTGTGCCAAGACCGAGTTGCGTCTTCTTTTGCGTCCTCTCTGGCTATCTTAATCTTAACTTGAATAATCTTTCCGCTAGCCAAAATGTACCTTTAAATTGTATTTTTTATGTTATTATTTTATTTTTATGTTATTGTTTTCTTTTAGACATGGATCTCTCAAAAACTGCTTTATCCGATGCAATTTACTTATTGGAAAACCAACAATGCCTACACAGAGAAGCTGCAATAGTTTCAAGACTGCTGTACTTAATGGGAAGGAAATTCAGACATGATATTGGACATTCATACGTTCGACGGACGAACATTGCCCTGCTGAAATATTTGAATTTCGAAATCTTGAATGATCTAAAAACTTTTTTATCTATGCTGCCAACAAGTTCATCTTCTGACATGTATCTCCCCACTCGTCAAATGTTGGAATATGTTTTAGTTCGTTTTCAAACTTTTGCAAAGATAGTTTTTCGAATTGTCATTTGTTCAAAAAATGCTGCAACGTTTTATTTTGAAAGGATAAAGCGTGGCGATTCAGCTTGGCTTTCCTTGATGCCGTATACCGTGCTTTCGAGAGTTTGGCATTTAACAAATAGATTAGTTCAAAATTCTTGCAAATGGTATAAAAAATTACTCGCATTAAGAGATAACTTAAAATTGGTAGGTGTTCCATTTTTACCATCAGACTATATATTACCTACTAACTTATTTGAGTGGCTTGATTATGATGCTTTTGACAATGATTCTAAATTATTGTGGAAATCAGGAGCTAATAATGTTTTATCAAATTTTATTGAATCCATGTTATCAGCTGACACTTCTAATAAAAATATTTTAGATATTCCAGAAAAGGACATTGATAACCCTGCTGATCTTGTTAAAACCATTCTGCAAGTTAACAGAAAGCCAAAAGATATTATTCAAACAATTCAATATGAAAATATGCAACCGAAGTCAAACATTACAAAAATTAGTAACAATGATCTAGGTGAGAAAATTTCAAGAAAGGAATTTATGAAAATTCAAAAAAGTTCTTATTTAGTTTCAAATGATTTGAAAGATAAGAGATTAAAAAGTGGCAACATTGATAATTCCCCCATTGCAATTCCTTTTAATAACACATTTGAAAAGGTTAGCAATATCATCCCCATTCAAAGTGAACATAAACCTATCAAATCTAATAAAATTTCAAGCGTCATTTCAAATTGTAAACAAAAAACTGTAGAAATAGGTAATGGTTTTGTGTCTGACATTAAAGCCGCTTCTTTGCCAATCAGCGCTGATAAAGTTCTTATTAAGAAATCCCAAAAGAAGTTGCATCATTCTATTAATTCAATTAAATGTTCCAAATCACTTTTAAAACTTCTCAAATCCGAAGAGTCATTTAGAACTGCGAATGATAGCCATTCCCTCACTAAAGATATTGGTTTAGTTCAATGGCAATCATTGAAAAAGGTGTCCATAAAATTAGCAAAAAAGATGGATGATAGTAATAAAGCAAAACAAGAAAAGATTATTGTAAAGTTAAAAGACTACTGGTTATCGCTTTGTAATTCATAAAATGCAATGTGCTTACCAGTGATAATAAATTTATTGTAAAGTTAAAAGACTACTGGTTATCGCTTTGTAATTCTTAAAATGCAATGTGCTTACCAGTGATAATAAATTTAACTTTCTTCTCCTTATTGCAATGTGAATGTTTTTGGTTAGTTTTAACCTTAATTATAATTTAATACGTTTTTAGATTTTCACGACCTAAAGTATTTTCGTTATTTGTTTTTGGGGTATTATGCCGTGCGCTACCTCCTTCAGGTAATGCTGTCCGAAACGTTGGCTAAAGATTAGAAGGAGGTAGCGCATCACGGCATAACACCCCAACAACAAATAATGAAAATAATTTTAATTTTATTGTATATATTTGTTATAATTGATTAATAATTTGTTGCAAACCTGACTGTTAATATAAAACTGAGACTATAACCTTCTCACTGTGCCACTACAGCTTGTAGTGTGAACAAGGTGTAAAACGCTGTAATTAGATATCAGACATATTTCTTATAATTCTTAACAGCTATCTACAGAATTTACTCCAAGATTAAATTGTATCCTTTTTCTTTTTCTTTAAATTTTAAACACTTGATTGTTAAACTTCCATGCCTAAATTTTATAAAAGTTGTTCAATGGCGCACATTCAAACCCTTGTTTTTGTTTGCAACATATTTACCTACCTATTTTTTTTTATTTAACTTAACTTCACTTTACTTAATTTATTCTCCATTTTTTAAGTCTTAAATCATGGAATGTGGGAATCATAGGGCTATTAGCCTGCTAAGTTCTGTCGGCAAGCTGTATGGAAGAATATTGATTGAAAGGGTAAGAACGGAAACAAAGGATAAAATATGGGATGTGCAAGGTGCCTTTATGAGTGGAAGGGGATGCATGGACCAGATTTTCTCCTTGCGTATGCTCACTGAGAAGTTTCTGGCGAAAAACCAGAAACTTTTCTGCGCCTTTGTAGATCTTCAAAAAGCGTACGACCGAGTCGACAGGAAATAGCTATGGAAGGTGTTGTCCAAGTATGGAGTGAATACAAATCTCATACAGGCAATTGCGTCTCTGTACGAGGGAAGCGTTGCATGTGTTAGGGTGAACGGTGATTTTTCGGGGTGGTTTGACATCACAAAAGGTGTGAAGCAAGGCTGCGTAATGTCACCATGGTTATTCAATCTGTACATGGATAATTGTATGCAAGAATTGAAAGATGTGGGATCGGGCACGAAATTGAATATTCTGAAAGTGTGTTGCCTGTTGTATGCTGATGATGCGGTGCTGATTTCTAACACTATGGAAGATCTACAGTCTCTAGTATCTAGGATGAACGAAGTATGTGTGAAGAATGAGTTAATGATGAATGTAAGTAAGTCTAAAGTCATGGTGTTTGAAAGAGAGAGTACGAAAACAGTGTGCGATATAGTTGTGAATGATGAATACTTGGAGCAGGTGGATGAGTTTGTTTATCTGGGTAGTATGTTTACGAGAGATGGGAAGGCTGATAGAGATATTGAAAGAAGGGTAAATGCCGGTAACTCCATTAATGGAGGACTGAATGCCGTTGGCGCTAATAAAATACTGTCAAAAAAGCGAAGCTAGCAGTCCACAATGGAGTCCTGGTACCTACCCTGATGTATGGCAGTGAGGCATGGAACTGGCAGAGGAAGGATGAAAGTAAACTGAATGCTGTTGAAATGAGCTCCCTGAGACGTATGTGTGGAAAAACCATGTATGATCGTGTTAGAAATGTGGATATCCGCAAAGAATGTAAGGCTGATGTAAGTATAATGAGCAAAATTAAGAAAGGGACCCTCAGATGGTTTGGGCACGTAGAGCGAATGAGCGAAGAAAGTAGTGTAAAAAGAATATATGATGCAAATGTGAATGGTAGCAGAAGTCGGGGACGCCCGAGGAAGACATGGCACGATCTCGAGTGAATCAGATACTTGAGACGGGCCATGTCAAAAGTCAGAATAATAGAAGAGTATATATGAGACGATGTATGACTGTGAGTGAGGCAAAGAGTGTGTGCCAAGACCGAGTTGTTTGGTGGTCCGTCCTCTCTGCCTACCCCTGCGGGGAAACGGCGTGATGGTTAGTTAGTTAGTTAAATCATAGAAATGTGATAATACCTAATTACCACAGTAGCCACACACAGGCTTTGCCTTTGTGGGATTGTTTGTTACAACGTTTCAAGCGCCCTTGAGGTGATTTTCTCACGAAAATGGCGCTATAGAAATCATCCAACAATTATTATTAACGTTACCTAGGGTGGATAGGATTTTAACTTCGCCTTCCCGTGGTAGGATAGCTACACCTTAATAGAACCCTATCCGAGCGAGGTGATGACATATTACCATGTATTTTTATTTTTATAACTGTTCCAATGACACGACCATGTATCAAAAACTTTCTATAAACAAAATTAACTGCCTAAATTGACTTTTTTTTACATTAACACCGGAGGCCCTGAGGAAAATAATTTCCCTCAGGGCCTACGTCATCTTTGGGGATACTGTGTGGAGGGTATATTTGAGGAAATGAAGGAGTGAACCTGGGTCTTGAAGAGACCTGTTGTAGGAGGAAGGAAACAAAGATGCCGGCAAATTATTCTACAGCCAAGCTGAAATGGACGATGAAGCTGAAGCAGATGACGAGCTGAAACGGATGAACTCAAGAAAGAGTCATAGAAATGTTCTCTTGTGACAAACGTCAATTGTACAGATGTGCGCTCGTTTGGCGTGTTTTCCGACTGTGCACCGGTACGGAAGGAATCAATGACGCTAATTCCTCGGAGTATCTTCCGATGCAATCAATTGTGATAGGAGAATCTACCAAACGGACCGCCCAATTCTGTACAGAATCGAGGGTTTTTTCAGGTATTTTAGGACTCCAAACCACAGACGGCTTCCAAATTGAATTGTGGGGCGCACTCGCACGGGATTAGCAGTTGTTTACTATTAAAGTAGCTGCAGGCTCTGTACAGTACGCCCAGCTTCTTAGAAGCCAACTTAACTCTGGCTTCGATAGAGCCCCCGAACTTGAGCAGATCACTGACCTGTAACATTTGATCGTAACGTAACGTTCCGTTACGACAAAATGTTACAGGTCAGTACAGCGAGCCGATCTGCTCGCTGCGAGCGCCGCGTGCTCCACCCGGTTGTTGGTATTTTCGTCCTTTGAGTGCTACATTACGCCTTAATTTTAGGTCATTACAACCCCAAGCCTCGTCACGAGCGCATGTGTCAATAGTTTCAAAGTGTTTATTGACGAGCGTTGAAGATGGAATGGGACCAGGATAAAACTCTGAAGTTTATTGAAAAATATAAATAAATTACTATTTTATGGGACCCCTCTCATCCACAACATTATAATAAAATAAAAAAAAACAAGACGCGTGGGTCGATTTGGCTTCATTACTAGAAACTTGTATGAAAAAAATCACCAGTTTATTAGCATCTTCGAGGAGGGAAAAACAAAAAATTAAAAAATCCACAGTAACAGGAAAATTACAAGTGGCGGAGCGCAATCGAGCATAGTGTTCGCCACGAGCAAGGGTACAGATCAGTCAGGTAGTGCCGTAACGTAACACGCTCGCCTCGAATGTTACGATACGGCCAAATGCTCATGTCAGTCGCCGCCTTTAGAGTTACACCAAGCATATTAATGGAGGGCCTGTTCGGAAGATTGCTTCTAATCAGACATGATTGGGACTTTGAAATGTTAAATTCGACAAAGTTATTCTTATCCCAAGAGGAAATACTCTCGAAGTAACCTTTCATTCTCTGATTTAAAGCCCTCCGAGCTGTAGCTGTTTTATTCTGCTTTTATTGTAAAATGGCAATCTTGCAAAATATTCTTAACTGTTCTTTTTTGGATTGAGTTCAATATTCACAGTGGATAATCGACTTATGTACTACCCTAACATTAATAGCATAACATTTATACAGTGCAGTTTTGTGCTATTTTATTTCAATTGCGCGTTACCATAATAAACTTAGAAATAATGATTTTTTATTCAGTGCTCCAATTTTTTAAATTACTCCTACAGTGCTCGTTGCATAACATGACATAAAAGTATACAGTTTATACAACACAATAAAGAACTCCAGTGAAAAATATTATGGCTTTAAAAAAATATGTTATTATATACCAATAAACGCTGATTCTGAATATATACGTTTTATTTAATAATATTAAACGCAGAGTTTTTAAAAAATTATTAAAGAGTCCATTTTTAATCGGATCGTAAAAACACGCCGTCAAGTTGGCATTATTAAAATGTTTAGTGGTGACGTTACTGTTCCTCGTGTCGTGACGTCACCGTAAAGTCTGTATGTAAAGTATGGGAATGTAGGAATGACACAAGCCATCGTATTAATTTATTCGTTTATTTACAAACTGTTAATAGAGATTTAGTTGTAGTGTTTATTGAAACATTATTTAGGTCTAAATAATTCATTATCAAAAATAGAGGTATCTCTATTATTTAAAATATTGAAAAACTTTAAACTACGAAAAAATCGTATAAATATACTATAACTATATCATAATGCTACCTAGTACCTAATCCATGGCCAAGTCCAAAATGGCCGCAATCGAACAGCTGATATCGTTTGCCTACACTTTTGTGGGTGATGCTTCGTTTTTGATAATATTGATTTTAAAAGCCAAAAAAATAATAATTTCAAACAATTTTTATACCACTCTCCCATAATAATATTCATAAAATTAAATAAATATAAATATTACCATTTGTCATTTTGGCTACTGGCATTATACCCAGGTCTCTTATTCAAAATTTAGGCATATTAGATTTGTCAAAGAATTTATATATAAAAATGCAAAAATCAGTAATTTTAAATACATTTAGGATTACAAAAGACTTTTTAAATATTTATATTGAGGGATCAGTAGGATTTATAGGTCGAATTAGGAATTCCATTTTTGACAACCTCCGTAGTCCAGTGGGTAAGACTCTTGACTCACAATCCGGAGGTCGCGGGTTCGAACCCGGCATGCGCAAATAAATTTTATTTGATTAATTTGTGTTATTTCACAATTAATTTAATTAAAATAATATACAGTATATTTGCGGCATGTTCCAGAGTGGAAGATACTATCAGTATCGCCCTGGTGTAAGACCACCATTCAGAATTGAAACGTTGCTTGAAAATGGCTTTAGCCGTGTTTAGTGACCAGATCTGAATAGCCAGGTGCTTCCCAACCTTCCTCTTCCCCACCTCCTTCCCCTCCCCACTACCTTAAGCCTCACAACATACCCCAATTGGGGATGCCATAGTCTCACTGGCTCCAGACGGGAGCAGTTGAGATTCTTGTGCGGTATTCACTGTAAAAAAAAAAAAAAATTCCACAGAGCCGAACCCTCTGATATGAAAATATCTGGAGTCGGTGAATTATTTTCCCATTTGGTCTCTGGTAGGTTGACATGTTGTTCTTGTGTTGTTTTGTATTTATAATACTTATATAGTACATTTATTTTATTTATTTATTTATCTATATAAGGTATGTTTGCATTACATTATTCGATGCCTGTCTCACTAGGGTATACCTGTGTTGAGACAGGCGTAGAGGTACATAAATAATGAGTATCATACATAAGAATATTTAATTATAACATAAGAATATTTAAGGTAAGGGAACGTACCCATACTACGTGACCAACTTTTTGCAATTTTTTACCCCCCCTCCCCCCCAAAATATGATTGAAATTGAGGGTTAATACCATAAAGAGAGCATTATATAGGTGAAGGAAGAGATGAATAAAGTAGTAAATCCTGACGAATCTATATAGGGAGTTATATTATACATATAGGATTTTACTATTTTAAGTTCTTTAATAAGGATAAGGACATACGTGAGATGGTAATTCAGTCTATTTGTAATCTATTTTACAGATGTTAGCAGTAGTGTGACGTCCAATACTTATAATCCATTTCTTTATATCTTGTTTGTATTTAGTCATTGATTCCGTTTGTCTAATCGTAGCTGGAAGTGTATTGTGTAGTTTTCAAGCTATGTATTTTAAGTGTTTTTGTCCAAAGGTGATTTTAGAAAAGGGAGTTTGGAGAAGTTCTTTATTTTTGGCTCGGGTGTTGTGTATCATTTGTGTTGGTTTGTATAGGATTTTGTTGTTTTTATGTAAATAAACTATGATGGATTTTGCGTAGAGCTGGTTAATGTCCATAACGTTGAAAGTATTGAAGATCGTATCGATGCTGGTAGTGAGAGGAAGTTCAAGAATTATTTTTATTATTAGTTTTTGTGCTTTAATGATGGGGTCGAGGGCATTAGAATAAGTGTTACCCCAAGCTAAAATTCCCTTTTCGATGTGAGATTGGCACAGTGAGTAATACACTGTTTTTAAAAGTTGTAGGTTAAGGAAATTGGGCGTTTGTTTGAAAAGTATATAGATTTGCGGATTTTGTTGGTAGTGTTAAGTATATGTTGCTTCCAATTTAGGTGTGTATCAAAGGTTAATCCTAAATATTTGATAGTTGTTACTTGTACTAGGCATGGGCAGTTGCAATTCCGGTTCAGAGATGAGTTATTACATTTGTGTATTTTTAATTTTGGGTGTAGGTTTGGTTTTGTGATATTGGTGAGACTAGACAGTAAGTATTTTGTTTTCTGTACGTTAAGAGTTAATGTGTTAGAGTCAAGCCAATATTTAACCTTTTGAATTCCTACCTCCGCTTTAGAATATACGGTAGGCCAATCTTTTGCTTGAAATAGTAGTACAGTGTCGTCGGCGAAACTGACAATAGTGGCATCGATATCTAGGTTACACAACTCGTTAATGTGTATTAGGAAGAGCGTTCGACCTTTAACACTGCCTTGTGGGACACCGTAACTAATAGGTAAATTCTGACTCTTTGTAGCTCTGGCTACTAGAGGCTTAATTCATTATTCCTAATACCTATGTTGAACAATTTGCGTTCTAATTTGATGTGTGATATTGTATCAAACGCTTTACACATGTCGAGAAATACCGATAGACATTTCGAGCCCTTATCAAGGTGGCCAGAGATGTGGTCAGTGACGGTGGCTATGGCATCGTTTGTACTTTTATGGTTTCTGAAGCCAAATTGTCGCGGCGATAGTAGGTTGTTGGTTTCCAGGTATTCCATAAGACTATTATTAACAATCTTTTCAAATACTTTAGACAGGGAATTGAGTAACGTAATAGGACGATAATTAATAATATCAAGTTTGGAGCCTGTTTTGAAAATAGGGATAATAAGACCTTGTTTTAGAATGGCGGGAAATAATCCTTGGCGAATGCTAATATTCAGCAGATGAGTTAATGGTTGTATTATAACCGGGGCAATTTTTTTAAGAACACTGTTGGGTATTTCGTCAATGCCGGTGGATGAAGAGTTTTTTAAAGAGTTTATTACCGTAGAAACTTCTTTCTCTGTAACCGTTTTGAGAACAAATCGGGTTAGGAATTCGTCATTAGAAGGGTGGACGCTAGGGCCCGGCATATGGTTACTTGATTGGATTTTTGTTGCTAGTTCTGGACCTATATTTGCAAAATAACTGTTTATATGATTGACAATTTTGTTGGGGTTCGATGTAAAGTCTACGGTGATATCATTGATATTGAGAGAGTTTAAGGCGTCGGTGGCTTTATTTGAATTGGTAGCTTCCTTGAGGACTTTCCATATTTTTTTGGGATCGTTGTTGCATTCGGAAATTTTTTTATTGTAGTATAGATTTTTGGCTTTCCTAATGACTTGTGTGCAAATATTTCGGTATCTTTTGTAGAAATTATGAAGTGTAATATCATATGGATTCGTGGCACATTTTTTATGTATGGAATTGCGTTTCCGAATGCAGTTGATAATAGTGTGATTTATCCATGGTTTGAGAGGTTTGATATCTCTAGGAATGGTTTTTGTGATGGTTTTGGTGTTTTGAACAAGGGTTTCTTGTATGTAGGTAGAGAAGTAGTTCCATGCCTCATCTATGTTTGCTATCTTATAGAGTCTGTCCCAGGATTTAGAACTAATCGTTTTGTTGAGGTGGTCATAGTCATGGTCGATAAGAAAATGGTCAAAGTTTTTGTTTATCGATCTAATATTTTGATGGTAGATTGATAGGTCTGATTTGTTAGACTTTATTTTGGTAGAAAAAGAATCAATTTTTGTATGTTGTGTAGATTGTGAAGAAATATAATAGGATAATTTCCCAATATTTTAAGTTATTTTTTTTAAATCATCTACATGTTTTATATAAATAATTTTTTCGTTTGTGAGGCGCCTCATCATGATTTTACCATCCTTGTACCAGACATAAGTATAATTTTTTTCTTTGGCAAATTTTTTCGTTTGCCATAGAAGTTCTTTATGATACGCGGTAAGTTCTTCTCCAATGTAAATCTTGTCTTGGGCGAGTCCTTTGGAAACATTTGCCGATAAAATTATTGTTTTTACTGTATTATTTGCAATAAATTAATATGATCTATGTGTGAAATGTATGAAATTACTCTGCAATTGTGCAATTGCATAGCGTGGTTTGACTAGATGATCATTTGGGGAAGTGTGTGAAAGGGTTTAGTTTTTCCTGTGGGGAAAATTTAACCCGGACATTTAAATCTGGTGCGTAAATACAATAAATTAATAATTTCAAATATTTCTATTTTTGAGAGTGATAATTCATGGTGGAATTCCATTATAATATATTACAATAAAACGAATATAAAACTTTATTCCACTTAATTTTATTCGACCGTAACCGGTTTCAGCTCGTCAAAGCCATCTTCAGACTGGTACAAATATTTCCTAGTCTACAGTTTATATACACAACATATTGGGGAGGGGGAGAGGGGTGGTCTACAAGGATTTTAATCAATTACAATAATTATATTTGATGCTAAGTCATTTTAGACTATCGAATTTCTAAATATTTTGGTTATTCCAGTAAGCTAATTACATTGGGTTTGCAGCTCACTTCAATAATGATTAGGGAAAAACCTTACAAGTAATATGAGTTACTAATGACCTAATTTTATTGTCAAATCGTTATTATATTTATGAAGTTTGGTATTTTTTATTGCTTATATCCCTTCAAAAAGCAATAAAAAATACCAAACTTCATAAATATAATAACGATTTGACAATAAAATTAGGTCATTAGTAACTCATATTACTTGTAAGGTTTTTCCCTAATCATCATTGAAGTGAGCTGCAAACTCAATGTAATTAGCTTTCTGGAATAACCAAAATATTTAGAAATTTGATAGTCTAAAATGACTTCATCAAATATAATTATTGTAATTGATTAAAATCCTTGTAGACCACCCCTCTCCCCCTCCCCAATATGTTGTGTATATAAACCGTAGACTAGGAAATATTTGTACCAGTCTGAAGATGGCTTTGACGAGCTGAAACCGGTTACGGTCGAATAAAATTAAGTGGAATAAAGTTTTATATTCGTTTTATTATAATATAAATAATTTCACCTAAATAATGTTTTAACTTATCGAATATCATCTTTCTTCCGTATAATTATCGTACAAAATGACAACACCTGTTGAAAATAAAAATAACTTTCCAGGAGTGATGACTTCACACGATTCACTACACATGTGGTGGTTTTCGGGGGATCTTGAAAAATTAAAACTTTGACAATTATTTTTACTATTAAAACTAACTCTAAAAAAGTGCAGTTATTTAAGTTAGAAGGTCTTATTAAAAAAAAAAAAAAAAATTGAACTGGAGTTCTCTATTACAAGTTAGTTGAATATATATTATTATTGTGTTACCTAAAATACTTTGATGTAGAAAAATAAAATTAAGATTATATTTTAATACATATATTTTATTTTGGTTTATATGAAAAGATGAGAAGAGACAAAGAACACGTGTGCCATAAAGCGCTAGCTATACCTGAAATAAAAAGAGGAAGAGGACGCCCTCCTCTGACATGGTGGACCAGCATGGCAAAAATAGCTCAAAATTTCCCCAAGCCAACAACTCAAGACCGGTCGTCTTGGCGCAGATTGATTAGGAGAGCCGACCCCACTTAAAGTGGGAAGTGGCAAAGAAAAAAAAGAAGGTTTATATGAAAAGATTTACTTTGAAATTGATGAAAAGTGAAGTTTAAAAAAAGCTTTTACGGCGTTTTTCTCGAGAAAATTTATCGATACAGCTTTTGAACAAACCTGCCCCGTAAATAAATACGCGGTTATGCAACAAATATTATTGTCAGTGTGCCTAACCTGTTTTTTTTTACTAGAGATGTACACTTAAAACGAGTTGTTACAGCGGTTCCAGTACCGGAGACAGTTGTGGAACCGGTTATTACGGTTAGGAACCGGAATATTATTACTTTTCTACAATTTTTCTATTATTTTTCACATAACCCCTAGAGCACTAGTCGTCACACTTTTCCGGTCAGGGGCCATATAGGAGAATGTGAGGTATCACCGCGGGCCGCACATTTATGAATTTTAGGGGGGGGGGGGGGGGAACTGTCACGAATTCAATAATTCGATTAAAAATTATTTGTTATACCTTTTTATTTCGCAAGTTAAAAAGGCAATTCTTTTGTATTTTAAGAGGGCATTACCAGAGAAAACCAGAAATATGTCATTTTCAAATCAGATTTTAGACGTATTGACTCTTTTCCACAAAAAATTATAAATGGATTTCGAAAGATTGTTCTTTTATCTAGCATTCGTATGTAATAAACTTTTTAATTTTTAGTATAATAAGGTCATACCATAGGTCGTTGGCACATTTGTTAAATTTTCAAAAAAGTTTTTGTATTATACCACACCCATTTCAAATAATATAATCATGCACTAAAATAAATCAATACATTATCTAGCAAACGCATGTTTTAAAATTTTATTTTTAGTTTCAATAAAATCATTAAAAAATATATACGTACATGTGTTACTTGACAAAACTTAGTCAGTTTGTGTATTTATTTGCGAACTTATAAACTAATATATATCAGATTTTTTTACATACTTATTGTGCTAAGACATTATTGACAAATCATAAATAAGCTTGAGCGAAAAATAATTTTAGGAAGTATTTAATATTAGTTAATTTACACCTTCGCATTTCACGATTTTTCGCATACTCGCAAAAGAGAATTTCAGAGCTCATTCCGAGGGCAAGAACCGCTGTCTCCGGTCGTCTCCGCGGCGCTCTATATCGTAACATTTTGAAATGATGAATTGCGTAATAATAATACGAAACTTTGAATGTAAACGATTTCCTTGTTTCATGTTGATAAAATCTACAGGGTTGACCGAACGGAAAGCAAAATTTCATGTTTATTGAATAGTTTTATGCAAAAAAAAAATTAAATTTCGAATATTTTTTTATTGTATGTGTGTTATATTATTGTTATGTGAATACCGAACAAGAGTCCCAACTGCTCCAAAATACATATTTAATTTTTTTGTAAATTATTGTTATGTGAATACCGCACAAGAGTACCAACTGCTCCAAAAAAATTTTTTTTGAAATATTTTTTCATTGAATACACATAACAATAATTTATGAGCACAAGAGTCCCAACTGCTCTAAAAAATTTTTTTTTTGAAATATTTTTTTATTGAAAATTATTGTTATGTGAATACACAAAACAATAATTTATGAGCACAAGAGTCCCAAATGCTTAATTTTTTTTTTTATTCTAAATATTTTTTATTGTAAATTATGTATTGATAAGTGAATACAGCACAACAGTACCAACTGCTCCAAAATTTTTTTTTTAAATATATGTTTATTTTAAATTATTTTTATATGTCATCTAAATACCCGTACCTATGGCAGAGGTGTTGCCTATGGGCCTTCCAAATTACTGATACTACCTATTGACGGCCGGCGTGGTCAAGAGGTAAGGGGTCGTCCATTAATCACGTGAGGCTCGAAAGGGGGGGGGGGAGGGGGTCGGAAAAATCACGAAATATCACGACGGGGGGGGGGGGGGGGGCGGTGTGATGAGATATCACGTGAATTTATTTTCGTGACAATATTCTGAAAATTTCAAAATACTTTGTACTAAAAAAAAAATACACGTGATTTTGGGGGGGGGGGGGGTTAGCCTAAAACCTCACCACATATCACCAGGGGGGGGGTTAAAAGTTGCTAAAAAAACATCACGTGATTAATGAACGACCCCTAAGGCTCCTGACTCGCTATCCGAAAGTCGTGGGATCGAATCCCGGCGTGGGCAAGTAAATTTTATTTGACTAATTTGGGTTATTTCAATTAAAAATAATATATTTTGTCACGTTCCCGAGTAGAAGATACTTTTGTATCGCCCTGGTGTAAGACCACCATTCAGAATTGAAACGTTGCTAAAAATGGCCGTGTTTGGTGACCAGATCTGAATAGCCAGGTAATTCCTCACTTCCTCTTCCCCATCTCCTTCCCTCCCCACCACCTTCAGCTTCCCAATATACCCCATAGTCATGTCATAGTCTCACTGGCTCCAGACGGGAGCATTTGGGTCTCTTGTGCGGTATTCACATAAATATAAAATTAAAAATTATGCACACGAATAAATATTTCAAAATGAGATATTTTTTACAATCCAACTGAATATTACTCTTTTTTTCATGAATACCGTACAAGAGTCCCAACTGCTCCCGTCTGGAGCCAGTGGGACTATTGCACCCCCAATTGGGGTATGTTGCGAGGCTGAAGGTAGTGGGGGAGGGGAATGAGTTAGGGAAGATGAAGGTGGGGAAGTACCTGACTCTTCAGATCTGGTCACTAAACACGGCTTAAGCCATTTCAAGTAATGTTTCAATTCTTCCACTCTAATGGCAGTAAAATAAAATGAAAAAACAAAAACCAAAATATTTAAAAAATATATAACAAATTGTTTTTTTTGTGTAGGTATCTACTTTATACCTACTGTGTTTCTGTATCTATTTATGTCTATGCACTTCGATACACAAATTACAAATAACTACTGTAACAGACGTATCAGCGTCTTCACAAGAACTATAAAAAAGGGACCGGTCTCGTGCACGCCTTCAGAGGTTCACGCTGATGATGATGATATGAGCTGGCTGGCCTCCCTACATCCAGTGGTAATAGTCCTGGATGCGCCTAGTTTCTGCCTGAGCGGTGCCTTGGCAGTGCCCAGAGTTAGGGCTGACTGCAGCGGTAGGCACCGGGTACTCGTTCAGGCAGAAATTCAGCAGGAGGCAGCAGGTGGTAGACTTCCAAAGGTAGGAAAGAGTAATAAACTTCCGAAGAATAAAGACAAGTTTGTTGAGTAGAGATGTGAACAGAAACTGATTTATTAGGAAAAGGGGTGGGTCCTTTTATACCCAAATTTGGGGTAAAAGGTGCCCACGTGGTACATTTTTGTGGTGGGAGGTTAAACCTTGCCCGTATGTATAAATAGGGCGGCGTTTCCGTCACACCTTATTTTGGTGGTGCCGCTCGTAAAAGTGGTCGCTTAAAATTGCGTTTTATAAATAATTATGTAGGTTACATTTGTAATATATGTGTACATGTTTTAGTGTTTACATATTTGGGGGGGTAATATTTATCCCTAGATTTTTAGTTTGGTGAGTTTCGGGTAATTTTACAGTTTATTCTCGGTTTTTTTGTTTTGGCTAATTGTGAGAAGTTTGTATAAGGAATCTACTATTTTTCCCAGGTCCCTCGCAAGACTAGCTACTGAAACCTGTTTGTTTCATCGTCTTGCGAGGTCCCCGGATTTTTAAAATGGGAAAAAACGGATTTTGTAAGGAATTTTTCTAAGTCTTTTGTTTGAGTTAAAAAATGCCCTAGTGTTGAGAGTTTAAGGGTTAGAGGCTTAAAATCTCTTTCCCTGAATGCCCGGCAGGACTCTGGAATGAAATGTGTTGATTTCATCGTCCTGCGGGTTGTGAGAGTATGATTAAATGAAAAAACATGTTTTGCTCGCTAGCTTCCTGCAGGGCCATGACCACCGAACAAGGAAGCATATTTTGCTCGCTAGCTTCCTGTAGGGCCATAACCACCGAACAAGGAAGCATATGTAAATAATACGAGTTTAAAATGTCTCCCGGTGGCAACCTTAGCATGTAAGCATTTATTTGTTGCACCGGGGCATTGTACATAATAAAAAGGGAAATAAATGATAATATTTTACATAAATATTTCCGGCGAAAAGATCGTCGCTGGCGGCATGGTACTAACGAGCTTAGTGGCCAGAAATTTCGGAGGAAATTCCCAAGAAATGACCACTAAATGTAGAGGATGCCGTCAGCGATGACTTTTGCCGAAAAAACAAACGAGGGTACGTAACACGTCCGTTACAACTACTACTAATTAAAATTCTGGAAGCGAGAATTCAACATCTTAATCTGAACCATACTGTAGGCCCAGCTCCGCGTGAACTAATAGGTACGTAAAACCCGGCTTGCGGCGGAACGAAATCTAGTTCCAAAAACGTCCGTTCGCGACCGCTGATGTGTGAGCGCTGTAGTCGGAATCGGAATTATGATTTGCTGGTATGACAGCCTTAAGTACCGGGTTACTACCTCCTTCCTTCTTGTATTCATCATATTATAGTGTTAATTCTAATAATAATAATACACCTACGATGATAATATTAATAACAAATAATATTATAATATCATCCAATTTAATATAGATATGAATGTAATAGAATCTTTCGATTAGAGATATCGCCGTATTGATCTAATTCAAAATAAAATACTGCTTCAGATTGACGTATTATAAATCGACATATTATGCAATTAAAAATATTAAAATTTTGAACGCAAACAAAGATAAATTTTTTAAAGAAGCTATTGATGGTTTTTATCGCTTAAACTGTAATAACTACTTAAGGGAACGTACCCGTACTACGTGACCCGTTCAGGGGGGGAGGGGGATCTTCAAAATACCACGCTTGGTCACAATGAGGGGCGGGGGCTTAGTTTTTTTTATCACGTAGTAAATCTAGAAATCTAATTTAACTTCTGGTTACAATATATTTTGACATAAGTTTTATCTTGATAAAACTTATATTTTTTCCACTTGTAATTATAGGTATGCATGCACTTTTGCCGTCACGCAGCAAGCGCCGTATTAATAAAGACAAATATAAGCCAAATAATTTTTTGAAAACATTTTGTTTGCAAGAAATGATTCAAAACCATATTTATGAATAACTACGTAAAAACTGTAGGGGGGGGATCGTGGAATGGGTGGAGAGTGGGTTAAAAATTGCAAAAAGTGGGTCACGTAGTGTGGGTATGTTTCCTTATGTGAAACAAAAAAAACGTATTTGATTAGATTAAGCAATAAAGAAAATATCGCTTCCCATTTTTTCGATTGTAAAAATAGGGGATCGGTTCAAAAAATACTCTGTTTTTCAGAGAAAAAATATTGTCGGTTTCAGTGACAGCAGTGACCTTGTAAAACTGGGATGTCGACCATCTCTATTTTTTCCACAGAAAATAATATGTCATATTCCGTATGTGTCAATATTTTGAGGGGAACCGTTATATTTGAAATTTCTAAATAAATAAGTGTAAAAATACCGATTTTTGAAAGAAAATCATGTCAGAAATTGATGCAATGCCTATTTTAGACCCCAGGGAGATATTGGCGTACTTAAATGAAATGGGAATACGCAATGTCAGTGGGGAAATGTTGAAAGAGTTCATTCATGGTTAGTTGATTTATTTTGTTTATCTTTGGTATCGTTTTCCCAGCAACATGATTACTTTCATTGGTTTCTTTCAGATTTAAAGAAACTTATAAAGGCTGACATTACAAATAAAAGATTTATTGATGAAAATCGAGCAAACGAACCCAATTCCGAAGAAACCATTAGAGGTCCCGAAAGGCTCTATTTATGTTCGACGTATAGTTCCAGATCTAAAGCCGTGAATCAAAATGCCCCCAAAAAACCTCTCACTTATAGGAATGAAGTTAATATTCGTATTCCACCTATAAAAATTATTCCACCAAAGAGTTGCAAGATGAAAGAAAATACAAGTATGAAGACAAATTGTATTCCTAAAGTACAAACTCAGGAATTTAAAAAGCTTAAATCAGCTTCAAGTGGTGGTTTTAAATCTGCTGTATCAAACGCAACCAGTAGAGGAGTATTAAAAAGTTCTAACAGCAATAGTAAGTAAATGGTTTAAATTTTAATATCTTTGCCTGTAATTTTCAAGGCCTCGGACATTATTCTATTGCAAAACATTCTCTAATAGACAGGTTTTAATTAAAGACGACCTCTGTAGTCCAGTGGGTAAGACTCTTGACTCACAATCCGGAGGTCGCGGGTTCGAACCCGGCATGCGCAAATAAATTTTATTTGATTAATTTGTGTTATTTCACAATTAATTCATATAAAATAATATATAGTATATTTGCGGCATGTTCCAGAGTGGAAGATACTATCAGTATCGCTCTGGTGTAAGACAACCATTCAGAATTGAAACGTTGCTTGAAAATGGCTTTAGCCGTGTTTGGTGACCAGATCTGAATAGCCAGGTACTTCCCAACCTTCCTCTTCCCCACCTCCTTCCCCTCCCCATTACCTTCAGCCTCACAACATACCCCAATTGGGGATGCCATAGTCTCACTAGATCCAGACGGGAGTAGTTGAGATTCTTGTGCGGTATTCACTGTAAAAAAAAAAAAAACCTAATATGTGGCTTCCTCGTGTTTTAAAGATTTTAGTCCTAAGTAATATTATTTGATGGTGTAATCTAACCTTAGTAGAATATCTATTTTCGAAAGCAGTTAAATAACTTTAAATTTAACATCTTGAAATTTGCGTACATTTTACTATTTAATGTTTCAAGGTTGATTATTTTTTCAATTTGCTTGCGTGATAAGAAAGTGTTTTCTCATTATGTTTCAAACACTAGTAAAAGCCAAGTAATAACATTTCATTTGCAAATTACTTATTATTTTAAACTAGCTGGTTCCCGACATGCGTTAACCCTTCAAAAATTTGGCTTTTTTTTCGGATCATCAAAATATTTTCGCTTTACAATAAAATGCAAATATTTGGAATATTTCTGAACACATTCAAAAACCAAAAACTGTTTTAGAATGGTGATGAAATACGCTTTCAAATTATAGAATTCGAAAAATATATATTTTTTTAAAATTATAAAATTTTTGCCTACAAACATAAAAAAGTTTTCAAAATGGGTCACCTTATGTTTTTTCTAACTAAAGTTACTGATAATAAAAAAAAATAAAAACAGATGCACATTTTATTAGACAAATGTATAACAAACACATTATTGTAACCTCAATTTTTTGTCGCTCTATGAAAATTTGTTTTTAAAAATTCCCGAAGTTTCAAATTCTTTTTTCAATTTGCGATTCAAAACTTTGTGTACATAAAAGTGTACATTTTATTTTTTTGCTGCCTATTTTTTAGATTGGAATATAAAGCATGATATTTTTCCTTTCTAACACCGATTAGAACATATTTCTAACTATGATAGTAAAGGAGTTACGGCGTCTTATGTGAGACCTATGTGCGTTGGGACAAATCTGGTCTCCTGTGATTAAACGGGTTAATGCTATGCCATTTAATAAAGAAATTGTTTCTCCCAGTGTGTCCTTTCTCATTCGTCCCGTTCCCCATCCCCTACGTGTTTCCACTCCGTCTCCTCCACCTTCCTTCTCCCCAATCCACTCCCCCTCTTCCCCCGTCCTGCGAACCCCCCTCCCGAGTTTCCCTCCCCCCTCCCAGGTCATTTGACATTTGTCACATGAGAACGGGTCGCTTCTTCGACTCGTTCTTGTGTTCAACAGCTCGGCTGTGGAACGATTTGCCAGCCTCTGTGTTTTCTCCTTCCTACAACATAGGTCTCTTCAAGACCAATGTTCATTCCTTCCTCTCCTCAAAAAGACCCACCGCCCAGCATCTCAGATGACATAGGCCCTGAGGAAAATTATTTTCCTCAGGGCATCCTGTGTGGAGTTAATGTAAAAAAAGAGGTTCCCCTCCCTCCTCCTGGGTTCCCATCCCGCGAACCCCCTACCTGAGTTCCCCTTCCCCCTCCCGCATTCTATACAATCGGTCCCGTTGCATTCAGTTTTCAAACAGCTCGCGTGGCACCTATTGCAATTTTTTTAAACAAATTTTATAATGCCAGAGCTCACCAGCAGTTTTATACAAACCTTGTCCTGACAATAACGAACACAAAAAAAGAATTATCCAATTTGGTGCAGTCGTTTGGAAGTTATGCGCGTATATACATACTTAATACATACATACGCAAATATGTACTTTGGCTAGTACATTATAAATTAAATGAAAAAAACACACTTTGTGATACACCACTTTTATTTAATTAATAAATGAAGGGTAATATATAAGCCCTAATGAAGCTTGAGATACTTGGTTGGTTAATTCAATAAAAGTGGTTTATCACTAAGTATGTTTTTTAAATTTAGTGTGTTTATTACTCGCCAAGTTTTGTGTTAATTTTTGTGAGATAATAACATGTTGAGACATATTATAAAACAAATAAGGCCCTCCTCTCATGGAGATACTCACAAACTACGTGATTGTGACACAACTACAAGTACCCTGCAGACATACTACTCTTTAATGCTGGTTTCCATACACGGCGCTACCTGAAATATACTGAACTTGATCATTTTTCACGTGCCGCCATGAAGTTAACACGATGTCAAATGACTTTTTGTACAACATCAATCCATGCCTTCTCCACTAAATCCTTTCTTACGTATTCTGGTAAAGTATAATTCCAGAACCAATCTATTATTACTTTCATGTTCAGACGCCATTTCTGTCAAACGTCAAACGAATAGTAGCAGACACGAATGATACAACGCATACCGTGCAATCACCACCGTCGGTAGCGTGAAACTGACTTCAAACCGACAGCCGCCGCTTAGCGCCGTGTACGAATACTAGCAAAATCGTACGGTGGGTATTTACGAGCGGCGCGCATGCTACGCGCATGAGGCTCGAGTAGCTTGTAAGTAGCGTCATGTACGGAGGCACTAAGTTTCGGTCTTATTTATTACATATTTTTCAAATAATGAAAAGTGTGAATCTTTGATATATACTTATGTTTTTTTTTTTCAGTAATTCGAGTATCCACACAGGAGAAGCCAAAAAAATCTGACACAGTGTCCCTCTATCATTATTACAATACTCTCTGGGAGAAGTACAAGACCAATCTCCCAGGAGAAAACAGCAGGGCTGACTTGAGGTGGGCTGTGAGAGAGAAGCTGCTGGGGGCGCAACAAAAACCTGCAACTAAGGTATGTATTGGGGAAGTTATCACAAACATAAAAAAACCGGTGGGCCTGCCCTTGAGGGAAAGGGCAGCAAAACCAGATGCGTGGAACGGGAGGTCTCTCTTTCAATTTTTTGTCAATAAATGGATCTGACGGCTTATGGGCAACTCGTATTGCACTATCACTATCTAGTTTTTGAAAATAAAATCTGCTTACGAATGAGTAATCCTTTTAACACTTTGCTAGCTGCATTAAAATCTTAACTCCAAATCCTAAATCGAGTAAACAAAAGTTCGGTTTGTTTCCAAAACTGAATATTTAGTTTGAACTTTTTATAATTTGAGTCCCTGATGGTCCAATCAAAAACAAACATTCGTGCCTTGCGCAAAAATGTCCCACGATGGACTGCGCTGGAAACCGCTACTTTACTTCATTGCGCAGGCTCTGGTTATTTCAATGTGTGCTCTTCGGCAGTCGACATATGACTGATATCGTGCTTATTCATGACGTATGGTATGCTATTAATGATTTCTTAAATACATGGTGTTTGGAAATTAGTGGTATAAGCGGGAAGCTGGTGAACCTACATCACATTTAGAGTAGATTTTGTGATGTGTGTAACTTTTTTTTATATGAGCTTTCAGTTTCTAATAAATCTAGTCCAAAGTTGAAATTTTATCATCATCATCATCTTCTTCCCCTTATCCTATTCGGGTGGGGACCCATTGCATCGACAAGGCTCCTCCATACGTTCCTATCTTGTGCTGATTGCTCGGCCTCTGTCCATGGTAGACCCATCCTCTCCTCACACAGTTTCTGGAGTTGCCTCGCCCAACTGTGTCTGGGGCAGCCCACTGGACGTCTACCCTCTGGAATCGCACTCAGTATCTTCCTCGGAATTCGGTCATCAGATATTCTTAGTACATGCCCAAGCCACCTCAGTTGCGATTTTTCAGTAGGGAGCTAATTCTAATACTGCCTACCAGTGCTGCATCCGGTGTTTGGCTGTTTCGGCTGATTCGGTCCATGAATACAGTGAAGAGGATTGGCGACATAGGGCACCCTTGTCTGAGGTCGATTTCCACTTCAAATTTTTCCGAAACTTGACCGTTTACGCGGACCCTACTGCTACTATTTTCATTTAGAGATGCTATGCCTTTTAGCAATTTGCCTTTAACTCCATATTCTTTAAGCACCTCCCACAGAAGATGACGCGGTACTAAGTCGTATGCTTTCTCTAAATCGATAAATCCAACATATGATGGCTTACCGTATTCTCAACATTTTTGTATGGTCACTTGTAGTGTAAAGAGCTGATCCGTAGTGCCTCTACCTAGTCTGAAGCCGTTGAAAAGTTGAAATTTATTATCAAATTTGAAAAAAAAAATCATCACTATGGGGTTACTATCAGCTCTTTATTGTGTTTTTTTGAAGCGTTGACCGAGCTCCAAAGATATTGAAATACAAGAGATATGCTATGATGTCCGCCTGACCGTCGGCGTACTACTACCTAATGGATATAGTTTGAATAGGGAAAGAATTCATTCATTTTGTTGATTTTTTTAAGGTGTGCAGTATTGGTTGACAATATCAGCGACGCCAGGAAACACAGTCCCACCCAGAAAAAACTGCAGAAAGCACATCTCTTATATTTCAATATCCATCCCCTCCATCTTAACCCTTAGGCCATCCGCTCATGGAGAAACTGAAAAAAAAACAGTTAGCGATGCAATCACTATTCACAGGAAAGGAACTTGGGGGTATACATTAACTATGTGAGCAGTTTTTCTTCCAAGGGGTCTAGACCCCTCCCCCCCTTGATGAGATAAATTTGGGCCACTTCGCATATTCTTTTCAAGTAGACGTGAGATTTTTCTGGACCCCCCCTCCCCCCTTTTGAGCTCACGTAATTAATGTATGCCCCCTTGTGAATTTCATTGGCAAACCGCACATAGGCAACTTGTTAAAGACCAGTTGTCAAGCGCGACGCGGTGACCAGCAGTCGCGTTTCAGTTGCCTTGTTGCCATGGTAGTGGCTCACGACCTGTCAAGTTTTCGAGTAATTTGAGATATGTCAGATCAGAAAAATATCAATTTTGTTCAGGACGTTGATAAATTGAGCTGTGCCGTGAATTGAGTTGTCAACCAGTTATCAGTTTCCCCACGAGCGAAGGCCCCTGTCAAGAAAAAAAAAATTCAAATGCTCTTATCAAAAAAAAAGGTATTTTTGGATTCTCTATGTGATGTAGATTCATCAGTTTCCTGCTTGTATCACTAGTGTCTAGGTAGGGATGGCGAACCAATGGCAGGCATCAGCGATCACAAAATTTATTATGCACTATGAAAAAAATTGTGGAGTATATGTATAGTAGGTTTAATGCAAATTACGTGTATAATCTAAAATGTTCCTATTTTTTGTAGTAAATAAAGAGTTTTAATTGATAGTAAGTATTTATTATTATTATTTTCCCAATAATCACAAAGACAAAATTATTTGATGGCACGTCTATGACCTCATTAAACATTTCTTTAGAAAAATGGCACGTTGATACGTAAAGGTTCGCCATCCCTGGCCTAGTGTCTGGACACCATTTATAAACAGAATTGATCGATTTCAAACATAGATTAGAATTTCTACATTCGGTACAGTTCCTATATGTGTTTTAGAAATAAACAAAAATAATAATATGTTATGCATTATTAACTTTATTTTTGCAGGTGGCAGTAGTGACCCAGAGTACATTGGCCAAGAAAAGAGAAGGCTGGGCAGAATAAAAATTAAATTGATTTAATATGAAGAGCACTTCCATTATCTTCACGCATTGTGTAAGAAAAGAAAGATGAAATTTGAAAAGTTGATAAACTTTTAATGTAGGCGAATATGAATACATATCTATAATTAGAAATATTTGATTGCGTTGAATAAAGAAAAGAATCTTCACTTTCAAACAAAAATTCTCGGTCAAAAATTCTCGGTCAAACCGCAAATTATCATAAATAATGCACAATATAATATTTTTTTGAAATCTTTGCATAAAATTTTTTGTCAATCTCAATATTATATAATAATATTTAATGGTTGTGGGGCCATCGTAATGAGTACAACAGCGTTGGTAACTGAGAAATGACGTGATAATTATATTTATTGATATGAAATAAATTAAGTGAACAGTTATTAAGTATAGTTTTGTTAAAATAATCCTCTGCATAGCATTCTCAGATGTGACCAGTGGCGTAGCTGGGGGGGGGGGCCTGCCCAGGTGCCACCAGATGGGGGGTGACACCCGACCGAGTGTCACCCCCATTCCCAGAAATTCTCCAGCCACCCCCACCCCAGGACGGCCAATTTACATTTGGGGGGGGGGGGCAGGCACCCATGCTAGCTACGCCACTGGATGTGGCAATATGCCTTTGGTGCAGTTTGTATAAAAATAAATTGATTTTGTTATAAATTGATATTCTTGAAACAGTGATCATTACCTATATTAGATTGAGGACTAGTGTTTCGGCAGTCGTAAGATTTTTCAATCTTCAAAGCTTTTTGTAATGGGCATTGGCTAACCTGGTGAATTCTGTATTCATGAAAACAAAAATCAGTGCCACTCCAGAAGGTATGCTGGGCGTCATTGAGTTTTGGGAGCTATTGATGGAAATCTGATCTGAAGAAAGGTTTTAATCAGCCAGTATACACAGCTACCTAGAGGAAATGTATTTAAGATAGAGATTAAAAAGCGTTTTTTTTTTTACAATAGATCCACACAGGAGGCTCTGAGGAATATATTTTCCCTCAGGGCCTATGTCATCTTTAGGGATGGTGTGTGGAGGGTCTTTTAAAGGAAATGAAGGAGAGGGAGTTCTGGAAGGATAAGATGTGAAGGGTGGGTAGCAGTGGCGGTTCTTCTCAAGGGGACGGTGGGGACAGACCCCACTTCATATTTCAGAAACCTATTGAGAATTTTTTCGATGCTTTATGTTCACAAACATTAATTCTTGACATAAAAGTAGGTAATTATTAACATTTGCAGAAACATAATCTATAATTTCAATTCAGAACATTTTTAAGCTCGAAATTGAAAAAGTTTCTTGGAACGAACATGCGACCGCTCCGCTCACTTACTTGTGACTCGCGACTCGAAACTAGCAGTTGCCATGCGCCATGCGCACTGCGCAAACCGTTCTGCGCACTTAAGGGACATCACGGGACTTTTTCCTTGAAATTTATATTTTTTATTCATACTGAATACGTTTCTTAGAGATCTCGCGAATTCGCATTTGAGTCATAGTATCATTCTCGTGGGGATAAACTCTAGGATCCCCTCGTGGATAATTGGGCATTTGTTTTCGTTCAAATTGAAAGATGTGAGCTATGCACGGACCGGGATTCGCGTTAGTGGTATTATTGTTGTACGTATTTTGTTATTAAAATAATAATGCACCTATTAATAGGTCGGATTATTTCTAAAGCGCCGTTCTGGTGGAAAATTTACCTCAAAGGCGCTCTAAACCTAAGTTGGTTGGATTATATTTGTTATTTTTTATTAAGCTTTATATTCATTTATGTACTTATTTGGTATTTCTGGTAAGGTGCGTAACTTATCCAATAATATTTTTGTGAGAAAAATAAATATTTATTTGAAAAAATTAATGAATTATTTTACTTTAGACTTTAGACATTAGAATTGAAAACATAAAAAATATACCTACTCGTGCAGGTACATGTATGTATATAAAGGAGTAGGTATTTTGAATGTTCTCAATTATACTTCTTCTTCTTTCGTATGGTGAAAGAAGAAGAAGTATAATTGAGAACATTCAAAATACCTACTCCTTTATATACATGTACCTGCACGAGTAGGTATATTTTTTATGTTTTCAATTATACTGAGTTTAAGGTAAATTGTCATGTAAGTATATTTATTTATACACATAAAAAAATATCGGTCCCCACCATCGAAATTGTGCTCGAGCCGCCACTGGTGGGTAGTAATCTGGGGGTCAGTGGGTCCAGGAGTGACTGACCTATCTGACCTATGTCATCTTTTAAAGGGAGTGGAGGGGAGGGTCTTTTAAAGGAAAGGAAGTTCTGGGAAGGATAAGATATGAAGGGTGGGTAGGAAACTGGGGGTCAGTGAATCCAGGAGTGATGGACGGATCAATCCATCCCTCCCACTGCGGTGCAATGTTCCGAAAGAGTTCTGCTTGAGGGGTCACAAGGTCTCCTTCAACCAGTCTCTCTCGATCTGTCCTGCCTCGCATCTGATGGACAGACAATACACCGCCAAGACCCGGATAACCTTCACTCCATGAATGCGGGCACCCCTGCTAAGTCACCAAACATAGCGAACCACTTGGGATGACCTACGGCAGAGGTGTTGGTTATCCAACAAATGGTTCCCGGGGCGGCGGTAACCATACCAGTCTCCCAAATTTTATTGTGACCATTGAGGCGAAAGTTTTCGCCAGTAGGTGTTTATATTGAAACATTCAATGTGTTTATTTCTGCCCCATAATTTCCTCTCAGTTCACTGCGCTGCTTTCTGAGTTTTAACTTTTTACCTGGTTATCCTGTTTAGTAAGGCTCTGTGATTTGAAGTTTTGAGCTGTTTCTCGATGATTTCTTTGGCAGTTATATGCAGTGACAGTGCAGTAAAATTCGTTCATACAAGCGTAATGCATAATGTACCTATGCAGAGATAATTGCTGTTGAATAATTCATACAAACAATATTGTAAAGTGGGAGGGGTGGACGGATAATTCTGTTTCCAGAGCCAAAATATTGGTATTTTGTCGCTGTGCACCTTTTTTTTTTTTAAAAAAGAAAAACAAAGATTAGCGGGTTACGAATAATCCAACAATGTTTGAAAATCTTCTACTACCATCATAGTAAGCGGAAAATGTTGCTTGTGTTGTGATGGAGGACTTAGCCAGCCAAGGAATTGAACAAGCGACACCCGGGTGGGACACAAACGTGATGCCAACTCAGTCACTGACCGGTAAAGTACCGTGCACTAGTATTTATCGTACGTTGTGCATGTGACACCCAAGCTTTTATAAAGTTCTCCAAAAATGTCTCTTTCGAATAATGTTATATTTGTGTGCGCCTCGGATTCAAGCAAAACACAATAAAAATTATTATTTGATGCATGATACATTTATTTGCCTTATTGTTGTTGACATCTCAAAAGGTGTTAAACAAGGCTGCGTAATGTCGCCGTGGTTATTCAATCTATACATGGATAATTGTATGCAAGAATTGAAAGAGATGGGATTGGGCACGAAATTGAGTAATTTGAAAGTATGTTGCCTGTTGTACGCTGATGATACGGTGCTGATATCTAACAGTATGGAAGATCCACAGTCTCTCGTGTCAAGGATGAACGAAGTATGTATGAAGAATGAGTTAATGATGAATGTTTGTAAGTTTAAAGTCATGGTGTTTGAAAGAGAGAGTATGAAAACAGTATGCAGTATAGTTATGAATGATGAATACTTGCAGCAGGTGGATGAGTTTGTTTATTTGGGAAGTATGTTTACAAGAGATGGGAAGGCTGATAGAGATATTGAAAGAAAGGTGAATGCGGGTAATTCTATTAATGGAGGACTGAACGCCGTTGGAACCAACAAAAAACTGTCCAAAGACGCGAAACTAGCCGTCCATAATGGAGTACTGGTACCTACCCTGATGTATGGCAGTGAGGCATGGAACTGGCAGAGGAAGGATGAAAGTAGACTGAATGCTGTAGAAATGAGATCCCTGAGCGAATGAACGAGGAAAGGAGTGTAAGGTGAATATAGAAGAAGCTGGGGACGCCCAAGAAAGACATGACACGACCAAGTGAATAAGATACTTGAGTCGGGCCATGTCAGCGACACTATTGATGACCTCTTGCCCCGCTACCCTATGGCAGAGTTTGTGGTCCTGGGGGACTTCAATGTTCATAACGAACCTTGGTTGAAGTTCTCAGGATCAACAGACTCGGCTGGACGCCAAGCGGAATCCTTTGCCCTTTGCTACGGATTGGAGCAAATGGTTCAGGAGCCTACAAGGGTTCCTGATGTCCAGACTCACCGTTCCAATCTGTTAGACCTTTTTTTAACTACTGTGCCACACGGTTACAGTATTGAAGTCACAGCGCCTTTAGGATCGTCCGACCACTGCCTGGTGACGACATCAATCCCTGTAAACTTCAGACCACCAAACGAGAGGCTGAAGAGAAAAGTGTGGCACTATAGGTCAGCAGATTGGTTCGGTCTGCGGGCACATTTTAATGCTTTCCCATGGTCAGCTGTCTGTTTTCGGACTTCGGATCCCTCAAGATGTGCCCAGGAAATTGGTGAGGTCATCACATCCGCGATGGATGGCTTCATCCAATCTACTGTTAAGGAAACTGGTGTAGGCTCAAAGCCGTGGTTCAGTCGACAATGCGCTGAAGCAGTGCGACGAAAAAACGCGGCTTACCGAGCCTACAACACATCTAGAACATCCGAAGACAGAACAGCTTACAACAAAATGGCAAAGGAAACCAAGAGAATCATAAATAGGTCAAAATTTGAGCACGACCAGCAGATCAGCAGAAAGCTGACTGCATGCCCGCATGGCAGCAGGCAATTCTGGTCGCTTGCGGGCTCAATAGGTCGCAATTTCTGCAAATCCAGTCTGCCACCTCTTACCAGACCTGACGGCTCACTAGCAAACACCGCCACCGAAAAGGCTAACTTACTAGGTAAAATGTTTGCGGATAACTCAACCCTCGATGACCAAGGTGCTGTCCCGACGTCGGTTCCTCACTGCGGTTTTCGTATGAAAAAGCTGAGGATCCGGCATCGGGAAGTACTCCATGTTTTACGAGGGCTTGATGTTAATAAAGCTAGTGGGCCTGACGGAATACCTGCCCTGGTACTGCAAAGGTGCGCTGCAGAAATAGCTCCAATTTTGACGAAGCTTTTTAAACTGTCCCTGAAGACTGGCTCTGTGCCCTCTGGTTGGAAAAAAGCGGTTATCCATCCTATTCCAAAGAAGGGTGACCGCTCCAACCCGGCCAACTACCGCCCCATAGCGATCACATCAGTTCTCTCTAAGGTGATGGAACGTGTGATCAACGACAAACTGCTCACATACCTCGAGAAGAACAAAATTATTAACGACCGTCAATACGGATTCCGGCGGAACCGCTCGTGCGGTGATCTTCTCGCGTATGTGACGCATGTTTGGGGGCGATGCCTGGAACGTTTCGGTGAGACCCAAACGGTTGCACTGGACATATCCAAGGCCTTTGACCGGGTTTGGCACCGAGGACTTGTCAACAAACTGCATTCTTACGGACTTCCCGCATCCTTGTGTACGTGGATTGCCGACTTCTTGAGGGAGAGGTCGATTCAGACGGTAGTCGATGGTTTCACCTCTTCCTCTCACTCGATAAATGCTGGCGTCCCGCAGGGATCGGTTCTGTCTCCAACTCTGTTTTTGTTGCACATCAACGACCTTTTGTCATGTGCACCAATTCACTGCTACGCGGATGACAGTACAGTTCATGATAGCTTTTTGTTTGACAAGCCCCCAAAGGGCTCACAAACTCCAACAGCTCGTAAGGCTTTGAAGCAAAGAATGGACGGTTACCTCGAGAGTGTTTTTTCTTGGGGTAAAAATAATCTCGTTGAATTTAATGTTTCAAAGACCCAATCTTGTCTGATTACGTCTAAAAGGGATCGCAATGAAAATCTAGTCTCTTTCAACGGAAGCAATCTTCCGAACAGGCCCTCCATTGATTTGCTTGGTGTAACCCTAAGTGACCAGCTCAGGTATGGGGGCTCCATCGAAGCCAGAGTAAAGTTAGCCTCCCAAAAACTGGGCGTACTGTACAAGGCCCGCAGATACTTTAAAAGTACACAACTGCTAACCCTGTACAAATCGCAAGTGCGCCCCACGGTTGAATTTGGCAGCCACCTCTGGTCTGGAGCTCCAAAATACCTGAAAAATACCCTCGACTCTGTGCAGAAACGGGCGGTCCGTTTGATAGATTCTCCCATCTTAACAGACGGATTGCAATCTTTAGAGAATAGGCGTCGGGTGGGAATGCTATCCTTGTTCTACCGGTATTACAATGGAAGATGCTCCGAGGAACTAGCATCATTGATCCCTTCGGCACCGGTGCATAGTCGGGAAACACGCCAAACGCGTGCCCAACATTTGTACACAGTTGACATTAGTCACATGAGAACGGGTCGTTTCTTCGACTCGTTCTTATGTTCAACAGCTCGGCTGTGGAATGATTTGCCGGCCTCTGTGTTTCCTCCTTCCTACAACATGGGTCTCTTCAAGACCAATGTTCATTCCTTCCTCTCCTCAAAAAGACCCTCCACACAGCATCCCAGATGACACAGGCCCTGAGGGAAATTATTTTCCTCAGGGCCTCCTGTGTGGAGTTAATGTAAAAAAAAAAAAAAAAAAAATGTTAAGAGTCAGAATAATAGAAGAGCATGTATGAGACGATGTATGAATGTGAACGAGGCAAGGAGTGTGTGGCGGTCCGTCCTCTCTGACTACTCCTGCAGAAAACGGCGTGATGGTTAGTTAGTTAGACTAAAAAAATATTTTCGTTATTTCTTTTTGGGGTGTTATGCTGTGTTGCGCTACCTCCTTTAGCCAATGTATTGGACAGCGTTGCAGTGTCCATCATCAGGGCATCTGCCATCCAACATCTGCCCTGATTATGGACACTGCAACGCTGTCCGAAAAGTTGGCTAAAGGAGGTAGCGCAACACGGCATAACACCCCAAAAACAAATAACGAAAATACTTTTAGCCGTTAAAATCTAAAAACATATCTAAAAAATATTACTTCTCTTACATTTTCGTAAATATTTGGTGCATTTATGCGAATGGAGATTTAAATTAATTTATTTTTCTTCTTTAAACTTTGACTGAACCCCCACTGTGGGTTTTTGTTTTTGACACAGTTCTCATTGGATATCTCGTTACATGTTTTTGTTTCCTTCATTACCATGCCCACTAAATTTGGTGTTTATTTTTAGCCACAGCAGGTATAGTGAAAAGGGATGAATTTTAAAAGAAAACAGACGAATAAATAACACTACGTTTATTAAGAATTATGACATTTAAAGATAATGATTTTGTTATTTCTAGACTTGGTTAGGTTTGAATTTTTGTTGAACACTGTAGGAATCCAACAAGTTAGAATGTTCCAGCAATTTCTTTTCAATTCTGTCAACGGCTGCTGTTGTGAGGACCAGAGTGTCATGTTTCAGCATGGAGTACACATTCAGGCTGTAGGCAGGCATCATATTGATATGGCCCAGGGTGTCGGTAGCTAAGGTTATGTTCTGCGGCATTATGTCAGTACTGAAAAATAAACAATAAACAACTTATTTAGAATGTTTTTCAATTTAAAAGACATGTTTTTTTAACCTCTCAGGCCTTGACCATGTTTTGTCAGAGGTTCGAAATATTTCCGCTTTACAATAAAATCCAAAGAAATGGAATACAGGTGTCCCAAAAGAAAGTTGATATTTGTTTTGCTTTCTGTGTGAACGCAACTTTTCCGAGGGGCGCGGGGGTATATCAATCAGTAGTCTGGCTCTTGGGAATTTAGTCGCTATGAAGCATTTCTCGGTAGCTACCGCGCATTGTGCGTGCGTGAGTTTTACAAAAATGGCAATTCGGCGACTGTAGCGCGTAGAAGATTCTGCAATATTTGAGGTTTTCGTCAATTCAATGATGCGCCAAGCATTCCTCTCATTCGAAAATGGGTCAAAAAGTTTGAAGAGATCAGTACAACGCTGGCAAAACTAAAATCCGGGCGACCAAGGTCATCGAGAACGGTAGAAAACGTAAAGAGTGTTTATCAGTCTTTTCGTGACGACTCAAACTTTTCGATTCGGAAGCGCACAAGTGCTTTAAATGTGCATAAATCATCGTTACACAGCATTTTGCACAAAGACCTAATGCTGCACCCCTACTAACTTACTGACTGTAACTAAAGAACATGGTTCCAGCAAGACGGAGCAACATTACATACGTCCAATCGTCTCTGCTATGAGTTCGTGAAATTTTCCCTGGAAAATTGATCTCCAGTAGAGGTGACATAAATTGGCCTCCTCGTGGTCCTGACCTAACCCCTATGGACTTTTTCCTGTATATGTATTTTTAATTTGTAAAGGTAAAGCGAAAGGTCGCAACTATTGCTCTACTTATACATTATTTCAGGGGGTAGAATACAATTTGTAATAAACTATCAGCCCCGCAGTGTTGCCAACTTAATGGATTTCCCGTCTTATCTGGCGGATTGGAGTGTTCAGAAACGGAAAAATTTTGTGTATAACGGAATTTACAGGATGACAGATTTTTTGGCGGATTTGAAAAAAGTGAAATTACATACTTTTATAGGCAAAAATAGCCTATATTTATGAATTTATGGAGAAATTTTGATCCCTGAAATTCTCTCCCCCCCCCCCCCCTGCAGGATGGATGAGAAAATTTGTGTGTGATTTAGTGGGAACGGAGATTTTGAGTTGGCAATACTGCAGCCCCAGCCACACGTTGCTGTGGCTAACGAAACACAATGCCATTACCCTACCTTTATAACCAACGCCATCTGTTAATTTGCATACGTACCAAATTCACACCGCCCGCTTGCCAGCCCGCTGCCTGCTTGCCAGCCCGCTCCCTTTATATATTTCAACCAATTTACACAAAACCTTGACAAATTATATACCTAAACCTTCCTCATGAATCACTCTATCTATTGGTGAAAACCGCATGAAAATCCATTGTGTAGTTTAAAAGATCTAAGTGCACAGACATAGGGATGTCGAAAGTGAAAAAAAATATCGATATTTATTAAAATATCAATACAGCGCCCTTGAGGTGATTTTTCACAAAAACGGCGCTATATAAATCATCCAAATATTATTATTATTATCGACGTCGATATATCGAGGAAAAAATATCGATATATCGGTCAAATTTTCAAGAGATTTTGCATTTTAAAAATAATAGTGTAATCAGCTCAATATTATCAAAAGTAATTTTTGTACACAATTTGCTTTTTTTAAGGTACAAAAATCTCAATAAAAATGAAGGTATTTTTGTCACTATTCATTTTTATTACGTAATAATTACAAAAATATCAAAAACTAAAAAGCTGTCTTCTAACTTAGGGAACGTACCCATACTACGTGACCAACTTTTTGCAATTTTTAACCCCCCCCCCCCCCCCCCCCCGCCCCCCGGTGACCAAAAACCTAAGCAACCCGCCGCTCATTTGTATGGAGCGTGACATTTTGAAGACCCCCCCCCTCCCTAAACGTGTCACGTAGTTTGGGTACGTTCCCTTATATGTAAACTGAGATGCATACAAAGTTTGTATGCGTCTCAGTAACATTCTATTGGCGTATTAATCTGTCAAAAAGGACTTCGTGTTTGGAACAAGGTATAGTCAATAATAATCATAGACAATTGGGAACCAACACGTAGGAGTGGCTTAGAAAAAAATGGCGAAAAATAGCATACATTTCTATGTATGTACCTACACACATGAGATAGTATTGGTGATCACAAATACTAATGCAAAGACAATAGATTTGTAAGCTATTAATAGTTAAAATTTCAACCGCCAGATGTCATGACCCAAATACAGTTACTTTTTTTCCGTTCGTTCCTATACGGTTTTGGATTCTAGTGACTTTAAATACATACATTTAAAAAAATATCGACAGCGGGAGCGACTTTGTTTTATACTGTCTAAAGATGACTTGGGACTATTTAGGCTCTTGTGTATTTTAGTAAGCAGGTGGGGGTTTTCTACGCTACTCACTTGTTCCAAATTCAAACACTTTTTTTACATCGTACAGAAAATAAATGTGTCCTAAGAGGTATATTTTAAGAGGATTTAAAAAAAAATTGAATTCTGTTTAAAGAAATTTACAAAAGATGTTAAGTATTCTGAAAGATCTATCCAATGTTATTTTATAATAAAAAATCATAATTGTAGGTCTACAAAAATAGGAGATATGATTTTTGAAAAAAAAGGAAAAATTCTTTTCGCTCTTCTGAACAATTAACATTTTGATCTTTACAGCAAATTTCTGCTATCACGGGCGTAGTCACGGTGGGGCAAGGTGGGGGCAAGGTGGGGGCTTAGTGGTGCACTAGTATAAAAACGTAATGCAACTAATGTCGTGAAACTAAACTTCTTTACCTTTAAATGAAATAGAATTTGAATGACTATGGATTATTGATACAAGCAAAAGTACCTACCTAAAAGCAATGACGTTACATACTATTAGACGAGGGGCAGAAATCTCTAAGTGGGAAGACAAAAGCAAGACAATTGCACCGGTCTCGATATCTAGTACTTTAGTACTAAACTGCTATGCGTCGAGTAAGGTTGCGTCTTACCAGTAAGTAAATTGCATTTAAAAAAATGCCAAAATGCCCTCCTGTGTGATGAGAAAATGTTTCAATTACACGGCAAATAATCGTAAAGGCAAAGGAATAACATTTTATTTGTAAGTACACGCAAATTACTTATTATTATCGATTATTATAAATATTACAATTAATTTTCATGTTTCCCGCCCGCGATTTTACACATCATTAGAGAAAATTCAAGTCCTACTAAAGTAAAGGGTCTGGACGCGCAACAGCCACATTTCTGTTGTTAAGTAAACTTTCCTGTTTTAAAGTAGACTAATCAGCCTAAACACTTTCTTGGTTTGCTTGCGGTAAAACAACACATAAATCAGTAGTTCCAACAAGTATTGATGACAATCGCCACCATTTGAAAACTGTCGTTGCCCTATTGTATAGCTCGACATATCAAACTCCGACAGGCAGCCGGACCTTTTATTCTAGTGGGCCTCGAGAAAAGGAGACAGCCAACGTTGCATCAAAAAGTGACAAGCAATACGCCGCCCGCTCATGTATCCATGCCATTCATACACACACATTAGGGAACGTACCCATACTACGTGACACGTTTGGGGGGGGGGGTCTTCAAAATGTCGGGTTGCTTAGGTTTTTGGTCACCGGGGGGGGGGGGGGGGGGGGGGTTAAAAATTGCAAAAAGTTGGTCACGTAGTATGGGTACGTTCCCTTATTTGATTGCCTATCTTTACCACACAGGAATAAACTTTTGAATTAAGAAATTACACTGAAAATCGCTGAAAACAAAAGAGTGTTCCTTACTTTCCACATTATATCCTGAGTATATGAGACTATGGCGAGTCTATTTATATAACGTCATTGCCTAAAAGTACCAACCCATAGAATAATACCTACAAACACCCCTATTATCAATTTTAACCAGACATGAATCACAGACAATGTTATGCATTTTCTGTTATATGCGAAAAAATCAATATTTTATACATACTCGTCAATAAACAGCACGGAAGGTCCCCAATTTCTTGATTCAACAAGATTTTCCATGTAACTTTTAGCATCTGATGGAATCTCAAGATTGTTAACAATGTGTAAATCGTCCTGGGCCAATTTGACCGACAGCGTAGAAATCAACCCTTGAAGCCTATTGTAGAAGGGGAGCATGAAGAAATGGGTTGTGAAGGCCCTTGGACCGTGAACCACACCACCTCCTCGCCACAAGGGCGATCTGATGGAGCCATGACGAGCTCTACCCGAACCTTTCTGGGCGTAAGGTTTTTTTCCTCCTCCCCTGACTTCGGCTCGATTTTTCGTGTGTGCATACCGAACCCAGCGATATTTCATTTGCCAAACTACGTTCTGGTGGATGATGTCGATACGGGGATTAGCTGCAAATATCTCTGGATGCAAATCGAGAATTCCAAGCTTAGCTTCTTCCGCTGTATCCATATTTTCGATCCATACCTGGCGGGGTTTCATGTAATTAGGCGGAAAATCCCATTTTTTATGCGTAACCGTCAGAGGGAGAGTCCTTTCAACATTCGTTAAAGCGGCAGTGCAAAATCTTCGAAAAGCAGTCGTTGTTATACCGAGTTTTTGGGTTAAATTTGCAAACATTTTGAGTTTGATAATATATAATATTACTAAAACTACTCAAATCAAACACATAACCTTAAAATTTGCATTGACGTTTGAACACTCTGAAAACAGCAACCATAAATAAACCAATCCCTAGATCGATATCTTCGGGCCTTCTCCATACTAGAAATTTCGTCATCACTGTCACCAACTTAACCAAAAATAAAATGGTCCACCAAAGACAATAACATAGAAGAAGTTCAAGGCCATTTGCCACCATAGACAATATAATCGCATTGGACCTACTTTATTAATTCATTAGCCAAATAAATTATTTAAAAATAAAAATGCTTGAAAGCAGAAAAATGTTTTAGTTTCCCCAAGAAAACAACCTTCCATCTGACAAAGCCTGAGGGAATGAGCTTTACATAATTTTTAAAGCTCATTTCCTCAGCAAGGAGCTTTGTCAGGTGGAAACCTGTTATCCTGAGGAAATCAAAAATTCAAGCGTTAGTAAAAAACCTAAAATACTTGAAATATGAACTCCTTATAAAAGGAAAACATTTTCAAATAATGATTGGTTTTCTACGACGAATTTACATTTTTCTGCTTGAAAAATGATAACTCGGGGGTACATGTTTAAATTCTTTTTATTTTCAGAAAGACAATCGATAATAGCACATAAAACACTGGTTCGGTGAATTCGATGAATTGAAAAATGGTTTGAAAAAGAATATCGACAAAGGAATGGAAAGGAAACATGGCTAAAGCGTCATACAGCTGTGACATTAAAGATCAACATAAACAATAGCTGTATTGTTTGTTTATATACGTTCATCTTCAATGTCACATCTATATAGCGTTTTATCCATTTTTCCTTTCCAGCAGTCACCGTACAGTTCTTGTAGAATGAAATAAAAAATCTACATATTCTAAATTTCCTTTCAACCGAAATTAAACAGAGTACCTATACCTTCATCGGGGACCCATTTCAGCCATCTCACGGTAAAAACCGCATCATGTGTTCTGAAAAAAATATATCACATTAAACAAAGTTTGTGAACAGAATATACAGTATTTTTCCCTTGTGATGACATACTTTGTTTATCACAAGGGAAAAGTATTCTCACTTCTGTTCATATGAACATATAAATTAGTAGCATTATTAATTTTACCTGCCATTAACGGTGTTATGGTCTGCCAAACAATGTTATAAGGTGTTCCTAACGTAAAGCTCCAAAATCATTCAAAGTCTGGAACATTTTCTGAAACAATATTTGTGAAACATTAACCACTCGGACCCATAAGCTTGTGTTAACGATAATATAACATTAACAGACATATGTATGACGTACGAGGCGTACGTATTACAATTATACTTATTAAAGTAAAATTGAAAGAATATTTTATCAATATGTCATTTAACCTCAAATAGATTTACAGATAAATTAAGCTGAATGTTAATGTCTCATGTAATTACCTGATTTCTGGATCAATTGCGGACACATTTGAAACATTTTTCCACCTCTGGAATTCCTGTAAACGATTTTTAAATGAAATATGCCCATGGCGTTGTCAACAACACAAATTCAAATTCGTTTGATAATCGCATGACGCAATTTGACGTTTAAAGTTAGACCTATCTATAATAAAATTCAGCTTTATCTATAAGAATTTGGTTCACTCCTGTCAGTTTCAAGGTTAAAGCCAAGTTTTACGCCCCTGACAGCAACAAATTTAGTTCCATTTTCCATTTTAGTTTCGTTGCGTAAGAATGATACCAATTTAACAATTTTATTATTAATTTTGGCCTTCACAACTATTTTGTGGATGTCAACATTATTAGTTTTGAAACGCGAAATTCAAATGAGCAGTATTGTTTTAATTTTTTTTTTGGTTTTTCAGGAGTGTTCTGGCCAGTGTCAAGTGAATGCTTTTGTGAGTTAAACAAATTTAGTTTTAATAACAAGAACCTATCTACATTATATAATAATACAATACAAAAAATAATAAGGTAATTATCGGTTCGGACTGGCCACGCTTATTACGAATAATTTTTAGAAAAAAACTTTAGATTCGCCTTAATTACTATAAAAGGAAACTTTTTGGCTTTGGGGCGGCGGAAAATAATGCATTTTAATTTTCAATTGCATAAAACCAAAATTCACTTCGTGAACCGACGCAGCGAAAATCCGCGGCCGTAGCTGTCACTTGCTGTCACTGTTATGGACTGTAGCTGACTTCGTGGGATACCTACATGAAATACCGCGAATCACAAACCATGTTACACAAACCTAGCGTAGCCGCTAAGCCACTTGAAAACTGGGATGTTTTTCTTGCCTTGACGCGAGTAGGCGTTATAAAGGGACACTTTCTTTTGTATCACAAACCATGTTACACAATCAAGCCCGCTAGACAAATTTCATAATTACTCGCCTTATCCCATGAAGTCGGCTACAGTCGTATTAGCTCTTGTTAATTTATCAAGGATACCAACATCACAGTGACATGTACGGCCGCGGATTTTCGCTGTGTCAGTCGCGAAGCGAATTTTGGTTTTATGCAATTGAAAATTAAAATGCATTATTTTCCGCCGCCCCAAAGCCAAAAAGTTTCCTTTTATAGTAATTAAGGCGAATCTAAAGTTTTTTTCTAAAAATTATTCGTAATAAGCGTGGCCAGTCCGAACCGATATTTACCAATAATAATAATACTCTAAATTCTTACATATACGAGATGATCTTATACGAGATGATTTTAATTAAACATAACAAGGAAATTAAAAGATATGCTCACATAATTTATGGTGCGTAAAAAATAAAATAAATACATACAAATACAAATTGATGCTGTTTATTCAGGAAATTAGCCAAGACTTCATACACGCGCTTGTCCACAGAAGATAACAGGCATACAAGGGCGTCGCCAGCCGATAGCCCAGGGGGGGGCAAGTTGATATGGAGAATGAGAAAAGTATGAATTGTGGGTAAAGTCGAGAGCATTGGAGGGGACCCATTTTCCCACGGCTGTGTGAGGAAACCGATTGTTTAACCTCCTTAGCCGCACACGGCAGGACTCTTAATTTTTGTTGTAAAAAGGAAGCTACATTTAATTTTAACGAATCTAGACCGTTCAATGTCCCTGCATGCATGATGAAAAATGAAAATGAAAATGAAAAATTATGCATACTTACATTTGCAGTAATTAACAAGATAAAGAAACATCATAGATGTGTTCGCCTGTTGGATCAGCATCTGGTTAGAATTAAATCATAAAGAAAAAGAAAAATATTTACAGGTGTAAGTATGATTAAAACCAAAGAAAATATATAAAAAGAAAGATATCGGGGGCAGTTTGTCCCACTATCACGGGGCAGTCCCGGCGAGAATGAGCGGGCGAGCGGCCTGGCTGCTACGTGCCCAAACACCCGCGTCCCTTAGCCGGTTTCCCAAGAGTACCCTCGAGTCGAGAGCACATGAAGCTTTTCACTTGTAATATGAGCCTTACATCTACGGCGATTGTAATAAACGATACAGAGTCCAACGTGTAAAGCTACACGAGCTCTTGACTGTACAATAAATAAAACTTGTAAATAAGTTAGGTATTACATTTATTAGAAAAATTCAATGAAAATAATTTGGGAAGTTGATTTTGAATAAGTGTACAGTGTATTTTTTTGTAATAACCAGATTTTAATATAAGGGTCGACAAAGATTGGGTTAATTAAAACATAATTTTCGGGGGTTTTTTGTAAACTTCTCGAACACTTTATTATGAAAATCTTCCAAGTTTCCATGAATAAGTTTTCTGTGTACACTCATCACGGCCAGACCATTGAGGCGATTTTGTCCCATAGTGCTTCTAGCCAAGTTTTAAGTCTCCTGAGGCTGCTAAACGATCGCTCTACCGTACACGTTGTGCACGGAAGAGCGATCAAAATTTTCAACGCTTTTTCCGTGTTGGGAAAGAAGATTTTTTGCCTCTTTTAGGATATCAACAACGGTTCGATTTATAAGGTTTGGTTTATTATGCCAGAATTGCTGCCAAAGCTCGACTTCAATTTTTATGTTTGGTAAATTATAAAATTGAGCGATGGTTTCACAAGTTTCTGTGAGACTTTCGACTGATGTTTGCATTTGCGCGGGGTGTAATTTAGATAAATCAAATGATGGAGTATTTTCTTCATCAAAGCGTATTTCAAGAGATGTAATAATAGAGTCCAAGTATGGTATTATTAATGATCTTTTCCAGTATTCTGAAGGGCTTTCTGCTGGGAGATTGCTTCGATGACGTTGTTTGCCAACAATGCGCGGCATTGATGTGATGTCCTCCTCCAGTCCGACTTTCTCCGCAACAACAGTAGCATCCTTAATAATTTCATCTGTGGCTCTTTCGGGATTGTCACGGTGACTCTTAAGCAATTGCAAAATTCGTTTAACGTGTTACGAGGCCTTGACCACGTCCAAAGCTGGAGTTGGATTAGGCAAAGATGGATTGGAGTGCGTTGACAACAGGTTCCATCAAAGCAGAGTATTGGGCTATCAAATAGCTTGTGTCGCTCTCCATAGAGAGAAAAAAATGGTCTTATTTTTAAACGCCCGGGGTCTCAAAAGTTTCGTATGATCTGTAGCTATTCGAAAACGTAAAAATAAATGAAATTATTGTTCACTATTAGCCCGCTAAAATGGTCGGAAGTTTTGAAAAAAAATAGATTTCGTGATTTGGATAAAAAATAAAATGAAGGGTCCATATTTTATATTTTGTGCCAAACTTAATTTTTATTCCATAACTGCAGTATAAAGAAAGCAAAAAAAAAATTTCGAAACATGTGATGTGTTTGTTAAAAATATAAAAGGGGAAAATAACGCCTTTTCTGGATGAAATCAGTATTCTTGTTGACTTACTTGTGTTCATACACTTGATTTTTTTTCTTTATTTTTGTCAGCTAAGTGCATTTTTTATTAACAAACAAACGTTAAAAGTTTAAATTATTGAAAAAAAAATTAAAATATATATTTTTAAATGTTTTAGGTTTGTTTTCTGATTTTCAATACTTTTAGCGGGCTTAATAACCATTTAAAAATATATTTTTAAAAGCAGTTCTCATTTTCTTTGTAAGACGTAACTTTTGAGACCCCGGTGTTTCTGAATTCAAAAGTTGAAATAATTGACATACCCTACTATCAAATTAATACCAAGTATAAACGAAATTCTGGAAGTAGCCGCATGGAGTTGAAAGGCGTTTTTTCGAGTTGCACCGTTTCCTTCCTGCGTTGCAACTTTTTTAGAATCTCTAGGGGGGGCAGCTGCCCCTCCCTGCCCCCCCTTGGCGACGCCCTTGGGCATACAATGGGGTGAAATGCAGAATACGCCAATGTCAGGGAATTTAATAAAAATGCACTTTCTAGATGAGAAAAGTGTGTAGAAACTCATTAAAAAAAGAATTAATGTGCGGAAAGCAAAATTGAGGGAAATACAGCCGATCAAAGTTTTATAAAATTTCACTCGCAAACTGATACTATGACAGCCCGCCCGCCATCGTTATGTTGGTATCCCGGACCTGATACAAACAAGAGCCTAGATACAATTGTAGAATTGTAGCCGACTACATGGGATACTTGAGGCGCGTAATTATGAAAAACAGAATTAATAATATAATGTAAATAGGCACTGAAATGGAGAATCCCGCCAGACAAACCATTTAAAAACGTAGGCTGTTTCTTAATGTAAAGATAACATACACAAGCCCGCTAGAAAGGTTAGGTTAGGTTCGGTTAGGTTAGGTTAGGTTAGGTTAGGTTATGGGGGGGGGGGGGGGCGGGCAGATCCGGCGCTGGGTTAACATACACAAGCCCGCTAGAAAGGTTAGGTTAGGTTCGGTTAGGTTAGGTTAGGTTAGGTTAGGTTATGGGGGGGGGGGGGGGGGGGAGGCAGATCCGGCGCTGGGTTAACATACACGTATCCCATGTAGTCGGCTACAATTCTACAATTGTATCTAGTCCGTGATACCAACGTAACGATGGCGGGCGGGCTGTCATAGTATCAGTTTGCGAGTGAAATTTTATAAAACTTTGATCGGCTGTATCTCCCTCAATTTTGCTTTCCGCACATTAATTCTTTTTTTAATGAGTTTCTACACACTTTTCTCATCTAGAAAGTGCATTTTTATTAAATTCCCTGACATTGGCGTATTCTGCATTCCTCCCATATAATGTTGTGGGGAGGCAATATGCCCGAACTGATTAGGTGAGAGATGAAATTTTTTGTATGAATTATTTAATAGCCAGCTGAAAAAAATATGATTGAGATCCTCTTCACCAAGACGACATTCACACATCGCAGAATTCTTAACATGAATTTTTGTCAGGTGAATATTGTGGCAGAAATGCCCTATCCGCATGCGTCAAATGGAGGATGTCGAGAATTTGTTAAAAGAGAGTCTGGAAAACCACGGTTTTGAAGGAATCGTTGGCTGAATTGTGAAAAAATTATATCCTTTTGATTGACTAGACTCTTCCCAATGATTCTGCCATGTGGAAATCATGTTTACCTTCAATTTTATGAAAATGTCATCGGTGTTTAAAAATTTATATAAAATATCTCCCGAAATAATGGCATCTTTCGCCAATGAATTTTCATTTCCAGGGATACCGCAGTTACTTAACTAGGTATCCAAGCCAAGACGATTTCTTTGCCAGAGTCGGTTAATTTATGAATTAAAGTGCGGATTCCAACACAGAAATCGTCTTCTAGGGTATTGGAAGGGGGAGGAGTTTAATTTTTGAAGTGCACTCAGGGAATCGGAGAGAATTAAGAGAAATTAATGAGCAGTATGGTTTATAATAATGAAATACCTAGACGTCTAATAATTTAATTTCCACCTGTTTTGCCTTCCAAAGATATTTTCAAAGTATACTGTAGAAAACATCGACAAATTATTTTACGTAAAAATTTATAAAATTTTGTAATTTAACTCTATTTTATGTATAATACTATTTAATGTATAATTTTAATCGAATCATAGAAATATTGTAACACTCAGATGGCTAGCAACGGCGCACAACAACAGTCAAGAAGAAGAAGACTTTTCGGGTAAAGAGACGCTTGCTTGTTTATGGACACTTCCGCCTTGCTGTAGAGGGAACGAGGGCTGAAAATTGTAACCGTTGTGAAATGGACTGTAAATAAACAGTTCAACCAAGTAATACGGACTATTAATTGACTTTTACCCCCACACACTGCTTATTTTGTGTTACAATATGTTAAAAATGATTACAAAAGATACTCACGCTCAGGCTTTGCCTTTGTGGATTTTTTAATTAACATTTTTTTTTATATTTAGCTTTGTATTTTCATATTATGTTACCTCATATTTTATAACTGCTCCAATGTATCAAAAATATATTTATAACATTATATTTTTTGAACTGTTCATTTGATAAGTGTTCTTTTATTTACAAGCTAGGTACATACGAATGACTATTCCCAAGATACAAATAAATATAACAAATTGCAAAGCCACGAAATAAAAATGTTAAATATCTTCCAAACTGTATGTAAAGGTTAGGTAATATATTTTTATACACATCTCAGGAACGTTTTGACACACAAAATTTATCTTACGCTAAAATTATTTGCAAATAAAATGTACTGATTATGTGTGATTTCTTGCGTAAACCTCATAGTTTAGGATAACGTATTTTCCGTAAAGCGACTGCACATTATAAGTACACCGTATACCGGGGACGAATTGTCACGGATCAACTGTCATGGAACCATTTAACGGTGACCCGACAGTTGTTCCCCCGACAATTAATCTCCGAAATTATATTTACTACTAGCTGACCCGGTGAACTTCGTACCGCCATATATTTATTTTCATTATTTTATTAGAAATTCCCGAAAGACTTGTACTATTCATGCCCGCCTCGGCTTCACACGGGTGGTGTATATTCGCGGACTAAGGAAATGTAACACTTCCGGTAAATTCAAATCAGTTGGATTATCAATAATTCCATATATCGAAAGATTTACGTAGGTACTTAATCACAAAAAATAAGACAAAATCTTCCGTTTACAATACGAAATTAATTGTAATTTTATTTCATTTTCCATTTTATGGAAAATGAAATAAGATTACAATGAAATAATTCGATCATAACTATTATGATACGAAAAACTAAAAATGTTGTACATTACAACATTTTTAGTTTTTCCTTCTAGATAGAAAACAAATAGCGCCGATGGTTTGCTGACTCTCGAAAACGCAACGTTCAACTAACTGCCCATGCGAAAAACACCGCAATTCAAGGTTTATTCCACACACTTCTAACGATTGGCCTTGGGATTTATTAATTGTCATTGCGAATACAAGGCGCACTGAAAACTGTACACGTTTAAATTCAAAAGGGAAAGTCAGTTGGCATTAGTGATATTCTGGGAATAAGCACATTCTCGCCTTTGAATTTTCCTATGATTATAGTAACTTCAATCAAATTTTTCATAATTTTTTTACTGCGAGTCTTGTTCCATTGCACAATTTTGGCTGATTTAGATTGCGTAACATAATTATCACAGAGCCAACCTTGAGTTCTAAATTGTGTGGCGGTAAACCTGGCAAATTCAATGAATTTAGCAATTCAGTAGGATAATTGACTACTTCATTTGGATCGACAATGGAATCGATCAACTTAAATGATTGCATTTGTCCATCAATTTGACTCTGAATTTCATATTTAAATCTTCTACATCTTTATTTTTCGCTGCTAAAATGGCTCGTTCGCTCAACCATGCATGGTTTTTATAATTCACACCAATATTTGGGAACACTTTCGATATTAATTCTTCCTGTGACGTTGTGATTTGACAAACATTTCGTGGAAACGACAAAAAACAGTAGAAGTGTCAACAGGAATTTTCCCATTGCCAATGTCTAATAATGCATTTGCAAACACTTCCGCAATCCTAACTTAAGATTTTTTACGTATCTCATAAATTTGATGCCATCAAGCAAGCATTTATTTCATCAGCAGTTGATGATCTGGAAATAACTGGCAGCGTTTGGCGAAAATCTCCAGCCTCCAGTAGAATCATCACGCCTCCGAAGAGGTTCTGATTGCTACGCAAATCTCTTAATGTTCGATCGAGTGCCTCTAATGCTCGTTTGTGCGCCGATGTGTTTCGCTAAAGGTTGAAGGTTGCCACCATCACGTCGTTCAATTACAATGTCGCGAGACTCCACATTCTCTCCAACAACCACAATGGCAACTTCGTTTAACATTGGTGCGTTGAAGCGTCTCTCATGCTCTCCTGCAGGTCTTTTGTCTGCTCTGATCACTATTTTATGATCGTCCGATGGCATCATATCTAAGGCTGCTTTGAAAAATTGGATCAACTGATTTTGTTCATGTAACAGTTGTTGCAGCTCTATGATGATCTCTCTCCTAGCTGAACGATTTGTAGTACAGCGTTGATTTACTTCAGCTTCAGAATTTCCCACAAAATAAATTTGAAGAAATTTGTATTCACCATCAATTGATGGCAACAATGCTCCTGCACGATGGTGAATTTGTTCTTGAAACTGTAATATTGAACATAAGAAAATATTTTTAACCCTGGAAAGATAGTCTACGTAAAATTTACGCATGCGTGTTAGAATTATTGCACTCTCGTTCAAATTAATGCGATTCCATCGCTGTGCTTTTCAGACATCTCACTTGCTGCTTGGGCCTTCCGTGGGGCGCGCGCGTGGCTGAGGTAGGTGTCACCAATTTTGAGATATGACGACCGCATGAGTCGAAAAGCATAATATTGATACGTTGCAAAGGTGTATCTGACATATTTTTGTACAACTATATGCTATTATTAAATATATATATAACGGTACATTACAAATACAAATAGTACATTAGTCAAAATGGCTGATTATTTGTAAAAAATAAGTGATTTGAGAAAAAAAAATTATTTCAAGTATCGTTGATTGTTGAAGAAGTTTCACTTTTTGTTTTTTCCGTAAAACAAATAAATATAATATATACACAAGATGTCGTATTTCTTATTTCCTTTGTTTTTAATAATTTAATACCGATTGCTTTTTTTAATTTAAGAGGGAATAACCAGATAAAATGGGAAATGTATCATTTTTAAATGAAATTTAGCCGTGTTGACTCTTTTCCACAAAAACGTATAAATTGATTTCTGAAGATTGTTCTTTTATCTGGTAAAATTATGTTTTAAATTATGAGAAAATATGTTTATTTTTTGTATAATAAGGTTATAACCTAGGTCGTATGATCGAAAAATAATTTTAAAAAGTACATAATTTCAATAGTTTTATCATCACGTCTTTCAGCATTTTTGAATGTAGTATGTAGGTATAAATTAAAGCAAATTTTGAATGAAATAAAATCGATACTGAGTTATTAAAAAAAACCGGTAGGTAGAATAATCAATCTTTCTCATTGATTGTAAGAACATCTTTCGATGAATTTTGAATTCTCGACCGCTGGCTGGTGAGTGGCCCTTAATAAAATATTACAGCGAGTTAAAACTCATGCGTCAATTTTACCGTACATCAAAATATGATTATTTTTCTAGGGTTAAAAAATCTTCATTTATGAGCCTCAATAGAATTTTCATATATTATATAGGTTTATATTGCAATGGATGTGAATAATGTGTGTCACCGAATGAAAAAAATACATTAAAAGTTGGATTGAAATCACGTTCTTCAATTATATTTGCACCAAATGATGTCATTTGGAACACACTGTTGTAATTTTGAATATTCTTCAAGAAATTCTTTGATAGAGGTTCTTGCCCTGAAAGTAATGAATTCAGTGGTCCAGGTGTCGTCGTCAGTTTTGTTAATTTGACCGTTCCATTCGCGCAACATAATCCTGGCGATTCGAATTGAAACTTCAAAGCATTGCAATATTGACAAATAGAGCTCATTGATCCAAAATCGACCGAGGTATCGCCGGCGTAATCTACTGTTGTATCATAATATATGAAAGCCAAACGTTCGTAGGTAATTGTTACGTTTTGTTGTCTCTCGCTTGAAGTCGATGGTATGGGTTCTTCAGGAGTCGCGAAAGATCTCGCTTGAGAAATTCTCATTCTATTTGCCTCCAACCGCTGCCAACTCTCTTCAGTCTCATTACCTCGAAGATTGTGAATTCGACTTGCGTTATGCGTATGCCGACCGATATTTTGACGCCTCACTGGTGGCATTTTTTTGCTGTTGCTAAAGAAGTAGGCCAGTGCAATTATTCCGGTAGTCCCAATTTTTTTACATGTTTTATATACTCATCTCCTGATGTAAAATCTGAGTTTTCGACCTTGGGTCACTTGAGCTTTCGCCGCCATTTTGAAAAAAAACAGCCAAAATCTGGTTTTTCTCAAATATCTCGTTTCCAATGAAAATTTCAGCTAAGGTAGCTTCACAAGTTTAGTAGAGCATAAAATTATCTACAATTTTTATTCAAATAATTTTCTTTTATCTGTTATAAGTATTGAGATACACAGCCGTAAAAATGTGTATAAATTAAAAAAAAAACAGGTAAATTACACGAATTGGTTTGGTTTTTTGTACGTACCTCTTTTCCAGTACAATTTTGTGAAAAAATTACTAATACCAATTTTGTAGAGAATAAAATTTTTGAAAAGAATTGGGATTTTCACATTTCTTTGTATTTTTTTTACTGATTTAAAGTATGTCTAAACAAATATCGGTAGGTGAAAGCAGAAAATTTATCACGATATTATCACGTCATTCGACTTTTGTTCACATTATATTTTTACATATTATAACTATAAGTAAATAAACAAGGGTGGGGGGGGGGGTCACCCCCCCCCCCCTTCCTTCGCCATCCCCGGTTCCCTGCAATTGGTGCCAATTAGCCACTCCATGACGGGCCATCGGGTGTCACCAGTGTCGCGTCTAAGATCAGTGTTGTCAACTCTGTTATTTCTTTAAAAATCGGTTATTTTTGTGTTGAAATCTTTGTTTTTTTTTTCTCATCAATTTTCATAACCCCCAGCCCCCTTTAAACTTTTGTCGGTCATAATATAGGCTATACAGGATTAGCTTTAGGATTATGGATTTTTTTATCAGCATAATATTCGTGTGGGTATCGAGTTACTCTGCGGGGTTGAATCAGAAACAGAGCAACATGTAGAGATGAGGCCTTCACGAATTAAGACGTCCAAACTATCATTGATTGGTTTGCTTGCCATGAACCATTTTCTAAAACAAACGTGATTATGTCTGTAAGCAATAGCACGACGAACTTTTAATTACCTTTCTGAGGTGTTTCTGAGTTGGTTTCATTCTGAGTTGGCATGGAACCGTCTAAGTTATTAACCAGAACTTTGGAAACCTACACTTAAAACGTAAGGAAGCGATAGTTTTTCTTGCGGCGGTGACCAGCAGCATAAAAAATCAGGATGTGACTGTGACAATAGATCCATTAATGCTATTCCATCATATGTGTATTGCCAAAATTGAACTTAAAGAATATTTCCAATATGAACTATCTTCTGCCCCACTGTCTCTTCTCTCAGAGGAAGGCACGCGCAAAGAAACCAAATCCATATTTTACTTTTACCAACCCCCTACCAAATGAGAATAGAACTGGGAAGCAGTAAAATATACGTAGTTGATGGAGGCTACTTACTGTACAATGTTGTATGGGGTCGTGCTCAACCTTTTTCAGCAATATGTCAAGCTATGTACAAAATCATTATGGAGCCAATGCAGTAGTGGTATTCGATGGAAACTCAAATTCGGTTGGAAAGAAAAGCACAAAGGAAAAGTTTCTGTGAAATGAGAAGAACAAGTCTAGTTTTATTTCCCTACTAAGACTAAGAGCCTCATTTGAACGATCGCAAATAACGACAGTACGAGCTGAAGAGGATGCTGATGTTCTCATAATAACAGCAGCAAACTCATTGTCATCTCAACATGATGCAGTCATAATCATTGGTCAGGATATTGACCTGTTGGTACTCCTTACAGCTCTCTCACATCCAAACGCATATTACCAAAAAGTTTTCCCCTCCCTACTACCTTAAGCCTCACAACATACCCCAATTGGGGATGCTTTAGTCTCACCGGCTCCAGACGGGAGCAGCTGAGACTTTCGTGAGGTATTCATATAAAAAAGGTCCAAATTTGATTAATCGTTCTTATAATATATAAAAATGAATGTTTGTATTATACGAATAAACTAAAATTTTAACAAAACAAAAAAATTACTTCAAAAGATGCACTAAAAATTAAAAAAAAAATTTCGTATTCTTCTACAACTTATTAATCAACTTACTTTTTCTAATCATTAATATGTAGGTACGATTGTTATTTTGGAGTAGGTGTCAGCCAAGGTAGGTTTGTAATTACATACATAGTTATAGGTGAGATGTGCTTGTGTCGCACGAGCGACTTGACGAGGCGATAGGCGAGAGCGGGGCCGCGGCGTGAGGGGAGCTGTCAAGTGAACACGCCGGGCCGGTACCTTTACTGACTCCGACTCCAAAAATAACAATCGTACCTACATATTGATGATTAGAAAAAGTAAGTTGATTATTAAGTTGTAGAAGAATACGACCCAATTTTTTAAACTTTTAGTGCATTTTTTGAAGTCGTTTTTTTGTTTTATTAAAATTTTAGTTTATTTTTAGATTTTTAGTGAATCTGAAATACACTAACTAATTTGTCTGAATATGGGTAGACCTACTAAACGTGCTGCTCATATGAGACAGACATAATTTGACCATAACGACGTTAGGGTTAAATTAAGAGATTAGGCCGAGTATCGTTAATTTGCTCCTATGAATTGAAGAGTTCCGTTACTTGTCATGGATCTCATTATCAAAACCTAACCAAACTCTCATCAACCTACCCTTGAAGTACATCCTTTCCAATAAAAAAAGAATCATCGAAATCGGTTGGCGTGATATTGCGTTATTCGTTCGTCGCGCACATACTTAATGCAAATTTAAGACTTATGTGGTTTTCTCATGGATGCCATTGTCGGAACTTGACCAAATTAAAATGGTACCACACGGGAAGCACCAGCTTTCAAATAAAAAAAGAATTATCAATATCGGTTCACTCAGTCGAAAGTTCTGAGGTAACAAACATTAAAAAAAAAAAAAAAGAATACTGTCGAATTGAGAACCTCCTCCTTTTTGAAGTCGTTTAAAAATGAAAATTTGTATTACAAAATTGCAATAAGTAGCACAGAAGCTGTTTGAAAACTGAATGTACCGGGACTGAATACACGGAACGCGGTATGAATGAATACAGGAAAATAATCTCCCTCAGGGCCTATGACATCTTTCAGGATGCTGTGTGGAGGGTCTTTTTAAGGACCCCATAAAACCGGACATCCTTGCTAAGTCGCCAAACGTAGCGAACAACTTGGGGTGATCTATGGCAGAGGTGTTGGTATCCAATAAGTTGTTCCCTGGGCGGCAGCACCCATACCCGCTTTCCTAATTGACATGAAGTATGATTAGGGGCCATCCATAAATTATGTTACACCTTATTAAGGAGGGAGGAAGGGGTCATCAGCTCTGTGATTTCATATGTAAAAATCTAAATTAATACAACGCAAAACTCAAATGTAAACGAAAAACTAATAAATAAGTATATGGGGGGGGGGAGGGGTAAAAAATCATGAAATTCGTGTGACGTAATTTATGGATGGCCCCCTAGAGACATTCGACATTCTTGTTTCGTTTTCATACAAGACGTGTGAGAAGCGAGATCTTTATGAACGGAATACATTATTATTAATTTATCGATTAATTTTCCCGTGAGGTTGTTGGTGGTCCGCTTGGTATTATTTCAAACAAAGGAGTCACACAAGTAAGGTTCAAAACAAAAAGCATTGAAATTATTGAAATAAATATAACCAATGCTTTTTTATTGAATGCGAAATACGTACTAAAATAAATCAATCTTTCTGATGCTGTGTTCTGTGCCATTGTGTGAATTTACAAAGATTTGTTCTAATGAAGCGAGAAATGCAACCATGTTTAATTAACTTCACGTACAATATTGAATGAAGTTCGTTGGACCTTGGGCCTAGGTACCAAATGGGTATTATTATTATTATTTCAGACAACGATTTTTTCCTCATCTCATGTCCAATACGATTCGTGATGTACGAATATCCTATTATCCCATTAATTAATAATTTTTTTATTTATTTAATTTAATAATATTATAAAGGCGAAAGTTTGTATGGATGTATGATTGTTACTCTCTCACGCAAAACATACTAAATGGACTTATTAAAAATTCTTTCATTAATGTAAAGCTACATTATTTGCGAGTAATATCTTATATATGTATAAAAATCTCGTGTCACGGTGTTTGTGGTCGCACTCCTCCGAAACGGCTTGACCGATTTTTATGATTTTTTTTATGTTTATTTGGTGTATATTTCATACCGTTAGGTGATTAGGGTGTCCCTATCCAGAAAAAAATTGCTTTTGACGAATTTTTTTTTTCTATTTTTTGATTATTTTATTTTTGTATTTTTTTTTATTTATTTGGCATCAAAAAATATCTACAACCCCTAATTTTAATCCTCTTACCCACACACTCCCATTTTTTAATCGCGATTTTTGTATTTTTGTATGAACAAATTTAACAGTCTTTCGTATTTCAAACAGAACGAAATTATTTACGTTGTCGAATGACAGATGGCGCTACGTCCGCCTCATCGAACTTTCATCCACACATGTGCAAGACATCACGAGAAGCGTCGCGTCATTTTGATATTTCATTCGGTATCACGTTATCGCGTGGGAAAAACATCGAGTTTATTTATAGTTTGTGATATATATGCATATATAAATAAAATAAAAGTAAATATAAATATAAATAAAATGAAAATAAATATAAATAAAATAAAAATAAACATAAAGAATTTGGCATTCTCGGACTATAAAAATATTACCATTTGTTATTTCGGCTACTGGCATTATACCTAGGTCTCTGATTCAAAATTTAGGCGTATTAGATTTGTCAAAGAATTTATATATAAAAATGCAAAAATCGGTAATTTTAAATACATGTAGGATTACAAAAGATTTTTAAAATATTTATATTGAGGGATCAGTAGGATTTATATGTTCAATCCACAGAGCCGAACCCTCTGATATGAAAATATCTGGAGTCGGTGAATTATCTTCCCATCTGGTCTCTGGTAGGTTGACATGTTGTTCTTGTATTGTTTTGTAATTATAATACTTATATAGTGCAATTGCATAACGTGGATTGACCAGATGATCATTTGGGAAGTGTGTGAAAGGGTTTAGTTTTTCCTGTGGGGAAAATTAAACCCGGACATTTAAATCTGGTGCGTAAATAAAAATAAACATTAATAAAATAAATAAAATAAAATAAAAATAAAATATTTGTGTTGGCTAAAGTAGGATTGACAAAAAATATCGGACACTCAATTGACAAACTACTTAAAAGTAGTTTATTGAGACTTTTCTTTTTTCCGTAATATTTTATTTTTATTTGATTTTCTGTAATATTGTATAACTTTTTCTTTATAATAAAAAAAAATTCTCTTCGAAATTAATATTGATTTTCTTTATTTCATTTTCCTACCTTAGTTGGTGTTTTTTTGTTTTTATTGGCGGTCATCGTCTACAACGCTCCATTCCTGTTTCTGTCATAGATGCCATCCCCACACACTTACAACACATTCGTTATTTTTTATTTAACAACCAAAATATTCACTAGAAATAATTTATATGGCAGAACAACGTTTGTCGGGTCAGCTAGTAGGCTATATATGTATATTGGTGAGCTCTGGCGTAATGAAATTATTTATTATACGTTAATTGTCCAGACGAAAAGCAAGGCGTTGCTTGGTAACTATAAGTAATTATTATTTGACGTGCGCTGTCTTTTTGTTTTTTGTTTAGGTTAATGTGGAGATCCCTTTGATAGTTAAAATTATACTAATATTATAAATGCAAAACTACGTGAGTTTGATTATTACGCTTTAATAGTTGGCACGCGAGCTGTTTGAAAAATGGGGAAGATGAGGGGGAGAGAAGGGGCGGGGTAGGGGGGGGGGAACCCCTCTAACACTATGCGGGGCAAAGGCTAGTAATATTATAAACGAGAAAGTTTGTATGGAAGTATGTGTGTTTGTTACTCTTTCACGCAAAAACTACTAAAGTTTTTACAACAATATAGCTCATACATCAGAATAACGTATAGGCTGTAATTTATAAAGCAAGCTAGTAAGGGGACGCGGGAGGGGAGCGGGGACGCACGGAAAAGTTGATTCAGGGAGAAACAATGCATTTCTTTGAATATGGCATGGCAACGCATGGCGGGAACCAGCAGCTAGTTCAAAATAAAGTGAGTAGGAACCTACTACTTTATACGGTGTTCTGTATTCAAATTGTTTTTTGGTTTTATGAAAAAGATTTGAATTTGAATTTATACCTTTTACGGCTGAAGAATTAAGAATCAACACTTTATGTTCTGGAAAATTTTATCTGCGGAAAAAACACCATGTACAGGATCTGAGTTTCAAAAGCTACTTTTGAATTAAGTTAGTAATTTTTTTTTACATTATTAGCTCCACACGGGAGGCCCTGAGGAAAATAATTCCCCTCGGGGCCTACGTCATCTTTGGGGATGCTGTGTGGAGGGTCTTTTGAGAAAAGGGAGAGGAGGAAGTTTTATTTTTATTTCGATACAACATTTTACATTTCATAGTACAATCCAATAATGTTGGTCTACCTGTGCTGAGACTCCCGGGAAGCCACCGAGGTTCTGGGAAGGAAAATGATAGGAATCCGGGGGTCAGCGTGTCCATGAGTAACAGACGTACAATCAGGAGTACGATAGAGTCGGCAGGAGAGGTCAAAAGACGTCCATCAACCAGTCTTTCTCGATCTGCCACGACAAACCTCGCCCCATGAACCCGGGCATTTCTGCTAAGTTACCAAACGTAACGAACCAGTTGAGGTGACCTTTATCCTATGGCAGAGGTGGTGGTTATTATTATGTTCCCGGGGCGGCGGTACCCATAACCACCTCCCAAATTGGAATGTTACCTAATGTGTAATACCTGAAAAGTTCTCCTGCAGTCTTCATTACATAGTATAAAATGAAGTCGCTCAAAATGTATGTGCGCGTTAATCTTTTAAACTACGCAACGGATTTTCATGCAGTTTTTCACCAATAGATAGAGTGATTGAAGAGGAATGTTTATATGTATAATACATGTAAATTATATTAGAGAAAAGCCGAGAAATTTAAAGAAAACATATTTTTGTGTGATTTAAAACGGCTGACGGGCCGTACTATAGTCACTTTTAAAATTCGTTCTACGGAAGAAATTGGAAAATAGATGTCCTAGAGTAAGTAGGTATTTGATTTGAATTATTTTATTTAGTCGTTCAAAATTATCTTTTAAACTAAGCAACGGATATTCATGCGGTTTTCACCAATAGATAGAGTGATTCAAGAGGATGGTTTATATGTATAAAACATTCAAATATTCAATTCAGGCAACGGGCAGCGGACAGCTGGCAAGCGGGTGGTGTGGATTTTACAAAGGTTGGGTAATGGCGTTGTGTTTCTTTAGCCACAGCAACGTGTGGCAGGGTCTGCTAGTTTCTATTCTTGTTTGGGGGTATACAAGTATATATAAGTATACGAGATGTCAATGTATTTGCTTTATTAAGCGTAGGAATTGTGTGAAACTTTCAAAATCCATAATTAACAATAAATCTCCAACTGACAGCCCTGAAAAAAACAGTGCTAATTTGCTAAATATACCTGCCCGGTCATTCCAAGCAAAGTTAACTTTTAAGGTAACAATAAACTCTATACTAAATCTCTCTATTTATAACCAATACCCATAATTGAATGATTTGCAAATAAATGCGAATGTATGAATCTTTGCTCCATTCTTCAATTCTATTTGTTAACAAGTCAACTTTATTTAAATGTTTTTATTTTGCATAAATATAATGCTTTGTTATTTTAACATATTACATGGTTATTCTACATTCTTTTTGAGTGCAACACATATTTGTATCATATATCTACCTATATACTAGTTTTTATCATACATCACTTTAAAAAAAATCACCATATTGTTTATTGTTAGGTCTTATATAAACCTAGTATATTATTTAAATATTGTTTAACTATTGTATTTTTGTAATTATTTTAATAATCAAAGTTACCAACATAACTACTAGTTTATTTCTACGCCATTTACAACTTCGAAACTTTCTCTTTTATTGTAATGCACTATCTTTCCTTAAATTTATCTGTATACCTACCTTTCATATGATGTTTACTAGTTATATTTTTATAGTTTATCCTTTTTATTTAAAAAAACTGTCTCTGTATTATAAACTTGTCATGCAAAAGCCCATCAGAGCGTTGAAAATTAATAAATAAATAATACTGATACCCTCCTATGTACCACTGTATCGTGTTTCACTTGAATGTAAAAGCCATTGTATGGTCGTTTTTTAAGCATTAAAACAACTCTTGCAATACTATCAAAAATGTCAAAATTTGAGAATGAAATTTTGCAAAACAATGATTGATAGAACAAAATTCAATTTTCGAAACACTTTAAATTAATGATATTATTTGAATTATAGTTATTTTAAATAGGTACCTATGTTAGGTACCAAATTTGATTGATTGTTCTTATAATATACAGAAATGAAAACTTATACCTATATGTGAAAAATGAAAAGCGAGCTGTTTGAAAACTGAATGTACTGGGACTGAATATATGGAACGCGGGAGGTGGGGTTGGTGGGACCGGGGAGCGGGAGAGGGGAGAGGGAAGGCGGGGGAGGTGTAAGGGGAACGTGGGAGGGGAACGGGGACGCACGGAAAGGACATGCAGGGAACCAATTTATTTCTTTGAATATGGTAGTGCAACGCATGCCGGGAACCAGCTAATTTTTTTAATAATAATTTATACCTACGTTCAAATGCCCACTGCCAGAAATGGGATTGAAAAATGCTACAACTGTAATTCCGGTTCTGAAAAATATTACTAGCCGAGCGATTCCGTAATTTTTGTGGGATCGTTATTGGATAACGGACGTTTTCTCCTGTCAGATTTGTGTGATTTTTACATATTTACTGTCACATATTTTAGTTTAGATCTATTTAAACACCTTCAAGTATGCATGATTATTCATTTAATGTAAGTTGTACATAGAAAAAAGCAAATAACAGCCATAAAAATCACACAAATCTGACAGGAGATCACGTCCGCAGTCTAATAACGATCCCACAAAAGATACGGAATCGCTCAGCAGGATTGAAAGTCCAAACACAGACGTCTTGATACCTCCTAAATTGTACATCTTCTGAGGTACAACTCCTTACCGTGGTTTGATCGGCGAAAGTAACCATTAGTGAACCTAAAGATCTATTACTGAAATTTTACCTCGTAAATACAAATTACTAATTTAATTTCTGATCCTTTCCTGGATGTTGATGTTTTAATAATATCTTGTAAGTTTTAATCTAATGGGATTAATAAGAGGGATTGTAAAAGTAGGAAGATGGGAAATTTTGTATAATTCTATTGACACTCAATATTTTGTAAACTTATCTACGAAAGCAAACATCTTTATAAAAAACATATGGTTATGTATATCTAATAATATGATGAAGAATCCTCCTGTATAAAGTAATAAATCTCAGTGCACAAAACGCACCAACGTTATTTGCTCGCATGTAAATTGAAATCGATATTCTAAGTATTATAAATCTAGTCGTTCAATTAAACATTTCAATGCGTATTGTTCGGAAGTTGCCATTGAAAATCAATTCTGAAATTAATTACGATTTGCTAGCATTTTTCAAAATCAAGACCACACGAAAAGTGGCCGTGGGAGAAAGAGAAGGATAGACAAATAAGGAGCGGGATAGAAATGCCACAATGCGAGAGGACGAGAGAAGAAGAAGAGAGGATGAAAGGAAAAGAGCATAGAGGAAAATGAGAGCAATAAATTCAGTATCGGAATCGAGCGAATTCAAGATGCCGCTAAAGTTTACATTAGCGTGCCGGTATATTATTATTGTTGTTAATCACGTTAAATAAAACTTTTAACCATCAAGTTTAACAAATTTAGATGAAACATGAAATAGAAAAAACACATAAAATAAAACTAAAATAAACTCTGGTCTTACCTGGACAACACTATACCACTGAGCTACTTACACTCGTTTACATTGACTCGTATTTCATTGAATTAACAATATTATTCTCAGTTAACTTTACGTACATTTTTTGGCTTCTATCCTTTTTGCATTATTTTTATTCTTATTAAATTAGCTCCACACAGATAGCTCTTAGGAAAATAATTTCCCTCAGGGTCTATAAGTCTATATCATCTGTGTGAAGGGTCTTTTTAAGGAAAATAAGGAGAGGTGGATCTGGGAAGGAAATATGTATGAGGGGCGGCTGGTAATCTATCGGTTAATGTGTCCAGGAATGACGACTTATGAATCCATCCCTTCAACTGCAGTACAAGGCGATGGGTCGAGAGAGTTCGGCTTGAGAGGTCAAAAGGTCTCCCTAACAGTCTCTCCCCTCTCTAACCCCGCAAGAGTTCCTATTTCCCGGAGCCGATAAGACTACGGTATCCCCGATTGGGGTATGTTGTGAGGTTTAACGGAGTGAAAGAGGAAGGAGATAGGAAAGAGGAAGATTGGGCAGAACTTTTGGACGGGCATTTTTGAATATTTCAAATGTTGGTGTATCGTATTCACGCTCGTGGATATCGGATGCAGCTATATTGCTCGAAATTCAAAGAACTTTAAAATAACTAAGAGTGCGGGATTATGCTCTTTGAAATTTAATTTGGTGTTGCCAACATTAAAAGACGGTGGACCTATAGACTACGAAGTAACTACTTATTTTCTACTTATTATTATTTTTAATAACATTGGTATCTCGTTTTTCCGCTGGTTGATTCGGAATTTTGCTCCAAATTCAAATAACACGGAAGAAATAGGGTTTCATAAAATATAGAGTTGCCAATTAGAAGTGAGTCGTTCGCGAACGAGTCGGCTCAGTGAACCGGATTTTCGTACGGATCCGGTTCCCAAAGAACGATCTTCACGGTTCGCGGATCTTTGCGAACGGTGAACGAGTGACCCGGTGAGCCAACTGACCCGCCAGATCCGGTGAGCCGACTGACCCGTGGGAGCTGACAGCCGGTATCGTTCAACGGGTCACGCGGCTCGCGGTTCACTACTGATACGGGTTGATCGTTTGTTCACAGATATGGGCCACTCCAGTTAGCCGCGCAGAAAAGTAAAAGATGAAAGTATAAGGTAGCGATTTACAGCTCTGTCCACTGTAAGACTTTTCTGCGCGGTGGCGTACCGTAGCTGCTAAGTGTGCATGTAATTACAGCTATACAATATAATAATATCGGGATTCATGCGTGATGGTGGCCACATTATTTTGTTTATTTTAACAAAAACAACAAAATACATTATTATTATTCCCATTGTTTATCTTCAATAAATCATTCATTGTTTATTTTCAATAATTCATCTAAATAATCGTTAAAAAAGTAATGTTGGTATTGACTACTTATGTGAGGTATTCAACAAAGATTGTTACATCTGAATTTCGTTTCCGAAACTCAACCAAACAAAGCATTGATTGTTTTCATTTTCATTCTAACCAATTTTTAATTCCCCCTTTAATTGGATTCCCAATTAAAGGGGGAATTAAAAATTGATCCAAGAATCCAATTAAAAAGGGAACCCCAAAATATTGGGTTTCCTTTTTAATGGTATTAAGGAGAGCCGAGGGTGGGGCGGGGGGAGATTGTCTATGTCTATAGAACGAGACCTAGTGAAGCGGCTCGCTCAACTGAGCCGCTTTGCCCGCCACTATTGCCAATCTAAAAAGTACTTATCTTACTAAAATGTATTCTAAGACGGGGTATTTCTGAACATTTGTCCATTATAGGTGATCTAATCGGGTAATTTATTAGATACGGCGATTTTAATTAGTAGATTCAAAATCATATTAAAGAGATGTAATCATAATAAAGTGGTGAACATATCATAATACTACTGCGGAGTTAAAGAGGACTGCAAAGACTATCGGTATGCACAAATACCATAGACTAAAGATTATAACATTAGAAGTGCCTTCCATTCAAAATTTGAATGGAAGCACATTTTAATTTAGCCCAACCGCCCACTGTTTCGTCTCACTTACACTCCACCTGAAATCGCAAATCTCCATCCCACTTTTATTTCGAATACACAGTTTTGTACGGACTAGATCGGGAAAATATTTGGATCACGAAACACGCTCACAAAGTTCTTCTTGTGTTATTCTTTATTCTGTGACAAATACAATCAAACTAGTTAGTTAAACTATTAGTGTAACTCGCTCATCAAGCACAAGAACTAGCTTCTTCTTTGGTGAGATTGCAATTTTTAAATAATTTCTGTACGATAATTCGATATGTAATTTATATAACTCCGCTGTACAATTATATATCTATATTAAATAAAAAAAAAAAAAAAAAACGTGCGCTTTTTAAAAAGATTTGCCTGTACTTAACAACCGTGCTGCTTGAATTTCGAACACAATAGTGTTCGAAATTCAAGAAAAAGAAAATGGGTTTTAGTCAAATCTAGTATTGTCAATCTAAAAAACTGTATCGTAGCATGAATTTTTTTTAAGATGGGGCATTTCTAAATATTATAAATGAAGGTTTTCTTGTTTGGGGTAATCGGATCCAGCGGCGCCCCTGCGCAGCTCGGCGGCCTGCGCATACGATAATGTCTCATTGTTAATTGTTGGAGCGCGCCGCTATCGGGCGGATCTCTTTGAATATTCAAACGTTCCGCGGCTTATCACCGCTCGCGGGCCACTTTTTGTTTCTGCTCCACGATTCCCCTCGACTTTTTGCAAATGCTCCTCCCCATTTACTCGCAGCCACCGTCCACAACAAACCAACACACCGACAAATAAAACAAGCCACATCATCAAAAAAACAAACCAATTACATTGTATGAAATAGTTTTATCATAATTTTTTTCAACCCTTTTTATAATATTTTTGGGGCTTGCCTGTTGTTTGAGGGCGGGGGTATTATTTTCACTGAACATGCTTGTAAAGTGTTCAAATATCGGCACGATTTAGTGTATCGACATTTCCCATAATTGGACTTTCGCTGTAAATACTGTAATTCATTATATGTGTGCAGTGGTAAGTCAAGTTTCCGCTGCGTAAAGCATATCTGCTTAATCTGTGACAGATCTGCCGATGTCACTGTTTGGTATTATAGCATTTTTACCCGGTGTTTCTATTTACCCCTCCCTTCTAAAGGTTATTGTGCTAATAGAAACGGATGTGTTAGGCTAAATCTACACAGTTATTTGCCATTTATGTCTGTTCGCGTAGTGTTTACATCTTTCATCGGCGATTGGGGATTATTCTTTTCTGTTAGATACTTGTTTGTAACACGTACAATGTACATGTGAAAATTGTTATGGGTAACATGACAGAAAGTCAAAGAAAATTTGAATTTTGTATGAGCTTCCTATTTTTAAACACGCCATTTCAAATCGAATATGTATAAACAAAGTTTAAAAGGGTTTTTTTTAGAACTCCGTATAAATTTTTATTGTAATCGATTATTTAATTTAAAAATGGGTTTATTATGTACAATGTATGCAGTTATTTTTACATGTGACATCTGTTTCGACTTCCGAAAACCTTGTCGAACAATTTGAGTATACTGTTAATTAAGGGACGTACGTGACTTTCTTTAACCAGTCATTTCTCATTTTATTCAGAGTAAAAAATGCAAATGAAATTTTGGTGTCCGGTGACATTTTTGGTGTTTTTTTCAACTGAATACTTTAAAAATCAGTGGGCATTGGACAGTCTGCGTCAGAGTGAGGAGTGAGTGTTGACATGAGGACAACTTTTTTATTAGCTTTGAAGAAAAATATATAAATGGAAAACGAAAAAAACACCAAAAATGTCACTGGAGACTAAAATTTCATTTTTACTTAAAATAATGTCAATAATCATTGGATAACATAAGTCAAGTACGACCCTTAACACCCTGTATGTACATAATATGAATTTATAATATTAATACGAATTTGAAGCAACTAGTGGTGTGCCTCAGGGTTCGCACCTTGGCGCAATATTGTTTATACTATTCATAAACGATGTCACTTCCATAATATTCTTTGATGTTAACATATTATTATTTGCTGATGACATGAAAATATATAAAATCATTAAAAATATATACGAATGCTTGTCCCTTCAATCCAATTTTGTAACATTCGCAGAATGGTGTACCATTAACAAACTTACACTTAACATCAAAAAATGTCAAATCATGAGTTTCTTTAGAATAAAAAAACCCCATCAAACACAGTTATTCACTTTACAATCACAGTTTATTGTCAGTATCTGTAATAAGGGACCTCGGAATAACCTTCGACACTAAACTACTATTTACCAACCACATTGATATCATTACTACCTAATAAAGCTATGAAAATGCTGGGCTTCATTCTAAGATATGTAAAGATTTCAAAAACATTCATACATTTAAATTACTATATATAACTCTGTTTAGGAGTCATTTGGAATATAATTCCCCCATATGGAACCCTTTCTACAAAAGTCACGCAAACTCCATTGAAAAAATCCAACGCAAATTTCTCACATCAATTAATTTCAAATTAGGAATTCCCGCGGATGAGATACCTAAACTATGATTCTCTATTACAAAAAATGCGACTCTTATCGTTGAAAGATAGAAGAATACTCAATGATCTTATTTACCTTTGTGCTATGCATAAAAATCTTGTCTTAAACGTTAGTTTATCAATTAAAAATAATACTTATTTTCTTTATTTAAAATAAACAATAACTGGTTTGACTCCCCTGAATTGGTCTCGTTAAGAAATTATCATGTACCTAGTAGAACAACTCGACTCAAAACACCTTATTATTGCAACAACACTCTCAGTAATGCAGAACAAAATTCAATAATACGTTGTTTACACACTTTAGGTAATGAATTTGCTCATATCGATCATGCCGGAAGTCAGTCATCATACAAAAGATGCATTAGACAAAATTTATCTACTAGTACTACCACGTAATCATAATAAATATAATCATGTAACCATAATATTATGTCCTACCAGTATGCACTCTAATACCTATGAATTAGACACATATCACAGGTACCTACTTTTCATATCGCGTTGTATACTCCGTAATACCTTCCTTTTATTTTTTTTCTGAAATTTTATATTATCTTCAATATTTGGCTCCCAAGACCATTTCTTACTGTTTACTTGTCATACTTTTTTTATATTAATAACTTTTGTACTTAATGTTATTTATAAAGGTAACTTATAGTCTATTTTATTTCCCGCCTTTCAACTTTTTATTTTAACTTTTACATTATTCTTTATATTTTATAGTTTACTCTTTTACTTTATACTTTCATTTTATACATCTTAATTCTATTTACTACTCATTACCTTTGTTATGAAGCAGTGCTGAAATCATTACCTTTTCTTATTTTAAAATATGAACACTGCTTTATAACGTCGAACCTAGCGGCACGAACTATTGAGTGAATTAATTGTTGATAGTTACAACAGGAGGACTGGCAACACAAGTCGTTATGGAAGGGGGAGTTTCTTTTCTTTTCCGGGTCCGGTAATGGAACCCACTCTCGCCGGCATGATCTTTTGGGCCAGATCATGGCTGTGACAGTCGGATAGTATTAAGTTATTAAAAGGGTCGAAGTTTTAAATTTCAGTCGATTGGCACGTAATAATTAATGTGGAACGATCTCTGATTCAGGATGCGAAAGTGCACCAAAGTTTTAAATGAATAATGTCGCGAGATTGCTCTCCGCGGTAGTTCTTATATTACGAGAAGTTTACCGTAAAGTTATCAAGGCGATGGGTATGAGTATTTTCGCCGCACGAGACGCGCCGGTATGTACTTGTCGGGTGCCGACAATAAGAATGCCTTTTTAAACGCGTGGAGAAGAATAATTCCGCTCACCGGCTTGTATTAGAGAAAATGCACGTGCGGAAATACTAACGGTCCCGCTTGCTTGCTGCGTAAGCCCCATAACATCGTTCCCTTGGAGTTCCACTTCCCTTGGAGCCCTGCTTTGCTGAGAGTCCTGTCTTGCCAATCATCCTGTTGCGAACTGGCCGTTTATCCTGATGCGATCTGTGGAGACGAGAATCGGCTGGAGGTCCTGCCGATTATCCTGTTGCGGACTGGCCGAGATGAGGGTCGGCTGGAGGTCCTGCCCATCATCCTGTGGCGAACTACGAGACGCGGTTCGGTCAGGAATATAGTGAAATAGCTAGATAGTTTAACCTCAATCGGTCCCTGAGGGTGAGTAGAGTCACTTTACGTTTTATTGTACCTGACATTATTAAAATAATATATAAGTTCTTTAACATTTAAATTGGAAATGAGATACTTGTATTTATTTAATACCCTAACACGCTGGAGATCACATACCTATGCCCCCTCCTGAGATGTAGTTTCATGTTTTTATTTCACCACGGGCATAATTCTGCACAAAGCAGTATTTTGGCGCTCGGTAAAACCGTAAAGTTCGTGGTGAAAACATAGACCATACAGTATTATACTCAACGCTTAATTACAGCGTAACAAATTGGGCCCAACGTGGTTTAGCTCGTTTATTTGATCTCCTGCGGGTTACGTTGGTGTTTGGTGTTTTACATTGGTCATGTTTTGTATTTTTTCGTGCTCAGTATCCCAGTGTGTGGTTACATTGTCAACATGTCAACATAACCTCAATTTTTGAAATGATATTTTCATAGAAGTGTCAGGTTTCAATCATAGACAATGCTTCTTCTATGATAAGTTTGAAAAAAAAGTATATATTTATTAAAAAAAAAAAATTTTATTGTCTATGGTTGAAGGTTTATGATAAAAGGTAAACATCATCTATGCAAGTTGATGTTTATTGTGGACAAGCGAATGTCAAAAGTGACAGATTACGGTATGTTGTGTTTATATCGTAGATGAATTCTTAATACAAATTTAAATGAACTAGTAAACTAAATAAATAATTCATTATAATCAAGTGAATGGTAATTAATGAGATTAAATTTATAATCTATTCCGTTAAATTCCATTATGCACAAGAGTGTCATAAATTATCAACAACACGAGTACATCTTATACGGTGAAATAGTTTGACATACTTAACTAAATTGTTGGGATATTTTTCTTTTATTAAAAAAAAATATTTTTTTTTAGTATTTCAAATGTGGGATTTTATTTTGTAACCACGATTTTTATTGTCAATTTTAAATTAAATCGACTAAACACATTAATATCTCGATTTTTTTTGCAAAAATCAGGGTTGCCAAAAACTTTTTTTTTCCCTCGTACTTAAAAAAAAAATTTTTTTTTTTACATCATCAACAATCAATATTGTACGTCATCAATAACAATGTCAACTCCTATTTCGAACGTCAACAACGCTTCTAAAGAGGATCTCATAAGAGAACTATCAAGTCGTTCTCTCGAACCGGCAACCACCTCTCACGCGCTGCGCTCGCAGGCGCGTGCATATAATAAAGCCCTTAAGATGCCAACAATATCAGAAATAGATATGGATTCTTCTGATTCAGATTCAGAGAGTAGGACCGTTCACAACCCTACAATAATTAAACATACAAAAATTATTTATAGAGAATCACCCTCCATCAATGTAGAAAATTGGAAGATTAAATTTGACGGTAAATAAAGCATAAGAGAATTTCTCTTATTAATTGAAGAAAAATGTAGGACAAAAAATTTTAGTCATGATAATCTGGTACGCGTTTTTCCTGATCTTCTAGATGGCCTAGCATTACTTTGGTTCAGGTCAATATATCACTCAGAATTGAAATGGGACGAGCTGTCTAAACTTTTAATCAATCAATTTGAGGCAAATGACCTACAAACAGATTTAAAAGTTAAACTTTTCAATATGAGGCAACCCAAAGGTATGTCGGTACTTGAATTTTCCCTTAGGATGAAATCCCTAAATAACATGTTGGAAGCTAAACTTCCTGAGCAGGAACTTTTGCGACTTGCCAAAAAGGCGTTGCTGCCAATGTACACTAACATTTTAGTTTCTAGAGATATAGATACATTCGATCAGTTAACAATCTACGCAGGGAACTTAGAGTCTTATGCGACACCACCAGAGGAATTTGCTACTTCTTCAACTTCTTTTTCGAAAAAATCTAATGAAAACTACGGTACTAATAAAGAGGATAGATTCGTGCCTACTAATAAAACTTTGACAAACGGTAATACCCGTACTGATAGACGTACTGGGTTCTCTCAGAATAACTATAGACGATCGTTTAATAGTAATAGTTATAGTCATGCTGGGCGTAACTACGTTAATACCAATGCTGGTTGCAACAATAACAAACCTTCGTCTTCGTTCAATACAAATAATCAAAATACTGAACGAACTTCTAGAACCTTTGTTAAGACTCAAGTTTGTCTATATTGTAATAAACCGGGACATGTTGTGGCTGACTGTAGGAAAAAAGCCGCAGCGGGAAATAATTCTAAAGTGGGAGCAGTTAAAGGAAGATTTAATAACAGTAAGTCGGAAAACTAGGGCGGAGTCTCTCTTACCACGTCCCATCCTATGCGCAGAGGAATCGGGAATGGAAGAGTTGGCTCCGACTAGTACATCAGTTTCTTTCGGTCCCATCGTCTGGAACAGTGGGCCCACTGCCACAGGGGATGGAGATTGAAAACGATGGTCGTCCGTATGTAAATGTATATATAATAAACAATTTTTACAGCGCACTGTTGGACAGTGGCGCCTCATTATCGTGTTTGGGAGGTGATAGTTATAAAATTTTTATTAAATTAGGTGTAGAATTAGTTAAGGTTAATTTTTGTGTATCAACAGCGGACGGTGCGAGTCAGCCTGTCCTGGGTACAATGTCGTTGCCGGTGACGTACAAATCAATTACCCGGACAATTCTTTTCTACGTCATCCCGACATTGTCACCATCGTTTATCCTAGGTATAGACTTTTGGAAGCAATTCCATATCGCACCGGAGCTGCTTCCAAAAGCTATTTGTCATTCTTCGGAAAATAAAATCAATGGGTTGCGGGCAATTCAGCCAGCCTCATCTCTAAGTCCCTCAGAGAGTCGGTCACTCTCTGCTATTATTAAAAAATTTGAATCGATTTCTTTCGAAAAGCGCGGTTTAGGTCTAACGCATTTAGTCAAGCACAAAATTAATACGACAGGGCCTCCGATCAAACAGAGGTATTATCCTTTATCTCCAGCAAGACAAAAACAATTGGAAGCAGAAGTAGATGAAATGCTAAAATTAGGAGTTATACGTCCCTCACGTTCTCCATGGTCGAGTCCGGTATTGATCGTTACAAAAAAGGACGGTACAGGTCGTTTTTGCTTAGACTCTCGCAAAATTAATAATGTCACTATTCGCGACGCGTACCCTTTGCCATATATATCGCGGATTCTAGACAAGCTAGGTGGAGCTAGGTACGTCTCTTCTATAGACCTTTCAAAGGCCTTTTGGCAAATTGCCTTAGACAAGGACTCTTGCGAGAAGACAGCTTTCGTCGTACCTGGACGGGGTTTGTTTGAGTTCACCCGTATGCCTTTCGGACTGAAAAACGCCCCTAGTGAGTTGCAAAGATTGGCAGATGTCCTTTTTGGTCCGGAATTTGACGATAATGCTTTTTGCTATCTGGATGACTTGATCTTGATATCAGAAGACCTGGAGTCACATCTTAATCTGTTGAATCGTGTATATGAACGTTTGCGAGACGCAGGCCTTACAATAAACCTTAAAAAATCCGAGTTCTGCAAATCTGAACTTAAATATTTAGGGTATTTAGTAGATGCGCAGGGTCTCCGTACGGATCCAATAAAAATAGAAAGCATCAAAAATTTCCCAGTCCCGAAAAATGCGAAACAAATCCGGGCATTCATTGGTTTGTGCGGTTACTTTAGGAGATTCATTAAAGGATTTTCGGGAATAGCTGCCCCTCTTACTAAACTCACAGGTTCAAAAAATGGAATCAGCAATTTCAAGTGGTCCCAGGAAGCTGAAACTGCTTTCAATGATTTAAAACGCGCGTTGACGACGGCTCCAGTTTTATGCTGCCCGGATTTCACCAGGCCTTTCTCTATCCACACCGACGCGAGCTCGGCGGGAATTGGAGGGGTATTGATTCAGAACGTGGACGGGCAAGAGCATCCCATTGCTTATTACTCACGTTGCTTAAATGCGCATGAACGCAATTATGGCATCACTGAACGGGAACTCCTAGCTGTGCTAGACTCGGTGACTCACTTTAGACCTTATATAGAAGGAGCTCATTTTACGGTAGTTACTGACCACTCAAGCTTGAAATGGCTAGGGTCCTTGTCTAACCCTAGTGGCCGTCTTGCACGGTGGAGCTCTCGCCTTTCACAATTTTCTTTTGACGTTGTTCATCGCAAAGGGACACAGCATGTTGTTCCAGACGTACTCTCACGAATGGACCTTGCCGTATTAACAGGTGTGGACATTGATAATACAAAGGATACGTGGTATTTGAAAGCTTGGAAAGGATGCGAAGAATTCCCACAACGATTCCAGAACTTTCAAATACGTAATAATGAATTGTTCCGACACACAAAGACTCGTCTAGCTCTGTGCGAGGATACTGCCTGGAAAAAAGTAGTTCCGCAAGAAGGTAGACAGGCAATTCTATCTAATTTACATGAATCTTCGCGAGCTTGTCATCCTGGGGTATTCAAAACCTACAAAAAGGTGCAATTGCGTTACTATTGGCCTAATATGTACAAGGATGTTAAGCAATTTGTTAATCGTTGTACAGTCTGTAAGGCCCACAAAATAAGTACAGCCCCACCTAACGGAATCTCCTCAAACCCAAAAAAGGTCACAAGACCCATGCAAATGTTGTCGATAGATTTGGTAGGTCCTTTACCTAGGAGTTACTCAGGTTTTACCGTAATTCTATCATGTGTAGACGTTTTTTCTAAATTTACATGGCTATTTCCGCTGCGCAATGGCACCGCAAGAAGCATAATAAAAATCTTAGAAGAAAACATCTTTCTTGTTCACGGCGTACCACGAACTATCGTCTGTGATAATGGTCGTCAATTTGTTTCGAAAGAATTTAAAGAATTACTTAATAGTTATAACATGCCGCCACCATTTTACAATTCATCTTATACGCCTCAAAACAACGTAGTCGAACGTTATAATCAAACCCTGGGCACGGCGTTATCCATCTTAGTTGAATCAGACCACCGAAACTGGTCTAAATTTCTTCCGCAAGTTCAATCAGCGATGAATAACACGGTAAACTGCGCTACAGGTTATACACCTTATTTTCTGATGCATGGTCGGGAGCAGATACTAGACGGTGATCTGCACCGTAATCCAATAGCGGATGAGGAAACCAATTCGCAAATTGGTGCTCAACCTAAGGTTTATGCACAGAAATTGGAAGAGTTGTCATCGGTTTATGAGCAAGTCTCGAATGCTCTTCTTAAAGCTTTTCAAAAAGGAGCTGACCATTACAACCTGCGCAGAAAACACATTACCTATCAGGTTGGTGATGTGGTGTGGCGGAGGAATTTTGCGCAATCTAACGCATTGAATTATTTCGCACAAAAATTGGCACCCCGGTTTGTTCAGAACGTGGTAGTAAAGAAAAAATCCAACTTAATTTATACACTTGCAGACTTAAACGGAAAAGTTGCGGGTGATTTTCATGTGAAAGACATAGTAAAATCAAATAATATACCGGTATAGTCTTATTGTGGCAATACTTCGGAGGGTCTGGCCATCCCTACCGAGTACTGCAAATTATCATATCTGTTAGCTAATATTTGATGCCTGGGAGTTTTAACCCGGCCTGATCAACCGAGTTGAAACGACCCGACATTCTGACAGTCAAAATCCTGTCATAGGAATATTTCTTTTGTTCATTCAGGTTTTCTTGGGGCGCGTTTACGCAAACTCACGTAGTTTGTTATGATTCATTGCAATCAAATTCCACTCTGGTAAGATTTACTCGAGTTGTTTTATAAGTTTTCGCTTTCGTTAGGCGTAATAATCTGTAATTTATTTGGAATAAATTTTGTAAAGTTTTTGGACTGAGCACGAGCAAAATAACAAAATAAATGACACAATTTATTTTCCTTTTGTCTATTATGTTTGTTAACCTCGAATACAAGGGGAACACATGCCCACTTTCCCTTGTGTTCAGGGTACATCCCATTGAACTGCGTTCATGGGTATTGAATTTTGTGTTTATTCTTAAGTTTTAACTCGGAACACACAGGGATGCCAGCCCTACACCTCTTTGTGTTTTGAGCATTGTTTTTCTGTTTATCTCTTCCCATCTGAAACATGATTGTTTTCAAATATAAATAAATTCTTTGAAATGTTGTGAATTCAACACGTAATAACAACTCACATGCTTGTGAGTATACTTAAAGAATAGTTTAGTGATACATATATTATTTTATAAAATTCGTTGATTAGTCTTAGTACCTACAATACTACTTCACTTCATATACTCGCTCGAACGACCGATTTAGGTAGAATAGGAAACTCTTCGTAGTGAACATTTCTTATATCTCCTAAAAGGGACGTAAATTCAGTGAAGTGAGGGTTGCTTGCACCCTAAAGTGTTGCCTAAATGGTTTTCTAAAACCCTATTATGGGTCAGTGATGCATTAATGCATATGGTGGTGTTTAATTAATGTGCTGGACACACATAGGTATAATTAAGGTTAAGGATGTGTTGTCCACTGATTAGTGTTTATATGTACATAATTAATGATGTTTATGCTGTAGATGTAACGTTAACGGTAGTCCAAGACATAAAGTCAGCTGTTCCTCACCCAGTATTTTCAATGCTGTGGGTGTTTGCGGACCCCGTTCACGGAACATTAGTTCACATTGTTCTTTAGATTAAGTTCTTCTAGTTTTAAGTGTTGGTCTTGAATGACTGCATTGTGAAGCCACCATCTTGCCGGACAACATGGGTGCGATTGGAATCATAATGAACTCATTCGTATTTATTTGATTTTTCTTTTTCTATCACTATTAGCTTTTGCTATCATCAATTTTAAGTTTAACATGGTGTGCCTACCACATTTGATGATTCACTTTTTCATTTTTATTCATGTGTATTTTATAATTTCTTTTTTAGAACACCCTGAGGATTGACCGGAATAGCTTAGGAATTTGTTAGTTAAACGAAACATGTTTGAGGGCAAACATTTGTGTGGCGCGGGGGGTAATGTTATGAAGCAGTGCTGAAATCATTACCTTTTCTTATTTTAAAATATGAACACTGCTTTATAACGTCGAACCTAGCGGCACGAACTATTGAGTGAATTAATTGTTGATAGTTACAACAGGAGGACTGGCAACACAAGTCGTTATGGAAGGGGGAGTTTCTTTTCTTTTCCGGGTCCGGTAATGGAACCCACTCTCGCCGGCATGATCTTTTGGGCCAGATCATGGCTGTGACAGTCGGATAGTATTAAGTTATTAAAAGGGTCGAAGTTTTAAATTTCAGTCGATTGGCACGTAATAATTAATGTGGAACGATCTCTGATTCAGGATGCGAAAGTGCACCAAAGTTTTAAATGAATAATGTCGCGAGATTGCTCTCCGCGGTAGTTCTTATATTACGAGAAGTTTACCGTAAAGTTATCAAGGCGATGGGTATGAGTATTTTCGCCGCACGAGACGCGCCGGTATGTACTTGTCGGGTGCCGACAATAAGAATGCCTTTTTAAACGCGTGGAGAAGAATAATTCCGCTCACCGGCTTGTATTAGAGAAAATGCACGTGCGGAAATACTAACGGTCCCGCTTGCTTGCTGCGTAAGCCCCATAACATCGTTCCCTTGGAGTTCCACTTCCCTTGGAGCCCTGCTTTGCTGAGAGTCCTGTCTTGCCAATCATCCTGTTGCGAACTGGCCGTTTATCCTGATGCGATCTGTGGAGACGAGAATCGGCTGGAGGTCCTGCCGATTATCCTGTTGCGGACTGGCCGAGATGAGGGTCGGCTGGAGGTCCTGCCCATCATCCTGTGGCGAACTACGAGACGCGGTTCGGTCAGGAATATAGTGAAATAGCTAGATAGTTTAACCTCAATCGGTCCCTGAGGGTGAGTAGAGTCACTTTACGTTTTATTGTACCTGACATTATTAAAATAATATATAAGTTCTTTAACATTTAAATTGGAAATGAGATACTTGTATTTATTTAATACCCTAACACGCTGGAGATCACATACCTATGCCCCCTCCTGAGATGTAGTTTCATGTTTTTATTTCACCACGGGCATAATTCTGCACAAAGCAGTATTTTGGCGCTCGGTAAAACCGTAAAGTTCGTGGTGAAAACATAGACCATACAGTATTATACTCAACGCTTAATTACAGCGTAACACCTTAACTCCTTTTTTTATATTTAACTTTACATTTATATGTCACTTTCTTATGTTATTGTACTCGTATTATAATATATATGAATATAATTATGTCAATGGCACACGTGTGCCGTATGTTTTGAAATAAATAAATATAATATAAGTAAATATTATCCATATAATGTACATAATATAAGTAAAAATTATCCTTAAAAACTGTAGGGCCCTTTCCGGTAAATAGGCGTTGTTTGAAGGCACACTTATACACTAATGCATCAATTCTAAGCATCTTTATTGCTTTCAACTCTCGCTGCGTTACCTACGTGCATATAAGATATTTTTAGTTTCGTGGGTAAACGGCTTTGGCTTACTTACATACATTTTATAAGCACTTGAATTCATATATTTTTTTATTGTAATGTAAATAATATGAGTTACATTTATAGGTACATATACCTTTTACAGAATATTAAATTTAAGGTCATCTTTGGTCATGTATACCTTATCAGAAAAGAGAAGCTCTTGTGCCTGATAAGGGAGCCACGATTCTTACTTAGGTTTTAGGAAGATGCTCCGAGGAACTAGCATCATTGATCCCTTCGGCACCGGTGCATGGTCGGGAAATACGCCAAACACGTGCCCAACATTTGTACACGGTTGACATTTGTCACATGAGAACGGGTCGTTTCTTCGACTCGTTCTAGTGTTCAACAGCCCGGCTGTGGAATGATTTGCCGGCCTCTGTGTTTCCTCCTTCCTACAACATGGGTCTCTTCAAGACCAATGTTCATTCCTTCCTCTCCTCAAAAAGACCCTCCACACAGCATCCCAGATGACATAGGCCCTGGGGGAAATTATTTTCCTCAGGGCCTCCTGTGTGGAGTTAATGTAAAAAAAAATATTTTTCTATTTCTAACTGTTTTTTTTTGTATTATTTTATCTAATTTTAACCATTGTATAATTTGGCTGATTGATTTTATATAAATTTTTACCTATTTTGTATAATTAAGTGAGTATTTATAACTGGGTTGTTCTCACGTGTATGAGAGCAGTCTGTAAAAACCCAGTATACCTACCTAAATAAATAAATATGTTTTGTATAAAATATTTACTTTTTACTATAAGTTTAGGTTTACTACATATTATGTATCTTTTGGATACGATTATTACATTTGGAGATGATTATTTCAATAATATATATATTTATTAGGAATATTATCTTACATCTAAGAAGTTACCTCTAAGTAAAAAGTACTTTTCAAAATAATGGGCTTAGCGTCTTAAAGATTGTATTAATTAACGTTGGTCAAAATATCTATGAAAGTAATATTGATTGATCATTATCTAATTGTTATTTTATATATCACAAGAAGGAAGATAACTAAGGGCAGGTATTTCTGTATACCCAAGAAAGCTTTCAGTCGGATAACATTTTCAAGGTTCCTACCAAAGAGCAAACTTGACGTATGTAGTATATCTCTCAAGCCGAGCTTAAAAAGCATCTGAAATACCGGCTCTAAATAAATAATCCACAGGTCCGGTTCCAGATATTCTAGAGTCTAGAAAATAATCCTTTACCAGTGCTTATTTAAATCCGTGGGCATGCTATCAAATGGAAAAAATGTTGATTTTATTGCTGCAAAATCTAAACGTCGGAGAAAGTCTGGAATTAAAGAGCAAGTAAGAACTTTCTTATATATAATATTTGAATGGAAACCAATGACAACACTGACTTAGTTCTTTTTTTTTACACGAGCTCCACACAGGAGGCCCTGAAGAAAATAATTTCCCTCAGGGCCTATGTCATTTTTGGGGATGCTGTGTGAAGGGTTTATTTTAAGGAAAGGAGGGAGAGGAGAGTTATGGGAAGGAAAAAGGTTTAAGGGGTGGGTAGGAATCTGGGGTTCAGTGTGTCCTGGTCATCCACCTCCAAGACCTAGACAAACCTCACCCCATGAACCCGGGCACCCCTGCTAAATCACCAAACGTAGCGAACCATTTGGGGTGACCTATGGCAGAGGTGTTGGTTATCAAATAAAGGTTCCCGGGGCGGCGATACCCATTCCCGCCTCCCAAATTGATCATTTTGGTTCTAGCCCGTTTAAGAGGAACGTTTGCGAGGCCCGTTTCAGCCGGTTTCATAAACATCTTTATTTTGGATTTGCTCACAAATAATTGCCCAATTGCCTCTAAAATTATGAAACATTAAAATCTTAAATGGCCTTTATCTTATAATTTAAAGCAAAAATAAATAAAGTAGCTCACATCCTTACTAGATATTTGATATACCCTTTGATTACAAAAATATTTTTTTAGTTTGGTTGGGTATATTGATCTCAAATCCAAAATTAAGATTTGTATGAAACGGGCAGAAATGGGCCGTGCTAACGTTCTGCTCATCTTCGCCCTGTCTCTATCCAGTGGCGGTTTGCGGTTTGAAAAGTGAGAAGGAACAAATATTTTTTTTAAGTAAGTATTATGTATACCTTACACCAATTATACCTAACCTAGAAAACACAATGAAACTATTTCTTAAGTCAAATTATATAACAATAATAAAACACAAGATATACCGTCATATTCAAATTTGCCCTACTAAATTAATTCAAATAACCTTGCTCCGTATTACTGCCGCGTATCCCACGTACTATCGTAAATAATCACGAAACCAAACAAAATTTGGACGCTAGATCTAATCGTAAATTATCGGTTCTATTACGAAAGTGTTCGTTTTTTGAGGCGTGCCTCAAACGGAATAGCCGCGAACGCGCAACGGCTACCATTCATTTCGATTTCAAGCGACTTCCCAATACCTCCGCCCACATGCAATCCACGGCTCTCTGAGGCGGGTCCCATCTCTGCCTCCCTAGAGTTATTGTGGTACTGCAACAATTTACGTAATCTAAAGACAACCGGTTCTAGTGAAATACGTAAATACTCATGGGTAATATTAAAACTGAAGTAATTTTAAGACTTACACAATTTATAAATTGGTAACAGTTAAAGTAAAGTTTTACCATCCTTTGGACGCACGGATACGTGTATCTTAAAAGGCTAGATTAAAATAATTAATTACATGCCCTTTGATTAATTTATTTTCTTATTCCTTGTGCAATTTACGTATTAGAATATAAGATATATATTATGTGATTTTCGCAACATCTACACTGCACATCATCTGCACATAGCACACAGTAGGAACCTACACTTATAAATTATTGGGTTGGGACTAACGACAGGTCCTAAAATGAATGGGCTTGGAATAATGAACGCTCCGGAATAATTGCCTTGTTCCGCTTCTGGTTTCACACAAGAACGTTGGTGATATTAATGAAGCTTCCAGTTCTGTCCTGCACTTCCTTCCCATTTTTGGCTCGCAAGTGTCCTTTGCAGAACATCTGGATCGCTGAAGCCCTAAAATGATCGGTCTGGGTTGACGCGCCGCGCTCCGGAACAATTACCTCGCACCGCTTCTGGCTTCTGGGCCCGCTCGAGGCCCACAGAAGAAAGAAGCGAACATCGCGATTGTTGCCGCCAGCCGCCATTCCCATTGGACGGTGCGTTTGTCAAGCGCGTGTCGCGGTCCGCATTGTCGCGGCCCCTTTGTGCGTCACCCAATCAATAAGATATCGGCCCATCGGATAAGCGATCGCCAATTTACTCTTAGCTGCTGGAAGATGTAGGAAGATGGAGGATTTCTCGGTCGTCTCGATTTATGCCGGCGGCCAGTTGAAGAGGAATCGCAAAGCGCAGGTGCAAAGAGAGCTTAATTATTATCCTGGAGCGGCAGGCGACCTCTAATCCCCGATCCAAACCAGACTCCTGCAGATAGCAGATACGTGGACGTTTATTTTATTGCACCATTACAAATCAGTTACTCCTTTCCAACCTCCTTCTCCTTCTCAAGTACCTAACACCTCAAAACTCGTCAATAACCATTTCAAAAACAATATCTTCCATAATAGTCGAAGGAGGTGTACCTCCTTGATTACGTCATCGTTTTACTGAAAACTCCACCTTACACTTATTAAAAACGACAAAAAAAATGTCTTTCCTTGGAAAAATTTTCAAACTCATTAAAATCCGGAATGGAGCATCGAGACAAATTTTGAATAATAATTGTAAAACATTACAGAAAAATCTTAAAGGTATCAAAAATAATTAATGTTGAACAAAGAATTTTCTTTAATGTTTTTTTTTTATCTAAAAAGTTTTTTAAAAATTTCTACCGACGTTCTTTAGATAAAAATTACATCACTACATATTATAAGTCCTCCGCCGCTCCTGTCTGTTGTTCGCGATAAACTCAACAACTACTGAACGGATTTTCATGCGGTTTCATCAATAGATAGAGTGATTCATGAGGAAGGTTTAAGTATATAATTTGTCAAGGTTTTGTGAAAATTGGTTGAAATATATAATCTATATGTGGTGGATGAGCGGGCAATGGCAAGCGGGCGGTGTTGATTTGATGTGTATGCAAACTAACAGATTACGGTGTGAGTTAATTTATCGTGGTTATAAAGGTTGTGTAACCATCCAGTAGATGGCGTTGTGTTTCGCTAGCCACAAAAACGCGTGGCCGGGTCAGCTAGTTACAAATAAAGTCTTCCACACTCACCATACCAAATAGAAAGAAAACATTGCACTAAAAAGACTGGACATTTAATTAACACAGAATTGTTTGCTGGATAAAGGCATCCGAATGCGTAGCTCAGTTCCCAGTGAAATTGAAAATGTACCAACGTTAAGAAAAATATATTTAAAAAAAAATGTAATTAGTAACCCTCTCTAAACACGAGAAATTCTCAATTAGAGAGGTATTCTTACCACTAATATTATATCTTAATATTGGTTAATTGTATATTATATGTATTGGTTAATAAATAAAAAAATGTATGATTATGAAAAAAAAATAAAAAAGCATTAGGAATAAGAAAAGTGTATATTAAAACGTGAAAATGCGCCAAATTTATACCAGATCACATGAAGTGGGTTTATTTAAAGGCTAATAAATAAAAAAAAAAAAAAATTATTGCTATTTCATTAAATTGCTAATGTGTAAGCTATTAAGGGTCGACCGAGACAGGTTTTTCGTTCTCGGCCGAGACCGAGACAGAGACCGAGAATAAATTAAAATCTCGGCAGAGACCGAAAATAGATAAATTGAGAAAAAAACTGAAAATACGCTATTTTTGCATAATATAGTATATTTAACACTAGAGTACACGCGTGGGCTACGTATGTAGCCCAGGGTATTATTTTCATAATTTCGTGAAATCGCTTGATTTAACTTCGAGTCTCTAGCTAAGCTCCGATTGGTTGTTGCTCGACGCATTCAGTGTGGCGTGAGCGATCGACGCTGGCGAACGTGCGAAAAATAACGATGTAATGTTTTTGGGCTACGTATGTAGCCCATGCGTGCACTGGCGGAACACAAGGAAAGCTTGCTCGAAATGCTACAGGCGTATATGTAATGATCACCAAATTTTAATTTGTCCTTCGTGTAATGAAAATTAAAAAAAAAGTTTTAAAAAAATGTAAGAATTAAACCAAAAGTTGATTGATCTCAAATAAGTAAAAATTATGTGATTTTTTGAGAAGTCTGAAGTTTTGTTAATATTTTAAGTTTAAGAAGGAGAAGATATTTTTTTTTTTATTTCGGTTTACTTAACAAATGTCATTTATAATAATAAATGTGTTTTATTTAAAAATTAAACGATTATCTTTCAGTATATTTCAATTTAAAATGGGCTACAATTGAAGCCCACGCGAGCACTCATGAACGTTTTAGAGGCGCGTGTACCGTAGTGTAATAATAATTTTTTTTAAATAGTTTTAATAATCAAAATTGAACAACATGATGTTGTAGCACATAAAAAGCAATTTTTCTACGTTTTTACCCTTCAAAGAGTGTCGCCTCATGTTGTATAATTGACCAGCTCTGCTAAAGAGCTGTTGTTCACTTGCTACACTAGTAGGTGGTGCTGATAAAAAATTTCATCACAATCGACAGCTCTCTCACACACTGATACCAAGTGACTGATACCAGTGATTTGAATCCAATTATCCTATACCGTACCTAGTCACAACGATCACTCGGTTCTCGGCGATTTTTCGCCGAGAACCGAGACAGAGTTCTCGGTAGAATTTGTAGCCGAGAATGCCGAGAACAAGACCGAGACCGAGATCTCGGTCGATCCTTATAAGCTGTAATGCTGATCTAATAGTGTATTATAGAATCCGTAATCGCACTGCAGTAAAGCTGATACGTGGCGTAGTCTATCAACGCCGTTACCATGGAAGTGGTAGGAATAAGAAATGAGGTGTTTAGGAGACATTTTACCATCAGAAGTGGACAGCCAGCACTCAATACTCAGTACTCAACATAAATAACCATTATCAAGTGCTATCTTAATACAACTTGCGCACCCTTTAAGTGGCGTTAGACAGTCTCTGCTGAAAATAATTTAAATAATATAATGCTAAATTATTCAATCGAGTTCGTATTCACCCAACTGAAGTTTAAAAGAATTTAATGCAGTCCCACTTCATTAGGCACTTTAATAGTATTGTGAAAATTCCAAAGCAGAGTAACACGTTGATTAAAACATTCTTCAAGTACTAATGAATGCTTGTTGCATAAAATTAATAGCTCTAAGCATCGTATGTTTATTAGATTCATGGTGCCATTCAAATGAACAAATAAGGCTTCTTCTATCTCCTCGATAAGGCACTATCGAGCCTTCATTCAATGTCTCACCGTTCCATCCATTAGAGTTTAATCAGATCAAGCCCAAAATGGAATTAAAACCAACTAAAAACTAAATCGGGCCTGTCTGCATAGAGAATAATAATACATTTCACTGCCATTGTTTTAACAGCAAAAGAGAAATGTGGGAACAGATGCGGTTGAGAACATATTATAAAACATACCTCCCCGCTTGTCTCAGGACTGAAATTCATGAATAATTAATTAACCAATGATTTCACTTTCATTTTAATTGGAGCTTTGTTTAGTAATGTGCAGCGTTCGCCATTGAAATGAAACCATGTGACTATCTGCAGATTCGTCGAACATCATAAACGATTAATAACTATTATAGATTATTGTTTTATACTCAGCTCATACATTATTAACCATAATTATTTTTTACAAAAAAATAATAACCGTTCCATTAAATTTTCAATATTAGTAATCCATTTAACGACACATTGTTTATTTGAAAACAAAACATCTACTGCTAAAAATTAGAAATGAAAAATCGTTAAAAACCTTTCACCGAAAGATCCTGATCTGACTTGCTCCCAACCGTCTGGAGCCACTGAAAATATGGAATCTCGTATTGGGATATTTTGCGTGGCTGAAGGTAGAGGGCAGGGTTAGTTCTTGATTATTCAGATCTGGTCACCAAACGCGACTAAAGCTATTTAGACCAAAGTTTTCATTCTGAATGGTATATTCAACTCTGGATAGATTTTGCAATGTTGACAGAGTATTGGAACATTTCTAGTCAATCCAAGGGTGCCCGCTACGCCTCAATACAAAGGACTATCCCATCAAAACCATGGTTTCTAAAATTCCCCCATTTTTCCAAAAAAGAAATTTTCTTACTTATTCGAATGAGAATTCTGAAATTTGCACACTTAAATAAAATTAATATACAAATTCACCTTTCCTTTCTCTGTAATTTTAAATGATCGCCGAGAACACCCTTGTTGGGTGAAAGCCAGAAATAATTGAAAAAAAAAACTAGCCGCAAGTACCTAAATATACAATATGATTTTGTTAATTGACTAAAATTTACTGACGCGTGCCAGGATTTGAACTCGCGACCTCCGGACCCGTAGTCGAGAGTCCCACCCCTCGCCACGGAGGCCGTTCATTGTCAGGTGTCAGGTCCGGGATCTATTGTTTCGAAACGGTGTCAAACGTCCCTATCTTCCTTGGAGGGCACGGTCCTTTGTCGTCTCTGGCTTTTTGTTTTTGTTTTCCCCAGCCATATGGGACAACCAACTAATATATGTATTTATATCTATATATATATTTATTACCCTGTTTCCCTTGGTCATGCCATAACTTCAGAACGACTTTACTTATTTCATTCATCTTTTTAAAAAAGTTTTCTAATACTTTGTAAAAGGTTCTTACGGAAAGAAAAATTAAAAAAAAATTGCGCAGAAAATTGGATAGTTTCAGAAAACTTGACGACTATTTTAACTTCGCACGTTTGACAGTTCGTGCGTTTGATGAATGTGAATTTAGAGGCAGCTCTTTTTTTTGTAACAAAAGAATTATCTATGGATTTTTAAAATTATAGATAGTTTAAATAGGTACCTATGTTAGGTACAAAATTAGATTGATTGTTCTTAAAATAAATAAAAAACAAATAGTTTTAATATATGAAAAATGAAAATTTGAATAAAAAATTGTGATAGGTGGCAAGCGAGCTGTTTGAAAACTGAATGTACTGGGACTGAATATATGGAACGCGGAAGGGGGGTTGGCTGGACGGGGGAGCTGGAGAGGGGAGAGGGTAGGCGGGGAAGGTGGAAGGGGAACGCGGTAGGGGAAGGGTATGCGAGAGGGGTACGGGGACGCACGGGAAGGACATGCAGGCAGAAACAATTTATTTATTTGAATATGGCATTGCAACGCATGCCGGGAACCAGCTACTAAATATATACATAAATTATCGACAGAAATATATTTGTTACTCATTTTGCTTACAGCAACCTTACCAAGGGTTAAAGGGGTTGATGCTAAAATTTTCCACAAAGGAGCGAATTGTGATTGCATCAGTGTCTAGTTTCTAGTTCATCATCTACCTCACAAGAGCGCCCCTGTCTGTACAGTTTAAAAAAGGCGACTTATATCGCCACCCAGTTTGAGGCGGATTAAAGCAGAAGGGATTTATTAGTGGGGGTCTTGAGGAGTCCTGGATTATATGAAATTGGAAAAACAGATGCCTGTAGCCCATTCCACACGCGAGCCGGCTTACACAAAAACGAGTTGAAGAAACTACCCGTTTTCATGAAGCCAACATCAACTGCGAACGGGTGTTCGGATCCTGTATGTGCCCGTATCAATGCTGCTAGCTCCTTCGAGCAGGCTCCATTGAAATACTCGTAAAACATACTCAGCATGTCTATGCACGATCCATTTACCCCGCCCCCATTATTGTATTGGTTTACAGCTACAAAAATTATTTTCAGCGGATGTAGTGACGATAAATTACAATTATTTTCCAAATGATTCGGCAATACAGGGATTATATTTCGCGTAGAAAAGCATACTGCGACGAATTTGTTGTAGAATTTTTATAGGTTCTCTTCATACCTACAAACATCTGTACTTACAAAAATTAGATGCTTATGTGTGTAAGGTTTTATTTAAAGATTGGAATGCGAAAATCTTTATGCAAAATTAATATTCAATATTCTTTGGCGAAGTAAATTAAAAAGCATTTTGGATTCCGTGATAGAACCATTCAAAAATTACGAACCATTTGAATCCTTTATCTCTAATTAGTGAGTAGGGAAAACGTCTGCAAATTGATTTAACAGCATGATTCTTTAAAATATATTTTAAATACATTTCTTACTTGTTTATACTGTTTTTTTTTTCAAATGAATTTACAAATAAATAAAGTCTGTGAACGACTAAGATCTATTGTTAGTAGATTATATAAATTAAAATTATTTTCCTTAATCTACCATAAGTTATGGAGTTACAGCTTGGGGACTTTCCTGTAAGACAAATATAAATAATGTTCAATGAGTTCAAAGTCGTTAGTTACATTATTAATTTAAAAAGGCAAAAAGTTACATACTTTTATCAGAATCTAAAAATTCTCTCAGTAAGAGCAATTCAATGGTATAAAATTATATTTCAGCATATGAATAGCCCTATTTACATAAACAGAGTGGACCACACTTACAATTGTGATTTGAAAGTCGGTAAGAGGAAAAATAGCGACACTAAAATGAGACAAACACAAACGTATATAGGATAGGTCAGCGGTCGTCACACTTTTCTGGTTAAGGGCCACATAGGACAATGTGAGGTATCACCGCGGGCCGCACACTTATGGGTGTGGGGGGGGGGGGGGGGGGGGGCAGGGAGCTGTTGTACCTTTTTGTTTAGCAAGTTAAAAAGTAATTATTTTGTATTTAAGTACCGGGTTGCTACTTCCTTCCTTCTTGTGTTCATTATATAGTGTCAATTCTTAATAATATTAATACCTACACGTAAAATCATAATTTTTTTAATTTAATTTAATTTTATTTTATTTTATTTTTATTTTTAATTTTTTTTTTATTATATAAAAAAAAAAATTGTGAATGGAATCTTTCAGTTCAATTTTCATCCACTTCCCGAATTATCGAAATGTGTGAATTTTCGCACACGTGATAAAAATGATAACAATACATACAATATCAAAAATTAACCAATATTAATTTGCTTTATTAGTACGTGATAAGCGTGTTTTTTTGGTATTTTTTGACCATATATTTTTTTACCTACCTACACCCTCACTGTGCCATCTCAACACCCTCTAATTTTCTCTGGGTCTTCTACTGCCCCCTTTTGAAAGTCTCAAACGACAATATAATTAATTGTGAAAAAACGGATAATATAATTAATTGTACATGAAAAAAAATATTTAAAAAGAAAACGCCAGATATTTGTTCTCAACCTTATTTTGCCCACCGCCCACTTTGAAAATATGTTGCTACCTCATGAAACATGTTGCTATGTACATGAAAAAAATATATTTATAAAGAAAACCCAGATATTTATGCGGACTGCAAAAAACGGGTTGTATAATTGTACATGAAAAAAAAACATATATTTAAAAAGAAAACCGCAGATATTTGTGCGGGCCGCACAACCTTATTTTGCCCACCGCCCACTTTGAAAATATGTTGCTACCTCCTTCCTTCTGTATTTATGAAATAGTCTCAATTCTTAATAATAATAATACACATAAGACTATTAGTACGTAATAAGCATGTATCGATCTCCCCTTTGTGTGGTGCTTCGTAGTCTTACCACTCTTGTCTACTTTAGTTTTCTGAAGGTTTCACTTCTACTACGTGTGAATTGCACTCTCTGATTTCTTATGTTAACCATCTGTCTTTTATGTTCCTACACTATAAATGAAATGAAAACAGGAAAAAAACATATTACGGCGCATTTCATAGAAACACAAAGAATAAAACACCCTGAATATAGGATACAGTCATTCGGCCGTTGAACAGTAGTCATTATGATGGTATTTTATCTAGAAGCTGCAGCCCTTTTGGAAGGTTCCAGACACGACTGGCGTCTCTACCAGAATCAATCGAACAATGGCAATATCGATATGGCTATAATTAGCCGATCCAGACTATGCTAAATAATAACCAAAGCCTCCTCTATATCCCGTTTTATTATTGTCTATTCTGCCCTCCATTAAAACTACAACCACATGCTAAGCGTTTCAAAATATATACCCCGATATGTGAATTCATTCGGTTTCCTGATTTAAATGTAGGGTCAGGTCTCGTAAATAGACATCGCGTCTAGCATTCGTAGAATAAATTTTATTGGGATTTTTTTCGTAACGTGTTATTTGGTTATTTCTGCTATGTAAAGTATTGATGAGGTTTCGATGATTTTGTATCCAGGGGGCAGAATAATTAAGTTGTTTTTGAAGAGAAGACACGAAAAGCAGAAGTGTCCAGTAGGTATTTAGATATTAACATGTGTGCAAATATCAGCAATTATGCGGTTGAATACACGTTGATACAAAAATATGATCTAATTGTGGTTTTAAAAGACATTAAAATACCAATCAAATGCTGCGAACAGTTTCCTTTTGTAATTTCCTCTTTCGCTCTCCAGAAAATACCGATTTAAAAAAAAAGTACTTATAGCTTTCATCGCTTTCGTGATATTGTTCAAAAGTTCACCCTGAAGCAGGTCATACATCATCATTATTTGAAAATAAGTTTAACACGAAGAAAAAAAAAACAATTTTTTGTGAAGCTATAGGCAAATTCATATAAGTGAGACTACTGGAAATAATTTAGAGTAGAGAATAGCATTTTGTATAAATAGCATCAAATGTACATAACAAAAAACAATGATTACAGAATAACTGGAACATTTAGTCTCTGGCAAGAAACTAATATTGACCTGACAAAACGTAACAGGTAGGTACACTTGTATGCAGTTTAAATATTTTCAGTCTTTAATGTTATTAGTAATTATTATTAATTATGGAGGCGGGTATGGGTACCGCCACCCCAGGAACATTTATTGGATGCACCCCTGCCATATGTCATCGCTAGTGGTTCGCTAAGTTTGGTGATTTAGCAGGGGTGTCCGGGCTCATGGTGTGAGATTTGTCTAGGACCTGGCGGCGAATGCTTTGTACAGGCTGGATCGGGAGAGATTGGTTGAGGGAGAACTAACGTAGACCTCTCCAGCCAGACTCTACCCATCGCCTTGCACTGCAGTGGAAGGGATGAATTCATACGTCCATCACTCCTGGATACGTTGATCCCAAGATTCCTACCCACCCTAGTACCCTTTTCATTTCGAGAACTTCCTTTCCTTACTTTCCCTAAAGAAGATACAGGTTCTGAAGGAATTTTTCCCCAGGGCCTGCTGTGTTTTTTTTTTTTACATGAGCTCCACACAGGAGGCCCTGAGGAAAATAATTTCCCTCAGGGCCTATGTCATCTTTGAGGATGCTGTGTGGAGGGTTTTTTTTAAGGAAATGGGAAGGAGAGGAGAGTTCTGGGAAGGAAAAGGGTTTAAGGGGTGGGTAGGAATCTGGGGTTCAGTATGTCCCGGTCATCCGCCTCCAAGACCTAGACAAACCTCACCCCATGAACATGTGTGGAGCTTATATAAAAAAAATACTACTTTCACTCTGAAAAATCGCAAAAACCAGGCAATGTTCATCGACACTATACTCACATTTAAATAAAATATTATACAAGCTCTATACAGGAGGCCTCGAGAAAAGAAAATCCCCCGGGGCCTCCTGCATAGAGATAATACTTTTCTACATAAATGTATAGCTATGTAATACAATAAATATATAAATAAAATTTAAGATATCAAAACCTTGGTTTGAACGGAATAATCAGACCCTTCACACAGCATCCCAGATGACATAGGTCCTGAGGGAAATTATTTTCCTCAGGGCCTCCTGTGTGGAGTTAATATAAAAAAAATAGGAGAAATATCACCTCTAATATCGCTAAAATGTTTTAATTTACTCTGAATTATTTATGTCCATTTTAGGTCTAATTTGGATAAGTCCAACTTTAAACCCTTTGATGACGTTGAGAACGCTTGGATGGTACAATCTTCTTGATTCATGTTTCACAAATTAGAACAAATTATTTTTTTATATTTCAATGTAACATGGGCATTAACTGTTTAACAATTTCTAGACACTTTTGTTTTGAAGAGTTTTAATTTTAAATGTAGGTACATTTGTTACTTCAATTTGAATTTTTTTGCGACCGGTCTCGACACATTCGTGTCATTGACGAGCAAAATTAAAACTAACTTAAAAATTCTAAACAAGTACAAAAATTAATTAGATGGGGGGTAGTGGGAGGGGGGATTTTGGTGGAGGGGGAGAACGGTGGGAGGAGTCAACATTACATGAAAACATCGTAAGTAAAAGTGATTTACATGGTGCTATTATTTTATTAACTAAATTAATTTCGATTAACACAAACGATTCGATGTAACAAATGTACATTGAAAATTAAAACTCTTCAAAATAAAAATGTGTTGCAAAATGCAATTGAAAATATTGAATTTCCCAACATCCCTGAGGCTAATGTTTTGTAATTTATTTTTTATATTTTTCCACAGTAATAACTCACCGTATTTTGTATGACCTGTTTCTGAGTTTTTTAATGGGTTGAAATTAACTCGAGGGGTGACGATTAAAATAAATACGCAAGCTTTAACGAAAGCTCGAGTAGCGTGTAAGTTTGTATGTCTTCCTTTATTAAGAAAGTAAAACCTGCTACCGTAATGTTAAAAATAAAGTATAACGTCTGAATTAGTTAGTACTGGGAACTGGGCCCATAGCCACAGGGTTGGAAGGGGCTTACGCCGTTTTACATGTCAGTCGGGCTCGCGAACTTGAGGCAGTGGATTTCTGAAATGTTTTCATTGAAATCTTAACTATAAAACAGGAAACAGAAGAAAATTCGAGGTGCAAGTAAGTATGAAAAGGTCATGAAGGCAATTGTATTATTTTGTGTTCTGTAGGCAGAAATTCTCGCTTTCGGTGCATAAAAAAATGCATGGAATCTCCTAATATCTACTCAAGAACCAGCCAGCGGCCGAAAATCCACATTTCGTCGATAATTGTTCTTACGATCATACAGGGCGGTTCCAATGAGAAAGATTAATTATTCTCCATACCAGCTTTTAAAAATTATAACTCAATATCGATTTTATTTCATTCCAAATTTGCTTTAATTTATACCCACAAAATTATTTACTTTTTGTAATTATATTTTGATTATAAGTATTTATCATTTTTTAATAATGTGTAAGTTAAATAAGAATGTAAAAAAAAACTGAAATATATTAGTTTGTAAGTGCGCAAATAAATACACAAACGGACCAATTTTTGTCAAGAAACACATGTACGTATATATTTTTTAAAGATTTTATTAAAACTAAAATTAAAATTGTGAAACATGCGTTTCCCAGATAATGTATTGATTTATTTTAATGCATAATTATATGATTTGAAATGGGTGTTGAATAATACAAAATCTTTTTTGAAAATAACAAATCTGCCAACGACTTACCTTATTATACTATTTTATTTTTTAAATTTAAAACATGTGTTTCCTAGATAAAAGAACAATCTTTCGAAATCAATTTATAATTTTTTTGTGGAAAAGAGTCAATACGTCTAAAATCTGATTTAAAAATGACATATTTGTTGTTTTCTCTGGTTATGCCCTCCTAGGTATGAAGCCGGGAGATCTCTAGAATCGTGATTTCATGAAACTTGCACAGATTTTTCTGTCTGGAATTTTTACGCCAACGTAATTATTTTCAGTTCGTAAAGTTGTTTGCACCATGAGCTGTGGAGTTTTGAAATATTCATTACACTGTTAATAACATGTTATAAAAGACCTTGTAAAATTTGCTAGTTCAAATTTTCATATATGTATATACACCTATATATTTTTTTACACGAGCTCCACACAGGAGACCCTGAGGAAAATAATTTCCCTGCGGGCCTATGTCATCTTTGGGGATACTGTGTGGAGGGTTTTTGTAATGCGGGAATCTGGGGTTCAGTGTGTCCTGGTCCATGGGATGAGGTTTATCCAGGACCGAGACAAACCTCATCCCATGAACCCGGGCACCCCTGCTAAATCACCAAACGTAGCGAACCACTTGGGGTGACCTAAAGGTTCCCGGGGTACCCATTCCCGCCTCCCAAATTGTTTAAACTCTGGGAAACCTAGTAGTGGAAGACATATAGAATGCAAGAAGAAAACATATTTTATTTGGATGTTTATCAGAGTACCAACCCGTGGAAAAAACGCACAAGATTTTTTTTTACATTAGCTCCACACAGGAGGCACCGCGAAAAATAATTTCCCTAGGGGCCTATGTCATCTTTGAGGATGCTGTGTGAGAAGAAGATATGGGAAGGAAAAAGGGTCTATATTTTCTACTGAAATTCTTTCAATATTCAATGTGCCTACAATAGACAAAATCTATAAAAAATATTCAATACTTCAAATTTACAAAGAAATACAGTTAAATACTCGTAACTTCCAATTCAATACATCAGCAAGATACCAGAAAACTATTAAAATCCCTAAATTTAATACTAAGCACATTCAAAATTCCTATCTTTATCTGGGCATAATCTATTATAATAACCTCCCATTAAAATTAAAAACCATCGAAAATATGCAGGAATTTAAGCCCAAATTAAATAATTACCTTAAATTGCTATAAAAGTCCCAAATATGTTTACTTTGTATCTTAAAGTCTGCTATTTTATAAATCATGTATTCCTTCTTTTTCTTTCATTTCTTAGTTTCTATATCTCTGAGTCTACTATTGAATAAATCTTGCGTTCTTTCTTAAGTATCCTTTACTTACTTATTACAATAATTTTTGTTACTAACTTACATGATTCTTTCATTTATAATGATTTTTAAAAATTTATATTATGATCTCTTAAACTCTTCAGGATTTTTATTTTAAAATTTATTCATGATTTCTTAACCTACTTATTACATACAATAGCCGTTATTACTAACTTACACGATCTTTTAATTTACTAATTGAGCCAGAACTTCCTCACCAAACACAAGAGCATTGTCTCTTTATGGTGAGGAAAGGCAATTTTTTTATTTTTTTGTTAACCTTATGTAACTATGTAACTGATGTAACTTTATATGTATTTTAATAAGCATTGCCAATTAAAAAAAAAAAAAAAAAGTATGAAGGGTGGGTAGGAATCTGGGGTCAGTGTGACCAAGAGTGACGGACGTATGAACCTATTCCTCACACTGCGGTGCAAGGCGAAGGGTCGGGAGAATCCGGATGGAGAGGTTAAAAGGCCTCACTCAACCAGTGTCCTCCGATCCAGCCCACCACGCAGTGGTTGGGGAAACGTATCCACCAGCAAGACCTAGACAAACCTCATCCCATGAACCCCGCTAAGTCACCAAACGTAGCGAACCACTTGGGGTGACCTGTGGCAAGGGTATTGGTTGTCCAATAAATGGTTCCCGGGGCGGCGGTACCCATACCAGCCTCCCAAATTGCAATACCCTTGCCGTTGCCGATGGATTTTTCAGTCTGCGGCCCCGCAAGGGGTGATATTTATTAAATACATTAGGTAATCATTCTACGGTTTAACTAACACCTGTCATATTGTAGTGGTGATGTATATTATGACCTGAAATCATACGAAAATTCTTAAAACTAAAATAATAACCGTTGGAACACATTCGTTATCGAATTCGGAAGCCACGAACATAAAAGTTTTATTTATTTTATTTTCGGTGTCGGATCGCATTGTTCGCTAATAATGTATTCTAGGCGGTCTCGAAACATTCGGCAGGTCCCCTACCCTCCCACGCTCCTACCCTCCTGCCCTCCTACCCTCCTAGCCTCCTAGCCTCCTAGCCTCCTACCCCCCTACCGTCCTAGCCATGACCCGAAAGCCGGCAAACAAACGACCCGATTATTAAACCATATTACACAGGCGCAGGCGGCCGCCCGACCTATCGACTAACATCACCACATTATTTGAATTTCAAATTCAGAACAGAACAGACGCGGCTGCTCTGAAATCTACAAAAATAAACAAAAATATATCAAAGAAGTTTTAAGCACCCAAAAAATGGTACGAACGATTGGTATGAATGCGTAACATTTTGGGAAAATTTGATTTTATGGTCATCGGCTATAGTTCATTGAAATACAGAAAATAATTCTTTGTGCATCACTTTTTGTAGTTTTCCCAATTGCATCGCTTTACTCTTTATATTATGGCCTCTGTGTTTCCTCTCTCGCGTAAAATGGGCCTCTTCGAGACCTATCATTATCCTTAAAGATGACCCTGAGGGAAATTATTTTTCTCGGGGCAGTTGGTGCAAAAAACTGATAAAAACAAGTGAGGAAACCTAAATGAATGTAATATTTGGTGAAAGACTACCATTCATAAATAATCGAATTATTGGTTGAAATGGCTTTGTCAGTGTTTAGTGAAAAAAATACAAAAATGGCGTCTTGATCCTGTTTTTGCTGCCTACAAATTTAACTACCGTAAATCTGTACCCCTTTTACAGGTGCCAAACTTTTGAAGCATTTTTTGTGGGTTGTGAGATGCGCGGATAAACACCCGTTGCCAGTTTGAAATTGGAACATCGGAACATCGTCTGCGAGTTCCCGGGGCGTATAAAAAGGCGAGTGCGGGATTGAAAGTCCAGTAGCCGGCCTCGTGTCGTCCGGCGGACACCCCCGGGGGTCATGCGGCCGGCACGCCATCAGGAGCGGAGGCTTCTGGCCACCAGTGCTAGTCGGACTTATTTCTCTCCAATCAAATGCTTGCGGGGAGAGCTGGGAGGGCTCGCAGAAAGATAATAGTGCCAAATTTGTCTGTTTTCCTTGTAGGTTGTGTTTGGTCCTACCACTGATAGCTCCGTTGTAACATCCCTTTGTGTTATACGCGCCGTTTATTGCGATGAGAGGGAGGTTATGATGGATACGAAATGTAAATCTTTCACTCACTAATGAAAAATAACACGACTTCAAACCTCACTTACAACTTTAGCTAGATGGCAGGTAGGTATGGTTTTCATGAAAATGTTCATACATATATAAATATAGTTATTCTTTTAACAATCACAGTTTATTGTCAGTACCTGTAATAAGGGACCTTGGAATAACCTTCGACTCTAAACTACTATTCACCAACCACATTGATATAATAACTGGTAGAGCAATGAAAATGCTGGGCTTCATTGTAAGAATTTGTAAAGATTTCAAAAATATCCAAACATTCAAAATACTATATACAACTCTGGTTAGGAGTCATTTAGAATACAATTCCCCCATATGGAACCCTTTCTACAAAAGCCACGCAAACTCCATTGAAAGAATCCAACGCAAATTTCTGAGATCAATTAATTTCAAATTAGGTATCCCCGCGGTTGACATAAACTATGAATCTTTATTACAAAAAATGCGACTCTTATCGTTAAAAGATAGAAGAATTCTCAACGATCTTATTTTTCTATTTAAAATAAACAATAACTGGTTTGACTCCCCTGAATTGGTCTCATTAATAAATTACCATGTACCTTGTAGACCAACTCGACTCAAAACACCTTTCCATTGTGACAATACTATGACGAACGCAGAACAAAACTCAACCATAAATCGCTTGCATATTTTAGGCAATGAATATGCTAATATTGATCACGCCACCTGTAATCTGGCTTCATACAAAAGATGCGTTAGACTTAATTTGTTTGCTAGGACCACGTAAATATAATACATCATATAAACATAATATGCCTACCAATACTTCACCCTAAAACTATTAATGCACTAGAAATCATAGGTACTTGTAAATTTATCATATCCGTTAACATAATCCAGGATTTGTTACTTTTTATATTTTTATATTTAAATCGTTGTAGGTACCTTGAGATAGGTATCTTTTATTTGTATATTTTACATTTTATTGTTTTATTTCTCTCTTTAAATTTTTATTTTACTTTTACCTAATAATTTATAGTTTGTACTTAATACTTTATATTTTATATTTTATACTATTCAATTTATAATTTACTTTTATACATTATAGTTTTTATACACTACTTATTACCTTACTTTTCACCTTTTTTCTTAAATTAAATTTTACTAACATTTATACTGTTATTCTTCATGTTGTTGTACTATTATAAGTATGTCAATTATGTTAATGGCACGTTTTGTGCCGTATATGTGTAAATAAATAAATAAATAAATAAATTATCTCCTTAGATGAAGCCATACTAAATAATGCAAAATCATATGTTTTGGTTTTGAAAATTTGATCGCTTAGAAATATTATAGATGCTTCAATTAAATACTGTGTGTAGAACATACCTTAGAGCTTAAAAATATCGGTCAATTTTTTATAAGTCTGGAAAATAATTAAGTATGAGGTCTATAAAATCGTTTTGCGGAAAATTCAGTTTCTTTTATAATAATCGCAAAAAAATGACATTTACGCCCAAACTTCACAAAATAAAATAAAATGTGCATTTTCGCGTTGTTATTTACAATACGGTCGCTAATCGACGAATTTGGTGAACCTTATACCGTCCACCGAAGAACTACTGACTCGCCACACCCATTTTCAGTCAGTCCTCCCCCGGTCGTAGCGGGGAACAGACGTCTGGCTCCGCGTCGCTTGGTTTCGTGAAATCAATCTTAAATTTACGTTTTATTACAATAAGCAATGCGTTAAAAAGGAGTTAATGTTTTTTACAGGTCTTTACGAAATCAACCTGTAAAAAAACTCAAATACCTTTTCCAACCTTTCCAAAAGTTTTTCTGAAGTTTTTTAAACTCCCCCAATAAAGGGGCGTGATTTCCGATTTTGATTTTCTCCTGGACTATTGGATCGCCTTAAGAGTTAACTAGGTAGGCACGTCTGAAACGGATCTGAAATAATCATTTGGACAAGTATTAATTTTTCCTAACAAACACAGAATAATACCAATTAATATAATTTACTATTTCAAGGTAAAGTTGAAGTTTATTGTCTTATTTTATATTTCAGGCTAATCGTTAAGTCGTATCGTTTTTACAAAACTCCCCATCGATCATAAAATGATGAATTCTTTTATATAAAGGACACAATTCTTATGATTACGATCAAAATGATTACTATGAATCGTAACTGATGTATTTTATAAGAATCTTTAAATTCATCGCATGTAATCAAAACGATTATTTCTGTGTCGAAGAAAACATCTTTGATTTTGATTCCACCAACATCACGAAGTGAATTTCCATTTTACACCTGTTTTAAGATTTTCAAATGGGTTCCAGCATTTTTTTTAACTACAACACTCTTTCAAGTGACATACTGAATATGCTTAAATTGTCAGACCGAAGGATTTTCACTGACTCGGTATTTTTGTGTACAAAATTTTAAATGATAGTCCAGAATTGCTTGCATTGATAAGCATTCCACTACGTAATACCAGAAGTAGGGATATATTTCAGTGCAGAAATTCTGGTACGAACTATCAAATATATTCCTCTTTGCCCGGAATACTTATGAAGCCTTAAAAGGGCATTAATATATATTTTTTACATTAACTCGTCCCTGAACAAATTCTGAATGTTGTTACTGACGTAGATTAGATATAGATAATTAATATCTTCTAATTGAAATTCTAATTCATATCTATATAAACCTCATTGCTCTGTTAAAACCAATGTTAAATACCTTGGTGTAACTATAGATAGTAAACATAAAGTGGAAGATGCAAACCAGTACAACAGTAGAGAGACTAAGAAAATTATTGTACTTTTTGATTAGAATTCGAAACATTTTAAATATTAGGATATTAAGAACCATTTACTTTTCCTTAATCCAATCCTTAATCCAGTGCTAATATGGAATTGTTGCTTGGGGTGGTGTTTTCAAAACTTCTCTTTTGCCCCTGGAAATCATAAAAAAAAAATAATAAACATAATTTAAAAAAGCCATATGGAGGTAGCCCCACTAATAAAAATAATAACAATAGCCCCACCGTCAAATTATTTCAAAATTTTAAAGTATCTTCACTTCATTTTATTTATAAAAAAATTACAATTTTACAAATACACAATGTTTGCTTAGAACAAATATTCTTGGCTCTATGACTGTCCCGCGTTGTATAAGTAAAACATCTTAAGTTGGAAGCAATAAAAATGCTTAGTATTGATGTATTGGTATATCTGTGTGAACGTCAAGCGACGCCCACAAAACCGATAAGGCTCTCTGTCTTGCTTACGCCCACTTATTGCAACTAGTTAGAAGAGAGGCAAGTTTTACGACACCCTTTTGAGGCTGTACTTACAGGGTGTTCTATTCTCTTCATTCGGTTCGTAATTTGATTTAAACAAACGTGCACCTACATTTCGAAAGTGACAAAATCAAATTATAAATTTGAAATAATAAATAGTTTTCATTATTTTTAATTCGAAACTTTATTAGTAGATTTACAGAGTGTTTGTAATATTTATTACGATATCATGGAGTCCTGTTACGAAACGGAACGTGGCAAATCACTGAATGGACCAACTCGTGAAATTTTAATCCGCATGTTTAATTATTTTACTTATTCATAATGTAAAAAACGGTGGTCAACTTTTAAGCATAAATGACTTGAATGATTTGACGTCTAAGGCAACTGGAGTATCACAGACTAGTACCTATTCAACAGTTAATCTTTTGTAACTTTGTGTTAGTAATAATAGTTAGTTAGATAATATACATATAGATAGTTGCTGTTGATGACTGATACATAATTAAATAATTACTGTTGCTGATGATTGCTAACACATAATTATAAAAAATATATAATCCATAAGCAGCAAAATTTTTAAGCACAGATTTTGGAAATCACACTTCATTTCAACATTAGGTTCTTGGTTTAGGTAAAACAAGTAATTCATGCGTATTGAGTTTTAAACGAAACTTTACAAATGTCAAATCCGTACAAAAAAATGGCGGCAATGGAGATGTTTTATATGGGAAATTTATAACTTTGAAAACCGAAATTTAATGCACGTTTTACCATCTATCCCGACCGAAACCGATGTTTCTTTTGGTAATTAAGTTTAACAGTCGTTTACTTTTCAAAATCTATGCCTATGAAACGAGTAGCGGAATGTGGCGGCTTGTAGATTATTTATTTTATAAAATATTATCTATGTAAGTATGAATATTATACTAAATTAATCTTTTTAAATAACACAATATTTTTTTAACCTTGTTGTTAGTTATGAATACCCATTTGAATTCAATCTTGAAGATTATCACATTTAGTTAATAAACTTATTTTTCTTCCTAAACCTTCAGTATTTCTATAAAAATGTTGTAAAACAACATTAGTTTTATGTTACCGATTTAAGCACGCTTTGGATTCGAATTCTCAATTGCGAAATTATTATTAATTGCTTTTTTGTTAAAACCCTAAAACGAAACACGCTGTATGAGAGTTTTGCATCTGTGTGAGTACTGTGATGAAGTCAACTTAACTTGTGAGACTATAACACCACCACAGCCCAACAATTCTATAATTATATTATTGGAGTTAAATGGTTTAACCAATTACCAGTTAATTTAAGATTGGAAACAAATAATAAAAAATTCTAAAAATCAATAAAAACTCTTTATACATAACTTATTCCAATCACTACATTTTGTATACTACATTTCTCAACACAATTGTAATATCTGATATCCTGTTTCTTTCTTTATTTTTCTCATTTCTTTCGTTTATCTCCTCTTCTTCATTATGTCATATTCCTCAACTTTTATTTGTTTTACATTTTTTTTGTTAACTGTTAATTACATATTCTTTGTTTTATACATTAAAAAAAATTATTTTCCTTTGTTAAATTGTGGTTTACATTCGTTTTAGATTTGCTCTTAAAAATGTAAGAGACCTATTAACTATTGTACTTTTGAAAGAAAAACTTTATTTAATGTAATAAAGAACATGTAATTTTTGTACCATTATATTAAATAAATAAAAAATAAAATAATCTACTGTATGATGTTTACTATTCATGTGTGAAAACCCTTTAAAAGGACATTAATAGTACCTATATATATTTTACATTAACTTGGCCCTGAGGAAAATAATTTTCCTCAGGCCTATGACATCTTTGGGGATGCTACGTGGAGGGTCTTTTTATGAAAAGGAAGTAGTTAGCGCCCTTGAGGTGATTTTTCACAAAAACGGCGCTATATAAATCATCCAAATATTATTATTATTAACCTGGGTCTTGAAGAAACCCATATCGTGAGAGAGAGGAAACACAGAGACCGGAAAGTCGTTCCATAGCCAAGGTGTTGAATTTAATAAGAATGAGACGTAGAAGCGACCCCTTCTCATGTAACAAATTTCAACTATGTACAAATGTACACGCGATTGGCGTGTTATTTTGGTGTTCCAGACCAGAGGAGGCTGCCAAATACAATCGTATTGTAGGTAAATACTATTAAAGTCTCTCCGGGTCGTATACAGTGTACATACAGTGTGTACAGGTATAGTACAGGTATAGCCCAGCTTCTGAGAGGCTAACTTAACTCTGGTTTCGATGGATTCCCCGTAGCTGAGCTGGTCATTTAAATCAATAAATAAATTAATAATTACTTTGCGATTTGTCACAAGAAAGACTTATACAAGCTTCTCTAGAATGCGGACACTACCTATGCTCTATATACCTATCTATATTTGATGATTTGCCCCCGTTGTCGAAGGGTAAGACTTTCGACTCGCAATCCGAAGGTCGCGGATGTGTGATTAATTTGTGTTATTTCACAATTAATTAATTAAAGATAATATAAAGTGTATTTGCAGCACGTTCCGGATTGGAAGACGTTCAGTATCGCCCTGGTGCCAGACTATCATTCAGAATTGAAATGTTGCTTGAAATGGCTTTATCCGTGTTTGGTGACCAGATCTAAATAGCCAGATACTTCACCACCTTCATCTTCCCCATCTCCTTTCCTTCAGTCTCACAACATATCTCAATTGGGGATGCCATAGACTCACTGGCTCCAGAGGGGAGCAGTTGTGGCTCTTGTACGGAATTCACATAAAAAAAAATAAAAAAAAAACATATCGAATATCAAGAAAAACCAAATTATCTGTATACCTCACCTATACTGTGTTTAGTATAAGGTATTGTAGTTTTTGTAAAAAAAAAAAATCGAGTGCTGTTTACACGCGTTAGAAGCGAAACTTAACCAAAGCAATCTCAACCAATAGGCACTTGAAAAGTGAGGTCATAATCAAAACGACCAATGAGCGCAGACCTCGCGTAATTTCCGTTTAATATCTCAACCAATAGGAGCCTTTAAAAGTGACATCATTATCAAAGCGGCAGATGAGCGTAGTTGATGCGTCGCAGGTGCAGTAATCATCATTTCCGTTTCATTCGAAATCCAAATCGCAGCGGTGTTATAGAAAAATAGAATGTTTTATAGTTACTATTATTTTCTTTATTACAAGGAGTTTATAATTTAAAAGAGAACATTTCCTTTTTGCTTGTGAGTCCGGCCAGTGCAGGGTTCAGCTGTACGATGGGCGGTGGTACGGTAGAACCGCGGTACGGGGGTTGCGGTGACTGACGGCGGCGATCTCGGATCCCGGTTCGATGCGTATCTCCTTGCCGGTATCGGGTTCCAGTGAAATAACACGGGTAACTTATATCGCGCCGGGGACATTACCATTTTATTATGTGCCCGACCACGTTTAACGTTCGCCGACTGACGCGAGATGAACGCCGGACCAGGCAGCCGCGGATGATACGCGGACATTCCGAACTCGGCCGTAGCGAGATTTGATGCTCAAGATGAAAGAATCAAATCACACATTGAACTAAATTTTTATAACAAGCCAACATTAACAAGTTTTTGCTCTTAAAAAAGTACACTTCGTTATCTTTAAAGACATACTCTATACATTTGCAGCAAATAGAAAAAAAACACAATTTTTATTATTATATTTTTAAAATTATTTATTAACCAATATAATATTGCAATATTCACAGTATACATTTTTTTGTATATACCACCTCGCTAGGCTGAGCCTATTCCGAGGTGGCAGGAATTCAATCTAATTTTGACATCTTAATCTTGGAAGATAAAATAAGATAAAATTTGATTAGATATATAGAATGAAAGAAAAATAAAAAGAAAAGATAAAGAAAAGAGATGAAAAAAATAATAAAAAAGAATAAATAATTGAGAAGAAAGGAGAAAAGAAATAGGCGTTTGAGTGGGTTCTTTTATTCTAGAAGTTATCTGCCCACAGTTTCGTTGTTGACTATTTGCTTATGAATTTTGTGTTTTAGATTTGCATTTTTTGTCATGTGAATAACTTAAATATCTTTTTCAATGAAAAATTTGGAGCCAGATTATGATAATACCTTCGGAGTCATGTGTTTTTTTTTTTTTTTTTTTTTTTTTTTTACTTTATTTATTCCCATTTCTTTGTACATAAATATTATATAATAACATAATATATAATAACAATTATGAATAAGAAATGCAAACCCACTAAGGCACTGCCTGAGTGTGGGTAATATTAAAATATGTTGATGTCTATATCTTGTGTCGTAATTGTGTTGTGAAGTATGATGGTTTAGTTTGTCTTTTTGGTAATGTGTAGATATAATTTTGATGTAACCAACGTATTAATTAAATAACTGTACTGTCGAGAATCTATTATAAGTTTTTTTTTTTAATAACTTTAATTAAGGCTTTTTGCGCTTTGTCGAGAGGGTCCATATTAGATTTACGATACGTTTTCGATAAAAAAAACACATCTGGTTCTGTTATTTAACATTTAACATTATTTTACGTAAGCGCTAGTTCAGTGGAATTCTGGAAAAAAAATTAAGTAAAGATGATTCGTGACATGCACGGGGGTCAGAATAACCTTGCGGCCACTCCTTGCAAAATAAAACGCTTATGGACTTAGATTAGAATTATGCCCGATCACCAAACAAGATACGGTATTCACAATTAAGTAATACTCACTACTGTTGTGTCTCGTGGCTTGATCTCCATCCGGTGACAGTCACAGGTGTATCCAAAAGCGTACGATACAGATTGTTCTGGTGGGTTATTAAAACCACGATAAAGTTGAGTCATGAGACGAATAAGCGGTTCACATAAAGCATTCGATGAACGACGGCCATATAATGCTTCATATTACACACTTCCGATTGATAAATAACATTTCAACGTAGAGTGAAATGTCACGTTACGATGGTTGTTGACAGACTGGCGATATTGCGGTACTTGACTAATGTCCACCGTGTAGGTAGGTACACTTAATGTGCGGAAGTCCAAAATCTGGATTCCTCCGATCTGCTAGGCCGATTGGAACATAAATACGAATGAAACCCATGAGCGTTATGAAACAAAAGGTCTTTTCAGGCAATTTTTTTATGTAAAAATATTTTTAAAGTTTGAAAAACTATCAAAAGATTTTTCTAAAAAAATAATTACGCATGTTCAGCAATTTCGAAAGTTTACCGAAAAAATTTCGTATTTCTTTGATATTAATATTTGTGAAGGGGTTTTCGCTCTATTTTAAATAAGTCATGCTTTATTAAATATTTTCGATACTCATATTAATTTTAATAATTTTTTAACGCGCTCCCTCTAACATTAGTATTTACGGTTTCATGCCAACTCAAAAAAAAAAATGAAAAAATGAAATATAGCCCATAACCTAACCTAACGTAACCTATTTAAGCAATTCTTTAATTTTATTTTTTTAATCACTTTTAATGACTTTTCAAAGGAGGTGTTGAGATGATTTCATTCTGAGTAATCCGATCACCGTATTGACATATCTCCCTTACAAGCCACCTTCTTTTTTTAACGCTTACTAGGGAGCCATGCCAAAAGTTTTGGATTTATGTTCATACGATGTAATTTCAGGGATTACATTCAGGGATTGAGCTGTTATATGCTCAACTACGAATTCAAAGGTAGCGGGTTCGAATGTCAGCGTGCGCCAAAACATATTATTTAATTAATATGATTACAAAGAATATTAGCGATGTTTGATTTTTTTTAAGGTGAATACCGCGTAAGAGTTCCAATTGCTCCCAACCGTCTGGAGCCAGTGAGACTATAGCATCCACAATGGGGATATATTGTAAGGCTGACCATAGTCCGGAGAGAAGGAGATGGGGGAGATGAAGGTTGGGAAGCACCTTGCTATTCAGATCTGGTCACTAAACACGGCTAAAGCCAATTCTATGAGCGTTTCAATTTTGATTAATAATATTCCACCAGGGCGATACTGAGAATATCTATATGAATCGGGAACGCGGTGCAAATATACATCATTGTTTTTTAATGCATTCATTGTGAAGCAACATAAATCAATTAAATAATATTTACATGCGTAGGCCGGGATTTGATTCCGCAACCTCCAGATTCGTAATCGAGAGCCTTACCCCTCTTAGAGGGCGTACTCTCAATACAGCCACGATTAGGCCAACATTCAGAATCTAAATTTTGCTCGAATGTCTTTAACTCTAATCAGATCTGAATAACCAGGTATTTTTCTCTGTATACTTCCCCTCTCCACTCCCTTCTGCCCCAATAATTGGGGATGCCATAGTCCCAGACAGCTGGGAGCAGTTGGGACCCTTGCGCGGTATTCACATTTTTTAAACCTTCGTTCTTTGAGCATCATCCTTCACAGTTAAATCTATTTCATCTGAGATCGAGACATCCGCTCCTCAGATGGAAGATTTATCTAAGTATTATTAATATTTGATTCTGTTGATAGATCATAACAATTAGCGACCAGTATCTAAAAAGCTCGGAAAACACATTAATCACTTCCTTAATCATTTATTTTCATTAAAGACATCATTACACCATAATTATCTCCTTTCTAATCTCAGGACGTAACTACAGACAGAATTTATATCAAAATACTTTAACCCTCTGCGAGAACTAATAGCATATTATTTAAAAACACTAGTTGTTATCTGTGAAAATCAATCCCCGACAGTTGCCCCCCGAAGTTACAGTTATTATATATATTTTTGTGCATTATTTAACAATTTCAATCGTAAAATGGTATGGATAGCAAACGAATCTATCTGCAGTGTCTATTTTTTGTACTTAGATATACTCTGGTGTATACAGTAAAAAGAAAAAGTAGTTATTCTTGATGCATTTATATTCGGCGGTATATATTCTCCGCAGATCGGAGATCCTAAGTTATGTTTTGTAGTATACTGTATTTTTCCTAAGACCAAGGAAATTTTTTTGTATCATACACAATTTATAATTTTGTATGATACAATCTCTAGTATTATCTCGTATAATATAGCAGACTGGGATTCCATGATCCTCCTAGTCTAATGAAAATATACAGATATTTAATAAAATTTATTTTTAATTTTTGACTTTATGAGTAACTCCAGAAACTGTGTGAGGAGTGTATGGGACTGCCATGGTCGGAGGCCGATCAATCAGCGCAAGACAGGGACGCATGGAGGAGCCTTGTCGATGCAGTGCGTCCGAGACTCGAATAGGATAAGGGGAAGAAGATGATGACGATGATGATGACTTTATGAGTAAAAATCTCAAATTATAAAATTTAATTAAATGAAGATTAAAAAAAAATTAAAAAATAAAGATAAAGATAATATTAGCGAAACTCAATCGAAAATGTGGAGACAGAAAAATTAGAAAAAGACATCTGGGACTCGAACCCAGGACCCTTACATGGCAAGTGCTCTACCAACTGAGCTAAGGTGTTTTGCAATCATGTATAAAGATAGCAGCCAATAATATGTGCGTTAAGAAAATGAAGATAATGTTGGTAGTTCTAAGTCGAAGAATGATACAGTTAAAAGTGACTAAATTTGATATCGACACCTTAGCTCAGTTGGTAGAGCACTTGCCGTGTAAGCAAAGGGTCCTGGGTTCGAGTCCCAGAGATGCCAATATCTTTTTATGATTTTTCTGTCTCTACATTTTCGATTGAGTTTCGCTAATGTTGTCTTCATATAATTAAATATTTAATAATACTTACAAGTTGGTGATTCTAATTTTACGGACATTCTAAACGATGGTTTTTTATATGGAAACTATACCCTAACACACATGTATAATGTTTTTGCTTTACACGATAAATAATAGTTCTTGCGATTTCTTACCGATAGTAGCCATTAGATAATAAATAATCTTTTCACCATAATATTTATAAAAACCAGAATATTTAGGAAAAACCATAATATTTATGAAAAACCATAATATTTATGAAAAACCATAATATTTAGGACAAAACCATAATATTTAGGAAAAACCATAATATTTATGAAAAACCATAATATTTATGAAAAACCATAATATTTAGGAAAAACCATAATATTTATGAAAAACCATAAGATTTAGGAAAAACCATAATATTTAGGAAAAACCATAATATTTAGGAAAAACCATAATATTTAGGAAAAACCATAATATTTATGAAAAACCATAATATTTAGGAAAAACCATAATATTTATGAAAAACCAATGTGGAACCTGAACGAAAAAAAGTTTCGTCTGATATGTCCATCCATATCCAAGGTTAATCTCACCCTTCTGCATGCACCTTGATGCTAAAATTACTAAAATGTGTATTTTTTTCACAATTCAAAGGAAATTCATGTTTTTATGGATCAAAACTATTTTTTTTTTTGAGAAAATCCAACTGAAACTAAATAGCTTCTCAAATACAGCTAACTTAATTTGTGGCACCATTTTAATTCAAAATTAATAAAATACTTAGTTTCAACCACCTTTATTGTTTAAAAAACCTATAAGCAATTCATCAGGGTATCTAAAACCTCTCATTTATCTCTCATCTAAAACCTTAACATTTGAACATATAAACCCCGATGAAGTTATTGCTTTTGAAACATGTTGTTTTTTTAACAATAAAAGTGGTTAAAACTAAGTTCATATATTTGTAATGCAATAATTAAAAACACTTTGTTTTTACCACAATTCACTTTATTAAAAAGTCGACATGTTTCAAGAACGATGTTCTCTTCATCAGGACGTATAATATAATTCCGGATTTTTTAATTTTTTGGTCTTTATCCTTGTTATTTAAAATACAATATATTTGTTTAAAATATATTATAATTTTAAATATATTTCCACCTCTCTCCTCCCCCACTACTTCCATTTCTACCCCGGCCTGTCTTTCTATGTTCGATCATTTTTTTAGTACATTATACGTCCTGATGAAGAGAACATCGTTCTTGAAACATGTCGACTTTTTAATAAAGCGAATTGTGGTAAAACCAAAGTGTTTTTAATTATTGCATTAATAAAATGGTGCCACAAAGTGAATTTGCAAAATTTGAAGAAGTAATATATTTTTAATTAATTAATTGTATGTCAGGTTATAATAACAAAACATTTTTATATAAATCTATAAAAATATTTTTAAATGTGACTGCTATAAAAAATGTGAGAAAAAATGGGTTTAAACACATTTTTCAGCTAAAAAACTTGTTAATTAATTTGCAAACCACTGTGAACACCAACCGTGCTACAGATATACCTTCCATCAAACATAAAACAACGTAATATCTAATTGCCAACACCTGTAGTACAGGTGGACAGTTGAGGTACTCACTCAACTCGCTGACTCGGATTGATCAACGCTTCGTATGAGAATACATATCATATAACAGAGACAGAGCAATAGCTAATCATAAGACCGAAAGCTGTACTGTGTTTAGTAGCTGTCAGCCCGATGTGCTACTGGTTCTCAGGGCACGACTATCTGCTTCTGGATCAGTGATTAAGTGACCATCAGTTAGATAAAACTTATCGGAATGTTACAGACGGCTCAGATATGATTTACCTAACCGATTTTTTTTATAGAGGGGTCAGTTGTACTATTTGACAGCTTGTAGAAAATTTGTTTCAGTTTGAATAATGAATGATATTTTTGAAATAAGATATTGGCACATCTAAGACACAGAATCAAAATGTATGTCAGGTTATAATCAGAATCAGAATCAAAATGTATGTCAGGTTAATCAAAACACCCTGAAATATGTAGGGTAGATAGCAGATGGTTTATATTGAGATTCTTTTTTGGATGACCAAAATTTGCAAAATATGTTTATTTAGAGGAAAGTAACCAAATATGAAATAGCGCGATTTCTCAAAATCTAACTCTGTCGCTATCTCGCCCACTGATATACTTATTGGCCACCCGAAATGATAATTACTATAAAATTATAATTTTTGTGCATTATTTACCAATTTCAAACGTAAAATCGACATCAAAAATAACCTCAATAAAAAGTTTAACAGAATATGAAAAATTTAATGATTACCAAACGAATTTATACAGTGCCGATTTTTTTGTACTTATGCGTTGGTTGGTATACACAGTATATAGAGTAGCAGATTTTTCCTCGGTGCATTTGAATTAAAATATGTTTTATGCTTTTGCTTTTCGGCGGTACATCCTCTCTGCACATCCCTTCGGGGTCACTAAGTTATATTTTGTGTAATTAGGTGTACTGTGTTTTCTCTAAACCGAATGCACTTCGCATGTAAGTATGCCGGGGGGCCAATAGAGAACTCCAGTCCATTTTTTAAATGAATAATGACCTTCTAACTTAAATAACTGCATTTTTATTTTTTATTTTTAGAGTTAGAGTTAGTTAAAATAATTGTCAAAGTTTTAATTTTTCAAGATCGCCCAAAAAACCACCGTATGTATACTAAATCGTGTGACGTCATCACTCCTGAAAAAATACTATAGAATCGGGCAATCAGCTGATCAACTACCGCCGTTTTGAATTTCGTGGTTCGAAGTATTTTCCCTAGAAGAAGCATTACCATTTTTTTTGTGCAGTAGTTTTTGAATATTTTCAATATTATAGATAAACTAATAAGAGATACGATTAGTTTTAGGATTTTCACGGCCAAAAGCATTTTCGTTATTTGTTTTTGGGGTGTTATGCCGTGTTGTGCTACCTCCTTCATTAGCCAACGTTTCGGACATCGTTGCAGTGTCTATCATCAGGGTAGATCCGGCAGATCCGGCAGACACATCTACCGGATCTGCCAGATCTGCCCTGATGATGGACACTGAAACGATGTCCGAAACGTTGGCTAATGGAGGAGGTAGCACAACACGGCATAACACCCCAAAAACAAATAACGATAATAAGAGATACCTTTATTTTTCAAACATTATTTAGGCCTAAATAATGTTTCAATAAACACAACTTAATCTCTATAAACAGTATGTAAATAAACGAATAAATTAATACGATGGAGTGTCATATCATACATTCCCATACAATGGCTTTACAGTGACGTCACGACACGTCGAACAGTGACGTCACCCTGACGGCGTGTTTTTACGACCCGATTAAAAATGGACTTTTTAATAATTTTTTAAAAACTCTGCGTTTAATATTATTAAATAAAACTTATATATTCAGCGTTTATTGGTCCATATGAAAATATTTTTTTTAAGCCATAATATTTTTTATTGTCGGTGGATCGGTCATGAAACCCCATACTTACACGTAACTTGTCAGTCTAGCGAACGCCAGATGTATGGTAAGTCATTCCTGTTTTGTTGCTGCTGAACAACTTTTGAAGGTGAGTAAATTTTGGGAGATTTTTCAAATGTCCTTTATGTTAATTAATGGTTGTTTATTTTTTTCGTTGTAAACATGTCTGCCTGTGATATTCACTAGTTTTTATAAAGTAACATTCTTTTATTTTTAATTTTTAAACTAACGTTTAAGACAAGATTTATATATATATATTGATTTTTTCAATGTGGATGAGTGTTTCAGGCTGATAATTATTGCTTATAATAATTGTTAACGTTCTTTTCAAACATGCACTGTCAACATCTGTGGCAATATATTCCCTAAAATAAACCATCAGTTATTATAAACAAAGGAAAACGCCAATCTATACCTGCTTTCTAGATTTAAGCAAAGCGTTTGACCTTTTATGTCATAATAAACTTTGGGAAAAACTAAGGAAAAGAGCAGTTTCGGAAGATGTAATAGCGATTCTTTCAATATGGCACACGCAACCAGAAAATATTGTGAAATGGTCTGGGGAGTTTCTAACCCATTCTTTTTGAAAAGTGGCGTAAGGCAAGAAGGAAGCATGTCTCAGGTTCTGTTCAATCTATACACCGATGAGCTTATTCAAAGACTTAATGCCACGAAAATAGGTTGCCATGTAAATGCAGTGTGTGTAAATAACAGATTACAAATTACGCAGATGACATGGTTCTTCTTGCACCGTCAGTAAGCGTATTAGAGAAGTTACTAAGACTTTGCAAATATCATAATCTTTTATATGTCAATAGTTATGGTGTTTAAACATAAAAAACGAAATCATCCAAACACCCTCAGTATGGCTCAGATGAAAGGAAAATGAATATTAATCATAGCGTTAAATACCTGGGACACATCATCACACACGACCTTAAGGATATCGAGGATATGGAAAGGCAGAGAAGAGCGATATCAGTTAGAGCGGGAATTCAATCAAGACGTTTTTACTTCTGCAGCCCCAAAGTAAAAATAATACTGTTCAACGCTTTCTGTGCCTCGCTGCACACTTCAAAACTGCGGGTTGACTACGCTGTAACCCAATGGCATAAGTCAAAGGATGCTTACAATAACGCTTATCGCCAATTTTTCCGCCTACCGAGATACTGCAGTGCTACGGAAATGTTCCTGGAGGAAAGAGTGCACACTTTCCGAGCACTTCTCCACCACCGCATGGGAAGTTCATGGCGCAATCTGCGCGATAAATGCGATCATCACCGCCATGCCTGCCTGGTATTTGCATTAATTTTAGTGTTTAATATACATAAATAAATACTTTTTTTTAGTGTCATTTCACATGCTTATTTTTTTAAATTTTTTTTTTTATACATATACATGTAATAAAATCATGAATCATGAGTAATTACATTTTCAGGTTACAATCGGATTAAACTGAAATCATTAAATACTAACATGCAAATTGATTAGAAACAGTATAAACATATATATGTATATACTATATAACCTTTACGAGAGTGTAACTACTCGTGTGTAAAGGGAAGAAAAAAAAATTTTAAATTAAAAAAATTAAAAATTATAACACATACATTATAAATACGTACTTACATAAATCAAATGTAATAAAAAAATATAAAAAAAATTAAATAATATAAAATAAATTGTTGAATAAGTATTGTCAGTTAAAGGTAAATTTGTTTTTATATAATTTATGTGTAGTTGTTGTTAATTTTTACCTCATCTTATTATTTGTCTTTCTTCAATTACTTCAAAATATGAAATGTATTGTATTGCAACTTCCCCTGCAAACATTCTGGAATAAACTATTATTATTATTTTCTAAAAAAAGGCAGCACGTTCTGTTTTAATTTTGTGAAATTCCAAATATGGAATAGCAAGAGGAGTCCGATTATGGAATACGGTATGGAGGCCCCGAATCCTTAGATCCTCAATGTTTCAAAGAACTTTTGTCGCAAGACATTCGTGGAGAAAAGTGGATCAAAAGCATAATGGGTGTATGCTGGGTTCACGTTGAATGTGCGGGAGAAGATGGTGATTCTTGGATATGTGATTTTTGCAAATACGTCATTTATTTTGTTTGCTTTTTTTCATAAAAATACTGATATTCACGATACTGCTTCATGGTTCAGTATTTATTTCGTATTTGGTTCCATTTAGTTTATTTTTTAATCCAATTTCGGAAAAGTTATAATATTAGAACCATAAGAATACCTCTACGTTAAAGGTAAATACATATGTCTAAATACCCATGAAAATTCAACCTCACCCATAAGACTTATACTGAAAATAAAATGGTATTCAATATTTGGTTACTTTCCTCTATTTATTTACCTTACATTACTAGTACACACATAGAATAAAACATTTTTATAAAATTACTAGCTTTTTCCGCGGCTTCGCTCGCATGGTATTAGGGGATTCCCACTCAGCCTCCTCCACTTTCCCTCTCCCCACTCCACTCCTCCAACAAACCCCCTCCCCCTCCACCCACCCCTCCCCTAACTCCACTCCCCCAATCAACCCCTCTCCCCCCCTCCCCCCCTTCCCCTTCACCCATCACTCCCCTTCCACCCACCCCTCTCCTCACTCCTCCCCCCTCCACCTTCCCTCTCCCCACTCCACTCTACCAATATATATAGCCTATAGATCTCGCAAATAATGTAGCTTTCTATTAGTGAAAGAATTTTTAAAATCTATTCAGCTGTTTTTGCGTGAAAGAGTAACAAACATACATCCATACAAACTTTCACCTTTATAATATTAGTAGGATAGGATAGGAATAGGATAGATCAGAAAACAATTGCACAGTGAAAGTATAAATAACTCAAATTAACAAAAAATTACAACGAGACGATAGAAAAATAAATGGTTGCAATAATGTAGGGCTGTCAGTAAGGGAATTAATTTTTAAAAGGAAAATTACATCCGGCAACAATCTTCTATCGGAAAGCTTCATTAATAATTTTAGATTTTACATTAGAAAGTTGTAGTTCATATTTTCGATATGAAACCTATTAAGTTTTTAATTTTTGTGTTAAAAGTTATGCTCCATTTTTTCTATAGAATCTAATGGAACCTTATAATAATATGAGCAAGTAGGTGCATTATTTAATAGGAAAACAACTGAAAAAGAACTAGTAAAACTAGTTTTAATAATTCTTATATCGAGGGGCTATCGCTAAAAATCCAAGGTTAGTAGAAAATGCGTTTAACAAGGTTAGCTCATGCGTGCTTTTTTAGTTTGAAGTAAAACACGGATGACTCGAAACGGCCTGGATGAAGGCGATACTCAGATCAGAGGAAATTACAACCTGAGAACGAGAAGAGCCGACCCCAACAGCCTACCTAGGCAATTAGTTGGGACAGCGCAAGGAAGAAAAAGAATAGTTCTATCTTACTGATGAGCTAACCTTGTTAAACGCATTTTCTACAAAGCTTGCTAAAAACCGTTAAATAATTCATTTTATACCCTTCTGCCTACGTAGGTACTTATTATCCAAGTATATCGGAATGGAAATGCGCTGTGTCTTAAAAATACCACATGCTTTCATATTTCAAGAAACCGCAAGTGAATTAAAAATGGTGTCAAATTTTTGCAAGTTCCTGCAGGTACCTACCTACCTTCACAATGTTTGAAAGCTGAGAAGTTATGATTTATAAATTTGTTTATTGCGGCTCCTTCACTTCGAGAAAATTACAAAAAAAAAAAAAAAACCTGGATCGGAAGGGGGGGGAAGGTAAGTGTAATTTCATCAGAAAATAATAGACATTATTTAATAAATGTAAAAAATAATAAATAAGGGGATGTTTATTTTTTTGTCAAGCGATTACCGAATAGTTATTTTAGGGTTATCTAAAATATGGAGGAAGTACGAGTATGTATCAGTAAATTAACTTAGATATAGCATTAATCTCTCTTTTGGGAGAAGTGTATTACCCCTCCTGCCGAGCGGGAAGGTTGACCGTGAATAAAACTACATTATTTTTTAAATGTTGTAATAAAACCAATTTTTTTCGGTGATCGTGGCACAACTCTCTCCCCATTTAAAATTTAAAGTAAGCCGAGATCTTCAATATGAAATTAATAAGACACGTCAAGAATCAAACATGTTGAAGCATCTGTACAACAGTCCATCAGGTATTTGTGGGTTTATCGAGTCAGACTATATAATATTAGGTTACCGACACCGACATGTTCAGGTATTACGTCACCAGAAACCATAGTTTATTGATGAACACGAATTATCATTCCCAACGAAAGTTATCGAAAACGATTAAGCCTGTAGCAGTTATTTAAAATTTATTATAAAAAATACGTGAAATGTGAAGCAATTTTTTTCGTGTTGGAATTTTGCTGATAGAGGCCATCCCACGGTAGCTTTAAAATGTAACAAAAAATGTTGCTGTAGGAACCATAGATCTATAAATCGTAGTTTTTATTGATGCTTCCACTATTTAGTCACGTTATTCGTAAGTAACGAAAGAAGCACGCATGAATAACCTTGGCGTGGTGGGCATTAGATGACAAGCTTTTTAGACATGTTAGATTAATGAAAAATGTCAGTTTACGCTTCTGACTACACTAATTGAACGAATAATGAAGAGTGTACCAATTTAAATGATACGTATTTTGGTTTTTTGTAATGCTTTATTAATATCTGAATATATACAGGTTGTTAATTCACTGGAATGAAATATGAAAATGGTTACGAATATTAACTAAGTACTTCCTGGAACAACGAGTGATATGTATAAATTGGTTTATTTATTTACTAATGGAATAAACGTCCAGTTTACATTATCAGTAACAAGAAATATAAATTATTTGAGTAAAGGATGGGTGGTATATGAAAGCAAAAAGAGATAGAGATAAAAATTACAGAAGTGACAAATCAAGTCAAGAACTCGTTAGAAGTCGAAATAATTACAATATTTCTTCACTTGCTTAGTGATAAAAATCATTCAGACTGATATATAATATATATATATATATATATATAATAATAATAATAACGTAGTATTTACATAGCGCAGTCTTGTGTTATTTCACTTCAAGTGCGGTTAATTATAATAAACTTATAGTAATTCTATAGTGTTCCTTATAAGTCCTTACAAAAATTGATTTAATAATACGAAACAAAGAATATACAGTGAATTTGAGTTAACCAGTCCACATATTTTAGACAATAATGAATAAAATCCACAGTTAGTTGAACATTGATTGAAGGAGAGCAGTTCATTATTTCTGAGTTACGGGATGGGATATTGAAAAGAGCGAGTAGATGAATTAATAATACAATAAATTTGTTGAAGACTTTCTAAGGAATGCAGGTTATTTATTTTTGAGGTCTTAAGCTATGTTGAGCTACCTCCTTCTTAACTTTTCGGAAGGAGGTAGAGCAAAACAGCATAATATCACGATAATAATAGAATGATTGATTGCAATAGGTAACGATATAAATTTTTGGAATATTTTTATTAAATTCATTATAATTGTGTTACACCAACAATTACAGTCGAATAGTCACTGCGGTATATGCTGAGACAATTGTATTTTTTATTTTATTTTTTTACATTTAATAACTTCACATATTTAAATTTATTATTTAATTTTAATTTTAATACATTAGGAACATTTACAGGTTAATAAAATAACATACATTAAAAAACCACAAATTATAATAATTAGGGTATAACCCAATAACTAATGTTCACGTATCAATAGATAAACAAAGTAAAAAATTATTAACTTTTTTAACTTAATATTATTATATTGACAGGAACTAGATTAATTGTCTAAACATATATAAAGATACAAGTAAATTACAAACAGTGTGCTAGTTTTGTGGCTAGGAGTTAAAAAAATAATAAAAACTGAAAAACACCAGACGTAAAGTAGAAAAACAATAAATATATTTTTTTAAATGTTTAATTAAAAAAATATTTTTAAGAATGACGGTTTCAAAACAGAATTTTAAAAATAATGAGTTAAAATATTAGTAAAGAGTTGAGATTTACATTTGATAATCTGGACCTCACTGGGTGCTTTTTCCATGCTGAGGACCCCAGTTTAAAATTTAATAATTCAATAAAATTTTATTTAAAAAAATAAAACTAAGTTGAAATAACATAAAGGCAGTGATAATCGGCAAATATTTGAGTTATGGTTGTATTCATAATGTATTGCATATGTTACATATGTATGTTTTATCCTTTTACGTGACAATTTTTTTGCAATATCACATTTTTTATGGATATTATAGCCATTATTTATCTAAATTTATCAAATAAATTATTTCCATTAATTTATCGACAATTTTCTAAAATGGGTTAAAAATCTTTGGCATTTACCTAATGTGAAATATGTTTTAGATTCTACAACAAAATTTGTTTATGAATTGTTGGTCTATTTATATCTATATTTCAATCTACAACATCACAGATTCATAAATTCGCACATGTACCACAACGCTATATGAAGGCCGCCTGTATAAATTGATGAAGTACCACATCCAGTTTTTATTACAAAAATAAGTGGCTAAGTGACCACATGTTTGCAAAATATTACAACATTAAAAACATTTCCCTCGCGTGCTTTTCACGTGATTGTTCACAAAATTATAACGCAAATATTTGTCGATCAAAAATAAAGTGTGTTCTTGCTCTCATGCCTTTAGGTATACCTACGTACGATAATTTAAGCAGAAATCTGTCCTGCCAAAGGCACCTCCGCAATCCAACACGCGATGGTTCAGGATTACACCGTCTTCAGTGTTAAGGGTCATCTCCCACCATCCCGAACTGGACAAAGAAATCCTGGTGGGATTTGGCGATGAGATTAAAGATCGCGTGCGTAACATGGGAGCTGCAAATCCTGGCCTTACGAGTATAATACAAGGATACACTTGAAACTGGATCTGTATTATGGCCAAAGTTTTAAATTACCAAGGATGAATTTTTTAGTAAAATTAAAGGGACACTTCCGCGGCGTTTCATTATTTTAACAAGAGACTTCCGAGATACATCAATTACTTACCAATAAGATTTTCTTGGAAGTATTTATCTATCTAGTTTTTGTTATTGCTAATTTGTCTTCTTGAATTGTCATTTTTTGTCTGTTAATTTTGCCAAAAAAATTGTTATTAATAATATATATTAAATTGTTGAAAATATTAACAATGTTGTAACGACCATTCTGTCAGCCCGAGCAGCGAGGTCATTTGTATTAATTGTTTCTTAATAAATAAACTGTACTGTAAAATGGAGTGACTTTGATCAATTTTCAACTTTTAAACTTTAATTTTAAATAAATATATGTACGATAATTTTATGTTTATAGAGCAATGTATTGTGGGAGTCATAAAAAATAAAAGCATGCGGTGATCACAGCCTCCTTTCAGAGTGAATGTAATAAAAATAATAAAAACATTTATTCATCAATAGATTTTTACAATTTTATATACTTTTTAAATTTAGCATTGATTCTATTGACAAAAAGGTCACTGCTCAGCTATTCATTCAGGATTTCTCCTGGACTGTGTAGCTTATAGTTTTCAGCAGAGCTTCTAGATTACCATACCATTTTGTACCATTACTACTACTTTACCATTTTATAAGCTTATATATATATATTTTAATATGAATACCGCACAAAAGATTCCAAACTGCTCCCATCCGCCTGGATCCGGTGAGACGGTGGCGTCCCCAATTAAGGTACGTTGTGAAGCTGAATGTAAGTGGGGAGGGGAAGCACCTGGCTATTGAGATCTAGTCACCAAACACAGCTAAAGGCTTTTTAAGCAACATTTCAATTCTGAACGGAGGTCTTACACCAGGGCGATAATGAGAGTCTTCCAATCTGGAAAGTGTCACCTTATATTATTTTAAAGGTTTAAATATTGTGAAAACACACACCAATCAAATAAAATTTACCTGCAGACGCCGGGATTTGAACCCTATACCTCCGGACCGCTAGTCGGGAGCCTTGCCCATCGACCACGGAGGCTGTTATTACATTATCAAAATGACACGCCAATCACAAAAAACATTTTGTAAGAAATGCGTGATATATAAAATGTAAATGTCATAAGTAGGTGTCATGTAAGTATCATTTAACACTTATTTTAGAAGCGTCATCGTGTCCAAGTTGTCAGGAAAATTATGCAATTATCCGCGATGATCAATATAGCCCCCAATTCAAATTCGCTCCATATTACGTTAACCAAAAAATCTGTGTTTAAATTAAATTTATTTATTTATTTATTTCAACGCCATAAAATGGCTATTACATCCGGTGATACATGATACACAGTGGTACATAGTAGGGTAATTACAATAGTGTACATTAAACAAGTATGATAACAACCAGTATTTAGTTATAGGATTCAAATATGTTTATAACAAACAAAAAAGAATATGACCTCATACAAAATACACATTTTTATGCAGAATAAACATAAGTAAATAAAGGTGAATTCTTAGAAAAATTCTCAACATCAAGTATAATATACCTACTTTACTTTTATTTGTACGTATTGTTGGATTCTAGGAATTGGCTAAAATGGACTAACTTAGTAATGATATTATTGTTACCTTCAGTTGAAATGACTGAAGTTTAAAATTACTACAGATACTGCTAATTAGTTCAGCTTTTCAGGGCTGCCAGTTAGAGAATCAATAATAAATCTTTGGTTTAAAAATAATAGTTTTGAAAAAAAAAATTATACATTATTAACTATAACTTAACTAGTCTGTCTGATAGTTAATATAAATGAAGCAAGCAGTTTGGAATCTATATTAGAGTATGATATAGACGCCGTGCAGACGAACACTATTATACCTAGCATTAATTATTGTCATTGAGGTATGATATTATAGCCTTCTTATAACTATATTCGGTGCAGTTGAACACATCTACTACTTCTGAGAAAGCATTGCCAACAGCATGCAATCTAGGTATAAGCGAGTATCTAAATGACTCAGTCCTGATATTTTTGTTGCAATTAAAAAGAATTTTGGATCGAGTAGTCCTAGTGGGTATGTGGAAGGTAATTAGGTTTAATAAATCAGGACTTAGATATTTAATTTCAAATATCTAAATTTAATGAATTTAGATATTTAAAAATAAGTACACAGCGAACGAGTCATGGAAATTGTAATTTTTGAACAGAATCTACAATCTACGTATCCAAAAGAGAAATGAAAAATAACGTGTCAAAATAAGAGCAAAAATTTCAAGCACGCATTTTGACAACGATTTTTAAAGGCAGCTTAATTTGCAACCCACACAAATCAACACAAACTACTTATTAGGTACCTATCTCCTTCTCCACCGGTGTAGGTTAGAATTTTATGTTTACATCACTAAATTCTGCCCTGCTCATAAAATTACCTTTAAAGCAGCATAAAGCCTGTTCTTGCTTAAACGATCTATCAATTATCGATTTAGAATTTAGAGCAATTGCCATTGATGCCCCCTGATTCATCGTGTATTCAAATTTAGTCCATTATCTTTCATATTCTGTAAAATATTAAACGGGGGCCTTACAGGATCCAAGCTCCAAGCCCAAAGTTATTCATAAGCGGAGCTGTACTGTTGCGCCCCGGGGCTCTGGAGGAATGAAATTCGGAGGCTGCGTGATGTTACCTTGTCGTGTCGGTCAATTTGCATATCTCCGAGAGCTTCTGTGATTTTTTGCCCCCGCATGCCCAAATAATTTCTTATCTTTCAGAGCATTCACGGAGGCTTAGACAGAATCCAGTCTCATAGTCGTGATGATAGAAAAATGTTAATCGCTGAGAATATCGATAATTCCTCGGGCAGTGAAATATATATTCAGTATTTCCAGTGCGAAAAATATCGTGGATCACGAAGCCGAAATTTTCACACATTCAATAAATATCTCATTTCGCAAGTGGCCACACTCTTGCTTATTTCATGATAATTGTTATGGGGAACCGCACCTAGACGTCACTGAAATCTACGTGATCCACAATGTATTTATTGATTTATCCTCGATTCTGTTTTACTGATGGTGAGGAAATTTTTGAGACGGAATTTATTTATTTACAGCAGTAAATTTTGAGAAAAACTTTTTAAATTACTTATTTTTGGTTCCTTAGAAGCAACTTGGTTACTTGATGGTCGGCGCGGTCTAAGGGTAAGGCTCTTGACTCGCAAACCGAAGGTCACGTGATCGTATCCCGGCGTGAGAATATTTTTTGTTATTTCACAATTAATTCATTAAAAATAATGTGTAGTATATTTGCGGCACGTTCCAGAGTGGAAGGTACTCTCAGTATAGCCCTGGTATAAGACCACCATTCAGAATGGATACGTTGCTCGAAATGGTGTTAGCCGTGTTTGGTGACCAGATCCGAATAGCCAGGTACAGCTCCCCACTACCTTCAGCCTCACAACATTTGGGGATGCCATAATCTCGCACTGGCTCCCAATGGGAGCAGCTGAGACTCTTGTGAGGTATTCATATAAAAAAAAAACAAACAAACAAAACAAAGAATCTTTGCAGTCGCCCATTAGAATATATTTTTTTAATTTGAAGAGTCCCAACTGCTCCTAATTATCCAGAGTCAGTAAGACTGTTTCCCGAATGCGGTATATTGTGAGGCTGAATATAGAAGGGAGGGGAAGAAGATGGGTAAGTAAGAGTTATAATACTCCACTCTGTTCTAAGTAGCATCCTGGTGAGAGACCATATTTCAAAATCTAAATGTTTAATTGTTTTAGTTATAATGAACCTCACAACATTCCTCAAATCTTCCATAAAAAAGATTTTTAGAGATAAATGTATATTATTTGATATATGTAACAATAAATATACAACATTTATTGAGAGGTCACAGTATACTATAAAGCAAAAAAACAAAATATCAATTCCTCACAATAAACAGATTAGGATTTTTCTTGGGCAAGAGAAAATAAATTAAAAATGACGTTAGAAATGCTATAAAATAAATTACCAAATTTGTTTAAAATGATTTTTCCTACAAGACGTACCACTTAAATATTATCTACACGTCTACACCCATTTGAAAGAAAACCAATGTCGCTAAACTACATACGACCCTTCCACTGCTGGTCCCAGACTACCCTGTATTCATTTTAGGAGGCCGGTATGGGTATAACCGCCGTGAACCGCCCAGGAAGATAAACAACGCATCTGCCATGCGTCACTTTAAGTGGTTCGCTTTATTTTGTGACTTGTTACATAAAAAATAATGAAACAAGTGAATTATCTGTGTATGGGTACTTTTGGTGTGAAGTTTGTTAATATTCAACATCTTTATATTGGTAGCATTGAAATGTTTACCTTTGCTCAGTTGGTGATACTGAGGATCTGCACAGAGGGGTTCACTAGGCAGGACTGGCTTTGAGCTCTTCTTTCTTTGAGCAGCCACAGGTGACCACGGCCACCGTCCCTGTGGCGGGTCGACGTAATCAAATAGTCGTAGTTCGCCATTATTTTAACAACATGTGAAGATTGATAAATCCGCGCCCACCAGCGGCATCCATTATTGAAGATCATCAGGACAATCATTTAAATCCTGGATCAGCAGCGGAGTACCATGGGAGCACACTATTTCTTCTGGATTTACTCACATCCAGCATCTGCAGACGCAGTCATGACAAGACCTTCCGACTATACCTGGAGCCAGAGGTGCTCGCAGAGATGCGGCCGAAGATCGCCCACCTTGGCCGTCATCAACATAGTCGGCTGGCTGGCAACCGCCCTTGGACGGGACGTCGCTGGGAAACCGCGGGACTGGAGGCCTGTTCGTCGCTCCAGCCTGCCGTTCAGCACATGTCAGCAGCGGAGGGAGCTAACCGCTCATCTCCGAAGGCAGCAAGCAGCATCATGGATCGCCTACATATGGCATTCACCCATTCATCAACTCCTCAAGATTAAACGGTACTAACGCTCCATAAAATGCCCATTCAGAATTTAGTCTAGCCCTGATTATTATTTTACTTAATTAATAAATTAATTTAACTGTGTCAAAGCACTATACTACTTCATTTAAAATAACCTATCCTCATACTTTGTATTACACAGCCGCCTGCTTAAGGTCCATACTGAGATATAAATTCTAGTAATAATCACACTTGTCTCATGCTCTCCATCTATTATATTCCTAACATTTTAGCTTCCAATGTGAAAGCTAAATATTTTCATAACATTTTGGCGTCCAACGCAAATATTTTCATAACAGACTTTTTCGGGTCTTGGCGGTGAATGCCTCTGTCCACCAACTGCGTGGTCTCAAAGACTCTCGATCGATCGCCTTGCATCACAATGGAAGGGATGGATCCATTCACCTGTCACTCCTGGACACACTGACCCGCAGATTCCCACCCACCCCTCATACATTTTGCCTCACAAATCTTCCTCTCCTTCATATTTAATTTTCTTAAAAGACACTTCACACGGAATTCCCAAAGATGACATTGTCCCCGAGGAAAATTATTTTCGTCGGGCCTCAGCTAACGTAAAAAAAATAAATAAGAGTGTACAATTCACACGCGGTAAAAGTGAAACCTTCAGAAAACTAAAACAGAAAGAGTAAGGAGACTACGAAGCACGTTTTTTTATCAATGTGAAGGATGATTTTTTCCATATTTTTGTTGCCGAATTCCAGTGCACCTTTTCCTATGCATACATTTGGTCATCTTATTAGTATTTGTATTTTTTATCTTTGGAGTCGCTAGATGTCGCTTTCTTTTGTGTTTTCTTTTGTTTGTTCATTTTGGAGTGGTTTTAAGATTAAATATTGATTTAAAAAAAAAAAAGTTTTTTTTTTTTTGGATTTCGTAGGGTTCGATCCTTGGTCCGCTAAATGTCTGGAGAGGTTCGTCAGGCGCTTTATACGACTACACCAAAGAAGACTTGCGTGTGACTGTGGATTTATCGTATTATATTGGAGCCGAATACCCCTGAAACTAAATAAATATTTTATTGCTATCTCATTCTCTCGCAGGCTAAATCCTATGATTTATGAGTGTGTCTTCTTTAGTCTCGTTTCATCGAGTTTCAAATTATAACGGTGCTTAAGAAGTTTTCACAAAAGAAATACAATAAAGAGTTTCTATATTTGAAAATGTTCGATCAATTTCATCAGATTATGAAAAATTGAGTTACGGAAAAGATTCGGCACGCTGACATGCCCGTGCCGAAATTTGCAGTAGGACGAAAAAACCCGGTACAAAACAGCGAACAAAAAATGTGAAGATTTAAAGCCGATCACTTGAAACTATTCCAGTGAATATTCAAATCGTAGTCTCCATCGCCAGGGGGTGCATAACGTGTATTATTTATCGAATGTTCTATAAAATATACAAGCGGTCCATTAACATAATGCCCGGGTTGGTTGCGCCCTGCCGACTTCCCATCTTACGCCGTACTCATTTATTTCTTCAAAATCATTAACATGATGGATGGTAATCAGTAATCACCGACCCAGGAATTGCTACTTAATCATCAATCTGAATTAAATGATTATTCGGGCCGTGCTGAAAATTTTATACAAAACGTTTGTAAATAAGTAAAACGCGAAAAATACAAAACGATATCATTTTTCACGTGTTCCTTTTCAAATGGTAACTCCTATGGGAACAGCATAGGTTCCCTTAGTGGTTCACGAAACAATATACCTTGTAAAAAAAAAACACGATGTTAGAAGTGAAACCTTCAGAAAATTAAAGTACAAGATAAGACAAGAGTGGAGAGGCTACGAGCTACGAGGCACTGCACAAAGAGGAGACCGATTACTCATTCTCTCGCAGGCCAAATCTATAGATGTACGTGTTTGTTTTTTTTTCGTTTCATCGAGTTTCAAATCACAACGGTGCCAAAGAAGTTTGCACTTCAAAAAACTTTTACTGTTACAGTATTATTTATTTAAGCGATTAGTATATAGCAGAAGAGACACAGATATAGTTAATTATGAAAGTATTAAAAAGTATTTTGTGTGCGATTATAAACAAAAAAAAACTCACTGTGGATAGGGTTTTCTATCTATTAAACGTTAAATCTCGTTTGTTAAATTGCTTAATCCCGGTACTCATTCTATGTTAGATAATTACTTATATTCATGCTACTGGGCCGGCGGTAAAGGTGGCGTTGCGTTGGGTCGCAACAGCCACCCGCGCTACTCTCCGTTTTTTTTTTAGAAAAATGATGAATGAAGTAAAAAAAAAGGAATTGGCTTGTATATAAGGAAAGACCCTATTGGCATTTCGATATATTGAGAACAGGACACAATTTGACCAGCAAGAGAAAGGTTTCAATGATTGGAAGAATGCAGAAATTCGAGTAGCTCAACACGAAAACTCTCCAAACCATTTGATTCACGGTTGTATTCAATCATCATTAACTACCCAACTAAACGAGGAAATTGCTTACTAGAAGAAAAGAGGGATGTTGCTATAATGCAAGGATTGGCATCAAGAGGTCTCGCTTTCAGAGGAAGTAATGAAATATTTGGGGACCGCACAGTGGGAATTACATAATGCTAATTAATAGCAAAGTTTAAAACCGGTGAGAGGACGGAGACGCGCCGGCGCGCGCGTCACATGCGCATGCGCGAGAAAATAATTCAAATATTTGAATAATACTTCCAACAAAAAACTTTTGGTCTGCGATTTTGGTCCTTCTATGTACACAATTTGTATGAAGAACAGTGTCAGAATCGCTTGCGCCATCATTACTCTCGGAGACGCTACAAGTTTCATTCACCTTGCAACCCTGGAATATTTTTAAAACGATTTCTTCTATGACAATCGGCTGTCAGAATTTGCCGCGAATTTAACGGTCGCAATAAATGCGTATATCGCGAATAAAACATCATAAAACCTATTAATTTACGTAATAAATGCAAGCAATGTGATTTTGGTAGATAGTTTATTGTGTTGTGAACGTGTTTCAGTTAATAAAACATACAATAGCTCAAAATTTATCAACAAAACATTTAATTCAAAGTTCAAAATGGTGCTTTTTTAGTGTTTTTTTGTGAATTTTCGCGAAATGGCCTGGCCTTTCCTTTTTAGCCGAACATATTGAAAGACACGCAATCCAAGGATTTGGAACTACTAACTACCTAACAAAACTGTCTGCGGCGAGTTCATTTACTTAATAGCTGAGAAATTACTGCAATGCATTAGGGATGAGATAAAAGAAACAAAGTACTTTTCTTTAATTGTAGACTCTACACCCGATGCAGAACACGCAGATCAACTGACACTTGTGATTATATATGTTTTGGACAATGGAGAGCCATTAGAGAGATTTTTTAAATTCTTACCCTCTGTAGGACACAAGGCTCAAGAAATGTTTAATGCCATTACTTTAGAGCTAGAAAAGTTGAACATAAATCTAGAAGACTGCCGGGGTCAGTCATATGAAAATGCCTCGAACATGCCAGGAATTTATAATGGTTTACGGCAGAGAAACCTGAATCTACATCATTACTGAATCTTTTTTAAGTTTTTGAGGAAACTATGTGCGATGTTTACCCAAACTTGGATATAGCTCTCCGCATCGCACTTTGCACTCCGGCCACGATTTTTTTTTTCACGAAGGGGTTTTCCTGTTTAAGGCGAGTGAAAAATTACCAAAGGTCTTCATTGTGTCAAGTAAAACTTAACTCTTCGGCTATTCTATGCATAGAAGCAGACATAATAAATACTATAAACTTATAAGCTAAGAAGGTATTATCTATCGGTATAATAGATGATTTTGTAAATAAAAATTACAGTAAAAAATTATAATTCTTGTTTCATGTGACAGTTTTACTTTATGACTAATTTTTGAATACCTACTTAACCTATATTTGAAAATTTATTTTGAAAATTGCGTGTCACCTGCAGACAGCCTACAAGTGAGTGATTATGATAGGTGGAAATTTCTGAGAAGGAGGAAGTTCGGCGCAAATGAAGTGGCCTATACTGATGAAAAGTATGAATCCGGCCCTGGCCTGTATGCGATGCATTGTAAGTAGTTAACTGCAAATTTGACCGTGTGAGTAAATGACGATAAGTCTATTTGATTTTGTATGTGTTGTGCTGGTCTATGTTAGAATGAAGTATTCATGTATTAGTGTGTGAGGGGTGTTGAATTATTTGTAGAATGGCCCCTGCGATGTACGTTTTGATGAAGTTTGTTATATTATGCCCATTATGGGCGTAGCCACGGTGGGGCAAGGTGGGGCGTTTGCCCCACTCTCACAGAGCTTAAAGCATGAAAATACCGAAGAAGCCTACTTTTTTCGGTACCTACTATAGATTTTCATTTTTTGCTCCACCCTAAAACAAAACCTGGCTACGCCCATGTGCCCATACCATATATAGGAATTAAATAAAATGTGTTTGTACTAATTGTATAATTGCATTCACTTAACGTAACTGTAAAATAACATAAACCTAAAAATACACGGGGTTCGGAAAATAGTGATCCAAGAGGGAAACTAGTGAAAAATTTTTAAAAAAATTCCAACGTTGTAGTGAAAAAAATTACTTTTTTTCCTTCATATTTGAAAAAAAATAACAAAACACATCGCCGTTTTCCCGCAGGGGTGTAGACAGAGAGGACGAACTGTCAAACAATTCGATCTTGGCACACAATCCTTGCCTCATTCACGGCTCATACATTCGCGGCTCATACATTCACGGCTCATACATCGTCTCAAACATACCGTTCTATTATTCTGACTCTTGACAAAACCCGCAAGACACTTGAAAATGTCACCAATTTACTTAAGATGTTTCGACTCCGATGCCCCATAAAATAGATTACCTTTTCATGAAAGAATTTACATATTTTGAAAATTTTTGAATAATTTCAGTAGAAGTGATGAAAAAAACGCCCTTCCTTCGGTCGTACAGACACCCCCACGTCACACTTCTTTATCGGTTTATCTGAGCCGTATTCGTTGCCACAACTTTTTAAAGATACCACACGACAGAACAGAGGTTCTAGCACAGCGTGGCGTCACATGAGGAACGGTGCTGAATAGTAGATATATTTATTTGCTCTATAAATGACCTTAATTATTTTTTGCTAGATGACAAGGTTTGCAGAACGTCTTTTTTCTAGAAGACTAAATATATTGGTTGCCCCAAGTAAGTCCATATGGTCCATTTTATTCTGAATTTGTCCAGCATATTAATGTACCTAGCGTGGAGTCCACACATCACTAGTATACTCCAGCTACCTTTTACTACTATTTTCACCTAAGTTTTAAAATTACACCCTTTCCTGACTTCACAGTAATATGTTCAAATTGTAAAACAGCCGCGGTGCTGACTTCTCCACGAGATTACGTTTACTTCAGTAGTAGTATTGTATTCAGTCTGAATTTTTCAACATACGTGTTATGACTCTTAATTTTCAGTAATAAGAAAACTTAAGATGATGTGTTTAATAATTTGATATTTTGTTCCAAATAAGTTATAGGTTCCATTGATTACTAGTTGGTTTATTTAATTATCGTAAATTTTTACAATAAAAAAATTAAACTGGACAGACGTCCTTATTTACTAGACTATGCTCTACGTGTTTAGAACAGACTGTGGGAGCCCGCTCAATCTCACAGATGCCTTTGCCACAATCGTAACCGTTCGTACTTAAGACACGAACGGCGATATATGGTACTCTTCTAATTTCATTCTCAACTCCCATTTATTGGGATATAGCAAAACTTCGTTTTACGAACTAAATTATCGACATATATTGAAAGAAGCTGAAACCACCTGAATAAGCAATACACTATAATATGTCAGGTACAAACGTTGTTTTCAGAATTATTTTTTAATAATTTAGGTTTTATCAAAGATTAACCGCAACTAACTTAACAATATTTCAAAACTTCATAATACAATCTTTTGCAGAAAATATACAACTCGACTTCGTATATACAGACTTTTCGAAGGCATTTGACAAAGTATCACATAAACTACTAATCAAAAAACTATTCTCTAATAAACTAAACTCTAGGAATAAAGGATAACATACTAAAATGGTTTACTAGCTATTTATTAAATGGTTAACTGTTCGTCAAAATAAAATCTTGGATGTCGAAAGCTTTCTGGGCTACTAGTGGCCTACCGCAAGGTAGTCACCATGGCCCGGTTTTGTTCCTCATTTTCATCAACATAAAACAAATTGCTCCAATGATGTCGAGGTACTGCTCTTTGCTGATGACAACAAGCTATACAAGAAAATAACTGATATAAATCATTGCCATATACCTACTACATTAAAATATTAGTAAGTTTAAAGATTGGTGAGTTGAAAACAATTTATTTTTAAATGTAGAGAAGTGCAAAACCTTGGCTTTCTTCAGAAATAAAAGTCCTGTTTTATTCGAATATTCCATCAATAACACAGCTTTAGAAAGAGTCACGGAAATGAGAGATCTTGGAATTATTTTGGATGAAAAACTAAGTTTCGCCAATCATATCCACCAAATTATGAACAAAGGTATGAAAAAACTAGGCTTCGTATTAAGAGCAACTAAAAACTTAAATTTTTTTTTATTTTTTTTTTTTTATTTTTTTTTTTTTTTAAATTCCATAGAAGCCATTAAACTATTATATGTATCTCTAGTTAGAAGCTTAATGGAATATAACTCGGTAGTTTGTTGTCCATCTTACAAAATTCACATTATTAACATTGAGCTAATACAAAGAAGATTTCTGCGTTTTATAAATTTTAAATTAAATATCCCACTAGAAGACTTAAAATATAATCTTTTATTAAATATTCTAAAAATACACACACTAGAAGACAGATGTAAAATAAACGACTTAACATTTTTATTAAAAATACTTATCTCTAAATTCGACTGTTGCGAACTCCTGCAACTCATACGCTTACGAATAACGACAGTAACCACACGACAAAATACACTATTCTACTGCAGCATTCATAAGCGGAACTACATTGCCCACTCTCCGATATAACGATTTCACACTATGGGGAATCAGTAAATAGGTGATGTTGACATATTTAACATCAACTTGGCGAATTTTGTGGATCTTGTAAAAAACTTATTCCAAAACTATTCCTAAATATATCTGTATCAACTTATCACATAGCTGTATTTTTGTATTTTTTAAGTATTTTTGTGACTTGTGTGCATTTTTTATCTAATTTTATTTTTTCTTTATCTATTTAAAAATCATCTGTCATGAATTAATTGTACTGCCAAACATGTAAAAACCCTCTGGGCGTTATAATAAATAAATTAAAAATAAGTAAGGCTGAATCAAATATTTTGTAAGAATAAGTATTCTTGAATATACGCCAAAAATTATGTCTGATAGTAAGTACCTACGTACTCAAATGATTTCCGAATAACATAGGTTCCTTCGCTCCATTTGTGCTCACGCTTATCATGCCGGTAATACTGCTGCTGTCAACTTAACTTATGAGCGCCTTAAGGTCAGGCTACACGTGTCATATATCGCCATCTTTAAATTTTCGAGTAATTTTGTAACACAAGAGGGGTAGGTAGTTTTGGTGTGATTTTTCTCAATATTGGAAAATGTGTGTACTGTTTTTAAAGAAGAGAAGCTAGAATTTAATTGTAATTAAGGAAAACAAACATTTTGGAGGGAAATAATGGATTTGGGTTGAATAAGCCACACTTGAAGGTTAGTTGGAGTGTATAATTCAAGTAAGATTAAATTATTAAAAAAAACAACAATATATATGTCATATGAAAACATGATGGGAAACCATTTAGGTATGTAGATATTATTTAAATAAATTAAGTAGGTATTTTGAACTGGAAATTGAGGGGTTAAAAAGTAACAGCGCCATTAGCCACACTTTGTTCATTTTGATAATTAGTAATGATTAATTAGTAATCTACATATATCTTACTCTCTATGCCATAAAATCTTCAAACTAAAGAAAAAACGCCTCAAAACGGATTTTCAAACGGTGGTCAAGTGCAAACCCGCTTCTCTTCCACTTTTGTGTGAGGTTCAGAAGTGCCACTCTCGAATTGCAATCACGAGCCAGAAAAAATATAAGTACCTACCTACATCGCAAATGCAATATGGCCGCCGTGTTGGTTGAAGTGCAACAACGCCATAAATGTTCAGGTTCAAATACGACACTAAGTTGAGAAATTGAAAAATTGAAAAACTGAAATGGAAAATTGAAAAACCTCCACTATTTAAAATAGATGACTTGAAGATGTAAATCAAAAACACACGCATAAAATTGCAATTAAAAAAAATCAACATGAAAGTTTAATGGAAATACGAAAATTTTATTTTTCGCGCTTTTGCTTTAATACCCCTCAGTTGGGGATTTTATTATTTGTTTCACACAAACTGTAAAAAAATACACAGATGTCTGATAATTTTTCTTAAGTAATTTTGCAGTACCTAACAGAAAAATTCTAAAAAATACTCCTAGTGAAGATTGTGAAATGTATCCTGAGCTTTAGGCCAAACCAGAACATAATATGAATTAAATGGGAAGTATGTAGATATGTTTTCATGGTTCACCTTAAGACCACTGCGTCAATATAAATATTCTTAAAATAAATTTTGATTTTTGAAATTATTTTGTTTGTGAAAAATAATTTTACGTTGATACAAAGACACACTATCACTGAAAGAACATTTTTTTTACTTATCAGTATAGTATATACATAGTGCCAGAAAGTTATATTGTATAATATAAATAGTTTACTAGGATGATACTGTATCCTATTAAGCGTGGTGGTTCCAAACTTTAAAATATTAAAAAACGAAGAAAACACAAGAGCTAACCAGAAAGACATTGTGAATATACCCAAATTTAAAACTTCTGCTAAATTTAAAAAACTGCTTTTAGTCAAATGAATTAACTACAAAAATACCTACGTATCCTCTAAGCTTTATGCTTTACTTCCGACAACAATAAAGAAAATAGATAATGCGAGTGATTAAAAAAAATCAGCTTGGCTTAAGGAAATCGAAGAAGAGGAATTTATACATTTTGGTAAAATGACGATCTGCAACAAACATTATTTAAATAAAATACAAAGTCCGCGTCAGCACAGGAACCAGTAGCGATTAGGAGGATTTCATTGTGAATTTTCTTTCATCCCTGTAAATTATTACTACGTATTTAAAAATATATTTTTGAAAATGCAAATCAAAAACACGCACACAGGCTTGCAATTTAAAAAAAAAATCAGCATAAAAGTTTAAGGGAAATACGCAAATCGTTTTTTTTTAATGCTGAACATAGTACGTTTGTGAATAGTGGCGGTTTTGCCTTTTTACCCCTCAACTGGGGATTTTATTCAGGATGTACATAGATATGGCTTGGATAACTACCTTGTAAAATAAAAATAATAAATAAAAAATATTTTACTCATACATCATTGTTATGTCGTGGTGAATATTAATTAACACGGTTATATTTATAAACTTATTTATTGAACTAGGTGAGCTGACCTTCAGTTTACAAGTGGCAAATGACAGTAAGCGTACCACAGACTATGAGGTAGAAAAGTGCGTAGACAATAATATGAGCATAAACAATATAAGCATAAACAATAATACCAACAATCAAAATACTTGGGACACATTATTACTGAAGACCTCTCAGATGACGGTGATATTGAACGACAGCGGAGAAGTATCAGTATACTGTCTAATATGATTGCCCGAAGATTCTTCAAATGCAGTAACAATGTAAAAAAAACATTATTCAATGCATTTTGCACTAACCTATATACATGTGAAACATGGTGTCACTACCGTACCAGCTCAATAGAACGACTCCGGATCCAATATAATGATGCTTGCAGAATTATATTTGGATACAGAAGATACAGCAGCGCATCTTCAATGTTTACGGAGCTAGGACTACACGGATTCGCCGGTCTGATGAGACACCGGGTCACTGGAGCCAGGATGCGGCTAATGGCTTCTGAGAACACAGTGGTGAACGCAGCCTTCCAGCACCAAGCGCCACTCCTGAGCGAGCGCTGGGCCCTAGCTCACTCCAGACCACGTCCTACATTATAATTGATTATTTATTTTATTTCTATTATCACTTATGTCTTTTATATTTGTTTTTTCTATTTACTTTTTTTACTTTATCTGTTGTGTAAATATGTACAACTTTATGGGACGTGTGGGATTGCACTATCCTCCCCACATCCTGGAATAAACATTATTATTATTGTTATTATAAGAAAACAACCTTGGAGCCTATGTCATCTTTGAGGATGCTGGGTGGAGGATTTTTTAGGGAAAGAAAGGAGAGGAAGTGGAAGTGGGTGGGTAGGAATACGGGGGTCAGTGAGTCCAGGAGTGATGGACCCAAGAATCCATTCCTCCCACTGTGGTGCAAGGTGATGGCGCAAGGAAGGTGCGGTCCGGCAGGAAAGGTCAAAGAATCTCCCTCAACTAGTCTCTCCCGATACGGCCCGCCACGCAGTAGGTGAGCAGATTTTTTTTTTACATGAGCTCTACACGGGAGGCCTTGAGGAAAATAATTTCCCTCAGGGCCTATGTCATCTTTTGGGATGCTGTGTGGAGGGTTTTTTTAAGGAAAGGAAGGAGAGGAGAGTTCTGGGAAGGAAAATGGTTTAAGGGGTGGGCAGGAATCTGGGATTCAGTATCTCCTGGTCGTCCACCTTCAAGGCCTAGACAAACCTCACCCCATGAACCCGGCAAGTCACAAAACGTAGCGAACTGCTTGGGTTACCCATACCACCTCCCAAATTGAGCTTAAGGCGCCGTATCTCCGCTGAAAAAGAAGAAGGAAGAGAGCGCGCTAATATTTAAAGCGACAAAATTGGAACGACAATTGTGAAAATGTTTAATAAAACACCACTCGCAAATAACAAACTCACGATAGAGCAAAAATCTCTAGGGGGGCTATCTAAATCAGCACTTAAAAAAACACTGTGAATTTTTTCATACGTATTACGTAAAATAACTGAAACAAACGTGTTTCTAATCATTTTCGGAGCATATTTTGCGATTTTTTTCTTTCTAGGGAATTTCATATAATTTTCGTTTCGGCGTGGGGAATGTATATATATTATCTTCAAAAGTAACATATATTTTTTTAAGAGCTTAAAAACTTCAAATGTTTAAGGGAGATATGTGAGAAATCGGTAGAAATTCGGGTAGCGGCGGCTTAAGGTAATAAATAATTTTTGCATCGACGCACTGTCCGGCGACTTATTTTAAGCAATTTCTCACACACAATCCACCTTCACATTAAGCGCATCAAAAACAACCAACCACCAACTCGTGGCTTCGGAGTGATGTAAAAACCTGTCAGATTAAGGACGCCTGTTTTACCGTCGACTTACTGGGCCAGATGATTTTTTTGCCATATCCTTTTCGAAATGTAACTTATGGTATAGAAATCAAAAGGGATTAGCAGTTGACGCAAAGCTTTCTGTAAATGGAATTATGATTTTGGGTGGCACATCGGAACAGAAATGAGACATCTGAGCTCGGATGAGTTGAGAATTAACCCGGTACCTAAGTACTCACTCCATTTAAATTTAGTAACTTTAAAACCTTCTTCAGCAGTGATAATCAACCTTTTTTTCCAGAGGGCCTATTTATCCAGTTTCAATTTGTTCACTTGCTAAATTAATAATAAAATAAATTAATAAACCGGTCGGTGGTATCGTAAACCTAATAAATTTCAAAAACGGTACTTTTCCAATAAAACACTTGCAGAACCCTAAAAACATAGCACCGCAGGCGAAAATTTTATATCATTGAAGGAAAAAATAATACCTACTAATAATCTAAATGAAAATTTGAAGAGGAACAAAGCACAGAAAAATAAACAGATAACGGTCGCAACTGGGACACGAACCCAGGATCAGGAACGAAGTACGACGAAAGTATCTGTGTCTGTATCTTCTGTGTCTTGTTCGTGTTCATATTTTCGTTTAAATTAGTAGTAGTATCTACTTCTTCAAATTTATATTACATTGTGGGAATACCCTCCAAAAGTTATGAAAAGAGAGTTCCTCTAATAAAAATTTAAAAAAATATCTTCGAGGTCAAACCAATAAATGCTACCGATTTTTATCATTCTAAAATTTAAAAAAAAAAACATACTAAAAACGTGCTTGCAATTTTGGACAAACGGTTGATTTTTGTCAATCACAAAGTTAAATAAAATGGGATCAAGAAAGTTTTTGGTTTTTATGAAAGATTTGAAATACATCGAACATAGATTCCAACAAGAAAAGTGTTAAACTGCGAAGGTAAGTTTTTTATTACCTTTTGGGGGTTACATGATGTAATCATGGGTCTTGAAGATTAGAAAAAACTTTTTTAAATTTATCTAATAGTACAATATGTCTAAAATATTCTCCCAAGGTTTCAAGTCCATAGGAGTAAAAGTCTAGGTTAGAGAGCCTTTGCGAATACCTCGCCCCGTTGGGAATGCCTTGAAACTTAAATCGCGTTTATCTCGAAACTCCATTTTTGATGTCAGTAGGCAAAATTTCTCAAAAACCAATGCACCGATTTCGTTCAAATTTGGCACACTTCTTCAAAATAGCATTGATCAGTCCCTGAATGAAGGAACGTTTTTTTTCGACTTCAAATAATTTTACAAGGCTAGGTATACGTAGTGTAAATTGTACCACAAATTGAGTTATTTTGCATAACACTCTGCCAAAAATTTAAATTTCTATTTGTTGAGACATCGTTCGTTCAGGGACAGCTTATACTTATTTAATAACAGAATTTTTTTTTTTTAATATACGATGAAGCTGTCATGAGTTATCCTGCCTACAGCGAAGACACTTTTTTTAGGGGGCCTCCGGAAACCAGGCCCCACCGGCTGAATTTTCCGAATTTTTTTATGAATTTTTTTTTCAATATTTTTGAGAAGTTGGTTTATTGTGTGCTCTATACTTCGAATAAAATAATTCATACATTACATTTTAAAAACATCGAGAAACTATGGATTTTTTATTGGCTTCAGTACTCATGTAACCCCTTTATGTCAAACCACAAAATTTTGTCTTTATGAGAATATATATGTTTTAAAAAAATTATAATTTTGAACGGCAGATTCAAAACTTCGAAGAAAGACCGAAGTTTTTCGCTAAACCCATAAGCAAAACAATAGATACCGTTAATTCCACTAAACCCCTTAACAATAGAAACCATTAAATATTCTTTAACATATTAGCATGTTCTTTAGCATGTTACCCGCGGTCCGCGGGTTGCTTATCACTGATCTAGGACATCAGTACCCGGCGATGCTAGCGACAAATTCTTTAAATTATAGAGTTGTTGTTACAGTTTAAAACTCTGGCTTCGTCAACTACATATTATGCTTTTTTTGTCAGGTGCAAAATAATGCAAAACAAATTGCTAAACAATTATTAAACATCGATAATTTCGGATGATAGTTATATTATGCAAGCGATAAAACACCGGATAACTCGCAAATCGTTTATGATTGTAAATTCACGGCTTTTTTTGATGTCTGTGTTTTTTGCCGTGAAGTCTTATAATTCGTGTTAAGTGTTGGGCCTAGGAGCCTACGGAAGAACCATGGCGACATTATGGGTTCCCACCATCATAAACCGTTCTCGAACCCCAAATTTAATAACCAGGTACCTACATTTACCTTAACTCGTAAATGACGACTTTCGGGAAATAACAACTTGATTATAGGAATAAAAAATAAGTTCTTAATGCGGTAGATTAAATTAACCTTTGTATTCAACATTATTATTGTTTCATACAATTCATTTGATGGGTTAAGTTCCTACTTGCACACATTTTGGTTTTTTATCTTTGATTTGGTGTCAGCATTCTTCCAATCTTTTAGGCATTGCGGATTTTTTTTTTCACTTCATTTTCGTTTTTTTTTTTAAGTAAGTAGGAAGAGCGTTTTTATTCAACTTTCTTCGAACCATAAAACAAAAATAACTATAAGAGGATTAAAAATATATATATTATTTTTATTTATATTACTAAATAAAACTTTGGTATAAAAATTACTACTAATCATTGATAAGTACCAATTATTTTGTTACAAAACTTTGTATAAAAGGAGTGGTGATTGGTCAAAACATTTGTTTGTCGATTCAACTATGGCGCATGCCTAGTTTTAAAAGAAATTATCTTTCTAATGCTATAAAGAGCAAAGATTTGATTGTTTGTTTGCATTGAATAGGCTCCGAAACTACTGAACCGATTTGAAAAATTCTTTCACCAATAGAAAGCTACATTATCAGCGAGTAACATAGGCTACATAATGGTAAGCTCTGGCGTTATGAAATTTGTATAAATGAAAATGCAGGAAAGGCAGGGGGAAGGTGGGGTTTGCGGAGAGGGAATACACGACGGAGGGGGAAGGTGGAAGGGAACGGGGATGCACGGGAAAGAACAAGCAGGGAGAATCAATTTATATCTTTGAATGGCATAGCAACGCATGCCGGGTACCAGTTAGGGAGTTTCAATTTGGGAGGCGGGAATGGGTACCGCCGCCCCGAGAACCTTTATTGGATAACCAACACCTCTGCCATAGGTCACCCCAAGTGGTTCGCTACGTTTGGTGATTTAGCAGGGGTGCCCGGGTTCATGGGGTGAGGTTTGTCTAGGTCTTGGAGGCGGATGACCAAGACACACTGAACCCCAGATTTCTACCCACCCCTTAAACCCTTTTCCTTCCCAGAACTCTCCTCTCCTTCCTTTTCCTAAAAAAACCCTCCACACAGCATCCCCAAAGATGACATAGGCCCTGAGGAAAATTATTTTCCTCAGCGCCTCCTGTGTGGAGCTCATGTAAAAAAAAGAAGTTATTTAATAAAATAAAAACAATACTAGCGAAACTCAATCGAAAATCTGGAAACAGAAAAATCAGAAAAATATATTTGCACCTCTGGGATTCGAACTCAGCAAAGGTCCAAATATCTTTTTCTGATTTTTCTGTTTCCAGATTTTCGATTGAGTTTCGTTAATGTTGTCTTTATTTAATTAAATTTTAGGTTTTAATCATAAAGTTTAAAAAAAAATAGAAGTTATTATGTAATTTGGAAAATTAAGAGCTTTTTTAGAAAATGATCGCACAATATTTAAATATTTGGGCATGAAAAAACACGCTTTTCAGCGATGTTTTTTCTTGCATAAATCAATACACGCGGCTGGTGTTAAGCGGGTATTTATAGTCATTTACATAAGGATTGTTATAGTTAGCGCCTCGGTTTAGATTTTATAAGCGACGCTAATGCTTTTTGCCCCCCACCATACGAAAGAAGAAGAAGAATGCTTTTTGCCAGATCGCGTTATTAGTTAAGTTTCACTCAATTATTTTTCATATAAATGATTTCAGGTCAAGTGTAATTTCATTTATTTATTTATATTATGTTGTGTAAACGATAATATCATAAAAATGTGTGCATTTTGATATCACGAGCTCAAAGAACCGTTTTTTAATGAACGTTTTCTGCCAGAACAGGTGCAATCTAATGTCAGATAAATCATAGCACAGAGCTCGCCAACCTCCTTTTAAAGCGTTTTATTGCTTCGAATTTGCAATTTGACAAGCCGAGTGCCTTTCTAAGCTGTGCAATAATGAGTTATGTTTTGTTATGCACACATATTCCGGCTTAATGACACCTTGAGATCTCTTCTATAAGACATACCACTGATAGCAACGTTGTAGCATCTTCCTCCATCTCGTAAACGAGGTATGTAACAGAAAGAGAGGTTCGAATACAGCTCTCAATGGCAAGATCACAAGCGTTTCAATTTCAAGCGAAATTGCCACCGCGTAAAAGCGTTCCGCATGAAACGCCTCAGGAGACCAAGAGGTATCTTTATTCAATCAAAACATTCCGCAGTAAATAGGCTCTTTAACAAAAGGCAAGTTTTTATCAATTTTTGGTTTTCTGCACAGTATAAATGTTTGTATCTTTTGACTTTTTGGTGAATATTATTTTTTTGTGTGATTGTTTCTTGGGCGTGTTGAAGACGACGTCTAAAGACGAGACACGAAATTGAGGTTATTTCCATCACGCAAGCCAAATATTTCGGTTTGGGTAAATTCGCCTCTGGCAACACTAGGTCCCTGTGTTGGTAGGTATAGGTACCCGTAATTATATTATATTCGTAATGTGGCAACGTCAGTCCGGTAGAGGGTCGAGGACGGAAGACCTTACGTATTGTGTGATGTGCGCGATTGTGTTTATTTGGTTTACGGCGATTTACAGGCAATGAAATTTGATTTAAAAAAATGGTCGAAAGTCATCCAATACTTTTCATTAATTAATTGCGCTTTAGTAATTCAAGTATAAAATAGTGAATGATGGATTATATGAAGATATGTTGGTGAATGACGATTGTAAAATATGTCAAATTTCATGATGCATTAAATATCGTTTACAAAACGGCCATTAGCCGAAAAAAGACAATGAACTCTAACGTATAAAATATTATTTAATAAAAAAAAGAAAATTGTGAGAATGGTTTTGTTGGTACGCCTGCCATTTTAAATATGCAAGAGCGAGACAGCTCCGACAGTTAGCACGCAGCTTACGATACAGACTTTGTATGGTGCAAATAAATAATCATCTGCAAGATATCACATATCACGCCTACACTAAAGTCTAAATAACAAAAAATAAATAATAGTAATGGCACCGTGTTTGATAGCAGGCTGACATTTAATGATCATATCGAAATAAGGTGAACGCATGCGCGGCCCATTTCTGCCCGTTTCATACAAATCTTAGATTTGGATTTGAGATCACAATACCCAACCAAACTTAAAAATTATTTTTGTAATCAAAAGGTATATCAAATATCTAGTTAGGATGTGAGCTACTTTATTTATTTTTGCTTTGAATTATAAGATATAGGCCATTAAAGATTTTAGTTTTTCATTATTTTAGACGCAACTTAGGCAATTATTTGTGAGTAAGAGAAAAACATAAAAAAATTCTTCTTCTTTGCGTGCCGTATCAGGTCCCCCCGACGTTGGCGATCACTCTTGAGAATGTCTCTCTGTCTTGCGCTGCCCGGAATAGCTCCTCCACACTTCTAATGCCGGTCCACTCTCGTATATTACGCAGCCAAGACATTTGTCTCCTACCAGGCCCTCGGCGACCCTCTATCTTGCCTTTCAATATCAAATGGAGCAAGTGATACTTCTCCCCTCGAAGTATATGACCCAGATATGAAATTTTCCTGATTTTTATCAATGTAAGCAGTTCTCTATCTGCTCTAGCCTGCCTGAGAATTTCTGTGTTGGTGATCATGTCGGTCCATGGGACCTTGAGCATTCTCCGGTGAAGCCACATTTCAAAAGCCTCTAACCTGTTCATGGTATTTACTTTCAAGGTCCATGTTTCACATCCATAGAGCAAGACCGACCACACATAACATTTTAGCATTCTCTGCCTTAGTTTTAAGCTGATATTGTCATTGCAGAGGAGGGATTTCATTTTAATGAACGCAGTTCTTGCTGCTTCAATTCTGCATCTAACCTCCACATCTGGGTCAAGAGTCTCCGTGAGAATACTGCCGAGGTATCTAAATCTTTCCACCTTTTCGACATTGCAACCATTTAACAGTATCACTGATTCAGAGTGATCTAGTCGTCCAAATGTCATCCATTTAGTTTTAACTGACCTTGACCTCTGTTTTCAGTTATATTTACAAACATAACACGGTAAAATGTTTCCACAGGGTGAGAGATAAGTCAGGGCACCAACATCACGGTCTTAACACAGCTTATTTGATTAAAAACCGTTTTGTACGCTGATGGTATTTTTTTCCAAAGATCTTAATTTTAATTATTTATCCAAATAAAAATAAAAATTTGCAAAATTCAATAGCGCCTGAAGTAAAAATATAGTTTTACTCTTCAAAAATAATTGTTAACACTTTTACAATTTTCATGACATACTCGTATTTACAATATTCTTCTGTGGTGAAAATCTACACTTCTGAAATAATCTTTAAGCACGTGTTTAGGTGATTTTTTTTTGGAAAAGTTCGAGTTTCTGCCAGCTCCTCCTGAACTTTTCATTGCTTTGTGACTAAAGGTAGGCTGTGTCGCTGTGTGGACATAGTTTTTCAAGTTCGTGTAAAGTGGATAATTTTGTGCATTAAATAATTGAAAATGGCATTTTTTATTAGCGACTTTCGGTGACGGTTATGGCCAACTCATTAAATGAGCGTACCAAATACCGATTCCATTTGTTTTTATTTCTTTTAAATTAATTTATGGTTCATTTTTGATGACCTCTGTGGTTAAGAGGTTATGATCCTTGGGTACGAATTCAGAGTTCGCGGGTTACCCACCTTCCTCTACCTCATCTCCCCCCCCCTCCCAATTTTTCAGCCTCACTACATAACCTAATTGAGGATGCCAGAGTTTCACTGGCTCTCATTATCATTTTTCCACCAAAGAAGATTTTAGGATTTTTTTTTACATCAATGTTTTGGTAATTAGGGACAAACCCGAAAACATTTAAAAAATTATCCTTACAATAATGTGAACATGGCGTGACGAACATGTGTTGATCCTTTGTCCTTACGAGGAATATATTCCAAGGAAGTATCATTCGGTCTTTAAAGTGACCGTACAATAATCATTAAAATAGGATGAGTGACGTAAAAATAAAAACCTGAATTTTGGTACCCTTTAAATCACGAAAAAATAACTTCACGGACAAGCGTTTTAGTTGGCGTCATGAAGTATTTCGATTACAAGAAATTAATTGTGTTGTTCTTAAAATCCTGTTATTTTTTAAACATTAATTTCCCCCAAACATCTTGACAACATAATTTGGTTTTTAAAATCAGCCACTATTCTCTCCTCAGTATTCCGTATTCACTGTCACTCAACAATTCTCGCGTTTTTACCTATATAAGTTCGTAGACTTGAATGACTTCAATATTTGATTTGTCCTGTCCCCATAGATTATCATCAAAATTAAAACTATCTTTTTTAAATTTATCGGCACAAAGCACTCTCTTCAGGGTAAATTACCTATTTAATTTTTTTTTAAATAAAATTTATGTGAAATACGATAATATATAAATATATATATATATATATTTTTTTATTAATATATCAACGCCCTGATGGGCTTTTACATATAAGTTTATAATACAGAGACAAAGTTGAACAATAAAAAAGATGAACTTGAAAAAGTAAACATCACGTGAATGGAAGGCATAAAGATACATTTTAGTAAAAATAATTCATTACAATACAAGAGAAAGTTTTAAAGTTGCAGATGGCATAAAATAGTATACATTGTGTATTTACAAAATTTACATAAAACAATTCTTGACAACTCAAATCAGATGTCACAGTACTTATGTAGGTACATAAAGAAAAGAAAACGGCAACTGGTTTTTATATTGTAGATAAATATAAAAATACACACATATATGCAATGTGCTATGTGATTCTCCCTAAATATCAAACTATACTACATAAAAATATCGTTCAAGTGTTTCTTAAATAATGGTAACTTTGTATTAAATACATCGATACTTGAGGTGAATTTGTTTGCTAGTGTATGAAATCGTGGAATAGGTGCATGTGTGAGGTTGTGGTTGGTTCCAGAATTATTGTTGCCGAATACTATGTTTTGCCTTGTCGCTCGAGTTGGTACCTTAAAGTCAATGAGATGCAGGAGTTCACAATAGTCTAATTCGGAGTGAATAAATTTAAATAAAAAAGTAAGGTCAATTATTTTTCTTCTGTTTTCTAGGGAATGCAATTTAAGTGTATTTAGTAAGAATGTGTAGTTAATGTGTTGAATAGGTATATGTAACTTGAAGTTAATAAATCGTAAAAAATTGTACTGCACTCGTTCAATATTTTTTATATAAATTTGATAATATGGGGACCAAACTATGGAATTGTATTCCAGCAAGCTGCGTACTAGTGACAAATATACAATTTTAATAGCTTCTAGTGAATCAAAGTCTTTGATGGTTCTGATTATAAATCCCAGTGTCTTCATGCCTTTGTTGGTTATTTCTTGTATGTGATTTATAAAATTTAATTGGGTGTCAAATATAACTCCAAGATCCCTGATTTCTTTGACTTTTTCTAAGATTTTGTTATTTATTGTGTATTTGTAAGATAACGGGGTCTTTGTTCTACAAAATGTTAGTGTCTTACATTTATCGATATTGAGGAATAAGTTGTTTGCAACACACCAATTGTGTAATTTGTCAATGTTTGACTGTAGGATAAGGCAGTCACTTATATTAGATATTCGTTTATATAATTTGTAAATATATATATGGTGTTAACACTGTTGTCATCACTAGTCACTCAGCAGAATAACACCCCAACCCTTCACCCGGGACTACCTGTCCAAAACCTACTGATTGTTCATGTTTTAAGTGGAAAAAAATATATCAAAAAGAGACCAAAATTTAATTTGACCATGGGTTTGAAATAAAGCTTCAGATCAAATTGACATATTTCGCTTTGATTCTCTAGATGTGCGTAACAGGAGCGGTCCCTCAATACATACCTACTGTGGATGCTGCGCTTCCATTCCTCTCTAGGTGTTTAATAAATATGTTATTATTATGTATTAAATATAATATATATAATATATATTATCATCACTACATAGTATAAAATGAAGTCGATAAAAATGTATGTGCGCATAGATCTTTTAAACTAAGTAACGGATTTTAATGTGGTTTTCACTAATAGATAGAGTGATTCAAGAGGAATGTATTATACATACATGCTCATTATAGTAGATAAAAGCCGAGAAATTCAAATATTGAATTCAGGCAGCGGGCAGCTGGCAAGCGGGTGGTGTGGATTTTATAAAGGTTGGGTAATGGCGTTGTGTTTCGTTAGCCACAGCAACGTGTAACCGGGTCTGCTAGTATTTAATAAATAAATAATAAAATAATGAATAAAAGTTATTATTATTTATTTATTCCGAATAAAAAAAACTTTAGGCTTATTTTTTTCTGTCCGTAAACAGCAATAGATGCTGCAATTTAACGAAATACATACAAATTACCATTATCGATGCTCGTGTGTCGAACGTCGCGGAGACGCACCAACACTAGCAAAGGATTCAGTAACAATGTGATGTTAGAAAAAATGAGATATTCGCGCTTGCGCATTTAGTCCTGCGTTCCTAGTTTTGTCTGAAGCCGGATACGCATTCGATAGAAGCATCCACGGGAGCATCCAACGCGCAGAAAATGTTTTTAATGAGCGTAGGCATAGTGCACAGAATAGCACAACCAAAACGCGTGGATTACGTATTAAAGATTTGTTCGCGCACCCGTTTTGACAGTTTGGCTTGAGTTTGGAATTACTGAAGCCGATTGATGCGTTGAATATCTTTCGAATATATATTTAATTAATTTAATTTTAGAACTGTTATAGTTGATGTGAAAATTAAAGGTTTTATAGAGATAATTTGACATACTATTTTTTTTCAGTAATCGCATCTTGTTCGTGGGCTAGAGATATGTAAGAAATCGGTAGAAATTCGGGTAGCGGCGGCTTAAGGGGGTAGTATGGTCGAGCCGATTAAAAAAATCGTCTTTTTTATTGCATAAAAATCTTCCCATACACGTAGAGAATACATTCACAAAGTTATAGCATCAAATTCGACCTATAAATATAGTTACGAGCGGTGCGCGCCAAGCAGGTACCTAGACCGGAAAACAGACCGGACCGGTTACAAACGAAAACTTTAAAATACGTTTTTCTAAAAACCACGTTTTTCAAGTTGGCTGGAATCGTAGCTCATCGATTTTTTCACTTCATTCAAAGTTTAAATTAAATTTTTAAAAAAATTATGCGATGAATCCAATGACGTTATATAAATAGACTCGCCATAGTATCACATACTCGCAAAATAATGGGGCAAGTAAGCAATACTCTTGTTTTCAGCGGTTTTCAGTAATTTTTTAATTCAAAAGTTATTCATGTATTAAAAAGATATGCTATTTCCACACCGAAGTCAAACTTCCAACGCAAAAACTATCCTTCTACACAACCGTCAAGTTTGAACCGTCGTAAAGTTGGCGTTGTAAGTTGGAGTTCGTTGAAGTTGTAAGTTGGCCTCAGTGTGGCCGTACCATAAAACTATCAAAGAATGTGTATGTAAATGTGTTTCTCTAATGGCGCACAAAATCGTCCGACGGGGAACATGAAAATTAATTGTATTGCTTTTAATAATCGAAAATAATAAGTAATTTGTGTGTACATAAAAATTAAATGTTAATTATTCACTTTTACTACTGTTTGTCGTGTAATGGAAACATTTTCTCATCACACAGGAGGATTTTGGCGCTTTTTGAATGCAATTTTCCTACTGTTAAAACACCACCTTACTCGAAGAGTGACAGTTTCGTACTAAATGGTACTAAAGTACCAGATATCGAGACCAATGCATTTGGCTTCCCACTTTGAGATTTCTATCCAGCGTCTAAAGTATATAACATATTTGGAATTTGGAAGAATCTCTGACTTATGAAAAATTATTATTATAGGACAAATTTATCGCAAATTTAAGACCGTTTTCGTCAATTTTCATTTTATGTCCGCCATTTTTGCAAACTATGGTTCATACGCATTCTACATTCAAACTATATTGATTTTTTTTTTAAATTTATTGTTTCAAATAATTTCCAAGGACTCCAGGATTCCAGCCGATTTGGTCGGACTGGGTGGGTAGGAATCTGGAGTTCAGTGCGGGCGCGGCCGGTGCTTTCAATTTTTGGTGGTTCACCGAGTAATTCATCAAAAATTAAAACAAAAGTAGGTAAATAAATAAAAAAATAAAATTAGACAGAGCATAGTAACTCATAACTCGTACAGTGCCCTTGAGGTGATTATTCACAAAAAAACGGCGCTATACAAATTATCCATTTATTATTACTATAATTTTATGTAAAAGTTTTCTTTGCGGATTTACTATCTTGGTTGATAATTAAAAGTAGTTTTGGCAGGCCATAGGCTATAATCCTGCTTTTATTTTCATGGTTCATATATTCTTAATATAGTCTATATTTATTATTATATAACTTTTTTTAAAAGGCAAGGAAATTTAAAACAGCGATATCTATCGAATAATAACACAATAACAACACTCAGTAAACGTTTCTTTTTGGCGCGCCCCCCGCGCTATAGTAAACCCCCTTTACTGAGTGAATTTTGCAATACATATGTGACAAAAATGCACAAACAAAAGGTCCCAAAAACTAATAATGACAATGTCAAATCGGTTCCCTCTCCATCAAGATAATATCGCACCCGCTGACCCGTTGACTCATCGTTACATTTTACAAGAGAAAAATATAATTACTATCCTATTCAAACCCTACTACGAATGGTCAGTTCGCTGGAACGATTCACTTCGGAATTCCTCGGGCATTTCCGTCAACCGCGCAGCGCACGCCAGTCACCATTTTTTCGCTACGATTTTGTATTTTGACGGTCTGGAGATGTTGCTGGGGGCTTCATACAAATGATAATTCTCGAACGGGCGCTTTGCTGAAACGCGTGGAATGGTATGTACCTACCTCGGTTCCTAGGCGATATAACTTGCGCGCGGGAAGCAATGCTTTGGGCCACGATCATTTATTATTCTCTACCAAATTCATGTATTTTTAGATAGGAATTCAATTTTTTTTTAAATTTAAAATAATCTGCGCAATTTTATAATTAAAAATATTATGTAATACGATGAGCTGCAAAATGTTGTTTAATTTTGTTGGCGGTTCGGCGCACGAGTGCACTTTAGGACGAGCCGCGCCTGGTTCAGTGTGTCCAGGTCATCCGCCTCCAAGACCTAGACAAACCTTACCCCGTGAACGCGGGCACCCCTGCTAAATCACCAAACATAGCGAACCACTTGTTGGTTGTTGTGTTGGTTGTCCAATAAAGGTTCCCGGGGCGGCGGTACCCATTCCCGCCTCCCAAATGGAAAGACGATGTATGAATGTGAGTGAGGCAAAGACTATGTACGAGACGATGTATGAATGGGAGTGAGGCAAAGACTGTGTGCCAAGACCGAATTGGCCGAGAAACGGCGTGATGGTTAGTTAGTTATATTTGAAAAAAAAATCGCTTTGAAAAAAAAAACTCTGCTGTACCGGACTCCCCCCTTTATATCCGGCACGAATCTACGTAAACGTTTACGCAGAGTTTCTATTTACTGATCAGATATTCTGATAAAAATATAATATATCTCGTGGCTTGTAAATCATCCGATTGGTAATTCTGACTAACCAAGTGCCTGATACTAAGCTAGTTAGTAATTGGGAAAAAATGAAGCAATTAAATATTTCTGAATACAGATACTTGCGATTTTACTTTAAAGAAAGGAAAGGAAAAAAGGTGGTGTGGGTAGATATCTAAAGGTCAGCGTGTCCAGAAGTGACTAACGTGTGTCGTATATATGAATACATCCCTTCATCTGCGGTTCAAGAGTCCTGCTGGAGAGGTCAAAGAGTCTACCTCAACTGGCCTCTCGAGTAGGGATGTGTTAAAATTATCTATTATGAAAAAAATCGATTAAAAATCGATTTTTCTCCAACAAAAATCGATTTTTTTGCGATTTTAATTTTCTAAAATAACGATTATTTATAAATCGATTTTTATGCTATGAAAAAAAATCGATTATTTAATTATCGATTATTTACGTAAAAGTCACATCCCTACCCAAAGAAGACCCAAGGCAGACGTGTTAACCAAAATTAAGGGAATTCAGTCCGTCCTACACTTAACACAAAATTTCAACCGTTCACAATATTTGTATATAATATAATATCTGTACCTGTATATCACTTAAAATCGTCAACGGTGAGCTCTGGCGCCTCAAAAACCATACCTTAGAGCAGGGTTTCCCAACCTTTTTTTCGCCGAGCATCCCCGAACCAAAAAAAAATATTTTCATGCCCCCCTTAATTAAGTTTCAACAAAAATAAGAAACACGTTTTTTTTTACTTTAACTAAATTATTTATTTGAATTTCGAATATGTACAATACAGATACAATATATTTATTTATTATAGGTCTTTAAAAGAAGAGTAGGTACACTTTTAATCATTAATTACTTTTACATTTACATTTCTCAGTTTTCTTTTAACATACATTTTATATTATTATTTTTTATTTATTTCAATTATATTTTTATAGTTAGATAATGTTAGCAATACAAGGAAGGGACATAATGCGGAACCTTGTGGCACTTCTCTTATTCTTCTATCTCGGCTGGGTTTGACGATGCACAGTCGTAAGACTATTAATCGTAGTATATCGTATGATTATTATTAGCTAATGCGGCTTGCGGAATATTAGATGGGTAGAAAAATGAACATGATGATAGGGATGGAAAGGAAAGGAATATGTGTGAACCAAGCTACAAGCATAGAGTCTATGATATATGTGGATATATGTAATCAACACTCAAAACATGAAAATGTTTTTTCTTTGATTCTGGCAGTCCATGAATACTCTGAAACTTGAATTTTATAACTGCGCTTCGAACAAGATAATGATTTTCTGTCGAAATGTGTCAGCACATGAATCCACAGCTGGAATTTTACATTGGGAACACAAAACTGGTTTAAATTAAATCTGTGTGCGGTGAATTAAAAAATTAAAACTCAGAACATGAAAATGAATTCTCTTTGATTCTGGCTTCACATACATAGTCTTCGTCATGTACTTCGAATAAGAGAATGTTTTTCTTTGAAATGTGTCAGCAGATGAATCCACAATTCGATTTTTTCATTCTGAACACAAAAATAGTTTAAATTAAATCTGTATGCGGCGAATTACAACTACTCGCAGATGAAATTGGTTTTTCTTTATTCTGGCAGCATATAAATAGTGTGCAACTATAATTTTATAACTGCACGTCAAATAAGAGAATTTTTTTCTTCGAAATGTGTCAGCCGATAAATCCGCAACTGAAATTTTACATTCTGATCACAACACTGCTTTTAAATTAAGATTGAATCTTGTTGCTCCCCAGCTCTAATTACTATTACTCTCATAACACGCGTATGGTTTTCCAACGAATTACTAATTTTGAAGAATGGTTTGAAATAAAATTTAACTCTAAATATTATAACGAGTTTCTTCGAAATGCGTCAGCAGATTAATCCGCTACTGGAATTTTAACAGATCATTCGGAACATGAAACTGGTTTTAACGTAAGACTTAATCTGCACGCGAATGCTCGGCTTTAATTTATATTACACCCAATTTAATTGATATTTAAATGATACTACACTTAAAACGCGAAAATGGTTTTCCTGCAATTTTTGTACTCGGAACTCATGGACGGTTTAACACAAGGAAATTTCCACATAAAGTTTCACCCGCTTCAATAAATGCTCCCTTCACAACCATTCCATCTTCAAATAGTTTATTGTGTTTCGCCAATATATGAGATATTTTAAATGATGCGATCACTGCAGCTTTTGATTGTTTGGTTGGTCTTATGAACAAGGTTTGTTTTTTTTTTAAACAAATCATCAAATCAAATACTTTTCGTTTTCTTAATTTACTCTGTGGCGGGAAATGCTTTTCATACTTTTTATGAATGTTTTCATAATGCCCCTCTAAGTTCACATTCATAGATATTGCAACTGACGCACGGCAAACGAGACAAATGCACTTATCCTTCACCATACAAAATAAGAATTCTTCCTAACAATCGTTATTAAAATGATACGTTTTACATCTATTCACCGCACTCATTTTGTATTATTTATTAATAAACTTCATATCGCCTTCAAGTTACAACTCGGACTGACTGACTCATAAATAAACCGAACCACACACTAGAAACTAGATCGATAACTTCGTGCTTTTGAAGGGGGCAATTTTTGACAATATTTCACCATGAATATGCAATAATTAGACGATTTTTTTTTCTATGTGGACATGTGACGTCAAATACCATAGATGAGGATAGAGTAAACAAAAAAAGCGCAACCATTGACAATATAAGCTACAAATAAATAATATACAAAAAGGCATGAAAATGAGCGGTCTTATTGAGGCCTAATTGAGGATCAACTAAAACAAAAACTGCGAATAGATCTATTTATATCGGCAAATTTTTCTCGAGATCGACTCAAAAAGCTCTCGCGATCGACCGGTTGGGCACCACTGGAGTGGAGTATCTCAGTATCGACCTGGTGTAAGATCACCACTCAGAATTGAAACATTGTTGAAATGGCTTTAGCCGTGTATGGTGACCAGATCTGAATAGCCAGGTACTTCCCCTCCTTCCTCTTCCCCATTTCCTTCCTCTCCCCACTACCTTCAACCTCACAACATACCCCACTCGGGGATGCCATAGTCTCACTGGCTCCAGGCTGGAGCAGCTGGAACTCTTGCGAGGTATTCACATAAAAAATACCGAACGTTCATTACTCGTGAGCAGGTACAAGTACAGTCGTTTCATATATCTTTCCAATAACTTAATTTAAAAAGCATTTAATTATAGGTATAAATGACTACCACGGAATGCGCTACAGATGCATCTCACAAATTGCACTTTTATTTCTTGATTGGAAAACATGGAAATATTTTTGACGTTTAATTTCATTCTCCGGCATGTTTAAAGCAGTGCACCCGTTTTCAACTTACGTAGCCACATTTTAATGAGTGTTCAGAAACGTATTACCGGCTGCGAGTAAAAATATTCGATAAACATAAACACTAAGTTATAATGAATATGCAAATTAAAATTACATTGTAAAATCGTTTATCTCGGCGTAGAGTTGAAGCTGTGAGCTGTAATACCTTAGCTTAATGAGTGGTGTAAGGTGAGGTGTACAGAGTAGTTTAATGGTGCGGCATAGCGCTACCAGAATGAGATTTTTATCTCTTGGTTTGAAGCACCATTAAGTCAATGGACCGGCCAAAAATCAGGTTCTAAGATTCCATTAATCTTCATAATATTCATGTTTACTGATAGACGATAAACGTTTGAGAATAAACATTATTAATCTCACATTGGAAATATAATAACTAACTATTTATCCTAGCATTTATGGTATTTAATTAATATCCAGAAAGAAATGAAACAGCTTTGACGACCTCTGAGGTTAAAACCTCGATAATCCTCGATATAATAAACCCCGATAATTAATCCGAAGGTCACGCATTAATTTTTTTAAAAATAATTGTCTTCTTTCACAATTGAATTTAAAATAATCTTGCTCGTTTGCAGCACGTTCCTGAGTGGAAGATACTGTGAAAGGCTCCCATTTACAATTGTTTGAAATGGCTTCTTTTTTTTACAATAGCAGGCCCTGAGGAAAATAATTTCCCTCAGGGCCTATTTTAAGGAAAGGAAGGAGTGGAAGTTCTGGGAAGGAAGTGGCTACTAGGGGTGGGTAGGAATCTGAGGGTCAGTATGTCCAGGAGTGACCGAAGAATGAATCCATCCCTCCAACCGCGGTACAATGTTATGAGTCGAGAGATTCCGGCTGGAGAGGATAAAAGACCTCCCTCAACCAATCAACCAATCTATCTAGATCTTGCCCACTGCACGGCAGGTGGGCAGACGCATCGGCCGCCAAGACCTGGACAAACCTCGCCCCTTGAACCCGGGCACTCCTGCTAACACCAAACATAGCGAACCACTTGGGATGACACGAAACACTATGGCAAAGGGTTATCCAATAAATGGTTCCCGGGCGACGGTGCCCATACCCGCCTCCCAAATTGAAAGAATGATAACCAGATAGGTACTTCACCTGCCTTACTCTTATCTGTCTCCTTCCCCTCTCCACTATCTACAACCTTACGAAATCTTCCATTCGGGGGTGCTATGGTCTCCCTGGCACTTGACGGTTGAGAGCAGTTGGGACTCTTCTACGGTGATCACTAATTATTGATATTTGATGTACGAAAAGTTATCACTTGTTTTTTTGATTTTTTTTTCAAATAGTTTGTTTAGTCTCTTTTGGTTACTTGGGATACTCAAATCAGTTTTCTTCTTTGCGAAAATCATAAAAAAAACCTACGAAGGAAATTAGCTTTATATTATCTTTAATCCATTATAGAAGACAATAATTTAAACAGGTTTTATCAACTAGATATGTAGCAGAACCTTTGCATGTTTATATGGTTTTTCAATTAATTTACTTGGGCGAAGCCTGTTATTAAGTAGGTACTCTATAAATAGAATTATAAAATGCCTTATTACGTCCATAACTACCATGTTAAGCAAAGTTAGAACGTAAGAGTTGATGGACGCAGAGATAAGTTAGAACGTAAGAGTTGATGGACGCAGAGATAAGTTAGAACGTAAGAGTTGATGGACGCAGAGATAAGTTAGAACGTAAGAGTTGATGGACGCCGAGATAAGTTAGAACGTAAGAGTTGATGGACGCAGAGATAAGTTAGAACGTAAGAGTTGATGGACGCAGAGATAAGTTAGAACGTAAGAGTTGATGGACGCAGAGATAAGTTAGAACGTAAGAGTTGATGGACGCAGAGATAAGTTAGAACGTAAGAGTTGATGGACGCAGAGATAAGATATTGGATCGAAGATGATTTTAAAGACACCCCTAGAAGACGCGAATCACATGTAACGTTGATAAATTATGTTAAGGTAGGATCTGTTTGCAGCTGTGGTGAAAATCTCCGGGAATCCAACCGGGTATCACGGTCGTGAGTCCTCCATCTTTACAGGACCAACAATTTCAATATTTCGTACCCTTGGAACATACTCGTATACGTTAAAACAAAAAGATTTTTTTTCAAATTCTTACTTTTTCTCTCTTCCAAAACCTTACCCAAAATGTCATCGGTCTGATGACCAACAGGCGTATCTCATATTTCTATTTTTTTAGAATAGCCAAAAAACTGTTATTCGCTAATTACGTATTTTTTTACCAAAGTATCCGGCAAAAAACAAAAAATAAACAAAAAAACAGAATTATACCAATATTGGTAATATAACACTGAATTACAAATATATGTATCAAATATATTTGAATCACACATCGAATCACAAATATAACATTTTCCGGGAAAATGCAATGTTGTCAATTATTTCGCAGCAAAGTTTTTTTTAATTTTTTTTTTATTCCAGTTAAAAGAAAATTACATTTTCACTCATTTAACTAGAAATAATTATACACATTAAGATAAAATAAATATTTCATTACAGCGCTATTCTATTTCATTATTTTGTTTATCAAGAATAAATATAAATAATTGTTTTTTAAATTTACCCAGCTTCTTTTCGTTTTTAATGTCATTTGGGAGGCAATTATATACGTTGCCCCCCTCGTAACCAATGGATTGTTTACCATAGTTAGTGTGGATGGTATTTAAATGTATGTTATCGCGTTGTCGTGTAAAGTGTTTATGTATTTGGGACGTTTTAATGAATTCTGTGTTTGTATGTACGAGATTATTTTGTATATAAGGAGACATGTATTGTATTCATATAGTTTTCTTAATGTTAATAGTTTTGTTTCCATATATATTTTTTTGTGGATGTTCTGGGCTTGTGATTAAATAGTTTTTTGATTACCATGTTTTGTATTACCTGTAATTCATTTATACGTGTTTCACATGCGTTTCCCCAGATTTCAATCAAATAATTTAAATGTGATTGTACGAGACTATAATATAAACCTATTTTTAATTTATTTGGCAACAGATATGATAGCCGGCTAAATATGCTAATTAAGGGGATGATTTTATCTTTAATACCTTGTATGTGTTGTTTAAATGTCAAATGCTGATCAATGCACAACCCAAGATATATTTGAAGTTAAATATACATTTCTTATTACTACTAATCAGAAATGAAAATTACAGTTTTTTTTTCAATATGTAACTAAAACACCGCTAACTGTTGGGAAATGTTTTTTAAAATTAGAAATGCGGTTTATATTTTTTTTTTAGGACAAGGTTTCATTTGAAAATTTTATTGCCAACTTAGTCATATCTATCATGAATAAAATATTTTTGGAGCAATAAGGTTTATATCGTGATTCATTTTTCGGGTATTGTTGCGCTACTTCCTCTTTAGCCAACGTTTCGGACAGCGTTACGGTGTCCATCGTCAGAGCACCTTTTACCATGAAAATCTCAAATCATATCCAACGTTCATTTGCGTTGTACTCATGACTTTAGGATAACGAGGTATCTTTCTTATCTATATTCTGCCACTTGCAAGAAAATGATAAGATAAATAAAAAATAACATTTATGTAAAATTGAATATGCAGGGCGGATTGTAAATGATTTTTTAAGGTTAAGAACATTATAAAAATATGGCATTTAACAAAAATAATCTCATAGAACCCAGTCGCTATGATTTTTAAAGCGATAAGATTCTACCTTGTTTTCTTTCGATTAAATGCAAGTTTTTAATGGCTGCTATCATTATGTACTTTTAATGCTGCTGTCTATGCAGGATTCAAATCCGAACTAAATGCTATCTAGGTAGTCTTGGATAAATTTTATGCATTTGTAATTTTAATACGTATGCGACATCTATTGACTTTTCTGCAAGTCTAGGATGAATATTTATTTTTGTTTTTAAGTTAATGAGCAACCTCAAATTGTAATATTTAATTAAATGAAGACAATATTAGCGAAACTCAATCGAAACTCTGAAAACAGAAAAATCGAAAAAAAAATACGTTCACATCTAGGACTTGAACCCAGGACCTACGCCTTGCGGGGGTGGAGCTCTACCAACTGAGTTAATGTGTGCCTAGATGTCATGTGACTATAACTTTTTTTAGTCCTACGTATCTTGTTCGAATCCTAGATGTGACTTATCTTTTTCTGATTTTTCTGTTTTCAGATATTCGATTGAGTTTCACTAATATTGTAGTCATTTAATTTGCAAAATAATCCTTATGACCATATTTTTTCATTATCACATATGGCATAGGTACTGGCTCGGGAAGTGCAACAAAAATAGCAATAGACCCAATAAAAAAAAATCGGAAGGCAACAATTAAACTCATCCTCCAAGTACTGTTTCGTAACGCTGAGTTGGATCTCGATAGGTTTGTTCTGTTTCACATGGCAAGGCCAGAATTCAAACTTATTGGTTGAATTCGCACATTGGGTGCATACACTGGCTGATAACTGCCCGCTGACAGCCGTCGTCAAGGATCCGAAAAGTGTTTAGTCTTCCAACAACATCTTATCGTCTTTTATCGTGACAAGCTAATCGATTCGCAAAGTGAAAATACCGCCGTTATTCATCTCAATCGTTATAAAACTGACTGTGACTGCCTGTGTTCATCCAGACAATAGCCGAATCGACCACGAGGGATCCCAATCCGGGCAAAATCGCCAACCTAACGTAACCTAACGTACCTTTGTGAAACTACCTTGCTATTTTGATTCAGGAAAATATACCAAATCAAGATCCACAGGCATAGCTCGTATAGAGTGAACATCCAGCTCCAATCTAACCCATGTAAGGTGTTGCCATCATCGCACTAACCTAACAAGTACCTCTCCACACAAACGCGAGTGAAATTTACGAAATTCTAGATGTCATGGCAATAAGGCAACTTTATGCCAAATCTGTTCTAGTATACGTCTTCATTTCGCACACACAGAAATCATTTCGCGCTTCCATCGTCTTTTTCGAGCGCGAACAACGAATGCGCAGGCGCCGCGCCGCCGCGCCACCTAGCGGTTATGAAGGAAAATAAACAATTTAGTACTTAAATATGCATTGTTGCCGGATTTACAATACGTTTTAAGACCAAATCTTATTAGTAATGTTATCGTGTTTTAGTGTATTTTTGTTTTATTCATGTTGCTGCAATAACACGGGTTATCTGGCGTGCTGTGGTTTTTTTTTAGTAAGGCTGAAAGTCTGTAAAAAACACTTTTAAGTCCAACTCTCCTATTTATAAACCCCTTTTCGGATATGGTTTTATTGTTTAATGCAGCAAATTCCGTTTCTTTTATAATAATCGCAAAAAATTGATATTTAAGCCCGAAGTTCACAAAATAATATAAAATATGCATTTTCGTGTTGTTATTTTACAATACGGCCGGCAGTAGACGAATTTGGATTTTCAAACTGAACTCTATGCTGTCCACCGAAGGGCTACATAACTAGTCACGCCCGTTTTTTATCAGTTCGCCCCCGAACGGAGCGGGAAACGGACGTTAGGCTCCGCGTCGCTTTGTTCCGTGAAATCAATTTTAAAATTCTGTTTTATTACAATAAACAATGCATAAAAAATGAGTTAGATAATGTTTTTTAGAGGCCTTTAGAGATCAACCTGTAAAAAAAATTCTCAAATACCTTTTAAAACCTTTCCAAAAGCTTTTTATCAAGTATTTTTAAACTCCTCCCATAAAAGAGCGTGAATTCCGATTTTTTCCTGGACTATTGGATCGCCTTAATCGTAAATATGCGGACACCTCAGCATAGGTTTTCACAGTGAGCTGTTCACAAAATGCTACAACTAACCTTTTCACATACAGATACTGAATATCAACATTTTGTGTACATATAGATACTATTGTACTCATTTATGTCCAAGAATGGATTAAATTAAATTTAAAAAAAAAAAAAATTGATATCAAATAATACAATTTTACTTATTAAGTTAAAAATAAAATTATTTTATTTGTGATTTAACTATCAACTCATATGTTTTTGGCGTATTAGGTAAAGCTTGTTGCGCTACCTCCATCTTTAGCCAACCTAATAAGTAGGTATATTATCCGGGCAGACGTGCAATCAAACACGGTTTAATACCCCAAAAATGAATCGCGATAATACTTTTAGTCGTGAAAACCCCAAAATCGTAACCTCATTTCATGCAAATGGTAGAAAGCACCTGGTTATCCTATCCCGAATTTATCCTGTTTCCATGGGAGAAGAGGAAAATTAAATATAGATTTTTTTTAACATACTGGTATATTAAATATCTGTTTATTTGCCTTTCGAAATTGTGGTGGATATACTTACAGGTTATCTACTGGACTAGAAGATTGTTTCAATTTTATTGGAAAATTCGCTTGAAGCCAGCAATTAAAAGAATGTGGTTTTGTTGTCTGAGGAAAACAATTTCCCTATGTTACCTTTGGGGATGCTATGGGGAGGGGCATTTTAGGGAAAGGAAGGAGAGGAAGTTCTGGGAAGGAAAAAGGTATGAAGGGTGAGTAGAAATCTGGGGTTAGAATGTCCAGGAGTGACAGACTTATGAATCCATCCCTCGCACTGCGGTACAAGGCGATGGATCGAAAGACACCGGCTGGAGAGATAAAAAGGTCTCTCTCAACCAGTCTCCTGATTTGGTCCGCCACGAAGTGGGTGGGCAAATGCATTTGTCGCCAAGACCTCGAAAAACCTCACACCGTGAACCCGGGCACTCCTGCGAAGTTAGCAAACGTAGCGAACCACTTGGGGTGACCTATGGCAGGGGTGTTGGTGATCCAATAAGTGGTTTCCGGGGCGGCGGTACCTACCCATACCCGCCTCCCAAATTGACCTAAATTTGTTAAGTCTTAGAAGCATAGTGATAGTTCCGGTAAAACGGATGTCCTGGATTCGTTACCCAATTGCGACCGTTACCTTTTATTTCCTGTGTCTTTCTGTTTTATGTTTCGTTTAGATTTTTATTCTTCATTGATTCGATATTATATATATCCTTCAAATGTTATTTCAATAAAACGAAAATTGTATCGCGTAATATCGGTTGCGTAATTTGTGTTCTAAAATTGGGTGGCTTTCCTAGAAAATTGCTAGAGAAATTGCCAATAAGGAACCCACCTTAGCTATCCTTTCTCTGAACTATCCCAATTTTCCCCGACCTCCGTAGTACAGTGGGTAAGACTCTTGACTCACAATCCGGAGGTCGCGGGTTCGAACCCGGCATGCGCAAATAAATTTTATTTGATTAATTTGTGTTATTTCACAATTAATTCATTTAAAACAATATATAGTATATTTGCGGCATGTTCCAGAGTGGAAGATACTATCAGTATCGCCCTGGTGTAAGACCACCATTCAGAATTGAAACGTTGCTTGAAAATGGCTTTAGCCGTGTTTAGTGACCAGATCTGAATAGCCAGGTACTTCCCAACCTTCCTCTTCCCCACCTCCTTCCCCTCCCCACTACCTTCAGCCTCACAACATACCCCAAATGGGGATGCCATAGTCTCACTGGCTCCAGACGGGAGCAGTTGAGATTCTTGTGCGGTATTCACTGTAAAAAAAAAAAAAAAAAAAAATTTTCGTTCTTATCCGTGAAAAGTGTCGAAATGATCACATATTCACACGACCTGGCGGGGGCAACTTATCGGTACATCTCCAGTCACGTTTGGAGTCAGGGCGTGAACGGCGGATGTCAGTTACGACCAAATGAGTTACTAGTTAATAGTTATTTTGTACCAAAAAGTAATGGTTATTGATTTAAGCCTTCAGACTGTCTGTCTTCATGCTGAGAGCATTGGTTTTAGTTATTAGAACTAATTATATTCAAATCATTTAAAATAAAACATTTTCAAATAAAGGTATGCACTTGCATAGTAGGTAGCATATGTAGATGTATATCGTGTTTTAGTTATTAACTTCCTATATAACTAGTGGTTCGATATGGCGTCAAGTTTATTGTCCTGGTATAAAAGTAGAGAGGTACCTAAACCTACCTTCAAAAATCTATTAGGTACCTATTACTTTTTTGCTTTATCCGTTTAGTAAGATCGGTACGTATCTACTATTTTTTTAAAGAAAGATAAAAGTTGCCACTGACCGGTCTATTGTCGGAAGTACAAATCCTTTATAAATCGCAAGTGCGCCCCGCGGTTGAATTTGGCAGCCACTTCTGGTCTGAAGCCCCAAAATAACTGAAAAAGGCTCTCGACTCTGTTCAGAAACGGGCGGTCCGTTTGATAGATTCTCCTATCTTAACAAACGCATTGCAATCTCTTGAAGCACAGGCATCAGGTGGGAATGCTGTCCTTATTCTACCGGTATTTCAATGGAAGATGATCTCCGATATACCTAATACTCGATATAATAATTGATCCTCTCGGCACCATGACACATGGATCTCTTCAAAACCCATGTTCACTCCTTCCTCTCCCCAAAAAGACCCTTCACACAGCACACAGCATCTTCAAAGATGACAAACGCCCTGAGGGTAGTTATTTTCCTCAGGGCCTCATGTGTGAAGCTAATTAAAAAAAGTGATATATATAAACCTACATATTACATACTAGCAGGGGTGGTCCGTGACTTTTCAGTGAGCTGGAGTGTTGAGATTGAAAAATACGACATTAACTACCTACTGTTGTTGTAACTGATATCATTATTTGTTTTAATTTCCATTCTTTCACTTTGGGGAAGCGCGAACTTGAACTTAATAACATGATAATTGAAATTTTCAAAAAAATTTTTTTTTCTGCTACAACATCATTAAAATCGTATTTTTCAATCTTCCGGCTCTAGCTCATTTAAATGTCATGGACCGCCACTGACAGATAGAAAATATTTTTTTTATTAAAAAAATGTTAGGTAATTTTTATTGACCACTATTTTTATCACGAATTATGGTACATACCTACTAAATACGCAATGTCTAATGTCAACTTACTACATCCACAAATTCCGAAAATATCACCTACTTATCTACTATACTAATTTATAATATTGTAAGCGATGACTAATCTAAACGACGCAAAAACTCTTCAATTAGGTACCTAATCATCACATCCGCTTACAAAACCTCTTAACACGCGCAATAACCAACAAAACATTGTTTGCCTTCAAATTCACCAAACGTAAACAAAACAATCAAATTGTCAACAGTCATATCCAATACGTTCCGTTCCAAACTCGAATTCAAAGTTTTCCATAAGTTTCCTCGTGCGCGCCTTGTGATTGGCCGGCAGAGCTTTCGTGGGAGGATTCTCGGCCGCTGATTGGCCGAGCGCGCGTGGCCCCGCCCCGCCCGGTGAAGGTACGTGGAGGTGGCACCGTTCGAATCAGCTGGAACGTTCGAAGTTTGAAAATTACTCGGCTAATACGAGTGTGTTGTATTACGTTGTACTTGCTGACTTGTTGATTACACCGTATCTTGTTGACTGACGCGTGGAGGTTGAAGCGGACTCAATGTTGATATTTGTTATAGAATAACAATCAACGAACAGGGGAATTGAGAATTTAAGTCATAATTTTAGTATGCGCGAAAGCACGAAACATTACTAAGAAAACTGTTTATTTAAACAAATTTATTTCTTTATAATTTTTCAATGATATCATTAAGTAGGCTTTTTTTGATGGATAAATAGTTACCTACCTAATGATTTTAAAAAAATATTTCGTTAATGTTCGATGCTATTAAATGCTACCCGGCTTCGCTCGAGCTTCAACACTACAATTAGATATATTATACTAGCTGGTTCCGGCATGCGTTGCAACGCCATATTTAAAGAAATAGGTAGGTACGTTGTTTTTCCCTGAAACACCTTTCCCGTGCGTCCCCGTTCCCTTCCCGCGTTCCCTTCCTAACTAGCTTAATAAATTATAGCCTATATGTTATTTTGATGAATGAGCTAAGTATATTATTATTGTAAAGTTTCATTAAAATCCATTTAGTAGTTTTTGCGTGAAAGAGTAACAAACAAACATACATCCATTAAAACTTTCGCATTTATAATATTAGTAAGGAAAGTATAGGAAGTTGTATAGGAAAATTATTTCAAAGAGACCTTTGCTTGTGTGGTGGTAAATTGGGCGGATAAATAAGTAATTAATTTAATAATAATTTATTTTTTTGTTAGGAAGCCAAAAAATGAAACTAAAAAAAAAAACAGTTTAAAGCATTGTTGAATTTAATCGCCAGCCAAAATTTAAACGAATTTGGTAAATGCAACGAAAGATACGCACCCAGTATCTTTCAATATTTTCGGAGTAAGAGGGGACTGGGAACGGTGTTACAAACCAGTTCGAAAAACTTTTATGAAACTTTCGATATTATTAGAGTGCGCAAATACAACCGAACTTGCTTGTGCATACATGCACACAATTATTTATTAGCATAAACAATATTTTGACGTCTTGTTGGTTTTTCGTTTTTTTAATTAGAATTTATTAATTAGTGTTTCAAATCTTAATAGACTACGATGAAAATGGCTTTTATAACTAAGGGAACGTACCCATACTACGTGACCCACTTTTTGCAATTTTTAACTCCCCCACCCCCCTCAGTGACTAAGAGTAGTATATTCCAAGACCCCTCCCCTCCCCCTATAGTTTTCACGTCGTAATTCATAAATATGGTTTTGAATCATTTCTTGCTAATAAGAACTTAATTTAGATTTCTAGATTGACTACGTGATAAAAACCTAAGCCGTCCGCCCCTCATTGTGACCTAGCGTGGTATTTTGAAGATCCCCCTCCCCCCCCCCATAACGGGTCACGTAGTATAGGTACGTTCCCTAAGTCATTCTGAAATATCCGAACATAAAATTTTGGCAATTTCAAAACGCTAAAGCCTGATTTCTTTGGGACAATCAAAAAGTGGGTTATATTCCAACTACAAAATTACATATCCAAGAATATATCACAATATTAGATAATTAAATCAATACCAAAAACCTTTTCCAGTGAATGGGAAAGAGAATTTTTCTTATTTCTTATAACCTTTCTGATCTGGAATATAGACAAGTATCGATTTCTTTTCTGACTAACCCCATGAAAAATATAATTTATGGAGAAAAACATTCAATCACCTATTGCAACTATGGAATACAAATTTCATAATGCCAGAGTTCACTTATATATCAGCCAAGCGGGCACACATCAAATACCCAAAGTTTCATCGCAATCGGATGAATGGTTAGAAATGCATATTTTCATGACACCAGAGCTCACTATTGTGTATAGAAACCATCGCGGGCATGCGCACATTAAATCCCCAAAGTTCCATCGCAATCAGATGAATGGTTTAAACGATTCATATACTCATGTACTTGGTACCTACGTAAATATCTCTACATCTCTATCTCTACTCTCTACATATTATAAATTAAAGTCCCCCGCGTCGTCTGTCTGTCTGTCTATCTGTCTGTTCGCGATAAACTCGAAAACTACTTTCATGCGGTTTTCACCAATAGATAGAGTGTTTCAAGAGGAAGGTTTAGGTATGTAATTTGTCAAAGATTTGTGTAAATTGGTTGAAACAAAACGATAATTGTTAGAAGTGTCGGAAAAAGTCAAGCCGCCTGGTAGCTTTCATCGAAAACGCTGCCTAATCCTTTTGGGATATAACAGAACAATGCATGGTGGGATATTCCTTTTTTATAGATCTACAAAAAAGTCCGCGAAAGCATATATCTATCTTTTACGGATAGCTTACTATACCCATCTTCTAAAAAAATGGTCACGTACATTGCGGTAATTGAAAAGTTATTTAGACGGATACAGTATTAATCCTTATTAACTTAAATACGTTAGTTACCCCAAGCATTTCATGCACATTATTATGATCTTTCACGCCATCTCTACGTATTATAAATTAAAGTCCTCCGCGGCATCTGTCTGTCTCTTCGCGATAAACTCAAAGACGGCGGTGGTTATAAAGGTTGAATAACCATCCAGTAGACGACATTGTGTTTTATTAGCCACAGCAACGAGTGTCCGGGTCAGCTAGTATAATATATATCCCGCAAGCAAACATATTTTGATATTTTTATTTTTATTTTAACTTTACGAGTAAAACCTCAAATTGTAATATTTAATTAAATGAAGACACTGTGAGCGAAACTCGATCGAAAATCTGGAAACAGAAAAATCAGAAAAAGATATTGGCACCTCTGGGACTTGAACCCATCAGGACCTCTAGCTTTCCGGGCGAACGCGCTGTCCACTGCGTCAAGGTGTCGATAACAAATTCGGCCATTTTAAACTGTATAATACTTCCACTAAGAACCACCCACATTATCATCATTTTCTTAACGCATATTATATTGGCTGCTATCTTTAAATGTCGCTTATTAACTAAAAAGGATAGATTATCTTATTTATTCTAATCCAGACAGTATCTAGATTGCATTTAGTTCGGGTTTGAATCTTGCAATCATACATAAAGATAGCAGCCAATAAAATGAAGATAATGTGGGTAGTTCTTAGTCGAAGTATGACATAGTTAAAAATGACCGAATTTGTTATCGACACCTTGGCGCAGTGGACAGCGCGTTCGCCCGGAAAGCTAGAGGTCCTGATGGGTTCAAGTCCCAGAGGTGCCAATATCTTTTTCTGATTTTTCTGTTTCCAGATTTTCGATCGAGTTTCGCTCACAGTGTCTTCATTTAATTAAATATTACAATTTGAGGTTTTACTCGTAAAGTTAAAATAAAAATAAAAATATCAAAATATGTTTGCTTGCGGGATATATATTATACTAGCTGACCCGGACACTCGTTGCTGTGGCTAATAAAACACAATGTCGTCTACTGGATGGTTATTCAACCTTTATAACGAGAGGTCCTGGGTTTAAGTCCCAGCGGAGCCAATATCTTTTTCTGATTTTTCTGTTTCTAGATTTTCAATTGAGTTTCGCTCACAGTGTCTTCATTTAATGAAAACATATTTTGATTTATATTTATGTAGATAACATTGGGTAGTTCTTTCTACCTAGGTACCTACTTACTTAGGTTACTTATTTTTGTTTTGAAAAAGTATCTACCTACCCGGCACCTTCCCAGAGCTCTAGCACAGTGAAATCGAAATCTTTACAATATCGGATCGATAGGTGACTTTATATCGATTTCCCGAGCAGTTTTTACCGTTGACAGGCGAACCACGGAGAATAAATAAGAAATCGATATAATCTGGCAACACCGAAGGTATTTTCTATGAATTGACACTACGATATACGGAGGACTGAATGCTGTTGGCGCTAATAAAAAACTGTCAAAAGAAGTGAAGCTAGCAGTCCACAATGGAGTTCAGGTACCTACCCTGATGTATGGCAGTGAGGCATGGAAAAGGCAGAGGAAGGATGAAAGTAAACTGAATGCTGTTAAAATAAGATCCCTGCGGCGTACGTCTGGTAAAACCACGTATGATCATGTAAGAAATGTGAATATCTGCAAAGAATGTAAGACCCTCAGATGGTTTGGGCACGTAGAGCGAATGAACGAAGAAAGTAGTGTAAAAATAATAGATATATGATGCAAATGTGAATGGTAAAAGAAGTCGGGGACGCCCGAGGAAGACATGACACGATCAAGTGAATCAGATACTTGAGACGGGCCATGTCAAAAGTCAGAATAATAGAAGAGTATGTATGAGACGATACATGAATGTGAGTGAGGCAAAGAGTGTGTGCCAAGACCGAGTTGTTTGGCAGTCCGTCCTCTCTGCCTACCCCTGCGGGGAAACTTCGTTAGATAAGTTAGTTAGACACTACGATATGTCAAGCGCCAAGCAATTACGTAAAAATATTAATAAATCGGCAAAGTTCAATTGAAAAACTAACCTTAACATGCATTGGTAGTCTGCACTTAATCTTTGACATTAAACGGGAGTTTATTAGTTTTTGACGTCTTCAGTCATGTTTCAATCACTGTGGTTTCTCAAAGATCGGACGGAATAAATTCGTCGTGTCTTAGTTACATTTAAGTCTATGGATCGCGTACACGTTTTTTTTCAATTCCAATAGCTTCGTCGGTTGAACTCAATTCGTTGACAAGCCGGTAATTTTGCATAACAAACAACATTATACAAATAAATGCGTAAATTGACAGTTAATAGCAACTTACATAATACCACGGAGGCCGGATTAAAATATACCAATCGTCGGTCGGAATATCCCTAACCAATTGTTGAACGTGATCGCAAATATTGATAACTGACCATAGATAACGGATTTGATCAGTATAGTATTGATACAGGGTTCTATCGATCATCTATGCTAGACCACCTGCACTATTTCTAATATGTAATGAATGTTAACTAAGGTCAACAAATGTTAAAGAATATTAGCTAAACAAGTACCTACCTACTTAAGTGCAAAAACACTAGATTATTATGTAAAGGAGGTATTGTTTGTGAGAAAAAACAAACTAATGATTTACGCATTAACTTGTGCAGGTATTTATTATATTACGTAAATGGAGGATTTCTACTTCCTGGTGCAGTTCGATTATAGTCCATTATTAGAAAAAATATTCATAAATAACACAGTGGTTTATCAAATGTTGCAAAACTCAGTCACGGAAGAGAAGTTAGAACAATTTTATTTTTAATTACCCTTTCAAAGATTATGCAGGCAATCGCACGATATCTCTGTTATAGGTGTAAAATGTATCTAATATTACTAAGCAGTTTAGATGAGTTGCTTATAATAACAGAGCTGTCATGATTTGAAAAATAAATTCATTAGGCTTATGGATTCCACATTATTAATGAGTAGTAAAGTTTTATTTATTTTTCAAAAGTATTATTCTCTTATTTATTTTGCCTCTCCCCTTGGGTTTTTTGTCATCTTTGGGGATGCTGTGCGGAGGGTCTTTTTATGAAACGAATGAGAGGACGTTCTGGAAGGAAAACGGTATGATGGGTGGATGGGAACCTGGGGGTCAGTGTGTCGAGGAGTGACGAACGAATGAATTCATACTTCCCACTGCAGTGCAAAGCGATGTTGCGAGAGAGCCCTGCTGGAAAGGTCCATAAAAAGTTGGGTTTTTATTAATATTTAACTGCAACACTTACAAAAAAAGTTTTTTCCAAAAAAAAAAATTATTCCCTTCCACGAACGAGTAGATTATGAATTATTTTAAGTTTATTGTAATGTTGTAGTGGAAATTGAGTTTAAGTTTATTGTAGTGGAAGATACTCTCAGTATCGCCCTGGTGTAAGACCACCATTCAGAATTGAAACGTTGCTTGAAATGGCTTTTGCCGTGTTTGGTGACCAGATCTGAATAGCCAGGTACTTCCCCACCTTCCTATTCCCTATATCCTTCCCCTCCCCACTGCCTTCAGCCTCACAACATACCCCAATTGGGGTTGCCATAGTCCCACTGGCTCCAGACGGGAGCAGTTGGGACTCTTGTGCGGTATTCATGTAAAAAAAAAATGTTTTCGGTAGATATCAATAAAATAATAACAAAAAATGTAATAACTCTCAATTGATTGAAAACTGTCATTAACTGTTGACTTTCGACTCACACATATGAGAAGGCCATTCAAATTGAAAATCTGCTCAAAAAAGAATTTTGAAATCCGAAATGTTAGAAAAATTTCACAAAAAAATAAGATTAAAAATTAACTTACTCCCTGCACACGGACACACTCATAATACTCATGCGTCAGTTTGCCTCTTCGCTAGTACAAGTTTAAAATATTCTCTCGATATCATAACAATAGCAAAGTTGTACGTGAATAAAACATTATTTGTGGAAACACGTAAAGTGACGCAGTTACAAGTCGGTGCACTTGACAAAGGCCGGTTTACCTGTCAGAAGTCAACAGTGGGAGCATTAAAGTAGGTACTAGGTTTGAGAGTTGTGGGCAACAACTATTTCGTGCAAACAAACTGACACGTGGTAGAAGGCTTCTGTTAGGTGCAAAACGAGTGGTAAAATCCCAAAATTTTGAAAATTAAAAACTGTATTAAATTTGCTATCAGTGGCACAATACATCGAATTTTTAGGTGATACAATAGTTGATCCGCCGACAATTGGCCCCCCGAAATGATATTTACTATAAAATTGTAATTTTTATTTTTGTACATTATTTACAAATTTTAAACGTAAAACCGTTTTCAAAAATTAATAAGTTGGTAGAAAATTCCCAATGAATAGGCGATCTCTCGATACTTCATAACAGTAAACGGAACGAATCCTACTACCAGTGGCGCAGATAGGGTGGGCGGCCCGCCCTGGGTGCCACCCGATGGGGGGGAGGGTGACACCCCCAAAGAACAAAATTCCTAGCCCCCCCCCCCCAGGTTCAATTTTTTAAGAAATTTGATTAGTCAACTTTAATTGGGCAAAGGGGGGGGTGACACCACGTTATCCTCTCCGGGTGCAACCCAACGCCACTGCCTACCACTATCTATGAACTTCATTTCAGGGTTATTCATTTTATTATTTAAATACATATATGATTCACGTAGAACAAACCCCCTCTCTATTCCAACTTAAACATCTTTATTATTATGTTAATTTTCCTAATTAACCTTTTCAAATCACTAAACTCACTTCTCTCCTGTAAAATTAATGTAACTTATACACGGTAAATCTACATCACATTCGGAGTCGATTTGTAATATAACTTTTTTTGATTTGAGCTTTCATTTTCGAGTAAATCGGGTCCGAAGTTGCCGAAAAAATGAAAAAAAGAGAAAATAAAATATATTAAAATCGAAATGCTCAGACTGAAAAAAATAAGCTTTTTGGGTTCTCTACGTGATGTAGATTCACCAGTTTCCCGCTTGTACTACGAGTTTCCGGACACGTTGTATATTATCATGCTTCATTTCAATATTAAAAATAAAATAAAATATCAAACTAATTTCATGTACCCGCAGTGTCGATTTTTTGTCCCTATGCGCTGATAAACACAGTATAAAGACAGTATAAAGTTGCAAAAAATCAGCTTTGTTTGGTAAAACCACCGTGCAATAAGTACATATCTAAATTGTAATTAATAATTAACATAAACATAAAAAAACTTAAATAAATAAATGTAAAAAAACTTTTGTCGGCTATCATTGTTGACGTGCAAAAAAGTGTAGTCTTTCCATAAATCACCTACGTGTGAATTTACCTGCTTCATTTATGCGTACAAAAATAAAACATGGAATATCAATAATAATCAAATACATACCTACAAAGATATTCTCTTCTGACGGCAGGACATTCAGCAAAAAAATACTCATTTGGATAGGGTTCTAACTACGCCTTACCAATTTATAAGGTTTCTAAATTTCAGAAGACGAAATTTCATAATCTATTAAACAATTATATTTTAGTTTATCATATATTTTAATGAGAAAATTTAAATAGGATGTGGCCCAAAAATTTAGCTATTTTGAAGTGCATTAGGAAAATGTAATAAGAACCTTATGCAATTAATTATTATGCCTTAACTGGTTGCACATGGCTCTATTTACAAGTTAAGGTAGGTATGTTCTAAATGGGAAAGTATTCGTCCTATTTAAATAATTTTCCTTTATAATATGTTCAATTAAAATACTTTACACAAGATTCAACAACAAACCCGGAAATTGGTAATTAGATAATGGGTGCAAGTCTTTGCAAACTTTGACACCTCATATCTCAGAACAAGGTGAAGTGAAATTAGAACCCTATCCAATCGAAGTGACGCAATATAATAGCTGGCAGGGGAAGGTTCCCACAATTGGACTACTTAACTTTGTAAACGTAGGTATAGCTCCTAAGTATTGGTTCTTAAGATGAAGCCATAGTAAATAATGCAAAATCGTACAAAATCATATTATTATTTTATTTATTTTATTTTATTTATTTATTTCAAGATTTTTGTTTATGTTTTTGTTTTGAAAATTTGATCGCTTAGAAGTATTATAGATGCTTCAATTAAATACTGCGTGTAGAACATACTTTGGCCCTCAAAAATATCGGTCATTTTTAAGTCTTTTAATAAGCCTATAAAAAAATAAAGTATAAGGTCTAAAAAACACACTTTCAAGTCAAAACTCTCCTATTTATAAACCCCTTTTTGGATATGGTTTTATTGTATAATGTGGCAAATTCAGTTTATTTTATAATAATCGCAAAAAAAGTTGATATTTACTCCCGATCTTCCCAAAATAAAATAAAATATGCATTTTCGCGTTGTTATCTTACAATACGGCCGCTAGTCGAAGAATTCGGTTTTTCAAAGTGAACCCTAAGGCGTTCACCGAAGAACTACTGTCCACGCCACAGTCGCCAAACCTACTTCGTATCAGTCACGCCCCGAACGGAGCGGGAGATGGACTTCGTGAAATCAATTTTAAATTTCCGTTTTATTACAATAAACAATGCGTAAAAAGGGAGTTAATGTTTTTTACAGGTTTTTACGAAATCAACCTGTAATTTTTTTTTTCTTAAATACCTTTTCCAACCTTTCCAAAAGCTTTTTCTTAAGTGGGTATTTTCAAACTCCTCCCATAAAAGGGCGTGAATTCCGATTTCGAATTTTTCCTGGACTATTGGATCGCCTTTATTATTTCATTAAAACCACCGCTTTTTAATAAAAAAAAAATTGGTTGCCTGATTTGAAGCACATCGCGTTGTTAGGACCACTAGGTTGTCATGATCGGACCAAACATTTTAGAAGCAGGGTCCAATCATAACAACTACAATAAAAAGGCATATTGTTATTTTCGATAACAAGTAGTAACACATAATACATTAATAAAATTTTAGAAAGTAACGAAGTGATAAAAAATACAGTCACAAGAAAAAAAAAATAAACATTAAAAAAAGAAACACAAAGAAAAAAAAGTTAGTGTTGGTGATCATGTTGTAAATCCAATAGGAACTGTTTCTAAAATTAGCCCGTTCCTCGTATCCACTGTGAACGTGTCAACCAGTGATAGCTAGTCCCGCGGAACCGGGATTGTTATATACAGCCGCTTGATACAACTGAATATTACCGTCAATCTTTCGAAATCCGGGAGATACTCCAGGTTCATAAATTCGTATTACTTATAAACTAGGAAGGGCACGTCCCTTTGCGTCTTGCCGACGAAAGTGGCGTCATCTTGTGACGAATTCTTGAATTAGAAACCGAATTACAATGGTAGCTTTGTCTGAATATCCACGTACACGGATGTTTATATGGTGCGACGGGTAAGGTGCGGCGGCAGACATGCGTTGGAAGCCGGATTCTTAAATTCAATAACGCAGATGCAAGGCTGTTAATAACGTTCGATTTGCAGAATACATTAAATTATAATAAAATTTGATTGTTCCCTTTTATTTTATATCTTTTTTAGTCGTAATTATTATCAATTCCCGGCTTCTTACAGGGTAACGCAAAAAATTATATCAGTATTTCTTGATTTTTTTTTTTTTACATTAACTCCACACAGGAGGCCTTGAGGAAAATAATTTCCCTCAGTGCCTCTGTCATCTGGGATGCTGTGTGGAGGGTGATTCGTGCATTTAAAAAAAAAATAATGAAAATTTAATATAAAAAAACAGCATAAAATGTAAAATTCTGGCAAGAAGGTTAAAGTTTTTTTACGCTGGGCTAATATTCTTCATGAACCCATCAGGCTTTGCGCTTTAGACATTGTATCATAATATTATCTTCGATGGAACAATGGAGACAAAATAATATGCAGATTCGATTAGTTTCCTCCGTCATTCGCTTTTGCGTTAGCTCTGCTCCTCAATTGCATGTTGGTTTCCTCTTCGTTTTAGAGTCGTCATTGATACTCCATACTCGTTGATAATCCATTCTTGCTGCGTGTAGACAATTCGATTAAGAAGTAATGATTGCAGTGCTAAGAGTAGGCTGGTTTAATTCCTTTTGCCATCATAAAAATCTGAAATATTGAATACGCGAAAATAGATGCCACTATTGGATTGGTTCAATAGTGAAGCCAGTTTGGCGGTCCATTCATTGCAGCTAGGCATTTAAAAAAAAATGTTTTTTATAAAAAAACCTAAATGGCATTTCGAATGCATCTAAAAATAAATGACAGTTGTAATAAATACACAATGCTCACAAAATAAAATGCAAACCAAATAATTAATAATTTAACTTTTACATGTAAAAGTCCAATCGTAAATTTGGTATGCGGAGTTTCGGCGACATACGTCAGTATCCGATGGAAGTCGCAGAGATACTAAAAGTTGAGAAGCAAGTCGGAACAGAGTACTGTTGGTTTTTTGGCGTGATCTTGGATTTTATAAGAGATTAGTTTCTGAAACAATGAAGTGGGCCGTTCGTTGGGCTGGTTCATTGATCGCAACCTTCCCCTATACATTATGCATTTCACCAAACAAATTTACACCCGATGGTAGTTTAAAATAGGTTTTTTGTGAATACCGCACAAGAGTCCCAACTGCTCCCGTCTGGAGCGAGTGAGACTATGGCATCCCCAATTGGGATACCTAACATATATGTTGTGAGACTGAAGGTAGTAGGGAGTGGAAGGAAGTGAACCTGGTCACTAAATACGATTGAAGTAATTTCAAGTTAAGTCAATTCAGAATGGTGTTCTTACATATTCTACTTTAGAACGTGCCATAAATGTACCTAATATATATTATTTTTAATTATAGATGGTGAAATAATATCTATAAATTAATCAAATAAAATTTATTTTCGTACGCCGGGTTTTGAACCCGCAACCTTCCTCCGTGGTCGAGAGCCTCACCCCTCGACCACAGAGGCATCATAATAAGATTTTAAAATTATATTTTTTCTATTTCTTCCGCAGCGATGGTAACAATCTGCTCACTTTATCCAATTAAAAATTTAATTGTAAAACATTTTTCTAAATAATAAATATTACCCAAAATGCAATATATATAATATGCCTATTGGTTAGGTTATGTTAGGTTTTAGGATACTTTAGACAAAGGTATTATTTTTCACATAACCTAACCATATATATAATATGCCTATTGGTTAGGTTATGTGAAAAATAATACCTTTGTCTAAAGTATCCTAAAACCTAAAAATAAAATACTATAATTAATAATTATATTTTTCATGTTTTCCTGTGTGGGCAACAGAGCATTTGTCCAATACCTGCGTAGAGGTAGATACTACATGCAGTTTACACTATCAATTCTATTCAATTTACTATCCTGTTATTGAGGTTAAGTTAGATTAATAAAATAAAATCTGCCTTCCGAGATAGCATCTAAAATACTTAACCGCTAAGAAAAACATCTATAAAATATATTTTCTACTGCAGATAACGAAAAGCCTTTACCCAATAGATTAGATACACAAAATACGACCTGAACTCAATTCTATCCAATACATATACCTAAGTAAGTTAGTTTAAAAAATAATTCCTAATTTTAAGTAACTAAAATATCATTTAAAATATTTAGGAGGTAATAAGGTAGATAAGTCTTTTACCAATATAGCGTACAATATACGATCCTATCCAGTAAACCTAAGCCAGTTGGTTAGCATAACTTAAAAATAATATCTTTACTTGTTATAATACCTTTACTTCTTTTACTTGTCGAAGAAATGTAGCAGACTAGATAATGTCGTTTAAAATTACACTTAATTTAATGGATAGTCCTGATCTTCTTCAACGCCTATCATTCCATGTTCCAAATAGCAACAATAGACAGTCGCTTAATTTTAATCTCCCTCTTTGCAAGACTAACTCCAAACAGAAATCATTTATCTACAGATCCACACATTTATTTAACTTAAATTATTCCCACATTGACATTTTTAACTCGTCGTTATGTGACATAAAACGACATCTCATTAAGCAACATGACTCAAACTAGGAAGTTTAATCAACCCCTCCCCCTATATATCCCGTCCTTAGCCTCTTAATTTTAATCCTATTTTTATCCTCACCTTCCCTCCCCCTAACTAAAAATAAACTAATTAAGAAAACACCTTTATAATGTCACACTTTTTCATTCACTATCATCAGTGGAAAGTTCATAATTGGCATAATTATCTATTTTATTATTGTATTATTGCATAATAATTATTTTTCACTGTACTATGACTGTTTAAATATATTAAATTACACATGTTTGTAAATGGCACTTTGTGCCGTAAATTTTGAATAAATAAATAATTAATGATTTACTGTCATTTTCCCTAAATTAAATAAAGTAAAATAAAATTTAAAAAATTATCACTAACCGTTAAAAACAATTTGGAATTTTTTTCTGCATTTTTACAGTAGGTACTTACCTATCTAATATATACAATTTACGATCTACTCCATTCCATTCAATGCAAAACTGTTTGTTCGGTTACGTATACCTTTATTTAAAAGAACAGTTAGAAAATTTCGCATTTAATTCATATAGATATTAGATATATATGATTATTTATATTTTCCTGTATGAGTAACAAAGCGTTTTACCAATATAATTTACGATATACGATCTGCACTCTAATGCACCTGTTGGCTAGTGGTACCGTACCTACCTCTGCCAGTGCGGCCGTCTTGCGACAGGTAGCTGGTGGCTGGTGGCTGTAGCTGGTAGCCGCAGCGCACGCCGGCAGGTGGAGTGGGGCGGGGCCTCGGTGGGGCCGGGCGGCGAGGGGGGGCAAGGCGGGGGCGGGCCGGGGGATGGAAGGTCAATGTTAAGGAGCCGGCAGAGCCTCTATCAGTGACCGAACTGCTGCCGGTGGCTCAAGCGCCGCCGCAAATCGACGCGCACCGGAAATCACTCTGACAGTTGAACCGATTTTAACTATTTCGATGCTGGGTCAAGCCACAAACCTCGTAAAGGTTTATAAACAATATTATTAACAGCGTGAATTAATAATAAATGTATCAAAACAAATAGATCTTTAATAATAATTTTTAAAAGAAACATAAACAATAAAATTGTTTGGACTATCGTTAATCAATGATCAATACATAATAACAAACTCAATAACAAGTGTTTTTCGTTGCATCTAATAATAGATATGTGTGTGTTTTTTTAAGTGTTTATTTTTGTATAAGTAACTGTTTTAAATCAGGTATTTTATCACTTATTTTACTGTGTTTGGATGTTGTATCTATCTTAAAATCAAGCAGATTCCCACCACAGGGTTAAGAAACCGCCATACTACTGGTTTTGGCGCACATTTTTTACTTTATTCACAATCTTAGATCATCTATATCTGTATGTACTTTTCTGTTATACAGACTCCTGCAAAGATTATTCTTATTTGATTCACGTGGTGGTGCCATGTCGTTCTTCCTCTTAATTGATTTATTTTTAAAGCGAACAGTTAATTGATATGACTACGATGTTCAAAACTCAAAACAACAAAGGCGATCAATCATTTTGTTCATATTGAATCGTGCACCGTTATATATTGTTATTATGAAGTGAGGAAAGAATTATTCGACTCCTCTATTGTAAATGATAATCACAAGTGAGACCATCATTCAAAGCACGGATGATTGATTCGACCAATAATACGAAAATGTAATGGAATCTTTTGATCCAACCGACTCAATTAACAAATGTCTAAGAGAGGAGTTGGAATGTGAATCACATTAATTATATCTAGATAAAGTATCACAGCTAACAATCTGCAAACCACGTTGACACATTAAAACCAGAAAGAAATAACGCAAGAAAAAATATCAAACATCTCACCAGGCTGAAATTATTATTTTTTTAATTGTTATCACTTCCCACGCGTCATTGGGTTTTGTTGAACTGTGGGTGTTAATGCTTTATGACAATTTTTATATTTTTAATTATTGGTCATTGATATTTCACCCATCGACAAATAAAAAATAACAAAAACCTGCTTTATCTTACGATCCATAAGCGAGCGGATCGAAAACTGGATTGAACGGTTGTGTCACTCGAACCGACAATGCGCTCTAGTTTTCCAATAATTTTAATTGATGCCCAAAATGGTATGGGTTATCTTCTGAACTTGAAACCTTTCAAAGCGTATCATTCTGCAAAGAAAAGATTGGTCCTTTTTGTTAGATAGGTCTACTGACTTTTGTCCTGTTTTTTTTTATTCCAAATCAAAATATCTTTCGGTCCCTTTTGTTCAAATTCAAAAAGTCTCTCGGTCTCTTTTGTTTTAATTCAAAATATCTATCGGTATCTTTTGTTTTTCTCCGATGATGTATCCCGGTCGTCCTTTGTTTTTGTTTGACGTTTGTTGCATCTTTCATCCTTCGCGACGCATCGGATATGATGTCCCTTTATTAACGATGACGTACGGGTCGGTGGTTTTGGTTTTTAAAATAAATAAAATAAGTGTCTGATCTGTCGCGCGACAACCAATAAATTAACATGCCTTTGGTTGACATGCGGGAAATATTTATCTTGCTAAAGAATTCCAGCATTTTTTAAGCGGACACCTAATTAATAAACTTCGAACAAGAGCAATATTATAAGTCAACTCTTATTATCTGCTTGATATGTAAGCAAGAGAAAAATAAACAAATTTAGTATTTAAAATATGATCAGTGGTTATCTACCTATCTACATACCTTCGATATTATATAATTCATGATGTCATTCATGTCTGTGAATTATTTATAAATGTTACAAAAAATGGTAAAAATAAAACAATAAAAGGATTTTCATTAGATACCTACCTACCTATTAGTCGTATAATATTACAATATATCTACGTTTTTTAATTATCATAACTACTAGTAAAAAGCATGCAAATAAATTATGATTAAATTGCACTATACCTACATTGAGTAGGTACTAAGGTACTTACCACCTAATAATATTTTTGCCGGAAATTTGAGGAGTATCTAAAGGTGTTAAAAATCTTTTATTCGTGGATGAATATTAGATTAAAGAACAAATATATTTCTTATTTCAGCAACCAAAACATAAACAATTTAAACGATCCGAGTGAAAAAAAAACAAACAAAAAGTTGAACAATGTTAAAAGTTAAAAACTAGAATTACCCAACTAAGAAATGCATCACAAGTAGGATTAAGTTTAAATCATAAACGTGGACAAATAACGAACTTTAAATTTCCAATTACGAAGATTAAATCATAAACACATTCCAAATACGAACTTTAACTCAAAAAACGCTTTCCAAATACGAACTTTAAATCAACAAAAGCAATCTATTTACGAACTTTATCTTTCCAATTACAAACGCGGCAAAATTAAGAACTTGAATCCAACAAGTATGGAGACTCTAGTGCTGATCCCGCAGGAGTTCGGGCTGGTGGTGTCACCGGCGCCCCGGCGCGTCCCACGAGGGCTGCGCGCCCCGCCCGAGCAGCCGGCTTCCGTGTGGACCACGGCCCCCGTGCCTCGCGGAGCCCTGTGCTACCCCTTCCAGGGCACAATCCGGATAGACAAGTTGGAGGTCTACTCGTACGTTAAGGAAGATGATGTAAGTCAAATTTTGTACATTACCTATCTACATATTTTTTTTAAAAATCTCTCTTTCCTTGTTTCTTGTCAACATCCAATTTAAAATGTTCCCAAAAAATATTTCTTCAATGTCAGGGTGTTCTTATTGTCTTTATAATTATTATTGTGGGTGGTGGCTGTATCCTGATATTCTTGTACGTTTGTAATAAGATACCAAGCCTTACATTATTTTTGTCATGGATAAAATAATTACACTGTTTTTATCATTGATAAAATCAATCGAAAACATTAAATTGAAGTAAGAATTCATCCACTCGTCATAAATGTTCTCTATTTACTGGAACACCCACCTACCTGCTTTATTTGAAGACCCAAAAACTTGGTGACAGTGAATTTTACAATGAAGAACAATTAATATAATCGTATTAACAAAAAAATTAAATTAGGATAGAACTGATAATGAGTAAAATAAATAAGGAAGAATTATAAATTAGAGTATTCAAATCGATTAAAAAAAAATGGGTAGGTACAGATGGGAAAATAATTTTATTTATGATATCGCCGCCAACATTTTATTATCTCGCCATCAATAAAAATTATGAGAAGTCATAAAACACGCGCTTATTATAAAATACGACGGTATTTTTAAATGGAAGATTCACCGGATGAACGGCGTAACTTATGGCTTTATGGCTTCAAATATCAGGTGGAGTATTCTGAATATTATCACGTTCAAAGGGATTTCAAAGACAATTTAGAACACTTAAAACTAACTAACATCTACTATCAATGCCTTGCGACAAATTCTCTTTAACATTTTTCAAATTATTTTCCAAATATATTTTCTAATATATTTTTCAATCTAATTTTTAAATTTATTTCTTACTTTAAAGATGTTTACAGCCAATTGATGTGGATTCATTTCGAATGTATACCTACGTTACGTCTTCGTGTTTTGCAATAAACAATAAACGTAACATACCTAAGCTAAGAAAACACCTGTTGTCCGTTACACTTTAAATACCAACCAGAAATTCACCTGCACCTTATTCTTGGCTTTGTGAAAGGAATTTGTAACGGCCAAATAAATTAGGGGACTTGAAGAAAATACATCAACCGTAAAACGTAAACAAAACTCCCCTTCGTGATAATAAATATAAGGGACCTTTTAAAAAGAATATCTGATCAATGTTTTTAAACTGAAGCAGCCAAGCTTAACATAAGGGATATCATAATTTTAGAAAAAATATATACCTACCTATGCAAATGTCCTATTAGTAGGTAGATACTTCCACTTTAAACACATATTATATAAATTATTAGGGTTAGTCCGTTCATCAGAATCAATGTATTTATATTTATATAAATTAATAATAATATAATTCGTGTTCCGCAGAAAAAATGAAACTTCTCTTCGAAATATAATACAAAATTAGAGTAATAATATAAGCAAGAACTAATATTACTATTAATAGAGCGATTGTTGGTCAATAACTAGCACCAATCCGTGAAAAATCACGAATATTATAATTGTGATATTTGTGAAATTCATTGCCTTTCAAAAGCAAATGTTATCCATTTTATTCAGGTATAATATAATAATACTTTTGTAGATAAATTATAAAGATCTAATAAATGCAATCATCGTTACTTAATTGAGGTTACAACAGTAAATGATACAATATGCAGTGCTTTTAATATATCGTCCTCCATCTTATCTTCTCTAACCTTAAGCTTTCTAATAAAGGCGAGTTTATCTGTATTGACCTGCCAGGTAATTCTATCAAAAATTTAAACAAATGATATACAAGTTTCAAAGATAGAATTATTAATTAACAATCTGATTTTATTACCTACTTTAACTCTTACTTTTATGATTTACACCTTTTAGATACAATTTTAAAAATTATAAGTTCATTGAACTTGAATAATTTTACGCATTACGCAGGAATAAAACTTCAAACCAAGCACGCACACATGCACCGACAACTGAAATTAGTATATTTCATTCGGTTTCTATTTGAGATATTTAAAAAAAATCGATTAAACGCCTTTTATCTGAAAAGTACCTCTCTTTTTCCACTGGTCATTTATTTCAATCGAATTCGCTTTTTAAACTACAATTTGAAAATGGCCCTTTAAGCCGAAACAACTGCAACAAAAATAAAAATTAAAAAACTTGCAAAACAATAACATAATTTTTTTATATCAACCGAATGAGCTTGTAATTTCACTATAATTGCATTCGGGTATAATATATATACAACAGCTTCGATGGGCACTTGATACTGGGCAGGCCTTTTGATCGTTGCTTTGTACTTTGTGTAGGCATTAGCCGTTGTTGGTTAAATCTTTTCAAGTGTGATTTATGTTAAATGATTTTTCACGCACTACGTGTGCCCAACCAACCACCTTTTACACTCCAGAATTCTAGTAATTCTAGAGTAAGTTCTTGTACAAGTGGGGCAATTTGTTACTTGCTACAATATTATTTTGAATGGTATTTCGTATCATAAGTACTTTAAATTATTCTTATCGTTTTACGTATCTGAAATTTTGGCTGACTTTTTCCCAGTTTTAATGTACCTACTAAATCTAGTATTATTGAAGTTGTGGTTTAATAGTAGGTATAAATTGTTTTATCTTTGTGTATACCTAGTGTACTCGTAAAACATAAAGTTAAGAGAACGCAATAAATGACTTTTGATGTGTTTCGAGATCCGAATATTAGGTCACTCGGCCCTTAAATTTCCTGTACAAAGCAGTGTTTTGGAAGTTTTGTGTTCCCTCAATTTGGGAAGCGGGTATGGGTACCGCCCCCCCCAAAAAACATTTATTGGATAACCAACGAGGTGTTGGTTATCCAATAAATGTTTTTTGGGGGGCGGTCGTAGGTCACCGCAAGTGTTCACTACGTTTGGTGACTCAGCAAGGGTTTGCGGGGTGAGATTTGTCTAGGTCTTAGACGCGGATGTATTTGCCTAACTACTGCGTGGCAGGCCGGTTTAAGAGAGACTGGTTGAGGGAAACCTTTTGACCTCTCCATCCGTACTCTCTTGACCCACCACCTTGCACCGCAGAGATGGCTTCATACGTCCGTCATTCCTGGTATTGAACTGCAGATTCCTACCCACCCCTCGTACCCTTTTCCTTCCCAGAATTTCTCCCCTCCTTAATTTCCATAAAAAGACACTGCACTCAGCATCCCCAAAGATGACACAAGCCTGAGGGATTTTTTTCCTGTGTGGAGCTAATATGAAAAAAAGCATTCACCATGAGTACAAAATTCAAATGGAATGAAGATCTGCGATATCAGAAGCGTGTAAATGAGAGAGAGCGCGTGCTAATTGCCACAATGAAACATTTTTTTTACCATTAACTTTTTTTCGTGGAAGGCAATTTTAGTTTTCTTCTTTATTCCATGGTGTAAAATGACTCTCTTGTATAATTTAATAATAAACCTGGAGAACTTAAAAATAAACCCTGTAGGTATAATTTTATTTAATTTTGCAAAATAATGCAAATGTGGGAAATGATCGCGATTTTACGAAATATTTTATTTTTACGAGCGCATGACAGATAACCCATGATTTCGTTTTCATTGCATACATTTACAACAATAATAATTGCTCTTGTTTTGATATAAAATCATACTACAATTAAAAGTAGTGACTGTGGAGTAATGCGATTCCATACAATTCAATGCTTCGAGTCAACAGGTAAACTTTTTCATACGAAACTATTCCATGGCCTTTATTCGCACACTCTCTAGCGTGAATGTAAATGATAAGCACGTCGAGTTATCACAATGACTACAGAACCCAAATTTATTAACCTTTCATACTTTTATCTGAGACGAAGCTCTGTGTTCTAAGTTTTATAAGATGATATTCAATAACAGGACCGGATCTTCAACATTTCATGCCCTTTGCGCATAATATTAATAAATATTAAATAGTCATTTCCAAATCCCCTAATCTACCAAATGTGTAGCTAAATCCGGGCCTCTTCAAGACCCGCACAAATAAATCTCCTCCTGCAACCACTTAACCCACCTCTCAACGCTACTAAATTATTGGATTAATTTGTTTTGTTTTACAAAATTAATAAGGTAATCAATATAATAGGTATGAATAGCATATTTTTGCCGCGTTCAAGAATAGAAGGTACTCTCAGTATCGCCTTGGTGAAAGACCACCATTCAGAATTGAAATATTATTTGAAATGGCATACGCAGTGTTATTATTTTAATGACAAATCTTGCGTTTTATGGTTGAGTCAACACCTGCAAACGTAATTGTAGGTCCGGGTTAAATCTCCCCCACGGGAAAAACTAAATCATTCCATACACTTTTCCACAAATGATCATCTAGTCAATCCACGCTACGCAATTGCACTGTATAAGTATAATAAATATAAAATAATACAAGAACAACATGTCAACCTACCAGAGACCAAATGGGAAAATAATTCACCTACTCCAGATATTTTCATATCAGGGAGTTGGGCTCAGTAGAACTCCTAGCTGAATCGATAAATCTTACTGATCCCTCAAAATAAATATTTAAAAAATCTTTCGTAATCCTACATGTATTTAAAATGACTGATTTTTGCATTTTTATGTAATTCTTTTACAAATCTAATAAGCCAAAATTTTGAATGAGAGAGCTAGGTATAATTAATGCCAGTAGCCGAAATAACAAATGGTAATATTTTTATCGTCTGAGAATGCCAAATTCTTTTAATCTCATTTCCTAAATCTGTATATTTTCTTATTTTTTAAGAAACAGATTTTTGAATATTACAGGAATTTGGAATAGCGACATCAATGACATAAGTAATTTTTTTAAATTTTGTCATGTAAAACTATATCAGGCCCCCTAGCATGGTCGATCGATATAGGTTTTATCGAAAATGTCGGTAACTTGCGATCGCTCCCGAGCACGACTGCAGGCCGCTAACGAATAAACAACAGTTTACGTCAAATATATTAGGAACACCTAGATTTTGCGAACTATTGTTTGTTCGTTGGCGGTCTAGAGTCGTGCTCGGGAGCCATCGCAAGTTACCGACATTTTCGATAAAACCTATATCGATCGACCATGCTAGGACCCCAGGTCTATTATGACTAATTGTTCTGTCTGTTAGTATAGTTTTATCACAATATGTTTTATAAAATTCATTCGTAAAATGAAAAATACCTTCGACTCTGTGCAGAAACAGGCGGTCCGTTTGATAGATTCATAGGTCAATGTTTAGAGCACAGGCGTCGGGTGGGAATGGTATCCTTTTTCTACCGGTATATCAATGGAAGATGCCCCGAGGATCTAGCGTCATTGATCCCTTCGGCACCGGTGCGTAGTAGGGAAACACGCCAAACACGTGCCCAACATATATGTACATGGTTGATATTTGTCCTATGAGAACGGGTCGCTTCTTCGACTGGTTCTTGTTTTCAACAGCTCGGCTGTGGGACAATTTTCCAGCCACTGTGTTTCCTCCTTCCTACAATATGGGTATCTTCAAGACCAATGTTCATTCATTCCTCTTCTCAATAAGACTCTCCACACAGCACACAGATAACATAGGCCCTGAGGTAAATTATTTTCCTCGGGGCCTTCTGTGTGGAGTTAATGTAAAAAAATATATATTTTACAATATACATTATTTGGTATATACCACTACACTATATATATATCAACTTTGTCTCATAAATTCTTACTGGATCAACATACTACGGGAAGAGGTCAATATACATAAACAAACGCATTAGGGTTAAGTAAATGCGATGGTATATATCGTTACGCCACATTTAAGGTTTTAGATAGCATTAAATTACACAATATAATACGAACAGTTGAAAATATTTAGACTTAATATTATAACAATAAACACATAAGGCATATAGATTTAATGCACTACCTTTCTTATTTTGGAAAGAAATATATCTACGCATTTCATAGCGTTTTTTAAAATAATATTACGCTAGTTACACGTTCCATCTATAGATGTATTAGATCCGACCCATTTCCAGACGAAGCCTTAATTCAATATTCACTGCCTAGCATTTCTGTGAGTAACAAAAAATTTAAATTGTGGAGAGGAATGAATGTATGAATTAATCACTTAAGCCAGTGTCGATGAAACCCGCATGAAACCTAACCTAACCTAACCTAACCTAACTTGAACGACTGAAAGCGAGAAACGGCCACTCAGTAAAGTTTTATTTTAATAGAACCTACATCCACAAACTTTGATTATATTTTATTTTAATTTTTAACGTTGAATAAGAGCAGAGTAATACATACTTTAGATACATAATCCAAAACGGGAATCCTTAGTTGGGCAGTCAAAACATTTTATAAATAATGCACATTAATGTACTACATAAATAAACAAAAATAACAAAATAGCTAGATAATTCTATGGATGGTAAAGGGAGGCGGAAGGGGAAGCGGAAGGAGAACGGGGATGGGGACGCATGGGAAAGGACACGCAGGGAGAAATCATTTCTTTATTTAAGTGGCTCGCTAGTAAATAAAATAAAATTATAAATTCGACCTCCAATTCATTAGGTTGATCTCTAAGCATTTTGGATATATTTTTCATAATAAACGATTTCAACTTTTCCATACATTTCGAAGCATCTCTCGCAATGATTCATTGAATTATTCAGTATACACAAGAGGAAAACTCGATTGTGCATGTTTCTATAAGAGACTGGTTTCATTTTTCCTGCACATTATGGTCAGTACAACTAGACCAATTATGACAGACGCATAGAAACGAGAGTGGCAGAGGAACTTGACTGCAAACCTTCGTGTGATTCTTGACATTGCGATCTAATGAAATAGAAACGCGTTGCTGAGTGTCGATGACTTTTTCCTACGGCTGCGGCTGTTCAGTGTTCACCGTTCACGGCGGGGTTACGATAAAACCTTGGGAGTTTACCAGAACAATCGGAATCTGTTCTTCACGTGGCCGCGGTGGCCGCGGTGGCCTTACATCGCCGATTGTATTTTTACTTCGGGTAAGCAACCGCTGAACTTGGTGCGCTTTCTATGATATCGGAGATTCCTTTGTATGAAATATTAATGTTTTTTACAGGTCGATAATCCACGATGGCATTGTCTTCATGTGATTTATTTCGCCGATTCAGTCACTTTCTACAGTGCAGATACTTTGTTCGTTAGATATTATATATGTAGGTACCAACTTCTTATAGTTATGCGTTTACGTATTAATTACATACCTACGTTAGTAAGTACAAAATTCTTACATTTTTGTACTAAGGTGTATACTATTCATGGTGAACGTTAAATATTTGGTATTTCTTTTAATATTTTAATATACTTTTCCTACATATTTCAGTAGAGGTTAGATAGTAAGATTTATATTAACTTTTGTAATGTGTTGTAATCGAACACTGAAAGCTATAATGATGACGACGTGGTTGAGGGGCAAGGCTCTTGGCATCTGGCGTGCGCAAGTAAAATTTATGCAATTAATTTGTGTTGTTTCACAATTTAATTAAATAAAAAATAAATATAATATATTTGCGGCCCAATCTTGGGTGGAAGATACTCTCAGCATTGCCCTGGTAAGAGACCACCATTCAGAATTGAAAAGTTGCGTGACCAGATCTGTATACGCACTTCGCACCTTCCTCTTCCCCATATATTTACCCTCCCCACTACCTTTAGCCTTACAGCATATCCCAATTGGGGATTCCATAGTGTTTCCAGCCGGTTTTTTTTTTACATGAGCTCCACACAGGAGGCCACGAGGAAAATAATTTCCCCCAGGGCCTATGTCATCTTTGGGGATGCTGTGTGGAGGGTTTTTAAGGAAAGGAAGGAGAGGAGAGTTCTGGGAAGGAAAAGGGGTGGGTAGGAATTTGGGATTCAGTATGTCCTGGTCATCCGCCTCCACGACCTAGACAAACCTCATCCCTGCTAAAACATACATATTACACGACAACACGATAACATACGTTTAAACACCATTCATACTAACTACGGTAAACAATCAATTAACTACGAGGGGGGCAATTTATATAATTGCCTTCCAGATGATATCAAAAACGAAAAAAGTGTGTGCAAATTCAAAAAAAAAATTGTTCATGATAATTCACAAAAAACGAAGTAGTGATAGTGAATAATATCGTATGGTAATATAATATCATGTAAATGTTAGTATTGCAATCTAATGTAATCTAAGGTTATGAAATGTAAAAACTATGTAATATAATGTAAAAAGTACATAATTCAATATTCTAGTTAAGTAAGTGAAAATGTTATTTTCTTTTTTACTGGAATAAAAACTTATGAAAAAAAAATCACTAAACGTAGTGAACTACTTGGGGTGACCTATGGCAGAGGTGTCGGTTATCCAATAAAGTTTCCCGGAGCGGCGATACCCATTCCCGCCTCCTAAATTTGTTTGGAACAGTTGGGACTCTTATGCGGTATTCTTGTAAAAAAGATAAAACGTTTTCATTCTGACTTTATTGGCTGGTACTAAGTATAAAGGCCTCACTTTATTATTATTGAGTTACATGAGGAGTCACAGAACATTATATTAGTTATAGGTACGACATCTCTTGTAATTATTTTAATTTGCATTTTACACTTTTCATCCAGGAAAATAATTGCTAGGAATAGGTTGAGGATATAGTGAGTTGGCAAAGGAAATTAATTATTAAGTGTAAATCGATGTAAATGTTCTGGATAGGTCTCCCTTATTTTCCCGTATCTTGTAATGCTTTTTTATTATTTTATAATCGGATAAGAATCCATGAATATACTGCAGCAATATTACGTATTCCTATTATTTTTTATTACGAAAGGATCAATACACGCAAAGAGAACTGTTTAACAACCTTAAATGAACCATTTCACAACCTTACTTCTGCATTTAATTGAACTTTAGAAATAAATCAGACGATTAAAGTCCTCTTTCTAATGGTTCTATCAACATATTTACTGAATCCAGCGTTGTAAAAATGTACACTTATTTAACAAAAAATAACATCTACATCTCATCGTGTAATTAATTCAAACTTATCTAATAAATTAACTACACGAATCTGGATGCAAAGATAGATCATAATTATGTAGATTAGATTGAGATAATTTAATAAGAGTTTTTTTGGGAAAAGAGATTAAATTAATTACATAGTATCTCACTTTCGGATTTGCATTCCTTCCCGAAAACAATCAACAAGCTTTAATGAATCACAATGATTAAATATACCTAACACTAAAGTGTACAAAACAAGACAATCGTGGAAAAAGTTTCGTTTTCATGTGATTAGTTCATTAAACAGAGCAGTGAACTTGAGTGATGAGTGCACGCGCAAGAAGAGAATTCTTACAAAGAGAAATTTTTACTTCTCTCCTCTCGGCTCTCGTCAATCCGGATAAACTAGATTAATTACCGCAGAAATAATACATCACTTATGTCTATTGAATATTGAATGAGTTGCTTTACTAGTTATTATATGATCAACATGATTATCATATAAAATCACTAATAAATAAAGAAGATTTTATATTAAAATAAATACGACTAATATTTTTGATAAGGAGACATTGTCATTAAAATATTAACATTTACAAATAGCAAAAATAAAATTGGTCCCAAACGTGAGCCTTGAGGTACACCGCACATATCTTTGCATTGTAATTAATTTATAATTATTCTTCTACCTCTAATTATATCATTGTAATGTTTCGTTATGTGTATTCTTTAGCGTTATATTTATTGCTAAATTAACTGACTGATATATTTTTCTGGCAGTCTTTTTTAAACAGTGAGAACGTCATTCACAAATAGCAAAAATATAATTTGCCCCAAATGTGACCCTTGAGGAACACCCCATTGTACCGAAATAATTTTCTAATTTTTCTTTTACCCCTATTTTTATTATTGTCCTTTTTCGTGAAATGTATGCTTTAGAGATATAATTATTGCTAAAAGCTTAAAAAGATGCATTCTTAACAAAACAAAAATTTCACGTGCAAAACAACATATACGAGTAAAATAATGTTTTGTCATGACAACCTCCTTGACAATACAAATAGTTGGATCCCTGGCTGAATTCTTTCCTTTTATTTCCTATGGACCAGTGGTTCAAAACCAGAATATTAAAATGATTTTTCACGTTTTAAATTCATCGTATTTGAACCACTTTCTAGCCCCTTATACTGATAATACCTACTGTGATAATAATATGAGAATATCTGTGACCCCCTGCTTAAAGAATGCCATTCAGAATTAAACCAATGTTTAAAATGGTTTTAACAATCTTTATTGACTGGATCTGGATGACTGAAACACTCCATCTTTCTTGTTCTCTTCTTACTACCCACTTCCTTCACCATCAGAAAATTTCCCTAATTAAGGATTTAATTAATTTTATAATTTTATTTATCTTAAAAAATGGAACATGTTACAGTGTTACTTTTCCTCCATTAAAAGCATTTGCTTGTGGATGGAGGAGCTTGTGGATACATTTTAAATACTTGTAACGCTTTGTGCAATATTTCATGAACGTAATTCAGAAAGACTTACCGTAGGTACTTTCACTAATTAACTTTTATATATCAACTCATTTAACTAATTTAGACTGTTATCAAAATAATTTGGAAGCATCTTCTTACTTATTAATATCAGCTTCTGACCAACCATTCCATCTTTTGAACTCCTTTCACATTAACTTCCGAATGTAACAATTCCTTTATAATTAATGGTTGTCTTACAATTCCCCTCTAAAATCCAAATATTATTTACTTACGTGTCTTAACTACGAGGCTAGTCATTAATCTTTGCCATGCGCTGTGTGTTTTTTGCGGTGGATAGTACCTTAATACATCCTCCGTTGTAATGCCTCCTAGATGTAAATATTGAACATGTGCAGTGGAAGCCATTATGTAGATATGTGGGTACCTACTTGAGTACCATGGCATGCAAAATAAATTTGCCATTTTTTTTCTTCTGAAATCTGAATATATAGGAGGTGCCTACTCAGTTTGAAATAATAAATTTCAGAATATTTGTGGTATCCTTCTGAAAACCTAAATAATAATAATAAAAATTATACATTTTGGAATATCTGTGGTATCCTACTAAAAGACTCAATCGGTGAGCTCTGGCTGCCTGAATTTTTCACATCCTTTTTTGCCAGGAATTTTCAAATCTGCCTTTCTATCCACAGCGTCAATTCTTTTTATGAGCGGTGGCGTCTTGAAAATAAGTGTACAAAATAATACTTTCAAGTAAAATTGTTTATTCCATATTTTCCTCAATAAGAAGAAAAAATAATGCGAAAGGGTTGATATGATACTATGGAAATCAATTTTTGCCGAAACCGGTTTGTAAACCCAGCACACTTATAAAACCTTCTGATTATTATAATGATTCTCTTAAATATTTTGAAAAATGCAAAAGCATCAAAACGAGCAAATCAAAAATCTGGATTATTATTTGTTTGTTCTCAATTTTTACCCATATTTTTTTCTATAAGTGCCCAAGAATTCCTAAAGATGACATAGGTCCCGAGAGAAATCATTTTCGTCAAGGCCTCTTACGCGGTAATTAAAAAAAAAAACAGTACCTACGTCTTAAAAAAAATCATCTCGTATTATTTGAGATTTCTGCCGGTGATAGTACGAGGCGCCCATCGACAGTCAGCGATAGAAGTACTCATGACGAATGACCCCAAAGGCTAATTTTGTTTGCGAACTGGAAATCGCAAGGCGCAGGCCACTCGAGCAAACTGATTATCTAAATTACACGGCACATCTCGTATGCTTTCAAACGTCCGTTCTAATTGCTTTTTTCTCCCTTCAGTCTGATTATAACCATTATCAGATGCCTGATTCTCCTTTTGATTTAACGGATTCATTTGATGGCAGATACATGATAAGAGGATTACGCTCTCTATTTATCAAAGTGAAATTTGTCAAGATGATTAACGAGAAATTTCAGTCATTGATGCTATTTAATATGTTGGAACTTCGAATCAGTTCGAAAATAATAAAAATAAAATAAATATGTATTTAAGATCAGTGGATTATTTATAATGTGCATGAAATATATTTTTGTCATTTTAGGGCCAACTCCTCATGAGTCGTGATCTCCGAGTTAAAAACAAATGATATATGCGTAGGTAACTACTAACTACTCATTCCACACATACATAAGTTTAAAAATAAATTAAAAATTGTCACTCATTACAGATTGAAGGGAACTTAGAAAGTTGTGCTTGAAGCAAGATATTTAACCTAACCTCGCTCCATGTTTTCATGAAAAGCAATCGCTTTGTGGTTTGAAATATGAATAAATAAAACTTTCCTTTAAACCACCGACTTATTTTTAATTTACTTACCAATCACGGTTACGCTTTGCTTAAGGCTTCGCAACTGGGCCCGAAAAGAAGAAGAATGGAGAGATACGAAATTACGAATGTTAAAGGAGAGCGCTAACATTTACAGCGACAAAATCGATGCGAAAATTGCGAAAATGTTTAACAAAAAACGACTCGTTTAAAATAGAGCAAAAATCTCACAGGCATTATCTTAAACAGCATTTAAAGAAACGCTGTGATTTTTTTCTAACATATAACTTGTAAAATAACTGAAACAAACTTGTTTATAATAGTTTTTGGAGCATACTTTACGATTTTTTTCTATCGAGGGAATTTTATATAATTTGCATTTCGGCGCAGGCAATGTCTAGATATTATCTTCAAGAATAACATATATTTTATTAAGAGCTTTAAAACTTAACGTGTTTAAGGGAGATAAGAATTTTAAGAAATCAGTAGTAATCAGAAGTGTAAGAAATCGGTAGTAATTCGGGTAGGGGGCCTGAAGCTCTCATTATTCCGTTGTTTTAAATATTTTTATGCTGAATCCCTCTTACCGGTATATTATTATATATTCCAACCCTCTATGAATTTTTGGTTCAAATTATTTCTCTGATGAAGCTTAAGCAAAGCGAAACCGGTTGGTAAATATATTAAGAGTATATTTTTGAATGTAGCTATTACTTTGTGGTTATCCATTATAGAAAAATGAAACAATACAACTTTGTATAAACCACTTATATAAAAATCAAATTAGTATAAGCTTTCCCTGACGAAGGAACGTTTGTTCCAAAACCGGTCGGATTTGCACATTATATAAGTGGTTTATACAAAGTTGTATTGTTTCATTTTTCTATATTAATAGTAGTTTAAAACAAAGCGTGTTTTATTCAATTACTCTTCACTTTCTGTTTCCACCTCTGCCTATCTCAGAATATTCCACTGGCTGCTGTTCCATAATCCAAATGCATTCTAGCGATATAACTCCTGTATTGTATCACTCATAAAAATTTAATTTTTCATTTCCAAATGCGAAAATTTAGTTTTTTAATGTTTCGAAAAACCTACATCGTGTCACTTTTATAAAATCGTAGAATAAGATAGAAAATATAAATCGTTTCATCAACATGAAAGAATGAATCGAACAATAGATATAAAAGCGTAGGTATATTATACAAATCACTATGTTTTATGTTGATACTTCACCGTTTTAATATTTCTCAGTTATTACTTCCTTTCAGAGTCAACCTTTAACTCCCATAGCTCCCATAACTCTCAGCTTTGTAGTAAGTGTTTTTTTTAATGTAAACCTCCAACTTTATTACTAATTTTTGCTCTTTGAAACAGTTACGACTCTTGGATAAGAGGCTTGCTAGGCACTGTATTTTTATTTCTATCATAAAGCTTTGGAATATTATTATTTGCAAAACGAAGTGTATTTTAAAAGCCCCATGCACAGAGACCAATATATATATTCCAACGAAATCCTTAAAATCAAAACGATAGTTCTAAATCGTATTTAAATTAATCACAACTTAAGTGTCCACCTTTAAAAAGTTACGTAATTTAGTTTAGGATTTCTAACTAGATGCTGAATAAAACATTTTTTCAAAAATATCAACCTTATGATTATTTACCGTATTTTCCTTATCAATATATACCTAATAAATCACAGCGCTACATTTTTATGGTTAAAATTTTTCTTTTGTTGTATATTTATATATTGTAGTTCTTTAATTCAGACAGTATCCATTTGTAATAAACATTAATTAAGAGGGCATTACCAGAGAAAACCAGAAATATGTCATTTTCAAATCAGATTTTAGACGTATTGACTCTTTTCCTCAAAAAAATATAAATGGATTTCGAAAGATTGTTCTTTTATCTAGCATTCGCATGTAATAAATTTTATGATTTTTTTAAATTTCTAGTATAATAAGGTTATTCCATAGGTCGTTGGCAGATTTGTTAAATTTTCAAAAAAGATTTTGTATTATACCACACCCATTTCAAATAATATAATTATGCAGTAAAATAAATCAATACATTATCTAGCAAAGGCATGTTTTAGAATTTTAATTTTAGTTTCAATAAAATCATTAAAAAATATGTACGTACATGTGTTTCTTGACGAAAATTGGTCCATTTGTGTATTTATTTGCGCACTTACAAACTAATATATTTCAGATTTTTTTAACATTCTTATTAAATTTAGACATTATTGAAAAATGATAAATACTTATAATCAAAAAATTACTACAAAAAGTTCATTATTTTAATAGTTTTATCTTCACGCCTTTCAGCATTTTTGGATGAAGGTATAAATTAAAGCTAATTTGAATTGAAATAAATTCGATATTGAGTTAAAATTTTAAAAAGCTGGTACGGAGAATAATTAATCTTTCTCATTATAACCGCCCTGCACGATCGTAAGAACAACTTTCGACGAAATGTGGATTTTCGTCCGCTGGCTGGTTAAACGCTCTTAATGTAACCATAAAGTTCTTCCAATGAATTTTAGTGTTTTTCCTATTCAGTGACACAATTATTAACCTCAACACAGGCCAGTCCTTGGGAGGTCAAACAGTAAAATGCAAACAATAAATTTATGATCATTATTTATTTTTAGGGTGTTATGCCATGTTGCGCTACCTCTTTCTTTAGCCAACGTTTCGGAAAGCGTTACAGTGTCCATCATCTGAATAAATGTATGTCCCATGTTAAGAAACAATAAATTTAGACCTGAAAATAAACATCAAAAGTAGAACATTTGATAACAAAAATGTCAGTAGATACCTACAAGATCTACGTTGAAGTAAGTATTCCAAATAACGCAAATTTCAAAATAATCTGTATTTTAATTTTAAATTCTTTGGACACTAAGGAAGCATCTATGAACTTATGTATTTCGTGATCTTACATAAACCTTTAGTAAAATTGCGTAATAAATAATAGCAATGCGTTCAATTCCAGTTTAACGATAAAACGCAAGCAAATTTATTGATCAGACAAGCTATTGACTAGGTACATATTCACTGCATAATACTCTATTGAGCCATTCAATAATTTAAGGCTCGTAAAGAAAAGCTTGCAGCGCTCGAGCAAGCTTTAGCAGCCTTGTAAATACCATAGAAAAAAGCTCTTTTGATAATATTGAATGATTTTCAAACAAGAATTATTATGCAAGATGCAAATTTGAAATGTTATGTTTTATAATGGATAAAGGAAAATAATAAAATCATGGCTAGCAATGGTAGATATCACGCAATGGCAATCTGTTACGGGTTCAATAAGGTTGTGTTGTTAATAATTATTTATTTATTAATGTTCCTCGATAGTTAAATTGTTATTTTTTAACACTGTGAAACATAACTTTTTTTTTCTATATTTGGTAGTATTTTTAGTATGACATGATACATACAAAATTTTGTGAAAAAAAATCTTTCCTAATATAAGTAAGCTGGTGCTTGTGGGTATGAAATGAGTGCTCGCTAATTAATTCTCATCCATCAGTTTAAAAATAGCTTAATTATTAATAAATTAACGAATCAGAAAAGTTATTAAAAATATCTTCTTTTAATTTACTGCGAAGTCTAAATTTCACTTCGCTGTTATTTCTTTCAACTCTTTATTTTTTCCATTATTATTATTTGTTTCTGTTCAACTTAAGTGTACCTATTACTTATAATTTAATAAATTAATACAGTAAAAAAATCTTTACAATTTGGTATTTCGTACCGAATATTGAAAATTATAACAATATATAGTAATAAACTGCAATCTTGCATATGATTAATTTGTTAGAACAGGCTATGCCAATAATTTACAAACTTTATGACTGGTCCAAATTGTATTCATACTTTTACTCTAGCTTATACTCAAGGCACATTCTACTTAACATAATTTTTTCATCATCTATTTTACTTAAAATAAATTTGTGTGCTTATAATTTTCATGAATCAAAATAATGTACTCATTAAATATATTTTACAACATTTTACTTTTACTTTGGGTTTGATATTTTTATTTACGAAATTAAAGTTAAGTTATTGAAAACATAGGATAAATATTATAACAAATAATATATTCTGAATGTAGGAGTGTCGGAAGGGATTGCACGTGATGGCGAGCTTTACAGGACCCTTTGAAAGTAGCGTCCGATTCCGTTGCTGCTTTACAAGCATCGCCTTAATTGACATAATAACTCTTTCAAATGGTTATTGGGGCTACACGACTGTCACACGGTCTTCTGCGGAAGAACGGAATGAAAATGAGAAGTCATAATTCGTAAATATTCACTTCAAATGTCGAATAAGATATAGAAGGTGTATATACCTACTTACCGGTGGTGTAAATTGCTCTGCGGTTTGGAACACACGATCCGCAAGTAAGACATTAAATTAAGCCGTTTAAGGGTAAAATAAAGTGTTTAAAATCAATGGCGAATATAATAGCGAATTCCCATCAAAGAGTTGACGGAATCACTCAATTTGCTGCGAATAAATGATTATTTCCGTTTGAAAAATCGCAGCTAGAACAGAAAATCAATTTCATTAAACACGCTGAGAGTAGAAAGGTCTCACGTAAATTAGCGACATCAGTTTCTCTTCATTTGAAATTTTCACGGCCAAAGGTATAAACGTGATTTATTTTTGGGGTATTGTGCCGTGTATCTATACCTCCTTCTTTAGCCAACGTTTTGCACAGCATTACAGTGTCCATCAGAGGGCAAATCGTAATTAATAATGTAATCGATGTGTAATGTACGCATCTGCCCTGATGATGGAAACTGTAATGCAGTCCGAAACGTTGGTATTTCTATATAAAATGTTGGATGATGTAGTTGGTAGTCTAGAATTGCTTGCATTGATAAGTTTTCGAATTCCACTAGGTAATACTAGGAGTCGAAATTTATTTCAGTGCAAACATTTTGGGACTAACTATCATATGTATTCGTCTTTGCCCAGACTATTAATGAAGGGAAATAATTATACCTAGCCAGGAGATATCTTCAATTTATCATTAAATAAATACAAAATAATGTTTACTGAGGCAGTTCAGTTATGCACAACAAATACTGTATGGTTTTCACTATCCATATGTAAAAGTTCCTAAAAAGAGCGTTAACAGAAGGTAGCGCAAATGGCACAGTACCTCAAAAATAGATCACCAAAATGCAGTAGTGTTGTTTACGCAGTGTTGCGTCTAGATAAAATAAATCCACAGCTTTTTTATTAAGAATACATAAATTATTATTAATATTTTTGAAGTTAGAACACAGGGGATGCGCTGCATATTTGAATCATCCACAGTATATATGAAAGGACCGCGCCTGGTAGTTACATCTACCCATTAATAATTAAAATATTCAAAATTAAAAGATTAATTAGTTTTAACCAGACTTATTGTTTAAAAACCGGCATGTTTCGTAAGCAGTGCTTACTTCATCAGGGCTATTTTAATACTGATAACAACAATAGACTTAGACTTAAAGGTGTCAATGGAAAGGTGGGAGTGGAAAGAGGAGGGGGTAATAGGGCATAATTTACAAAGGGAACATATTTAATAATGGGTCATTTAAAATATTTTTTCATTATTTATAATATTTAAATGCATATTTACATTAATTTTTCTAAGAAAACTTCGTCGGAAAGGTTTTCACTTTGTGATGGCATTATTTATTTTAATGAAAAGACAAATAACTGTGTTTACATCACTTTTATTTATATACAATCAACATGTTTCTAAATGTATGTACTAAACTTTAAAATTAAATATAGATTAGGTACATATGGGAGGAAAGGGTAGAAGGAAGGGGAGGGGTAAGAGTAAGGGAAGTTTATTAAAATTAGGGATTTCAAAGCCATTAGCAGGGAAAGACCAGTTAAGTGGGAAAAGGTTCAAAAGAGGGTTTATAAAAATTTGCTGCTTATTAATTATGTCTGCTTTATTATTCACATTTTTCTAATTTTTAAAATCTCTAAATTATTTATCTGTGATGCCTTAAAACCCGTGTATAATATTTTAAGTCCATGGTTTTTGTCAAAATTATGATAATTTTTTAATAAATGATCTGCGAACTCAGATTCGCTATTGCCATTTAATGCCCTGATATATTTACACTAATATTATACGCATATTTACACTCTTTCTTATTTCTAAGATTTTTAATTTGTCTAAATGAAAACCATTAAAATTTTAATTCCATTATTAAGCCAAAAATGTAATGCGAACTCCGAGAAACATTTATTTACATTATAGCCTATTACTCACCTCCCCTTTCCACTACCACATTTCCATTGACACCCTTAAGTCTATGTCAAATGATGAAAATAGTTTTAAAATAACTCTGAGATGAACTAAGCATTGCGGGATTTAAGAACTACAAACGTTATTCGACTACCATAACACAGGCATTAGCCTAGTATGGTAGTAAAAAAAAACATAACAATTTTACTTTCAAGAAATTTATGAAATAATAAAAAAAATAAAAATTATAAATAAGGAATAATAAAAAATACGTTGATAAAACTAAGTAATCTATTAATTTTCATTTGAAACGGTGCGCGGTGCCACAAAACAAGTTTGCTGTGTTTGAAGAAGTAATTATATTAAATGTAAGTCAATATATAAGAATGCGAGATTAGTAGAAAGAATCATGAATGGGACAGAAGTCACACGGGGCCGAAGCTCTAATCACCTCTCGAGTGTTGGTCGGGCAGGGCAGGGCGGGTAGAAGCGGTGCACGAACAGTCCGACAGTCCAACAGGTGATTTGAACCCTCTCACCGCTCTTATTAAAAATTGCGATCTAATTTGAGAATGGGAAAGGTGTGGCAGAGATCGGACTAAAAATCAGAATGAAAGTGCAAGAATGCAACTGGCATTTAAAAAAAAATATATGTTTTGAACTAAAGCTAAATATTTATTATTATGATATTTATTTTATTTAATAACCACATATTTCGATTGTGACTGAATAGTTCTTGGTAATACATATAAATGCCATTCTTCTCCTCACATTCGGGAAAGTCGCCACAACTTTTTGTATTGTGAAGTTAGTCGTTCAATACTGATGAATTCATCCGTTGAGAGTGGGTGAAGTATTTGAAGATGGTGGATGACAAATTCGAAGTATTCGACGTAAGGCTTTCGGCTAGCAATCCAATGGCATAATGTGATGCGCTACGTTTTTTTTACTTAGCAGTGGTGTCAGGTTCAAAGGGGTAAAGTTTTTCGAGGGCTTGGCAGCAAGTGCATCTGCCCACCAACTGCGTGGCAGCCCAGAGCAGCCCAGCATGAAAGAGACTGGTTGAGGAAGATATTTTGATCTCTCCAGCAGAACTCTCTCGTAACATCGCTTTGGGAGGGTTGGATTCATACGTCCGTCACTCCTGGACAAACTGGCCCCCAGATTCCTACTCACCCCTCATACCTTTTTCCTTTCCAGAACTTCCTCTCATGACGTAGGCCCTGAGGGACATTAATTTCCTCCGGTCCTTCTGTGTGGAGTTATGATGTCCACTTAAAAAATAACTCTTTTGGTTTAATAATCATTCTACATAATTTTCTGATTTTTATATCATTATCATTTTTGGGAAATATATCCTTTAGGGTGCTTTAAAAAGCTTTAAGCAAAATTGAACCATTATGTTATAAGCTTATAATCAAAGCTGGGCACTCATCCACATTGAAAAAATCTTCCGAGAAAAAATACATGACGCCAACGGGACTTGAACCCGTGCCCTTCTGATTGCCGGTCAGCTGCTCTCCCAATTGAGCTATGGCGGCTTATCTTATACCCGCCAAATGATTCAATATATACTAGTGTTTAAATAAAGTTGGTTGTTTTCAGGAGGAAAAAATATAATAAGCAGTAATTGTTGAATGAAACACGAGTATATATTGAATCATTTGGCGGGTATAAGATAAGCCGCCATAGCTCAATTGGGAGAGCAGCTGACCGGCAATCAGAAGGGCACGGGTTCAAGTCCCGTTGGCGTCATGTATTTTTTCTCGGAAGATTTTTTCAATGTGGATGAGTCTTTCAGGCTGATAATTATTGCTTAGAATAATTGTTACCCTTTGTGCTATGCATAAAAATCTTGTCTTAAAAACGTTAGTTTAACAATTAAAAATAATAATTAAAGCTGGGCAATTTAAAATAAATGGAAAAATTTTTACGGATTTAAAATATATTTTTAATAAACTTCCAAAAATGAACAAAATCATAATTTGATCGTAAAAAGTTTAATCAAAATGTTTTTAACAAATTACCAGTTAATAATGGTAACTTGTTATAAAACCAGCATTAGTTCAAGAATTATTGAATTAATTAATATGTAAAAACGAACTGGGCCCACTTCGGCCGACTGTACCAACCTATCTGTCAGATGATTATCTGTTAACGATGTTTTAACCAACGTTTTCATTTGGGGTAGTTTTTTTTGTTCAAGTCATTCACAAAAGGGAGGGATGCGGCCCATTGAACCATAATGATCTCTAGTCAGTGAATAAAAGATCAATAGTGCAGTTGAAAAAATGCACCCAAAAGATGCAGCAATAAAATGAAACAATCAAAAACAAATAAAAAACACGCTATTTATTATTTCCGGAAATGTTTCGTAATTTTTTATCATGACTTTTAGTAGGTATGTTATTACAACATTTCTTCTTACTATTTATTTTTAAATTATGAAGCGTTTTATTAAATGAAGACAATATAAGCGAAACTCAATCGAAAATCTGGAAAAAGAAAAATCAGAAAAAGATATTTGCACCTCTGGGCCTCGAACCCAGGACCATTCACTTTTCGGGCAAATGAGCTAACCACTGCGCTTTTTCGATTTTCCAGGTTTTCGATTGAGTTTCGCTAATATTATCTTCATTTAATTAAATATTACAATTCGAGGTTTTACGGTGTATTTATGTTGGTTTATTGTGTATTTGCAGCACGTTCCAGAGTGGAAGATACTCTCAGTATCGCCCTGGTGTAAGACCACCATTCAGAATTGAAACGTTGCTTCAAATGGCTTTATCCATGTTTGGTGACCAGATCTGAATAGCCAGGTACTTTTCCACCTTCCTCCTCCTCACCTCCTTCCCCTCCTCACTACCTTCAGCCTCACAACATACCCCAATTGGGGATGCCATAGCCTCACGTAAGCAGCAGGGACTCTTGTGAGGTATTCATATAAAAAATATCTTTTCATTTAATTAAGTACCTAGTTTAAATGAAAATAATCCAAAACTTAAGAATTTATTAATTTACTCTACAAATCTCACCAACTTCAGTGTGTTGAAGTTCTTTAACATAATTATAATTTTTTAATAAGTGTTGTTTCACAGAATTTAAACAATTTCGCCAAATTTTATATTATTTAAAATTTAAGTTGCTATTATTTAATAATTTGACGGTTGTTTGACAGTATTTGGTTAGTACAAAATATTAATTTGAACACCTTTCTTTCCCAATTAAAAATTATAAAAAAACGTTGATCAACAATTTTAACCTGTCGTAAATCGCAAATTATAAATTTTCCCCTTTGCATAATTCCTCTTCATGATCAAGTATTTCACGGCCAATCAGTCTGACAGGTCGCGGATACACGTGTCCAGGGTTCGCCAAACACGTGAGGTCAGGTGTTGGGGTCACCTCGGAACGAGAATTATATTACGGCTGACATTCGAGAAAGGTATCTCTGCCTTAATAAACTTGATTAATTTGCTTTGCACTCTAATGCGTGCAAAATGAGATGGTTTTGAATGTAAATATTTAATTCTCGGGTGAAAGCTAACAGATCCATAGTAATATCACGAGAGACATAGACTATAAAATATAGTAATATTACGAGAGACATAGACTAACATCTCCAGGAAATGAGAATAGTTAACTGACTGACATGGAAGGTTAGTATCGCAGTGGGCAAATGCGTTGAATTCCCGTCAAGGGTCGCAGGTTCAATCTTTTGCTAGTGTCATAAGCTTTCTCTTTGCAATTAACGTTCAAAATTAAAAAAAATAATAATTCATAGACATTCCCGTATAATTGAATGGATGTATGATTGTACCTATGTGTTTTTGTTATTCTTTCACGCAAAAAATACTGAATGGATTTTAAAAATTATTTCACTAATAGAAAGCCACATTATATGCGAGTTAAATAGGCGGTATATAATGGTAAGCTCTGACGTTATGAATAAGCTCTGGCGTTATGAAATTAATAAATATAAATCAGTAAATGATTAGAACTCAAAATATCCCCGTTTATTTCGACTACGCTATGAGTCATCACTAAAAGTCGTATCTATTAATATAATAATTAAATAATAATATAGTTTAGGATATTTTTATTTAATTATTATATCTATTAATATAATAATTTAATAATAATATAGTTTAAATAATAATATAGTTGGAATTCCATATCTGACCCGCGGTTGTTTATATAATATGGTGTCATAAACCGCGGCGTACCAGGAAACGAGAGCGGGTCCAAGGATGGTATAAACGATAAACTTTTATTGCGCATTGCATGTGAAATTATAACCATTGCTAGCGCACTCACAAAATAATAATATTTATTGATGATGATATTAATTTAATGTTTTACGGCGTGCCGGAATCAAGCCTAAGGAAGTTATATTGGTAATAGTCAGTTTTCAAGCGTACATTAAATAACGATAATATGTTTTTTTGTGACATCAGACTTTTCATAATGTTGAGTCAAAGAAACTTCTTTACTTCTAATCCCTTGTTAGTTGGTAGCTTGAATATGCTTTTGTTTTGTTTCCCTTTATTTCCATTTATATATTGAACATTTTAATAGTTGAGATAGCCTCAGGAGCGATTCTGTATCTTTTCTTTAAAAGAAAAGATTCCATACGGAATCGGCTGTCAAATTTGTGTGTTTCCCTACGGCTGTAAATTGCTTTCAATGGATGATGTCAATGTCGCCGAATTTAACTAATTTGAAACACGCAATACCTACAGTAAGCACGCATGATTATTTATTCATTTAATGTACGTTTAAAGTAGTATACCATGGATTTTCCATTTGCACAAAGTAGGTTCTTAGTTTGGGCAAATTTAATTCATGCGTACATAGATTGAAACGAAACTTCTCATTTGTCAATTTCATGGCAAACAACTTAAATCGTGCATTAAATGAATAAATAATCACATACACTTACAGTAACTCGTGTTTTAAACATTCTAAACTAAAATATGCGACACCACCCACCACACTGAAAGTCATAGAAAATCACACAAATTTGACAGCCGATTCCGTATTCGATCTTTTCCGTATCCACAAAATATACGGAATCACTCCTCAGTAAATTATGTTCCCTACAAAACATTAATCTCTAATTTAAAACTACAGCTGCTTTCTACGCGGAGAACGAAAGTTGATATTCTTATACTTTTTTAAATAACTGAATATCTTCATAGACTGCCCTCAACTGTTAAGTCTTGATCTGTTCTGCGCCATCTTTCCCACTGTGACAACAAAAACGAAAACCATTCATACAACTCACCACTAGTGCGTAACACAGTTACACAACTTTTCGAGATGTTAAAACAGACCTGCATCAAGAAAAATAATCAGTTCTTAATGTGTCTGATATATATTTCTGTAATTTAAGTTTCTACTTTTATTTTTGTAATGTTTTAGAAACTAATGTACATATTTCTATTTTGATCCTAGTATTCAGATTTACAAACGAAATGCATGTTAAATGATATGTGGGAATTTGAAAATTAATAATACTGCAGGTGTTAAAAGACCAATCAATTCCATATGTTTTTTTTTTAACATTCACCGAGATTTGAACCTACGACCTGCGGGTTAAAAATCAAAGTTCTTACCGCTCTGTCACGGAGCACGTCAAAATCATAATACTTAACACATTAATTAAATAATTAACATCTACGTGAAATTTTGATTGATTTCTTTTAACAAATTAATTTCTGATTTGAACGGAGCTCATTCGCATGTAATTTTTGTACGAGTACACCTATTCGATTGAAGTACTTGTAGCAAAAACGCTTGAAACAAAAAAAAAATTCTATAATTTAAAAAAAATTTATGCAACTAACTTAATAACGCATATTTTTGTGGTGTAACACATGTATGGAATATATTATTTAAATTTATTGGATCAACTTTTTGGAATAACTTTTGAAGTTTGTACCGATCAATGTAAAATTTAATCAATCGAGAAGATAATAAAAATAAATCAATAAAAGACGCACAATAATAAATGTTTAATTAAAATCACAATGGTCACAATGGCCGAGTGGTTAGAAGCGCTGTAACGGTAAGACAGTGATCCTGGGTTCGATTCCCAATTGCGAATGTTACCCTTTTATTTTCTGTTTCCTGTCCTCTTTCTGTTTTATTAGTTTTATCTTCTTCTTCAATCATAACATATGTTTTCTAATACAGTGTGACTTTCGTAAATAGAATTTGTAACCTACCAGAAATAGAGTGATCCAAGTCCTAAGTCCATCGAATGTGTTAACTGTAATCATGTCATACAGAGTGGTTCTCTGTAAATCACTTATGTCACCAGATACGGAGCAGCAAAAGTATTTAAAAATTGCGTTGCTGTTGCGAAGTGAGAAGTGAATTGATGTTATTAGATTCAGTACTCGTATAATGAATATGTTACCAGATACAGAGTGGCCCATCTCTTCATGCGGTCCCACGGCCTCAGGGTCAAATCCGACCCTCAAAGAAATATTGCCCAAATTTCCCATACATCACGAGGCAAGTTCCCAACGCGGGCTGACATTGACTTATTCTTCTCCGCCAAATCTCTGAACCGGTTGAAATTCTGTCAGGCCGCGAAGCCTTGCACATTATTCGTTAATACGATTTTAACTACGCGGAATATATCAAGTTACTGCTAATTGATTTATTCACTTTGGCGGGCACTACAAAAGGATTATTCCAAAAACCTACTAAATTATAACAGATAGAGTAATGCATTTCTAAATTGGCAACTCTCTATCAAGGTGTTTCTAAATGTTTTCTTGAATTATGGCTTAGCTTAAAAAAACTAATTTCTGAAGTAATTTGGACCTCTATCAACGTAAAAATCAATCTGTTTAGAATAAATTTTCTCTCCCGTAATGTGTTTATCTAAATCTAAAGTAATACGTTTTAAACCTTTTTTAACTGTTGAATCGTCTAGTGAAAAGATTTGTTTTTTTTTTCTTTATTGAACGTGCATTGATTAGAATGTTTGAAGATGAATGAATGGTTTACAGCTGTCATTGAATGACAGCATATTATTAACACTTTATTCACGAGAGAAAGAATAACTATCACTACAATCCAAACGTTGCTTGATATGACCTTGAAGATACTTTCCACTTCTTCCTTTTCTTCCAATGTCCATCCACTATGCAAAATTATTCCCCAACTACGAAATTTTGCCCTCAGTATCGCGCTCTGGTGAATGACTCACTTTCGGAAAATAAACTTTTTTCAGTAGATACATAAGACAGGCATGATGCACAATTTTTTTTTTAAAGAAAGAAAGACTAACATTCCCGGGTTACTAATAACCCAACAATGTTTGAAAATCTCCTACTACCCACCATAGAAAACCGAAAATGTTGCTTGTGTTGCGATGGAGGACTTAGCCCGCCGAGGAATCGAACACGCGACGCTGGGGTGGGACCCAAGCGCTATGCCCAATCAACCACTGACCGGTCAAAATATTTATATACATTTTTTTTCTAGATTTTTTAATTAGTGGGGAGGGGAAGGATATGGGGAAGGGGAAGGGGAAGGTGGGGAAGTACCTGGCTATTCAGATCTGGTCATCAAACACGGCAAAAGCCATTTCAAGTAACGTTTCAATACTGAATGGTGGTCTTGCACCAATGCGATACTGAACGTATCTTCAACTCTGGAAAGTGAAGCAAATATACCATGTATTATTTTTTTTAAATGAATTAATTGTGAAATAACACAAATTAATCAAATAAAATGTATTTGCCCAAGCCTTTGGGTTGTTAGTAAAGAGCCTTACCCCTTTACCACGGCGGTCATCGACTTTGCAAGATATACGCTTTAGCATTATCTTGTGAACAAATCTGAATATCCAGTTATTTTCCAAATCTTCCTTTTTAGGGGAAAAAGCTTTCGACTTTGAATCCAGAGTCGAAATCCGCGGGTTGAAACCTGCGTGCGCAAATAAATTTTATTTGTGTCATTTCAAAATCTATTAATTTACAAAAGTAAATACTATATTAGCGGCACGTTCCAGTATGGAAGATAGACTCAGTATCTCCCTGACGAAAGACCAACATTCAGAATTGAAACGTTGCTTGAACTGGCTTTAGTCGTGTTCGATCACCAGACGTTCCTTTTTCCTACCTCCTTGGCCTTCCTACTACCTTTATTTCTGCCTCACGACAAACCCTGCATAAGAGAGCAGTTGGGACTTTTGTGCTTACATCCTTAGGTAAAACTTTCTCAGAATGAAAATACTAAGGAAACATTTCACATAAAATCGTGAAAATGGAATATTTTATTTATGTAACTGTCTTTAAAAATTATGACGTTTGTGTAAGTTAAAAAGTAGCGGGATAACTATTATCGCATAAATTAGTGCGCATCGACCTTACGTCATCTCGGTCGGTGGTCGGTGGTCCGCGGGAGATGGGAAATGTTGAATATGTAATACATTATATCTCAGTCTCAGTCCTTCCGCTTTGGTACAGAGGAGACGTGATTCGATCGCTGCATTAAAGGTTGATTTAAATTCAACTAGAAATAGCTACCTAAAAGGCTGTTTTCATAGACCTTCATAGGTTCAGCACTGAATTAAATATTCTAGGTACGGATAAAAGCTTAATGTTCTATAGGTGCTTTAAACGAAGACTGGGAATGGGTTTGTGTGTATTGGTGCGTATTGATACAATTCCGAAACAAAAAGCAAAATTATCACGATATTAGACCAGAAGCCTCCTTTAACACATTGGTGCCGTGACCAGGAGAGTAATGTTATCTAACCTCCAACTCGGATTCCTAAAAATTGTGTGAGAATTCCTAAAAAGGTGAGCATTATTACAATGGTGCCGTGACCAGGTGATATGTTTATCTAACCGCTGATAAGAGAGGGCAGTAGAAAGAATAACTTTTACCATAAAAAGGTTTTTTCTGCTCATATTCAAAAGCACTTGTATGTATATATTTTTTTAATTTAGACTAGTTAAATAATTTCTAGTTCTCTGTGAAGGCTAACTTGACTCGCGTTGTTTAGCTTTATTAGGTTGTTAATAAAGAATTCCACCAAAGTTTATTGAACACCAAATTGTTCAGCGCCCGCGGCGTTGGATTATTATTGTTGAGACGGTTTTCATTTTATTGAACCTTATATGGCCCATAAATACCCATAAGTCACTAGGTTTGAAATAACTATTTCAAACTTGCTGGATCTGCCGTCCATTGGTGTAAAATTATGAAAATTATAAAATTAGAGAAAAAAGCTTAAAGGCTTCGAAAAGGAGATCCCTTTAAATCATTTACCTAATCATTTTTTTTTGTCTTCCGTCATTTTTTAAATACTTCTGCCGTAAACAGATTGTTAATTTTAAATGTTAATTAAATACCCCGTGTAACTTCAATTGTAATTTCGTTTGTAAAAAGTTGGTTATTTTAATTTAATTTAAAATGACACTACAAAGTAATTTAGCAATTATTGAAGAAATACATTCATTTGTCTGGAAAGGGTTTGACTCTGGAAAACTAAAATTATTAAAAAAACATCGAATAAATATACAAAAGTCAATAAAATGGTATGGTTCATTATTTTATAAGTTTATAAGTTTCTTGAGATATTACTTTTTGAAGGGTAGACGACTTGAAGGATGGGTGACAAGTCACGTGATGACATAACCTGTCAGAAAATGGTGTTTTTTTTTAAATATTGCCACCTTGAAAATGAAAAAAGAGTTTACAAATTAGAATTTTTAAAATCATAGATAGGCAATGTCGGACGCTGCCGCATTTAATTTCATGAATACGTTAATCATGTAAAATAGTTAAGGTAGAGTAAAATTAAATTATTTGAAATATGTATTTCGAATTGTTTAATTCATTTGTAGCTTAAATTTACTGAATTGGTACAGCGAATTAATGCCAAAGATTCTACACACAATATCCGTAAAGTGAACGATTTTACAGCTCTATTCGGGCCCCATCCTCCATGCTCTGTACATAATGCAGCCTTCCCAATACAGCCTTAAGCCGTACATCCTTATCTACTCTATAGAGCCTTATGCCACATAACCTCACTCCTGCGGATTGTTGGCTTTACTGCGCAGGCTCGCAATTAAATGCAAATAATTATACTCGTGCACGGTAGGTACAACGTTCGTGCTGGATATTCATGAAAAGTTCCCTGAGCGAACTTTTGCCTATTAATTGCCGCATCTGGTAACCCGAGCGCGTTCAATTAATATCGGGGTCAATTTATTCAGTACATATACATTTTTTTAATATATTAATCAATTACGAGCTCAATTAACTGCTAAAACAAAATACAGAATCTTAAGGTGTACCAAGTGGTATTTCCACACTGATACACACTCGTACATTCTGTAGTGATTTTATTGCTCACTAGTTTCGGACACAGTCGTTCCCTCTTTTAAAGCAGAATAAAACAAAATTAAAAAAAAAAAAAAAAACATTGAAGCCAATATCTTTTTCTGATTTTTCTGTCTCCAGATTTTCGATTGAGTTTCGCTAATATTGTCTTCATTTAATTAAATAAATAAAAACCCTTTTTCACCTTCCCTGTCTTCACCCCTTCCACATCCACCAGTCCTGCTAACCCCCCCCCCCGCCCTCTTCCCGCGTTCTCTTCCCGCGTTGTCCTATCCCCTCCCACGTGCCGCTTTCACCCTCACGGATTCCCTTCCCTCTCCACCTTCCCTCCCTGCCGCCAAACTACATGTAATACACACATTTAAATGACTTGCGCGCCACCTATTGTATTTTTTATACATAATTTTCATAACGCCAGAGCTCAAGATTATATATAGGAACCTTCACGGACAGGCACATCTCAAATTACCAGAGTTTAATCGCAATCGGACGATTGGTATAGGAAATAATTTCATAATACCAGAACTCACCATCCTATGTCGAAACCTTCGTGGGGAGCACATAATAAATCACCAAAGGTTTACCACAATCGGATGAATGGTACCTATAGGAAATATTAAGGGACACACGAAGAAACTGAAAGTTTTTATGTTCGTATTTATATAGATAGATTAATTTAATAAGTATAGAGTAATATTGTCATTACTAGAAACAATATTCAGATACGAAAGCTTCATTTCAAATGCGTAAATGTACCTATTTATAAAATTAATCTTTTTTTCGAACACGTAAAATTTTATTTATAAATGTCAAAAAGTTCCGTTAATAAGATCATGTTATATTCTGTTTAAATATTCATATTGCAAAATAAAGATTGACCACGCATCACAAGCCATAAAAAAAGTCATTAAAAATCATGTAGGTTCACAACGTATCTCTAACGCAGGTTCATTTTTTTTCACATGCACACGTACCGATATGATATGAATACTCACGTGTTCGTCAAGGTATCATTTTACATTTGGTTTTTTGTTGTTTTGCGTCTTACGATTAGCCACGGGCTCGGTCAACTGTTTTCCAGCCAAATTTACCGGGCGTTCCGCAAGGGACCCGAGTTGGACCACTGTTCGAACGAGTTCAATTACTCAAGCATATTTCTAGTATTTTAACATTTAATTTGAAAACTGTGGTTCAAAGTCAAGAAGGTTACAACATCAATCCTGTGCTAAATAAGACAACAAACCGGAGTGTCTTATCTTTTATCCATATTTTTCAAATTCTCAAATAATAGCAGTGGCTTTCCATCTAACTTCAATTTTTCAACGTTTTCCAAAATCTACTTGTTTAACAAACTGTGTTTAAAAAATTATATATTTAATTATCGCGTGATGAAAGTATAATAAAAACACTATCAGTTTTAAATTGTCGTTGTTTCGAGTAATATAGTCGAATAGCCTCCGGTATTAGGTACCTGACCACCGTTGTGTGGGATATACTACGTAATTCCCACCGCAACATACTTCATCGTAATATATGGTTTCAATCACGGCACTTCTACAGCACAGAAGGTAGTGATATCCAGAGGCGGATTACATATTACATAGTCTGTATAGATGATTTACATATTTATTCTTATTTTGTATTTCTATTCTTATTTTGTATTTCTATTATCCTTAAAATATTATTATTTTGTTACTTTTATTTTTATTTGTTATTCTATTTTATTTTTATTTATACAAGATTCACCTAGTTTAACTCCTTTCCTGTATGTGATCATGTACCTAATACTAGTATAATAGATATGCTATATGTTTGTACTTTCATCTACATATATATGGATGATTATTAATATTATATACTTAATATCTTATGAATCTCGACTACCATAATACGGGCATTTGCCTAGCTTGGTAGTCGAAATACCATGTAAAAAAATCCTGTAATAAACATAATGAATAAAGAAAATTAAAAAAAAAAAAAAAAAAAAAGTCTTTATTTTGTAATAAAGATACTTCGAAATAATAAATCAACTAAAAAAACACCCTGACCCCGACCCACAATTTTAACAATGATTTTTTTTAACCACAAAACATCATCTCTTCAAGTTAAAATACTTGCCGGACTCGTGCAGATTTATTTCCATGGCATTTTTCTGGAGTCACCGACAATAAGGTTTACAAAACTAGAATGCCTCACTGGGTAAACCAATTAGTAAGCTTGCAGGATGAAGAGTTTTGGAAGGCATAAACTTTGGTATAGTTTTTAAGTGAATAAGATATCCTTAAGCATTGGAGGAAAAGATAGAAATGGAAGCATTTATTGGAGACAAGAACCTACCCCAAAATACATTGCACTATAATAATAATTAATAATTTGTGCTCTGAAGAGAGGTTAAGGATAAACTTAACAAAATCAAGGCAACTTGATCAGTTCTAGATCCATCTCTGATGAAATCTCGCAAATGCCATCATCAGAAGCAGCATATCTAGCAGTTGTAGCTAAAGCAACGAGTAGCCGGTGTTGATATACCATTACATCCCCGGCACAAGTATTCGGTTTCAAATAATAATCAATGTTAGTCTTGACTTGACCATAAGCTGCCGCGATTCCCGTTCAAGGTAATTTTGTGGTTTCAAACGTGATTTGCTGTGTCAACTTAAATATTATTACATTTTTATCATGCTTATGTGGCAATGTATCTGCAAGTTTTTTACCCACAAAAGCAAAATTAACTATTCTTTCATCTACATACTTTAGGTTGAATATTATAATACTGTTGTCGTGAATTGTAATGATATTTTTGTCTACCTTTTCTCATGATATAAATAGGTTAGGTGAAACATGAAAGCACATAAGACCAGGAAACTGTAGAAAATTTCATCCCCTCACGCAATCGATTTCTGGATACCTTCAGAAGATGTGATATCATCATTTTACAAAATAAATCTGTCAATATGAATCAGGTATTCGAAGCAGCCCGTGAACTTATAAGACCTGCGGATTAAAACAAACTCGTAAAACACGTTGAAATCAAAATACCTGCGCGAGATACGATCGGGTTACCTGTGAAAATAAACCGTCGTGAGGAAGATGGATTTCTTGAGTCCCTTACCCAGCGGACCATATTATTTATTTTCAAAATTTCTCTTTACGGTTAATCAAGAAATGTTGTTTTTGAACGGCGACTGTGAAACGTCCCGCATAAGTGACAGCCGTGCAATACGATAGTCTGCTGTACAGACTTCAAAATACATTATGTACATAATTACGAAAGTTACAGCATTACCAAGCCGATTGTGTATTGTACGGTAGGTAGGTTAACCCTTCCAATACCAGTTATTCCTGAGGACCATATATCTGTTGATTTTTGGAAACAAATAGCCCCGTATTTTGCGCATCGCGATAAAAGATATTCCTCGTAGCGTCTATTTTTTTGCTAGGTTGCAATCTTTATTCCAGCGATAAATACTGTAAATATAATGACAGAACGCGTTTCTATATTATATTACATATATTTTTTTATATTATAAATAGTTAGTATATTATACATATTTTCCATTCATCGTTATGATTTTTTTAATGTTTAGGTACTTTATGTTTAGGCGTGTTACGCTGTAATTTAATATATTTTTAAGTAAACAATTGTTTGTGTGATAGATTTTTTTAAATAAAACATAAACCTTTGATGCCCAAAAATCAAATTTTGTAAAAAGAAATAATTTTGCAATTTAAAATTTTTCATGTATTTATAATTTATTAATTACTAAGGTGTTATTAAACATAATATGGTCTATACGTGGAAACAAATCAAAAAGCTTTCTCCTTCACTATTTGTAAATAACTATTTGTATAAAAATGTTAAAAATTCTTATTTTTAAGCTTTTGTAAAGGTATAAAAAAAATTTCATAAAAAAATTCTCCAGCCTTAAAAAGTCCTAATTTTCTAGTCTTTCAAAATAAAAATATCAACTTTACTTTTGCCACTAATCTTTTAATTAAAGCATAAGCTTTCTAATTAAAGTGTGTTTATCAGAAGCGACCTGCCAAGCAGTGGCGGTCGTTCCCTCAGGACAATTGGTCAAAAACCTCCCAAAATTATAAGATGACACTAAAACATAATATTATTATGAAATATTAAGCAAATCAAAAGAACTGGTATTGTTCTAATGTATTTTAAATGCACCGCGAGAGATAGCCGGCAGCGACAAACAGTGACATCTAGCATCTTAAATGGAAGCTTTCTTTCCCACGCACTAACTATGATTGGCTGGGTCAAATTATGAAATGCCCCGATATCATATCTTCTGTCTCTTTACGCACCACACAATAAAACGAGATGGCACTCTGTCCCTTTACTAAAAAGTTTTCGGATTCTGAAGACGGTTTGGGTCAGAGCCGTGAGGGAGAGAGAGCATGCTGAATATTATGCATCTGAAAGAGATGGTTTGATAAACGTGGGTTGATTTCGCATATCTTACGCTTGTCGCATGAAATCATTTACTATGAAATGTAATTTGACCTAATATGTAGGTGAATTTGACTCTCATACTCGTGAGGTTCCTACAAATGAATATTACCATATTTAATTTGATATTGTATCATAGGTAATTTAATTTTTTTAAATGACCTTCCACTTCTGGACCCCTAGAGCCGCCTCTGCTGCCAAGTTTGTTTTCTGTGTCTCTTTGTAAATGACAAAATTAGATAGATCCTAAGAATTCATAATAAATTGTACAGGGGAGGTTAACAGATTTGTCACATTTGCTCTACAAATTATCCAATCATTATTATTAAGTACAAATAAAATAAAAAATCCTTTCATCAAACATGGTAAGCAAAGTGCAAAATAAGAGTAAAATAAAAGTAATGATTAAGTAGGTAATAATTTTTTGTGAACACCTCACTAGAGTGTAGTTACTAAGGTATTCGCATGCTTAAGATAAAGAGTTATTATTTGTATATCAGGTTAGTAGCAGTTAGAGAGTACATCATAATAATATATGGTCATTGTAACGATAGTAACAATGAAGTGGGGCGATAGTGGGTAGGCTGTACAAACTGAAATGTTTCGTTCAGGTGAATATTTTGAAAATTATTTACTTATCACTCGCAGGATAAACTTTACGGTATGGATTGACCACTTAGGGTCACTCTTGCGAAACTAATTTATATCACCTACAATCAGTACAAAATTCAATGGTTAAGTTATTAGATCAAAAACATATTTTTTCACAGAGACGAAACATATCATTATTGAATCGGAATTTAACAATATTACCAGTGCAGGCCTAATTATGGTGCAAAATATTGATTCAGCAAATATCTGAGTCTGATTATAAGAGGAAAGTAAATATTATGAGCGTAACACAAGGTTCACAAAGAATGGAGGAATGCTTCTCCAAAATATAATAATAACTACAGCTGGCAAACCCTGGAATATAACGTGCCAAAAATGTTTAACATGTTACCAATTAATATAAAAAATTACGATTCTACAAATAGATTGAGATATATGCTGAAACAGTTGTTACTAAATAGAGACAGTTTGTATTAATTCGTGTGTGTTAATTGTGACAATCTGTATAGTTATAGTAATAATATTATGAATGTATGTTTAAATTGTAATTGAACATTAACATCTTGTTGACAAACTGGTTTATTGCGGTTTAACGGGATTGTACCTTGAAAACCAATAAAAAAGTGAACTTATTGAAGCAGTTAATACGAAAAGAGAACGAAACAAAACAAAAACATAAAATGGAATTGTTTTGTTAATAGGAAGGTATGTACAACAAAACATAGACTCCGATAATTAGAATATTAATAATAAATTTGGACAACTTATATAGCGCTGTTTTTGGATATAATATTTAAAGTACTACTGATAGGTAATGAGGTCAAAAATGGAAGAGAATCTCCAAGACGCAAACATGCCTTTTTATATTTTCCATTTGCATCGTATATTCATCACACGTATACGCTCACCCCTATTTCATAATTTCCGACCTATATCATTCCAGTAAGTATTTAACAAATTACAAAAAGATATACGAAAAGAAAAAAAAACTTTTTTTTAAAGAAGGGTTGTTTTATTATTATGCATAATTTGGTTCTGCAGACATCTCAGTTGGTCCATAGGCAGATCGAGAGCAATCGACGGAAGCTGCAAGTCGACCTGAGCAGCGGATGTGGGCGTCCCCTAATTGATACGGCGCAGTGTGCTTACCTAACTAATGCAGCTCGCTACATATATTACAGTCTACCTCTCGTGGCCTAGGAAACTCACTTTATTGCCCAAGCCACGGAATGGGTAACGCTCCCTTGCAGCTTCATTAAACAGTGTTTTGCTCAAGTAATTATTGAATATTTCAGCAATTTAACTGCATTTGTAGAGTTTGTCACGTGGTTTGGTAACGGCTTTTGTTATTAAAGTTTCCTGAATAAGAAATGTGGGAATTTAAAAACATTAATTAATTCATTTTGTATAATTGGCAAATGATTTCGTCAAGCAATTTTGGGGAATGTTAATGCTGTTTTTTTTATATCTACGAAGTGCGTTATAGATTAGTTATATAGGTACACCGCGATCTACTCTCATACCATGAAACTTTGAGGAGGTTATTCGTAATAAACTGAGAAAAAAATATCTAGCAAAGATTTCAAACAAAGCAATTCAAAATGCACGTGTTCTGATGACAAAATGGCTGCCTTCATATTTTAAATCTTAAATAGAACAGCAGACCGAGTGGGAAGAAATAATAATTATAAGTGTGTTGCTAACGCTTTGTAAATCACGCTAAAATAAGAAAAACATCATATTTGGACACTGTTGAAAAAGATGTACACTTTCTTTGCAAAATTCTCATGATCACAGCATTAGCGTGGAATAGGCAGCAAGACTTCGTGGTTAGGTTAAATTGAATTATTTTGGTGAACATTGCCTGTAAGTACTTTGTATCATGGAAATAAATTTTATTAGTATTACTTTAAGTTATTACACTAAGTTTTTTTACAAATAATAAAGACAAAGCATCTATCCTGAGCTTTCACAAAAGCTTTTACAAAAGCCCTATCAGACTACTAGGAAATAAACCATTTCGATATCGAACTCCGCTCTAAAGCCATTTATAAAATCAACGACAAATTATTGTTGATTCATCGTGCCATTAGTAACATAACATACCTAGCAAAAAATCACGGCCTTCTTTGGCCGCAGTTTATGAAGCCGACATTACCCCACCAGCTGCAGGAATGTGCACTTATCGAGAGCTGCAGCGGAGTGCATCAGTCCACGCTGCATACGCATCGCTCCGATTGGACATTATCCAAATACTTTATGCATCGCGGACTCGAGAACAATCCGATAATTGTTATCTCCCGAGTTCTCAATAACCGCGATACGGCGAGGGCATGGAATATTTTTGATCCTTAACAAGAGAAATCACTCAATTCGAGAGCTTGCGATGATTGAGGAAAAGAGGCTCCATTTATTAAGATATATAATAATAGTTCTGAGCTCTGATATAATTTTCAACCAAGTGGATGCCAACTCTGAGGTATAAATGTTGCCATTGTCCAAAATCATTTCGATATTTAAACGAAGTACATTATGAACCTCGGAGTAAAAACCTAGTAGGTACCTACCTATTTTATTTTTGCTCTTCCCATAAATATCAAAAATTTGCGAGCTTAGAAAAATACTGTTCTTTAGACTTTTTTTATTATTATTATTATTTAGGTATATATTTTATTTTGGTAGAAGCAGTAACCTTGTGGTTGGACATATATATTTTTTTATATAGTTATACCTCACAAGAGTCTTAGCTGCTCTGAGCCAGTGAGATTATGGCATCCCCAATTGGGGTATGTTGTGAGGCTGAAGGTAGTGGGGAGGGGAAGGAGATAGGGAAGAGGAAGGTGGGGAAGTACCTGGCTATTCAGATCTGGTCACCAAATACGGCTTATGCCATTTCAAGCAACGTTTCAATTCTGAATGGTGGTCTTACACCAGGGCGATACTGAGAGTATCTTCCACTCTGGAACGTGCTGCAAATATACTATAAATTATTTTTAATGAATAAATTGTGATTCGATACCGCAAACTTCGGATTGCGAGTCAAGAGCCTTACCGCTGGACTACGCCGGCCGGCTTTAATTAATGAAATTTATTTAATGAAAAAAACAATTACTCGGTTTGTAAACACGATTTATTTATTTAAAAATTTTAATACCTACGGGTTTCGCTTAACACAAGCTTCTTCAGGGTATAAAATTAAACTGATAAAAAAACACATTGTGTGAGCTTACATATACACATACAGAAAGAGGCAAAACGTAAAATAAAGGAACAGTGAGAAAGAATGAAATTAAAATCTTACATAGTAATAGAGAGAAAGAGTCAATTGTGTACAGTACATAATGGGTTACCATATTATATCCACAGTTATATCTCCTGTTCTTCAGTAAATAATAAAAATATACCAGCCATTTGTGCAGAAAAAGTATCGATCCGATATATCGATACAAAATAACCAATATCGAAAATTGTATCAAAAACGATATTTTTTTAAATTTATGTATTTAAAGTCACTAGAATCCAAAACCGTATGGGAACGAACGGAAAAAAAGTAACTGTATTGGGTCATGACATCTGGCGGTTGAAATTTTAACTATTAATAGCTTACAAATCTATTGTCTTTGCATTAGTATTTGTGATCACCAATACTATCTCATGTGTGTAGGTACATACATAGAAATGTATGCTATTTTTCACCATTTTTTTCTAAGCCACTATTATGTGTTGGTTCCCAATTGTCTATGATTATTGACTATACCTTGTTCCAAACACGAAGTCCTTTTTGACAGATTAATACGCCAATAGAATGTTACTGAGACGCATACAAACTTTACATATAAGTTAGAAGACAGCTTTTTAGTTTTTGATATTTTTGTAATTATTACTTAATAAAAATAAATAGTGATAAAAATAGCTTCATTTTTATTGAGATTTTTGTACATTAAAAAAAGCAAATTGTGTACAAAAATTACTATTGACAATATTGAGCTGAATACACTATTATTTTAAAAACGCAAAATCTCTTGAAAATTTGACCGATATATCGATGTCGATATTGATATTTTAATAAATATCGATATTTTTTTCACTTTCGACATCCCTACCTGCTAAACATCACATCCAGAAAGCTTTTTTTAATTGTGAACATCTCGTTTTAGGTTTCCGGAATCTGCTTTTCACGTGAATTAAAAATCGTTATTTAGGTACACCTAATTGACCGAGGTACGTTATAATTATTTTCGATCACAATATCACAAAAAATGTCATTTGCTTTTTACCAACAAGTTTATTCGAGTGAACTATGAAGAAATACCATTCAACACTTTTTGTGAAATTGCCCAATACATACATCGGCCGCATACTATGAAATCGCTCTAATAATATTTCAAAATACAATAAAGTACCAGGAGAACATACGCGGCCGGAGGTAGCGGTAACCAGTAACAGATCTTTGCATACAATGGCAGCTTCTTTAAAACCAAAGGATAATACTTTCAACAGCAGTTGCATACAGCAAATTAAGGGAGGGATACTAAAGAGACACATGAAAATTCAGAATGTATTTGTCTAATGTCATTATGTCAATAAAAATTATGGATTCAGCTGTTCAATTGCGGTCCGTGGCATTTTAGTGAGTTAGAGTGCTTATTTTATGATTGTTATAGTTATTGATGATGTTATATGTCATTTTTTTCTAAGAAATTATTTTAGTGTGCTTTTAGGGATCTGTGTCGACCCAAACTGAAAAATTTTCGTACAAAAGAGAAACCAAAAAATAAAATATTTCAAATACAAGTAATGTCTTATTTTTCAACCGTAAGTCCCTGCATTTCGAACTTTTCACCGATTTACAACATAATTCCCTTAAACACGAAGTTTTTATATTCTTAAAAAAAAAATTTTTTTTAATAAAATATCTGTACATTTGCCGAGCCGAAACGGTAATTATATGAAATTACCTCGTTTGAAAAAAATCGCATAGTATGCTCCGAAAATTATTAAAAACACATTTTATTCTGCCATTTAACATGTTAAAGGTCTTAAAAAATTCATAGTCTATCTTTAAATGCTACTTTAAAGACTGTTACTTTTAAGAGATTTTAAGATTTTTAAACGAGCCATGTTTTATTAGATATTTTCACAATTTTCGCTTAATTATTATCGTTTTTTTAACATAAGCGCGCTCCCTCTAACATTCGTATTTACATATCACCCTTTCAAACCATCTTCTGCTGCATTTTGAACGCTATTTACAGAAGCGTAACACTGTAGCTTACGAAAAGTGTAGAACCGCCCCTGCAGCTGCAGCTGGTGGTGAATGAACGCGTATAGCGTATAGCCTCCTCGACACAGCCTCCGCCGCCCGAGAGATATCATCTGATCTCTCCGAAGCGCAATATGAGAACCTTTAACACTGATATCCGTGTTCATTCATGGACCATGGCCGCTGTCATCTCAATAGAACCTACCTAAGTATATATATGAGCTTGCTGCCTGAATGCGTAATGCTGTTAGTTTATTGCAAACCACCGGGCGACAGAAGTAGAATACGTTTATCAGAGATAAAAGCTTTCTGAGTTAACTTTGTGTGGTGTGTCGAATAATTGGTATAAAATATGGAATTATTTATTTTTTCTCTTTATTTTTATCGTCTGCCTGCTTTTGACACTTTTTTACCTGTTTCATCTGCATTGGAATATTTAGTTCGTGCGATATCTTTATGAAAATCTCTAACACATCTTCAATACGCTTTCACGCATTCAGGTAAATCAGTGGTCCCGACCTTTTTTTGACCAGGGACCACTATGACATTTATTTGTTCTCACAGGGACCACAAGATACGATAATGATAAACTGGTAATCAAAATCAAGACATTAAACGCGTCCTTGCAATTACTATCATTTTGCAAGTCAATGTACTCTTCTTGGACCCGTTCAGCTACCTCTCCATCATTAATACCAAAAGGGTTACGAATCAGCTTTTAAATACCTTTCCATTCGATTTTGTAGTAAATGAATAAATGTTTCGTGGACCACATATTAGATCTCGCGGACCACCGGTTGTGAGCCACTGATGTAAATGGACCGTATTTCGGAATAATTGTCCACTTAGAAAACCACGAGAAAAAAACCATCTCCACATGTCACCTAAGGGGATGGTGTGGAGAGGGTGTTTTTATGGAAAGGAAGGAGAGAACGAAAAGGTATGAGGAGTGGGTGGGATTCTGGGGGTTAACTTGTCTAGGGCGTATGAATCCATCCCTCCACTGCGGTGCAAAGCGGAGAGGTCAAAAGATCACCGTCAACAGTCAGTCTCTCCCAATACTGCCCGCTACGCAATAGGTGGGCAAAGGCATCCACCGACAAGACCTAAACGAACCCCACCTCATGAACCCAGCCACTCGTGCTAAGTCACCAAACGTATCGAACCACTTGGGGAGACCGATAGCAGGGGTGTTGGTAATCCAATAAATGGTTCTAGGGGCGGCGGTACCCATTACCGCCTCACAAGATTCCATTCCTTTGTGCTATTTGCCGTATTTGGTAATTCGATTGTAGGTAGGTACTTTATATTATTTTATCACAAAATCGCTTTCAGAATGATTTCGACCATACCATACTACCAAAATATAGGGTTGGTACAAGAACTCCGTTACGCACAGTTAACCTCAAATAAACAATAATTCGTTGTTGTAAATAATTTTCAGCTACATAGAAATTAATGTAAGTAGTATCTACCTACACCCCTTCAACCAATTCCATATTAGTTATTGGTTATTTATTAATTATACAATAACCTCAAACACATCATTTAATGTATCACTATAAAAAATAAAAAATAAATCTAGTAAGGTGAAAACGTTTATAATTCTATTTCGAGTAATGTTTAAAGTGTAACATTTTTCAACATTTAAGTGCACATCATTGACAGTACACCAGTTGTCGAGGTTATGTTGAAGCAGTTAATGACATGAAACAGAGTTTTAGGAAAAAAATTAAGATCGTCTACGAAAAAAGCATAATCACAGTTTAATTTTGAACCGAGGTCATTTATGAATATTAGAAAAAGGAAAGGGTCAAGATTTGTCCCCAGTGGTACACCAGAGGTGATACATCACACACACCGCAGTGGAAATAAATGCCATAATATCGATTAAAATACTAATATAAATTAATTTAAAAATAATTAGAGATTTTAGCATTCTCCCTTTTCATGTTTTTATGTTTTGAAACCTTTGAATTATGAATGAATGATTTTAAAAATTAAGCACCTGATGGAGAAGTTTCTTTATAGAACCCCTTACTAATAAACGTGTTTTAATTTTACACACACCCTATATAAATGGTATTTTATCAGATGTGAAAATTTTAAATACTATACTGATACTAATTCAAATTTACCTTGCTCAGAATGACATATTTAATAAAACAGGAACATGCTCTTCTCGTTATCAGAAATCGTTGAGTTATCAATGATATATTTAGCTTAATTAGATTTTAAAACATATTCATTACGCATTTCAATAATATTATTAATGATGTTATTTAAATATAACCGTCTTAAAACTTCTAAGTGCCTACTGACGTGACGGGCGTACTATAAATACACATGATATGTATGTACGAGTACATTGCGCACATGTTTATCGATGGATTTCCTCACGCGACAAAAAAGTTCATTGGACATTTTTTTAATTCAAGTTTCTTATCATGTTGTACCGACTAGTATAAGACATTATCAAAACTGTGTCCATCACTGTCAATAAAGTGATTTAAATTTTAGGTGACGGAACAAACGGAGAGAAAAAAAAATTTCAACATCGAAACATGTTTCCAATAATTCCAACAAGTCAAATAAATAACACGTTCAGATTAAAAAATAAATAGAACGCAATATCCAATGTATATTATAAATTTAAATTATTTATTACTAGCTTTTTCCCGCGGCTTCGCTCGCATGGAATTAGGGGATTTCCACTCAGCCTCCTCCACATTCCCTATCCCCACTCCACTCCCCTCATCAATCCCCCTCCCCCTCCATCCAGCCCTCCCCCCACTCCACTTTCCCCATCAACCCCCCTCCCCCCTCCCCTCCACCCACCCCTTCCCCCGCTCTTCACCCCTCCACCTTCCCTCTCCTCACACCACTCATCCATCAACCCCCCTCTCCCTCCCCCTCCTCCACCCACCCCTCCCCCACCCCTCCACCTTTCCTTCCTTCCCTCCCCTCTCTTAAACCCCACTCCGCCTCCTCCACCTTCCCTCTCTCCACTCCACTCCCGCCATCAACTCTCTCCCCGTCTTCCTCCACCCACCACTCCCCTCACCCCCTTCCCCTCCACATTCCCTTTCTCTACACCACTCCCTCCCTCATCAACCTCCTTCCCTCCACCCCCTGCCCCTCCCCACACCCTCCTCCATCCTTCCCCTTTCCCCTTCCTTCCCTCTCCCTCCCCTAACCCCCTATCCCACCCTCCTCCCCCTCCCCTTCCCCCCTCCACCAACACCCTCCCCCCTCCACCACCTCCCCCCCTCCCCACCCCCCCCACTCACCTCTCGCATTCCACACATTCATTCCCGATACATTCAGTTTTCAAACTGCTCGCATGCCACCTATTATAATTTCTTATACAAATTTTATAATGCCAGAACTCAACGGTAGTTTTATACAAAAAAACGAATAAAAAAAATTATTATTCAATTTGTTTCAGTGTTTCAGGTTCAAAGCATAATCAAAGGTTCAAAGATATTGAAATATAAGTTCGGGTTTATGCGCATACATATATTTCGGTGATTCATTTTTAGAGATAGTTATTATTAGTCTTCTTGGGAGGAATGCAGATCCCGCCAATGTGGGGGATTTTAATAAAAATGCACTTTCTAGATGAGAAAAGTGTGGAAAAGTTGAATAAAAAAGAAATTAAGGTGCGCTTGGCAAAATTGAGGGAGATACAGCCGTTTAAAGAATGAATAAAATGACACTTCGTGAACTTAAACTACGCCATTTTGTTACTATTATGTTGGTATCTCAGACTTGCTATTAACCTGTAATCGGCCGGACACGCTCATTTACGCGCAGCTTTTGCGCATGCGCGAAAAAATATTTCGAAATAAAAAAGTTTTTCTGCGATTTTGACCCTTCTATGTACAGAATTTGTATGAAAACAAGGTCAGAATCGCTTGCGCCAACATCATTGATGATATAGCCGACTATAGAACCGGTTGATACGATTGTAGCCGACTTCATGTGATAGATGAGACGCGTAATTACGAAATTTTTCTAGCGGACTTTTTTTAAACTGTTTATCACCTTCCAAATTAAAGTAACCTAACCTAAGACTACGCTAAACATGGTTTGTGTAACATGGTTTGTGCCCCTTTATAACGCCTACTCGCGTCAACGCAAGAAAAACATCCCAGTTTTCAAATAGTTTAGCGGCTACGCTAGGTTTGTGTAACATGGTTTATGTAACATGGTTTGTGCCCCTTTATAACGCCTACTCGCGTCAACGCAAGAAAAACATTCCAGTTTTCAAGTAGTTTCGCGGCTACGCCAGGTTTGTGTAACATGGTTTGTGACCATTATTAATTCTGTTTTTCATCATTACGCGCCTTATTATATATCACACGAAGTTGGCTACAATCGTATCAACCTTCGAATAGCAAGTCTGAGATACCAACATAATAGTAACAAAATGGCGTAGTATAAGTTCACGAAGTGTCATTTTATTCATTCTTTAAACTGCTGTATCTCCCTCAATTTTGCCAAGCGCACCTTAATTTCTTTTTTATTCAACTTTTCCACACTTTTCTCATCTAGAAAGTGCATTTTTATTAAAATCCCCCACATTGGCGGGATCTGCATTTCACCCGTCTTCTTTTTATATTCTACCAAAATATCCAGTACGGCAGTTTTATACTTAAAAAATCGATACTTGACTATCCAATTAAAACAATAATATTGTTGTGTGATACTGTGATAGAAAATGTCAAAATTTGAGAATGACATTTTGCAAAACGAAGATTCTTAAATAAAAATTCTATTTTAGAAAATATTTAAATCATCAAATTTATTTGAAGTAGGTACCTACTTCCCTAATAATTTGAATCGATTAAAGAATTGTAGATATCTTATTAATCGTGCCACCTATTGCAATTTTTTCATGCAAATTTCGCAATGCCAGAGCTCTGAGCTACAGCCTATATATTTATATTATTGTAAAGTTTAATTAAAATCCATTTAGTAAAGTAGGAATTAGTATTTTACACATATTTGAATTTTAACATCAAAGGGATGTCCATAGTAACCTAATTTAAAAAAAAACGTCGTTTCCAAGGCGACAATTGGCGTTTGCAATAAATCGATTTTGTTAGCGACAGAAAACGTATGACAAATAATTTCATAACGCCAGAGATTATTCATAACGCCAGAGCTTACCAATGTATATAGCCTATAGATCTCGCAAATAATGTAGCTTTCTTTAAGTGAAATAATTTTTAAGATCTATCCAGTAGTTTTTGTGTGAAAGAGTAACAAACATACATCCATACAAACTTTCACCTTTATAATATTAGTAGGATTATTTTTTGTACGATTATGCACATGAACTGTTTAAAACATTAGCATTTTAAATGTGTCTTTCTTTTTCTTACATTACCTCCACACAGGACGTCCTGAGGAAAATAATTCTCTTCATCTCATCTTTGGGGACCTGGAGGGTATTTTTAGGAGAAGACGTAGAGGAAGTTCTGGAAAGGGAAAAGGTATCAGGAGTGGATAGGAATCTGGGGGTCATTGTGTACTATTCCTATACACCCAGGACTGCCCAGGAGTGACGCATGCTTGAACCCATCCCTCCAAATGCGGTGCAAGATCGAGAGAATCTGGCTGGAGAGGTTCAAGAATCAAGCAATCTCTCTCGATCAGCGGGTATTGAGACGCATCCGCCACCAATGCCCGAACAAATCTCACCCCATGAACCTGGCACCCCTGCTGAAGCGATCCATTTTAGCTTACCTATATCAGAGTAATGTTTTGTAATTAGATGCGATGCCATTACCCTCTGTTTCTTCTCTCTCAGACCTTCTCGGGAATCAAAACGTTCACAAAATTTGAGACACCATAGACTCCAACGGCACCGGGATTAAGGTATCTTGGGAGGTAAGAAGACTTAATACAAAAATAAACTGTAGATATCAATGGCAACGAAAGAAGGTGTTGAAATATTTTAATTTCATGTATACTCATTTAATACTATGATAAGAAAGCCTTTTGTTAAAAATTGATTTACGTTTAATTAAAATCTTCAATGAGACAAAACACCATCCCATCTAATACGCGAGAAACTTAAACAGACTAACAAAGGCGAAACACAATGAAGAACAACGTATGAAGTATATCAATCAGTCATACAACATTGTTCTTATGGATTATAATTACTGTTATGGTTCTAAACTCTTAACTAACAACAGACAAATGGATACCCACACCGATTAAGATTCTGAACTGGGAGTTGGTTGGTACCTACTTATTATTTAAGTTTTAACAACCAAGTTAATTGAAATAATCACCTCAAAGGTAAGCGTTACGATTAATCAATTTTTTTGATAGCTCGAGATCTTCAACCAAACAGATTGATCATTTTTCACTTGGAGAGGCTATTCCTCACAGCAACACAAGTAACTTTTTTTGATCAAATGTTTATTTGTGATCCCATCAAATCACGCTGGATCTGAGCTGAATCTGAAATTAATAATAGCGAACTCGGAGCGCGTTCTACAAATGATATTAATTTTGATTGAAAGATACCAAATTAGCTGTATTTGAATGCAAAATACTATTTTGAACCTACTAGAGAATATTTAAGGCTAAAGAAAAATAAAATGCACAGCGATCTAGGTATCTAATTATGGAAGAAACAATTTGACAAGTCAATGGTTGTGTTGGAATCGCGTCTGGTTGTAACCCAGGCGTCGGCGTCATGAGTTCAATTTGTGGACTAGCTAAGCCCTCCAGTATGACAAAGGCAATATTTTAGTCTTACATTGAAAAGGATGTCAATTGACAGGACACCGGAAATTATTATTAGGTTCTCAAAGACCCTTCGAAGACCACTCACACTAAATAGTTTTACTAATGAAATACTTACACACCGCGCCGGTTTAATGACCGATTTACCGTACAATAGACGTGCAATTTGTACTGTACTGATCTTACCCGCAGCGTTATATTTACACCGTGTGTATAAAAATAAGAGGGAAAGCTAGACGCATTTTGGGAGGCGGGTATGGGTATCGCCCCCCATTAGGCATTCATTGGATAACCACTACCTCTGCCTTACATAAGTCACCCAAAGTTTTGCTACGTTTGGTAACTTGCCGGGATGCCCGGGTTCAAGGGGTGAGGTTTGCCCAGGTATTGACAGCGGATACGTCTGCCCAGTAACTGCGAGGCGAAATGGATTGGGAGGGGCCGGTTGAAGCAAACCCTTTGACCTTTCAACCCAGCGTCGAACCACAGCGAGAGGGACGGATTCATGCCTCTGTCACTACTGGACACACTGACCCCTAGACACCTATCCACCCCTCGTACCTTTTTCCTTCCCATAATCTCCTCTCCTTCGATTAATATAACCTCCGTGGTGGAAGGTGACGTAAGAATTGAGATAAATTATTTTCCTAAGGCTCTTATGTGGAGCTAATGAAAAAAAAAAACAGTTTCAGAAATACCTTGGAAACCGATCCTCTTTGCCTTGTTTTCGTCAACATTCCCCAAGAAGTTCCATTTATTTTGAGTTGTTTTAAAAATATCATTTCATCGATGACATCAGAGAAGGGCTGATTTTTGAAAAGTAAATCAGTACCTAAGTACCCAAGCTTGCAAACTTTTTTTAATACGTTTTTTTACGCATGAAAATATATCATTATTTTATCAAAATAAACTTACCTTTTAGATACGCTGTGATTTATGACCATTAATTTTAAATAAACAACGGTACCACGTTACTCACTTTCCAGCAATTTATCTCCAGTCTCATTTCGCATGGCCAACAATCTTACGGCGTGATATTACGGTCAAGATAAATTAGATTTAGAGTCATGAACCCTCGAGTTCAATTTAAACCAGCATAATTTAGTCATGAACCGTAAGTGGAGTTTTCACGAGCCTGCAGTGGACCCATATGTTCCCAAATGCTTGGTCAAGTGTCGAGATTTTGAGGTCATTTGAAGTCACGAGCGAACATCTATCAAAGTGGATTTATTTATCAGGGGCGTGAAGATGTAAGTATTTTGGGTGGCGAGGTCGTAAATTCAAATGTTTTTTGCCACTTCTGTGCAATTCTTATTGATTCGAAAATAATTGTAAAAGTATTTCACCCGGCGTGCAGAAAATTCTTCCTTAGTTTTATATAGCATAAGATTCAAAATGGCGCGGTGACGAATGGTATTTAATATTTGCCATGTTGCAAAACTGAAAGAAACTGCTTTTTAACGTGAGTACCGGACAAGAGTCCCAACGGCTTCCGCAGTCAATGATCATGGCATCACCGTTTGGTGTATGTTGTGGGGCTGATGGTAATAGGGAGAAGAATGAGATGGGGAAGAGGAAGGTGGGGAAACACCTGGCTATTCGGTTCTGATCACCAAACACGGCTAAAGTCATTTAAAGCAATGTTTCGATTCTGAATGGTGGTCTTTTAGGCAATGAGTATCTATCATTCAGGAACATGCCTCAAATATGCTATACATATATTAGTTTCGATGAATAAATTGTGAAATAACATAATTTAATTCAATGAAATTTACTTGTGACTCGAACCCGCGACCTAAGTATTCATAGTCAATGAGCGTAACCACTCAACCACTTAGAATGCCGACTTTAAAGATTCGACTTTAAACATAATAATAAATGGTCTTTCAGGTCGATATGTACGTGTAATACGTGTCGATTCCGAATGGTGCTCCCTCAGCAAGTATGAAGGAGGAAACACATAGGCCGAAAAATCATTCCACAGCCGAGCTGTTGAACACGAGGACGAGTCGAAGAAACGACCCGTTCTCATGTGAAAAATGTCAACCGTGTACAAATGTTGGGCACGCGTTTGGCGTGTTTCCCGACTATGCACCGGTGCCGAAGGGATCAATGACGCTAGTTCCTCGGAGCATCTTCCATTGTAATACCGGTAGAACAAGGATAGCATTCCCACCCGACGCCTATGCTCTAAAGATTGCAATCCGTCTGTTAAGATGGGAGAATCTATCTAACGGACCGCCCGTTTCTGCACCGAGTCGAGGGTATTTTTCAGTGTATTTTGGAGGGTATTGAAGGTATAGAGGATATTTTAGAGCTCCAGACCAGAGGTGGCTGCCAAATTCAACCGTGGGGCGCACTTGTGATTTGTACAGGGTTAGCAGTTGTGTACTATTAAAGTATCTGCGGGCCGTGTACAGTACGCCCAGTTTTTGGGAGGCTAACTTTACTCTGGCTTCGATGGAGCCCCCATAGTAATTATTGAGTTAAAATAAATGAGAATTGATAAATTGGCGTTCACCATGTCAACTTACCGCTTAACCGTGTCCTCTGGGTCTAGTGCCAAATATCTTGTCGCAAAATTAAAACTAAAATTTAAAATCAACCGATTCGCACAAAATTGCCACGGGTCTAAGAGATAAAATCTGATTAGTTGCTGCCTAAAATTTGCCATTAATTTATAATATTCAAATGAGATTTTGTGGCTTACCGACAGGTAGCTAAAAAAACGGAAGCCCAAAGAACGAGTTTTATGGGGCAATGACTCCCGCTTACCTTATATGGGAACGAAAAATCAATATCATATTTATAACAAAAATGCCTGTGACTACTTATCCCGTAGATGGGAGAAAAAAACACCACCGACATGTCCATCACGCTGGTCTATTGAACATCATTCAAATTACGTAATGGCACGTGATTTGAAACACAAACCGCAGAATAAAATAATTTATGTGTCTTCTCGAGGAGTAACAAACTTGTTCCTGCGATGCAATATGGAAATTCTGAACAGCCGTGGGTACACCAGATACATAAATCAAGAACCAGACCAAAATCAAGTCATTTTACAAGGCATAGTTGCTGTCGCTTTGGCTGTTGTATCGATTCACGGTAAAATGGGTACTTCTTCAAATATGTATATACAGAACAAGATAAATTAGGGTAATTTAAACGATAAAATTTAACGGATTTTACGTATCAGTATCTTATAATATATTTTCTTAAGACGAAGCACTAAGAAGTAAAGCAAAATCATTTCTTTTTGGTTTCAAAATTGGATCGCTTAGAAATATTTGAGGCGCTTTAATTAAAAGCTTCGAGTTGAACACCTTCGAAATAATCGAGCAGTTTTTTGGTAAGCCCAGAAAAAAATAAAGTATCTTATAAAAACTGCTTTAAAGTTAAAAGAAATCAAAGTGTGCAATGCACACGCTGTGGAAGTGAAACGTTCAGAAAACACCGACAAAGAGGAGACCGATTATACTATCTCATTCTCTCGCAAGCTAAATCCTATAGATGCATGTGTTTGTCTCTTTTTAGTGTCGCTAATATTTGGTTCATCGAGTTTCAAATCACAACGTTGTTAAAGAAGATTTCAATTTTCAAAAATCTCCTACTTATTATCTCACTATCGGTTATGGTTTTATTGTGTAATGTGGCAGATTATGTTCTTTAGAGAATTATCGTATAGCATTTAAATATGTGTGCCTCAACTTAAAACTTAACAAAATAAAAATTTTCATGAAAAAAATCATAATAGATGTCAAACGGGAATTTAAGCCTTATCGCCATCTGCATTAGCAGTGTTATTGTTAGCAGCCCGATTCCAAATGCTAGACGATGTGGTGCAGCCTTAAGGAGTATATTAAGCTTTGTTTTGGCAAAAGTCAAAATTTACACTCTACACTCTACAGTCATTAACAAATTTAGTTAAGAGGGAATAACCAGACAAAACCGGAAATATGTCATTTTTAAATCAAATTTTAGACTTATTGACTCTTCTCCACGAAAAAATTATACATTGATTTATTTATTTATTTATATCTATATATTATAATTTACACCTTATTGTTAACATTTTTACATATGTAATATATTTTGATAACATTTTTACATATTTATTAATATTACATTTCATTATGTTGTGTGTTAGGTAGGTTTGAGAAGGTAAAACTGTTGGTTGGTAATATTGTATGTTTCGTGAACACCTCACTAGGAGAACCTGTGCTGAGGTGTTTACGTGTTTATGATTAAGTGTGACAGGTACAGGTATTTATGTGTTGTAGTAGAAAGTTAGTTTTTTTCTTTTTTTTTACATTTTAATGGTAATTGTACATAGATTACTAAGAAGAAGAAAAAAAATATATATATATAAGGTATATATGTATATTATATGTACATATGATTAGTTGGTAAATTCTTGATAGACATCTTTATTTATTTTACACTTGTTATAGTTTGGTTATGTTTGGTTAGGGATTAAAGTATTTTGAATAAAGTGAATATCTTGATTTTTGATCCAGGCTGTGATATGTTTTTTGTGGATGTTTGTAGATGTATTTGCAATTAGTTGTTGTTTCAGAGTAATGGGCAAATAATTAAAAAGTTTGGTTGCATAATACTGAAAGTGTCTTTGTCCGTGTGTGGTGTGTGTTATTGGTATGTTCAGGGTTATATTTGATAATGACCTGGTTTTTATTATTATTTTGGGTTGAATTGGAATATGGAGTTTGTTTTGGAGGAAGTATAGCAGAGCAGATTTGGCATAAAGTTGTTTTATTGACATGACTTCTAATGTTTTGTATATTTCGGTTGAATCTGTGTAGAAAGGCACTTGCAGAATTAGTTTAATTATCGCCTTTTGTATCTTTTGAATTGGGTCAATTGCTACATTAGTAGCACTTCCCCAAGCCAGTATTCCATATGTCGCAATGGATTGAAAAAGTGCAAAGTATATGGATCTGAGTATTGTTAGTGGGAAAATGTTTTTAATGGATTTTATTAGGTGCATGACTCCTTTTAGTTTATTTGTGATAAAAGTTATGTGTTCAGTCCAGCGTAAGTGTGTATCAATAATAACCCCTAGGTATTTTGTTTGTTTGACCCTTTCTATATGCTCGCATTGACAATTGGAAGAAGTTTGTTCACAGTCATGCGAAGCAGGACTGCATTTAGGAGGACTGTTCTTTTATCTAGTAAAGCTAGGTTTCATTTATTTTTCTAGGTTTATTTTTAGTACAATAAGGTTTTACCGTAGGTCGTTGGCAGATTTGTTAAATTTTCAAACAAAATTTTGTATTATACAACACACATTTCAAATCATATAATAATGCAGTTAAATAAATAAATAAATTATCTGGGAAAGCTATGTTTCTGAATTTTAATTTTAGTTCAAATAAAATCATTTAAAAAAAGATCTGCGCGCGTGTTTTGTGACGAAAATACTTCAGTTTATCTATTTATTTACGGTCTTACAAACTAATACATTTCAGATTTTTTTACATTCTTATTTTGCTTAGACATTATTGAAAAATTATAAATACTTATTATCAAAAAATAATTACAACAATTACACAATTTTAATAGTTATATCATCAGACCTTTCAGCATTTTTTAATGTAGGTATATATTAAAGCAAATTTAAAATGAAATAAAATCGATATTGAGTTATTATTTTAAAAAGCTGGTAAGCAGAATAATTAATCTTTCTCATTGAAACCGCCCTGTATGAACGTAAGAACATCTTTCGACGAAATATGAATTCTCGGCCGCTGGCTGGTTAATGGCCCTTTTTTTTACATTTCGATTGGTCACATTATAGTTTATCTTTTTTCGTGTTGCCGTGAACCGGTAAATTGGGTGAATTATTGAGATCAGATATGCAACTCGCATGCGTATAACCTAATAGTTTGTGAAACCGATTAATAAAACACACCTGAAACCATTTCACGTACCGCCTCTCGCTTCAGTGGCAGGCAATATTAATATCAGCCCGGCGTAGATAACAAAATAATTGGGAAATGCTAAAATATCTAATTCACTTTGATCGTAACGACGCTAATCGTCCAAGATTAATTGGAAGTTTTCGGAGCACTGTAGACGGGTGTTAAAAGTATTCAAAATTGGCACGTTACTAGATCAAAACGTTCATCTTAATTATATGTGCGGTGTGTATGTAGGTAGGAACTGTTGATTGAAATGAAATTTTCGCATACGAGATGAAAGATTTACTCCCCATTAAACGATCCAACGTACAAGTTTAGTTTAATATATTTTAACGCCCTGATTATTATCTGCTCATCTCATTCTAATATTAGGCATGACCAAATCATCCATCTCTCAAATCACTGACAGCGTCGTGTCGTGGTACTTTGGTAATTAATCAAAAATGCGTTATGATTGGGTATTTGTAACTAGCGTCACGTACGACAAACGATCTGCCATGAAATCAATGGAAATATTCAATACATAATGGAGTGCCAGATTACATATAGTATAAATAACTATAATTCCAGTTAAATTCAATATTGCTCGGCGTGTGTAGGACCGCCGAACAACTAGATTCATGAACATGAATGTCATCTCTGATTGCATTCCGACTGTTATATTGCAATGCTAAAACATCCCTTTCTCCACCTGCCCTAAGGGTCACTATCCCAGCTAGTAAAAGTCCAAATGATGGCCCTCTCCACGTTCAGATATTTGAGCAAACAGTGTACCACGCGTAGAGTGATTGATGCGTCTGAACGTTGACTATTCAGTATAAATTAAATTAGAGTTGTTTAACTCTACTTGATAGCGGAGAGCGGGGTGCTTTTTCGTAAACATTTAATTAAAACGTTTGAATACAAAGAAGATAAGACATTGAATCTTGAACATCGATTTATTACTGGCTTATAAAAGTCGTAAAACTAGTCGTTAATTAAACGATATACAACGTAGGTTCTATTAAATTGTAAAACGAAAATCTATTTCAAATGCATTTAAAATCCGACTTAAATTCACTCTTTCAATAAAACTTTATACCGGCTGCCATAAAACACTATTGATTGATCTACAAAGTAATATATCGTTATTACAAAACGATATTGTAAATAAATTCTTCTACTTACATCAGAGTTTACCTACCGATCTGACCTAGGCAAAATTACTGCTTTCCATTAATGAGAGTATCAACGTTAATCAATAACACACACAAATGAAATTTAGAAAGAACCTTTGTAAATTACATCTCCACACCACTAATTTCAGATGAATTGATATTATTTTCCTACAAAGATTTCAATATAATCGGGGTATTGATTAGAGATATTGATAATCAAATATTCATAGAAGAGGTTTACATTTTTTCATTCGTAGCTTTGCCCTAGAAAAGTAATGAATTTTTCAATTTAAGTACACCGCTTCTAGTTTAACGAGGTGTTGAAAGAATCGATAACAAGATTTCTAGCTTTAACTAATCAAATATCCACCGTTTATTCTTAATTATCTATTTTAAATTGTTTATTAACGAAATACTCGCCTCTAAAACGCTCACAGTTGTAAACTTAATATTATTATAATTACATAGATAGAATGCGGCGGTAACTATAAACGAGGTGTCGATTAATGTCCATCCTCTTACCAATATACACATGCTTCAGATACATATAATATATCTTACAAATATAATTAGGAGAAAGTCAAGAATCGTTCAGCAAGATACAATAATAATTTCTTGCACTAATCGTTCAAGTCTTAAAATGAGATCTACGACTATCATTCCAATAGCAGTGTAAACGGTCTCCGCTTACGAGCCAATTATATTAAATGAGCCTTATTAAAATAGTTGCATATTTGTATTCAAATTCACCACTGGGTGGTAAACCTACACAAGATGCTTCCACACTTCCCTGTTCCCCACATCTACATATTTCTCGGTTCCCACTTTTTGGTTCCACGTTTTTCGTTTCCACATTTAAAGTTTATCGGCTCCACAGATCTCTCTTCCACACATCTTTGTTCTGAGCTTCTCGGTTCCATGCTTTTCAGTTCCACACTTTTCCGTTTCACATTTAAATTTCGACTCCACACATCTCTGTTCCGTGCCTACCGGTTGCACACTGTTTGCTTCCACGCTCCTCGTTTCACGTTTCAAATTCCACACTTCTAGGTTTCACATTTTTCATTTACAAGTTTTCACTGTCTTCTTCTTATTATGGTTATAGATAAACGTTTAAAAAAATTGATATCATTAACATACTCGTAGGTACGTACGTACTGCAGTCGATTCCGGGTGATTTTCGCGGATTGGGCACATAGCGTCCACCTCTCGATTTTCACGCAATTTTAATAATTTTTCTTATTTTCGTACCACACTCTGTGCTGTTATCTAATCTAATAAATAAGAGGGAAGTGATCAACAAACTCAAAAAACCAAACAAAAATACGTTTTTCACATGTTTTCATTGTGTTTACATTGTTTCATAATACGATTCTAATAGGTAAATTAATCTCGTCTTCGATCAAAGACACCGGAGACTTATAATGACAAACAGGTCTATTCATAATAAAGCATTTCAATGGTGTAAGTTTAGTGTAAGTTACCACACCGCTGTTGATGGCTAATCGACAATATGGAAACTTGAACCTGCCGAGGCCAGCGGCCAACAAGCTCAGACCTCTACACTCTACACCTCTACACTCACCGCCGCACTGTGCTCCCTATATTATGAAACGATGGAAATAAACCTACATCTTAAGGTATCGAAAGAAATCCAACAACAGTAAAAAATTTCCAACAAACATTTTTTTTTAATAAGTTAAAATTCACCTTAAATTGTTATGAAATTATTTAATTTTTATGAATTAGATAGGTAGTATTATAAACATCGTACATAGCAGGGGTGCCTGGGTTCAAGAGTGAGGTTTTTCCAGATCTTGGCAGCGGATGCCTTTGCCACCAACTGTGTGGCAGACCGGATTGGCAGAGACTGATTGAGGGAGACTTTTTGAACTCTTCAGTAGGAATCTCTCGGAAGTGAGACGTGAGAGGTTTTGATTCATACGTTCACATTCACTCCTGGTCACCTGCCCCCCAGATGCCTACCCACTTCTAATACACTTTTCCCTCCAGGAATTTACACGCCTTTCTTTTATAAAAAGCCCCTCCACTTACCAAGCCTCCAATGACTTTCCTCAGGGCCTCCTGTAATTTGAACTACATATTAAATTAAATAAATACTTGTCATAAAGTATTATTTGTTGGAACCATTACTAGATACTTGAACGCAAATAAAAAGTGTACTTTTACCAAGTCGGTAAACGCGCCGATGGCAACAAAATCCCGTTTGTTGAATATGAAAAATAATTAGATACTCGTAGTAATGTCATGTTAGATATGATTTTAGATTTTTACGGCCAAAAGTATTTTCGATATTTATTTTTGGGGTGTTATGTCATGTTGCGCTACCTCGTTCCTTAGCCAATGTTTCGGTCAGCATTACAGTGTCCACCATCAGGGCAGATGATCGGCCTTTGAATAAATCGCTAGAATCAAGTATGAATTTTTTAGTACCTTGATGAAATAAAAAAAATGATAAAATAATTGAATATCGAAATAAAAACAAAGTTTTTTTTAAAATTACTATTTCGAAAGGTAATATTTTTCAGTCAATTAATTATTACTATGGAATGAAAAACTAAAAATATATATTTTAAAACTATATTAGCGGATCCATAAGCGTTTAAGTATAATAACAGGAAAACTAGGATACTTTGAGAAAATGTATTTTTGCCATCTCGGCCGCACTGTGCGCTGTGCGGGTGTCCGGTGCCGCACAAACAAGTGCGAGCTAATGCGTCCTTTGCGAGCGAATACTTTCTCCTTCTCGGTATTATAAACATACCTATGTGCGGCGGTCAATCACAGCGGACAATGTGCAGTTTCTTAGTGCGTCGGAGGCAATTAATTATACTCACGCATTACTGTGATCTGGAATGTTTATCTTAATGTTTAATCTTACGTTTGCAGAAAAATGTTGATAAAGCACTTTAAATAATTATTCTTCCCGCGCATTTTTTTAGTACTTATAGAGTTCATCTTATGACTGGGTGGCATGATCTTCGGCTATTGATCACAACATTGGTTCATAGTCCAAAAATATGGAGAAGAAAAATACTTTGTAATATCGGATTTAAAAAAATGCTAAGACTGATATATTTCAAATTAAGAATAGACTACATGAACATCTTAGATCATACGACTTGAATACTTACTTCAAAATTAATACACTAAAAATTCGAAAGCAATTAACTAATATCTAATAAGTATACATAAATAATTCTCGGCCATCTTGATACTTTATGTAGTGAACGTATGTCTTGCAGTATGAAAGAGACATGCGTGTATGAGTGAGACAGCATGCGGAACGTATAAAAGGCGTGAATGTTGTCCATTCGTCCTCTCTTGTTATCAGCTTCCTAAGAAGAACCTTGTACAGTATTCTCGGATTAAATACACATAGTCTACCCACGTCTATTATTGACATACACCCTATACTGAGATCATCATATCTGAGGAATCTGGATCCATCATAAAGGAGTCCAGAGGTAATGGGATAACCGGCCACGGTCATCACACTTTATGTATTAGCAATATTGAAATAAAAGTTCCCAATTCCCATTGCTAGACGTCATGACATGTTTCACCTGGTTAAAAAAATAATTTAGCCTGCTGACCCAAATGTGTCGACTGAATCCTACTATTAATTATTTTATCCTATTAATATTATAAAGGAGAAAGTTTGTATGGATGTATGTTTGTTACTCTTTCACGCAAAAAGTACTGAATGGATTTTAAATGAAACTTTACAATAATATATCTCATACATCAGAATAAGATATGGGCTAGGTAAGATATCTATAATTATTTATTCGATTCAAATTATTAGGGGAGTAATTCAAATAAATAAACCCCCCTAATACCATGCGAGCGAAGCCGTTGGAAAAAGCTAGTCATATAATAAAATAGAGTGTGCTGAAGTAGGTATTTTCGTCGATAATTTTTATGGATTTAGAAAAAATGTTCTTCGGTCGCTAAAAAATATGTTGGGCTAATTATACGAGTATTTTGTATCACTTGTGTCTATTTTTGTCTCTTGCCTGTCTTTGGATTATTTGTCATTTTAGTGAACTTTTATATTGTTTATTTGTTTTGTTTTTTTTAAATTTTTATTTAGATTTATGAAAAGGTATCATTTGTCTGATTAGATTTTTCTATCTCTTTGGGTATTAAATAAGTTTTTATAACTTGATTATTTTCAGGTACCTAAGTGAGATCATCTGTAAAAACCACGTGTAAAAAATAAATAAATAAAATGTACTACTTTAGAAATTTCGATCTGGTCTTTTTCACCATTTCGTTCGAAAGAAATTTCGTTCTCTTCATTCCCCTTGTCCATGCAGTGCTGTGCTAGAACATCTTTTCTGCCGTGTGGTATCTTGAACATTCGTGGCGATGACTACGGTTGTTATTTGACACAACTTGGATTGGGACAAATGATCACCGCAGGCTTTCCAAAAAGTTGACTTGAGAAGCACCTTCAAGTTGTAGGAAGAACAACACATCTCTACACCCCAAAAGTAAACCATCAAATTAAGTCATATCTCATTTTGTTAGGTAGGTGCCTACCTGATGATTGCGGTATTTTGTCGTCGGCGTGCTTCACCGTTTTATAGCATCAACAAATAATAAATTCGTATGATTGAAGCAAAAAACACGCCACAATAAATTACACCAAATTGCTAGTTTACACAATGAAGCAGGTGCGCGGCACATACACTGTACTTCCATTGAGTGTGTTTATTCTCGTCTAGCATGTCATACCGTAATTTAAAGATTTATAATGTTAAGAATTCCACCGAGAGGAAGCCTAAGTGATCGGGTTTAATGACCCAACTCCTTCCTCGCAAATTTCACGTTAAAAATATTTTTATCAGAGTTAAAAAAAAAACTATTTGTAATATGAAATATTGCGGCCCCGGGGCTGCGGGCGAACATGCACCGTGTACATAATATAATATCTTTTCAGCGTAGGCAAAAAATCCTCGAGTACGTACTCGTAATTCTTTATGAAAAAATTAGAGGTCTTTTTGCAGTGTGATAATTGGATAAAAATTATAGGTTTTGTTGGAAGTAATCTGTCTATGCGGCTTCACGGACCACGCGTGGTATACTTTGCCTACGGATGGCGATCAAATAATTGCATTGATTTTTACGGAAATTTAATTAACGAAAGAAATCTTTCACTAAGGAGGGGTACTACTTACGTACTTTAAATTGCTTTCACGCCCCAAACTTTCGAGAATGGATCTATTCCATTTTTCCTGCAGAATGGATATAATGTATATTTTACGTCGAGTGGAATATTAAAACAATACTCCCGATCATCTTATCAAGTCTCTTCATTTTCTTAGCTAACCCGATTGGCTTTTGAATACTTGGACAACTTTTGGTCACTGGCATGCAAGGCGATGTTCCGAGAGAGTCCTGATGGAGTTATCAAAAAGTCTTCCTCAACCAGTCTCTCCCGAACCGTTGGTTGGTTGGTCAGTTGGTGGGCTAACGCATCCGCCGCCAGTATACCCGAATAAACCTCACCCCCATGAACCCGGGCAAGGGCGGATCCAGGATTTTTTTCTGGGGGGGCACAATGGGCGGACTGGCAAAAAATCAACAATTAAAATTACAAATCAAGCATCATACTTCAAGTTTATTTCTACAAGTTCAAGTATGTATAGAAAGGCTTATGAAAGTGTCAAAACAATAGAAAAATTAAATGTTTAATAAAGACAGTTTTTGCTTCTAAGTATGTACTGTGGTGGAATCTCCACAGTACACAAAAATACCGCCTGGTAGGTGGTATGCCCCAAAAATTACAATTTTTTTTTAAGAATTTATTTGTAACCTAGATAGTGTCTTGGATTTTCATTAAATGAAGATAATATTAGCGAAACTCAATAGAAAATTTGAAAAAAGAAAAAAACAGAAAAAGATACGGTCATATCTGGGACTGGGGCGAATGTCCTGGGCTCGTGTCCCAGATGTGACCGTATATTTTTCTGATTTTTCTGTTTTCATATTTACGATTGAGTTTCGCATTTGTCTTCATTTAATTAAATATTACAATTTGAGAGTTTACTCATTAAATAAAAAAAAATTGATTTTATTTTTATGGACCTCAGTGGAACCAATGTAAAAAAATACGTCCGTTAACTTTTTATTTGTCCATGTCATGTTCTGGTTCATGATTCGTTTATATTTATAAGTATAATCTTCTTCTTCAGTACTGTTTATTGCTTAGGACAGTTTTACATTAGAAAAATGATTTGTCCTACATATCCTCGTAAGTTAACAGACAATGATTACCAGCAGCAATCCATCAAACGTGTCACAACAACATTAAAAATTAAAATAATAAAGATAAAAGGCTGTGTATTATATAAAGTGTGCCTGGAGAAATTGTCTAGAAGTGATCATCACCATAATTGGTTTGATTTAGACCGCACTTTTTGCTTCGTTGGTTTCGGCACCTCTGCATTGTATTTGAACGAGCCATCAATGTTGAATGTCTTCTGGCTTATAAAGATTATCCAAATTCGTCTCACTCACCTCGAGAAAGTAATTAAACGCCTGTAATCCATCACCGGAGGCGCATGCCACTGGGTACTGTGTACTATAAGACTGTGGATTTTCTTTATTTACGACGCATTCTCGGTTCATTGACTCACACCGCCTCAAAACTGTATCATTAAAAACTTGTTGGTGGCATTACTTATGGACGGAGTCTGCCTACGCAAAGCTGAACCGCACTAAACGTGCAAGGAATCTACTTTCTTATTGAAGCTTTACGTTTTTCTAATGATGCTTACTAATAAAACGCACCCTTTCGAATGCCTATCCATATAAGTAGGTATTATATAAAAATCAAAATATGCTTGCTTATATGTATCTATGTATGTAAGTTGTTTATGTATTTACTTTCAAAATACCTTCTTTCCACCCTCGCCAAGGCTCCTGGATTATTTCAACCACATGACAATACTCGTACATCTGAAAAGTTTTTTTATTTATTACAAAGACTCTGAAAAATTATGACATATTATATCAAAAAATTTAACAAATGAAATACACATTTCAAATATAGAATTATTAATTAATTAATTTAAGCCACCGGGTTCACGGGGTAAGGTTTGTCCGGGTCGTGGAGGAGAATGCATCTGCCCATCGGCTGCCTTGCAGGGCGGATCGGGAGAGAATGGCTGTGGGAGTCCCTTTAGCTTCTCCAGCCATACTCTCTCGGAAAATCGCATCGCCTTGCATCGCAGTGGTAAGGATGGAATCATACGTCCGCCACTCCTAGGCACACTGACACCCAGATTCCTACCCACCCCTAATACCCTTTTCCTTCCCAGAACTTCCTCTCATTTCTTTCCTAAAAAGACCCTCCACACAGCACCCCCAAAGATGACTGTGTGGCCCCTTATGTGGAAATAATAAAAAAAATAATTTAGATAACACTCTATCGCTTGTCTGAATTGTTCCCACAATCAGTTCCCATTTTGAAAACCAATGCAAATTCAAACTTCATAATTCATTAGAGACAGAGTCACAACTGAAATCGGTGTAACAGTGTTCGGTAAATGTTAGAAAATAAATGTTAAATGTTAAGTAAATGTTAAATGTTATAGTTAGATGAATGAGTCTGAAAAATACGAAAAATAAAAATGAATCAAATGAATATATTATCACTATTGGTTTATTTATGCACATTGAAAGTCATATTATGAAGTAACTTTTGTACATAGAAAATATTCAGTAGCAATTGTTATTTCTTTCAACCTGTCATAAGTAATAATTCGTTTTCTTTTCGCCTGTCTCTCAAACTGATGAATTATTAATAAAGAAAATAATATCAATTTCCGGAATGGTCCTATTAGGCTTAAAATTAATTAATAATAAAGTTAAATTAATAACAGGTGCTACATACCTACTTAAGTAGAACAAACAAAACATGTTATATTAATATGATAAATATGTAACACGTCATAATGGCTTGCCACATTTAATTACACTTGTCAATATTACCACTTTATTTGGATGTAGGTTTGAAGATTCAATTAATTGATTTACTTATTAGTGTTAATTAAAATTAATGTTTACACTTGTTCGTATTTTCATTGGTCTGCGACTTATTGATAAAATCCGATAAATTCATCTAAATGGCTTCGAAAGCTGGACTGAAAGCAGCTTTACGCAATAAAGCTGTTCCACCAACGAGGCTCGTACAAAGTTCTGGGTCACATATTTAACATGGAGCTATGTTTATAGCCAATAAAAGCTTTTAATTATTGAAATGATTTATATAACGAAGGCTGTGCTCTGTTCCATTTAATATTCAAGACACGCTGTTAGACGAGATAGGGCAATTAAGATAATGTGAATGGGTAGATTTTTGCTACCAGTTATATTAAGAAAAAAAACTAAGCGAGATAGGTACGAAAACCAGTCAGGTATTCTGAATAAAAAATACGACTATCCTTTATTCAAATTTCTTTGGCAATCTGGGTCTTGAATATTGCATAGTTTACGAGCGTGATCGGTAACTCGTGTTGTTCGCATACACATTATAGCACCTTTCCCTCAGACACAGGGTGAGGAAAATCACGATAAATAATTGTCACAACTAAATGTTAATAACTTCAAAATCTTCCTCACAATCCTTTTTTTGCAAATAGCATGTAATAAAAGAATATTAACATATAAACTCGTTCGAATGTTTTACGCACCTTAAAATTTAACTCCTGCGTTTTGTTTTTTTTTTTTTTAATGACCTGCCTACCAGCATTCACAATCCAACACCCCTGCCATATAGGTCACCCCAAGTGAATTTTCACGTTTGGTGACCTACCAGGGGTGCCGGGGTTCTTGGGATGAGTTTTGTTTAGGTCTTTGTGGCGGATACGTTCACCCATCTACTGCGTGGCGGGCCGGATCCGGAGAACTCTCAATTTTCAAAATTCATTCTTCAAAAGGTTTTCCCCAACCGGTCGCGGTCGGTTCGAACTCTCCGGTCGGACTTTCTCAACCCATCGACTTGCACTTGCACTTGAAGTGGGAGGGATGCATCTTTACGTCCGTCACTCTTGGACACATTGACCCCCAGATTCCGACCTACCCCTTATACTTTTTATTTCCTTTATCTAAAAAGACCCTCCACATAGCATCTCCAAAGATGACATTGGCCCTGAGAGATTTTTTTTCCTTCAATGTGTGGAACTAATCCGTTTTCATCATATATCTTCCTTGAACCTATTCCTATCCCTACCTCACAACTTCACCCAATATAGTCTTCAAGTAAAGATAGAAGAACTCATCATGGTAAAAGTGGGCGCACCGTATTAGCACATAGCATATTTTAATATCAAATCAGTGTACTAGAATATAAAACCTAATTCAGTTCCAAAATTAAAACGTTTCGAATATTTGGTCTTGGTATTACAATCAAACAATTTTAATTTCAAGTAACCATTAACACCTTTTTAGATACTCTGATTAATACATTATTATTATGATATCTTAACCCATTGTGCATCATTAGCACATAATCATGTTGATTACCAATTCCCGCTCAAAATGAGCGATGTTAATATAAATGATATCTAAACTATGAGGTTAAGATCATGGCTGCAACTGATCCCAGGTCGCAATTACCTGCAGAAAGTTAACTAGATGTAGAGGTACTGTTAAATAGATTATAAGACCTTCAAATACGACCGCCTACTTTGCAAAACTTGTAGCAAATTATCGCATTCCACGTTGTGTCAAGAAATTTATGGTTCAAATTTACGATCAGGGAAAACATGTCCAGTTAAAATGACATTGTTTAATATGAGTCTAATAAAAACACATTTAATTTGAAAGGAATTGTGTAATTGTTTCAGAAAGCATTTAAAAATTACATAAAGTTTATTAAATTCTTTGGAGAATATACGAAGTTGAAGTCGGAAACACCCCGTGAAGAAATTGCAAACTCACATGATTAAATCGGTTGGGCCAATCCTGTCAATATATGGAATAACAGTGGAGTGGGTTTGAGACAATAATATATGAAATCGACAGTCCTGAAGAACAATATCGGATGTGCGATTTTGTGGTTTTGCAGCAGAACTGTTTAAAGTTTTGTTTTTGCATTTTTAATGTATTTCACGTCAAGAAATATTGATATTTTGCATTTCCAATCATTTTATTAAAAATCCGACAATATGGGCATTTAAATCAACAAAATAAGACAACTAAACTATATTCAACTTTTAGCAGATCAGACATTGTTCTTCGGGACCGTCGAAATAGTATGCCCTTACCGCATAAAACACTTCAGCGAAACTGCGCGGGCGTGATTGATATTAAATTTATTTTAACACTATTAACGCTATTTATAAAATTTTTAAATATCGATCATGCTTCACTTGTACCAAAGCTCCATATAGTTAACATTATTTAGCCTCTCGAAAGCTAGGTTAGGTACTGTTTTTTTGTACCATGTCACATGAAAAAGCTTTTTTACTACCTAACTTTATTCTAGCAAAGTAAAAGTTGTAAATTATTGAAAAGCATTGCGATTCTGACTTGTGGGAATAAAAAAGGTCATGTTTAATCGATGATAACACTAATTCATTAACGATTTAGCGATTAATCAACGGCGAGAAATATTCCCAATGATCGAAACGTGATGTGTTTTTTCGATTTAATATAAATAAGTGTACCTCGAGCGGTTATTTACGAGCTGGAGTATGTGTTAATCTCCCAACGCTTCGATTTCGGTATTGTCATAATGAAAAATGCGGGATTACTATCTGTAATGTGGAAACGTGCTCGGCCAATTTAAGTAGAGCACCATATCACGAGCGCGGACTGCAGTATACTATAGTTTGCAGCTGTGGCCAGTAAACGTAAGAAAAACAACCGTATCTGGTACAAATTTGTTCCTAGATGGGTCAGAGAGGTCGGCGCAATTTGTCCGAAGGCAGGTTGTTCTTGCGCGGTGACGCCGCACGGGGGGCGCGCTGCGCAACCTGCGCAAGGTCGTACGGAGTGATCTCTTGATATTTTATGATTGCCTGGTGTTTGATGTTCACTTATCAAGAGTAAACAAATTGTTATGGACATGTAAATTGTAAACAATCTCGTTTTAATGGTGTAAAAAAATAATGCTGCTATTTTTGGTTGTTTCCTTTGTGGTTTTTGTATGACAATCAACTTAAGAGCCAGTAATTTTGAAACAATTCCGTACAAAGTATTAAACAAATTATTTTAGAGTGTATCAACTTTAACGTTTGCAAGAAGCACTCAGAATAAATTAAATAAATCTAATGTGATCACCAAACATAACTAGAGCCGTTTCAAGCAATGCAACGTTTCAATTCCGTTGAATGGTGGTCTCACACAACGGCGATACTAAAATATTCCACTCTGGAATGGGCTGCAAATATACTATGGATTATTTTAAACGAATCAATGGTGAAATAACACAATTTAATCAAATTAAATTTGTTGAACCAAATGGAATGTGAATTACACCCCGAGAAAGCTTTTTCAGAAATTTACGACTGTTAAAAGAAAATGATCGAGTGAAAGAAATGGGATAATATTTTAAGCAGTGCACATAATTTAACCCCTTTTCAAGTGCAATTTTTAACATTACAATACAATTTAAGTAATTTAGGTATATCACTAAAAATTTCGTGTGGATAAATTTCTTCCACTGTGGATAAATGATAAACCTATTTGTTTTTGGCTGGAATAATTATATTGGAAGCGAAATAAATCAATTCTGCTTCTGTCCGGTGACCAAATTATGAATGTTTTTTTCCGTGAGGAATTTGAACACCTAATCAAGAAAATATTTTACTATCAGAGTGTCGATTCATAACCTCCTAAACAGTGACTAGATAGATTATTTAACACAGTAGGTATAAATGGTATTTTCATAAGAACATTATTCATCAACAGGGCATGTTGTGAACACCACAAGATAAATAGAATGTGTTGTATCCCACAGTAGTTTTCAGAAGTGAAAAAGCACGCAATTTGTTCATTTTGAAAGTCGTGTTAGATTTTACAATTTTACAAATGATTTACAAACACGATGATAATGTTAAGAATTTTAGATGAACAGCTTTAGTAACTAGATCAGCATATTGCTTCAGCGATGAAAGAGTGATAGAGCGTCTGTTTCATTGGTTATTTTGAAAGCTATTACTTAAACTTCGACTAAGAACTACCAATATTATCTTCATTTCCTCAACGCATATTTTTATTGGCTGCTATCTGTTTGTATGATTGCAAGATTCAATCTTCAACTTTCTCTTGGGGCTTTGAAATGTCGGTTGATCAGTGAAAAAAACACGGAACGCTGTATTGTTTGATAAATAAATTTCATTCATTCATTGATGTTGAACTCTTGGTCGTAAGCTGTGTTGTTGAAGCTGGCGTATTCATAATCATATTCATAAAGTATCGCTGTAACATCAGCTATTGTTTAGTTCTGAAACAGTTTAAAAACTAAACCCATGTTCCCAAGTCCTTCATTCATTCATTACATCTTTGTCTCCCTCCTTTCCTTAAAAGTCCCTTCTTAGTTATTACAAAGAAGAGGAAGGTGTTTCCTATCCACATGGAACACAAACAAAACTCTAAGATTACCTACCTAAATGAGTTAAAAAATCGGAGTGATATCGTTCACATCTCGCTTTCAAAATCTCGCTATTAATCATAAAATACTCATCAGTATAACCCCGAAGTGTCGGTAATTGTGACCTATAGTTGTGCTGTTATCGTGGAGTGCAGCCAGCATCAAGATCGGCCAGAAACAGCGGATGAACCCATCAGGAGTAGGGATTTTTTCCTTCCAATTGCCAAATCCTGTGATTGAGGTTGAAAAACGCAGTCAACTGTTTTGTTTCACAAAAAATAGATTTACAGTCCACCATCTCTCTCGCGCTACGATATTGTTCGTGACAGCTATATAATCTGAAAGATGAGCTGTTCTCCGTGTTATTAATCATATTATTAGCTCTAGATAAAGAGGAAATGGATAATAACAGTTATTTTTCATAGACTCGGGAAGAGCCAGCACCATTTAATGTCCCACAAGTGTGAGATGCAAAAACGACTTCATGAAACGTGGTCTCTAATTCTTCACGAAATTAAATTACCATAATTTAGACTTCTGTACATGAAACACGTTTCGGGAGATTGCTTATGAAGGAATAATTTCGTGATAAAAGAATGACGAACCTCCATATAAAATCGAAACCAGCGGATAAATAATTCTCTTCGATAGTTTATTTTATCTTTTCCGGCAAACTTTAAATTAATTTCGAACCGTTTTAATACCGATAGAGAATCATTTAAGGCCACCTCGTAAATTGCTTACGATTAAATTGGAAGATAGTTTGCAGTGTATTTTAAAATCTTACTTCGTGCGAAAAGTTTGTAGGACGAACACTTTCTACGTGTAAGCGGATGTATAAATCGTCAACTTGTTGTTCACAAGATTTTATTTAGTTATCTTTTATAAAGTAAACCAACTGAACCTAATATTTTTCGTTATCTAAGCGTTAAGTGTAAAAATGTTTTCAAACGATACAGCTAATTTTAACAATTAATTCGAGGAGGTTTTCATACAAATATTATCCATATGACTATCAGAAATAAGTGTAATAATACTCGGAATAAATACGTTACATTAATAAAAGGCATTTAATTAATATTCTACCTAAAGCTTTACTCCAGATACTTTAGCTATTTTATGTTACCAATACCGCAAGAGTCCCAACTGCTCACAATTGTCCGCAGCCAATGGGACTATGTGATCCCAATTGGGTTGTATTGTGAGGCTGAAAGTAGTTAATCAATGAAGGAGATGGGAAGGGAATTTTTAGGAAGTATCTGGATATTTATATCTGGTCATAAACACGTCCAAAGCCAATTTATTTGATTAACATTTGAAGGTTAGACACATCCATGTAATGTTTCATCATTGAAGAAAAACATATTATTATTGAATCTAAACGAAATATGTGATGAAACGTAACAAGAAATAGAAACTAAAAAATGGTTGTGGGGATCAAACCCAGGACTTGTATCTTCTCGGGGGAAACTCTCTAACCATTGAACTATTGAGACCTGTTTATTTATAATAGCGAGTTTCCGGCAGGCGCAGCAATGCCAGTAAATAAGGAAATTGTTGTTATCCTTCGGGACGGATTGGATATAGGATTTCTGTTTCTCCCTGTGTGTTCTTTTCCATTTGTCCCCTTCCGCCTTCCCCTACCGCAACCCCTTTCCCTCCCACCTTTCTCCCGCTTTATCCCGTCCCATGAACCCTCATGCATACTCCTCCCCCTTGCCGGATTCCCCTACCCCTCCCGCCATTACTCCTTACCGCTAAACTACATGAAATTCACACATTCTTTAAACTGTTCGCCAGCTATTGTAAATTTTTTATACAAATTTCATAATAGCAGAGCTCACCAGTATATACATAAACCTTCGCGTGCGCACAACAACTCACCAAGTTACATCGCAATCGAATGGATAGTAGGTGCCTAAAGGTAATGATTTAATGACCAGAGCTCACTATTTATATACAGAAACCATTGCGGGCATGGGCACGTCAAATTCCCAAAATTTCATGGCAATTAGATGAATGCTTTAGGAACGCATAAGGGATACACAAAGAAACATTGATATTACGAAAATTTTACCCACTCTCAATTAATTGCCATAATTTAAAATAATATTGGTACTTTACAAATTAAAATATGAGGTCGGTAAAAATGATAGAAAATAATTAGGTCCCAATAGTTACTTTGTTGTCCCGGTAAGGTAGGGGTCGTGGGTTCGATCCCCAGTTAACTTTTTATTTTCAGTGCCTGGTTCTATTTCATATTTCATTATTATCTTCTCCATAGACACAGAAGCCACTTCAAGCAACATTATTTTCTTTTTGAAGTCTTTCACCTTGGCTACAATGAAAGCATCTACGATGTGTACCCTTTAATGAATTAAGATAAGAAAATATTGACCAATAACTTAATATAATAACAATAATGTTTAATATCACAACACAATGTTTGCTTTCTAACAAAATAAAGCATCAGAAGTGTTTCGTTGTAATTTATTATTATTCGGGTGGTAAATACCACCTCTGGTGTGTTATATATCGCCATCAGCTTCCCAAATGATAAAAGTTATAGATCTGCTCCCAAAATGGACGAGAGTAATATATTGCAAACGTTCTCGGTGCCACTTCGCTGCGTTGTTTTCTTTTTTTACTACAAACACCCATTAATTTGAGAGATTATTATTTTTATCTATTTAGTCTCTTTGAAATGTGTTTGAAACATTACTCAATCTGTTCTTGGTGTTTCATTATTTTGAACGGTTGGTGATATGTATAGATATAGTGCTGTTATGTGGAGAAGATAGTGACGTAATATCACATAGGAATCTACATAAAATGTATGATTACATTTATTCTTTCAGTTTTTATGTCCGGGTTAAATCTTCCCCACAGGAAAGACTAAACCCTTTCATAGACTTTTCCACAAAAGATCATCTAGTCAATTCACGCTATGCAATTGCAATACATAAGTATAATAAATACAAAACAATATAAGAACAACATGTCAACCTACCAGAGACCAAATGGGAAAATAATTCACCGACTCCAGATATTTTCATATCAGAGGGTTCGGCTCAGTGGAACTCCTAATTGGACCTATAAATCCTACTATACTACATATAATTTATAATTAAATAAAATTATATTTATAATATAATTTATAATTACATATTATTTGTAATTACGTGTTATTCATATTTACATATAATTTATAATAATATTTAATTAAAAATTAATATAATTTACAATTACACGATTTATAAATATGTGGAAGTGGTCGATAGTTCGTGGGATTAGACACTCGGCTAACAGGGATCTATTTTAGGTATCAGATACACACAGCAGGGAAACGTCTTACTCTTCTTTTAACAAGTTCGTTTTTTTCGAAAAAATATCACATATTTATAAATATTGGTGTATTGTATCAAACATTATTTTAAAAAATAAGCAGAGTGTGCAATTCACACGCGGTAGAAGGAAAACCTTCAGAAAATTAAGGGTGATGTTTTCTGATACTTAGTTATTTGGTAGTTACATTATTGAGTAATTTGCAATACAAGCGCCCAAATTTGTTACTGGACACAAGATAACGGGTCGTTTCTACGTCTGGTTTTTGAATTCAACAGGTCGGCCGTTGGAGTTAAGGTAAAAAAAACCATCCTGAAAAATGATATAAGAATGTAAGTTCTGCCACTGATTTTGGCAGCAGAAGTGTTTTAATGGTGCATGCAGGTGGCGTCGGTGCCACGGCGCTTCCGACGGAACGGATGGTTTTATAGGATTAACGTGACCGGTTCTGGGTTCCTTGCGACCGGGCGCGGCACGGAACCGACCTAACTCCGTGAACCGAATTTTCGCCATCTCGTATTTGCTTAATCTCACTAGTTAATATATTTGAGTTCCAGATATATAAAATCTGACCACGAATCTAACTTTGACATTGATTTACATCGTAAGTAGACAGATGAATTTACTCGGGTCCTCAATCTGAAATGGGTGTATAATTCATTCTTTATTTATGGGCTCAGCAATTAATGTTGCGGGTAAAACATAAACTTCCATATATGTTATCTTTATCGGCCCCTTAAAATAACAGTGAAAAAATACTATACGTTTAATTTATGATTTTTCATGTTTATGGGCACTATGAAAGTTGAAAACATATAACTTAAAAAATCTATTATTATTTAATAGTATTATGTTTCAATCTCGCTATTTATACATTTTTAATATTAAATCTACACAGGAGCCCCTGAAATCGTCCTATCTTTGAGGTTTGGAGTGTGGAGGTTCTCTGTAAGTGACGGAGATGTTCTGGCAAGGAAAAAGGTATGAGGGGTATGTTGGAATCTGGAGGGTCAGTGTGTCCAGGAGCGACTTATGAAACCATATCTCTCACTGCGGTGTAAGACGTTGGGTGAAAGGGTCTCCATCAACCGGCCTCTGTCAATCCGGCCTACCACGCAGCTGGTGGGCAGACGCATCGCCACCAAGATCTTTTCAAACCTGACCCCATGAACGCACCCCTGTTAAGTTAACAAACGTAAAAACGAATTTGGGGTGACTTACGGCAGAAGTTAACCTGCTGCAAAATTATATCAAAATCTAAAAACTAAGCAACAATAGTTATAATACTATATAATATTAACTATAGTATGATCGGTCAGTGGTTGAGTGGGCATAGCGCTTGGGTCCCACCCGGAGCGTTGCGTGTTCGATTCCTCGGCTGGCTAAGTCCTCCATCACAACACAAGCAACATTTTCGGCTTTCTGTGGTGGTAGTAGGAGATTTTCAAACATTGTTGAGTTATTCGTAACCCGGGAATGTTTGTCTTTCTTATCAGCAATAAAAAAAATCAACAAGTTACAAGAGTTCACATTTTTTTATTTGTGTCACCGTAAATCTGCCGGTGGTTACACTGCAGGCATAAAACAAAGCAATAATGTTAAATAATCATGAAGTGAAAATAACACATCATCTTGTGTGAATCCGATTGCCACCATAACGTACACGAAGATCATTGTCAATCTATCAGTGTTACAAAATACATAAATCAAAACTTATTTGTATGATGATATCTTCTCATTATATCACATTTCATATGTAATCATTTTGTGTTGTACCGTAAATGCAAGCATTTTCCGCATTGTTAACAAAGCGTGACACGAGGGGTGTTTCAACCAATTGGTACTAATAAATCATAATAAAAACACGATGGATCGGTGTTACTAAATACACACATCAAACACATTGATAACGCGTCTTCCAATGACTCACAATTTAGTAACGCGACAACACGTGTAATCGTGGTGTGCCGTACCGTAAAATGAAGATAGTTTTCCGCATTGTTAACAACGCGTGACCTGCGGGGCGTTCCAACAATCTATTAACATAATCTGTTACCAGGAGATCATAATTTACACACAGGTCATATAATTCCATCGGTGTTACTAAATGCACGAATCTTGTGTAGAAATTTTTGTGCAATACCGTACAATATGCCGATTCCACATTAAAAAAGCGTGACCCATTGAACATTTCAACCATTCGTACCATGAGATACTCGTAATAGTGGGCACATAGCTCGAAGCATTTAATTGATCAACAACATGTGTAAATATCATCATTTATGTATATTTATGTATATATTATCATTTATGTAATCGTGTATCTAAATACCTGCATAATCAGTGGGTGCTATACCGTAACTGCAGGCAGTTTCTCCGCATTGTCAACCATGCGTGACCCACGAGCGTTGTGGCCAATGGTAAACCAGGTGCTCATAAAGCACATACAGGTATGGCGTTAAATTGCCGCTAATCGTTGGAGGTGTTAGACTGGAAAAACGGAGGGGTGCGCGCTTGCGTTACGCATTGGTTACTTATTAATGTTTATTAATTATATATGTTTATTTTACGACAGCTATTAACCTTCATCTCAAATCTGCTTCAAACTAACTGTCCACGTCGAATGCGTAGACTGACAGCTTTTCCGAATCAATATTATCCAAAATATCTCGATATAATTTAGTACCTACCTACGTTTCCTCTTTATAACCTTTTAATAATATAATTAGCCCGATAAACCTATTCCTATAACGCTACAACTATGTTTAACGACCTACCCATTGATATTTATGATACGTATTGTGTGCTTACACTTACATAAATTTGTTAAACGCTTCCTTTAAGCCATGATGAATAGTGATGAACCCAAAGACATGACATTGAAAACGATTTTTTTTGGTTGATGTTATCAAATACATTAGTTTTATTTGTCTTCTAAGGTACATACACAAAGCCGTTAACTGACGCATGTTAAAAATAAATCAAAAATGAAAAATTCCTTTTCTCTTCGATGACTACTCTCAAGGTATGAATATACCTTTTAACTCTCTTTTCCACATTTCTCGACGCACTGTGAGTTTGCACGCTTCTTGTTTGGCTATTCCCGACGCGCACCTGCTGTTGCTACTAACTACCAACAAGCCTCTCGCAGCTTCCACTCGAGAGATGCCGTGACGCTAATTGCACCAGCGCCGCCCTCGGGCCACAAGCCTCAACTGTGGCCTCAGCAACCCGACTAACCTACCCGCCAAGCCACCGAGCAACAGCCCAGTCCGCTGGCCCAAGCCACATAACTCCATTACTCCCCTTGCCAAAAGGCGATTTGCACCGCTGCTGCCGTTGTTACAATTTTACAACAAACATAAGCATGATCCGTTTTATAAATCACCTTGGTCATTAGGCGGAGAGATTACATAATTGCCGTTGAACTGTCTTGAACTCTCGAGGCTTGATGGAAGGTCTTTATTATGGATGGAGATTTGATCGAGGAAAGTAAGAGCTAGATCAATATGGCCCTTAATGAAGATGAATTGAAGACATATAATCAAGGTAGCACAAATTAAAACAGTCTAATTATGTTAGCTTATTTTTTGAGAAAATTTTAATTAACTAAAGAGTAAGTTTACTAATAAGTGGATAAGTACTTAAAAACTGTCAATCATTTTGAAGCCTTTGCTTACTCAATCAAATTTGTTTAAACAAATTTGTTGACACTATCCTATCCTAGTAATATTAGTATTTTTAATGTTCTAGTTTTAACAAAAATAAGGAACTTTTTTGACATGTGGAGAGTTGACTTTGGATGGAAAATGCAATTTAAGCAGGAAAACGGGTTGCGAAATCTTGGGTAGTTTTAAGAAAAAAAGTTTTAGTGTTAAAACAAGTTAGTCCAGCAAAGGAAGGAGTTGTAGAGTGCGTGAGCAGGAACCTAAGCGATTCTTTCAGGACTTGTTTAGGGTACTTAGGGTGTGAATATACTAAAAGTCCTGACGTCTAGGTGGTGAGCTAGGGGGGGAGGGGGGGGGGGGAGGTCCCGATTTTCGGGTTTCCGTTTATATCTCAAAAACGTTGCATCGCAGAGGACAACTTTTTTAAAAATAAGTAAAAGCTCTTAAAATTATCTGCAACTTTTATTCTTTACGTAATTTTGGAAATCCCAGCCATTTTTTGAGTTATACGCTCCACAAATGTCAATATTTTTGAAAAAAATCTTTTTACCTCACATTTTTCATCAAACATTCCTTTATATCGTCTAAAATATTCATCCAAGAAAGAAATTTTATTTTAAAGAAGTTGTAAATAATTTAATTACCTTTTAGAATAATATACATATGTAAATAAATCTCCAACCAGTAAATATTTACAGCAATTTTAAGTTTTTTCGTAAAATGTTGTCATTTTCAGAAAAAGTTTTTTTCTTACCAAATTATTAAGACGGGTTTTTTCTTCATGGGAAATTCCTTATTAATTTTTGCACGCACGAAAGCAGGTAAGTTGTTCTCGAACAGATGATTAGTGTAATTCATTTTATAATCATTATTATTGTGATGGGTGATTAGGTTAGTCGTCGAAGATGCTTCAATGACGACGAATTGACGACCTCCGTAGTCCAGTCGGTAAGACTCTTGACTCACAATCCGGAGGTCGCGGGTTCGAACCCGGCATGCGCAAATAAATTTTATTTGATTAATTTGTGTTATTTCACAATTAATTCATTTAAAATAATATATAGTATATTTGCGGCATGTTCCAGAGTGGAAGATACTATCAGTATCGCCCTGGTGTAAGACCACCATTCAGAATTGAAACGTTGCTTGAAAATGGCTTTAGCCGTGTTTGGTGACCAGATCTGAATAGCCAGGTACTTCCCAACCTTCGTCTTCCCCACCTCCTTCCCCTCTTCACTACCTCCAGCCTCACAACATACCCCAATGGGTATGCCATAGTCTCACTGGCTCCAGACGGGAGCAGTTGAGATTCTTGTGCGGTATTCACTGTAAAAAAAAAAAAAAAAAAAATAACGTGCTACGATGCTGTTCGAGTTGGTGAAAAGGCAATGAATGCGATAGTGGGCTTGACATTCTCAGACATCAAGTTGTCCCGCAAAGATCGGGCATTCCCAATGTCTTCTGTCAGCTCGTCGATAAAAATTCACGATGAAAAGGTTGCAGTTGACCCAACATTGCTGTTTCAGCGGATGTGTATAAGCAAATGATCAGATGAGGATTTCATGAAATTCTTTGAGTATGAGTTGGCCCCATTTCCCTTGGCACTGTTCTCAATAACATCATGTTACACTCTCAACTTTATATGGATTCACGTTTTCATATCCTCTTTGGACGTGAGGATCCTGGCAAGCGTTGTTCATCCATGGCATCGTCATTCTCAGTGGTGGATGGTTCTTGCTGAAAGGGCTCTACGTCGTCTTCATCGTCGTCCTCGGCAACAGGCACGCTATTGAGGCATCTCCCTTGGCAGTGAAGGCACGCTGCAGAACAGGTCAGCATTGTTTTTCGGCATCCACATTTGCCAATTGCACAATCCTTGGTGCAGCGGCAAAATATCATTTTCAGAAGGACCACCGGTGCTGGAGGTCTTCTGTTGTAATTGGCACCAGGGTGTCTCCTACGTGTTTCCACCCCCATTCTTCAGAGGATAGCTCAATTCCGAGCCACTGCTGAACTGGGTGGTATGTCCGCCGGTAATGCTGTTTAGCTGCACTCTCTGTTGGAGGGAGGGAGCTGATGTCAGGCTTCATATTTGCCACGGACTTTGTGAACGACTGGAAGCGGTACTGGTTAAGGGAGGTCTGTCTTTTGGCGCCGTATACCATTTCAGGAAGCATTTATTTCCAGCCTCTTCAACCTCGTCGTGAGTAGAGGAGGGGTTGTAAAAGATCATTGCCGCTTGCTTGATCATTTCTGACTCCAAGTACAATTTTGAAAAGCCCACCTTCCTTCTCCTGAAAGTTGCAGACGTTGTATCGCATCCGGTAAATGAATGTAATAATATGATGTGTTCAAATCCACGATGCTGCATCTCTTGGGTGGACAGTGCCATTGTTTTGGTTTTCCCTCGTCCGGGTTTCAGCAGCAGAATATCTTAGGTGGGAGGAGTGGAAGCAATCAAAAGGACAGTGAGGTTCACATCCTCATTAAAGACAGCCACAGAGTTGTGAAAGGATATTTCCACAGCAGTTTTCACTATAAGGACGCCAGCATCATCGGTGGCCTGAAGAGTCTGTATCCCATTCTCCCGAAACTTTGTCTGCAGTAAGGAGATGAAGTTACTTTTGTTGGTAGGATTGGATAAAAAATCTTCCTATTTAACGGGTATTGATTTGTTCCATGTCAAATTGATGTCGGCTGACCTTCTCAGTCTGTATCGTCGCATCTGTTCTTGTGATTTCGTACTAGACTGGATTTGCGTACCCATTAAATACCACAGTGCGAGTCATTCCAGGATAGTGGTGGTTGACATAGGTGATATAACGATCACAAATTGCGGCAACGGAGGCATCTTTTTGTCAAATTACTCTGTATAGTAGAAATCCTCCGTCCACAACTATGTTCATCTGAGACAGTAGAACAGTTTTTTTGGTAGGCTCAAATAAGCTATACAGAACAGATTTAGTTGTCTTTCGCATCCCACTTTCATTGAACAGTGCCAAGGGAAATGGGGCCAACTCATACTCAAAGAATTTCTCAAATCTTCATCTGATCGTTTGCTAATACACATCCGCTGAAACAGCAATGTTGGGTCAACTGCAACATTTTCATCGTGAATTTTTATCGACGAGCTGACAAAAGACACTGGGAATGCCCGATCTTTGCGGGACAACTTGATGTCTGAGAATGTCAAGCCCACTATCGCATTCATTGCACCGTAGCACGTTATTGTAGCATCTCCGACGACTAACCTAATCTCCCATCACAATAATAATGATTATAAAATGAATTACACTAATCATCTCTTCGAGAACAACTTACCTGCTATCTTGCGTGCAAAAATTAATAAGGAATTTCCCATGAAGAAAAAACCCGTCTTAATAATTTGGTAAGAAAAAACAGCTTTTTATGAAAATGACGACATTTTACGAAAAAACTTAAAATTGCTTTAAATATTTACTGGTTGGAGATTTATTTACATATGTATATTATTCTAAAAGGTAATTAAATTATTTACAACTTCTTTAAAATAAAATTTCTTTCTTGGATGAATATTTTAGACGATATAAAGGAATGTTTGATGAAAAATGTGAGGTAAAATGATTTTTTTCGAAAATTTTGACATTTGTGGAGCGTATAACTCAAAAAATGGCTGAGATTTCCAAAATTACGTAAAGAATAAAAGTTGTAGATAATTTTAAGAGCTTTTACTTATTTTTAAAAAAGTTTTCCTCTGCGATGCAACGTTTTTGAGATATAAACGGAAACCCGAAAATCGGGACCTCCCCCCCCCCCCCCCCCTCCCCCCCTAGCTCACCACCTAGACGTCAGGACTTTTAGTATGTTCACACCCTAAGCACCCTTAACAAGTCCTGAAAGAATCGCTTAGGTTCCTGCTCACGCACTCTACACCTCCTTTTGGACCATTCGTTTACTGGACTAAGTGGAGATATGCGTTGTAAAAATGTTTAAAAAGTGCTACATTGGACAGGTAATTAACAAGACATTATTTTACCTACCTACTACAAACACACAAAAATATATTGTTAAGTCTATAAAATTATTTTGATTCGACGAAATTTATTTTAAAGTTAGTTTGAAGTTAATACCAGAGCGCCATTAATTTTCATTGTTTTTTTTTTCAGTTCAAATCGGAGTAAGAACAAAATTACTCCATCCTAGATAGAGTTTTATTTTGACAAATTTCGGAGTGTGCCTCGAGGTAGGTAGTTAATTCAACACGCGATACGTCTTGGAAAATAATTGAGTGGGGAAAAAATCAGAACAGATTTAAGCTGGTAACACGACACAGGAACATTATTATTATGAGTCATGATGCAACATTTTAGATGATTTTTCCGTGCTTTATTCAGTAATTATAAGAACAATTTTATCTCAGCAGTAATCTATATCATTTCCGTATGTATTACAGGTTGTTAGCACTTTATAAAGCTTTCCGTGATTTCGTGCAATGAAATTCAATTTATATCTTTACAAATAGTTTTACAGCTGTGATGAGTGGAATTGTGTAACTTTTCTTCTTTATTTATTTTATTCAAGTACGTAAATAATATCACAACAACACAGCTATATAAAATTATCTAATTTATTGTGAAATCCCCGTTGATTATTATTTAGTATGCAGTGCCAAAAATCTTGAAAACTCACCGAAAATTTCATAGAATATCTACATCGAATTTGTTATATATACCGTATTCATACAGAGGGTTTCTCATTTCGAAGACGATTTCAGATGTTATGGATTACAACAAATCGTGGCGACGCCCCCGAATGTGAGATCTTCGAAATTATCTGACATTTATTCTTTATCGAGGAAAGGGGATTAAAAATGAATTATTTTTATTACTGAAAATAAGCAAATAAGGTTCAATGAAAAAATAAATAAAGTCCAAAAATATCGGCTATTGACCATCTTAAATGGAATTTATATGCATTATATTTCAATTTTGGAGGGGGGGGGGGGGGTATGGATACCCGGGGAACCATTTATTGGAAAACCATCACCCCTGTCATAGGTCACCCTTTGATTCTTTTGATCTCTCCAGCAGGACCCCCGGAACGTCGCCTTGCACCGCAGTGGGAGGGATGAATTCATACGTCTGTCACTCCTGGAGACACTGACCCTCAGATTCCTACCCACCCCTCAAACGTTTTTCCTTCCCAGAACACCCTCCACACAGCATCCCTAAAGATGACATAGGCCCTGAGGGGAATTATTTTTTTCAGGGTCTCCCGTGTGGAGCTAATGTAAACTACAAAAAAAATACTTTCGTGGCACGGCTGAGTGCGCACTATGAACATGTCAACTGCTTTTGGTAAATAGGTGCTTCTAAATTGAGAAACTAAATATTTATTGTAATCGTGTGTATTAATAATTGCCATCGAATGATCTCACTTTAAGCATGAACGACTAAATCATTTGCCAAATTGCAAAAAAATGGCAAGCGAAGCGTTGTAAAAAATCAATTGCCTTCGGAAATGCATTATTATATGAATTTGAGATATATAATAATCAATTAAGAAGCTTGTTTCATATACCTGATACTTTAATACAAATAATAATCACATTTTTAACAGGGTAATTTTTTAATGGGTTCGTTAACGATGTATTGGTATAAGAATTTCCAAACTTTAAATTTATTTTACTACTGTTAATTACGGCTTGTCAATAGACGTCAGCACGTGAATCTCGTTAATAGGTACGAATATTTAATATCTTCAGATTTTTAATAACACATGTATTCGATGGTTGAAGTTAATCGTAAATCGCTTATTTAAGTGAATCGTTTTACGCGCGCATGCTGCTTATTATTTTACGTTGTGATGTGATTTAGATTAAAAAGATTCTTCATAAAAAGAGAAGATTTATTTACACCCAATCAAAAAAATATATAAAGATTTATTTAAACCGTTTTACTCGTGCGCGCTGCATGTTTATGATTGGATTTCTGATATAAATTGCGAAAAAATCTCACCAAAAGGGAAAAGTTTTAACACCGTATCAAAGAATATCGCAATGTTTTGATTGAGATCTTTTGTTGAAGTTACTGGTCGTGTTGTACGCCACCTCATGAATACTAATATCTAAGTTTCTCGGAGTAATGCCCATTGAGGCGTTTTCAACGAGCAATTTTGTTGGAAAATGTTAATATGATTTTGTTAAATTGCATACGATGTTAAGGGAATACCTGAAAGGGTTTTGAAAATTAAATATTTTTAAATTTTTATGAAATTTATTCTTGAAAAATCGTTTTAATAATTTCACGTAAATGGCAGGTACGAAATAATAAGCCACGAACTTACGTAAAATATGCATAAGAGAACAGTTTTTCTTAAATATTAGTGGCAGAATGAATGAACCTGTTAAAATTATGGTCAAACATATAATTTTATTAGCAAATAAGTAACGAACATATATGGATTTAAGAAATGATCCCAAATGTAATATTTTATTGCTATTATTATTGATTTGTCGATTAATCTGCGAAAAACGTATTTCGGAAAACAACTCTCTAATGTATTTCTAGGAATTTTTCATTTGCCCGCTGGCAGAACTAATTATCTAAAGTTGGAACAAATTACACAATTCCCCATATGTGCGCAGCAAACAGACAATTTCATCCACAATAACCTTCAGAAATCGAACCGAAGTTCATAAATAAATACTTTTGTACAGTATGGCGCATCTCATATGCTTATCCTATATTCCTCTTCCTCTCTCCTTGTTTTCAGTTGGCAATGTGAAATTTTTATCTATAACCAGCATTAGCATAATAAACTTATTGCCTAAACCCTATTTAATCGCTTATTATTTATTATTATTGCTGTTGTGTAGTGAGGATAAACTTTTCAATCCATTATATTTTGAAATTTATTAAGCAGGTAAATAGTTACCTTTAAATTGTCATTTATCTGTGTTCTTACATCTTCTTTTATTTTTAATTAATATTTAAAATGTTTTTTTAGGAGTACAGTACGGGACCCTAAGTTATTTTTATTATAATTTTAAGTCACGTGAAAATCTGTTATTAAATCTTTTTAGAAGTATTAAGTTTATTGACGTAGATGTAAATAATCTATTTATTTTCCTGTATAAATAAATATATCTTTGTAATATGATTTGTTTTCCACCAAAAAAAATCTATTGCTTTTCATTCAGCCGTGGTTTTAGTAACCGAACGTTATTTTTTTCTTTTGTATAGTTAAGTATAAGTATACATTTTCCCTGAAGAAGGAACGTTCGTTCTGAAACCGGTCGGATTTACTCAAATATAAAAGTGGTTCAAACAAAGTTAAATTGTTTCGTTTATGTTAATTTTTTCTGCTTATAAACAATAATAATTAATTTTTGTTACTTTCTATTGCGAAAATCATTGTTGATAACTGGAGGATTATTTATTTTGAATGTGTTTCCCATATTAATTAAACGCAGCTATAAAAAAACATATCGAAAACCATTATAAGTGCGTAAGTAGATACTAATAAATTCTATTAAAATTTCACGATGTTTGTAGATTTACCACAAAATTGGCTTAATTTCAACCATTTACTTCCTAAATACGCTTCTGCTCAAACATTTAAACGTTCACAATCAGCTCTCGCATTTGAGTGTTGTATGGAGGGAGGATATAGCGCGGGGAACAGCCCTGGGCAGTACGGGTACCCAGGGAGGTACCCACCACATTAGTAGTCGGAATGAGGCAGGAGTCTCAGGTACTCATCTCCCTCGGTACGCGTATGAAAACTGCTAATTATTTTTCCATTAAGGTAGCCGATAGTAGTCGCCGCGACTAACTGCCCGGCATCCCGCGAGGAACTTAATTTTTACACACACATGCTTTTTTATTTGTTTTAATTCCGTTTTACTTTGTTTTTGACTTCTTCGTAACGGTTTTTGCGGTTGATTTTCTTGTGGAAATTTATCGGTAACGACTTTATAATGCGACGATTCATTAGCAGTTTATAATCTTCGCATTGTTAAGCTGAGAGCAACTCTATTTTTATTAATCCTGTCCGTTCTACGTTTAGTAGCCCTAGGGTGAATATTGCTATTTTTATTTTCGAAAAGTTATCATTACGAATTTCAACCGTTTTAATGATCTCATTTAAATAGGTACTTATTTTTTTATTTTTTTATTAGTTTTTATATACATATACATGTAATATAATCATGAGGAATTAAATTTTCAGGTTACAATCGGATTAAACTCAAATCATTAAATACTAACATGCAACATTGATTAGAAACAGTATAAACATATATATGTATATAATATATAACCTTTACGAGAGTGTAACTACTCGTGTGTAAAGGGAAGAGAAAATATAAACATATTTTTTTAAATTAAAAAAATTAAAATTAAAAATTATAACACATATATTATATATATGTACTTACATAAATCAAATGTAATAAAAAAAAATAATAATATAAAATAAATTATTGAATAAGTATTGTTAGTTAAAGGTTAATGCGGTTCGAAGTTATTAAATTATTTAAGATATTATTGTTTAATTTATTTTTGAATTTATTGTAGTCAGATTCTAATCTCAGCTCTATTGCTAGTTGATTAAACCACACCACTCCATTGTAAGTGTAGTAGTGTTGTGCAAAATTGGTATGCATTAATGGCGTACATATGCGACCCATAAATCGTAGCTTCGCGGGGGAATTCAATAGTAATTTTATACTTGATAAACTTTTACATATTAGATAGATATTATTTAGCTGCCTTTTACTGTTTAAATTTTAATTACAGAAAATTTGGTACATTTTTCAAAAATGTTGCGGTTTTAACGAGAAACTAGTGGATTACATAGTAAGACACCGCCAGAGTTAGCGATAAAGCGCTTTTGTTGTAGCCAAATATTTAAATGTTTCTTGTGGCCCAAGGGTTGTGACGCCAAGTGTCGTGAATATTCTATAAATAAACTTGTTGGCGTACATATGTCATTAAGCTGGGAGGGGGTCGTATAAAAGCATCAACATTCAGTCTGCGCGACCAAATAATTAGTCTTAACTCAGTGAAGGAAAAGGGATACACGAGTTTTTTGTGCGTCTTCATGTAGATCTCGAGGTCTAAAAAATAAACAGAACAATACAAATTAATCCCAGTGATGAACGAAAGACGTTTTCACCCAAAAAAGTAACGTTAGTGTAGAGATAGAAATGTAGAAGCCCTCCCCATTTTTAAGTAATTTTTTGTGCTTGATGTTTTCAATTGCTGTATTCTGGTAGGTTATTACTTATTGGTGTTGATTTATCTTGAAGACCACTGGATATAAACGTTATTGTACTGTAACTCTGAAAGTATGTTATAAAATACATCATAAGGTACACAAGTGCGGCAATAAATTAAAGTCCATTCGGGTTTCCGTCTTGTCCGAGCGTTGATCGCGCGGTTTCTGCCCTAGGCCAGAGTTACTTTTTTTATTATCAAGCCAACAGAAGTTGCAGAGTAAACCTCCTAAACCCTTTGCATGATAAACAAAGTAGATCTTAGGTACTGAATTTAAAAAATATATTTTACAGATTTACGTACGCACCTGTGCAGGCGACAAAAAGGGAACTAATAAAGTAATTAAACAAATGTAACAAATATTTATTATCTACTAATGACAATTAATAATCTTAAGTCAACACAACATTCAAATGATACTTGCAATCTATTAAAGGAATGAACAGGGGAGGTAGAATAAAGGATGAGTGCTTATGTACGCTACTAACGCCAAGAACCAAGTATAAAAAAATACAAATAAATAAAAGAAAAAGACAAGTGTCAATTTCTAATAAACCGTACTTTAAACACTTCCTTTGCACAAAATTATTATGGAAGAATTTTTTTCAATCGACTACCGGAATAAATTATAAATTACCGTGAAAAATATTTTTAAAATAATTATTTCTAATCATCATAAGAGCTCATACCTCTATTGGTTTTCTTACGTAATATTCCCTTCTTCAAATAAATTAAATTTTGTTTTATTATTAACTACTAATTATTTGTATTTTTATTACTTTAAACTTATAATATAATACTCGTAGTTTGTTAGTAGTAAAATAATTATAATTATATGACACCTAACAACTTACAATGTACTGTTTTCTACTTTTGCACTGTAATTTACTTAATATAGCGTATATAATACATGTATTTAAACATGGTATTATTTGTTACTATTAAATATCTATAATAAAACACTGTACACCCCTTTCAGCCACAAACTAATGCTTCCATGGAATACTATTAAAATATTTGAACATAAAACAAATAATAAAAAAAACAAAGTAACTCATATATATTATGTACTTACCTTTTCGAACAATAATATAGATATATATATACTAGCTTTTAGGGGGGTTTCCACTCCACCTCCTCCCTCCCCCCCCCCCTATCAACCTCCTCCCCCTCTTCCTCCTACCCCTTCTCTCCCTACCCCTCTCCCTCCGCCTCTCCTTAGGGGGGGTTCCACCTCCCCCCCTCTCCCTCACCACCTCCCCACTCCCCCTTTCCCTCCACCTCTCCCTCTCCCTCCCCCTTTAACCCCTCCCCGCTCCGGCATTTTTTTGAAGTAAGAATTATAGACATCTTACTAATCGTGCCACCTATTGCAATTTTTTTATACAAATTTCATAATGCCAGAGCTCTGGGCTATAGCCTATATGTTATTCTGATGTATGAGCTATATTATTCTAAAGTTTAATTAAAATCCATTCAGTAGTTTTTGCGTGAAAAAGTTACAAAAATATACACATCCATACATCCACACATCCATACAAACTTTCGCCTTTGTAATATTAGTAGGATTTTATAAAATATCTTTCTACAATGCAAAAGAAAAGGTGAAATTTCCAAAATGCGGCTAGGACTCCCCAAGAGTATGCAATATTGATTAAGATGAAGTACATATAACCTACAAAATGGCATAATATTTATTATTTAACAGAATAAATAATTTTCGTTTTCCAAGTTGGTACTCATTTGGAGTGAAAAACGGGAGCGCGAAAAGAAATAAAAAATAATTCCCACCGAATCTTGAAAAACGAATCCGCGCTTAACTGCCGACTTAATTTAACGTTATTTATAAATTATTCACGTCGTAAAGTCTCGAAGAAAACAAGAATGATTTACGGCGATGCGCGGTGGGTGAGGGGTTAAGTTCCGATTGGAAGCGGCAGTTAATATCCCGTCAGAACGCAGAACGGTAGAGAACCCACATCGCCAGTGGCAGTCAAGAGGCCGGAAAATCGTGCCTTATGGTTCCCTCCAACGAGCTATTAGTACCTCCCAACTATCTGTAATATCAACCGACGTGCCTTTATGGCGAGTTGTTGTATTGTGATTTTGAATTATTACACTTGCGTAGATAGATATATCTGTTTTTTTTTAAATGTATTTCGGATCGCTTGCTTAGTTCGTTGCGGTGCCACTCATGTCTACTTTAGTTTTCAGAAGGTTTCACTTCTACCGTGTGTGAAATGTACTATCTGTTTTTTTTTTTTTTTTAATTTGGTAATAATATTATAATAAATAAACATAAACTCTACAATTATCCTTCTCCTGTTACTGTTCATTCGTCTCATTATCTCGAAGTTTAGTTTTCTAAAGGTTTTATATTTCCACCGCGTGTGAGCTGCACACTTGTGTTTTTTAATGGTATTTTGGAACCTCGTGTGTGAGTGGAAGCTAATCTCATATGTCAACTTTAATAGGGGGTGGGGGGGGGGGGGTGACACCACGCCTCGGGGGGTGACATCCGCCCCGGGTGCCACCCATGCTGGCTACGCCACAGCATATACAATATACATACAAGCAACCAAGCAAACATAAATTGATTTATATATTATATTTACCTGTTAAGTCAATACTATGGCACAAAATTATAATTCAGCAAATATTTACCCCGCAGCATAAAGGGAAATTAGAACATAGATTATAGTAGTTATAGTTATATAATAGTTCCGAAATTTAACAATAAGTACAAACAGAGAACGTTTGAATACATCATACCGAAGACATTTAATTTATTACCTGACACTATAAAGCAATGTTATTCTATGAATAAGGTTAAATATATTGTGAAAAATTGGCTATCGGAAAAAAAATATTATGATATTGATATGTATGAAAAAATGTTGAATCTGTAGATATAAGATGTAAATTTTAAAATTTAAAAATGTATGTGTACTTAACTAAAATATAAGCACCTGTTGACAAGTCAATTCAATTGGCTTAGCAGGAATTGTTTGTTGATTATAGGTATGTATTATCTATTCTTTCAATAAAAAAAAAAAAAAAAAATATATATATATATATATATATATATATATATATATATATATATATATATATATATAGACGGATATTTTATTCGTCAGTAGCTAAATTGTAGCATCCTGAATATTTAACGTCATTCGATATCATATATTGGATTAAAGTGAAAGAAGACACTTAATTTTTATGTCATAATAAAACCTTTAAAAAAGGAATACAATGAGCATTTATATAGGCCGTTATATTTTATTTCAAGAAAGAGATGAAAAACTTTAATTGGGCCGATGTATTATTTATACTAATGGACCAAAGACTAAAACCGTCAAATTTTATAAAGGTTTTTATGACCCTACTTGGTAATAATTCTTTCTTTGTATGTTTATTCATTTGATACTCGGAGGCGCCAAAATAATATAAAGTTTTTTCAACAGCTCTGCGTTACGTAAAGCGAATACAAAAACATGTCGTTGAATCTTCTTATTGTATTAAAATTTTTAAGTTTTTTCAGCAAAATATATTTAACATTTCAAATTTAAGCATCGGAGAAAAGTTAATATTTTATGTTTTCTAATATATCCACTGTATTTCGGTAAAAACCTTTCAAGCCACAATTTTTGGAAATCTCACTTTTTAATCTAAGTTCTTTTTACATTGGCTCCGCACAAGAGGCCCCGAGGAAAACTATTTCTGTTTGACCTATGTCATCTTTGAGAATACTGTGTGGAGGATTTTATAAGGAAAGGGAGGAGGAAGTTGTGAGAAGTAAAAAGGTAAAAAGTATGGGTAGCAACCTGGGGATCAGTGTGTCCAAGAGTGATGGACGTATGAATCTATTCCTTCCACTGCGGTGCAAGACGATGAATTGAGAGAGTCCGGCTGGAGAGATCAAAAGATCTCCCTCAACCAGTCTCTCCCGACCCGTAGGTGGGCAGACGCATCCGCCGGCAAAACCTAGACAAACCTCACCCCATGAGCCCGGGCACCATTGCTAAGTCACCAAACTACTTGGGGTGACCTTATGGCAAGGGTATCGGTTAACCAAGAGCTTGGGGCGGCGGTACCCACATCCGCCCCTTCCAAATTGTAGATTCATATGGAGAATCCTTTAAAAAACAACCTGGTAAAACAATTTCAGCTTTAAGAAAATAAACATCGTCTTTCTAATAAACATTCTGGATACGAAATTAAGTTGAGGAGTCGTAAATTATTCGTTTTAAAATTTTAATATTGTGCCTTGAAAGGTTTTTCAAAAACAGTCGACATTTTCTCTTAACTAAAGCAAACAATCCTGTCAGTTCTGTTTTAATGCCAGTTCTTAAAAGCCATTGAGTTTTGACTACCAAAAGATCCTTTCCATTTCGGGAAAAGACTTTTCGATTTTCGGGGGCCATGTTACACAAGAAAATTGCGTGTCTTAAAATTAAACTTACAAAAAGAACCAATTATACACGGGCTTCGTGTAATTTGAAAAACTGACATTGGTTCTTTTCAAAACAAGCCAGAGATTGAACAACGACTTTCAATTTCTTCTTCGGACCTGTCAGCGTGGGTAGGTACTGTAAACTTGCTTATTCTTTTTAATATATCTCAGAAAATAGATTTATCATTGATGTAAATAGTATTGTTCAATCTCTAAATAGTCGATATATTATATATGCATAATTTTTTTTTGTTCTTTGTTTTACAGTTTTTTTAGAAAAAAATGTGTCCTTACTGGGGTACCCCGTTCTAAGGACACATTGTACAAGTTTTCTTGTTTGAAATATAATTAAAAACCTATGTTAAAATATTACAGAAGAAAATTATGAATTTAAATCTAAAAGAAAGTACAATACAAGTATAAATCTTTGTTAGGTTGAAAAATTGTATCCATATTCTTGTGTGGTTTATTCGGAAAACAACCAATTCAGATTTCTCTTACAGCTGTTTCTTCTTCTTCTTGTGCCCTGTCCGTTCAACGGACGTTGGCTATGCGGACTTTGTTTACTGCGGCCCGGAACAGCTCCACGGTAGACTTGCCAAACCACTGTCTCAGGTTTTTCAGCCATGAGGTCCTCCTTCTTCCAGGGCCCCGTCTTCCGGCAATCTTTCCCTGCATTATGAGATGCAGGATCTCATACTTCTCTGGATGTCTCATCACGTGCCCAAGATATTAAAGTTTTCGGATTTTCTATAGTTTTAATTACTTCCTATTCTTTATTCATCCGAACCATAACATCTTCATTTGTAACCCTGTCCATCCAGCTTATTTTAAGTATTCTTCTGTGGATCCACATCTCAAATGTCTCCAGTCGCCTAATTAGTTCTTCAGCAAGTGTCCATTCGTAATCCAAGGTTGAGATCATGACTGCAGAACATTTTTTTTTGCGGATAAAGGTTGCACGTGCTTGCTCAATGCGGCATTTGATTTCAACTGAAAGATCCCATCTATCATTTACATCGCCGCCCAAGTATACAATACTCTGTACCTTCTCCAGTTTTGTTCCAGCAATATAAAGATTTTCATCCAATGCGTTATTTTTGCTTATGAGCATGTATTTTGTTTTATTTATGTTCAGTTCTAGCCCAAAATTCTCACAAGTCTTCACTACTTGATTCAGCAAAAGTTGTAAATCCTCAATGTTACTTGTTAGAAGTACTGTATCATCTGCATAACGCAGTTTGTTCAGAATCTTCCCATTTATAACTATATATAAAGAGCTTCATTGAATATTTCTTCTGAATATAAGTTGAACATCATAGGTGAAAGGATACAACCCTGTCGCACGCCTCTCTTTATTTCTACTTCGTCTGTTAGACAGCTGTTTAACTGCATAATGAATCTTTCAAAATAAAATGATTATAAATTACAAGAGAAAACAGGAGATCAGTTGAATCAATTGAATCAATTGAATTGAGTAATTAGTTCGCTTGTGAATAAGTCTACAATACACATACACAACTAAAAAAACTATGTCGAAATACCTACTTAACTTTTTGTTAAAATAGATTGAATTAGATTAAAGCGGTCCCGATCCATTTTACCGTTAGCCGGTTTAGAAAAGTCCCAATATGGGCGTAGCTTAAGATATAGGCTGCCCGTCCGAGGAAAAGTCCCACAGGACGTTCGCTGATTTCTCGTGGATTTGACAATGGCGAATATAAAAACCTTTTGTGCAATTCGAACCTCGTACGGTCTCTTTATCTCTTTTTCAATACGTCCCGCGTAGGGCCGCATAATGTGCACGCACACAGCCTCCTCTGGACCCGCACACACACACTCACACACTCTCACATCACACATCTGGCCAGTAGACCTCGGTACACCGCGCTTTCGGGAAAAATGGGAATATTATTCCAAGCCCGTTTTTACCGCCCTCTCTGCGAGGCATCAATTTGGGAACAGCGATTAGTTTCTGAAACTCTCCGCTTCTGTAATTAGATTAGTTTTTAATTCAATAAATATTTTAATTGATTCATGTTCTGCACAATTGTTTATCTCGATCTAATTAAACATTCACTGCGAGTCTCAATGAACAACCGATAAAAACGCTTTTATCGTTAAGCGAACTATTTACTTTGATTGTGTCGGTAAATAAATCTTGTTTAGAATGCTTGACAGATATCCAACATATAAAACTGCAAGCTCAAGTCAACTCAAATCAAACGCTTGCGAGAAATAATGTTTGTCTGCACTTTTCGGACTAGAATTGTTTGTCGGTTCAAATTTAGTACTGAACTAAAGCGCTTCGTGAAAAAATTGTCAAATAATAAATAAATCTAACCGTCGAAAATATTCGATAAATCAAGTGAATGGAATGCCTCCGGCGTAGAGGTAACTATTCCTCACGGTGTGCTATGCGCCCGGTTCTGGGACCGCGCGTATTTGGAGAGAGAATAAATTCTCAAAAATGTTATTTTCGAAAGAAACAATATCCAAAAAATACGAATCAATCACCGGCCAGAGTCCCCGGGATTGTTCGCTTTAACGAGGTGCCCGCAATCACACGCCGGCATTCCTGCCCAACGAGCGACCACTAGGCTGCCGCGAGCAAAAAACTATCAAATTCATTCGATTCCATTGTAACAAAAACGGCGGAGAAATGCTCCAAAGTCCGGATTCGGAGACGCTCACGTTCAGTTCTTTCCCTCGTTATTTGTGGAAACGCGGCAGACGGGGCGACCGATCTCTGTACCCCGACCGGGTTTACATCTTTATAAATGTCCAAATAGTTTGAATTTTCTTTGTTGGACAATACGAAATATTGCGCTGAAACTTGAAACAATTGACAGCTTCGCAATAGCCGATACAGATACAGTACTTACCCATTCGCTGCATAATTTGTTCATACTACGAGTACCTTCGTGTAAGTAAGTAAGTTACTATCAGTGGTCATTTCCATTCTTAATATTAATTGCTCCGGGGAAAGTGGAAAGTTGAAGTTATTTAAAAAGCCTTTGCTACTTTCTTGTATCCATTTTCATTTATTTTCCCAAATCGTTCATCTCGCAACTATCTCCCAATGTCTGAGTTCCATAGAATACTATTTCAGCGTAGGTTGGACACGTGTGGTCCAAGTAGTACAATATATATAAATAATGCAATTCCTAATATTGAATATCGATCAAACAAACTTTTGTCATGATATTTACTAGATTAAGAAGTTAAAAATCTGCAAGCAAAAAGCTCAAAAACAAACAAAAAAGTTCAACCCTTAGAATTAGAATTGATATATTACTCGGAATAATAATATTGAATATCTCATAGCCGGACTTTCGAGGTTCTTCTCGCGAAAAAGTAGCTTTTCGCGCTTCAAAAGTTCGCGCTCGTATATTGTTTGTCTTTCAGCGGTATTGTTTCGGCCCATTGTTGGAAACTGCCGCCGGACCGGGGCTGTCGGCTCCGCACAAAGGGGATTCATCTCATTGTCCTGAAGCTAGTCGCAGTAGCGGAGGGCGAGGGATATCACAACTCTGCCGAAATTATACCCGAATAGCGCAACTGAGCCGCCTTCAGGTGCACAATATATCTTGCACTCAATTTTATCAAATTTGTGTACATAATCCCACTTTTCTGACATTAAATGAAACTTCCATTTACAACATTTATTTATTTGCTCTTTTATACGTCTCTGAGGCTTTTACAATTGATACAAATACACATTTTTACACAGGGGTTAGTAATAAACATTAAATTGAAAAAAATAATTTCTAAAAAATTTCTTAATTAAATTTATAATTTCTAAATAAATAACAGAGGTTTACAATTTGATAAAATTAAAAAAGTAAAATAATAATAACAATAAACTTAACAACACATATATCCGGCTGGCGCGGCGGTGGCAAAACGAAAAATTCCAGAGCCGCTCATTATTAAAGGCAAAACAATTAAATTATAGTTATTTAACCGGTCAAATTTGTTTTATGGGGCCAACAGACTTACCTATAAAAGATGAAAGATTATTTGGTTTGGCCCATTTCAGCACATCACTCGCCATATAAATACTCCCACTGAGAATAATTTTTCGTTTTGCCAACGCCAGCCGGATACTTGCACTGTCTATCTAGCCCACATAAACCTTGAACTCTACTCCTAAATCTAAAAATATCTTATAACTATCCCTGTTTTATCTCTATTAGCGATTTCAACATTATTGTATGATTATTTCATGAAATCGTAAAAATAAGAAGTAAAAATATTAAATTTTACAAATATTTATTTTTACTAAAAATTTTACTTTAATTATAATTAAATTTTAATCAAATAATTTTTTCATATTATAGTAACTTGGACATTTTAAGGAAATTATTACCAAAACACATTTTTTTAACGAAATGGGAAACGTCACTTTTCGTCAGTGGCTATTTACCGGATTTTATCCATTGAATATTGAAGACAAACACAAACAAAAAAATATTATTTTCCTTAATATCGGCGAAAAAATAATACATTTCCGAAAAGGAAAGTGGGAAAAGGGGGCTTTCATAAGTGCATTTAATAAAAGAAAATCGGTACCTGCTCTGGGTTTTGAGGTCAATCAGACGATCATTTGAGTTATGCAATTTCTTATCAGTTCTAAGAAACCAATTTATCAACGTGTGCTCAATAAAATCGACTTAATAAAAATAATTATTTCTGATTTTGGCAATTAACCCAAATACACTGAGCGCTTTAACGCAATGATAAGGCATTGATATATTTGAGAACTGCCCGTGCAGTTTGAGTAATTCCTTTAAAAAATAAATAACACAGGTATATGCAATGAACTGCTCGTTCATGGCGAAGGCTACCGTTAATTTGAACCAAGTGTGAATTCAGAATGATTCCCAAGGTTATTTGGAGTAAAACAACAAAAAATATTTTTTTTGAGTTTTAAATTTCACAGCATTGAAGGGGACCCCACCACTTTCCCAACGGCGTTAAAAGGAAACATATGGTTTCCTCCTTCACCGCACACGTCAAGACTCTGCTTTTTTATTGAACGAAGTGACATTTATTTGAACGACTCTAGACCTCTAGACCCTCCAATGTCCGTCCATACGGGGTCAGTAAGCAGTATGCGAGTACCTAAATTAATGTAAATAAAGTTCACAGCAGTCCAGAGCCAGCCCCTGAGAGGAAAGTGTAATCCTCAGTCAAACCAAATTTTAAAAATACATTTTTTTTTTTTTTTTTTTTTTTTAATTTTTTTTTTGCACATACAATAATGACATTACATTTTTCAGATACATTTTTTATATAACGTGATTCACCTTTTTTTAGAGCATGCTCGTGTAAAAAAGGTGGAGCAGCGTGTGTGAAAAACTATTTAACATATTTTTTTAGAATTATAATATGTATTTTTATATATTTTTATATATATATATACATATATGTACATATATATATACAAATATATAATACATATACATATTCAAAACAAGATATATGAAATAGAATAGAAAAAAAGAAAAACAGTATAAAAAAGAAGAAGAAGAGAAAGAGGAAGAGAGAAAAGAGAAAAGAATATAAAAGTAAATGGATTTCCAAAATCAATTGTCGAGAGACATTCTATTGTATTATTAAATTGAATTATTGTAATATGCTAATGATTTAGTGTTTTAAAAGAACTTTTGATTTTTTTATAATTAATTTCCAATCTTAAGTTAAGGGGTAACTGGTTAAACCACTTGACTCCAATATATTTATAAAAATGTTGGGCTGTAGTGGTATTACAACGCGGTATAGTTATAGAGCCAAGAATACTTGGTCTTTTGCTGTTTGAAATAGATAATGAGTTATCATTGTTGAAACAATCTTTGTGGATTTGTAAAAGTGTAATTTTTTTATAAATATTGTGTAGTGAAAGGACTTTAAATTCTTGAAATAAAGATGAAATTAGCTACCAGCCAGCCAGAGGTGGCTCAACGCTCAACCAGGTCGAAAATTTAAATAGATGTATCGTAGTAAAAAAGCTTTGTTTTTACGGGTTGATTTCATTGCTTAATTTAGTTAGAGAATACACTGTGTGATTTGTAATCCACTTTTCCGTAGAATGTTCTTACTTGATTCAGTTGAATTGATGTATTAATATGACGTCATATATCGTGTAGACAGTAACTTAGTCAACCAAATCAAGTTATACGCCAGGCCCAAATCTACCAGAAACCTTAACATATTCTGGACTGAAATTTTTACCAATAATACTGGATATTATAATCCTATGTCCAGAATGTGTCGATCATACAACGATCTTGTTAAAATACACACTTTCATAGATATTTTTCTAAATAATGTAACATGTTTCAAAAACTATCTCCACGAATTGTGCACCTAAAAAAAAAATTTATAAAAATAAAAATTTGTTGTTTTATTATATCTCAGGAAATACTTCATGAATATTGTATAAGTACTTATAATGTATTTCAATTTTGTATTTAAGTTTTTTTAAAGTTATGTATAAATAATACTTGCATTGTTTTTCATGTGTTTGCTTCTGTAAAAATTCAAATGTAATTACTGGGGGGAGGGGGGAGGGGGGGGGGTAAGCCGCCATAGCTCAATTGGGAGAGCAGCTGACTGGCAATCAGAAGGGCACGGGTTCAAGTCCCGTTGGCGTCATGTATCTTTTCTCGGAAGATTTTTCAATGTGGATGAGTGTTTCAGGCTGATAATTATTGCTTATAATAATTGTTACTGCAGACACATTAGTCTAGGGATATTTATATTTGTATTTTAATTTATTATATTTTACCCACAAAAAAGTTTTATAAATATCCTGTTTGTGCCTCAAATAAATAAAATAAAATATAGGACCACTTAAAGAGTTTATACCGTTAATAATATACCACAATGTTACATTCTTCTAACAGAACTGGGATTAGTTTTCCGAGGTTTACACTTTTGGTTAATGGGGTAGATTTCTGGAAGGCACAGCACTACGCCATTATATTTATAAGTGTTAAGTAGGTACTGCCAGTCCAGATGTAGCGTTGCTGATTGTATTCGTGTTAAAGGGATCCAATTCCTAAAAAATCGAACGAACTCCTTCCGCGGATAGCAAAAATGTTGAAATTAACGTATACATTTTTTTGCAATTTTGTTTTTGCAAAGTTCAGGAACAAATACGAGGGCTGTCCGGTCCGTAAAGTAAGGTCTCCAAGGAACTGCGATCGCGAAGAACGATTTTACGAGCGATCCGGCAACTCTGACGTTTAGCCTGGTTCCTCCACGCCAAATGCTTACTCTCTCTCTATGACGCGTATTCTCGGCTTGGCAGCCGTCCGTGATAGAGCTTCCTTACAATTCGTTTACAATTCGTTCCTTACAATATAGTCATATCAGTAAGAAGCTCCATCGCGAACGGTTGCCACGCCAAGACTAAGCGTCGTAGAGAGTGCAGTGTGGTAGGGATTTGGCGTGGGGGAACCAGGCTACACGCCAGTGTTGCCGGATCGCGCGTAAAATCGTTCCTCGCAGCACCTTGGATACCATATTTTGCGGACAGCCCACGTATTAAAATATTTTCCGATAAATTTCAAAACATTTTTTATTTGCCTTAGACTTTGAAATTAATTCTCAATTGAAGCAAAAAAAAACAAGATGGGTTCTACTCGTTGCATTTAAATAAAACATCTAATATTTTTAGGCGATCAAATTTTATGAAATTTTCAAGTTGGTTCTAGAGGTGATTTTGATTGTGGTTGTGATAATCAAAAATATTGATTTTTTCAAAATAATAATGTTTAATATTTCAGTTTCTTCTTCTTTTTAACTTCGGTTCTTTGCTGATGTGAGATTTCATTCATATCTTGAAACCAGGTCCACCAAAGGCCATCAGAAAAAAATATCGTCATACATCAGGACAAAGTCACGACAAATCTCTAAAGGTAACTAAATATAACATTGTAGTTTGTGGTGAACCATTAATATGCAATGTAAAGATCACAGTGTAATATGACCTCAAGTTCAGATCGCACCTTTTATTAGCCAACCAGTGGCGCAGCCATACAGCGGCCGCCGGGTCACGCACTATTTGTAGCGGCGGGTAATTGGCGAGGCGCTCCTTTGACGGGGCCGCCGAATATCTGCGGACGCAAAAACGCGGCGGCGGGTGAGGAGAGGGTCGGGAGAGGATCGGGTCATTGTCAATAGACGCATACCAAATGCGGTGGCATATGATTTGGACCCTATCTTCCCCGGTGACATTTTTTCTTCGGAAGATCTACAAGCTTATTTAAAATTTCTGTTTTTATAAATTTTATATTTTCTAGCCAACGTTTGCGTATCTGAAAAATATTATTTATTTAAGCATTTTAAGTACATAATACTCATTAAATTAATTTTAAATCTTCAGAATCAAATTAATCAGCGCCTAATCGATAATGTCCATAAATCGTAATGTAAAATAATGTTGGTAAGAACAATGGTAAACAATGACTTGCATAATATTAAATAAATTAAATTTTCCCTGCCTCATTTAAAACGTACAGTTTCTTCTTTCAAGCTCTGCTGGATGGTATTTAACAGATTTGTGTATTCCTGAAAATGCCAATTGACGACAGTCATCCTTAGGTCAGCAGCGTCATCAGTTCGTAAGGTTGAAGGAAGGTTGAGTCCCAGGTAGATAGGATAACTTTCGGTAACTTCTCATCGTTCCCTACGACAACTGCAGATCGCTAACGTACAAACAAAAGTTGATATCGAATATATTAAGAACCCTTAGTCATTATGAACTGTTACTAATTCGTGATTGCGATCTGCACTCATGCATGATCGATTTGGAAACGGCGACCAGATATTCAGTTTGGTAAGGTTTCAGGACCCAAAGTCTGGAATGGACTGCCACATGATTCAAGAATGATCACAGACTCGACAGAATTAAAACTCACCCTTTCCTTGTCAAATCTATAAAGTCAAAAACTTTCACCTTCACCTTCACAGATCTCAACATTGTAAAATAGCAAATGTAAAATCAACCTATGTTGATTTTACATTTGTGTCTTCTGCATGCAAAACCTTCTCCAACCTTAAACTTTCCAATAAAAGTGTTTGTCTGAAGTGATCTGCCAAGAAAGTAAGTTTAGTGTTGCTATTCGTAAATAATAAAGTTTCATAGAGTAATTGTAAACGCCTTTGAGGTGATTTTTTACGAAAACAGCACTTTTATATTCAAATAATCCAATTATTATTTTATTATCAGTCAGTTGATTACTCTGATTTTTTAAATCTTTTTTCCAAGGTGGGTAGGTACTTTAAAAAGTAAATAGACGATTGATCGTCCAAAATGATATTAAAACATAACCAATTTGATTCACAAAACGCCCGACCGTGATTAACATTTAGTTCTAGAATATGCATGAGGGTTAGAATCGATTAAATTAGAAATCATCTCCCGAACAGTACTGCTCCCCGGACCGCGGGCAATGGGCAACGGCCATTGGTAAGTACCGACAAAACGGTTACCCACAGATTAAACGCGAAGATATTGACACCGATACCTCGCGTATAATTACAAGAATTCACCAAACCTCTCCCCTTTGTTATTAGTTATTAGCCAGATATTATAAACATGGGATTAATTAACGTTTTCGATCTAGCTCGACTCGCCTCGCTCGAGAGGCGGGCCGCGGGCACTGATAGTCAATACCCGTAAAACCAATTTTATCCCACCAACTTTATGGCTTCCCATTTTTTCCTCGCGGCCGCTACTTATTTTTAATTCTTCGTATAATAACAAAGAAGCAGTCGTTAGGTCGTGGCTACTGAAAAAAGTTTATTTGATTTATGTATTGCAGCATAGAAGTGTTTAGTTCGTGAGCGAGCACCACACACCACACACCACACGTGGGGCACACCCGAGCGTGTGAAAAATTAATATATTTTAATTGATGTATTAACTCTGTCCATTGGGGATGGCATGCCAATGCAAATGAATTCAATCCGAATGAATCGATTACCACCGAGGAATGACCCGTTCTTGGGTTATTAGTTATAAATGTTTAATAATAGAGCCGGCCAACGCCCAATAGGAGTGTGGCAGGAAACGTGAACGGAAAAGATACGTTATTAGCAGCAATTTCATTTAAGAACCGACGATTAGCTTTTAAGAGCTTTTTATACGGTTTTCTCTGCACGTGGTAAGACCATTTAAATAAACACAACACAGAACTTCACCAATAATATGTTTTCGTCTAAAAAGAGACGGAGTAAAGGATGATGTCAATTGGAGTTCTCCACGTTAGATGAATCTAAAGCGTCGGATTTCAATCTGAAAAGGAAAAATCAACCAAAGACGAAGAAAACAGTTCCAAATACCGATGATAATTTTAAAACCGTAAGATCTAGTGTGTCCACTGTCCAAGGCAACCGCTGTAAAGAAAGAATCGCTAAACCTTAAGTCGTAACACACTTAAAAGGATATACCACTTGTCAGAAAACAGGAGTTAAAAATTCAATATTGTGACGAGGCACAATGCTCATCATCGGCCATCTATTTTACAACAAATTCCTGTTTTTACCGACCCCAAAACACTTAAGTTATGTCCTGCGTTAGCTAAATAATTGAAAAATGATATTCTCTGAATAGAATGCAATAATGACTGCCGCGACAGACATATATTTTTAGTTTGGGTTAGTTTATTTTATTTTAGAACATTAATAACGTCTTTCGTCATTTCGTTACCATGGATTTATTGATCTGCTTCGAGCTCTCTCTTCTGGAAAACCGGCATCGACGAATAGCAAAATTGTTTTATTTAAAAAAAAAATTGACGAATGTAAAATTATTTCGCATTGAACTAATTTATTAGATGATAACTGGTCAACTTTTATAATTTGATTTAATTTGAATGTCCATGAATATGAACAACACGACAACAGAAAAAAACATTCACATCTGGAGATTGGTGTTTAAATCATTTTCGTTTCTGAGCTTTCAGTGTTTGTTTTCAATTAACTGCGTGGGGAAGTGATCGGTTTGTGCGTGGGTAATATTCTGTCTCTAGGCCGTTCCCAGGTAGGTAGGTAACTCAAGGCAAGGGAAAATAAGCATTAAACACGCCTCTAAATTACTTGACAAGATATATGAGTCCCCTCGAGCTGTAAGGGATACGGTAGCGCAATTAACATTTCGAATTCATCCTCATTTATTTAAATACAACATTTAAAATTTTAGTTGTTTTTATTAACTGGGAATAAATTCTAGGAGCTGATCAATTTATAAAATACAAGCACCATAGAACACAAGTGGCTTGAAATTGTTCAATTGTTAAATTGTTTTGTTACTTGAAATTGTTTCACGAAATTGTTCGATATATGAAATTAATTCGTTCCTTGAAATTGTTCAACACATGAAATTATTTCGTTGTTTCATTGATTTCGTTGTTTCAGAAATTGTTCAATAGATGAAATTGTTTCGTTGCTGGAAGTCGTTTGTGATCTCTTCACGTATTTTTTTTCTCTATTCATGGTTTTGATGGTTACATAATTAGTGGAATTTTTCGACAACCATCCTAGGCAAATGTCCGTGATATGGTGATGGTTCATCTAACAACTACAATTTGGGAGGCGGGAATTTAACCAACACCTCTGCCAAAGCTTACCCCAAGCGATTCACTTAGCAGGGGTGCCCGGGTTCATGGGGTGAGGTTTGTATTGTGTAAGTGCTTATATCAGTTCAAATATTCGCGCCACAAGCGTCTAGACAACGTTCACGTATCAGCCTCCTTTTGTAAACGCGCGCTCGCGTTGTTTGGACGTGTTGTGGAATGGTTTGATTTTGGCACGAGAGACTATAATTTTGATTGACGTGTTTGTCCAGAAACGTTGTGTTAGGTAGGTCCAAAGATATTGAAATATAAGTAGATGTGCTATCTGCAGTTTTTACTATGTGGGACTGCGCTTCCGGGTGTCGCCGATATTTTTTACCAACTAAGTGAACGAATAAACCAAACGAACGTTAAACTAAATGAACGAATTCTTTCCGTATTCAAACAATATTGTTAACCAATACTAATGCACATCTTCAAAAAATCAACGAAATGAACAAATTATTTTTGTATGCAAACTACTCTAATTAAGGCGTAGTCCGCCGACAGCTGCGCGGACACCATAGCATATCTCTTTTGTATTTGAATATCTTTGGGTAAGTCCTTCCATACTGTGTTCTGGCCTTGTCCCTTTTTATTCCAAAAACTAAACATTTCAAATGTGAACTGTGCGTCGATAATTAGGATGTCGTCCTGATGTTAACAGTATGTCAACTTAGTCTGACTGTCATCTTAACAACATGAACGTTTGTGTGCTTTTTTTTCTTTTACGTATTATCTATGTATTATTCTATGTACATGTGCAGCTTAAAGACTCATTTTTATGTTGCATAAATAAAAATGTTAAATGTTTAAATTTAGTTTTAGTTTTTTACCACTGTTCAATTATTAAATATTTGCTTCAGAACAAAAAGTATGTCATCTTATTCACAAATTCCCGATGTAGGAATGTGAATAAAGCAAGGAGTGTGTGCCAAGGCCGAATTGTTTGACGGTCCATCCCCAGGGGAAAAACGGCATAATGGTTAGTTAGTTAGTTAGATAGTAATCATATAGAATTTTCCTGGTATACCTCAAACCTTTCACTTTTCCGTTTCTACCCTTCCTGATCTTTTCCACACATTTTTCATCTGCTACAAATGAAATGGATTTCGCTGCAATTTTTGTTTCGGTTAAAGAATGAGTAATGTCACAAAATCGAATCGTGACTCTCCAGCGCAATTAATATTAAAACAGTAGTTTGTTAAAGTATTTTTTTATTAAATTAAATGTCACCTGGGCACGTCCGAGCGCAGCCAGAAACAGTGTTCTCTCGCCGCGCAGGTGAGGCGCCCCGCTGGCCGTACTTATTTCAACTAAACTCAAACATATCAACCTATATTTCAAAAAGCAAAAAAAAACACCAGAGATATGGCAGACACCGTGTTTGATAAAATATTCAAGGGAAACGTCGCGAAGGAGTCCACTCATGAGAAAATGATAAAGCGGCCGTTTTATTTTAGTTTGTACAACACGAATCTCGCGGTCTTTTTGTTGACAAAATTAATGTTCGTCCAGTTTGCCAAAAATCCGCAACATGTTCAGAGCATGCGGCAAAAAGGCTGGGTGGTGTTTATCAGTTTATCTGCCTCGCTTCGGGAACGTTCCACGGCTAAAAACCAGAAAGGACCCCCGCTGAATTTTCACTAAAAAGGAAAATGTCTTGAGTATTGACTTATATTGGTTTAGAAGCCTTCCGACTGATTCTATATTCCGCCTCGGGTTTGGAAGCGTATGATGTTATTTAAAGTGATCTTTGGGTGCTTTTTGTCCGCTTCGTCGTGGGCTGTCCAGCGACACATAATTTCTTAAACTAGGTGTATTCATGAACTTTGTTTTTGATTATCTTACCTGTTTGTTAGGTGAGTTACACAGATTGTCGATGATTTAGACTTGTAGATGATTACTGAGATAAAATAAATAAAACTTTTTCTCTGACTTTGAATAGATTGTTAGATGGGGGCAAGCATAAACAAAAGAAAGTTCGTGCCCGCATAAACCCTTGCTATATTTCCAAAGCAAACCGTTGTAAAACCTTCAGTAGAGAAAAAATAGGAACGTTGTTATTTCGTTGTGCCGGTAAGTGTGATTTATGTAAACATTTACACGTACATCAAAGTGACATGCGGAAGGCTTTGACAATTGGGTGCTTATTTCAGATTTATGTAAGAAACGGCTTTCCTATGTAGCTCATCTCCATGAGGCTGGTGTGGAGAAGAAGGCTTTGATTGATAAAGGACATCCTGTCTTGTGCGCGGAATAGATGTTCAGTCCATCTGTCTATTCTATCCATTCTTTACCTAACTCCCAACTCCTCCATTCCGACAATTCAAAAGGACATCGAAGTGTTTGATAACATCTCTCAGCGAGTTTCCAAATTATGAAACTTATATTCAATTTAATACGATTTGTAAAATAATACGTTTAAAGTAACATAATTAAAAAAGACAATATTAAAGGTGAAAGTTTAAAAAAAAGGCTTGACATTTTATCTGTCTGTAAATTTGTTTGTATGTTCCGTTTTCGGTTCAAGATGGTGGCCGTGTTGGAAACTGCCTTTTATCCCGCCAGAGTTCCTATGAGAGTGGATCCTTCTAAGAGCTGTCAAATCGAAAAAAAACAATAGATGAATGTCTGAAAAAAAAATGGTGGAGACGTTTCTTTTGACCAAATGTGCAATGCCTTATTTGCATTTTTTATGTTACATAAAATATAAATACTTAAGTAGATAGGTATTTAAGTACCTATATTACTTGTATCGAGGTACTTACAAATCTTATGGTTTCAGAAAAAAATGGTTTACATTTATTAATGGAAAAATTTTTTGACGCCAGGTCTACTAATGGTTCACAGAACTACGAATACTAACTTAAATTATTAATTTAATTAGTAAGCTAACTTAAATTATTGCAACTCTGCAATAAAGGTTTACGTAAGTTGCTTCTCACCACCTTACCGATAAATATCAACCACACTGTCATACTACTATGAACTACTTTTTTCTTTAATAATAACATTACTTTTTTATAAAGAATATCTAGAAGAGTCACGCATAAAAAGTATTGCGATTGGAATACTCCAGGTCTCCATTTAACGAGAATTTGCAGCCCGTTTCGGCAAATACATCGAAACAAAAAAAGGTCGTTAATAAATTAAAATTAATACTCTAAAAAACTCATTTTTAACGATACCTAATTTTTTAATTTTTTTAATTATATTAACACATAAGACAAGGCAGGATATTTTTTTAATAATTATAAATAACTCACAAAAGTTGATTCCAAAATTCCAAAATGAAACAAAACTGAATTCTTTAATTACTTACGTATCACAATTTAAAGCAAAAAAAAAAAAAAAATCTTAAATCCATAGATATTTGATATACCTTTTTGGTTGCATAAATATTTTTTTAAGTTTTGTTGGGTATTTGGGTACAAATCCAAAATTAAGATTTGTACGAAACGAGCCGAAACGGGCCGCGCAAACTTTCCTCATGGTAATTTCCACAATATTATTCAAACCAGTGGCGAGTGGTCCACATACCTACCTATTTATCACAACTATTATTTATCTTAAACATAAACTAAATGCTATGAATAATTTACATGTAGATCCTAACTGCAACTAATCTTTAATTTATTAGTTAATTTATGTATTCGATACTGCAGCCATGGGTCGATCCACAGTGTCCTTCTTGACAATATCAAGGAGGATACGGTGTTCCTACTTATGTTGACAGAAGAGCATTTATTCCCAAACATGGGAACACTTCAGCACAGGTTCGCCTAGTGAGGTGTTCACAAAATACTACTAGGTACTTACCTATATACGTATATACATACAGTTAGATACGAAAATATAAACTTAATATCTATGTAAACCAATGTAATAATCTGTATTGTGTATGTTCAAAAATAGAAATAAAATAAATAAATAAATGATAATCGAATTCCCTGTAATGGGTGAAGTTTATTGACGGATATATTGTTTTGCCGGGTGAATGCGAGAAAAAGTTTATGAATTATACTATTAAAACATCATTAAAATTGTACAAAACACTTGGGTGGAGTAGAACGACCTAACGGTAATAAATTATTATACATTCCATGTTTTCTTCACTTCTGCAGTAAACTTTATGCTCCATAACTCACGGGTGAAATATTATTTTAATTCGCGGAAACTGTAAAACGTGTCTGCGATATCAACTTTAAAACCCCTCCGCAACGTAAGCAGATATATGCGTTAAAAATACGACAGCAGTCAAGTACAATAAGCGTGTTTACACGTCAGCGCGTGTGTCTTCATAGAAACCGTTATAACTCCGTTATTGTTTTAGTTACATCCGTAAAATAAAAAGTGAAAGGTCGATAGTGAATCATGCTGCACATCTCTATTCAAGTTGTCCATAGAAATACATAAAAAGAACATTCTGTCAGACGCGCAGTCTGACACATAATTTATCCCGCCAAATTCCGACGGGCGCCCGACATCGTTAATTTCTATTAAATATTTTTATATGAAATGATAAAAAAGTGAGGTGACAAAAGTGTTTATTACACATTTATACAATAGAATAAGTATTGTTGTTTACATAATCTGTGATTTTAGTACCGTTTTAACATAAAAACATCACGTGAGTCATTTTCACATTATTTTAATGTTTGCATTCTAAATTTTAATATTTATAAATATTAATATTTATTTGTAATATAATAATTCAAAAGCTTATTTTGTAACCTGTCTAAAACAGTTTTTACTATTCGGCTACGTTCAGAAATGTTTCATTTATAAAGCTTTAATTGTGAAGCGGTTATAACTAAAAGTTTTCGTAAAATGTCATTTCGTTTAAGACACCAAAAGCATTCTCGAAAATTCGGAGGGGTTAAATTAAAGATGAAGCCATGCGAAATAATGCGAAATCACGAAATTATATATTTTTGTTTTGAAAATTTGATCGCTTTGAAGTATTATAGATGCTTCAATTAAATACTGCGTGTAGAACATATCTTGGCCCTTAAATATCTTAATAAGCCTGGAAAAAAATAAAGTATTAGGTCTATAAAAAAAAACTCTCAAGTGCAAACTCTTCTACTTAGGTATAAATCCCCTTTCGGATGCGGTTTTATTGTTTAATGTGGCAAATTTAGTTTCTTTTATAATAATCGCAAAAATATTGGTATTTACGAACTTCCACAAAATAAAATAAAATTTCGCGTTGTTATTTTACAATACGGCCGGCATTCAACGAATTTGGATTTTCGAAGTCAACCCTATGCCATCCACCTATGGAATACAGACTTGCCACTTGCCACATCCATTTTGTATCAGTTTCGCCCCGGCCGCGACGGGGAATAGACCTCTCAGACTCCGCGTTACTTGGTTCCGTGAAATCAATTTTAAATTTCGTTGTTATTATAATAAACAATGCGTGAAAGGGGATTTTTTTACAGGCTTTTACGAAATCAACCTTTAAAAAAAAATCTCAAATACCTATTCCAACCTTTCCAAAAGCTTTTTCTAAAGTATTTTGAAACTCCTCCCAAAAAGGGGCGTGAATTCCGATCCCGATTTTTTCCTTGTAGAACTTTTACACGGTTAAGCAAAATTTATCAATTTTCTAACAACTCTTATTTTCAAGGGTGATCACATTACGGAATTAATCGCAGCGCCTTGATTATTATGCAAGGTTTTATTTTCCTTGGCTTCTATTGTAGTTTTGTGAGAGGAGGCGTAATATTTAGATTAACATATTGTTTTAAAGATTTTGCGGCAACAGCAGCAGTACATACTATAACTATTGAGAGACTAATATCTTTTAATATATATGTTATGGCACTCTGCCAGAAACCTCGTTATCATAACCAAGGCTTGTTCACGTTAGTTGAATCCGCGTTTGAACTGGTGACGGCTTCGATAAAGCATATATTATCTTATAAGTAATTTATAATTGTTTTTATTGTTTTTGAAGTGAAAACTTTTTTAGCACCGTTATGATTTGAAACTCAATGAAACGAAAAAGCGACACTAAAAAAGAACTAAAAAGAGACAAACATACATCTATAGGATTTAGCCTGCGAGAAAATGAGATGGAATAATCGGTCTCCTTTCTGTGCGGCGCTTCGTAGCCTCCCCACTCTTGACTATTAGTTTTCTGAAGGTTTCACTTCTACCGCGTGTGAACTGCACACTTGATTTTTTTTACATTGACTCCCATGACATGACCCATGAAGTGAGGATTGTATAGGTCTTGTCGGTGAACTGGTTGAGGGAGACCTAACTGAGACCTCTCCAGCCGGACTCTACTCATCGGCTTACACCGCAGTGGGAGGGGTGGATTAATTTTTTTCCTTAAAAAGATCATCCTCATAGCATCCCCAAAAATAACATAGGTCCTTAGGGATTTTTTTCCTCAGGGCCTCCTCTGTTAAAAAAAACCGACTCCTACGACATGTCTTCATCGATAATTTTAATTAAACTTTAAAAAATAACTTTATAAATGATTTTTTCTTCTTTTCAGGTGCGACACAGGTTCGGCCTCTACGACGAGATCTCAAACACCGGAGGGGTGCAAGTGAGGCACTGCAACTGGGTGCGCTTCCTGAAGGTGTGCGACCAATACGGGCCACAGGTGAACCTCGTGTGTACGAAGGTTAAGGGGGAACCCATCTACGAGGCGGTTAAACCCATCGCCCCACACACAGAGCTGGTGGTCTACTACCTGCCTGAGAGGCCCGAGGAACTGTTCTTCGTCAGGATGAGGAATACTTTGTATAGACAGACTATGGACTCAATTTTAGAAGGTAATTAAAAAAATAAACGTTTTTTCACTAAACGGCCTCAACAGTCGTATTTTCTAACATGAGGTATGAATAATACTCTTCATTATTTAATTATAAATAATAACACTAACGTTTAAAGATTGAAAAAATATTTGTATCGTAGAAAATAATTTAAATAGATTATTTGCAGTACCTTTCCACACTACCTTAGAATACTTTGACGCCATTCGGCCCTTCACAGTTTTATTTTTAAAAGCAAAATTACAACAGAAATCTTATATTTTTTTATCGAGTTTAATTTAGTAGATATTTATTTTGTCGTATTCAATAATATTATTATTCAATATACAAAAAACAGTTTATTTATAAACAAGTTCTGTTGTGTTATAATTAATTATTATTACGCGTGATAGCTGTTTCGCCTTCTGAAGGTATTATCAAAGTTTATAAACAGATTGTTAATGCCTTTAAGTAACAGTTTGAAAACGTATTCAGAAGACGAACAGAAATCACAAGTAATAAGAATTATACAGCAAAACTCTGTTTAAACTGTTTTCTTTTTTTAATAAATGAATAATAATACAATTATTACAAGCAATAATTGTCAGCCTGAAACACTCATTTACATTGAAAAATCTTCCGAGAAAAGATACTTGCCGCCAACGGGACTTGAACCCGTGTCCTTCCGATTGCCGGTCGAATGCTCTGACCACTGAGCTATGGGGGCTTGTCAAATACCCGCCAAATAATTCAATATATACTAGTGTTTCATTCAACAATTACTGCTTGTTATATTTAATGCTTGCTTGGGATTTAACACTAACAATGTCTTTCTCGCAAAAATAAAGTTGGTTGTTTTCAGGTGGGAAAAAATATAACAAGCAGTAATTGTTGAATGAAACACTAGTATATATTGAATTATTTGGCGGGTATTTGATAAGCCCCCATAGCTCAGTGGTCAGAGCATTCGACCGGCAATCGGAAGGACACGGGTTCGAGTCCCGTTGGCGGCAAGTATCTTTTCTCGGAAGATTTTTCAATGTAAATGAGTGTTTCAGGCTGACAATTATTGCTTGTAATAATTGTTACCCTTTGTGCTATGCATAAAAATCTTGTCTAAACGTTAGTTTATAAATTAAAAAAATAATGAATAATAATACTATTGAATACATAAAAAAATATTTCTTTGAGATTAGGCGAATATTTCAAAGTATTATGAGTCATGACTATAAAATTTTATTGCTTTGATCTAGAAATTTCAAATTTCATGATGACAGATCTCACGATTTTAGTAGTGAAATTATGATTGAAAATACTACTATACCGATTCTTTTTCCTTTTTTGTGAATACCGCCCAACGCAGCGGTCAATTGCCACTGAGTTATGGCATCCCCAATTGGGGGTGTTGTGAACCTGATTGTAGTGGGGAGGGAAAGGAGATGATAAAGAGGACGGTGGGGAAGTACGGTAACCAAACACGGCTAAAGCAGTTTAAAGGAAGATTTCGATTCTGAAAGGTGATCTTTCACCAGGGCGATACTGGAAGTATCTTCCTCTCTATAAACGCGCCGCAAATACACTGAATTATTTTTAATGAATAAATTGAGAAATAACACAAATTAATCAAACGAAATTTAACTGCGCATGCCGGGATTTGAACTCGCGATCTGCGGATTCGTAGTCAAGAATCGTAACCACTCTACATCGGAAGCCGTGAAATTGCCGCTGTTAATTTGGTTGTGTCCATCAGAGCTCTGGAAATGATAAAAAAAATGGCTATCTGTTTTTAAAAATAAAATACCAAGTTGTCATTTTCAAAGATCTATCATTTGCTTTTATTATTAAAGTAAAGACAATAAAATATAAATTACTAGAACTTTTGAAGCATTTGATTTTCTCGCTAGTACCTACCAACCTAGGAATTCCTCAACATCACTGAATAGAGGTTACGCACTAGAAATGTCTTCCACGTTTATTAAGGGAAACCAATGTAGCCACTGACTTTAAATTTATTTCATTTATTGTACCACAGATCAAATATCCGTTTACAGAATAAGATTTCTTACGCGGACGAAGAAACTCTTAATTTTTGGCAGTGACTTACTTACACTACTTGACTTACTTTGACCAGTGATTCCTCACATTATTTGGAGTAAAAAATATAAACGAAATTATGATCTCCGGTGAAATTTTTGATGTTTTTTTCTCTACGAACACATAAGAAAATAGTAGTTAATAATAATAATAATTGGATATGTATGTTTTTGTGAAAAATCACCTCAAAGGCTAACATACAGAAACATACTTACCTGGCAGGTCACTTCAGATAAACACACTTTATTAGAAAGTTTATGCTTGGGGAAGATACGACTTTGAACGTGGACGACATTATATTTAAACACTGGACATGATTTTACCTTTTCCCTCTCATCTCTGTTGGTTTTACATTTATAAGAAGATTAGTGCCAAAGTTGCTAGATAGTTGGGGGCGCGGTAATAGTTTGGGCGGTTACTCGGCTGAGTGACCAGTGCGACATACGGGAGAGTTTTTTTTTTATTAATTCAGAGAAACAGTTTTTGAAAAAATAAAATCTTCAAAAAAAATCACCGGACACCAAAATATCATTTACAATTTTGACTTAATAATGTTAGTAATCACTGGTTAAAGTTAGTAAGTACGTCGCTTAACACCATGCATAACAAACTCCCATGCAATATCAAACAAATTGAAACAAACAAATTATATTATTATATACATGTAAAAATTATAACGCAGTAATTAATTAAAAAAGAAATTATAATAATTAACACTGAATTGGAGAAGACAGGTAGATATCTACATAGTTATTTAAAGAGTATAACTACTTTTTGGAAATTTCGTTCAACAGCACCATTCCTCTTGACATGCTTAACATCTGTTAAAGTATAATATCTTGAAAAGTCGTGACGATGACTACGGCTAAAGTTTTCAGGAATGATGAACCATGACAGTCCAAGAGGAATGGGCCATCAAAGGAGTTATGAACTATATTAAAACTAAGTAGGTATCTATTGCAAAATTTGCAGAACGTCTGATTTTAAGGTTAAATCCATCCGTTGCCTCGAGTAAATCCACATTATGGTGCATGAACCTCGGATAAGTTCCATGCCTTCACATATTTACGCATTTTTCTGGATTTTCATGTTGTTCCTACATATTTATTTATATATTTAGTTGGGTGTGGATTCCATATATCACAAGCATACTCCAGCTTACTTCTCATAATATCATAAAACATGTCTTTAAAATCTTTAAATGCGTCTTAGGTGCCTTGTGGTTATAGCACATTTAACACGCGCTCTGTCTCCCTTACACCGTGACATCGTATATCGCCATCCCATTTGATAGAAATCCAAATTTCGTAATGATGAAACACAGTTCTGCATTAGAAATTTCAGCAAAGAATGGTCAGACTTTTGGATTACGAAACACTCCCGTATCGCATTTCTCGCGTTCTTCTTTATTCACTGCTCCCTGTCCTTTAGCAATCATCTTTCGCATTATCCGTTACCAGAGGCACAATGGGATCAAATAATTCTGGCCGTTGGGTAAGCGTAGACTCTTCTTCGAGAATAGATTATGCCGACTCCATGGTCAACATTTACGTCGTTTCAAGCTCAAATAATCTTATTATTTTTAACTAGATTTTTTAAAGATATAGCTTTTCTCATGCGTGGCTAAACACGGATAAAAGTGGATAACGGAACTCTTTAGTGACATTTAAAAAAAAAAAAAAACTAAAATGAGATAGCAAAAACATGCATGAAAAAGGGTAAGAAATATTAGATAATATTTTTTTTACATTAGCTCCATACAGGAGGCCCTGAAGAAAATAATTTCCCTCAAGGCATGTGTCATCTTAGGGGATGCTGTAAGGAGGGTTTTCTTAAGGAAAGGAAGAAGAGGAAGTTCTGGGAAGGAAATAAGTATGAGGGGTGTGTAGAAATCTGGGGTTCAGTGTATCCAGGAGTGACAGATATATAAATCCATTCCTTTAAATGCGGTGTGAGGCGATGGGTAGAGGGATTCTGCTGAAGAGGTCAAAAGACCTCCTAAACCTGTCTCTCTCGAACCGTCCCGCCACGCAACAGGTGGGCAGACACATCGACCGCCAAGACCATTTATTGAATAACCAACGTCTCTGCCATAGGTCTCCCCAAGTGATTCGCTAAGTTTGATGACTTCGCAGGAGTGCCCGGGTTCATGGGGTATGGTTTGTCCAGGTCTTGAAGAGAGTGGTTGAGGTAGTCCCTGTGACTTCTCCAGCCGTACTCTATCGGAACATCGCCTTGCATCGCAGTAAGAGGGATGGATTCATACGTCCGTCACTCCTGGACACACTGACCCCCAGATTTCTACCCACCCCTAATACCCTTTTCGTTCCCAGAACTTCCTCTCCTTGCTTTCCTAAAAAGACCCTTCACACAGCATCCTCAAAGATGCCATAGGCCCTGAGGGGAATTATTTTCTAAGGTAAATAATGTTAAAAAAAAGTAGTTTACACGCGGTAGAAGCGAAACTGTACCAAAACAATCTCAACCAATACTTGAAAAGTTAGGTCATAATCAAAGCGACCAACCAAGCGCTGACCTAGCGTAAATTCCGTTTCATATCTCAACCAATAGCCTTTAAAAGTGACATCATTATCAAAGCGGCCAATGAGCGCAGTTGATGCGTCGCAGGTGCAGTAATCGTCATTTCCGTTTCATCCGAAATCCAAACCACAGCGGTGCTACAGAAATAACATTTGGATAGATGGTAAAAGATGCATCTAATTTCAATTTTTATTCAAAGTTCAAATTTTTTATTGTAAAACGTTTCCGGTGCCGTCATTTTTTGTTTGTTCCGATTTGACATTTGCGAAGTTTTGTTTCAAACTAAATACGCATGATACGTTTTAAGATTTTCACGGCCAAAAGCATTTTCGTTATTTGTTTTTGGGGTGTTATGCCGTGTTGCGCTACCTCCTTCTTTAGCCAACTTTTCGGACATCGTTACGGTGTCCATCATCAGGGCAGATCCGATAGATGTGTCTGCCGGATCTGCCGGATCTGCCCTTAGTTTATCAAAACTACGAACCTGGTTACCAAATACATATATGCACTTGTATAGTTGTTTCATTTAGTAATTGTTGAAATAAAGCGTAATTTTCACAATCTGTGCTTAAAAGTGCGGCGGTTTATGAAACATTTATTCTTGTATCTGAATGATTACTCCTTATTTATAATAATAATAATAATATCTTTATTCAATGAAATTGGCAACATTATAACTAAAAAAATACACGTTCAATGTAGTTTACAAATAGATTTCATCAATCACTACAAAAAATTAACAAATAAAAAGTAATGTAAGAACGGTTACACAGAAGTAGCATAATTATGCAATATTTTTATTTGTGCACAGCCTGCCACACTAGGTGAACCTTTATTGAGGCAGAAATTTTTGTAAATGGTTTCTCGCAATTTTATCTATGGTTTTTTTCATAAATGTGTAATGTAGGTTTCTGTACAGCAAAATTTTTATTTTAGTTTACTTTAGTGTTTGCATATATACAATACAAAAACTGCAAGGCTATTACTATAATAACAACTGTCAATGACATGGCGTTTGGGTGAGGGCACCAGTATAGGCTCGATCATTAGAATATATCCATATTTTAACATATTTTTTAAACTCTTTCTGTGTTTGACTCAGTTTGGTGTTTTCTGGAAGAATGTTGAATATTTTTGTGGCAAAGTATCTAAAGCTACGTTGACCAAAGGAGGAAGAGAGTGCTGGAACTTGCAATGTCTTTGTTGGAATTATGTGTAAATCATAAGTTTTTTTTTCGCAAGCACATGTTTGTTTTTAAAGAGATGTATGAGGATAGTTTTAACATAGATCAAATACTCTTATTATTTTGAATATTAGATAGAGGAAGTTTGAGAATAATTTTCATAATTGTTTTCTGCGCCTTTTCGACAAGATCTAGAGCCGATGAAGTACCCCTTCCCCATGAAATGATACCGTACTCAATGATAAATTAGGTTGCAAAATAAATCGTTTTTAGGAGTTGTAAGTTAAGAAAGTTCCTTATGGATCTGAAGAAGTGTATTGTTTTTTCTAATTTTATTTGCAATGATCTGGATGTGTAGGTTCCATTTGAGGTATGGGTGAGGCGTTAGTAAATAAAGTCGCGAAATATGACGAAAATTGAAATAGAAAACACATTTAAAATACAGAAATATCCATTAATTATTTAAAGTTAAAAAAAATCTAGGTACCTACTTTATCGCTCGTCTGAATTTATCAATCAGTTCCAATTTGGAAAATGTAACATATATTACAAGCAAAAAGTTAGTTCATTGAACCAGTTTTCACGCAGTAATAACTAATGCACATCAAAGACAACAGAAATTACTATGCTCGATAATAATAATATTTATATTTTTTAGTGTCCGACCGAAACAGGACTTTCTACCGAAACCGAAACCGAATCTTCGGTAGCTGTCTCAGTTTCGGCCGAAACCGAAACTTTTTCAGACATGTTAAAAATCTATTGTTTACTCTAATTTACTCTGTTTAATCTAAGTTTGGCTTATTTTTAACACTTATACAAACAGTTAACATGTGTTAAGAAGGTATTACCAGACAAAACTAGAAATATGTCATTTTTAAATCAGATTTTAAACGCATTGACTCTTTTCCACAAAAAATGATAAAAGGGTTTCGAAAGATTGTTCTTTTATCTAGCATTCGCATGTTTTAAATTTTGAGAAAAAATGTTTATTTTTAGTATAATAAGGTTATACCATAGGTCGTTGGCAGATTTGTTAAATTTTCAAAAAAGTTTTTCTATTATACCACACCCATTTCAAATCATATAATCATACAGTAAAATAAATCAATACATTATCTGCCAAACGCATGTTTCAGAATTTTAATTTTAGTTCAAATAAATCATTAAAAAATATATACCTACACGTGTTTCTTGACAAAAATTGGTCCATTTGTGTATTTATTTGTGCACTTACAAACTAATATATTTCAGATTTTTTAAACATTATTATTTAACTTATACATACTTAAAAAATGGTAAATACTGATAATCAAAAAATAATTATAAAAAGTACATAATTTTATAAGTTTTATCATTACGCCTTTCAGCATTTTTGGATGTAGGTATAAATTAAAGCAAGTTTGGAATGAAATAAAATCGATATTGAGTTATAATTTTTAAAAGCTGGTACGGAGAATAATTAATCTTTCTCGTTGGAACCGCCCTGTACGACCGTAAGAACAACTTTCGACTAAATGTGGATTTTCGGCCGCTGGCTAGTTAAACGCCCTTAAATGAAATAAAATAAAACAATGATTGAAATATGTAAAAAAACATTTTTTCTTTTATATTACTAAAAATTAACAAACACGTTAACTACTGCTTGGAACAAAAATTTGTCAATAATCAACACTTGTTAATGAACACTGTGCGTTATAAAGGAAGGACCTCATTAATTGAGTATTTTAATTTAAATTGCGTTTAAAATCACATCATTCTTAAGACTATACTTACCATTTATTGAGATATTTTGCAGAGTTTCGGTGCGGCAGAAAACCTGCCGAAACCGAAACTGATGCCGAAACTAGATTTTTTTGCCGAAACCGAACCTTCAGTCGGTCACTAATATTTTTATATACTAGCTAGACCTTCGACCAAGTATACCCCTTGGTCGAAGAGTTTGATCAATAATACAAGGCAATTGAATATCATAAATTGAACACATCCCGTCTTAATAAAAAGTTATTTTTGGTGTTAAGATACAAAAAGTCCCGATGAACGTCCATCGCCAGTGGGTAGGCATCTAAACCGGGTACTGTGCGCTTGCGTTTAACCACCTAGTTGGGTTTAATTGCTTTTATTTCTCAATTACACTTGGCTCTCCCGATGTCGCCCGAACCTTTGTCAAATTGCCCGAGCAGTCCGGTCGTCAAAGGCTGTTAGCGCGACATAAAAAAACACTTAACAAAGTAAGAGTTCAGAATTCTTTCCGAGTATCCCCGCGTGTAATGCGCCTTCGGAACTTAACAGTTTCTTAATACGGTCAACGATTCTCTGATAAACGCTTGTATGTATTTAAGATAATCGGTCTGGAGACATACGAGCCATCCTGACTTCTTGTAGGACGATGATGCCGAGAGCCGAGAGTGATCGCACTTTATTTTGTTTAAAACCGGGAGCTGCGAGAGTCCACGAAAATAATTCATTCTCAGCTTTTTAAAACCCTCACAGAGTTATTTAAGTTTCTCACCTCTAAATAAAAGACTTTTTAACTTAATTTAAATGTAGATTACCCTTTTTTATTCTGGAAATTATAAAGAAAATATAGAGAGTAATAATATATTTCATGACATCCATTTTTTTACATTGGCTCCACACAGAAGGCCTTATCAGACTATGTCATCTTTGAAGGTGCTGTGTTCTTTTTTTGGAAAGGAAAGAGAGGAAGTTCTGGAAAGGAAAAAGATGTGAGGGAAGGGTAGGAATCTTGGGGTCAATGTGACCAGGAGTGACGGGTCAAGACAGTCCGGCAGGAGAGTTCAAAATTTCTTCCTCAGCCAGTCTCTCCCGATCCGACTCACCACGCAGTAGGTGGGCAAACGCATCCGCAGCTAATACCTAGACAAGCCTCACTCCATGAACCCCTGCGCATGCGCCCCTGCCTATATCGCATATCGTAGCAAATCACCTGGGGTAACATACGGCAGAATCGTACGAAGGATAGTACGGTAAAATCGTTAAATAGCTTATTTCCTAAGTATACGTAATGGTTAATAATAGTCGGAGTCAACGCTTCAATGGATAGGTACTACAACACTATCCGAAATGTTGGACTGAAAAAAAAACGAGTGTGCTTTAGACCACACAACTGAAGTCAAACTTCGGCTCCATCTATATCTATATGATAGGAAGAGAGAAAGAAAATGTGTGCTTGCACCTCTCTATCTTGCCCCTACAGTAATATACGAAGCGTACTCCCTCTCAACTGCCGTTCGCCTCGCTTTTCGTAACGCTCTCGTCACGTATTCGCCAGCTTACACAATTACTTACTTACTTCAAAAACAATCAACACATCCCTCAGCTAGATCTACACTCTACACATGTTAGAAACGAGAATGCAGCTTTCATCGTTTTGTAACTAAGATTTCTAGATCAAATTTGACGTTTCTGGCTAGAAAAAATATCACACTTCGTTTTTATGAATGCCGAAGCGCCTTTTGTTCGCGTAATTTGGAACTAATTGTGACTGCAGCAGCGCTGGTCGCAATGACCCGACACCCTAACTTTTTTCATGGTTACTGCTTTCGGCAGCAAAAATTCTCTTTTGGTAAAAATCACGTCTTCGAGTTCCAAGAATAAGTCACCGCGGTATTGAACGTCTTTTGTAATGACCAACGCTGATTGACTTTTATCACTGAGGAGTTTGGGAGAGTCGAGTTTAAAGCAACTTTTTTATCAGGGGAGGAGCATAAAGACTGTTTATTATACGTTTTAAACGCGTTTGCAGCAAGTATAACGTTAGTTTCGATGGTCCTCGATTTGGATCAATAGATAAGCGATTCAATGGGGACGAACAAGTATTCGAAGTGATGCTTAGATACACAGCACAAAAAGTATCAATAGTAAAACCCTAGTAGTCATGGACACCCAATAATCACCCGCTGGTTCTTGTCGTCGTCCCGGCCATTGTTTCGCCGTTCCTTTGTTCTGTGATTGTCGCTTTAGCGTGATGTCAATCATGTTTTGGAGATAACGATGAAGTCATATTTGTTAACTTACTGGAGTCTGTTTGAAGGCCGTAGATGCCAGTTATTTATATCATGCGCGACCTTGATTAGATTATACATACATACATGTATTACAAATACTTCAAAGCTACTCGTACCTGCAATGATGTAAAATGTTTTCTTTTTATTAAGAGAATAATAACAATGTCAACTCACAAGCATTAAATTTGTTTTTATTTTTGCTGAGAAAACTTCGTAGCTCCCGTAAACACTCGGGCCAATATGCTACCTTTCGCGTTTTCTCATGTTAATATTCTCTCCAATTCTACAGTAGCTAGGGTCGATTGGATATTGGCGTTGTTTCACAATGTGGCTCTTTTAGTACCTATCTGAATTTCTTTACCCCGAGGCAGGAAAATAACACTGTAGTTGAGTCGGTTAATCTTCGTTTACTTCATTTTCTTTAGTTTTTGGTGTTTTCCTTTCCTAATAGTCATAACTTTAGCTTACTCACTGCCTCGATGCCTGGATCGTTTGGGACTTAGTGCAAATGTTACTAAACACAAGATTTTTATTTCAGATTCTCCGTTAGACCTCTCAATGTCCCTATTGTCGAGGGTTTTGCTCCCAATATCCCCGCCGAGTGGGACAGAAGACGAGCACAAGTCCGTGTCAGGAGATTCTTTGGCATCCTCAGCCGCCAGTTCATCTGGCGACATCCTGGATGCTGCGATGACAGTTCAGAGATCCCCCAAAGCACGACCTCTAAGAGGAGAGCGAGCCTTGTTACCCTGTGAAGTCTGCGGAAAGGCATTTGATAGACCTTCATTACTGAAAAGACACATGAGAACACACACAGGTTTGTACCCATATATTGCTAATTAAAATAAACGAACCGGTACCTGAATGGTTTAATAATTTTATTGGCCAGAGCTATATTCGAATAATGGGTTGTCTTGTTATTGGTATTTATGAGTATGTTATTGAGGATATGAAATGAAATGAACGTTGCCATAATTGAGATTTACGCGTTCGTATTTGTTGAGCGAAAGATACAATGAACAGGTTTACATCATTATACATACATTATTACAAATACGTTGTGTTTCGTATTCAGTTGATCGCTCAGTTTCAAGATCATGACCCCCATGTGACCTTTGATGAACCAAACTCCCCAACTCAAGGTGTGCACTTTATCTACTGTGACACTAGCGACCATTTCTTTAGCGACAAGTCTTTAGCGCTCTTATCAATATAATTCGGGGTTAACCAATTGGACAGCCGGGTTGATATCAGCAGTTTTGTTGAGTCTTGTCGGCCCTCACTCACCTGAACATAATAAAGAAGATCATCTGGTGACATTTAAATTCTAACAGTCATCTCTAATCCCAGCTCAGTTCCAATTAAGTGTGAAGTTATAACGAGAATGTCGGTAATCTTTCTCTAGCTACTAATGCACTAAATTGACTTTTTTTACATCTTTGGATTTCGATGACCGGATAGTTCTTAATTATAGTCCATTGACTACATTGATAGTTTGTCACTGTTTCTTTTTTCTTGTACTGCAGCTTGTAATTATTTGATCTTTCTTTTCATCCTTTGGCCGCCTCTGTTTTTGTATTTTTTTGCGTTGTTTAATCGTTCTTCTTCTGCAGCTTCCAGAACAACTATCCGTTTGGAAGTCTCTAGTGATATTTGTTTTCCTCCTGAAGTTTGCAATTCACTTATTTTTTAGTCTTTCTCTTCATTTGTAAGGCAGTTTTTAATTATTTTTTTTCTCATATTATTGTTTCATTGTTTGTTTCTTTACATTTACAGGAGAAAAACCCCACGTGTGTATGGTGTGCAGTAAGGGTTTCAGTACCTCCAGCAGCCTCAATACGCATCGCCGCATACACTCCGGGGAGAAACCACACCAGTGTCAACACTGCGGAAAGAGGTTCACCGCCAGCTCCAACCTTTACTACCACAGGATGACGCACATAAAGGTTAGTCCTGCCATTATACATTATTCTATCATTACTAGCACCGCTGGAAATTTGAATGTAAAGGCTTTTGAAGGCTTTATTTTCAACCCAATGGAAGCATTTTGATAAATAATTTGTATATTTACTGAATTGACCGACTCAACAAGTGGAGATTATTCATGATAATCCAGCAAAAAATCATTCAAGTGTTTTCAATAATTATTCAAATTCTTGAAAAATCAGTTCCAATTTTGAAAATGAAATTAAAAATAATGTTACGTTAAAAAATATTTTATTATCGTAGTCAGCTACTTTATCGCTTATGTGAATTCTTCACATAATCAATTCCAATTTGAAAATGACAATCAAACTCAAAGCAAATTTGAGTTCATTGAACTAGATTTCAGGTAGGACTAACGCACAAAACAGCCCATCGAAATCAGTATTATTTAACGATAAATTGTCGAAATTATGTAGGCATGTATGAGTACAGGTGAGTTTACTTTTATGGTCACGCATTTCAAAACTTGTGAAAAGTCGATAAACGAGCTTTTCATCAAATAAGCGCAAATAAAAATGATTGTTAATCACTCCTTTTCTTTAATTCTAATGAAATTCCAAGTGACACAAAATGCTTAAATGATTAACATCACGAGTTTCGCGATATTAGTGTTAAACACGTTGTATGCATAAATCCAATCATTGCAGGATGAAGGCATGAACACGTTGTTTCCGTTCTTCTCGGTTTGATGTATGCTGTCATGTATTTCCTCTGAAGTCGTCGATCCAGCCAATCAAACGGGTACATTCATTCAAACCTACATTTAATTTGCTAAACCCTATCCACAGCAATAACCACAATATCCAAAGAGGTCTGTAACATTGTAAATACACTCATTGAAATGTACATTTTATCTTTACTATAAAGTAAAATTTCTTAGAACTCCAACGTTTTGGTACTTATTTTCTCAGCATGTAGTTTTAACGATGAGTAAAATTTCAGTACGTTCTTGCAAGAATCAAATAATTCCACCATGACTAAAATCTTGGTAGGTTCACAAAATAGGCGCGGAAAACCACCGCATTGCAGAATGAATGGTCTTATTGACTTTATATTGCACGCGGTCCAGTATTTAAACGATCTGGTCATCTAACCAGTCACCAAGTCTAGAACGTGAACGACTTTGTAAAGCAAACGTACTGCTGTTGGCGGCTTGCCCCTCATCTTGAACTCTGGCTATAAGCGGATTTAATTATTGAATATTAATTACCTCACTTTACATGCCGCTTTCGTGGCGCTGCTATCAAGGCTCCGATGTTGAAACAGTCTTAATTAGACGAGTTCCATCAGTCCTATGAGCGTGTCTTAGTTTACGCGTTATACTGTATACCTAGTTGCTATTTGCAGCTGTCTGAAAACCGATCTATTGTCATCAATAAAAATATGTATTACCTAACAAAGCAATTAGAATCATTCTTCCGGGTAATCTTTAATGAGTTTGATGTTGAAGCAATTGTCGACATTTAGCACTCTCGTTAGATTGTTGTAGGTATCATGGCGTTTTGCTCCTTATTCCGTGATTGCGGAATATCATTACATTATTACACAAGATAATATTTTATGATCGGGATCCTTTATGGCCCGCAATACACCATTTCTTTGGTAGAGACACAACTAATGACAAACATGAAATGGAATTAATATATATAAATGCTCTGAGTTGTGAACATTCCCGCTGTCGTCGCCGTAAAATAATAAGGGTTTACTCTTTGATTGCGAACGGACATTTAATATCTTCCGACTACATAATGAACCAATCTTATGTCCTTAATTGACGTCAATTTATGACGCCATTAAAGTTACATTCGAAATGTGTAGTATTGGCTGGTTGCTCGCCAATTGCTCGCTTGCCTCGCCAAGCGCCACCCATCAGCCAATATTTCCTATTGAGATGTTAAATTAAAACTATTGGGTCTATATGAGACTTAAATCTGTCTTGAGGGAATACCATAAAACATGAACTATCTCGTTTCACAGCAATTTTCTAGGCATCATTAAAATTGTATCAATTTGCACTAAACGGACTGACTTTACCTGGAAACGTACGTACCACACATAAAAAACCAAAACAAATCCTCCGTAAATTCTAACCTCCCCATATTGCAGCCATGTACATTTGCAAATAAATTTTAACAAACAACTAAATAAATCAATTTTCTTCTACAACCAGTAACATGAATTCATGATGAAAGAGAAAGGGGCCTTTTTGGCCCGGAGCTCTGTATGCCAATATTTCAAAAAGTCAAAAAGTATGTTATTCTTAATATTATATATTTTAATATTTCTCCATTCCGAAAAATATTTTCTGTAGGTCTCTTTTGAAGGTACCTACCCAGTATTATTATTTTGCTTATATTAGATTGGTTTAGCGATTTTGATAACAAGTTTGTTGTATAATACAATTCAACCTTTTCAAAACCCTACTGCGATTACCCAATACAATAAAATACACATGTTACCATTCGTTCTATCCGCAGACATATGTTTTTTACAGAAGGTTCACAAAACACAGCAGCATACCTCTCTCTGTTGTTCCCTAATAACAGAGGAACGCGGGGTAATGGTGGAAACACCTGTAGGGAGTATAACGAGAAGTCCTTACATAAGAGTCTCAGTTAAAAATATAGTTAATGGCCATCCTTCTCCTCACAAAGGACGGGAGCCCATATGTCCCGGAAACAACGCGCCGCGATGACGGCCAAATTACACCTTTTTCTCGACCAGACCAAAGGGTATTATATCTTTCTTTTATTTATTTTCTGCGTCGTTATACAAATTGAAGAATTTGTATTCTACAACTATAAAATAATTATTAAATTACTAATTTTCTTATTCTTTCAAGCCTTTGTTGTTCCCCTTTGTTAGGAATGTGCATTCTTTCAGTCTTTCAAGGATATTTTTCTACAGCAATTTTAGGTCTTCGCTTGTGATTTCATCTCTCCTGATGAATATGCTTATGAGCAGTTTCTTATGGTACTGCACACATAATCTTCGTAGTTAAAAGGCAATTTTCTTGGCATCGTTGCCTGTTCTTCTCCAATGAAGGTTTACCATCCTCGTTAACCTGGAAACTATATCAAAGTCACTTTTTTCAGTTTTAGTAGATAGGTACTTACCATAAAATCTGGTGTGCATACGTCTAAACTTCTAAACTATAATATTTTGATATTATAGTGTATATTTTTATCTCCTTTTAAATTATGGAATATTTTAAACGCCTGTACCGACGATAACTATTGTTATGCAAATTATTGTTATGCATAATTATACCGTCACCAACCTCCACTGCCCCTGTCACTACATAACTAGAAAAAAAGTTTCAAGATCTACCTATTATAAATTAAAGTCCTTCGACGCGTTTGTCTGTCTGTTCGCGATAAACTCAAAAATTACTGAACGGATTTTCATGCGGTTTTAACCAATATGTATATTGAGAGATTCATGAGGAAGGTTTAAGTATATAACTTGTCAAGGTAAGATAAGTATCTTTCCTCTGTTGAAACATTTCTCTTTTTCAATAATAATAATAATAATAAATAAAATGAAACAATGCAACTTTGTATAAACCACTTATAAAATGTGCAAATCCGACCGGTTTCGGAACAAACGTTCCTTCGTCAGGGAATGCTTATACTAATTTGACAGTTTAGAACAATGTTTTATTAGGGTAGGGGTGGAGCCGTTGTTATTTAATAATGTAGATTGGGTGGGTAGGTATTAGTGTAGGGTGGGTGGGTAGGGGAACAAATCCATGATTGGGCTATATGACAATATTTTTTGTTTGTTGATAATAGATTCATTATTTTTAAGGGATTTTTTAATTTCCAAAGCTTCTAAGTTATCTAAACGTTTTCCTTTATGATTAATATGAAGAATATTTATCCCTGTGTTTTTTTCAAAACTATGGTTATTTTCAATGATATGGTTAGCGAACTCAGAAAAATTATTATTATTAAGACACCTTAAATGTTCTTTGATTCTGATTTCAAAATTACGAGTTGTTTTTCCAATATAAAATGAGGGACAATCATTGCATTTGAGTTTATATATTCCGGAATTAGTCAATTTATGGTCTTTATCTTTAGTATTTCTCAAAAAATTACCGATATTATTTCTTGTATAAAACGCTGGTTTAATATTAGAAGGGAAATTTTTGCAACATTGAACTGAAAAATTATTAATATACTATTAATAATACTATTAATAATTTTATTGCTCCACCCCTACCCGAATAAAACATTGTTCTAAACTGTCAAATTAGTATAAGCATTCCCTGACGAAGGAACGTTTGTTCCGAAACCGGTCGGATTTGCACATTTTATAAGTGGTTTATACAAAGTTGCATTGTTTCATTTTATTATAATGGATAACCACAAAGTAATAGCTACATTCAAAAATATAATAATAAATATTTATTCCGGTATGTGGTTTTTATTTTGTTTTCATTATTCTTCTCTTTATGTTAACCAGCACTCTATTCGCTAGCTTACATTAGCAAAGAATGCATATTGCACAAATCTGCTCTCATATGGACATAACAATAAATACTACCTAATAAACAAGAAGATAAATGTATTCGTTGTGTTGCAATAACTCGACCTTTTACGGTCGGAAACGAATATTGGGTTATTCATTATATTTATAAGCCAACTAATTATAAAGGTATATTATTTATTTTTTCTCTAAGGTTGGTATGAACTAATGACATAATAAATAATTAATCTCAACACTTTGGTGTTAGTTCTCATATTATTTTTTTCTACAAATTTCCGCCATTTATCATTGTTATTTTTAATTTATATTATTTAGTTTTTATTTTGAAAATGGTCGTTATTTATTCAATTTTTAAATTATTAACCTCGATCCAGGTGATAGTGGGGTTAATAATTATATGTTTAACAGTACGTTTTATTGAGAAGAAATAATAAATAAAGAAATAATAAAACGACCATAACTTTCATATAAAATATATTAATACCCATCAAGCATCTGCCCAGTGCCCGTTGGTTTTGAAAACATTTAATTCACAAGTGTCTTAGATACGAGGATAAATTTATAGGTAAAGACACCTGAAGACACCAAAGGAAACATCTGCACAACAAGATGGCATTAAAAATACACAACGTGGTCATTCTACGTGCAACGGACGGTAAAGTCCTTTAACTATACTATATTTATCGCTTCTTGTCTGTTAAAAAATATGACACCTATTAAAAAAGCATCCATCCACTAACGGCACTTAAAAATAACTTAACACATTTCATTCTCATTTGTTACAAAGGGTCTCAATATTAATTTCGTTGTTGATAATTTTTTTAACTAATTATTTATGATATCTTGAACCTCTTAATAAATTGAAAAGGTCGTATTTTAGTTCGATGCTAAGGATGTGATACATATAATTAGTTTATTCCTTTTCATTGTAATGCTTGTTTTACTCTTCCGAATGATTGATTTCTTGCGAGAAGAGAATTTTGAGAGCACCTGTCTCTGGATTATGCGCCCCTATGCCGGAAACAGTGGATTATGGCTTTTTGTTCTGACTCATAAAAGTTTTATTTGACCATTGCCCTTTTAATAAAACACACCTCCGTCTATAGATACATTGGTGATCTCCGTGGTTAAGGGGTACGCACCTTGGCTCCGTACCCAAAGGTTACGGGTTCAAATTTTTGCATTTAGCAAATCAGTAGTTTGTTAATGTAAATATAAATGAGCATTGAAGGGGACCCCACCACTTTCCAAAAGGCGTTATAAGGAAACATATGGTTTCCTCATTCACCGCACACGTCAAGACTCTATATTTTATTGAACGAAGCTACATTTATTTGAATGACTCTAGACCCTCCAATGTCCATACATACGGGGTTAGTAAGCAGTAATTAACATAATACAAAAGAGAAATAAATGCGGTAGCCCGTGGAATAAAATTCTAGCTGAAAACTATAGAAAAAAAATAAATACAGATAAAAGTAAAAATAAATAGCAAATTTGAATTAATTGTACCAGATTTATCGGGGACACACATAATCGAAATTAATATATTTGATGATGATTGAACTGGCAACCCGTGAAAAATCACGAAATATAAAAAAAAGTACCACTCTATTGCTACACACATAAAATGTACCTCGGCCAAGAGACGAACCCCGATCACCGGACTACTTTGAAGGCAATTAAGCTGACCATTACATACCACACCACCAACTGTAGTAAGAATGGCAGCACAAATTCGTTAAGCTTAATAAATAAGTAAATAAAAGAATTATAGGTTTTTGATTTTTTTTAAATTTTAGATTGTAACCACCTGCTGCTTGCTGCTGGTGTATATATTTTACATTATTAGTAAAACAGTGCTAAAGATCATAATTCTTGTAAATTGTATTCTTAACAACAAACCAATAAGGCTACCTTAATAATACCTATCTTACTTCTGCATCTCAGTGAGCCCGCGCAAATAATTTCCCGCCCATATTGTCCGCAGCTTTCAATTTCCGCCCCCAGGTGTCATGGCGCGCCGAGACTTATTGCATCCGATCCCCGGACGGTGGTGACTTATTCCACCATCCACTTCAACACCGGCAGCTGGCCACACAATATATTGGTTAAAGTCGCTAAATTAATTTAAATAATAATAATAATACATGCGATATGATAAGTGTTTCCTGTGAGACAAGACTACTAGTTTTTGCAAAGCTTATATCGACGCTTAGTGGAGTGTATAGCAAAATCATTTAGTTAAAACATGCCATAATATAGAGCTGTTGGGAATTAAAAATTTAATGTCAGGTGTTAACTTTATCTAAAGCAGTAATTAGGTTTGAACGTGTCTTAAAATATGTACAAAAAACAACTCTCGAACGATGAACAAAATACTTCTGTTTGGAAGGGCTAATTGAAAGCAAATGTCATTTTTTGCTCTCAGCGTTTTTTTACTGATGACTCATGAGTTATTAACAGCTCACATAGCTCTACTAAACGAAAACCTTGTGAAAATTTTATAACGCCAAAGATATAGATAGTTGGTTTTTGTATATATTTTACGAAATGGTAATGAGATATGTTGTTTCTCGATTTTGGAGGCGGATACGAATATCTAAACTCAAAAACAACCATGGGACATTGTGAACCTGAAAATATAAAATAGATCGATTAAAAAAGGTATTTGGATGATTAATGCCATTTGATAAGCGATCCTTCCCGCAGGACCAGTCTCACCATAACCCGCTAAGCCTCCAGTCAACAGTCACCAGTACCAAGGATATCGCAATATTCGATAACGTCTCGCCGGTCTATAACAAGTTATTCGACACCTTGGTATGTTATTGATTTGTTGTCCATTGTGATAATTATTATTTCCTCGCTTCACCTGCTCTTGTATTCAGATGAAAAAACACTCGAAACCGGTAGCCGCTCGCAATATGCTCATATATACAGAGTGTCTCGAAACTTACCTACCCGACACATATACTAGTAGTAACTTTAACCGGCGATTTCTGAGCTTATTTGGAATACAAAATAATGTAGGTAGATGGCATATTAATTAGTCTCCGTTGACCATATATCCAATTGAAGAAGAAGATAACAATAATAATCTAAACCAAAATATGAAAGAGAAAAATACACAGAAAAATATAATGGTCGCAACTGGGACTCAAATCCAGAACCTCTCGTGCAACCGGGACGTGCGCGTTTATCAATTCCGCCTTTGCCACCCTCTGTCATATTTGTCAATCTCATATTTCAAATTTTAGAATAAACAATTTTTTTCCATATTTAATTCTATGATTTGAAATACGAGATTGACAAATATGACTGTTTGACAATTAGACAATCATTCTGAGAGTGCGTATAGGTATATCTAAATTACAGTATTAAAAGTTAGTTGAAACGATTTATAAATCTTTTTAAATTATAATCTTTACATTATTGGCATTAAGCTCTTGTCCTTCTTGGCACAATTTTATCTAAAATCCCCAAAAGAAACCCCGAAACTTTCCATATTCCTTTACAAAATACCAACTTAACCTTCTCCAAACCTCTTGTGCAAATGTTTCGACCACATATTACGTAACATCACTGTATTAAGATACTGGACATTTTTCCCAGAACATTACAAAATTTATTGAATCCTTATTTTCACTTGACATCAATTTATCTAAACTTTATTGTCTGTTGATTTATTTGGTTTTGTTGTTAATTAGAAACTTATTGTTTTATTCCAACATAAAATTACAGTAAACCGTTATTAATTCTCCGTAATTTTTACATGTTAACCACTGTCTTTTGTGTACATTATAAATTACCTATAGGTTACCTCGAGAGTGTTTTCTCTTGGGGTAAAAATAATCTCCTTGAATTTAATGTTTCATAGACCCAATCTTGTCTGATTACGTCTAAAAGGGATCGAAATGAAAATCTAGTCTCTTTCAACGGTAGCAATCTTCCGAACAGGCCCTCCATTGATATGCTTGGTGTAACCCTAAGTGACCAGCTCAGGTATGGGGGCTCCATCGAAGCCAGAGTAAAGTTAGCCTCCCAAAAACTGGGCGTACTCTACAGGGCCCGCAGATACTTTAATAGTACACAACTGCTAACCCTGTACAAATCACAAGTGCGCCCCACGGTTGAATTTGGCAGCCACCTCTGGTCTGGAGCTCCAAAATACCTGAAAAATACCCTCGACTCTGTGCAGAAACGGGCGGTCCGTTTGATAGATTCTCCCATCTTAACAGACGGATTGCAATCTTTAGAGCACAGGCGTCGGGTGGGAATGCTATCCTTGTTCTACCGGTATTACAATGGAAGATGCTCCGAGGAACTAGCATCATTGATCCCTTCGGCACCGGTGCATAGTCGGGAAACACGCCAAACGCGTGCCCAACATTTGTACACAGTTGACATTTGTCACATGAGAACAGGTCGTTTCTTCGACTCGTTCTTGTGTTCAACAGCTCGGCTGTGGAATGATTTGCCGGCCTCTGTGTTTCCTCCTTCCTACAACATGGGTCTCTTCAAGACCAATGTTCATTCCTTCCTCTCCTCAAAAAGACCCTCCACACAGCATCCCAGATGACATAGGCCCTGATGGAAATTATTTTCCTCAGGGCCTCCTGTGTGGAGTTAATGTAAAAAAAAAAAATAAAAAAAATAGGTGGCGACATTCGAAAGCAAAAATTGTCACCGGAGACCAAAATGACATCTTTCTGTTTTACTGCAAATCAGCTCGTAAATCGCTGGTTAATGTCTTTCGGGTACGTCCCGAAACACCTTGTACAATCTACGCAAATTAAAATAATATTTTTTTATTTGAAATGTGTGTGAATGGGCGATGATTTATGACAGTGGTTGATTCCTGTGCATGGTGATGTCGTGCCTAATTTACTACGGAACATTATTATAGTTCGTTTTCTTTGATTGATTGACCTTCCTTGCGATCTACCTCTGTTATAATGGTATAATGATACTTTCTCCCCAGTGGTTCACTCAAATTGGCAGGCGACAATAATTCATAGAATTATGCATGGAGAGCTGGAGACTAACTCGTTTTTTATGGTGTAAAGCGTATGAATATTAATTGAGCGTTTTTGTTAAGCATGTTGAAATAATCATTAAACATTACGTGTTACGTTGACCCGGGAAACCTCACACAAATAAGGAAACGCTGGGGAGCGTCAGTAATAAACACACTACCGCCATTCCGACAATGTCAGTTAGCCAGTATCAGGATGCTATGAATCTCCAGGAGACTGTGTATAAAATCTCCCACCGGAGAGTGATGCGCATCTGTCAGCAAACAGGGGTATTGTCTCATCTCGGCCAGCTGACAATCTCGGTTGGACACGATGTGAAGGCGCAACATCCATCTAGGAGTCGCATACAGCGGCTGCTGGTACACGCAGAACTCGCGAGAGATCTGCGTTGCGTTATTTGTATAACGTCATGTACTCTGTCTGGCACGGTGAGCCTTGATAGCGAAGGGTCGTCTAGAACCATGGAAACAAGACTAGGTTTCAGTAAGAGATACGTACTCATCTTATACATTCATATAGATAATAATATATTTTCGTACACTATCAGCAGTGGGATTATGCGTTGCAGTAAGCGATACGTACCTACTCCTTACTCTTATTTGTAGATAGTATAATATATGTACTTATACTATCAACAGAGGATTATATGTTTTTAAAGCGATACTAAAAGCGATACCAACTCTTTACTCTTATACTTTCGTAGATAGTATAATATATGTATTTACAAATTTACACTATAAGCAGCAGGATTATGCGTTTTTAATATCGATATTAAATGAAATGCAATGCTTAAAGCAGATAAACAAATTACCCTCATCCAATCAGTAAAATAATATAAACATTATTATTATTGAAAAAAAATATTTTATTTTATTATATATCGCAAGCCAACATACACTGATATAGTAATTCATAAGACCTCCAACCACCCTGTCTCACAAAAACACTCCACCTTCCATTCCATGATACACCGCTTAGTAAATGTCCCAATGTCTAATAATAATTTCCTTTCTGAACTTTCTATAATAAAACAAATTGCTATAAATAACGGATATGAACCAAAATTAATTGATAACATCCTAAATAAAAAACTTAGCAAAATTTCAAAAAATAAATATCTATACAATTCTAATAATATTAATGATAAAGAATGGCGTAAAATTTTGTATATTAATAATTTTTCAGTTCAATGTTGCAAAAATTTCCCTTCTAATATTAAACCAGCGTTTTATACAAGAAATAATATCGGTAATTTTTTGAGAAATACTAAAGATAAAGACCATTAATTGACTAATTCCGGAATATATAAACTCAAATGCAATGATTGTCCCTAATTTTATATTGGAAAAACAACTCGTAATTTTGAAATCAGAATCAAAGAACATTTAAGGTGTCTTAATAATAATAATTTTTCTGAGTTCGCTAACCATATCATTGAAAATAACCACAGTTTTGAAAAAAACACAGGGATAAATATTCTTCATATTAATCATAAAGGAAAACGTTTAGATAACTTAGAAGCTTTGGAAATTAAAAAATCCCTTAAAAATAATGAATCTATTATCAACAAACCAAAAATATTGTCATATAGCCCAATCATGGATTTGTTCCCCTACCCACCCACTCTACACTAATACCTACCCACCCAATCTACATTATTAACTAACAATGGCTCCATCCCTACCACAATAAAACATTGTTCTAAACTGTCAAATTAGTATAAGCTTTCCCTGACGAAGGAACGTTTGTTCCGAAACCGGTCGGATTTGCACATCATATAAGTGGTTTATACAAAGTTATATTGTTTCATTTTTCTATAATGGATAACCACAAAGTAATAGCTACATTCAAAAATATATTATTATTATTTATTATAAATTGTGTGCTTTATTACAATGTGTCAATTTAACTGAAGATGAATAATATTATTATCGATTGGAATCGATACGTACAATAATAATAATAATAATGAATATAAATAATTCATTTTCAAAGTGTTACTTCGATTGTAATGAAATCGATAAATCATATTGGAGTTTCATAAACGAACTCTCAGAGTCGAGATGTAAAATAATATTTGGTAGGTAGTTCCTAACACTAAGTGAAAACAAAAAAAACTTGTACAAGATATAAATCCGACATTTAAAAAAGTGACCGTGAACGGAAGCCGACAGAAGTTATATTATAATAATATAGACGTGGAAATGCAGCCTACAAGATATTATTACATTGGTTGGGATGTTAGTTGGATGTTGGTTGGATGTTGGCTGTATGCAGGAGCGAACTGAAATGATATTGATAAGGAATGAGTAATCGAGTGTCAGGTCAGGGCATACCTTTTCTAAATGATAATCATCGAGCTGGTGTCTCCGAGTTCAGACCATTCCAGAAGCTGTGTACTGGATTCACATTAACAACTTAGTTTTAGAAAAAAATTGTACTTGTTAACAACGAATTATCATTCTATATGAAAGCACGTGTTTCCTGCCAAGAAAATTGTCTAATTATGATGCTTTTATTTTAAAGACATTTTGTTTTATTGAGGAAGAGCTTGTGGACACATTTAATTTATTATCCTTGCGAAATAATAATTATTTGAATTGTTTGAAATTCAGTCCCTCTCAACAGGAAAACAAAGTTGTAAGTAGTTAGGTACTTGCTCTAGAACAAGCACCAGTGCTAGTTGCTAGTATCTAATTTTCGATACGTACGATCATATTTTCTCACACGTTAATGTCCTTTTGTTCGGGGACAATGGCCAAAACGCCTTTGATACAAAGGCGGTCAGTATAAATTAACCAGTTAGTTACGAGTACGTACTTCGGTGGTACAACGACTCCAGACATAGGTAGGTAGAAGGTACTGCCTTCTTCACTGGAAATATTTATATACTTCTAAGTTGGTGTAGCTTGACAATTTACAAATTAAAGAAGCCATTTTTTTAATCGTCAAAATTTGATCAATTAGTTATCTGCAAACTACAATATTTTTGTTTTTTTTGTCATACTTTACAGCGAAACAATTGAATTATTACTCTCAAGTTTTTGCATCCACGGGATTTTCAAATAAAAAAAGTATGTAAGTACCTACCGAAAATTTCAATATAGGGAGAAACATTGGAAAACACTTTACTTGTGAAAAGAGCATTATAATTATAAACGAACATTTTTGATCGGTTACTTATGTGGGGTAGGGTACTTATTACTTATGTTGTGGGAAGATACTAAGCACTTCTGCAGTAGGTAGCTACTGTCTAATTCTGTTCTGTAGGTATTTTATTTCTTCCGTGGGAGATACCTGCTTTTCAGTTCTTTATTCAGCTAAAAAAATCATATCTGCGACCTAAAGCAGACTTCTGGGGTAGTGGTAGGTACCGCAACATCAAAGTTACTTACTGCATAATGAACTTGTACGGAGGTAGGTACTGTCCAATTGTCTAATTCGGTTGTAGGTATCTACTGCAAACCTCTGGCCTCTGGGTTAGGTACTGCAACTTCAAAGAACGGTAGTTAAGAAACACTACTTATGTGGTAGGTATTGTCCATTTCAGTGGTAGGTAGGTACTGTCTAAATCTGTTGTAGGTAGGTATCTACTTTATTTCTTCCGTGGGAGGCACTGTCTCGTTCTTCAATAGATAGGAACTGCAAACTCTGGGTAGGTACTACAAATTCAGAGATAGGTACTGCATACTTATGTGGTAAGTAGATACTTTATACTGCTAAGGTAGGTGTCGTATGAGGCAGGGGGCACCTGCCCTCGGTTCAGTTCAGCTTTTGGTTCAGTGTGGGTACAGGGTACAGTCTGCAGTCCACCTGAGTCCGTCTGAGCTCAGCGGAGCGTGCGCTCTCACGCTATACAATAAGAAGGAAAAAAGGCATTCAACAAATTACGCGTCTTATGGGTTTAAGGTCACCACACACGGACTGTGAACCGAGGAGGAGTATAGCAGCTCCTCATTCGTGTGTGACATCACTCCTATTATTCTCAATCATTTTCAAAATTAATAATAATTCGTGCCATTGTTAATAATTGCAATATTTAATTTATTTTTTTCAGTATCACATAGTTACTCAAAAGTGATTGATGTTGAATCGTATCATTTTGTTAATACTAGATCCTCTACCCGGTTTCGCCCGGGTATCGAAAATATTTTTGATAGCTTTTTTCTTATTGAACTAACTAATGAAAAAAATTGGATCAAGTGATATCGTGTCATGCTTTTTGACAGTAAAAATAATATTTCTAAGCACAAAGCTCAGAGTTGAAATCAGTTAGGTTGACTTTATATCTTTACGAAAAAATGCTGTGCAAATTTCATTCTTTTCATGAGATTTCGTTGCTGCTTTTAACACATTTATATTTCTATTTTAGGCTCCGTTACAAGCGTTTAAAATGTGAAGAAGGTTACTGAAGATGGTTTGAAAGGGAGATATATAATTCCGAATGATAGAGGGAGCACGCTAATGTTTTAAACGATTATAATTTAAAGCATGACTTCTTTAAGAAGTGTGAAAAATACGTGTCGCCCTGGTGTAAGACCACCATTCAGAATGTTGTTTGAAATGCCGTTAGCCGTGTTTACCGATCTGAATAGCCAGGTACTTCTCCATCTCTCCCCATCTCCTTCCCCTCCCCACTACCTTCAGCTTCACAACATACATGAGGGATGCTATAGTCTCACTAGTTCCAGATGATTGAGAGAAATTGGGCCTTTTTTCCGGTAAACACATAAAAAATAACTAAAATCTCTCGACACCTGAGTTAAATGGCATTTAAGGAAACACTGTTTTTTATTATCTGTGACATGTTAAACAATAAAATTCATTTTCAGCTCTAACAACATCAATAGCGTCGTATTTTTCAATCTTAGCACTAGAGTACTGACCTAAAGCTCACTGAAACTCACGAACCGCCACTGAACAAGATGCGTTTTTTATATCTACTTTTAATTCCTAATTTTTTTTTGCGAATTAATCATTTTTAACACGGTATCTGAATATAGATTATTTTTAAAAATAACTTTTTGAAGAGTTTAAAAAGTTGGTCAAGGGAAGTACGATAGGTAAATAATATATATTATGTCAATAAAGTAAATAACTTTATCCAAACCCGAGGTTCTATTGCAGTATCTCCCAGTACGAGGGCTACTTTTGAATTTTATTCATTAAAAGCTTAAAATCATTATTTATTGGGCTGACAGCCGCTCCGCTAGTATTGTACCCTGACAATGAGATACTAAATTTCACTTTCTTCCCACGAATCATTTTCAATTCCCTCGCTTAACAATAGCTTTTCATACCATCAAGAAAGTATATTCGTTCGCATAATACATAAGAAGATTGCAGTTTCACTTACGTTAATATTTTGTTCACAAGACAGCTAAGAGAAATATAAATAAATTACCAAATCTAATACATCCTATTTATTTCATTAATATTCAATTGACTCAAAACAAAGGGTCTGTAGGAATTAATTCTGGATCAATGTACTCGTTGATACTTTGAATTTATGTGTTATTTTTAAAATTAGTGTGAATAAAGTGTGCAGAATTCGGACAAGGGATAATGTAGGTACATAGTTAGTTACCTATTTATACCTACCTAAAGTTTTAACCGAACATTATTTTTATTGTGATTTCCAAAATTGGAACTATTGTATCAAGAATATAGTGCTAGAACTGGTAATAAAATTAAATTTTAAACATTTAAAAAAAAAATACCGATTTTAGGTAAGACGATTATACCTTTGTTTTTGTAATAATAAAAATATTTATTTTCAAATGGTGTAGGAACAGCTTCTCTATTGCAGCTCATTTGATTAAAATTCGAGTCCTCGATAGTCCACTCTATCAGTGCGGTGTCTAGGAGGAGACTCTTGACCATGTCTTCTTCAATTGTAAAAATCATTATTCCTTCAAAAGCATATATCGTTTGCTTATTAAAATCACTAACGACTCTCCCCCAGTATTTCGTATTTGCTGTCTCTCAACAATTCTCCTGTTTTTTAAGTACCTACTATATAAGTTCATAGATTTAATGACCTCAATATTTGATTTGTTCTGTACCCTTATAGATTATTCTCAATATTATAACTATATTTTCTAACTTTATTCAGCACTCTTTTTATGGAGAATTGCCTATTTCAAACAAAAAAAAACTGTATTACCTTAGTATTATAAACTGTATTGACTTAGGTATTATTGTGGAATAACTTAAATAAAAAAAAATCATTAAATACGTCTACTGTTTTATAAATTTTATTCAACAGTACCATTCCACTGAAATGCTATGCTGTGCTAAAACATATGTTTTGCCGTGTGGTATCTAGAACAAGTAGTGGTGACGACGACGGCTGAAGTTTTCAGGTACCTACGTAAAAGCCATAGCATGCGTGTTTATGCTATGCTGGAACATCTGTTGATCTGTTCTGCCGTGTATGTTTACGAACGTACATTTTACTATTATTTTTTTTCCACTGCTCTCTTTGTATCAAATCTTCGGTAAATGTTGCTATGAAGTACTATCTGATCGTACTAGAAATAATATTTCAATAGATGATTACATTAAAGACCAAACACACTGGTAAATAATTATCTAAAGAATTAACTGTTAGTCCGGTGCTTTATTAGTAAAATTCAATTATGTGAATATATCACAATGATTTAGTAACGCTACAAAAGGTGGATATTTGTGATTTTTCCCATGCCCCTTAAATACCAAGAAGCAGTATGACTCCCAACCTTTTCACGGATCAGCGCTTCCCTTTACCTCATACGATTTGTTCACATGGCCATAATAATAATATGACTGGTCCCCTGTACACTATACACTATACAGGTACAGTCCAGTGTCTTCCCGCCCCAGTCAGGAGTCACAGTCACCCAGCAGAGCGTGAACTTCTCAAGAATAATATCTTACGCAATGAACTTGTCGGACCTCTGTCCGTGAAGACTAAAGACACACGTGTTCATTTCCCATAACGCCCCACCCTCTCTTCCAGCCCGAGTATCGTGTTAACGATCATATTAATAGTGTGGATGATACTGATGATTGTGAATTGCAGACTTCTTGAACTTCATTAATCTTTTATATTATTTCTAGAGGAGGTAGTTCTTTGTCAATCGTTTTATTTATTTATTTACACATATACGGCACAACATGTGCCATTAACATAATTGACATTCTTATAATAGTACAACAACATGAAGAATAACAGTATAAATGTTAGTAAAATTTAAGAAAAAAGATAAAAAGTAAAGTAATAAGTAGTGCATAAAGATTATAATGTATAAAAGTTAATTATAAAGTGTATAGTATAAAATATAAAGTATTAAAATACAAACTATAAATTACTAGGTAAAAGTAAAAATAAAAATTTAAAGAGAGAAATAAAACAATAAAAAGTAAAATGTACAAATAAAAGATACCTATCTCAAGGTACCTACAAAGATTTAAATATAAAATATAACAATTAAGAAATCCTGGATTATGTTAACCGATATGATGAATTTTACATTTGATTAATTTTAGGTACCTGTGATTTCTAGTGCATTAATAGTTACAGAGTGAAGTACTAGTAGGCATATTATGTTTACATGATGTATTATTATCATTATTGTAGAAATACCGCGACAAACGCTCCTTCACTTCTCAATATGGCTGCATTTTTTGGCTAAAAAATTTGACATTTTAAAATACCATGAATTATATAAATGGACTAGCTTTTTCCCGCGGCTTCGCTCGCATGGTATTAGGGGTTTCCCACTCCGCCTCCTCCACCTTCCCTCTCCCCACTCCACTCCCCCCAGCAACCCCCCTCCCCCCTCCCCCTACACCCACCCCTCCCCGCACTCTACTCCCCCATCAACCTCCCTCCGCCCCTCCCCTACCACCCACCCTTTCCCCCATTCCTCCCCCCTCCACCTTCCCTCTCCCCACTCCACACATCCATAAACCCCCCTCTCCCTCCTCCTCCTTCTCCACTGACCCCTCCCCCACCCCATACCCCTCTCCACTCCACCTCCCCCCACCTTCCTCCACCCCTCTCCCTTCCCCTTCCTTCCCTCCCCCCTCTCCCACCCCTCTCCGCCTCCTCCACCTTCCCTCTCTCCACTCCACTCCCTCAATCAACCCCCTTCCCCACTCCCTCCATCCACCTCTCCCCTCACCCCCTACCTTTCCACATTCCATCTCCCCACACCGCTCCCCCCATCAACCCCCTTCTCCCCACCCCCTACCCCTCCCCTCACCCTCCTCCATCCTTCCCCTTTCCCCTTCCTTCCCTCCCCCCTCTCCCTCCCCTAACCCCCTCCCCTTTCTCCCTCCACCAACACCCTCCCAACACCCCCCCTTCCCCTCCTCCCTCTCACCTCACCTTTAGCATTCCACACATTCATTCCTGATACATTCAGTTTACAAACTGCTCGCGTGCCACCTATCATAATTTTTATACAAATTTCATAATGCCAGAACTCAACGGTAGTTTTATATTTATTGGTATCAAGTTTAATTTGTAGAACTCCATTTAAATTTTTTTTTTTTTATATAATCAATAATGTTATTATTAAATTAATAAAAACAGTAGTTTTATACAAAATAACGAACAAAAAAAAGGATTATCCAATTTGGTGCAGTCGTTCGGGTTTATGTGCGTACATACATTGCTGTGATTCATTTTTAGAAATATTTATTAAGTATGACGCCCACAAAGCACTCTTTTTAGAGTGAATTGCCTAGTAAAAAAAATAAATAAAACATCGTTTCCATGGCGATAATTGGTTTGCTTTTTTTCTTACGTTTGCGATAAATCAATTTTGTTAGGGACAGAAAACGTATGATAAATAATTTCATAACGCCAGAGATTATTTATTACGCCAGAGCTTACCAATTCATATAGCCTATAGTACTCGCAAATAATGTAGCTTTCTATTAATGAAAGAATTTTTTAAATCCATTCAGTAGGTTTTGCGTGAAAGAGTAACAAACATACATCCATACAAACTTTCGCCTTTATAATATTAGTAGGATAGTAACATTTTAGATAGATAATATTTTCTTCGTCCGCCTTACTAGAATATCTTGTGCTGAGAGCAACTAGGTTTTACATATATGGTTTTCAGCGACCTCTATGGTTCAACTTCAACATGGTTTCAAGTTCAAGTTCAAGAAGGTTTTTTCTTTTATAAGCCCATGAGGTTTGGGTTTGTGGCCGATTTCGCGTCGCGTTTGCTCCCACCCAGGCGTCGCGACGTCTGGGTGGGACCGTGTGTTCAATTTCTCATCATTTTCCGCTCACTGTGGTGGTAGTAGGAGATTTTCAAATATTGTCAGTTTATTCGTAACCCGGCAATGTTCGCCTTTCTTTAAAAAAATAAAATAATATTTTTTATAATTAGTTAGGGGTTAGTAGTGAACTATAGCTTCCAAAAATATTTTTCTTAAATTACAGTGCTTTACAATTGGACCAAATTAAAAAAAAAAAAAATTATTATCAGAAATAAATCTTAACTAATCTTAAACTACTTAATTTTTTTTTGTATGTTTTAAACATAGAATTGGATACTTATATTAAAAGCGTCGATATCATTGGTATATTGTAAACAACATTCTAAACATTGTATATTCTTTACAGTGTAAGCGAGGAATCGGCGAGTTCGCTACATGATTTGTTTGTGAATGGTGATATTGAAATAGGTGCTTATGCCGAGTGAGTCGAGGTGGTACTCTTAAATTGACTACACCAGAGGTGCGCAACAGTCGAGCTCCAAATTTACATTAAAAAAAAGAAAAGATCGCTTATCCTTCACCGATCCACAAATAAATGTATTTTAAAGGTATTTAATTTTAAAAATTTAGTTAATTTGTTCTAAGGGGATATTAATTTAAATCAAAATTAATAAATCATAAAAGCTTTCGCTGAATTCTTTCGACATTTTTAAAATGAATTTAATGGCGCGGTGACCAAATTACAGAATTATATTCTAATCGGCTTTAAATACTAGTCAGTTCTTTGTCTGAAAATTCCGGCACAAGATTGGCTGGACTAATGCCTAGCGACCGTTACATTTTTGTTTTTCTTTGGTCTTGTTCTGTTTCATGTTTCCCTTAGATTTATTCGTATTATCTTCTTTTTTAATGATATATTACATTGATGGGTATAACCTTCAAAAAGTTATTTCAATAAAATTCAAAATTAAGTACTTTGGTAAAAAAATCTAATGGCTTTATTGCTTTCAAGCTTTCTATTCGAACACTTCCAAGACGTAGAAAGACCCCTAGTTCCCACGAGAGTCAAGTACCGTTCATTACACATAGCGTAATACACAGAAGGGTGGCTCTTAGGAAAATAACTTAGCCGGTTCAGCGAGCAGCCCCTTGTAATTACACCGCCTCATAAGGTGAAGACGAAGAAAGTAGACCGAGACGAACGAACGTGTGAAAATTTTACTTTGCTCCCTGCTTATGGAATTGGATAATGAGCTCCTTCGGGGTATTAAAATTGTTAGAGTTCAAACGAATTCATCATCAAAAAACTAATTTCGGTTGTGAGTTTGGTTAAAGTTTTATTTTCAAAATTGTAACTGATCGTGTAAAGAAATCGGAAAAGCGATAAAGTACCTACTTACAACATAGTAATATTTTAACAGAAACTTATTATGTTTGTCTTTTGAAAAAAACTTTTTTAATATTTGGAACTGATGATTTGGTAAGACTTCAATCAAGCGATAAAGTCCCTAACTTTTTTTTAATATTGGCTCCACTATTAGGAAAATAATTTCCCTCTGGTCTGTGTCATCTTAGGGTATGCTGTGTGGAAGATTTTTTTAAGTAATGGAAGAAGAGGAAGTTCTGGGAAATAAATTTGGGTAAAAAGAGAGTTGGGTAGGAATCTAGGGGTCAGTATGTCCAGGAGAGACGGGAATAAAGACGATGAATACGTATAAACCCATGCGGTGCAAGGAGATGAGTTGAGAGGAGAGGTCAAAAGACCTCCCTCAACCAGTCTCCCATGATCCGGCCCACCAAGCAGCATCTTAGGGATAATTGTGACAAGTAAAGTCAGATTTTATGAATTTCAAAGGTTTTTAATGCAATTATTACCAATCCCAAAATTATCATAGCCCGTGATTTTCGTGCTCGTGAAAAAGGCACGAGCCATCGAAGATCATACAAAATGTTTTAAAGCATGCTATAGTAAGGCCCTCCGTTCATGGAGATACTTACAATCTACGTAATTGTGACGAAACCACAAGTACCCTGCTGATATACCACTTATTAATGCTAGTCTCCGTACACGGCGCTATCCGAAATATACTGAACTTGATCATTTTTCACGTGTAGCCGTGGTGTTAGCACGCAGTCAAGCGATATCATATGACTTTTTTCCAACATCAATCCATGCCTTCTCCACTAAATCTTTTCTTACGTATTCTGGTAACGTATAGTTATATAAACATGCATTTTTTCCACTTTCAGAACAAATCTAACATTACTTTCATGTTCCGACGCCATTTCTGTCAAACGTCAAACGAATAAGTATCATACACAAATGATGCGATCGTCGCGTGCGATCAGCACTGTCGGTATCTTGATACTGATTGGAAACCGCAAACGGGCACCCGCAAAATCGTACGGGGGGTACTTACGATCGGCGCGTATGATACGCGCACGAGGATCGAGTATCTTGTAAGTATCTCCGTGAACGGAGGCACTAATATTAAACTAAATATTATGTTGACGACCGGTCGCGGGTTAGAATCCTGTCAAGCGCGAATAAGTTTTATTTGCTTGATTTGTGCTATTTGCCAATTTAGTCTTTTTTTAATATGTGGTACATTTGCGGAACCTTCCAGAGTGGAAAATATTCTCAGTAAAGCCCTGGTATAAGACCACAGAATCCTGTCAAGCGCGAATAAGTTTTATTTGCTTGATTTGTGCTATTTGCCAATTTATTCTTTTTTTAATATGTGGTACATTTGCGGAACCTTCCAGAGTGGAAAATATTCTCAGTAAAGCCCTGGTATAAGACCACCATTCAGAAAAGGAAAGTTGCTTGAAATGGCATAAACCGTGTTTGTTGAGATCTTGTTGAATAGCCAGATCTTCCCCACCTTCATCTTTCCCATTTCCTTCTCTTGTTAAAGTACAATGTAAACTAAAAACATATTATAACACAATTTAAAAAAAAATAATGTACCTCAAATTTAATAGTGTTATTATTAACTATTGCTAGCATTTTAGTTATTTATTATTGTGACAGCCATTTTCAGTTTGAAAATGGCCTAAAAGGCCGAAACAGCTGTCACAATAATAAAAACTAAAACACTTTCAGAACTTTTCAGGTAAAATTGATTTACATTTTTTTCTAATTGTGATAAGTTCTACGAATTAAACACAAAAATAATTAATATAGACTGTGTTCGACATTTAGATATTATCAATTGTGACGAAAATAAATATAAAAACTCTGTCAAAAGTGCTTTAAAAATGTATTAAATGAGTACAATACTGCATAAATGTAATTACATATTATGTAATGACATATATTAAGTACTACCTACCTCCTGTTATAATAATGTAATATCTTTTAGTTGTAAGATTACTGTTTAATTTCTAGACACTATATAATGAGGAAATCTGTAATTTAAGTTAGGTAAATTGTACATATTTAAATTAATCCAATTATAAACTGTTCATTTCCCTAAAAAATAAATAAATAACACAAATCACAAAAAAATACATTGCATGAATTATTTACATTCACGAAAAAGATATCTTTTTAAGAAACTTGCTAATTCGTTACTCGTGTATTTGAATATCACTTTAATTAAGTGGTGTTTTATTATGTTTATTGTGAGAAGAAACCGTGTTTGACTTCTCAGTTGCAAAAATTAAAAATAACAAATTGTAAATATCATATTATTTAGCTCATTAGCTTGTGGATTCTTGTAAAACATATTTCTATTTAATTTAAAAAAAACCTTTCTCCATTAAAAAAATGCACTCACCTGTTTCTTCTCTCTCCAAAGTTTATCTAATTATTTAACGACCTGTGAGACATGAGAAATTTTCCAGTGAATCTTATCATATAAATAATAATAATGGTTAAATGTTCTCAGAAACAAAACTAATTACTCGCCTGCCAAAAGCCAAAACTCGTTAAGTGCAAATTTAGTCTGAAACCATAAACATCGTAAATACAATGGGTTCACGTCAGATTAAAATGAAAATCAAAGCAAACAATTCGGAACCATAGTTGTCTCTGATTTCGGAAGTTTTTATCGGGTTCCCTCTCTCGCTCTCGCTGAAAAATTTATGTATGAACTTGTTAAGGCGTGGGAAATGTACGACGGTAACATCCATTTGTTGATGCCGTCTAGAAAACTTGGATTTCACTCTTTTGCATATAATATACATCATAGCAGCTTGAATATTAAAACTGACTAATTCTTACGAAAAATAATTTTTCTTACTTGTGGCTAAAAGGTAATTTATTTATTTATTTAATACATGAATTATCGAAAGTACATATATTTTTTTTGTGATATTTCACCCTCCATGCTAGGGATGACCCTGTGTTATGGCGGGTGAAGTTTACAGTTTGCGGATATACATTCATTAGTATAGGTTGAAAATTTTCACTATTTATTTATTTATTTATTTGAGACACAAACAGGATATTCATAAAACATTATTGTGTGTAATATATAATAAACTAAAATACAAGTATAAATATCCCTAGACTAATGTGTCTGCAGTAATCACATAATGCATTTTCACATGAAAAACAATGAAAGTATTATTTATACATACTTAAAAACTTAAATATAAAATTGAAATACGTAATAATAGCACTGATCAACAATGGTTCTGTTGTCCTTGATATGAAAGTGGTTCTGAATCATTTTATGCCTACAATTTATGAAACTATAAATGATTTTGGAATATTGGCTCTAGTTTTTATGATTCTGGCATATCCCACATCACCATTACACAGTACAAAGCAAAGTCGCCCCCGCCGTCTGTTCGCCCGGATCCCCCAATACGGCTCTCACCAATAGATAGAGCGATTCATGAGGAAGGCCTTCCGGCAAAGGCCCTGTGCAAACTAGTTAAAATATACAATATATGCGATACACTAATTGATACTATGCACACAAATTCTTCTACAATAAGAGAGTATATGTAGTTATATTGGATTACAAGAATAAGGTGAAGAAGTTAAAGAATTATTGGAAAACATAAGTTATTATTAGTATATTAAGGAATTATTGATATATAGTTCACAGTAATCAGTTTTATACATACAATGCTGCTTTTTAGATATTAAATAAAGATACATTATGTTTTGCCTGCTCTTAATACCATGCACACAGATCTTCTATAATAAGAAAATGATATACTTATAGTTAGATTGGGTTACAAGAAGAAGATGGAGAAGTTAGAGAATTATTAGAAAATGAAAAATTTGAGGAGTTGTTAGATATAGATCACACTAATTAATCTTGTACATACAATGCCGCTAATTTAGAAAATAGAGATATATTATGTTTTGTCTGAAAGGTGATTAAATTGATAGAGTGTAAAGTGAATGGTTGTTAATTGTAATGTATTCCATGTGTAATAATTAGAATAATATGCTTGATTAAACATTTGATAATGCAGTCACTCCTGAAAAAGTGAATAAGACCAGAAGAGTAATCGTCTGCACTCCGCAGGCTTTCTTCCTAATACTTTCCAAAATTACCATTTATTTTCTTTTTAACACAAGTGTAGGTTTTTGAGATTTTATTTAAGGTGTAACGGATTTCGCACGGAAACATTATTGTACGATTATCATTTCTAGTCAAAAATACTAATTTCGGGTATGTGTCAGCCCGTGTACTTTTTAAATTTCAGATTTGCTTTGAATTTAAAATTGACTTTGACAAACTGATATCAATCAGTCTAACGGGATTTAATTTAGAATTGTGAAAAACTGTAAATAAATAATAAACGAATTTTATTAATAAAAAAAATAAAAAAATCAAAATTGGAACTGGTTTTGCGAAGAATTCCGAAAAGCGATAAAATATCTGGGTGCCTTTGATGTAATATTTTAACATTTTTTTAATTGCCATTAAAATTGGAACTGATTCAAACAATCCTGTGATTTTTCACGGGACCGCAATTGTATTATATAAATTCCTTCAAATACTTCTAACTAAGATCTCCTATAGTAAATCAGGAATAAAGCATGTATTTCTAAGATCTCAATTATTACGAACATACCGTGTTCGGTTACCAGATCTGTATAGCCAGGTACAACCCCTGAGTGCAGTTCGGATTCTTGTGCGATGCTAACATAAAAAAAATAATAAAAAAACATCAATTTCTAAAACTAAATTTGTAGTTTGTAGTTAAAGCCGAGCAATCGTAAATTATTTCGATACATGTATGAGTACTTTATCATCGTGCACTTTAGTTTTGTTTTGTTTCTTTCAGTTACGTATGTTTTATAAGTTGATTCCAAAAATTTTGAATCTACTTGACTTTTCATTTGTGCGGCCGTTATTCCCGATGGTAACAACCCTTCTGGTTTTCTCCAATTTAACGATATATTTCACCGATAATCCGCATTTGTTGCAGCGCCAGCGTGGCCTGTTCATTCCCGTTCCCATTCTTACTTAGAATATTATTACTTGCGTGTTATTTATGTGCTGTAAATCAAAGATTTGTTAAATTTTAACTATGAATTATTCGCTGGATATATCATTATCTTTGGAAGCGGTAGGAAACACGGGCGATGACGGAATAATATATTGTTGATTGCAGCACTACTGGGTGAAATATCGCTTGGAAACTATCACAATATTAAAAAAGCAACGATTTGTTTGAAGTTTCTTCGCCTTGTTCGTTTTGTGTCTTCTAAAAACAAACGAGAATGCATGTGGCTAGGGGCCAGTGGATCCTACTGAGTATTTGAATAAGTATTGAGGCAGGAAGCATATGAGTTAAGAAGCCATTTAATTCGGCGATGATTTGAACTCGTGGGAAAAGGCCACCGCGTTAAATCTTGAATAAATTCGGCGTGTATGATTATACCAGATTTGGTGAGTAATTTTATGTGAAATGATTGCACGGAATGAGTTATTATTTAAATTTAATTGCATGAATCCGATGTCTACTTGTTCAGAGTTATGAAAACAGTTTGAAAACTATTTTTAATTCATTGATCCGTGCCCCCCACATAGACTCATTAACTTTAATTCAATTTGTGATGCTTACATTTAAAAATATAAACACCATTGGATATTTAATGAGAGTTAATTGGAATTACAAAATTGACACGTTAAATTTTGTTTATTTATTTATTTTGTTTCATATTAAAAATAAAACGTACTTACCTTTGCGAGAGTATAATCACTCGTTTGTATAGGGGAAAGATGTCAAGTTATGAAAATTACAACTTAACATATGTACATATGTATATGAAAAAAAAAATTGCTATACACATAAAGCAAAGAGAAAGAGGAAAAAACTAATATAATAATATCAAGTTAATATAATGTAAAACTATAGACTAAATAATAGTATAAGAAAAGAAATGTGATGTACGATGATGCTAATAATTAGCTAAATTAATTTAGGTAATGATGATTATTTTATTTTTAAATTCAATGTAATCAGGTGCTAATCTCAGCTCTGTCACTAGTTGATTAAACCCCACCACTCCAGGGTTTGTGAAATAGGTAGTGTTTTGCAAAACTGGTATGCATTAATGGAGTGCATAAGCGACCGACCCATTGTGCTTTGCCTATAGTTCTCAGACTCTCAACTCTGTTGACTCTCAACTCTGTTGACTCTCAACTCTGTTGACTCTCAACTCTGTTCACTCTCAAGAATGTCGACTCTCAACTCTGTTAACTCTAAAAGTCTGTCGACTCTCAACTCTGTTGACTCTCAAGAATGTCGACTCTCAACTCTGTAAACTCTAAAAGTCTGTCGACTCTCAACTCTGTTGACTCTCAAGAATGTTGACTCTCAACTCTGTTAACTCTAAAAGTCTGCCGACTCTCAACTCTGTTGACTCTCAAGAATGTCGACTCTCAACTCTGTTAACTCTAAAAGTCTGTCGACTCTCAACTCTGTTGACTCTCAAGAATGTCGACTCTCAACTCTGTTAACTCTAAAAGTCTGTCGACTCTCAACTCTGTTGACTCTCAAGAATGTCGACTCTCAACTCTGTTAACTCTAAAAGTCTGTCGACTCTCAACTCTGATGACTCTCAAGAATGTCGACTCTCAACTCTGTTAACTCTAAAAGTCTGTCGACTCTCAACTCTGTTGACTCTCAAGAATGTTGACTCTCAACTCTGTTAACTCTAAAAGTCTGTCGACTCTCAACTCTGTTGACTCTCAAGAATGTCGACTCTCAACTCTGTTAACTCTAAAAGTCTGTCGACTCTCAACTCTGTTAACTCTAAAAGTCTGTCGACTCTCAACTCTGTTGACTCTCAACTCTGTTCACTCTCAACTCTGTTGGCTCTCAAATCTGTTGACTCTCAACTCTGTTGACTATAATTACTTTGTGAAGGCTGATACCATATGTTTAATATTTACTTATACATCAAATTTCATGTTACCCGACACTGAAGTACTATTAGATAAAATAATTAGGATTTTTAACATGAGAATGCAGGAGATTATTTAAACTTGGCGGTTTATGAGATTTCGTTGCGCAGGTACGTAACATGGAATGAAAAATAGTTAAATATGAGGTGATTAGCAGCAAATACCCTACGATATTAATAATATATCACACTCCTGTAAAAAAATTGGCATTATCAACAACGCTGGCCGCTAGAGGCGCTAGTGTAGCATATTGACGATGACATTCCTATCAATGGCGGAAAAATGAATTTATTCACAACACCCCAATTGGGGATGCCGTAGTATCACTGGCCTCAAACCAGAGCAATTTGGACTTGAACTCTTCGGTGGTATTCTCACAAAAAAAAAAAATAGAACTTGGCGGCGGTGTTTTGCACTTTCTATTTTGTTCAATATTGATAAAAAAATGTCCAGTAAAGTACGTGAATATAATAATTACAAACAACGGAAACATTCAAAAACACGGAAAAACAATGGTTTTCCTTGATGTCAAAAAGATTAATACAGTTAATTGGTGAAATATAATATAAGTTCGTTAAATCCTAGCAAATAAAATGTTCTTGATTACGTGAAAAGTAAATTATACCATGAAAAATATAATTATAAAAAAATAAGGATAATTCAGTAAAGCCGTGTTCGTGTCTGTGTAAATCACCATCATTGTTGATGTTCAAAAAAAGGAGTAACGTCGTATGTGGGTTATCTAATTAAAAAAAAAAACGATTTGTGTAATTTATTTAACCCATCTACTTGTTTAGGAATAAATACATCCCAAAACACGTAATCGCGTTATACTTTCATAAGACCAAAAACTTCCCAGAGTGACCTTACATTTTAAAAGCTATATATCTCTCTTGCTCTCATGCAAACATTTGTATTTTTTCTTCAAATTTAGCAAATTCACTTTGTGGCACCATTTTATTAATGAAATAATTAAAAACACTTTGTTTTTACCACAATAAACTTTATTTAAAAGTCAACATGTTTCAAGAACGATGTTCTCTTCATCAGGACATAAAATGTACTAAATACTAAATGATCAAACATAGAACGGCGTGGGTAGAAATGGAAGTAGTGGGGGAGGAGAAAGGTGGAAAGGGGAGGTGCTTAGAAGATCAACAAGGGGGAGGGGGGGGGGGGGGGGGGGTGGAAAGGGGGTGCTTAGAAGATCAACGACAAAAAATTACAATGGAAATATGTTTAAGATAGGGTTACTCACAAAATTAATTTGATTGTTAATAATATTTAAATTTCTATTGACATTTTTCCTAATTTCTAATATTTCTAAAAGATCTAAGTGAAAACCACTAACGTTAGTATGTAAAATTTTTTTTTTTTTACATACTAACGTTAGTGGTTTTCACTTAGATCTTTTAGAAATATTAGAAATTAGGAAAAATGTCAATAGAAATTTAAATATTATTAACAATCAAATTAATTTTGTGAGTAACCCTATCTTAAACATATTTCCATTGTAATTTTTTGTCGTTGTTCTTCTAAGCACCCCCTTTCCACCCCCCCCCCCCTCCCCCTTGTTGATCTTCTAAGCACCTCCCCTTTCCACCTTTCTCCTCCCCCACTACTTCCATTTCTACCCACGCCGTTCTATGTTTGATCATTTAGTATTTAGTACATTTTATGTCCTGATGAAGAGAACATCGTTCTTGAAACATGTTGACTTTTAAATAAAGTTTATTGTGGTAAAAACAAAGTGTTTTTAATTATTTCATTAATTTGTATTTTTCTTTCAACCAGAAAGAGAACGAAATAATGCTTCTTATTGTCTTTGAAATATGAAAGCTATCTTGCATAGATATTTTACAATCTCGATCCAAAGTGACGGTTTCAGAATTTACGCGCGAAACCGAGGCTTCCGGATTGTGAGGTGCGAATATATTGAACCAAGCAGACGGGTTAAGGCGATCCAATAGTCCAGGAAAAAATCTAACTCGGAATTCACGCCCTTTTATGGGAGGAGTTTGAAAATACTTGAGAAAAAGCTTTTGGAAAGGTTGGAAAAGGTATTTGAGATTTTCTTTTTACAGGTTAATTTTGTAAAGGCCTGTAAAAAACATTAACTCATTTTTTACGCATTGTTTATTGTAATAAAACAGAATTTTAAAATTGATTTCACGGAACAAAGCGACGGGAGCATAGCCTCCGTTTCCCGCTCCGTTCGGGGGCGAACTGATAAAAAAACGGGCGTGACTAGTTATGTAGCCTTTCGGTGGATGGCATAGAGTTCACTTTGAAAATCCAAATTCGTCGACTGCCGGCCGTACTGTAAAATAACAACGCGAAAATGCATATTTTATTTTATTTTGTGAACTTCGGGCGAAAATATCATTTTTTTGCGATTATTATAATAATAATAATAATAATAATTTTATTTTAGTAATTTGTACATTTAAGTTTACAAATTTCTAATTGATAATAATATTTCATATTCACTATATTTTTTCAAGTTTTATGTAGCTCCTACAATACATCTTGAACTTTCCAATTGGTGTGGACTTTAAAGTTTCTGGTAGTGTGTTATACAACTTCATTCTCTTGTACAGTAGACTGTTCTGCGTATTCGCTTTGTCCTTTTTTTGTAGCCTAATTTCCTTGCACGTCCTTGTGTTATATCTGTGAATGTCTTTATTGTATAAAATTTTATTTGAGAAGTATTTTGGTAACGTGTTGTTCAATATTTTGTGGATAAATACCATCGTGTTCAAGGTCAGCATCTGTTTCACGGTCAACCAATTTAGTTCATTTAACATATTAATAATTTTTGAAAATCTGTTTCGTCGAAGAATTATTCTCATTGCCCTGTTTTGGAGAATTTGTAACTTATTTTGTTCTCTTTCGTTACATAGGAAAAGTATACTTGAGCAGTAGTTGAAGTGTGGAGCAATAATTGAATTGTATATGGTGATTGCAGTTTTTCTAGAAATTTTTGGCCGAATTCTTCCAAAAAAAGATATCTTTTTGCCAATTTTCTTTTGGGTGTATTCAGCATGTCTATTGAAGTTTAGTTTCGAATCTAATATAACTCCTAAGTATTTCATTTCAGTAACATTTTCAATAATTTCACCATCAATTTTAATTTTGCTTTCACTGGATGTCTTCTTGTATCCAATCACCATACATTTTGTTTTTTTTGTATTTAATTTAAGCTTATTTATTTTTAGCCATCTTGATACATCATTTAGTTCATTATTTAAAATGTGTATTAGTTCTTCATAGTTATCTCCAATTAGGTATATTAGTGTATCATCGGCAAATAGTCGTACTTTGCATTTTGAAAATATTTTCACCATGTCATTAATATAGAGTATGAACAATAGAGGTCCAAGGACCGATCCCTGTGGTACTCCTAACTTATTTTCCATTGGTTTTGAAAATTGATTATTTATTTTTGTTACCTGCTTTCTGTCTCGGAACTGAATTTTCTACATTAAACAATAAAACCATATCCGAAAAGGGGTTTATAAATAGGAGAGTTTGGACTTTAAAGTGTTTTTTAGAGACTTTATATTTTATTTTTTTATAGGCTTATTAAAAGACTGAACGATATTTTTAAGGGCCAGCACGCTGCCATCAGAATGTATGGTAAATATCAGAAGTTGGATGTATTATTAATCACGCTACATAAAAATTAACACTACTAAACATTTAAAATATTGATTCAACTTCTAGAATTTTGCTGGTCAAAGGCACGCCTCGTAAAAGATAGTAATCGGCTCGAAAATGATGGCTTTTCATTGAAAAACAATTAAACCTGTGATGAGTGTCCGAGTTAGGCTGTTGAAAGAAGCTCATCACGCGCGTGTATAATTATACCAACGTCCTTATAGAAGCTTCCTCCGATTTATAACCCTCCAAAAGCCAAATTTATTTTAACGCGCACCGAATAACTCTCTCATGGGTTATACTTAAAATATCTTAAGTAATAACCCGAGCACACGATTTACGATTTGTCTAGAAACACTCGTAGCCGAAATGATTTAGATGGGAGATTATACACCTGCTTCGGCTTATTGCTCGTCCGAGAGTCGATATGCAAATGATGTTACCGTATGTTACCGGCAACCTGTCGATTGATTGATCCGAACCAGTTTGTCGATCATTTCAAATCAATCACCTCTCTTTACGAGCCATCTCATTCAGCACGTTCATATTATCATCGTAAGTAGAACTTACTTAAGCTCCGAATGTGTAACCGGAAAGACGATATAAAACACACGAGACCACATCGTAAAAACTGTCTCAACACAACGTACTAATCAATCTCTCCGAGTTGATTGGACTTGTAACGAATAACGTCTTCTATATTTAATATGTTGATTTACGCATTAAGAGCTTATTCCATTTGGGTGTAAATTAAATATCTTTCTATTTTAATGTGGACTTTTGTCGATTCGGGAGACGAGGTTTATAGGGTCCGTGATAATAAAATCAAGTAGTAAGACGTGTTTTATGACGTATAATGGACACGTTAAGTTGTTAAATCGTGACATATCCCACGTTTAAAATTCGATGATACTTCAATTAAACGAAATATTTCATCTGCAAATAAAACAAGCACAGAGGCACACCTCGTAAAAGCGGTTAACAAGGTCGTTAAATTTAACTGAATCTATAAGAACGTGCAATAAAAGATACAATCCTATATCACACACTTACATTAAAACGTCAGATTTGTGTTAGATTTTATGTTTCCGAATAAATTATTCTGCTCTGGTGATTTTTATGTAAGACGCTTTTTTAGGCATTTGTCTGATTTAAATTCACTTCTCGAAGCGGATGAGTCTATGGAGTCCTCGGGTGAAGAAAATTAAGAAGGGATAAAATAAATAATACATTATGAATAATCGTCCCTCACCAGGATTAATTCTCCAACCGAACGAATTTTTCAATCTATTTCAATTAACAAAATTTAGGTTCATTTGCAAATAACTGTGAACCCGCGACCTCTGAGCTCAAAACAAACCCCTTTTCACTTTGATGCTAAGAAGAATGTGTTATTTCGTAATTAAAAGCTTTTTTATTCCATAGAGAACTTTTTCGCGAATAGTTTCTTATAAAAATTTACCTATTACATCACTGATTGAACTGCTTCCAACATTATCGGCCAGATTTCTTTTCCGATGAATGTTAATTTGTCATTAGAATCCACATTATAATGGAGTGCAGGTGCCCGGGGGAAGGCTGTGCGGCTTTGAGGCTGCGCGGCTAAAAGGCTGCGCTAGGCACGGGAGCGACTACCACGGGAAGCTATTAATCACGGGTCCATCTGAACAGATGAGATGCGGTTGCCACTGGTTACCTGTTACGTGCCACCAGTGGCTTGAGGCGTATCGCTGATACCCCTCTCTCTTTCTCATGTATTGTAGCAGAGGGAGAAGCTTTAACGGAGCTCTCAGTGGTTGGAATAGAGTGGCTTTCTTCCACGTGCTGCCATCCTAGGCAGAAGAAATGCATTTTAATTTGTCAGCGATTCGTACAGTCATTCAATCTAAAGATGGCATAACGGTCCAAAGCGACGCGACGGGTCCCCAACCAGACATCGCGATTATAGTCCTCTGTCATTGCTCAAGCAATATTTTCCTTGATTATTATGAAGGAAGTAGGATCGATTATTCAAATACTTTCAGGTTATTCGTAAGTTGGGAATGTTATAGGAATATAAAGCTGATATGGTCGTCTTAAACCGCAGTAAACTAACTCACTTCTTGCAGTTTCTGGGTTTGAGCTTGAAATGAGGACTCCAAATCCTAATCTAGTTAGAGAGAACCAATTAGAGAAATGTTTCCTTGACCAATCATAATCAGTTTTTTGTTCTAAAAAAAGATGGTTCACTATGGTTTAAAACGATCTATATGTGGTAGGTACTTTTGCATGTTTTTAGCCGCGATTTGATTTTTTTTCTGACATCACTAATTAAAATAACCATAATTATTCCTCTTAGCAATAACAAGAGTCGTAGCGACTTAGATTTTGTAATATTGAATATTATCACTTTAAGTTTTTCTACAAAATTAATCAACTTATCCTTGCAAAACGTCTTCCACAACACAGGTAAACCCCTAGCATGGGGGCATTATACATTATCTACAAAACCATCTTAACAGGTTCCATGACAGTTGATCCGCCGACAAATGATCCAGTTTATACAACGTGCAGTCGCTTTAGGGAAAATATTTTATACCTAATTACACAAAATGTAACTAAGTGACCCCGGAGGTATGTGCAGAGGATGTACCGCCGAATAACAAAATGTAAGTAAGTGACCCCGGAGGTATGTGCAGAGGATGTACCGCCAAATAACAAAAGAATAAAACATATTTTCATTCAAATGCATCAAGGAAAAATCTGCTTCTCTATTTGCTGTATGTGTCGGCACATAAGTACAAAAAAAATCACACTGTAAAAATCTCATTGATATTCAAACCTACTATTAAGGGATTTTTTGAAGTCGAATTGAATAATCTTTTACGTTTGAAATTGATAAACAATGCACACAAAATTTTTATTTTATAGTAAATATCATTTCGGGAGATCGATTTTTGGGGGAACAACTGTCGGGTGACCATTTATGATACACAATGTGGAGGGGGACCTATCTGGGGTGGTTGGTTTTATTTAAATTTGTTTACCACCACTGATAACCTCCTTTCCCGAAAAAAATGTATTTTTAGTTAAGAAAAATGTAACAATCTGGCCATGATAAGCTGAAACCATAAGAGTGAAAAACAAAAAGTGGGTAAAAAATTTATTAAATCATTATAATGGAATTCGCTCACGAATTGTCAGCACCAACCATTTTGTTGAAGTAATTTAAAAAATCGTTTTCCGAAAGGATGGTGTTATAAAAAGTGGAGAACAGTATTTTCGATGCGTTAAACCTAGCTTAAACACTATTATTTCTATGGCTTTCTTCTTAATGTCTTTTATTATTTTGTACGTAGGTATATAGTGTAAAGTGTAGAGCTACTCGTTTCAGTTCATGTTTTGGAGTCAGCATTACATCGCGTATCGCCCGAAAGGACTGGATTCGATTACCTCTCTAGGCGCCGGAACTGATCAGTGTTTGTATCGAGTGTCAAGCATCCTCCTTTCTTCTCAGAACTCATTTATCTCCGCGATGAGACGTGGCCCCATAGAGGTTTGTTTACATTGTTTAATAGTCGATTATGAGGCGCCGATCACAGAGGACAATACACGGAGAGACCTTACCTTTTGATGGAGAAGCTATTTGTAACTTTTATGGTGCGTGGCAAATTGGGACATATTGCTTTTCTCGGGGCGCTTAAGAACTACGGTATGGATATTGGTATGAGATGATTATAGCCAACCATTTAATATAAGTGCTGGGAAAATTTAAAAAAAAACGTTCATTAGCAACTTTTTATTTTTTATTCTTATGTACCTATATTCTTCAATGGTATAGTAAAGCTGACCTTAGGCTTAATTTAAGACCGTTTTATCGATACCTATGCATTTATGTGTGCATATACCGCTCAAGAGTCCCAATTGTTCTCAACCATCTGGAGGCAGCGATACTATGGCAACTAGGTTAAAGGTAGTGGGAAGGCGTAGGAGATGCAAATGGGGAGGTTAGGAACTACCTGTCTCTTCAGATCTGGTCACCAAAGACGTCTAAAGTCATTTAAAGCAACTTTATGATTATTTCAGCAGGGCGGTACTGAAAGCTGTATTATTTTTAATTAATCACAACCACTCAATCAACCAAGACAAGTCAAGTTTTTTACTGCTCCGGCCTTATCCCCTTAATATTTGCACCAAAATTATAAGTAGCGTGTAATTTAGGGATGCAAAATGGGCTCAGACATAACTAAGAAACCAGGGAATAAACGAAACACTTATACTTGTATGAAATTATGAATCTCGAGTTCATGCCATCTTTTCCGGTAAAAATATATCCACTTCACCTAAAATTTACTTTGCAGGTAATAACTTGTATTGCATCTGACCACATGACATAGTGAAGAAATGACCTTCCAAGATAAGTGGTTTTCTGACACCTGTTACTTCAAAATGATGAAGAACCGTTCCCAAGACGATTTACTCTCAATACATTAGTGAACATCCAAAGTTCCAGACGTGTCAGACAGAAACAAACATTTTTGCAAATTCTCAAAATGTTTCTTTAAGATGTAGCCATAGTAAATAATGCAAAATCATACAAAATCATATGTTTTTGTTTTGAAAATTTGATCGCTTAGAAGTATTATAGATGCTTAAATTAAATACTGCGTGTAGAACATATCTTGGCCCTTAAAAATATTGGTTATTTTTTTATAAGTCTTTTAATAAGCCTATAAAAAAATAAAGCCTACGGTCTATTAAAAATACTTTGAAGTCCAAACTCTCCTATTTATAAACCCCTTTTCGGATATGGTTTTATTGTATAATAGGGCAAATTCAGTTTATTTTATAATAATTGCAAAAAAAATTATATTTACACCCAAACTTCCCAAATTAAAATAAAATATGCATTTTCGCTTTGTTATTTTACAATACGGCCGCTAGTCGACAAATTTTGTTTTCAAAGTGAACCCTATGGCGTCCACCGAAGAACTACTGACCACGCCACACCTATTTCGTATCAGTCACGCCCCGGCCGTAGCGGGAGATGTACGTGTGGCTCCACGTCGCTTGATTTCTTGAAATGAATTTTAAATTTCCGTTTTATTACAATAAACAATGCGTAAAAAAAGAATTAATGTTTCTTACAGGTTTTTACCAAAATCAACCTTTTAAATCAACCTGTAAAAAAAAATCTCAATTACCTTTTCCAACCTTTCCAAAAGCTTTTTCTCAAGTATTTTCAAACTCCTCCCTTAAAGGGGCATGAATTCCGATTTCGATTTTTTCCTGGACTATTGGATTGCCTTAAATAATGCTATATTTGTTTATATATAAAAGCTTGAGATCGATTAACTTCACGAGTCTAATCTGAAAGCTAAAAGAAAGATATGATGAAAATAAAGCTTTTGTGTCTTCTTCACGGTAGAGAAGAAACGTTATTATTCGTCTGTCATACTTTTAGTCATGGAGTTATTATCTGTCATAGATATTACCTGCTTATACTTACCGTCTTCAACCCTGGGATCAATTCATCTTCTGCTAGTCATCGGAATCTAAGAATTTATCATCGGCATACTGTGCATAATTAATTTATACTTTCTATAAATATACGGAAACCCACTTACTGGAACTGTTTTACATCGTGTGAATTAACCTAAAAAAATCAATCCAACAACTATAAATTAAATGATAAGACTCCAGTAAGATTTAAACGTCGTTAATTATTACCGTAGATTTTTTTCTAAATGATATTTATCTTAGAGTCTTCGCGAGTTTTCAATTACACGGACAAACCTGCACGATTTGTTTTATACGGAATTAAAAATTCCCATCGTTTCAACTAAAAGCATCATTCGATGGTACAAATGATCTACAAACTTGAATATTGGAATGTCTTCATTTGAATGCGCCCCAAAACCGGCATCTTAAGCTCACGGTGACTCGGTGATATATTGTTTCGATTTTGGTAGCGTGTATATTATTTCTTGCACGGTATTTATAAAGCGTAGTTCCAGTAAGGCGCAGGCATCAAAACAGGTAGTTAATTGCCTCGAGCATAAATCTTTAAAATCGGAGCACTATTTTGATGGGAAGATAATTCGTCGTCTACCGTTTTAATTTCACATTTGACTTGGGCGCTATAAAAATGGTCTGGACACCGTTAATGCGTCTCTGATGATAATACGCGCTGGAGCTTCCATGGATTCCGCTCGAACTGGACTTTTGCATTTGCATTTCATTAGCATACGCACACATGATTTGATCTCTGGTCGGAAGGATGATTTTTTGTCACGTTTGCTCTAATTTCTCCATATTCATAAGCTTGCTGGTGTTCTCGCGTGGGATTTACGCAATTTATTTAATTCTTCACGGTTTTATTGACAGCTATTTAATGACACAGTGTTATGGCTTTGTTTGATTTACGATTGTTTGTACAAGTCGCAACTATGCATTATCCTCCTACGCGTTTTAATTAAAACCCCTCAAAAGGCAACGTATATGAATAGATCAAGCAGCCAGTATGAATTTAGTAGCCATTAAGGCAACTGTTTCGAAAATGTTCATCGTCGTTCAGGTATTCAAATAATTTATTAATTACAACGATGTGGTCAAGTTTATTATTATTGATAAGCTAATGTTGTTTTATTTTTATTTCAGGAAAAGCCCCACAAATGTACTCTCTGCGCCAAGTCCTTCCCGACACCCGGCGACCTCAAGTCCCACATGTATGTGCACAGCGGCTCCTGGCCCCACAAGTGCCACATCTGCTCGCGAGGATTCTCTAAGCATACCAACCTCAAGAATCACCTCTTCCTCCACACAGGTATGTCAACCAACCACGCACTTTTGTATTTGTGAAACAGAAAACTATTAAAACGCGGTTTTTCTCACATTGGATAACACACTGTCACATTTTCTCCTGGGGATTATCCTCGTTGCTTGGAGAGGTGGTACTTTAAATACAAACTATTTCTTTACCGAGGTATGTCAACTACCCAATTTAATCTGTTGTTGCAAAACAAACCAAACTATTAAAATACGGTTATTCTTCTATTGGGTAACTCTGAATATTGATTCTGTAATAATAAGTCCAATAATTGCCTTCGGTGGTTCGAACAGAAGATAGCGAGCGGCAGATAAAGCTGGAAAAAACAGATTACCAATTTACGATAACCCACACCGATAAAACAAGAATTACAAGTTATCAATTTTCGAAGCTTCGGTAAACAAGAGGAATGCGGTGCGATGTCTTCATTGAAATACGAGTTGCGGTATTGATGGAAACAATTATGGAAACTTGGAATAGAATCGAAGCTCCTGGAAATTTATTCAATCAAAGCCACAGAAACGGGTATCTGTCCGGAATGGGATCGGCGGGGACCTAAACGGGAGACGTCCAACACTCCGTCGCGGTTCAAAAACGGAATTTCCCGCATAATTGGCATTAACAAAGAGCGGAGCTTTTCTGTCCACCGCGCCATTGCAATGAAACTGCTAATCAAGGGACATCGTGGTCTGAACAATGCGGCAAAGCTCCGATTTATTATTTGGAAGTCATATAATAATGTTCAACAATGGCACAATTCCCTAATAAAATGCAATTTATTAACTAAATCAGATCGTAACTTCCGTCAACACCGTGTTCCGAACGACTAACGAAAGCTCTTTCGAATTCAAAGTAAAAAAAACATTTATTGAACGAAATAATCTGAAAGTGGTGCTTATAGGAACATCCTATTTCTTACAGCTAAACCAATTAACAAGAAGTAGAGTACATATTATAAATAGTACGGGGTATAAATACCAAAAACAGAAGACATTAATTCAAGTAAACTATTCGTTTAAGGTTTATTGACATTTGTCTAAAAGTTATACTTTATTTAAATTTGAGTAAATCTTGTATTTGTCCAATGCTATATAATATAATGCTATGTAGGTACTTTAACAGCCATGTGTTTTGTTTGTTTGTGGTACTAATAACTGTTCTGTAAATCTTGTCGTGTTTTAGTGGAAACTTGTATGGAGATGACGGTACTAATAGGCATAACTCCATTGCACAGCATAATACACATAAATTATATCCAACTTTCAATTATGTGAAAAGAGGTCTACATATATAATATACAAATAACCGAAATTTGTGATTTTCCTTATCCCTTTTGCGTTTGGTGTTTTCTGAATTTTTGTTCTGGTGAACTATCTCTCTTCCGGTTCGCTTTTTCGATATCGATATTTTCCAGCAGGAATATTGCTTATCATAGCATCAAACCCCTGCATTGTGTATCATCTGCCAATAGATTTGATCTATGACTATTGACAGTGTTCGCAACGATCTTCAACTAAAACAGTAAATTGAGCACGAGCGGACGATGCAATTCATTATGACGGCGGATATTGAATCTAATATCCACGGAAACGTCCGAGCACAGCCCGCGAGGTCAGGCTGTAATGGAGTTTAATAAACGAGTACTTAGGGCCTATAACTCTCTGCGCAGCACGCGAGCGCAACCGCTCCCGACGCGGAAACCATTTCGCACTGGGTGCAGACTGCAGACTGCACCTGCCTGTTTCGAAACTATATTGCATTTTCTTAAAAAAATCACATTTCATACAAATCCATTGGTACCTTTTGGCATAATAACACATTTATAGTAATTCATTCACACGCTAACCATAAACTCTTTTAGGGTGAATTGCCTAATTTAAAAAAAAAACCATAAACTCAACAATTACTCAATTTTTATAGGAAAAACTCTCTTTTTATAACGTTTGAAGTTTATTCCCATCAATATAATATATCATTGAAGAAGAAGATAATAATAATAATCTAAACGAAAATATGAAAGAGAACAAGACACAGAAAAACAGAAAAAGATAATGGTCGCAACTGGGACTCAAACCCAGAACCTCTCGTCTATCCGGGACGTGCGTTTACCATTTCCGCTATTGCGCCCAACTGTCAAACCGTCATAATCGTCAATCTCATATTTCAAATTTTAGAATTAACAATATTTTTTTCAACTAATTTATTTTCCATGTCATGGTTCGAGTCCGAGTGGCGAGCATTATCTTTTTCTGTGGCTTGTTCTCTATCATATTTTCGTTTAGATTATTATTATTCTCTTCTTCTTCAACAATTACTGTTTTTCAGTATTTCATTAAAAAATAAACATATTTTTTAATTCCCATAGCGTTCCAATGCCCTCTTAGGACAAAAACACATTTACAGTAAAGAATTCACAAGCTAACCTTATACTCCACAAAAACGCACACCATCAAACATACTATTTTCTGTTGTCTATGTATATTCCTGTGTGAAATTATTCCTGCTGAAATCTGATTCAATGAACTCAAATTTGATTTGAACTTACATGTTCAGCTGACAGTATTTCATTTGGGATTGATTGATAAGAATTCAGACAAGCAATAAAGTACCTACCTCTAATGTAAAATTTTAACTGCCATTTTCAAAATTGCCCCAGATTTGTCGAGAATTCAGACTTTGTCGTGATTTTTCAGAGGTCTGCGCTAGTTTATAATCATAATTGTAGAATTTACCAATAAATGAAATTTTCCATTTCCGCAACTCTCCCTTGGCAATTATATTACTCACTAACCTTATAGTTTTTTGTCCAATAAATTTACTTTCAAAAACATCCTTATGTTCCAATGTGACTTTAATAACTAAGGTACGCCTCACACGTCATACGTACGTCTAGTTATGTTACATTGTTAACAAGCTTATGGGTCCGAGTGGTTAATAATACGTAAAAACGCGTCCACGGAAATTCTTGCACATGCTAACCTTAAATGTTAGATTAAATAAAATTAAATTGGCTATATACTAATCAAATACATTGAAATAAGTCAATTAACACTGTATAATTACCCATACATTCATCATCTTTGATACTAGTCCAATTAACAGCATTATATTTACGCGCTAATTTCAGTTTACCGGACCGTGCGTGTTACCCTGTTGAAATAATCAAATAAACCTTGTCAAAGAAGTTTTATCTCCACATTGGTTCCATAAATTAATTTTGCTATCTAGTAGATTCTGAACGCGGTTTAACGATGGTCGTCAATGTTATCACAGCCCATTTAATGCTAAACATACAGCGCTTCTGTGGAGAGCTTATCACGACATATCTTGAAGACAGGAATTAAAATAGTATTTATAGTGTAGTATAAACAAGTGCCAACCCAACTAGATCACTAAAACGTTGGCCGTTGTGCAAAACCGCCTATCTACATTATTGGATGTCCCATAGAGATTCTTCCAATATTTAACTAAAAGGATGCGTGGTTTTAGGATGATCAATATAACAATTTTATTTCTCAAAACTTCAACAAATCAGTTTTTGTCTTCCTGAACAACCACAATTTCTGAGTTTGAAATCTATTCCTTTTTCCCTGTCATACGTTCCATAGAGATTCTACCAACATTTAACCAAAACTTTGCGAGTATTTTAGGTATTAAAGTCATTAGAGTTATCAATTAGTTTACCTTAGAAATGGTGAAAGAACCTTCAACTATTTTGTACCCAAAATATTTAATAAACTACCAAAAACAATTCAAAATAATATCATTTACAACGCTAAAGTCAAATATAATATAATCGAAGAAAATGATTATTAGATACAGATCATATTGATGCCCAACTGCAGGCCGTGTATTGCTACTCGTAATTAGAATTCACATCATGACTAATACTTTTGTAATACGTATAACTATGAAACTATTGATGTGACTATTCATTTATTCTTGTTTGTTATATAATACTTACATGTAGGTACTACTATTTATATTTATAATATTCTGTTAATTTAACTCATTTATCCAAGTCTTAATTTAACATCCGTTTGAAAATTTGCCATGAAGTTATATAAAATGTTGTCAATATGTATTTACTGACAAACTAAAAAAGTAATTTTGCGGGTTTTAATGGTATTTATTAAGAAAAAAACGATCTACCTGTTAATTACTTCGTGAAATTTTGTAGATTGGAGATTTTGAACGAAATTTGTTCTTTGTGGTATGTTCCTTAGTGGTGAATATGTTTAAAATTGGTGTAACAAATCAGTTAAACTGCCTACCCTGTACAAACTGCAAATAAACCCCACGGTTGAATTTGGCAGCCCCAAAATACCTGAAAAACCCTCGACACTGTGCTGAGAAAAATACCTGAAAAAACCGTTGACTCTGTGCGGGTGGGAATGCTATCCTTGTTCTATCGGTATTTCAATGGAAGATGCTCCGAGGAACTAGCGTCATTGATCCCTTCGGCATCGGTTCATAGACGGGAAACACGCCAAACGCGCGCCCAACATATGTACACGGTTCAACAGCTCCACTGTGAAACGATTTGTAATCGGCCTTTGTGATTCCTCCTTCCTACAACATGGGTCTCTATAAGACCAATGTTCATTCCTTCCTTTCCTCTAAAAGACCATCCAGCCAGCATCTCAGATGACACAGGCCCTAAGGGAAATTATTTTCTTCAGGGCCTCCAGTGTGGAGTTAACGAAAAAAAAAGTTGTTGTGTATCCTGAATAGTCATATTTTATGGACTGATGACCAAAATCTGCCTAATTCTTTAAGTACTCGTGTTACGTATGACCATAAGTCTCGTGTGAGAGAGTCTTGGAAAAGCTGACGACAAAACTCAATTCTTTATAGTCAGAAGTTGGAGTTTTCAGAATGCATAATATTATAAGCACATAAATATTGAACGTTCCGGATAATTTGCACACGACCAGACTCGAGGCTCTAACCGCAGAAAGAGCTTCGTGTTTATTTCAGCTATTCCTTAAGTGTGCCCATTAAAATTATACCTGGATCTGTGAGCTGTAAACTGAACATTATGGTAGGTAATGGGTAATGCTCAGTTTCCGGAGCACGATTGGAAACTGTATCGAAATGAAAGGTATTACTTTATTGAGTTTATCGTATATATATAAAAGTTTAAAGCATTGCAATTCACCAATCCAAGAGGAAGAGCGTTTTCACAAGGAAACAGACGTTTTCACAAGGAAACAAACGTTTTCACAAGGAAACAGACGTTTTCACAAGGAAACAGACGTTTTCACAAAAACTTTTTTTTTTTGAGACAATTTTGGTTTAAGTGAATAATTACTCGGGGTTCATATTTTCTTTTAATATTTAAATGTAGATTCAATCAAATCTTGGACATGATAAATAATAAGAAAACTCAATTCATTTGTGAAAAGTCATCTTTATTTAAATAGAAGTCGAAAATTGTGAATTTTTACAGGAGAAATATCAAAATAAATTGAAAAGAAACGTTTAGTTCCAAAAGTAGGAAATAAATGTTTTATTTACATTTTTAAGTACCTACCACACCTGAAAAATTATTATAAATATACAAATAATATCTTATTTCCGACCGTGGATACCGCGTACAAATATTGCGTAATTAAGTAAGGGAACGTACCCATACTACGTGACACACTTTTTGCAATTTTTTACCCCCCGGTGACCACGTGTAGTATATTCCAAGACCCCCCCCCCCCCTACAGTTTTCACGTAGTATTTCATAAATATGGTTTCGAATCATTTTTTGCTAACCAAAAATAAAAAATGCATTATTTGGCTTATAGGTATTTGCATTTGTTAATACGGCGCTTGCTGCATGACAGCAAGAGTGCATGCATTACAAGTGGAAAAAATATTATCAAGATAAAATTTATGTCAAAATATATTGAAACTGGAAAGTAATTTATGGAAACGAAAGTCTTGTTATTTTTAAAAACATTTTTCATCTCAATCATATTCAACAAACACGTTCCCTGAACTTTTTCACTTATTTGAATGTACGAGGGTGGGTTTTTAAGTTAGCGGATTGGGTAAGGAGTGGAAATAAAAACCAAAATTATTTTTCCTTTTTACCTAGGTACTACCCTAATACATTTTTCCGATCTTTAAATTAACTTAAAAGAACTTTATAACAGCGCGGAACTCAATTTTCTCCACATTTCACAATTTATTCCCGATTGAAGTGTTTGGTCGACGATAGCTCAAATACTAATGACCTAATTACGATAAAACCCGGTTTTTCCTAAAAATGAGTTGTTCAATTAGTACCTAATTCAGCGGTACCCCCATTAATCACTTAACTTCCCATTCCGCGAACTTAAAAACCTCCCCTCGTAGCTCGAAAAAAAACGCGAGATGTCTAGATTGACTACGTGATAAAGACCTAAGCCCCCCCCCCCGTTGTGACCAAGCGTGGTATTTTGATGACCCCCCCCCCTCTGAACAGGTCACGTAGTATGGGTACGTTCCCTAATAGGTACCTAGGCCAAAATGTGCTAGTCAATCAGAAATAGTTTCTTTTTTCGTAATTAGGGGGTTCTATACTTATCAAATACAATGAAATAAGTCGATACACACCATTACGTTACACTACCAAGTTATGTCACTTTTATATAGATAGACATATGTGCGTAGATATGTCACATTGTAAAAATTATCATTTTTAATAAAATATAAAGCATATAAATATATTGATTTTTAAAAATCTGAAATAACCATTTCATAGACACTTATATAGAGAAATGAATAAAAAATAAAAATTACTTTTGGTAATTTTTTCAACAAATTAGTGTCAAATGTCTAGAAACACTGAAATATTTTCAAAAGATAATAAAACTTCTTTTCCAATTAATTTTAGCACAAGAAACTTTTGTGGCTTGACTTCAGTTCACTTTATATTGTATATTATCACTGTAATTATATAAAAGCTGTTTGTTTCTTACAAATAAATAAATAAAAAGAATTCCTAGAGGATATGGCAGTCTCCACTGACCTCAAATATGATTTTAAAACACTAATATACATTTCAATCACATTTTAAGATATGTGATGGGAAAAAATTATTTTTTTCTAACAATATGATGCTGAATACCAAGTTTTTATAGGTCAGATCATTTGACACCTAGTTTCTTTCTAATAATCATTTATTCATAATAATAAAAACGTTTATTCAACAGATTTTTTAAAATATTACACTTTTTATTCATTCATTATTGATTCTATTGACAAAAAGGTCACCGCTCAGCTATAATTCAGGATGTCTCCTGGAATGTAGCTGGTTTTCAGCAGTGCCTCTAATATAAGAGGCAAAATAAATAAGTAAATAAAAATAAAACAAATTACATAAAAATAATTTTTCAAAAGAAGCAAACACATTGTGACTTGACATTTTAAATAAATAAAAAGAAAAGACTTTGTTTACGTCACTTTATTATTTCTTCCGTCTACCGGTTTCGGTACCTCCGTACCATCATCAGGACTGAATATAAAATACTGAGTATTTTATATAAAAATAATTTAATCATATCTCCAAAACTTATTAGTAGTTATAAAATGACAGTTTGCGACGCAAGCTATTTAGGTGATAGTGTCTTTATTTATTATTTGTTAAAATATTTACATAAAGTACATCGTTTACACGAGTAACCAAACGTACTAAAAAAAACTTATTGAATGAAGCTTCTCACTTTCATCGCACCCATTCCTCACGTAAAAAAGTAGTAACTTTTAATCAAGCGGTTTTGGCATATCGTAATATCCTCCTGGTAAATTAAAAAGAAATAATCACATCCATTAATTAACAATTAAGACGTTGATCCGCTTGTATCGAGTCACGCCATGCGACAGACAGGAGCGCAGAAGAACGCGGTAGGGGATTCGTTTGCAGCCGTTAGTTGTACAGCCGATCTCTGTATGTATTGACTTTCTGGTTTCTATTTTTTCTGGTAATTAACTTATTGAAGCTATCTGGATCGGACTCGTAATGAGCGAGGGGACACGATACTTAAATCTTCCTCTGTCCATCCGCTAAAAATGCCGCGTGGCTCGCTCACAACTTTCTGTTTTCTGCTCTCCCGATTCCTTAACTTAATTAAAACAAATATTACACAATCAAGATTTTTGTTTTATAATGTAAAATAACACGTTAATCTTATTATTTTGCTGGAAAGTGAAATCAAGATTTTTTAAAAGTCTAATGCCATTATTAACAATTCCATTTACCCCTCAGCTTAAATTTAAATTAAATAAGCATAAATTCATCGCCACTCCATTTATTTCACAATTGCAATTAACTCTTCGCTGCTTTTGGTGAGGTTTGTCTAGGCCTTTGCGGCGGATGCATTTGACCCCTACAGCAGAACTATCTCGACTCTTCTTCCACCGTAGTGGGAGGGATAAATTCATACATCCGTCACTCCTGGATACACTGATGGGGATTCCTACCCATCTCTCATACTTTTTCCTTCACCGAATTTTTTTAAAATTCGGTGAAGGAAAAAGTACCTCCTTAAAAATACCCTGCAAACAACGGAGGATATTTTTTGTCTTCAAGGCCTCTTGTGAGGACCTAATAATAATAATAAAAAACTAGGCTTTGGCCATAACCGTGCTATAAGAAGAAATTTTTGTAACCAAACTTTTCATTTATGAAAATATTTCAACGCGTGTAAGAGCGAAACCTGAAAAATGAGTTTTATATGTCTTTGAATGAAGACAATGATTATTTTTCATTTAATTTAAATTCTAAATTGTTTTCATCCAAGCTGTCTAATTGATAATGGAGATCGCAAAGTCGTTCTGGCCAGAAGCTCTAGCTACTGCTCTCGTTCCAGTTTTAATTATTATCTCAAGTCTGGTCCAATGTATCTCTTCATTCCTTAATCACTTCTCTTAATCAACGGTACCGTCTCGGACAGCGGCGCAAAGGGGATTTAATATGGACCGCGACTGCGACGGGAGGAAATACAGACATGGCCGCCAAGAGACAGCTGAATCTTGTAGAAGACAATAAACCCTGACTCTGTCACAATAAATCATGAACGAACAGTCCATCTATTTTTATAAAATTGTGCAATGTAAAAATTTTGAAGTAAAACTTCTTTACGCATGCTCGACTTGGGGGTAAGCTGGTGAATGCGTTACAAAAAGTGGTGATTGTTACGAAAAATGTTACGCGAACGATAATCGATGCGAACGGTGATCGATTGCTAGGCGAACGGTTGGGTCTTTACGCACGCTTGGGGAGTGATAAGGATAAGGCTAAGGCTAAGGATGGTCACCTCAAGGTCGTAGGTCATCCCAAGGTCGTAGGTCACCCCAAGGTTGTAGGTCACCCCAAGGTCGTAGGTCACCCCAAGGTCATAGGTCACCCCCAAGATCGTAGGTCACCCCAACGTCATATTTCATCCCAATGTCATATGTCACCCCTAGATCATAGGTCACCCCATCCGCTACGTTTGGTAACTTAGCAGTCAGTTTGTCTTGTGGTTTTACTTCAGTCGTGTGGTCTAAAGCATGTTTTTTTTTTGTAAAAACAACGTAATATTCGTAAAATGCAGTTTCGTCTTATTTAACGTCAAGTGCGCTTTTTTAAGTACTATGAATGACAGTATCAAGCCAAAACTCATATGGTACAAAGCTTCTAAATTTTATAAAGTTTAAAAATAAATTAACAAATCAATCGCGGGATATCAATTATACCAATTTTAAAAATGACAATTAAAATATTTTTTTGTTAAAATATCATAATTATTATCGGCAGGTTGTCATAACTTTTCAATCAGTCCCAATATTGAAAATGATACTTAAAACTAAAAGGTAAATTTGAGCTCCATTGAATTGAATTTAATGACGTACAGACAACCAAAAATTGTATATTTGATTAGCGCAGACGCGCGAGTGTGAAAGTCAATTAGATGAGAAATTGAAATAAAATTCTGCAAATAAATATTTCATTACAGGTAGGTACTTTATTGTTGGTCTGAATTGTTCAAACAACCAGTTCCAACTTTGAATATGACATTTAAGTTCGAAGCTAATTTGAGTTCATTGAATCAGATTTCATACGGGAGATTTCACGCAGAAATAACTAACTCATATCACAGAAAGCCGAAATTAGTAAGTTCATAACATTTCTATCTGTAGTAAGTTATTGTACCTCTGCATCTATAAAACTACTAATATTTTGAAACTCTTTTTGTTTATTATTAGGATGACAAATATTTTTTGCAATTTCTCGCAATTATTTGCCAAATATTTTATGCAAGGAAAACTGGATCAATAAGAGAAGTAAATTTCAAGATTTGGCAGATCATTTTATCAATATTTCATACTATTAATGTTTATACACTTAGGTAAATTAGACGCTTGTTTATTCGCTTTCAAGAGGCGTTACTTTTACCTACAGATGTGCATGTAAACCATTAAAACTCTGATCAACGTCTCAATAAAATGAATCCAGCCTGCGTTATTCTTCGTGATACCAGGACGACAGAATCTATGCAGGGTCTAGCGGGCTACCGTATTTCTCTTGTATCCTAACGTCAATGATTTGCCTATAGCACCTAATAAAGACGTAACACTCTTATCTCGGGACCCGTGTTAATGGTCCCGGCATGTCCTGCTATCGGCTCCCTCCGACAAAGGAAAACAGAAACATCGGCTCGAAAATAATATAAGAGAACAACCATTTCGATATGATTGTATAACAAACCAGTTTGATTGAATATATTTTTCGATCAGTCGCGGAAATGCGAAAATGATACATACGACCGGTCAATGGCTAAGCTGGCACCGCGTTTTGGTCCCATCCAGGTGTCATAAGTTAAATTGCCCGGTTGGCTAAGTCCTCCATAACGACACAAACAACATATTTCGCTTACTGTGATGGCAGTAGGAGATTTTCAAATATTTTTTGATTGTTCGAGACCCGGAAATGTTTGTGATAATTGGTGGCCCGAAATTATAATTATTTACCAATTTCAAACCTAAAATCGACTTCAAAAAATATATATTTAATAAGAAGTTTGTATGGATATCAAACAATTTTATTTATAATGTCAATTTTTTTCACTAAAACGCTGATTTATACAATGTACAAACAAATAGATTTATCCTTGACGCGTTTGAATAAAATTATGTTACACACTTTTATTATTTGCTAGCACATTGTAAGTCACTAATTATCAACCTTAGTTATAAGCCACTTGGAGTACATGTTTACAGATTAAATGTCTAAATGGATTCGTAAAGTGCCCTTGAGGTGATTTTCTCACGAAAATGGTGCTATAAAAATCATCAAAACATTATTATTACTCTGCACACCCCTTCGGGGACCCCTAGTTATATTTTATGTAAGTAGGTATACCGTATTTTCCCTAAACCGACTGCATATTGTATACAACTCATCCAGTTCAACATTCCTTCCCGTAGACTCCGAAATAATGAATTGCTGTTCCTCAATCAACATTCTACTAATTATGGATATCATTCTCCTTTATCCAGAATGTCGAGATTTGTCAACGCAAATCAAAGCATTGAATTTTTTGGTGTAAGCCTAAATGACTTTCGGCAGTCGTTACGCAATTTGGTTTTTTAAAGTCTTTTTAAATCCATCTTCAAGCTACTTGTAGTTATCTTCTCTATGTACTTTTATATTATATGTATTTTGTCAATGCTCTTCATCTATATGTAATCTTTATTATAAGCAATAATTATCAGCCTGAAACACTCATCAACATTGAAAAATCTTCCGAGAAAAGATACTTGCCGCCAACGGGACTTGAACCCGTGTCCTTCTGATTGCCGGTCAGCTGCTCTTGACCACTGAGCTATGGGGGCTTATCAAATACCCGCCAAATAATTCAATATATACTAGTGTTTCATTCAACAATTACTGCTTATTATATTTTTTCCACCTGAAAACAACCAACTTTATTTTTGCGAAAGAGACATTGTAAGTGTTAAATCCCTCGCTAGGTGGCGTCGAGACAAATTATGACTACATTTTTTGGGGAAATACTTAAACTTGTCAAATATTAATTATTATTTCCAATTTATAAACTAACGTTTAGACAAGATTTTTATGCATAGCACAAAGGGTAACAATTATTATAAGCAATTATTATAAGTTGCTTATAATAATTGTTACCCTTTATGCTATGCATAAAAATCTTGTCTAAACGTTAGTTTATAAATTAAAAATAATAATATATGTAATCTCCTTTCATTGTGATCTCTCTTTTTTTTCTATTCGCATTATTGTTATATTGTTAATTGGACTTTTTATCCATAAATAAATAAGTCGGGGGGACTACTGTCATGAAATCGTAATTTCTGACCCTACATCGAGGATTCTTATTTTTGTTAAAGATGTATGTATTTTACGCCAAAAAAAACAAGTAAAATGACAACACAAGCAAAAAATCTATAGTATTTGTAATGTATTAATTTTTGTAATTGGTGTTTTTTTTGCTTGGTGCCAAGTGCTTTATTAAAAGCTGGTGTGGTTGGGGCCAGCCCAAGGGTAGGAGCCCGCTGCAGATGATGGATGCGGTTGCTCGATGGGGCGGGGCGGACGTGATATATTACAAGTTGCAATTAAAGTTTTTTTTACGTATAAAAATATTTTTTCGCTAGTGCTTCTGCTGCTCCTAGTGGAATTTTAATCAAAGCACAATCCTTTTCCATCCTTTTGGACGAGGTGTGTTAATGAACTCCGGTCGATACGGATCAAAACCATTCATCAAACTCTTTTTTAGTTTCTTCGGCTTTTTATTCAAAATGTGTTTTAGTTTTACACGCAGGTTTAAAATTATATTACAAATTGCCTTAAAATTGGGAGGAGTGATTTTTAAAAGTATGCAAGGAAATTAACCCTCATAAAGGCGACATTTTAACAACGTGATCCCTTAAGGTCTTCTTCCACGGTTTGTATTTTTACACGCAGGTGATAAGTTATTTTTAAATTACCGTAAAATTAGTAGAGTGCGTGTGATTTTTAAAATTACCAGGAGTTGAGTAGTTACTTTCATTAAGGTGGCATTTAAACGAAATGGTCCTTTATGTTTATCTTCCGAAGAATTTCTTATTTAATTCTGTGAATTGTATTATCTTAAGTGGTCCATATTTTGCATTTTCCACCGAAATAGTTAATAATTCACCTTTTTGAATGATTTTCTTTAAATTTGTTTTTACGTTCCGTTTCCATTTCAAGATTGTGTTCATTTTAATGACTTAGTAAAGTTCTATTTTAAAATGTGAAATCATCCTGTTACTTACTTGCCTGAAAATAAAATAAGATAATAACTTTTTTTTGACAACTTGTATAATTCCTTATTTGAAATTTTAAAAAAATATTGCCTGAAATAGGCCTATGGTTTATAATTAAGTACTAAAGTATTTATTAAACAAGAGTTTTTTTTTAAAACCACCATTTGAGATGCGAGGTCTAGTACTGTTTATTTATTTTAGGGAAATCATCAGTTTACAATTTGATTAATTTATACATGTTTAATTTACCTTACTGAGAAATCAATTATAGATTTCCTCATTATACTTATTACATTGTAACTCAAACTGAAATATTACAACTAAAAGATATTGCATTAAAAGATTAAAATTGAAACACTTTTTAACTTTTTTCCACTTATTTATTTCACCATTACCGGTTTCATCCTATTATGGACATCTTCAGGCTGGCAATTGACCAGCAATTCAATTGCCAGCCTGAAGATGTCCATAATAGGATGAAATCGGTACTGGTGAAATAAATAAGTGGAAAAAAGTTAAAAAGTGTTTCAATTTCAATTTTAATACAATAGAATTCCACCACGAATAACAGTACAATAAATAAACACATTAAAAGATATTACATATAACAGGAGGTAGACATAATTTATGTCATTACATAATGTATCATTACATTTATGCAGTTTTGTACGCATTTAATAATTTTAATACACTTTTAATAGAATTTTTATATTTGTTTTCATCACAATTGAAGATATCTATATCAGAGAAAATGTTATTATATGTTGAACACTGTCATATAAGGCAAGCATTTTGGTTTGAATTTGTATTACAGTGTTTTTCTTTAAAAATATTACACGAACGTGTGTGCCGTGTAAGTACTTTAAAATCTATTCTGTTGAATAATTCAGGACAGTCAGTTATGTTACTTACGATTATATATAGCAACATCGCATCAGAGAATTGTCTGCACACACTAAATACATCAATTTTGAAAAACTGCATCATTTGTTCACAGGATAACTATTAAAAAACTGCGAAAGTTGAGTAGTAAGTCTTACTTGGGAGACATTTCAGCTAGATGATACTCCAGTAGCCCACTCCATGAAAGCACAAAGATTAACATTGTCATGTCTGCCGGTTGTACTGTACAGGAGTGTCCTCTATTCAGCGACCGGGCTGCGTTGCACTCATCGCCCGCATTTTTGAAAGATCGCTACCATTAAAATAAGACATAATTTCATATTACACCGTCGCACGCAGCTTCTGCGGCAGCAGTTGGCAATGGCAATAGGCGCAGCGGATCGCGTGGTCCGCGCTCTCCTTGCTCTTTCTTTTTCTCAATCAGCGGCGGTCCGGACCGGCGCGGCGCAGTCACGCGATGCCCGCTCCTCCGCTCCTCCGCTCCTCGGCTCTGCTTCTGGAATACAAACGGTGACAATTTACGGACCCCGCCTTGCATGGGTTAAGAACATTTGTCGCCATTTTTAATGGCACCGAATGAGATTTCTGGAATTTCATAATTTCTCCCAACAACAAAAATGCAGATTCAATTACACATTCTCCATTGAAAATGCATCGATTTTTTCACTCCCGACAGTTTTAAGTTAATCTTTTGCTTCACCTACTACTTGATAATAATAATTGATACGAAAAGACTGTTTTGTATTATTTGTGAATGTAAGACGCTCAGCTAACAGTCGAACGGAATACGTACTTAGATTCCCACAGCAGCGCGGCGGTTAGGGAACGTACCCATACTACGTGACGCGTTTAGGAGGGGGGGGTCTTCAAAATGTCACGCTTCGTACAAATGAGCGGCGGCGGGCTTAGGTTTTTGGTCCCCGTGGGGGGGGGGGGTTAAAAATGCAAAAAGTTGGTCACGTAGTATGGGTACGTTCCCTTACCAACTTACTCTCTTTTCACACAGTCGAGGGCACCCACCACTTTCCCTAACCATTTTAAGGATCAGATGGGTTCCTCTATTGGTTCTGACGTAAAGATTCTACTATCTCTTTTTAAAACGAAGCCACTATCAAATTATTTTAAAAGCCCCCGAGTGCCCCCCTTTTTTCATCTCTTATTATAAAATCTGCTAAACTGTGTGCAGGTTAATTTAATAATAGTTATATCACTGAAGTATAAAAATAACAAAAAATTACAATAGATACTTTAAGAAAATAGAGGTAGATATAAGAATAAGTAAATACGATACAATGCTGTAATATATACAGTTAGATAGATAACATACTCATAGGCATATGCAGCATACTCAAATAAATCAATTACAACACAAATATCATGGGCAGTTTAGGTGATTACATAAAATATTCTATAAACAAATAACACTTACTCGAATTATAAAAAATTAATCTAAGCAGAAGAACGAGTCGAAGAAGCGACCCGTTCTCATGTGATCCAATGTCAACTGTGTACATATGTTGGGCACGCGTTTGGCGTGTTTCCCGTCTATGCACCGGTGCCGAAGGGATCAATGACGCTAGTTCCTCGGAACATCTTCGGAACAAGGATAGCATTCCCACCCGACGCCCGCGGATAGAGACAATACCGATATAAAAATTCTTTAGCATTTTTTAAAATTTACTTGTGTATTCGCATCGTGTTAAATATTGTACCCACAATATTTAATACGATATTTCTATTTTTCTTCAAAATATAATTTTTTTTCTTAATTTTGAACATAATTTTATTTATTTTATAATTACTATATGTAGTTTAATTTATATATTTGTATAGAATGCATGAGTTCTTAACACTAAATCTGTAGGTATTATTAGTTTCTGTATTTCAAAATTTGAATTTTTATTTTTATTTCTGTTTTTCTTTAAAACGATTTTTTTCTTCTGTATTTTTCACTTATTTTTATTTAGTATGTTTATTATTATAAGCAATAATTGTCAGCCTGAAACACTCATTTACATTGAAAAATCTTCCGAGAAAAGATACTTGCCGCCAACGAGATTTGAACCCGTGTCCTTCTGATTGCCGGTCGGATGCTCTGACCACTGAGCTATGGGGGCTTATCAAATACCCGCCAAATAATTCAATATATACTAGTGTTTCATACAACAATTACTGCTTGTTATATTTTTTCCACCTGAAAACAACCAACTTTATTTTTGCGAGAAAGACATTGTTAGTGTTAAATCCCTCACTAGGTGGCGTCGAGACAAATTATGTCTGCATTTATTGGGGAAATACTTAAACTTGTTAAATATTAATTATTATAGCTCAGTGGTCAGAGCATCCGACCGGCAATCAGAAGGACACGGGTTCAAGTCCCGTTGGCGGCAAGTATCTTTTCTCGGAAGATTTTTCAATGTAAATGAGTGTTTCAGGCTGACAATTATTGCTTATAATAATTGTTACCCTTTGTGCTATGCATAAAAATCTTGTCTAAACGTTAGTTTATAAATTAAAAAATAATAATTTAGTATGTTTATTATCTGTTTCAATAGAATAGTATTTTTTTTAATTCCTATTAAATGTATGACTACCGCAACACGGGCATTAGCCTAGTGTGGTAGCCAAAAAAAAAACAAAAATCTGTAATAAATAAAATATTCTGAAATAAAAAATATATTATATACCTACGTATATAAGTTAACGTTCGAAGTTTCGTTTCGTGTTCTCGATATGGTGATCGATAATAAAGTTATGCACATTAGCCAAATATATATAGATCTACCAACTCTTTCATTGTTAGATACGTTCTTTTAGAAACGTTAAAAACACATCCGCTCTATATATCCCTTACATTGACGTATGATATGGAAGCTTAAGCCTTTCAACTTAACCTTAGCTTTAAGTTGATTCCTACCTAACGTACTCATTTAAGTATTAAAATCAATAATCAATAATTTATAAGACGTCGGTGTAATATAATGTTTTCATTTATAAAGCAATATTGCAATCAATGCAATAATTATATCCACAAATGAATCAATGGGAAGGGAAATTATTTTCCCTTTGTTGGCGAGTCCTGAGACGTATCGACAATTAAGACTTAATGTCGGGGAATTACACAGTTGTTGTATGTAAATCAGTTCTGCCCCTCGTTTATTTGCTCCCCCTGACTCCCACTTGTTACTGCGGAAGGTGCTAGCTGCTAGCTGCTAGCGAGGTACTGAAGGGAAACGTACAAGATATAGAAGTAAGAACAAAACGTGCATCCTGTCTGGAAGGAAGACTGTGTTCGTAGGTTACTTAGTATTGAAAAGAAGATCATAGTTATTAATCAAGAAATAATTATGTAATTGAAAAAAAAAAAGTTTTTATACCATCTAACATAAATTAAATGAATTTTGGAAACACTTTAATCTTCTCATTCCATTTTTTTAAATTATTGTACGACATGTTAATCATCTATGTACAGGACAAAATCTTTTCTCAACATTATTAAGGTGAATATTAAGGCCCCGAATCCGCGCCCAAAAAGAAGAAGATTGAGAGATATGTAATTACGAATGCTAGAGGAGTGCGCTAATATTTAAAGCGATAAAATCGATGCAAAAATTGCGAAAATGTTTAATAAAACACGACTATTTAAAATAGGGCAAAAATTTCGTGGAAGGTAACTTAAGTATCATTTAAAGAAACGTTGTGATTTTTTTTTACGACTATTAAAGTTGTAAAATAACTGAAACAAACGTCTTTATAATAATTTTCGGAGCACACTTTGCGATTTTTTTATCGAGGGAATTTTATATAATTTACATTTCGGCGTCGAACGCGTCTAGATATTATCTTCAAAAACAACATATATGTTTTTAAGAGCTTAATAACTTCAAATGTTTAAGGGATATATGTAAGAAATCGGTAGAAATTCGGGTAGCGGCGGCCACTGTTTTCGATTAATCTTTACATCAAAAATAGGCTTGGATAAATTGAAAATTTTCCTACTGTTTCCTTTGCGTAAAATTCAAATACGAGCTCACTAAACCAACTACCAAAACCATATTTTTTCATTAGAAATGCATGAACTGTTGTATTTAGAATAAGGCATTCGATCTGGTATTGTGTTTGGGTCGACGAAATTAAATTTTCTTTTACGGCTGGTGATTCATTAAGGCAGTTTACAATCTTATACAGAAACAGTACCTACCTCAACAAATTATCTCACTTTGTACAGAGCAACATGGTTACTTCGATGATTTTCCACAGGTGTTTAAAAACTTTTGTTTTGAATTTTTTTAATGGTATTAATATAAGTTTGATATTGAGGATTCCAAATATTGAGGTTCAAGAGTAAAAGGTTTATTAAATGGTTTTGTAATGTTTGGAATGAAGCCCTTTTGATGTAGGCTTTATCAACGCGATCTTTAAATAATAATTAAGAGTCAAGTAATACTCCAAGGACTTTGATTTTTTCTACTCGTTGAAGAGGAACATGGTTCACAATATAAAAATGGTGGATTGGGTGACTTTTTTGCGAGAACCTTATCGTATTATTTTTGTGTTTAGAAATAGTTGACTTCATATGCTATCTTCATTATTTTTATTAATATATTTTTGTACTTTTTCGCAATCATCTGATGAGCTTATGCATTTATATATTTTAATATTATCAGCGTAAATAATGAATCAGAATAACTGAGGACATTTTTGAAGTCATTGAAGTACCCGGGAAATTTCCGAACCCCGTCCGTTTCATATCGGTTTCGCTTGCCCTGCTGCTCCGGTTACTTCAAATTCAAGATCGAAACTAACAAAGAACTGTAGTCTAGACGATTCCATTCATGACTTCCTTGGTCTGCCGACCAGCAGCCTGGCAGTTTTTTACGTACGATTTTAAAAGTTTCTTAATTTTTTTTTTAAATTATTTTCATTATCTTTATTATTATTTTTATTTCAATATTGTTTTAAAAAATTAGAATGCCAGATTAAAAAAAAAAGTGGCAATGATAAAAAAATTAATTTGAGTGTTCCGAGTGTACCAACTAGGCTATAATATGGGCACGCGATGGCGGCGAAGGGCTCCGCGGCCAATTTCCAGCAAGTTGTTTCGCGTCGAAAGGCTCTCCCGTCCGATGAGTGCAATCGGAACACTCAAAAATTATTTTTTTATCATTACAACTTGTTTTATTTAAAATCTGGCATTCTAAGTTTTTAAAACCATATTGAAATAAAAATATTAATAAAGATATTAAAAATATCATTTTTTTAAATAAAAAAAAAATTAAAACTTTAAAAGATCGTACACAAAAACAGCCAGGCTGCTGGTCAGCAGACCAAAAAAGTCATAAATGAGATGATATAGACTACAGGTTTTCGTTAGTTTCGATCTTGTATTCGATTTAATCAATGCAGCAGGGCAAGCGAAACCGATATGAAACGGGCGGGGTTCGGAAATTTTCGTCGATTATTAGGAAATCTTAAATGGACTATTATTATTAATTTGTACAAAAATATGAGCGCGCGACAGCGGTGAGGGGCACCGCGGCAGGTTTCGTAAGTGGTTTGGCGTCGAAAGGCTCGCCTGACAGATGGGTACTCTCGGAACTCTCAAATATTTTTTTTTATCATTTTCGCTTATTTTTTTTAAATATGGCGTTCAAAATTTTTAAAAATATAGTGAAATAAAAATAATAATACAGATAAACGAAAAAAAAAAAAAAAATAAATAAATCGTACACAAAAAGCTGCCAGGCTGCTGGTCGTCAGATCAAGAAATTTTTAAATGTAATGATCTGTACTATAGTTATTCGTTGGTTTCATTCGTGTACTCGATGACGTAAAATTTACTATTTTTTACCCCACTTTGACGCCGGCTGCCTGCGAACGTGCCAGGCTGCCGGTTGGCAGACCTGTTTTTTTCTCATTTTCTAATTGACCTTTATCATATGAGACCATTCCCGTTCGTGTACTCGATGACGTAATTTTTTCGAAAAAAATCGCCCACTATTTCCATGACTGCGCGGCTCCTGCCAAGAGGCGCACCGGCAGACCAGCTATTTTAAGGTTTTTTAAATGTCCATTATCACTACAAAGTAGTTTCATCCGTGTACTCGATGACGTAGGGTTTACCTATCTCGCCTCCCAGTCTATAACGTTATGTTTACTTTTTTCACTTTGTTTTTATGACTTGTTTATCGATTTTTCATTTTTTGTAACAATAATATACATGACACTTTCAGAGAGTATATTTTCCGTTATTTGCTGTAAAAATCAATTGAAAACATTGTTTCCGTGAAATTCCAAAAAGGGGATATGTACCGTGTACCTGCTAATGGTTTTGATTGAATGGCGAAGTAGATATGATTTCATACTAATATGCATTAATTTGTTGAATCATTAAAGAGTTAATTCAATTCGGATAAGTATAATCACCCAATTTAGCTCAGTATCCCACACTATTTCTGAGCTATGTTATAAAATACAGCATCAATCGAGATAGCACACTCCAGCTACAATCTCCCCCGCTAGTGTAGAAATTAAAATCGCAAGTAATTAATCTTCGGCAATTATCACGCGAGTGGTCCAGGTCCGGGTCCGTGGAACACCATTCTGCGCAATGCCAACTCAATCAGCGCCGGAATAGGTGTTCACCACTTTATCCCCTGATGGGTTGACTTGAAGCATTCGCATGACAAGTGCAATAAAGTGCCTCGGCAGGTACCCGTCTACCTACCCGTGTTCCAACCAACCCATCCGCATGGAAAGTGTGAACATTATTGCATGCCCTCGGCGGAAACACCCAAGACCAATTATTACCTCCACCCAAACCAGAAGAACTGATCTGCAAGAACCGCATGAAAGAGAACACTCACCAGAAGGAGTAAATCAATTCATTCGTCGATTCCAATCGTCTTGCTGATGCTTTTTGTCATTTTGGTTCGGTTCCAGTTGGTTGGGAGGAATTCTAGAATACGTTGATACGGTTGGAGTCAGGATTTCGATTCTTGCATTTCATACGACGGCGACGTCCGGAGACTCGATAACGATATCTTTCAATATGAATATACCGCTGCAATTCGGAGTAGCCTGGGAGGTGGAAAGAGAACGCGCCTGTCAGACGTTGGAGTTTTTTTTATTTTCACCAAGACGTATGTGGCGAGGAGATGGTAATAAACCAATAGCTTTTTCAACAACGAACGTTCGTAACGATGTACATTAAAGTCGGATTTGTTCTATCCTTTCTATGGCGCTAATTCACGTTCAGCATATTCCAAAATCATGAACATCTTTTAAAATAGTTTTCAAAGTTAATATTAAAAATATTTTATTTTTTTTATCCCATAAAACATAAAATCTAAAAACTTATTTAAAATTTTAATAATCGATTCGTTTTAAAGAGTTTTAATTTTCAATGTATCTACATTTGTTACTTTAATTTTAATTTTTTTGGCTTTGGCATCTAGAAATATGGAGAAATATTAATTAGATGCCAAAGTCAAAAAAATTAAAATTAAAGTAACAAATGTACTTACTTACATTGAAAATTATAAAACTCTTCAAAACAAAAATGTCTAGAATTGTTAAATAGTCAATGCCCAAGAAATACAAAAAAATAATAATTATTGTTTTACGTACAACATTGCTGCAAGCATTTTGTTCGTGATAGCAAGCTGACACACGAAAATAATAATATGATATACAGTTCCTCTTATAGTTGGTCCACAACGGCAATCACACACGGGCCATGGCGGACTGTCCCCATAACTCAGTGGACTCCGAATGCTCAAAGTTATTGCGCTTTCTGTCTGAAACAGAGCATCCGCTAAAGCCCATTCTGCAACCCATCAACAGACTCAACCACTTCCAGCAAAACAGAGACGGCGTACCGCAAGGATCAGACCCAGGCCCTGATCTAATTTTTAAAACAGTAATATTTCTGAAATTTTTTACTCGGTGCCTAGTGGCTGGTTTTATCAGTGGGTGTGTTCAGTAAAGCTTTAACAGATTTGCGATGGGGGAGTATTGTAAATCTCGAAGATACCCTGACGCCGATAGCACCGAGGCATAAACTATGCGCGCCTGCTTATTTTAAAATCGCTATGCAAATTGTGAAGGAATCGCTGAAAGTCAGTCGCATATCTCGCAATGCATCTGGAGCAACCTTATTGTGTACTTTGCATGCAGGAGAGATAAGGAATGAGAAATCCGTGCGAAGTATTGATTAGATTCTGATCATAATCGTGCATCTTAGCAATACTAAGCACATTATATTTTAATTGCTGGCTTTACTACCTACCTCGCGGCAATAAAACGTGAGAAAACAATAAAAGCTATTACGTGAAATTTGTCTTAAAAAACTAAACGTAAAAGCAGTACTCATGACAAATAACAAGTAACAAGTGAATAATTCACCAATAAAGACAATCTGATCTCATCAAGTACGTGATGATAGCTCCTTTTTCAAAGTCACAGTTATGTTATTTGGAGACAATGAACAATTCGAAATGGCTTAACAAACAAATAATATATTCGATATTCGCCTCGTCATGGTCGAGTTACTGCCCCCAAATATTTGGTTTCACGAAGAATCAAAAGAATAGGCTCACTTTCATAAGTAGGCCCTGATAGTTCACGAGTATCATCGGAATGATTGAACGCCATATTAAGTTACCTTTGTGTATCAGAAAATGATGAATGTTTAAAATTCGATTCAGGGCATGTGATTTGTGGCCGTGATTAATGATATTTTAATGAATTAAAAGATAAACTGGCCCGTAAAGGGACAGGGTAATCTCTGCCAAATCCCGTTTGACGTTGTGCGTATTTTATTTGCGGGCTTTCGAGAGATTGGACAGCCGAATCGTGACAGCTGTTCGAAACGTCGATAAAGCTCTTCCTTCATTAATTGGCCGATTAATTTTGCGGATGGTACCTCTCGCCTCATATACCACGTTTTTTTTAATTACCACTTCTGCTCAGGTCCCTCTCGGAGTTTTTTTATTTGAATTCTCAGTGGCGATAAAGGCGATGAACGATTCGGCGATAGGCTGGGCGTTATGGGTGATGGGCATACTCCCGAAGTGCATTGTCATAGCCGATAATCGAAACGGGGTCGGCCCGCCTTTGTGCGACCACTACACTTCTCCAGGCGTGCTTTCGTTCAGATTTTAATTATAAAATTTCATAGAATCCATAACGACAAGCGCTATAGCGAAAGACCGGGAATCTTCGGTTACGGCACGGGGGCACATTACTGGATTTTTTATTCGAGAGCGATGAACATTATGATATGCATTTTTAAACACAATAAACATCTTATAAAAAAAAACTAGGGATCTACCTAAGTACTTACTAAATATAATATTTTTATGGTTATCTAAAAAGACGAAAGAAAAAGAAGCCACCATTCAGAATCGAAACGAATATAAAGATGGCTTCAGCCCTGCGTTAAAGCTGACAGCCTCCGTGGTTGAGTGGTTGCGCTCCTTGGCTACGAATCCGGAGGTCGCGGGTTCAAATCCCGAGGTGAGCAACTAAAAAATATTTGATTTATTTACATTATTTAACAACATATTCATTATTTTTGCTGCATGCTCCAGAGTGGTAGATACTTTCAGAATCGCCAGTAAGCTTGTTGAAAGACCAGCGTTTAGAAACGAAACGTTGCTTTAGCCGTTATCGTGATTTATCATCAACGAAATCTTGATAAAATATTAATTAATTAACATTGTCAACGATAGGTTTTTCTTTCCGGTTTCTTATATTCTTTGCCGGAATATTCTTATCAAAATTATTTCTGGTTTTTTCAGGAGTTCCTCGGGCTCTAATTCAGGACCGCTCCACTTGTCGATTTTTAATAATGATATAACGGAATTTATTCTGCATTCCAGGTCACTTCTTTTCGCTGATGAATTAAAACTTTTCTTGAAAAATAATGCAATTCAATCAGCCATTCATTTTGTTTAGAACTTAATAATTATTGAGTAGTAAGAATAAAACGTGCAAACTGCGACTGTCTTACGCTCCTTTGTACTGACGCCCAATAATTAGTTCTCCTCCCCTCATCTGCAGCCTCTCTTGACTCCGCAGTCCGCAGTCCGCAGTCCCTGGACCACCCATCTATGCAAGATCAGTAATGTTATTTAAGGCTTATTTGAGTTATACCGTTATTCGTTACAGCCACCGATTGATTGATGAAAGCACCGACCAAGGAATAAACCATTTACTTTTTTGGTTGCTGAATGAAATTATCCGAGTCGATTATTGGAAGCTGGGCTCATTATCTCGGCTCGTATGGACCAGACAACCGTTTACGGATGCAGGGAGACTAGATTTACAAAGTGCCTATTTCCTGAATTAAACAGTAGTTTATTCGGAGAATGAAGGGCACCTAACTCTGCCAGTAATTACGGATAAGCCAGACACTTAAACAAATTGATATTCATTAACTTTTTAATGAGAACACACAAAGATTTTCTAATACTAATTCATAAATTTTGACGCTGGCTACTTGTTGCTATATAACAATCTGTGTTATGACGACACTAGAAATAGTTACAGATAAATGTTTATTAATAAATCAAAGTCTTCAAATAATTTTAACGAAACATTTTCCAAGTTGAAGTGAAATAGTACAAAACAGTGCTGTTTATAAATGTTATGTTATTATTATTTTTAACTAGTGCAGAGCCGTTAAAAATCAAGGGATATTATAATTGTATCATTTGTGAAGCTGAAAGTTTATGTAAAGAACACATCAGAACAAGGACGATAATTGCTGCAGAATGTTAAAGAAAAAAATCACGAAAAAACATTTACAGCAATAACTCCTTAATTTTTACTTGATCATTTATATAAATAATTAAACTATGTCTCAACTCTTGACAAGTCAGTTCTAATTTTTTAAATTAGAATTAAAATATTTTCGTTATTTGTTTTTGGGGTGTTATGCCGTGTTGCGCTACCTCCTTCTTTAGCCAACGTTTCGGACATCGTTGCAGTGTCCATCATCAGGGCAGATAAACAAATAACGAAAATGCTTTTGGCCGTGAAAATCTTAAAACTTATCTTGAATCAAAATAATTTTCTTTTGTTCTTTTGGAAGAACTTAATGAGTAAAACTTCAAAATCAAACATTTAATCGTCTAAAATATGAAACAGATAAATCAGAAATCGATTTGGTCGCATCTAGAAATTGAATCCTGGACTTGTTCAATTCCTAGATGCCCCCAAATCTTTTTCTGATTTTTCTAGTGGCTAATGTTGTGTTCAATGATTAAAAAATTATTTACTCCTTAAATCTTATATTTAGGTAGACACTTTAACGCTTGTCTGAATTCTTGACGCAACATTTCAAATTTTGAAAATAACACAATTCTAAACAAATCCGAGATCATTGAACCAGAGTTACACATTTATTTTCATTGGAAAAATACTTGTAGAAAGACTAACTATCTAATTTTATATCTAAAAATAAGAATATAATAGAATCTAAATATAATATCGAACGATAGTCAAGTAATGCGAGATGTCTATCTTTTTATGTTCCTTTAAATTTAATATTGGACTCTATTTTTTTCCTAATATTGAAACGCTAAGACCGAGTAAATACCGTCCACCATTTACGTAAATTATTACGAATCTCATTTTGAATCAAATGGAAAAATTTGAAACGCCCAAAATAAGTTACTTTCTAAGAGGTTGTTTTCCGAGAAACATGTCGTCGTAATAAATTCCAATTATCGATACGTAAATAAAAAGCGAAGAAATCTAGTTGGCCACAGTTTTTATTAACGCCAAAAGTAAATCATCGATAAAGTCTGTCATCTACCGATTCCCAGAGAAGATAAGAGTGAAATTCTTGCACTGGAACCCATTTTGGGAAATGTATTGCTTTGATAATAAGCATTTTGATAGTGAAAAGAAATAAATTACCAATGGGTAGGTTAGATAATTTATTTTGTTATTCTTAAAGCTGTATAAAAGTTTAAGTTTTGGTTTTGTTTTTGTTATTACTTATTACATTATTAAATTTCCAACATTTAAAAAAAATCTTTTTTTTTTCTACGCAGAGAAAGAAAAGACGCAAAGGGATTTTACGACCCTATTTATCGGAATCATTTTATGTTCTTAACACAAAAAATATATTATACCTAAAAATAGGTTTTGAAGGAATCGTTGGCTGAATTGTGAAAAAGTTATATCCTTTTGATTGACTAGATTCTTCCCAATGATTCTGCCATGTGGAAATCATGTTTTCCTTCAATTTTATGAAAATGTCATTGGTGTTTAAAAATTTATATAAAATATCCCCCGAAATAATGGCATCTTTCGCCAATGAATCGGCCTTTTCATTTCCAGGGATACCGCAGTGACTAGGTATCCAAGCCAAGACGATTTCTTTGCCAGAGTCGGTTAATTAAAATCATTAGATTGGTAAGTAGGTTAAGGTAGGTACTTCGATACCTACCCGCTTAAATACATTCCATACATTTTGTGTAATATTAATAAATTATTTTAAATAAGTAATAAAACAATTCGTCCAAAGAAACCTCAATATCTCAATTACAATTCTTTATTTAAACTTTGTTCAGGCAGGTAGGTACTAACTATAATATTGAAAAATGCGATAAGAAATCAAAATGAAGAGGGATATGAACGCTAGAAATATTTCGATTCTCACACCTTCAAAATTTAAAATCGAGTGTCTTATTTGGACGAGCAATTAAGCGCCAAAGTGGTTTTTATTTATTTTGTGTATAAGAATTAAAAAAGTTAAAACATACAAAACGTCAAAAATAGTCTTAGCTATAAAAGGGCTTGTAAAAATTGTTTCTTACACTACTTCATAGTTAAGTCATGAAAAGGGGAGTTTTTTAGTAGTTTACGCGTATATTTTTTGTTACGTAAATAATAATTTGATTTTTTAATTTTTATTTTAACTTTATGAGTAAAACCTCAAATTGTAATATTTAAATAAATGAAGTTAATATAAGCGAAACTCAATCGAAAATCTGGAAACAGAAAAATCAGAAAAACATATTGACACCTCTGGGACTCGAACCCAGGACCTCTTGCTTTCCGAGCAATTTTATTTAAATATAAATCTTAATTTATTTAAATAATTTGATTGTATTTCCAATACGTAGAAGCTTCAGTTTATCCGTAGCATATTTTTCGATGTTCATAATGTAAACGGATTCGTAGTAAAGATCAATCTAAATAGTATCTAAACAGGATTTCACGTATAGCTTCATCTTAACATGAATATTTTAAGTTTGCAAAATGGTCTTTACTGAACCATTAACGCGGCCACGCACCGTCTTGAAACGTAAACGGAACGTACTCACAAATTTACAGACAGGCGACGTGTAAAACTGTCGAGTTAAAACAAGACAAATGCTATGCCCAATTAATAAACTACAAGATCTTAATATTAAATATCATCATTTTTTAAATATAAAAAAAAGAATATTGGATAACTACGAAATGAACACAACGGCAATGTACATACACTACGTAAAAATGTCATTTATTTTAAGAACAGCTTGAAAAGGGTCGTAAACTGAATTTCGTCAGAAGTTTTATACTTTTGCAATTTTGTATATTTTGCTGTTGGTTTTATTATGGCAACGGCAATATATCATTAGTCACCTTACTTACATTATCGCCTATGAGATCGGACTGAAATCCATACCTGCCTCACGCCGGCATTGTATGACATTTCGATATAACTTGCAGTCTAATGAGCGAGACACGAAATTTGTCTTTTTTCAAAGCCTCACGAACTTGTGTCGTCGATATAAAATTCTCGCTCAGAGCCGCGAATTTAATCAATGGGATTCCTCACCTCCTTTTCGGCAATAAATTAAATCGAGGAGATTGGAAGCTGCTCCTGTAGCTGTCGTCCTGGCGAAGGCGTGGAATATCCTTCGAGACGTACTGGAAACATTAATTTATTTATATTTCAATTTTATCCCGACTGTGGCGTGCGAGGAAGTCGTGCAAAGGAGTGATTTAAAGTAAATGAACATGAATACTAAAGGCATTACACGTTACACCCGGACTCCACAATATCGGATGTCCTAACCAGGCAATATTCAAAGCTGCATTTTTTCAAAGACTGAATTGAATTAATGTTCGTACGGTTTAGCTTCGTGTGGTAAGGATTGATTTTGTTAGGGAATGTAATTATCGGAAGCGTGTGGATTGTGGATTATGGTAGCGTGAGAAAAAAACTCCGTGCAGGTTCTGGTATCTCCGGTTTTGAGATGTTGCGGTACAGCAGTGATGCGTGCGGCTGAATGATCCGCTTAATTTCTCCAGGATGCAATAATTTGTGAATTACTGTAAATTAAAAACGGACGGACCATGTTCGTTATGTTTTTAAAACGTTGAGATAAAAAACAGATTTTTCGTGCTCATTTTGAAGATAGAAGATATATTAAGTAACATGTAACGGTTTCAAAATTGAATACGTATGTATATCTGATTATGCATACAGCAAGAAAATCTGAAATTTTAGCTGAAAATGAGACAAATCGCAACACGTCTCTATAATTACCTGAAATACTAATTTCGGTTCTGGGTCTGTCTGTGGTTTCAACTCTGGTTGAATGAACTCAATTTTTTGTTTAAATTGAAGTGTAATTTTGATAATTGGAACTATTATTTAGAATAAATAATTCAGACAAGCGCATAATTTAATATTTTAACCGAAATATATATTAATTGACATTTTAAAAATTGTGTCACAAGTAATGTGCCAAGAATTCAGAGAAGCGGTAAAATAGGTATCTACCTCTAATTTAATTTTTAACAGACAATTATTTTAATTTTGAATTTGAAAAAAAAGGTGATTTTTACCGTTACCGTTTTCAAACAAGCGTTATTTACCAACTTACTAGCTTTGCCAACATAATATCCCGTGATTTTTCACTAGTCTGCGCTAATACGCTAAAATTAAATTAGAGAAATACCGAAAAAAAAGTTAAATTAGGTTAAGATAGCTGGACGAACAAAAACGTTAACTCTTAAAGGCTTCTTGGGTTGGGCTGATTACCAAAAAAGTAATAAACATTTTTTATTACGCACCAGATTTAAATGTCCGGGTTTAATTTTCCCCACAGGAAAAACTAAACCCTTTCACACACTTCCCAAATGATCATCTGGTCAATCCACGTTATGCAATTGCACTATATGTATTATAATTACAAAACAATACAAGAACAACATGTCAACCTACCAGAGACCAGATGGGAAAATAATTCACCGACTCCAGATATTTTCATATCAGAGGGTTCGGCTCTGTGGAATTCCTAATTGAACCTTTAAATCCTACTGATCCCTCAATATAAATATTTAAAAAATCTTTTGTAATCCTACATGTATTTAAAATTACCGATTTTTGCATTTTTATGTATAAATTCTTTGACAAATCTAATACGCCTAAATTTTGAATCAGAGACCTAGGTATAATGCCAGTAGCCGAAATAACAAATGGTAATATTTTTATATTCCGAGAATGCCAAATTCTTTTAATCTCATTATATAAGTATTTCTTTTTCGAATTTAATTATTATTCAAGTTCACAATTAAGAACTCTTGGGAAGCAAGCAAAGGTTTACTTCCGATGGAAGTTGAACCCTATGGTAAAAGGGCAACCCTCCCATCTCCCCTCTCCACCATAATTTTCTCCTAAATTATCTTTTAAATTGATAGACGTACACATGATCGAACAATATCCCGTTCGTGTTTGGTTTTTTTTATGGAAATGAACATTAAAATAAGACCGGAAGCTCGAAACATCTCAGCCGAGAATTGTTTTAAAGTTCGTTGTTTTAGCGTGTTAAGGACCTCCCGGACCCACGAACCGGTCTGTATGCATAATAAAGTCTTCTACGTAGTATTTTCTCAAGCCTTGTTCATATAAAATAACTCACGGATTACAACATAAAGATGCTGCTTTTAGTAAATCCAAATTTAGTATTTAGGAAACCAATTTAATTTTTAGATACAATAACTCATTTTTTATTACTTTTTCACTTAGCGATCTCGGAATAGAGTGAATAAATATCTTGTGTAGTACTTTTAGTCACGCAACGCAAATACATATCGAGAAATGAACTAAAATGTGATATTTCCATTACATTATCTTATATTTTCGATATACAACGCAGCTAGGAAGATATTAATAAGTAAGTAGATCAGTTTAGCAGCGATTGAACGATGTGACTAATTATTATATTAGTAGTAGTATCAAAGTACAGTCCATAAAAGCCTAGTAGTACTCACCGAAATAAACAAGATTACAAATTTATAAATTTAAAAAATTTCTTTTGTACATTCAATAATATTATTATTCAATTAATAAAAACAGTTAATTTATAAACAACTTTTGCTGGGTAATTATTTTTACGCGTGATAACTGTTTCGCCTTTGACATTTTGATAATGCCTTCAGAAGGTGAAACAGTAAATAAAATTTCTGCTCTAAGGGATAGTGGGAAAAGGTGTTGGGGGAAATATTTAAAAATTTCGTATAAACACTAACCTTTTTCTTGTTTTGAAGGTCAAGTGTGCAAGCTCAGTTTAAAACTGTACACTTGTATAAAAAACAAATCCACACCGCCACAGACATTCTTCTTTATAATATGGATATCAATGTAAACTACTTTATCTTTATTGAACTAATTAATTATTTGTAAACAGTTTTTTTTTTAATTAATTATATCATTGTAAACAACTTTTCTTTCATTCATTATGTGCTATTTTTGTTAGATTATTTTATGCCTGAGAATTTGGTCACCTCTCGATTAGAACAAAATTATTCCGTCAAAAAAATCTCCAAATACTCGATTTTCTCTTCTCAAGTAATCTTTTGAATCTCGATTCTTATTATTCTAAATCAGCCCTTTTCCTTACACCTGAGCACACTTGGAATAATTTTAATAATTTCCATTGAATGAAATGATGATACGAAGTGATTTGTATACATCGTTGTCAGATGGTTTTATTTACAGAGTAACTACTTGACATTTATTGATATGCATGGCATAAACATTCAATTAAATTTATATGACATCGCTTGTCATGTATAAATGTTCTAGATAACCATCGTGACAGTACATTTAATATTATCATATCTACGACTATTTACCTGATAATCTGCAAATAATGTACTTGACCGTACTGAGAGAGAATCAGATAAAAATAATCTGATTATTTGCATCTGATATGTGATTTGGACTGGAAGCGAATGTAATTAAGTAAGTTTCTAAATTATTCTGTAAATACAAGTAAAAAAATCAACATTAGTATTTATAGTTTACATATTGGAGAAGCTTTTATTATAAATAAGCTGCCAAACATATCATAAAATGGTTATCTTCAACCATCAATGAGAAAAAATTATGCCTTTAAATGTTAACTTGCACCTTTCAGTCGCTTTTTAAAGTATTACTTAAAACGAGAATGCGAACATTAAAAGTGTTTTGTTATATTATTATATTTCATAACAAGTAAGGAAATTTACGTACATCAACGTGCAAAGTTGCCTTCAGACAAGAAATAAGCTCTCGTTAAAGGAAGATAGAAATACATTATAAGTTTATGGAGGTGCAGTAAGTGTAAAACTTTATTACTATATTTTATAATGTAGAAGGAAATAATGCGTTGTTTTAATATCTGTTTTTTTGCAGCCTCTGTCCGTACTTCCCCGTGTATTTAAAAATATATAACACCTTTCTTTTGTCTAACTAACTAACTAAATATCACGCCGTTTCCCCGCAGGGGTAGGGAGAGAGGACGGACCGCCAAACAACTCGGTCTTGGCACACACTCTTTGCCTCACTCACATTCATACATCGTCTCATACATACTCTTCTATTATTCTGACTTTTGACATGGCCCGTCTCAAGTATCTGATTTACTTGATCGTGCCATGTCTTCCTCGGGCGTCCCCGACTTCTTCTACCATTCACATTTGCATCATATATTCTTTTAACACTACTTTCTTCGTTCATTCTTACAATCAAACTGATTGATCAGTTTTGTAAGATTTTAAAGATTAATATTGTAAAATTTAAAAAAAAACTGAATAAATATACTAAAAAAAAAATTCGCTCTACGTGCCCAAACCATCTGAGGGTCCCTTTCTTAATTTTGCTCATTATACTTACATCAGCCTTACATTCTTTGCGGATATCCAAATTTCTAACACGATCATACATGGTTTTACCACACATACGTCTCAGGGATCTCATTTCAACAGCATTCAGTTTACTTTCATCCTTCCTCTGCCAGTTCCATGCCTCACTGCCATACATCAGGGTAGGTACCAGGACTCCATTGTGGACTGCTAGTTTCGCTTTTATTGAAAGTTTTTTTATTAGCTCCAACGGCATTCAGTTCTCCATTAATGGAGTTACCGGCATTTACCCTCCTTTCAATATCTCTATCAGCCTTCCCATCTCTCGTAAACATACTACCCAGATAAAAAAACTCATCCACCTGCTCCAAGTATTCATCATTCCTAAGCGCTTTACTTTTTTAAATTCCGGTGAAAATAGATTTAAATTCTGCTGACAGATGGTCAACTTCATTGACTTGTCTAGGTGTTGAAATATTTTTTCTAAATTGGCGACATAAGTTTTCTTTCAAATCGGTATATATAACACTTCTTTAATCTTTCAGGAGCGTCAGGACATAAAGCCTGTAATGGACCGCCACAAGGTTAAAAGTGATCAAAGACTCGGCGGAATTTAGAGCTAAACTTAAAACTCACCTTTTCAGGCAGTCGTATCCATAAACTCAAATACCTTTCACGTTCATCTTCACAGCTCGCAACAATGTAAATACTCGTAACTAATTGCGTAAAAATGTAAGCAAATTCTTATTTGTAAGCTTTTGTAAAGGTCATTTCATAAAAATTCTCCAGCCCTAAAGAGTCCTAAATTCACCAGTCTTTCAAAATAAATAATAACTCAACTTTTGACTCTAATCTTATTATAAATGGTGGTAATATATCAACAGTGGTGGGGGTAGCAAATGTAAAATCATTAAATATCATGTGTTATAAATATAATGTCATCCGCGTGCAAAGTCGTATTTTCTCCAAGCATAAACTTTCTAATTAAAGTGTGTTTATCTGAAGTGACCTACCAAGTAATTATGTCTTCTTCATCTGTTTGTACATTTAAAAAAATAGATAGAACGTAAGAATTCATAATAAATTGTACAGCGTCCGCGAGGTGATTTGTCTACGGTTTTGATAAGCTTGAATACCAATCACATGGAACTCCACATAGAAAACGCCACGAATTTTCAATTCTTATTTTTAATAAAAAAGCCACATTTTTGTGAAAAGAGAACATAACATAACTTTTGTTGCGAAATAAGACCACTTTTCCCAAAAATAACGCTAAATTTTTTAAAATTTTGCCAAAAATGACCGCACTTTTCCCACATGCGAAATTCGTCACAAAATAACGCTAGTTTTATCAAAAATAAGGCGAAAATTTCAGGTCCCCTAAACTCACTTATTCCGAGTAAGTTTTTATAACGTCTTAGAATGGGCTAATGAGCTAACCTCTAGTTTTAAAACTTCAGAAACGTTATAAACAGGACTTTCTACAATATAAAATATTTCTTAATGCCAAATAATTAATATAACCTAACCTTTAAGCTCCTCACCAACAGTATCTACAGTCTTCCAATAATGTAGAAAGCACCTTCCTCAGTACTAATAACACCCATTCTATAGTTCACCCCCCTCAAGTAACCGACAAGCCACAGGTAACAGGTGAATATTCCACCTGTCGGTTCATTGCGACTGTTGGGCACACTTACCTTAATTCTTTATTCTTTGGTAGAACTTTGCTATCTGCCTTTCATATCGAGATTATAAAAAACACCACATTTGTATCGTAAGATGGACGACCTGACATAAATAGGTGCTCCACTTTAAATACTTATTTAATTCATTATTATTATTATTACCGTGCGTTTTTAGAATGCAAGTTTTATTTTATAAAAAACGTTATTGATTGAGATATTTGCATTAACCATTCCTTATTGTATCTACATATTATTCAGTTAAAATATGTTGGGTTCTGCCCACACACGTCTGTTTGGATGTTTCTAATAGCTAAAAACATGTTTTTTTCCAAACCCATATTTTTTTAAAGTAGCGTTAGGTCGAATGTTTATTATACTCGTACATCATCAGTATTAATAATTAACAACAAAAATAGCTGTTTTCTCCCACACTCGAAAATAATATGGATTATTTATTAAGGGCTTTTTTAAAAAGTGTCTAAATTATATTAAATGGGCAATTTTTGATAAAAAAATTGTAACATTTTGGTAGATGCAAAGCATATGTCAAAAACCCATTGTTTCTATTTAGACATGTGTTGATATAACTACTGTACATTATGTAGTTAGTGTAATAGTTTATTGATAAATAAATAGTTATTTATTTGCATTATAACACCCTTATGGGCTTTTAGAAACATCTGATATAGGTACTTATATATATATGTATATATATATTTATTTTTTTAAAAGAAAGACAAACATTCCCGGGTTACGAATAACCCAACAATGTTTAAAAATGTCCTAATTCCACCAAACTTAGCAAAAAATGTTGCTTTTGTCGTGATGGAGGTCTTAACCAGCCGAGGAATTGAACACGCGACGCCCGGGTGGGACCCAAACGCGATGCCCACTCAGCCACTGCATCAGGTCTTATATAATAATACTTTAGTGGAACAGTAAGCAAGAAGTAAAATTTAGTAAGTGCAGAAATTATAAAATAGAACCCGTGCAGAAAAATAATAAAAATATTTAGTTATAATGTATGTTATTTTCGCCTAATTTTAACAAAATTTCGTGCTGTTGAACACATCTGCTATTTCTGGGGAAGTATTGCCTGTTACACTGCATGCAATTTAGTTACAACCGAGAATCTAAATGACTCAATCCTGATATTGTTGATTAAATTAAAAATAATTTATGATCGAGGATTTCTAGTTGATACATGGCTGAATATGTGTGTATGTATATTTTTTAAATCATATAGGGAACCTTTAATGGATGCGATTCTAATAAAATTAAAATAAACTTCTTTGCATTACCTAAGCTCACCCTTCTAATATAAAAATCCTTAAACCTTCAAAAAATTCCCCTCCATTAGATCGATAAAGCTTTTTTCGGGGGATAATGGGTGACCCAAAAAACTTTTGCACCTTTCGGGGAAGAGATTAAAGAACGTGAATTGAAGCGTTAAAATCGCCTTGTCCCGTGATATCGTTCCACTTGTTTGACTTTCAAAGAACCCCGTTACATAATAATATGCAGTTTGCACCTTGAGGAATGATTTTGTCATGCTTTTTCAGACACCCGATACGTCAATTTCTTTCTTATTTAAATTAGGACGCTAACTAGATATTAAATTACTTCAATAACCAGATTAGTAGCGCAATTGTACAACTTGTTTTAAATAACCTTTTTTATTTTAGTTTCTTTTACAAAAACATGTCAAAATTCTATCTTAATTACTACAAATTCTATCAATTAAAAAGTGGTCTTATGTTTTACATTAAAAGATTTTTTAAATACCAAAAAATGTTACTCTCGAATTTTATGACGCCAGGGCACGCCGTTCAAAATTGTTATTCCTGCTTCAGAATACAAATTGTTTCTGCAATATGGTTAAGCTAATGATATTTGCCAGCATGATATTTAATTAGTATTGCTAAATTACAGAAACGATGAAAATCAAACATATTGCCTGCGTAAGTTATTATTATTAAGTATTGTGTTAATTTCGTAAGGAAGGAACCATACTAAGAATGGTTGTAGAAAAACGGTTAATACAAGACAGGAGGGGTGTCGAGCACGTGGAACAGCTGTTCCGCCCCATTAGACAGATGAATATATAAATAAATATACAGCCTTAATAAATGGGCATCAGGCGAACAGGAAGGAAACACGCGGACAGTTGTAGGAGGTACAGGTGATAAAGGGTGCCGTTTTTTAATGAAAGTTCATTTTAGGATATCAAAGCTCTTATTAGATGCCTACCTACTAAATTAAAAACTTAAAGCAATGAAGCATCACTTTTATACTTATTCGAATCATAAGAAAGAATCAAAAATTCTAAGGCATTTAAAAATATATTGCAGTTAGTAGGTACTCGTAGATAAAATCGTTTTTCCACAACATATATAATGGAGAAGAACCAAAAATCTGATAGTCTTACTATTTATTTAAATTTAAATACAGAACAGTGTTTCATCATCATTTTAAAAATGGGGTGGCGATACACGATATCACGCAAGTGTAAGAGAGACAGAACGCGTGGGCTACAAAAGGTGACCTGCCATTGGTTTTCTTTAAAATTTCTGGTGGGTATTATGTATTCAGTGACTTTCCACTACTTTTGTTCTATTGTTTTTTATTCCTATTTTAATGAATTCGTTACAATGATACACTAATGTGGATTTTTAATTAAACATAACTTCATAAGTTAGATCTAATTATCTATTTGAAGCTTATCTGGTTTCTCCCTTCCACGGGCATTTTCAATTTCAACAGTGTCAAAATTTGAAAACAGACGAATAATTTTATTTTATATTTGTTTTTTTTAAGAATTAATCCTATTAATATTATAAAGGCAAAAATTTGTAGGAATGTATGGATGTTTGTTACTCTTTCACGCAAAAACCGCTGAATGGATTTAAAAAATCCTTTCATTAATAGAAAGCTACATTATTTGCGTGTACTATAGGCTATATATATTGGTAAGCGCTGGCGTTATGAACAAGCTATGGCGTTATGAAATTATTTATTACACATTTATTGTCCAGACGAAAAGCAAAGCGTTGCTAAGTAATTGTTTGACGTGCGCTGTCATTTTGTTATTTGTTTAGGTTACTATGAAGATCCCTTCGATAGTTAAAATTTACGAGCTATTTGAAAAATGAATGTAACGGGTATGGAGGGAGGGGTGGGGTTATGGAGGGAGGGGGGGGTAAAGAGGGATGAAGAGGTGGGGGGGGGGGTAAGCGGGTGGGTGGTGAGGTAGTGAGGGTGACGGGGGTGAGGCTCACTGCTAAGAATTAGTTAAACTATCGAGGAATGTTGCGAAGTGGAAGGAAATATGGAAAGATGGGAATTAGAAAACCCTAGCGAAGACGCTAAAAACGACATAGAAGACAAATGAACTATATTTAAATAACTTAAGTCCGCCTCGGCACAGGACCCCCTAATGAGGAGGACTAAGAAATACAATATTTTGTACTTAATTTCACATTGCATTTTGTATGTCAAAAAATTTTATACAGTCGCTATAATAAAAAAAAAATAAAAATAATAAAACTTAATTAATTACTTTTTAGGTAGATACATTAACAGAGTTGATACTAGTATTTATTTACAATTCGATCAACAGTGAAAGAAATGAACGGAATCATAAAATCATTTCTGAATTGAAAACATGCTGTAATAGGCTTTGTGAATGTTTATAAACCAGATCCGAATAGCCTTGTACTTTCCAATCATCCTAATTCCATTCCACATTCCCTCCCCCATTTCTTTCCGCCCACTAAATTTGCCATTTGGGCGTGCCATGGCCTCACTTGCTCCGGGCTATGGGGCTCTTGTGCGGCATTCACATAAAAACAACAATAAAAATAGTAGAATATCGATAGCGATCGAAAAACCATGCCCGGTAGTATCGGACTGGCCGTTACACACAAATGAACATTTGGCCGGGCGCCACTTTTTGCAGGCGCACATCCCTTTGTAACGTCATTTCCTAGTCCTTGCAACCTTCTACCTCCTTCCACTCTTTCTCATTCCCTTCCTCCATGCCCTGAGTCACGATATTCCTTCTTCCATTTCGTATTGTGTTGTTTTCCGGTGGCCTTTAATAGTTATATTATTGTAATGATTTGTTGTAACTAGATTCTGCATTGTTGGGCATTTTGTGCAAATCATAAACCTAACCGGCAAATGAAATACGTTCAGCTGAATTCTTGTTTCTTAGGTAACTAATGGATCACGTTTAATTTCCCTAAAGCCTTTCTAATATTCATTGTTAAGCTTTTCTTTAGTTTAGAGGTGTTTTTATTATATAATTGACTGGGCATTGAATTTGTTCTGCATTTCGTCTGTCTGCAAATTTGTTTGTACGTCGCGTTTCCGTTTTAAGATGGAGGCCGTTTAATAGTTCAGTATTTTTTTTAATATTATGGTGGAATGGAAGGCTATTGGGAAGAGAATTGTTTAAAAAAAATTGGGCCCATCGATGTCTATCAACATTATATAACTACCGTTACTATTGTGGCTTTGTAATAAAAAATGGAGACAATCAAAACAAAAATGGAGATAAATTTTATTATGGAAATAATAAATGTTTTGGTTAGTAAAAATTAGGAGATTGAACTAATATGTATACAAACACAAACAGAAAAAAGAGATCAGTAGAACAAGATACGGCCTTCGTGGTCGAGGGGCAAGGCTCTCGACTAGCGATCCGGAGGTCGCGGGTTTAAGTTACGGCATGTGCAGATACATTTTTATTTGACTGATTTGTGTTTTCACAATTTAATCATTTAAAATAATATAAGGTATATTTGCTGCACGTTCCGGAGTGGCGATATCGCCCCGGTGTAAGACCACCATTTAGAATTGTAACGTTGCTTGAAATGGCTTAAGCCGGGTTTAGTGACTAAACCTGAATAGCCAGGTACTTCCCAACCTTCCTCCTCTCCATATATTTCCCCTCCCCCCTTACCTTCAGTCTCCTAACATACCCCAATTAGGGATACCATAGCCTGAGTGGTTCTAGAAGGGAGTAGGTAGCTTTAACAATTTAAATATGTCACATTATGAACCTGCTACATTAAGTTCATACAATATGTTGAGCTTTAAACGGCAGAAACATAAACTTACATACAGATAATTCGTGTTTAAATGGTGCAAACACATAAAAAAATATTTTGGAAAGGAAAACGTTTAACCGTTCCTTTAAGCTTAAAGCTCTGAAAAGATTTCACCGATTATTTATGCAGTGAGCTGCCGTTATTATTTTTTTCGTTCAAGCAAAATGCAAAGACTTATCTGTAGCAGATATTAATAAAATTTTAGTGTTATTTTAAAATATAAATGGCATCTCAGATCACTCTATCTGGCCGATAAATCATTGGCAAACGACCTGCTGCGAGTTGAATATTTACGGTGCTTATGAAGTATCTAATGTACGAGTACGAGTTGGGGAGGGCGTGGAGAAGGAAATTTTAAACTATAAACTGGTTGGGGCAATGAGTCTCTTGCGCTCCAATTTAATTGGTTTTGAAAAAAAGCATGTGAATAGATGATTATTCTGAGAATATGTAAATGTCACCTTTCTGTAATGTCTCTTTCTCTGTAATCTTTTACAGAGATATTGTTTTTATTGTGAGTACTGATCGGTAACTCAGTACAATGTTATTTGATTAAAAGACTATGGTTCTTTGAAATCACAGTGACTGTGTATTGTTATTACATACAATACAAATATGGTTTAGGGAGACACACGTCCTTATAACCCGCTAACTATATTTTGTCTGGCGAGCTCTCGCAAAAGGAATGACTTGCTCCTTTCTTAAAAAAGTTTATCATGTCAAATAAAACAAAATCTACTGAAGTCCCGGAAAATTTTCTGAATATGTGGACGTTTTCTACACAACTAAAACTGCGTTTTAAATTCATGATTTCACTAAAATAAAGAAATATTATTATTAAGAAATGCTCTATCACGTGCTACACCAAGGCGAACAAAACGATTTACTATAACTACAAAATGTCTTATTCGTCTCTTCAGCACATTGTTATTTTGAGAGATTTGGGAATCACATTTGATGCGCACCTAACATTTCACGTCCACATAGAAACGATATGCAGCAAAGCTCTAAGAATGCTAGGATTTGTGCTAAGCAACTCCAGACACTTTTGCAGCTCAGCCGCGATTCGTTTGCTATACTATAGTTTAGTACGTAGCATTTTGGAAAGTGGTTCAGTAATATGGGGACCAGTGGATTTAACATACTCTCAAATGATTGAGAAAGTGCAAAAGAAGTTTCTGAGATATTTATATCTTAGAGACTTCGGATATTATCCCTGGTATCCATCAGCCTTTTTGTCCGGCATGCTGGGTATTAATAGCCTCGCCGAAAGAAGGAAAACTGCTTTGCTGACAACAGCATATAAACTTTTAAACGGTAACATCTGTATTCCCGATATATTACAAAAATTTGAGTTTTATGTCCCCGACAACTTCACAAGAGCGCGCAGACACAGAACTTTTGTTGTTCCGAGATGCAGAACTAACATACCATTAGTAATGCCGCTCGGAAAAATGATTCTTTTACTAAATTTCCTGCCCCCTGATATAGATATTTTTAAACTAAATATTCATCAATTTAAAAACGCTATTATTACTTAATAAAAAAAATGTATGTTTATTATTGGTTATGTATAACTAACTGTAAATGTGCATTTAAAATAAAATAAATAAATAAATTATTTTTAGTTACGATTGAATTGACAATGTATTTTAAATAGCACACGTTGTTTTAACAAAAATGAAATGTAATAAATAATAATTAATTATTAGCTCTGCATGTCGGTATGTTTAACGATTTTGAACCAAATTCTGATAATTGTATTAAAAAAATATTTCAATTATTTAATCTGACAGATGGTTCCGCAAATCATTCCCCACGTTTCTATACGTTAACACTTCAGAATTTGTTTAAAGTCTGGTCAAACGTCAATAAAGAAAAGTTTTTATAATTTGTTAAATAAAATTGATGAAAATGTCAATAAAACATTACATCAGTGCAGAGTTTTTTTTTTTAAATCATTATGCAAGTCGCTCACTCATTTCGCGGCTGGAATACGGTTATGACCATTTTGCGCTGAAAAACTGGATCGAATTTTATAAATGGAATTTTAAGTGCGAAAGAATGGCGCATCCCGGGACAATCATGACTCGGCACAAGAGGGAAAAAAACGCATTTCTTGGCCATTTCGGCGGGGCGGGGTGTTATCGGCTAAGAGGTAAACAAACAATTAACGCTGAATTTGAGCCCGAAAAAATCTTACATTGGAAGTAAATTACTTAAATAACTCCGACAAATTAGGTAGATTCAAACGCCTCCTTTAAAAAACAGAACATGCGTACTCGCATCATTGCCCTTGTGAGGGACCACCAACCATCGTGCAAAACTTTTGAGATAGCTTTAACAGTTTTTAGTGACCAGACCTGAGTAGCCAGTACTAGCCAAGCAACCTAACCTAAGGGAACGTACCTATACTACGTGACCCACTTTTTGCAATTTTTAACCCCCCCCCTCCCCCCTCGGTGACAACGTGTAGTATATTGCAAGACCCCCCCTCCCCCTACAGTTATCACGTAATAATTCATAAATATGGTTTTAAATAATTTCTTGCTAAAAAAAAAATTTAAAAAAAATATTTGGATTATATTCGTCTTTATTAATACGGCGCTTCCTGCGTGACGCAAGAGTGCATGCATATCTATAATTACAAGTGGAAAAAATATTATTAAGATAAAACTTATGTCAAAATATATTGTAACCAGGACTTAATTTAGATTTCCAGATTGACCTAAGCCCCTCATTGTGACCAAGCGTGGTATTTTAAAGATCCCCCCCCCCCTGAACGGGTCACGTAGTATGGGTACGTTCCCTAATCCACGCCACCCCTCTCCACTTCCATCAGCCTCGCAATTCTTCTTAAATTTTGAAAGGACTTAGCCTCACTGGCTCTGAGATGTTGGTACAATATTGTTTGTATTGTCTAATTTTGGTCTGAAAATCATCAAACGATCGTTTGCTGATGTTGAACCCAAAATTAAGAGCATTAAAACGGATGTTAATGTCATAAATAACTCCAGCAAATTAGAAAAAAAGATCAAAACCCTTTCGTTGAAACACAGAACGTGTATAATTTTAAGGACAATAAAATTTCTCTTGAGGTTATCAAACGATTATTCCTGAATTTGAGACCGAAATAAAACCCTTGCTACGGATTTAAATGTTTTATAACTGCGCCAAATTACCTAAAATGAAACGTTTTAGTTTAAACTAAAAACTTTTTTATATAATTCTTTCGGTCAATATACTTGGGATAGGTGCAAAAGTAGATAATAAATTTGTGATAAATATGTAATTTCATTATTGTGGCTTGTGCATTCTTCTGTTCCGTCTTACACACAAATAGCCCAAATAGTCAAACAAATCAGTCAACAACTCAACATTTTACACCGTTTTTCAGAGTATTGTCATTTTTAAATGCTCGTAGGTACGTCTAATCGATTTCCGTTTTTTTTCTCAAATTACAGTAAGAATGGAGTGGAATCTTCTACGTGGAAATTAACCCACTTCCCGACATACGATCTAACTGAAGCAATGCATTTTTTTCAACTTTTTGTGGAAATCACGCATGCACACATATACGCATTTCTTTGAAATAGGATGACACAACAAGCAGTTATTGTAAGAAAAAAACTGTCTGCAATTCACATGTGGTAGAAGTGAAACTTTCAAAAAACTAAAGTTGACAAGAGTGGGAAATCCACAAAGCACCGCACAAAGAGGAGTCCGATAGGCTACGAAGCACCGTACAGAAAGGAGACCGATTATACTATCACATTCTCTCGCAGGATAAATCCTATGGATGTATGAGTTTGTCTAATATTTGTCGCAATTTTTCGTGTTATCAAGTTTTAAATTACAACGATGCTGTTTTCACTTCAATAAATGTCGGTCCTGTCCAATTAGGATATGGCTCAGTTGTTCAATCCTCAATCAAACTAAAAACAAAGTTTTTACAATGATTTTCAAAATAAATCAATTAATGTTTAAAAAAACTTTGTGTTTTTCGCCGGTTGTTTTTGTTTTGATAAAGGAATTATCACCATGAAGGAATCAGAAGAATAGAAAATCGATTCAATTAACGACATAAATTACCTAGAGGCTTGCACGTGCAGAAATCCACATTGTTACTTTAGCACCCCCGTGTAAATTCTGATATCATACTTAAGGGAACGCGATAGTTGTTCTATTTAATGTTATCTCGTCGAACTCGGCCGGCGAATGTTTCGGTTTCCTTTGAACGCCTCGGTCGCTACCAGAAACCTATAAATCACGCTTGTTACTTACCGGTCAGCTTGATATGGTGCCCTGGTAGCCAGGGCCAATACCCGGTACCAACAACGGAGGCTCGGTAAATGTATGTAGGCTGGACCCTGGACGCTGGACCATCAGAGAAGATCGGAACAGCTCTTCTCGCATACTTAACCCCTCAGGTTATTTTTTTGGGATTACGAACAAACGGCTTTAACTGTGGAGTTAATTTGTACGCTTTTGGGAACAGCTCATATGGTCACACAGAAATCGTTGTCTCCCTTACTGTCATGGTGAGAAATATGATTTATACTGTGTAAGAATGAGAAAACACATCTAGAAACCTAAGGTTCTGACCGCAATTTCAGAAAAAGATACGATTCTTTTATAAATCATTTTACATAAAACGACAAAAAATTGAGGCGACAATAATACATTTTGTCTAAAATTTTATTAGTTATCATAATTATCGTAATTTTGGTTCAGTGTTGAGACGAAAAAACAATTCCATGACAGTTGGCTCCTCGGCATACTTACATACAATATGCAGTCGGTTCAGGGAAAATACGGTATATATATTTGCACAAAATATAATTACATCGGTGTCCGCGAAGGGGTGTGCAGAGAAGATGCACCTACCGCCCAATAAAGTATATAACATATTTATTCAAATGCTTCAAGGATAAAACTACTTAAGTTGATACGTTTTTAGATTTTCACGGCCAGAAGTATTTTCGTTGTTTGTTTTCGGGGTGTTATGCCGTGTTGCACTACCTCGTTCTTTAGCCAACGTTTCGGACAGCGTTACTGTCCGAAACTGTAGGTACAACACTGTCCGAAACGTTGGCTAAAGAAGGAGGTAGCTCAACACGGCAAAACACCCCAAAATAACAAAAATACTTATGCTGTGCATATCAGTGTATAAGTACAAAAATTGAATTAAATTCGGTTTGATATACATACCAACTTATTTTAAAGGTATTTTTAATATGAAATTTGTAAATAATGAAGAAAAAATTGTAATTTAAATTAATTATAATTTTGAAGGGTTAATAGTCGGGGTATCAAATATCAGGTCACCGAAAAAACATAAGATGAGCAATTTTTAAAACTTTTTTATGTTTGTATTGAAAATATGAATATTTCAAAAATTACATATTTATTTACGACAGTAAAATTCTAATGCTTATTTAATCGCCTTTTAAACACAGTTTTTAGTTTTCGGATACGATCAGAAATGTTCCAATTATTTGGACATCCTCTTTAAGAAATATACGGTCAGTATGCCAGAGGTCTGAGGGGTTCAGACTTAAGAGTCCTTGCGTAGGTAGAGCATTATTATTATTATTACGACGAGGACTCCTGATTTTAATAAATATTATCATCATTGAGAAATTCCCTTACTTTTATTAGGTTGTGTCAGAGATGCGCAATCAGTGGCGATAAAGAATACGGTTTATAGAAGAACTTGGCCATATTATATTAACTGACAATGTTTATATATCTAAGCATATCTTTGCGCATTAAATAAGTTATTAACTGTGGAAATGGGTGTTATATCTTAGGTAATTAGATATTAATAAGATGGGTAATATGTGCAGTTTATTTGGTTCAAAACTAATATTTCAATACAAAATTAAGTTAGATCATGGGATGAATTAAAGGACTGGAAAGTATTATAGGCTACTTATCATCCCGGAAAAACTTTTCGTTGCAGTGAGAAAATTATTTATACGGTGCTAGCTGGGTTACCCGGCTTCGCTCAGGACAACATTCGAGAGTGTTCTGAAATGTTTCACTTTGTTGTTCCCGATTCCCGAATACCGAACTTTCCACAATTTTCCAGAATGTTCCGGGATGTTCTGGAACGTTGTGGAATGCTCTCAAATACTCTGACTGGGTGTCCGGCTTCGCTCAGGGAGTTCATGTGAGATTGAATTGACGTTGTAATCCACGACGGATCTCGCTTTACATACTCCACATGGATAGCCCCATAAAAAAACTTCAAATATTCCAAAATAATGTTTCAGATCATTTCACAATATTCAGAAGTGTTCTGGAATGTTCCACAATGATCTGGGATATTCCGGTACATTCCAGAATGTCCAGGAATATGTTGGAATGCTCAAGAATACTCTGGAATATTTTGAACTGTTAGAAATTTCAAGGGGGGCGAGACTTCCAGCCCTTATATCTTTAAAAGCACGCCCTTCAAGTAAAACCGATAACTTTCTTCATGGATGTGGGATAGAGGTCTATCACACAATATAACTCCCGTTATCATACCGGGACTCGTCTTTGATTTTTAGCGGCATGCGCATTGAACACTTTTTTAATAATGTATATTGAAGATAAAGATTATCCAAACTTCTAGAACTTTCCAGAACCTTCTAGACTGGACGAAACTCTCCGCCACTCCTTTCTGAAAGCTTCTAGAACTGTCTCCTTCCATAACATCCTAGAGCATTAGGGAGGCTTCCAGAACTATCTAGAACCTTCTAGACTCACCAACACCACACTCCATCGCCCCTTTCAGAACTTTCTAGAGCTTTATCGAGCCTTATAGAACTTTTCAGAACCTTCTGGACTCAACGACATACTCCGCCACTCCTTCTAGAACTTTCTACAGCTTTATCGAACCTTGTAGAACTTTTTGAAACCTTCTAGACACACCGACATACTCCGCCACTCCTTCCAAAATTTTCTATAGCTTTATCGATCCTTTCAGATCTTTTCGGAACCTTCTATATTCACCGCCATACTCCGCCACTCCTTTCAGAACTTTTTACAGTCCTATCGAACCTTCTAGGACTTCCTACAGCTTTATGGAACCTTCTAGAATTTTTTGAGACCTTCTAGACACAACAACACACTCCTCCACTCCTATCAGAACTTTTTACAGCTTTACGGAATCATCTAGAACATTCTACAGTTTTATCGAACCTTCTAGAACTTTCCGGAAACTTCTAAACCCACCGACATATTCCACCAATCCTTTCAGAACTTCATACAGCTTTGTGGAATCTTCTAGAATTTTCTGGAACTTTCTACACACACCGACACACTCCTCCACTCCTTTCAGAACTTTTTACAGCCCTATAGCCTTATGGAACCTTCTAAAACTTCCTACAACTTTGTGGAATTTTCTAGAATTTTCCGGAACCTTCTAGACACAGCGACACACTCCTCCACTCCTTTTAAAACTATCTACAGCCTTACGGAACCTTCTAGAACTTTCTTAAGCTTTATCGAACGTTCTAGAACTTTCCGGAATCATCTAGACTTACCGACATACTTCGCCACTCCTTCCAGAACTTTGTACAGCCCTATCGAACCTTCTAGGACTTCCTACAGCTTTATGGAACCTTCTAGAATTTTCCGGAACCTTCTAGACATACTTCTTGAACTTTCCGGAAACTTCTAGACTCGCTGACATACTTCTCCATTTATTCCAGAACATTCCAGAGTCTTATCGAATTTTCTAGAAGTTTCCGGAACCTTCCAGACTCTTTTTGAAGTTTCTAGAGTCTTCTTAGTACTTTCAGCCCTTATATCTTCAAAAGCAAGCCCTTTAGGTGAAAACGAATACCCTTATTCCCTAGAGGGGATAGAGATCTACCATACCACCATATAACTCTCTTGATCGTACTGGCACTCGTTTCTGAGTTTTTGCGTTCCGCACGTTTTTTGGACTTTCTTTTATAATATATATTGATTATGTTATTTCTCCGTAAAACCATGTCGGAAAAACAGCGGGTAAAAGCTAATTTTAATACAAATGAAGTTGTTAAGTGATATAAAATGTTGTTTTTTTCTTTAAAATGTATCGATCTTTATTGTGCAGTGACATTTTTTTTTACATTAACTCCACACTGGAGGCCCTGAGGAAAATAATTTCCCTCAGGGCCTATGTCATCTGGGATGCTGTGTGGAGGGTCTTTTTGAGGAGAGGAAAGAATGAACATTGGTCTTGAAGAGACCCATGTTGTAGGAAGGAGGAAACACAGAGGCCGGCAAATCATTCCACAGCCGAGCTGTTGAACACAAGAACGAGTCGAAGAAAAAAAAAAAAAAAAAAAAAAGAAACGACCCGTTCTCATGTGACAAATGTCAACTGTGTACAAATGTTGGGCACGCGTTTGGCGTGTTTCCCGACTATGCACCGGTGCCGAAGGGATCAATGATGCTAGTTCCTCGGAGCATCTTCCATTGTAATACCGGTAGAACAAGGATAGCATTCCCACCCGACGCCTGTGCTCTAAAGATTGCAATCCGTCTGTTAAGATGGGAGAATCTATCAAACGGACCGCCCGTTTCTGCACAGAGTCGAGGGTATTTTTCAGGTATTTTGGAGCTCCAGAAAAGAGGTGGCTGCCAAATTCAACCGTGGGGCGCACTTGCGATTTGTGCAGGGTTAGCAGTTGTGTACTATTAAAGTATCTGCGGGCCCTGTACAGTACGCCCAATTTTTTGGGAGGCTAACTTTACTCTGGCTTCGATGGAGCATCCATACCTGAGCTGGTCACTTAGGGTTACACCAAGCATATCAATGGAGGGCCTGTTCGGAAGATTGCTTCCGTTGAAAGAGACTAGATTTTCATTGCGATCCCTTTTAGACGTAATGAGACAAGATTGGGTCTTTGAAACATTAAATTCAACGAGATTATTTTTACCCCAAGAGAAAACACTCTCGAGGTAACCGTCCATTCTTTGCTTCAAAGCCTTACGAGCTGTTGGAGTTTGTGAGCCCTTTGGGGGCTTGTCAAACAAAAAGCTATCATGAACTGTACTGTCATCCGCGTAACAGTGAATTAGTGCACATGACAAAAGGTCGTGGCATGCGTGTATCACAAAATAACAATATGTTTAAACGCTAACTAGATACTTATGCACTAACGAAGTAAATACTGATTGAATAATCTTCACCATTAAGTCAGTTTTGAAAATGAAAGAGGTATTTTAATGTATTCTTCATAGTGGAGAACGTAAAAGTAAGTACTCCAGTAAAAGTTGAGAATACCCACTAAATTAATATACCTTTCTAATACTTGTCGGGCGCATAAAATTAGTGTTTATAGCACATCCCAGCTGAGGCTATAAAATAAATGTTATCGGCCATTTGAATCGCCTCTGAATAAAATCTGTCGATGAATGTGGGCACAGATCCACTCGCGTTGATAAATTGTGGAGACAAACTAATTATTGGCTTTTTACAGCAGCCGCACAATAAACACTCCCAAATGTAATTTAATTATCGACGGCTGTTACAATTAATTGGATTAGAAAAGGTAATTAATGGATGGTGGACCATATTTTGGATGGCTAACCGATTTGCGGGGAATGAGAAGAAGACCAAGAATGTCATTCGTTTACAGTTACAGCGAGAATTCCAGTAATCGGTGTAAAAAGTGGATTAAAAAAGGGCACTTTAAACATACAGCTGCTCGATTCGGGGCAACGATTAACATCGTAGCAGGTACAATGCCTACAGGTGTTCTAGGATCGTTACTTTATAATATCCTGGGTCATCTCACCCTCCAACAGAATAATGGCGTTACAATTTAAAAGTTACTTACCAAAAGCGCCTAGGCCAGCCAACTATCGAGTTAGTTCAGAATCCATTAAACACGTTGCGCACGTATTGGTATGAATGAAAGAACACACGGATAAAATGTTTCATGAATACCTGTGAGGGGCTGTGGTGATTGAACCAATAATTATGATTGGATACATCGCCCGATGGTTTCCATCTGCGATGTTTACAATAAACGTAATCGATAGGTCACATAGCAACAGGGAATATGCCCCGAGTTATCAAGACGTTCGAATATATTACCTGGGAGCAACATGACGAGACATAAATAAATCGTTACACAGATAGTAGTAGCAGTTTTGGTACCAGTAAATAGTGGCCGGACTCGTCGATGACCGGTAGCGTGATGATTGGAAAACTCGCTGTTGATTTAGAGTCACATCACTCAAGTCCAGTAATAAAATCCACGAGATTGTTATTAACAATGATGTCGGAAACTGCCTATCACAACAGCGTACATTCAAAACGTTCTGCTTAGAAAAAAATGCGAAGCCGTGTACCTGCCACTCGCTTTGCATCCGAACAATATATCATATCACTCAAAACATAAAAAGTTGCACTGCAAGTTCATAATAAGAATAACACCGCGAGTATTGAAATATATAATATACCGGACATAAAATAAAATCAATACACATTTGTGAGGTTTAATCGGCCGCTAAAATCGGACCGGTCGATCGAATAACATTTTATTCAGTCGATGGAGAATCGAATATTATTATTTATTAATCGTTTAATAAAGAGAGAGCGTGGGCAGGGCACTCCACCTCCGGGGGCACGTAATAAAGACAAAACAAAGGCATTAAAAATGATCGGATTCCCATATGAAGGATGATTTATCGTTCATTCTAAGCGGCTCGCGGAACGGCCGACAGGTAGTGTGCTCTCGATCTGAACTAAGCATTAATTGAAACTGTATTTCGTGGGCTATTCTGGGTGGAATCTATAAGGACTTGGTAGCAATGTTTTACCGATTCATTTTGATAACGCCCAGGGCGACCTATTGGCTCTGGGCTGAATAATTTGGGTAACGATCCGGGCCGGGGATCGACTGTTGGTCACCTGGCTGAGATTTTAATACGTTTTTCCCGTATCGGTAGCTGCCTTCAATATTAAAGCTAACTCATGACTTTATGTAAACGTCTTTATGATTTATAGGTATTATGGTAGCATTTACATGAAAATACTGTGCAGTTTCTGGAGAGTAAAATATCTAGTGACCGACCGAAGGTTCGGTTTCGGTTTCGGTTTCGGTTTCGGCAAGTTTCGGAAAAAAAATCTAGTTTCGGTTTCCGCAGATTTTCAGCCGAACCTTCGGCCGCACTGAAACTCTGCAAAAGATCTCAAAAGAATGTTGTGATTGTGAACACAATTTAAATTAAAATACTCAATTAACGAGGTCCTTCCTTTAAAATGCACATAAGTGCTGATTATTGACAAAAATTTTTCCAAGCAGTAGTTAACATGTTTGTTAATTTTTAGTAATAATATAAATAAAACAATGTTTTTTTCACATACTTCAATTTTTTCTAAAATCTAAATTAAGATTCTTTATATTGTCTAAATTCTAAATTAATACATTTTTTGTCTAAAATCTAAATTAAGATTCTTTATAATGGTGCTAATGGCACCAAAATATTTTTGTCAAGTAACACGTGTTGATAATATCGTTTCTATTCGATCGGCTAATGAGTCGGAATAATAGAAGAGCATATATGAGACGATGTATGAATGTGAACGAGGCAAGGAGTGTGTGACAAGATCGAGTTGTTTGGCGGTCCGTCCCCTCTGCCTACCCCTGCGCGAAAACGACGTGATGGTTAATTAGTTAGTTAGTAAACATTTTTTTACTTATTAAGTACACTTGCTGAATAATCTCAGCATCCCATTTTGTCTTCACCAAATGTACCCATTAAACGAAAAAAAAGAAGTAAAACTTGTAAATTATAAATAATGCATTATATTAGCTTCCATAAATATATTTGTCCGACAACCTAAGTAATCTAATAAAGCTGTTTTCTGAAATGAAAACATGTTTAGCACCGTTGTGATTTGAAACTCGATGAAACGGAGTCGAGCGACACTAAAAAGAGACAATCATGTTAATCTGTAGGACTTAGCCTGCGAGAGAGTGAGATAGCAATAAAATATTTATTTAATTTACGGGTACTCGGTTCCAATGTAATACGATAAATCCACAGTCCCACGCAAGTTTCCTTTGGTGTAATGGTATATAAAGTGCCTGGCGAACATCAGCGGCCAGACATTCAGCGGAACAAGGATCAAATCCTACGAAATGCAAAAAAAAATGTAAAAGCAATATCCAATCTTCAAACCACTCCAAAATTAACAGGCAAAAAAAACACAAAAGAAAGCGACATCTGGCAACTGCGAAGAAGAAAACATAAATAGGTACTAATAAGATGTCCAAATGTAAAGAAAAAGGTGCACTGGAATTCGACGACAAAAATATGAAAAAAATCATATTTCAAATTGATAAAAAAAGTGCTTCGTAGTCTCCCCATTCTAATCTACTTTAGTTTTCTGATGATTTCACTCCTACCGTGTGTAAATTGGACACTCTGCTTTTTTTTAAATTTATTTATTAGTCTTTTCTTATGAACTTTATTAATATAACTATTCTTCAATCGTTCATGTAATACCTTCCTAACACAGAGACGAGATTTCTCACTTTCCTGAAAAGTATTTATTTTGTTTCTTGACGATCGTTATGTCATTCATTTTCAATAACAGAAGCACAAAAAATATACAACACAATAAAATCATAAAAATTGCGTATGCGCCGCGCGCCGGTGAGTCAGCTCACGAAACCGGGAAACAACAATCAATCCTGATCCAACCAATCAGGAGAAAAGCAATAAGTTCGAGTATAAAAAGCTAGCATCGGTAAAGGCCGCCGCTATTTCCAAAACGGCTCAGTGATAAATGGGCCACTATTAGGGTTTCCATGTTGCTCCGAACAATGGTATTGAAGACGCCGAACTATTTACATATTGCAAACGGCCAGTTTCTGGAAGTAGATCATCGCTAAACATATGATTATTTATTTCCACGGGTTTTTTGTGACCGTCCCAAATCGATTCTTGAGGTTTGCCGTAATGCACGGACTCGGTACTCCATCAAGTCTATAGGATACTATACTATTATGGCAGTCTATACCTTATGATGTATTACCATTGTGGCTGTGGGACTACGTGAAACTATTATTGTTGTAGTTCAGCTTATTAGTCTGGTAATTTATTTTGGATTTTTTTGTCATGTTGGTTTGTTTATTATTGGGCGGAGCTTTTTTCATGCAAATGTTTGGAAATAGATATCGCATTCGCAACGTGGGAACGATGTGGTTTTTCGAGGCTAACATCAAAATATTTACAAATACGATATTATGTGCTCTTGTTAACGCTTTCCCAGTACCTATCTATAAATTTAAAATTTTCCGTAACGTTTTCCGCAAGAACTAGTGGTCTTCAAATCGTCCTCATTCTAAAAAAGTCTAAACTTTCTGCTTTTGTATTTTCTCTCTCCCGTAGTATAGATCAGTTCAAACGCTGGTTTTTACCACCACACAACATCCCCACAGCACAGAAGACCCTGAGTGAAACATCGTAAATCTGTCACCCTTGTCACCATTTAAATAACAACACGAATAATGGCGGAATTGTAACGTAGTGTAGTCAGTAAGTACCAGGAGTAAAGAAAGTATGGGTGCACTTTGAACCACTCGGCTATAAAATAATTTTCCACCACCGCGACACGTTCCTGAAAGATCATTCTACGCCGATAGAACTCTGTAACTAATTGTTTTAATTCATTCGTTTATTTCTGCGTTGTCTTAAAGCCAAAGCCGCGACCTCCTAGGTTCCGTGTTCTCCTGGCAAATGCGTCCTGCCCTAACCCGTGAAATTGATTGAACTTGGGAATTATTAATAATGAAATTAATGAAATGTGATCGGGAGTACAGAAGTGTTGGTCGGGCCGTGAGTCCGCCGAGCACGATTCCGTTGCCACGTGACTGCAAGTCCGATCTTATAATTTACGTTCGACTTGAACACTTTGATTCATAAATTTCTTCGCCGACATGCAGCGCGGGTTAATAGATTTATTTCACGATTAATCCTAGTACAGCGGGAAGCTGTGCTCGATAAGTAGGCTTTTTTGTTATGCTCGATCTGGATATGAACTCGCTATTGATACAAAACTTACCTGGCCAGCAATCTGCAATAGAAGAACAATAAATAATATTATATTGAAGGGAACACTGTCGCGTGGCGTGAATCCAACTACAGATTCTATATAACGTGGCAATTCAAATTATATTGAAGGGAAAACTGTCGCGTGGCGTGAATCCAACTACAGATTCTATATAACGTGGCAATTCAAATTATATTGAAGGGAACACTGTCGCGTGGCGTGAATCCAACTACAGATTCTATATAACGTGGCAATTCAAATTATATTGAAGGGAACACTGTCGCGTGGCGTGAATCCAACTACAGATTCTATATAACGTGGCAATTCAAATTATATTGAAGGGAACACTGTCGCGTGGCGTGAATCCAACTACAGATTCTATATAACGTGGCAATTCAAATTATATTGAAGGGAACACTGTCGCGTGGCGTGAATCCAACTACAGATTCTATATAACGTGGCAATTCAAATTATATTGAAGGGAAAACTGTCGCGTGGCGTGAATCCAACTACAGATTCTATATAACGTGGCAATTCAAATTATATTGAAGGGAACACTGTCGCGTGGCGTGAATCCAACTACAGATTCTATATAACGTGGCAATTCAAATTATATTGAAGGGAACACTGTCGCGTGGCGTGAATCCAACTACAGATTCTATATAACGTGGCAATTCAACTCGCCTTAGATCTTATAGATAACTTTTTGATGCTAAGAGAAAGAAAAGAAATAAAAATGTCCCATTCCTCGACTACGAAATACCAGCAAATATTTGCATTGCATTTTACAGACAATTGCGTCTCTGTATGAGGGAAGCATTGCATGTATTAGGATTAACGTGGTTTTACGGGGTGGTATGATATCACAAAAGGTGTTAATCAAGGCTGGTTATTCAATCTATTCATTATAAGTGTAGGCGAGAATTGAAAGAGGTGGGATTGGGCACGAAATTGAGTAATCTGGAAATGAGTATACTGAATGTACGTCTAAAGTCATGGTGATTGAAAGAGAAAGTACGAAAACAGTGTGCAATATAGTTGCGAATGATGAATACTTGGAGCAGGTGGATAATTTTGTGTACTTGGTAAGTATGTTGTGAGAAATGTGGTGATTCCCAAAGAAGGCAAGATGAAAGCGTAATGGGTGAGATTAAGAAAGGAACGCTCGGATGGATGGCGTTTAGGACGAATGGACGAAAAAAGGAGTGTAAGGAGAATTGTTGACGCAAATATTAATGGTAGAAGAAGTCAGGGACGCCCGAGGAAGACATGGCATTATGAAGTGAATTAGAATCTTTAGTCCGGCCATGTCAAAAGAGAGAAGAATAGAATATATAAGAAGAGAATTTACGAGACGATGTATGAATGTGAATGACGCACGGAGCGTGTCCCAAGATCGAGTTGTTTAGCGGTCCGTCCTCTCTGCCTACACCTATGATGCTTAGTTAGTTAGTTGAATAGCTGCAAAAGTTGGATGCGTGATTAGCACCGGCACTGAAAAAATAAATGAAAATGAAGTATTCGGAGCACCATTCATTAAAATACCGATACCATAAAGCATTCACACCTGACATCTATGTTCTGCAGATTGCAATCCGTTCAAGATAGAGGTTAGAGTACAGAGCTTTATCAGGTAAGTGAGTACCTAAATACAATGGGATACAGACTATATATATTGTGACAGCATAGTCAACAGAAGAGAGTTTTTTTTTGCAATTATACAAAAGGTTTATTTTAATAACATTTAAAATGAAATTATTTGAATACTACACCAGATAAACAAAATAATGCAACTGAACAAGGGTATTACTATGAAAATATTGCAGTTAATCATTAAAAAAATCTCGAATATTTCTAATGTGAGCAATTTGGGAGGCGGGAATGGGTACCGCCGCCCCGGGAACCTTTATTGGATAACCAACACCTCTGCCACAGGCCACCCCAAGTGTTTCGCTACGTTTGGTGATTTAGCAGGGGTGCCCGGGTTCATGGGGTGAGGTTTGTCTAGGTCTTGGAGGCGGATGACCAGGACATACTGAACCCTAAATTCCTACCCACCCCTTAAACCCTTTTCCTTCCCAGAACTCTCCTCTCCTTCCCTTCCTTAAAAAAACCCTCCACACAGCATCCCCAAAGATGACATAAGCCCTGAGGGAAATTATTTTCCTCAGGGCCTCCTGTGTGGAGCTCATGTAAAAAAAAAAAAAAAAATCACGAGTACGAGCGCGTATCGTGTTTTTGTTCCAATACATTCATTATTCATTATCATCCACTCAAAATCCATACGCCAGTAGGTACACCCCAACACGACTTGAAAAATTCACGATTTGTTTGCTATTATCGCCTCCCAATTGTAACGAGATAATTGGTATTATTACAATAAATTGGAAGGTGTTGTTTTGAGCCATTTCATGTTCGTATTTCTGTAACATTACACCGCGGCCTTTGAACACCGAACAGCCAGTTGAGCGGTTGAGCGGTTGAGCGGTTGAGCGGTTGAGCGGTTGAGCCAGTGTTGCTCGTTGCTCTTGCCCAGGTCTTGGCGAACTGACGGCACGCTTTGCTCATCTGTAAGTATGATTTATCCGGGGCTCGTGCAGACGTTATGGAGAGGCAGATTATTCCATGCTTAGGTGTGCTTAACTTATCTCCAGTGTAAGGAGGCTGGAAGGTTGCTTTCATTAGGTTCTGTGACTCCCGATTTGTATTTTAAAACGCTTTGGCTTTGCGAATTTATTAACGTAAAAGGACGCAATTCGACGCTGTTATGTTGCAAAAGCAAACATGGAAGTTCTTTTCTTGCAGTATTATCATAAATTTTGTAGGTACTCCGGATAACTTAATAGCTATATTTATTATCCTATTCTTTCCAATCTTCTTCAGCGTCTCTACTAACTTCAACCGTACAATATTTCCCAAATTTTAATTTAAACAAAATTAACAAATTTTAACAATTTATCAAATTTTGACAATATAATGAGTATTTATTTATCGAATTTAAACCAATGAACAATTTTAATAATTTAGCAAATTTAAGCATTTTAAATAAGAAATTTTAAAAATGTTTTTTTTTTACATTAGCTCCACTCACAAGGAAAATAATTTCCCTACAATATTTTTTCCTAGGATCTATGTCATCTTAGGGGATGCTGTATGGAGGGACTTTCTAATGAAAAGGAGGAGAAGAAGTTCTGTGAAGGAAAAATGTATTAGGGGTAGGTATGAATCTGGGGGTCAGTGTGTCCAAAAGTGATGGAAGTATGAATCCATCCCTCCAACTGTGGTGCAAGGGGATGGGCTTAGAGAGTCCGGCTGGAGAGGCCAAAAGGCCCCCCTAAACCAGTCTCTCTCGATTCGGCCCGCCACGCAAAAGGTGGGCAGACGCAACCGCCGCCAAGACTAACCTCACCCCCATTAACCCGGGCACTCCTGATAAGTCACCATACGTAACGAACCACTTGGGGTGACCTATGGTAGAAGTACATTTCGGTAAATAGCGGCAGGATTGAAAATGGAGAACTTAATATAAGATACCTAAAAGCTTTTATTGAATTTCATTTGAAATACGAACTACACTTAGATACTGTTTACGTGTGCAATGATCGTGGACACATTTACGTGGTGTTTGCGTAAGATTTCAGATATTCAAATAGTTTAACTCTTGAAATAGTGATATTAACATGAAATGTCACTATAAAACAATCACTTATTTCAGTAAAGATGATATAATTTGTTGCGTGGTGCCTTTTCAACAAGTGCCCAGCTTCCGCGTTCTGTAACACAATCACCTTCAACATGATTTCTGCCGCCTGTACCGGACAATTGCAAGCAAAATGTATGTATTACTCATTGTACGTGTCTAACTGCTAGATGTGAATTGTGGTTAAGAAATAAACGCCGGTTGCTTGTTTTCCTACAAGAGGAGTGATGCTGGCCACCGATCTAGCCACTGAGAATACGTGACTCGGTTCCGCCTCAGGGATAAATCCAATTGTTTCAACGATTCGATATCTGTTGGATCAAGAAATATGCTAGAAATATTAGTATTGTGCTTTACCTTTTCTAGAATTGCGCTTTACAATTGACTTCCATCTGTTTAAAACCTCAATATCTGGATTCACGTAGCTTCTGCTGCGGTTGTGCAGGTAATTTTATAAAAAAGAACAATTACGCTACCGTACGGTTTATCTGTACAGTATTTTAAAGAGATCGATATAAACTTGATATAAATAACCGGCTTTTCGATAGATTAGAGCTTAAAGCCCATTGTTAGAAGGCTGCCTACACAACATGATTATATTTCTCCTTATCTTTTCTCATCCGAAGATTTAATTTACTTTACCGATCCAATTATGTGTAATCAAAATATGAATAATTAATGAGTGATCTTACCTCACTTTTACGGAAGCGACCGACGCATTTTTGTTTCTTATAAAAAATATACGTTGGATAAAATACGATATATTCGATTTGGGAGTACTCCTACATGCCAATCATTCATTCCGCCCGATATCGTAGACCAAAATAATTCGGGTTCTGATGGTCCTGCCTATGATCTGGTAAATATATGGACCGGAGAGGACGCGATGTTTCTTATAATAACAGTACGAGCTTGTAGGTAAGATTGTTCAAGACATATGTTTAATAATTGAGCATGATTACACACCTCTGGCTCGGCTGGACCGAAGAGGCTGCGAGTGCTACCACTTCTCGAGGGGCGTTATTACCGAGTCGTTATACACCCATAAAATCTGACTTCTCGTGTTTTGATCTTTGAATTGGACCGAACGTGTCAATGACGGTTGTTGCAATTAGTACCGCAACCAGCAATCCGGGAGTCGTTTATTCTATTCAATTTATACCAAACCCCACTTTTAATTGCACCATAAAACATATGAACGCGTATTGAATTTATAAGTACCGATTATTCATCTCTAGAAAAATTTGCATTTAATTCCATGTTGTCCAGTGTGTAACTGCCATATAAAGTAGGAAACAAAAAAACCTAATAATTTAGCTTTATTTCATACGCAGAAATCATTTTACACTACACCCTTTCTAGTCTAAGGGAAATACCAACGTTCTTACAATATTTAATTGCGTAGCATTCTACATGTGAGTGCTCGAATATTTATTTCAAACAATTTACAAAGCAGCAGGTAACATCAATTTAACCCCTCAGGATATTTTTTTCGGTTTTGCGAACAAACAGCTCATATGGTCTCTCTTGCTGTCATTGTGATAAATATGATCTAAACTCTAAACGGTCTTAAAAAGAGAAAAAAACACGCTTTATATTCGAATCTAAAATATAACAACAGAAGAATTAATATGTATCTACACCTCCATGAAAGAGACGGTTCTGACCGCAATACCAGAAAAAAAAATTGAGGATTTTTTAGTCGTTATTTTTATAACCAATGACAAGAAGTGAGGTAAAAATATTTTTTATAATTCTATGGTCTAACAATATGTGTATTTTTTTCGTTATCATCTATCGGTAATTTTAGTTCAGTGGTTAAACGAAAAAAGTTAGGTGAGCCATTTTTAAAACATTTTTTTTTTGCATTCAAAATTTTAATATGATAAACATTATTTATTTATTTCTAATAATAACGTTTGAAAGCGGATTTCATCGCTGTTCAAAAACAGTTTTTTTTTTAAATATTTAGATACGTTCATAAATACTCCAACTATTTGGATTCTGAGGGGTTATACACAAGTATACTATATATTTTGAGATAAAATAATAAATACAACACTTTATACACAAGTTTTGGTGGCTTAAGATAATCATTTCACTTAATTGTTGGTGATTCTTTTGTATTCTACCTTTTACTCATTCTTGTTCGTCATTCACTTTTGCATATTATTTGCGAGTAGCTAATTATTACTGATATTATTTTTGTTATAATTTCTGTAATTTAAATCATTTTTGGGCATAATTCCTGTTTTATGTACTGACGACCTCCGTAGTCCAGTGGGTAAGACTCTTGACTCACAATCCGGAGGTTGCGGGTTCGAACCCGGCATGCGCAAATAAAATTTTATTTGATTAATTTGTGTTATTTCACAATTAATTCATTTAAAATAATATATAGTATATTTGCGGCATGTTCCAGAGTGGAAGATACTATCAGTATCGCCCTGGTGTAAGACCACCATTCAGAATTGAAACGTTGCTTGAAAATGGCTTTAGCCGTGTTTAGTGACCAGATCTGAATAGCCAGGTACTTCCCAACCTTCCTCTTCCCCACCTCCTTCCCCTCCCCACTACCTTCAGCCTCACAACATACCCCAATTGGGGATGCCATAGTCTCACTGGCTCCAGACGGGAGCAGTTGAGATTCTTGTGCGGTATTCACTGTAAAAAAAAAAAAAATAAATAAAAATAAATAAATAAATTCACAATAATTTTCCATTGATTTTGGTACATCGCATATATCAATGAGTGGCGAATGATCAATGTAACACTATAGATTATTAGTTTTATCACTAGAAGGTATTGTGTGGGATGGCAACCTTCGATTTTGTGCCATATGATTACCTACTGCTCAAATAAACATAACCAGAATCCAATGCATAAAATTAATTCAACGTGTAGGCAACATTAGATGTTCAAACCTACGTATATAATATAATTTAAACCGACATTATTAAAAACTCATAAAACAAAAATTTGACATCAATTTAAATAAGTATCTTGACATCGATAATCTATAACATTATCAAACTAAAATTGTTAAAAACTCGAAGCGTGGTAATCGAAACAATCCAATTTTTTCTATTCATTATAGCGACTCGTTTGACGCAATCAATCAAATAGAATTTAAATACGATTCGATAAAGGCTAAAATTGATTAGACTCAAATTAATGAATATGTATGGACGTACTCGTATGTGCGATTGGCAGCCCACTAGAAAAATCTCAATAATTGTAAACGGATAATTTTTATGCCAACGAAAAAGGCCACATTGAAATTTACGAGGTTCCTTTTGAGAATATGCAACAAGTTTATTCAGTGAATGGTTCGATAAATCATTTCCACTATTAAGTGTGATTTTTGAAGTGGTGGAGTGTCAGATATCCAATTAATTTCAACTGCTTCCAAAAAGCTTTTCCCCATAAGCCAAATTAACGGTGAAATTATTAAAATACGTCTTATAAATACGGAAAACAGGATGCGAAAAGCAAAAATGCGCTCCCATACCTGTAAAAATATTTTTTTAAAGTAATAAACTATAAACTATCATCGATAATTAGTTATTGCACGCTGATGTCACCAGGGCTGGGCAGTATTTGAATTACTTGTAATTGAAATACAAATTTGAATTACTTGTAATTGAAATACAAATTTGAATTACTTGTAATTGAAATACAAATACGTATTTTGTATTTGTATTTCAATTACTTCCGAAAAATGTATTTTGTAATTGGTATTTCAATTACCTGCTGCTGAGGTATTTTGTAATTTATATTTCAAATACTTATGGATTCAAAATACATTTTCAAATACATTTAGCGATCATAATAATGATAATGAAAAATAAACATGTATAGATAATACATAGACTAAAAACGCTAGAATCCTGTACTGTCTTTTGCTGTAGCACTCTTACTAATGATTATTTGTAGTTCTCTTATATCTTTTTGTTGTTTGTTTTTGGGGTGTTATGCCGTGTTATGCTACCTCCTCCTTTAGCCAACGTTTCGGACAGCGTTACAGTGTCCATCATCAGGGCAGATGTGTGAGCCTTTTTTATCAGATGTGTGAGCCTTTTTTATCAGATGTGTGAGCCTGATAAAAAAGGCTCACACATCTGCCCTGATGATTGACACTGCCCTGATGATGGACACTGTAACGCTGTCCGAATCGTTAAATCGTTAAAGGAGGAGGTAGCGTAACACGGCGTAACACCCCAAAAACAAACAACAAAAATACTTTTGGCCGTGAAAATCTAAAATCATACCTTCTCTTATATCATTGCTTTATAAAGTACTCTACTTTTTTTTACGTCATGCTAGTTGTTATTATTGTCCTGTGCTATAATAGCTTTGTTATTGTACATTTTGTATCAAATTATATTATACTTGTCATTGCTTTGTATTGTACATTTTTGTATCATAGTATTAGATCAAGCACTATAGGAATAATTTGACTGATTACTAGATTATTTTAAGTTAATTACTGTAGAGCGCACTTGAAGTGAAATAACACAAAAGTGCACTATACAAATGTCATCCATTTATACATATATAAAAATGAATCCTTGTTTTCCTTGGTCACGCCATAACTACATAATGACTTTACCTATTTCATTCATTTTTTTAAGTTTTCTAATACTATATAGATGGTTCTTACGGAATGAAAAATTAAGAAAATTATGCAGGAAATTGGATAATTTCAAAAAACTTAACGACTTTTTTAACTTTGCACGTTTGAAAGTTCGCGCGTTTGATGAAATTGAATTTAGCAGGCAGCTTTTTTTTGTAACAAAAGAATTGCCTATGTGTTTTTTGAATTATAGATATTTTAAATAGGTACCTATGTTAGGTACCAGATTTGATTGATGGTTTTTATAATATAGAAAAATAAATATTTGTAATATGTGAAAAAGAAAATTTGAATAAAAAAATTGTAATAGCTGGCAGGCGAGTTGTTTGAAAACTGAATGTACTGGGACTAAATATATGGAACGCGGGCGGGGGGTTGGCGGGATGAGGAAGTGGGAGAGGGTTGGCAGGGAAGGTGGAAGGGGAATGCAAGAAGGGAAGGGGGTGTGGTAGGGGAACGGTGACGCACGGGAAAGGAAATGCAGGGAGAAACAATTTATTTCTTTGAATATGGCATTGCAACGCATGCCGGGAACTAGATAGTGTTATTATATAATAATTATTATAATCTAATACCTAAGTCCTATACCACAAAACTTTACAAGTGGGGCGGAGACGAGATGTGTCTCCTGAGCAATATGATTAGTCAATTTTAGCACGTCTCTGTTTCACTCTGCTCAGCTTGGCTTCTATGGAAACGCACCCTTAGATATGGGCACTTACGACAATTTATTGCAACCAAAGGTTTTACCAAAACCAAATGTGTTTTTTATTTTGTAATTTGTATTTTGTATTTGAAATTTAAAAAATGATTAAAATACTGTATTTTGTATTTCAAATACACGACTTGAAAATATTTTGTATTTCGCATTTTAAATACATGCGAAAAAGTATTTTGTAATTTGTATTTTAATTACAGCAAAGCATGTATTTTGCCCAGCCCTGGATGTCACAAGAGCTAATAGAACTATCTCGTACCAATTTTTATTTTTTTTTTTTTTTTTTTATTGAAAGAATATATAATAATACATATTAAAATCAACAAACAAGTCCTGCTAAGCCTATGGTTTTGGCTTGTCAACAGGTGCTTATATTTTAGTTACATATAGATTTTTAAAATTTACATCTTATATCTACAGATTCAACATTTTTTCATACATATCAATATCAATATCAATATCAATATAAATATATGTTTTCCGATAGCCACTTTTTCACCATATATTTAACCTTATTAAGTATCAAAAACGTTCGCTTAAGTTTTTTTTCTGAATACAATAGAAAAGTAAGTTAGCAAAAGAATATTTTTTACCAGTAAGGTTGTCTCCTTTTGATTCAATGAAAATGTATTATTAAATAGTTAAGTATGTTTTCTGTATCTGTTTATAAATAATAAAATTAGATAGAACCTAGGAACTCATAATAAATTGCTCAGCGCCCTTGAGGTGATTTTTCACAAAAATAAAGCTCTTCAATTCCAATCCAATTATCATTACTATTATTAATAACGACATTTTTACTTTTCGACACAATTTTTTTTCAGACATCTATAAAAATGCCGAAGTTATGAACTTTCAAAGTGAACTTAGGTAAAACCAATGCAATGCTATCAAACAATAACATTAACCAAAAAAATTGTCAATCAACAGCACTTTGACGTATTTTATATTTTCGGTACAATTCGGTATTTTCCAAAAATTAAAAGAAGTTCTGTCCTCAGAATGCTCTGATTAATATGATACTTTGTAAAAAATATGAAATTTCGGTGTAGGAGTCAACCTCGTTCAAGATCTTTTCGACTCTGAATGGTAGTTTCTTTCCACGTCTTGTTTTTTTTATCTTTCTTTGATAATGTGTTCATCAAATATTGTAAGGCATTTTTATGGTTTAATTCTTTCAATATTGTCCTGCAACGGTTTCGAGGGTGTAATTTAAGAACCCATCTTCCCTGCCCGCAGCCATCCGAAGGACATACTTGAAAAATGTAACGCGGGCAGCGCAAAACTCGCGCAGCAATCATTCTGGAAGCGTATGTGAAAAACAGAATTCCGGCACGTATGGACCATAAAGTGACTGAGAGTCTGGACACTTATGGTTTTATGGTTGTGTTAGAATCTTTACAGTGGAAAAGAATGTTAGTTAGTCTTAATGATGTACGGCAAATTGGAATTAAAACCGGTACATAAAACTGATTTTTTTTTTAGTCAATGGTAATACCTGATACCTACACATTTATATCTCAATCTAGTATTGCAAATTCTTTATTTCGTCCTGCATTTTCGTTTCATTTTATTTTATTTCTTTATGTGATCTAATTGTCTTTAACCATAAATGTCAAAAAGTATACTTTTATGGTCTGCTTTTACACACTACCTACTATATTAAGTCTTCTCATTCAAAAATTTTAATTTTACACTACCTTATCTGTCAATAACCTAGCACTACATTGCATTTTTAAGTGTAATCCTGTCACCTACTTCATAACAGGTTGCAACTAGTGAGGTTGATAATGTAATGCTATCTACAATTGATTTTTTTTAAAATTATTATGGGACCCACTTACATTGTTATTTTTACGAGACTGTAAAAATAATACTTCAAAAAACGCTGATCGGCACTGAAACTGAATCTGAACAGGTTTAACAATATCTTCCGAGAGTGCATGATTTGATATTAATGAATTATTAACATTTGTTTTTTGCTTAGGTTAGGTTAGGTTGGCATGAATTAGGTTTATGTTAGAATTGGCTTAGGTTAAGTTAGGTTGGCTAGAGTTAGATTTAGTTCATAGGTGTGAATAGTCCAAATACAAAGGTACCATAGTTTCGTTGCATCCGGACAACTGGGGCGTGGTTTGGTGTCACGTAAAGAAGTCGAAGTGCAAATATTCAATCAGCGAGTCATTTTTAAGACTTGACTTCTAAAATTCTTGATCCTTTCATCATTATTATGATTCTTTAAGCCTTCATACGAGAAGCACAACCACGGTCTCCAGCTCCAGTACATTTGATCTATACAGAATGAAGAAGACCGAGGCAATGTGTTGTGTGCGGTACTGCCGTCATTAGCAAAAAGGCAGCTGGAAATTTTAATTTGGTCCATACGGTACGGATAAAACGCAGGCTATGTGGGTATGTGATGTGCGCTGTGTGCAAGAGATATAAGGCGTCTGAGGCCGGCCACCGTGCTCCAGTGGGAGATGCTGCGCCGAGATCTACTCGGTAATTAATACCTCAGGCCAAACAACAACGGATACGAACCGATTAACTGCGAGAGGGAAGAATACCAATTGAGACCAAAAATATTTTTGTAATATTTTAAACCTTAAAAGATAGTTACTTTATGAAGTGAAATTTCTAAAGCACCGCTGTGATTTGGATTTCGGATGAAACAGAAATGACGATTACTGCATCTGCGATGCATCAACTGCGCTCATCGGCCGCTTTGATAATAATGTCTTTGATTGAATTTGTTTAATTTTCGACAATGAAGTTGATTGTGGGAACAATTCAGAAAAGCGATAAAGTGGGTACCAAAATTATTTAATTAAATAAAGACAATATAAGCGAAACTCAATCGAAAATCCTTGCCCGGAAAGCAAGAGGTCCTGGGTTCAAGTCCCAGAGGTGTCAATATCTTTTTCTGATTTTTCTGTTTCCAGATTTTCGATTGAGTTTCGCTTATATTGTCTTTATTTAATTAAATGTTACAATTTGAGGTTTTACTCATAAAGTTAAAATAAAAAAAATAAAAATAAAAATTATTTTATTAATTAACTAGCTGAAGTCTCCGGCAATGCCCGGGCTTTACACAAAAAAATCAAATGTAGACAAAATTTCATAAACCTGTCGAGGCATAAAACTGTACATTTTCATACAGATCAAATCCACACCGCCCAACCCGCTCGTCCACCACTATATTATATATTTCAACCAATTTACACAAAACCTTAACAAATTATATTCCTAAACCTTCCTCATGAATCACTCTATCTATTGATGAAAATCCATTCAGTAGTTTTGAGTTTATCGCAAATAGACAGACAGACGCGGTGGAGGACTTTAATGTATAATATGTAGAGATGTAGAGATTATTCCATGTGTTGATTTTGAAAAAAAATTTGACCGATGTCATATTTTTTCAAGTTTACCAACGGTGTTATTCAAAAGTGGTCAATTGTCCTGAGACTAATATTAGGTACGTACGTATAATACGTAAAATTTCAGCTTCACAAATCCTACAATTATAAACCCAATGATCCATGGGTCTGCGCTAGTGTATACTCAAATTATTTGTTTATTTATTTATTTAATACATTAATTATCGAAAGTACATAAAGTTTTTTTGTGATATTTCACCCTCCATGCTAGGGATGACCCTGTGTTATAACGGGTGAAGTTTACAGTTTGCGGATATACATTCATTACATTAGTATAGGTTGAAATTTTTCACTAATTGATACTATGCACACAAATTCTTCTACAGTAAGAGAGTATATGTAGTTACATTGGATTACAAGAAAAAGGTGAAAAAGTTAAAGAATTATTGGAAAAGATAAGTTATTATTAGTATATTAAGGAATTATTGATATATAGTCCACAGTAATCAGTCTTATACGTATAATGCTGCTTAGATAGTAAATAAAGATATATTATGTTTTGCCTGCTCTTAATGCTATGCACACAAATCTTCTATAATAAGAAAATGATATACTTATAGTTAGATTGGGTTACAAGAAGAAGATGGAGAAGTTAGAGAATTATTAGAAAATGAAAAATTTGAGGAGTTGTAAGATATAGATCACACTAATTAATCTTGTACATACAATGCCGCTAATTTAGAAAATGTAGATATATTATGTTTTGTCTGAAAGGTGATTAAATTGATAGAGTGTAAAGTGAATGGGTGTTAAAATTGTAATGTATTCCATGTGTAAGGATCCATTTCGTTATTTGTTTTTTAAAGGAATGGGGTTGACTCAACGTTTGTAGGTTTTCAGGAATAAGGTTAAAGATTTTAGGAGCTAGGAAGAAAAATTGTCTTTGAGCTGACGTGGTGTGTAGTGTAGGTACATTGTAGTGTCTGTTGGTTATTGTTTTGGTGGTGTAGTTGTGTTATAAGAGAGTTTTGTTTTTGTATTTGAACAGGAAATGTATTAGCATAAATTTTAGATGGAGTTGCCGTATGTTTAAGACGTTATACTCAATGGGGAGTCGTTTGGAGGGGTATCTTGTCGGTCGCTTGTTAATGATACGTATTACCATTTTTTGGGCTTTTAGTAGAGGTTCGATGATAGATTGTGCACAGCCACCCCAAGTTATAATGCCGTATGCTAGTAGAGATTGGCAGAGAGCATAGTAAACAGTTTTAAGAGTTGAGGTAGTAAGGATATTTCTTAGGGTTCGAAAAACATAAGAGAGTTTGCGGATGCGTGGGGTTAGACTGGCCAAGTGCTGATCCCAACGAAGGTGTTGATCAATGATGACCCCCAGATATTTAATGTGGGTGGCGTGTTCCGAGTTTGGGCAATTACAGGAAGTGCAAGTTCTTAGACAGGAGTGAATTATTATCTTCTGATTGTTGGTAGGTTGGGTTGCAGCAGAAAGACTGAAGGTTAAGAATTTTGTTTTTCCAGCAGTAAGGGTTAGGAGATTATCATCTAACCATTTCTTTATCTGGAATATGTCGTTTTGAGCTATGTCGAATGCTCCTTTCCAGGTTTTGTGTCTAGTTATCAGTACAGTGTCATCTGCAAAAGATATTAGTTTCCCGGTTATGGGAAGGTCAAATTAGTTCTAACAATAGTAATAATTGGATAATTTGTAGAGCGCCGCTTTTGTGAAAAATTACCTCAAGGGCGCTGTACAATTTATTGCGAGTTCTTGGCTCTATTTAATTTTATTACTTACAAACTGATATATAAAAAATACTTACCTGGCAGGTCACTTCCAAATTCTAAGAGACACCCTTCACCCCTATATATTATAGAATATTCCTTTTCAAAGTTTCAGTGATGAACTTTTTAACGTTATTGATAAATAAGCACACATAAATTAAATGGAAAATTGACTTTACTAAGTATAATATCTGCTACATTCTCTCCAGGGACATTCGTTATTTGTAAATACTGGGACCGGAATTCTCCATCAGTACTACAGGATGCTTATTGAAGGACTTAGGTTCTTTAAATCACAGTGACTTTAAATTTATTGACGTATTGTAATTAATAATTATAATTTAGACAAACATATTTTCTGACTGAAAGCAAGGTTTTGTCTGCGGAGCTTTAGATTTATAATGACGCTTCACATCTACCTTCGGTTACCTTCGACTCATCTCGGAAACGAGACCATGTGACCCGAAGAGTACAGACAACTAAATTTGTGTGAGAACTAATCGTAGACTAATTACGATACATTACACTAAGTATGAATCGCGTGGAATCACGCCATAAGAAATTCGTGGAACTTAAGATCACGTCAGTGATCAGTGATCAAGTTTAGTGAAAATCTAGTCTCTTTCAACGGAAGCAATCTTCCGAACAGGCCCTCCATTGATATGCTTGGTGTAACCCTAAGTGACCAGCTCAGGTATGGGGGCTCCATCGAAGCCAGAGTAAAGTTAGCCTCCCAAAAACTGGGCGTACTGTACAGGGCCCGCAGATTCTTTAATAGTACACAACTGCTAACCCTGTACAAATCGCAAGTGCGCCCCACGGTTGAATTTGGCAGCCACCTCTGGTCTGGAGCTCCAAAATACCTGAAAAATACCCTCGACTCTGTGCAGAAACGGGCGGTCCGTTTGATAGATTCTCCCATCTTAACAGACGGATTGCAATCTTTAGAGCACAGGCGTCGGGTGGGAATGCTATCCTTGTTCTACCGGTATTACAATGGAAGATGCTCCGAGGAACTAGCATCATTGATCCCTTCGGCACCGGTGCATAGTCGAGAAACACGCCAAACGCGTGCCCAACATTTGTACACAGTTGACATTTGTCACATGAGAACGGGTCGTTTCTTCGACTCGTTCTTGTGTTCAACAGCTCGGCTGTGGAATGATTTGCCGGCCTCTGTGTTTCCTCCTTCCTACAACATGGGTCTCTTCAAGACCAATGTTCATTCCTTCCTCTCCTCAAAAAGACCCTCCACACAGCATCCCAGATGACATAGGCCCTGAGGGAAATTATTTTCCTCAGGGCCTCTTGTGTGGAGTTAATGTAAAAAAAAAAAAAAAGTGCAATGGACCAGTTGTTTTTAAATTTAATTTAAACGAAATGAGGAAGTCAATTTTTTGTCTGTCCTGTGTAACTCTGTATAGTTCAATTATCTCGGATTTGCTAAGAATTTAATTGTTATTTTCAAAATTGAAAGTGAACTGTCAAGAATTCAGAATTTCCTGTGATTTTTGACGGCGCTGCGCAGGTAATATTATGAATAATATATAATATTACATATAAGTATCTTTGTTTTGTTGCTGGTTTAGAATGATTACATTGTGCGTTATTATTACATAGTAAGTCTTTTATTTAGCGCAAGATAAAACGTTATCCTTCCACCAGTGCTACCTGTATTTTATCCATTGTAATTATGAAGGGCTCAAAAGATGACGCAGTAAATATACGTAGCGCATTCTTCATCTTGTAATAAAAGCACTTCATATTATAATAAATAATGCATCATCAGTGGCTTTGCCATAAATAAAAAGGCAGAAGAGATAATCACTAGAATCTTGATACCATTTAAATGTAAAAATTTGGGAAAATGTGTTTTCGGTTTATTAATTATCTTATTTGGCAGATTGTCATGAAACTTACTAATTTCGGTTGTCTGTACTGTGCGTTGGTCCTGCGTAGAATCTTGGTAAATGACCTCAAATTTGCTTTGAATTGTGTTATTTAAAAAATTGGAACTGATTTTTTGAATAATTAAAAATCTGAAATAAAATATTTTAATAAAAAATAATATAATTATCGTTTTAAAAGTTGGAACTGATTTGTCAACAAATCAGATTGAAATTGTCTTTAATTCGTTTGTGTGTTTATGCAAGTGAATGAATCGATTCATTTTGATGTTTCGAACGCACACAGCCTTACTAAAAAAAAACCACAGCGCGACCGATTAACTGTGGTATTGCAATAACATAAATAGAGCTCGTATACACTAAAAGACGTTTTATTACCAATAACGTTTCTTACGTAGTCACGCTGTTAAAACGCATTGAAGATGTGACAACGTTGTATATGGTTTTAATTTACTAGGAAACAATTTTGTTTTAATTTTTCTCCGCAAGGGGCATTATTGGCGCCTATGCATTAGTTCGTCGGCCCGAGACATGACAAAACAGCTCGGTGTGTTTTATGGCGGGATACCGAAAATTTTGTGATTTTACTTAATAATTTCTATTGTAGTGACGAATTTACTCTTCTGTTCACATAATTGATATATTTACCATGTTATTTGTGTGGTTTACATCAGTTTAATCAAGTTATTGTACAAACGCCGTACTTTCAAAGTTAAACTGTCAGAATATTGTTTTTTATAGGTTACTTAAAAGATATAATTTTCATTTTAAGATCTTTATTTTAAGATAATTTCTTAAAAGTTATAATTTTTTATAATATTAAAATCTAATACATGTGTTCGTAAACGTATCAAAAAAATTAACGTCTTTAGAGATGCACGAAATCTGTTTTAAATTTCGGTATTATTTCCAAGTTATTTTTTTGGCAATAAAAAAAACTTTGAAATTTTTTATTATTTTTTTATTGTATACACGACGAAAAAGTGAGGTGATAGTTTCCTTCCAAATTTATTACATAAAAGGACTGTGTTTTTCAAATTTTGATTTTATTTAAATTTCTCTACATTTTGGTCAAAAATGTTGTGGGAGGAATTTTTTTTCCATTTTTTTCCGAGTTTGAATCTTAAAATATGGCAGTTTTTGAAAGCTAAAGTGTATTTCAAATACTCAAATCTAAAATGTAATTTTATCTAGTTTTCATAAATGGTATTTGTTTTTACGACACCTTCAAAAATAAGAAATATATAGAACATTCAAAATACTATGGAAAAATTACAAATATCGTTCGGACATCAATGGTTAAAACAGAGATAAACTACCCTCTCAGGCCGTGGAAACCATGTGTATTTCTTTCAAAGAACAAATTTTTAATTAGTAATGTTTTCACATCCGCGGCCGTTTGTCAATTGAATAAAATTTTCACTGGGTTTTTTAGTAAGGCTGACAATGTCTATATCACGAATACTTCGAAAAGTTATTTTCTTAAAACCCAAAAAATAAACCATATTGCATTTTCGACATTTAAAATTTCTCTTCGACTGCATTTTATTTACAAATTAAATTCGGTAATCGAACTGAACATGAAAAATAATCACATGAAAATAACTAAAAAAAACAACGGCCACATTATCGGGTTATGAAAAATTCTTTCACGAGCCTCCGAGTAATCAGTGGCGGCGATCGGCAATTTGTTTGGCCGCGGGTGGCAGGGGGAGGGGGAGGGGAAGGTTGGGCAGAGGGGAGGCTGTTGAGCCTCCCTTATCTCATGGACATCTTGTATGGAGCGCACTGCATTCTACACGTCAGAGCGAACAAGGGCGGTGCGTGGACTTGACTATTCTTGTAAGTGATTTAATCTTCCCATGTACTCCTGCGTATCGTTAATAATAATTCTTGTGTTGCTCTCTTAATTTTCGGTTTAATTAGTACCTAAACATTCTGCTTGGCCAATAAAGAAGATATTCAAAAACGTGTTTTTCGCTGACTCAATATTAATAATTGTGTTTTTAATATAATATATCTGCATCTGGTTCGCTGTTAATAATACATGGAGGTAGACGAGGGTGGTTTCAGAATATTCACAATGGCAATCAGGTGCCGTGATGTCTAAATATTGTACTCTAAATGGAGTACTCTAATGGAGGAAAGATTAAAAGTTTATTTTTCTGATTCAGAGCATCGCACTAATGTAAAATTTTAATATTTTCTCTTCTAATCGTTTAAAAAAAATTCTACACATCCCGAAACGGCCCCAAGTGTTTACAAGTTAATTATGACGTAAAAAAACGCTACAGACTGGTGAGTTTTGTCGGAAAATCAAATCCGACACATTTTCAATCGTTGTAGAAAATTTATTCGTAACATAAAATTGAAAATGCAATCATTATAGGAATGCCTTTTTAAAATTTTTTTAACAATATAAAAAACTATTAAATTACCCCATTGAGAGTTCTCGCGAGCATTTTGTAACCGGAGTGTTTAGAGTAATGAGCTTTCTGGAAGATTAGCCAAAGACAATTGATGTTTTGAAAAGAACATTCTAATGATAGTCTTCGAAACCATAAAAGACAACCAGAGTCTATTGAAATCACAAACTAACTGTTTGAAGAGATGTCAAAACAAGATGTTTACGACTGTGAGAGATTCGTTGTACAGATCAGGTAGAAGGGGTTGATGAAGGCTTACCACCAAAGAGGCTTCTGAATAATAAATAAGCCTGCAGGATGAAGGAGTGTTACGAAAAGTAAACTGAAGTAATTAGACAATGCGGAGACAGCTCGATCAGGAGGAGTTACTCCAAGGGTTCTAGCGCTGATGAAGAAGAAGAAGAAGAATAACAACACATGTTATATGTATAAAGCACGATTCCATTCTAGTTGAGTTTCTGTTGAGTCAAACCGTTGAAATAATAACGTCATCTCTCTGTGGGGTCCCGTCACCCGCCGGCACTGCCCCCATCTCCCATAACTGAAGCAATAATGAATGCCTAATGATATACCGTTCCCCTTGAAACTGCTACTGCGCAGTTTAAATTACCTGCATCCGAAGCACTGCACTGCCAGACCGGGCACACACTTCCCCACTGACTGAGGCTGGCCTACCCGCAGTCCAGAGTACCGCACACAGCACACAGCACACTGCACACAGCACACTGCACACACCACTACGACAGTCCTCTACTTACTGTGCCGGTTACTCTCACTGACAAGCGCGCTGTACTCGATACTTACTTAGACTAAATACTAAACACCCTAAGAAGACTTTTTAAATGAAACTGTATTTTAATTCGGAATCCATTAGAAACCACAGATTTGCGAATAATGTGGGAAAAATCGTAATAAGGAACTCCAGTGAAAAATATTATGACTTTAAAAAAATATGTTCATGTAGACCAATAAACGCTGATTCTGAATATATAAGTTTTATTTCATAATATTTAACGTAGAGTTCTTAAAAAATTATTAAACAGTGCATTTTTAAACCTCTCGTCAAAACACACTGTAAAGTTGGTATTAGTGACGTCACGCGTCACCAGTCATTGTATTGAAATCTTTGATTATGTAGGTATGACATAAGCCATCAGTATTAACAACATTTCATGTTATTCGTTATTTCATACTGTTTATAGAGATTTAGTTGTTGGGTTTATTGAAAAAATATTTAAGCTTAAATAATTCAGTATCAAAAATAGAGGTATCTCTATTAGTTTATTTCTATTATTTAAAATATTGAAAAACTACTGCACAAAAAAAATAGTAATGCTACTTCTGGGGAGAATGCTTCGAATAACGGTATTCAAAATGGCGGCACTTGATCAGCTGATTGCCCAATCCCATAGTAATTTTTCAGGAGTGATGACGTCACACGATTCACCGTACATACGGTGGTCTTAGGGGGATCGTGAAAAATTAAAACTTTGACAATTATTTTAACTATTAAAACTAACTCTAAAAATAAAAATAAAAATGCATTTTTCTAAGTTAGAAGGTCATTATTCATTTAAAAAAATTAAAAAAATTGGACTGGAGTTCTCTATTCTTTTTTATATGAATTTTCTTTATTCACATTTTAACATTCCAAACACACAGCAGTTCGTAGGTACTTATCTAAATATGAAAAGCATTGTCTTTCTGCGTGAATTAATATTTTGGTAAGATGTATGTATAAAAAAAGTATTTGTAATATCATTTTTTTTAACAAACGAAAATATATGAAAATGTTGCTTGTGTCATGATGGATGACTTAGCCGGGCAAGGAAAGAGCTCAAGTCTATATTATTTTGTGTTTTGTGTTGAGTATATTATGTAATATTGTACAATAACTACAATACAAATAATTAATAACAAAATTCAATGTGTATTGCCCGGACACTGATTGATGTGCCAGAACAACGAAAGATATACAATATCAGACATATGCATCTATAATTTAATCCAGAACTTTGTCTGGTCTCTGCTGTTACGAAACACTTTTTGTTTAAAGTTTGAATTAAATAATCCTAAAGACCGTGCAAAGGCCGCAAATTTTATAAGCTAGGTAGAAGTGCTTCACCCTTGTGCCTATACTTACCAACCATATACTACCGACAGCAGCTTTAAGTTCACTCTCCAGAGCAAATCTCGCAGAAGCTTTTCGGCGAAAATAAATTGAAAATCGTATTAATTACACGCTGCCAGTTTAAAATTGGGTTTAAGGAGTTTTAATTTAGATTGCCATCACACGCTCTTAAACTTCAGGCGCCATTATTGTATTATCTCCCAGTGTATTGAATCGCAGCGTAAATTTTAAATGTGTTTAAAAGCTACTGATCTGGTTTTTAGAAAATGATTAGCTATTTATCCCACCTTGTTATCAGTAATTAGTTACACCTACCTTCTTCTGCCACTTGCTAACCGGATATTCCGTATCGCAATTGGTGTCGGGGACCTTTGGTTATGTGGTAATAACTTTTTGTTTGAAGATTATGAATTGCTTCGCATTTATCTCTGCCATAACCTATCAATATACTTAAATAATGTTAATCACTCTGACCAATGTGAGAAAAAATTCTTGGCTTGGACATTAGCGGTCTGGAAACGGGATTTCTACTTATGAATAGAACCGATTTAAGTATCTACTTAATAATATAAAATAAATCAATTTCCTTTGGGTGATTTACTCTAATAGACTAAAGTAAATTAGAAATTGACAAAGAATCTATTCGATGGTTATTCTTATTAAGAATACTCCCACAGTGTTTTTTTTTTCATAATATTAACTTATAACATTATATAAATTAGATACAACGCGAGAAATTAGAATTGCGTAAGTAATAATCTAGCCGGACTCTCTCGAATTGCACCGCAACTGGAGGGATAGATTCATAACGATATGTATGATTTTTTTTGTTTACTGTTCTTTGTTTTATATATAAAAATATACATATTATTTTCCTTTGTTAAATTTTGTCGTTTACATTCGTTTTCTCTGCCTTTTTAACACAAGCTTTGCTCTTAAAAAAAGGTGTAAGACGTGGATATTAACTAATCTATTTTTGAAAGAAAAAACTTTATTTAGGGTGGGTTTCTTCATTTACCGAGACTGCTAAATGCAATGCTAATTGTAAAAATAAACGATCGAAATTTGAAAATTTCTATACATTTGACCGTTTACTTTTACAATTAGCATTGCATTTAGCATTCTCGGTAAATGAAGAAACCCACAGTTAATATATAAAAACGTGAAATTTTTGTACTATTTTATTAAATAAAAAAAAATACGTCTGTCACTGCCGGACACACTGACCCCCAGATTCCTACCCACCCAGGGGCGTGCACTCCATATAGGCACATAAGCACTGCCTACCCCACCGAAATTTGTAAAACATAAGCATGTAAATAATATTATAATTTATTAAATTATTTATAAAAATAAATACATACTTTCAAAAATAAGCGCGAAAAATCTGAGCAACCGAAACTACGCGAGCGCCTCGTCAAACGGCATACCACAAACGTGGCATAAACTGTAACTAGAAACTACACGCGCGCCCTCCGACTGCCTCCGATTGCCTAAAATGCGGCCTAAGCAGGAATTATTTCTGCTTGGAGCTATCTTCATACAAGATATAAATATCAATGTTTACGAAATGCACATAGCATAGAGTAGAACTGTCGTTTTGAATTTGCTTCTATGAGGTTTTTATTAGTATTAGGCGGTGCTTTCAGGAACAAAATTAGCAAATGGCAATCAGTGACGACAGTGACATCTGTCGTTATCTATTTCTATCAACTGGTTGTCTTACCAGCAGCAAGCACACTTAGTGAAAACTTGTACGAAGGAAATTATATATAGTAAGTTTTTTAAAAATTTATTTCAATCAATTCGGCGGTTTTCCTACTGCCTACCCTGATCAAAAACTCTGTGCACGCCACTGTACCCACCCCTCAAACCTTTTTCTTCCCAGAACTTCCTATCCTTCCCTTTCTTAAAATGACCCTCCACACAGCATCCCCTTAGATAACATAGGCCTTGAGGGAAATTATTTTTCTCAGGGCCTCCTAAGTGGAGCTAATGTAAAAAAATACAATATTGGATTAAGAGTTTTTAAACTTATTTGAAAAAGATATGATTTGAGATTTTCACGGCTTAAAGTATTAGTGAATTATTTTTGGGTTCTTACGCCGTGGTTGGGTTACCTCCTTCTTTAGCCAACATTTCGGATAGCATTACAGTGTCCATCATCATTACACATCTGCCCTAATGAAGAACACTGTAATGCTGTCCGAAATGTTGGCTAAAGAATTAGAGTTGGCTATCGCAAAACGCACAAAAACCCAAAAATAAACCACGATAAGTCATATATTGTCAATATATTATCATTTTTCAAATGTACACTCCTCTTTCATCCACGAGCAAATACTTTCAATGGAAGAGCATTATAAATCTTACGATATAAAATTTGTAAGATACCTCAAATAAAAAATAAAGTTATTTTTCAAAATCACTGGACAAGCTTAATACGAATGTGTTTTAGAAAAAATCTTTGGATTCACTTAATTACTATAAAAGACACCTGTTAGACAAACTCTGCTTGCCTTTCAAACATTGTAAACCATTCAAAACCTGGGATGTATATCTAAAGAGCCCCTCAAATGTAGCAGTAAATATAATCCATTGAAGTCGGCTACAAACTAGCTAGCATCTAGCCCTTTGTATAGCTTCAGGAATACCAACATAAAACATGGCAGAAATTGTTGTAAATTGACGAGGTCTAGTAGGTACGTCTTTACGCAATTATGTTTTTAATTTTACGCAATTGAAATTTTGATTGCAATATTTTCCACCGCCCCAAATCCAAAAAGCTATCTTTTAGTTATAGTAAAGACGAATCTAAATTTTTTTCTAAAAAAATATTCGTATTAAGCGTGTCACGAAAAATTATTAATAAAAAACCTTATTATCGTTATTTAAACTGAATTAATTTAAACGTATTTTCAGCTAATTTTTGGAAGGAACCGAAAGCGCGGTCGAAACTGGCAGGAATCCAAGTCCGAAACTTCGGTCGGTCACTGCCAAACTGACAAGTTAGTGATTCTCTGTTTATGGCCTCTCGCATAGCGCGGAATGATTTGACGAAATTCAACTACTTTTAATTCCAGCCACCGGTCATTTTACTTTACTGCTGAATAAGCGCTGTGAGATGAAATCGAGTCATATTATGAACCATCTAGCATGCATCTTAAGAGCTTTATTATAATTATTGTGGTTGGTTGTGTATGAGTTCTCCATTTTGTATGTTTTTTCTGGTTGTTAAATGGTCTGTTCTGTTTTCTGAAGTGTGATATATAGTATATTATATACCCTTTCATGCTTTTTGATCACTCTATTTCTAAATTGCACACTGAATGAATGAATAAACATACAAGCTTTACTACCCGGTATCGCCCGAGATTTTAATTTAAAAATATGGTTTATTTTTAACTAAATACATTTTTCAAGACTTCACGACTCGTGATAGAAATAGCGTTGCGAACTGTAAACGGTTTCTTTGACATCACTTTGCATGAGATTTTGCTGCTTGATACAAACAAACTACTTGTTTATAGTTAAGATCTTGAGCTAATTACATCGTCGAATTAATTTTCTCGACATCAATATGGTACGAAGCAGATCCGTGAAAAATCACGGGATAATATTTTTGGGATTGCGTACTAATATTTTGTTTAAACATGCTCCTACATCACATGAGTAGCAGTGCGCGGGAACCGGATTCGGTAGTTCCGGGTCGTTCGGCGATAGTGCATTGTAGATCACATTGGCTTAATTCATCTCGTCTCATCTAAATATTTTACAATCTAATAATTTTTACATCGGGTGAGGGTACCGCCGCCCCGGGAACCATTTATTGGATACTTAATCCCCCTATACATAGATCGCAACAAGTGACGTAGCCCGGGTTTACGGGGTGAGGTTTGTCCAGACCTTGGCTGCGGATGCGTTTGCTCGCCTATTTCGTGGTGGGCCGGATTCGATGAGATTGGTTTAGGGAGATCTTCTGCTTTCTCCAGCCGGAATCTCTCGACCCATCGCCTTGCACCGCAGTGGGAGAAATGGATTCATACGTCAGTAACTCCTGGACACACTGACCCATCTCTCATACCTTCTTCCTTCCTGGAACTTCCTCTCCTTCCTTTCCCTAAAAAGACCCTCCAAACAGCAACTCCGAAGATGACATAAGTCCCAAAAGAAATTGTTTTCCTCAGAGCCTCCCGTGTTTATCTTTTATAAACAAATATATGTGTATAACACATCGATGGGGATAGTCTGAACTCTCGACAAATCAGTCATCCAATCTTGAAAAAGGCAATTAAAAAAAAATCTGTTAATAATATTATATATATAGGTAGGTACTTTATCGCTTATCTGAATTCTAGAGATCATTGAATTGGAGTTACAGACAAAGGCACAACCGACATTAATGACAATAATCAATAATAATACTATGGGAAGAATATAAAATTTAAAAAGTTACATCTACCACATATCTCTAAATACATGGATGTTCAGCTCACATATCACTGCAATAAAAGCAGCTTAAAAAAATCATTCCGATGCCATCATTATTTGTCCAGGAATGTTGAGGTGAAATTACAAGTTGGAAGGCAGTAATTTGTGACCTGGTGCAGTATTGAGATCAGCGCGTCCCCTCGGGAGGTTGGGGCAAAACGGCACAACTACAAAACCGCTTCATATCAAAATACAAATTTAATAAATTCACGAAACACATTCTTTTAATGTTGAAAAATAAATTACGACAGTTTCTCTTTACAAAATTTTTAACGTCGATTTAGGTGTTTTTTTTTTTGTGTAAAATCAATCTAATTTGGTAGATATCCAAAAATGCGTGTTTGAAAAACTTTCAACAACTTCATATGCTGTAAAAGCGTTGTAAATGTTTGTGGGATATGTCTTGAAGTTTGAATAAGCATATGGATAATAATATAATACAGAAACATTTATTAAAATATTTCTTCTTATGGAAAACCAGTAATTTTTTAAATTATCTCTCTCAAATGTTTATTGTATGTAATTCCTTTATTATTCATGCATTGTTGCAATAGTTTTCATTTCATTTTCTTTATAACTTGACAATAATGCCATACTAATTCTATTAGATACTCTCTTTTACAATGCATAGGTAACCAAAATGCAGATGTTGCAGACATTTTTAATAACACTGAAAACTTACTAAAAACCATTTCACTCATTTAAAAAAAATATACATAGTAGTTTACATTTTGTTCTCTACACCTTCATTACAAAATTTAAATCAGGTTAGTTGGTTAACACTGTGTAATTGTTTAGTAATCTTTTTTAATGATTTATTCTGTGTAAGCATTTAAAGATGTTTGCAACATTAATAAATAAATTATTCAAAAGAACATTCGTCTACAAATATAGCATTTTTTCCAACATTTTCCCACACTGTACTAACTTATAATGTGATATGATTCACCTAGATACGATAGTTATTAGAAAACTTGTGCGAACATGTACAAAATCACAAAATATTATAATGTTTTTTTATGATTTATGAAACTGAGAGTATTTATTAAAAAAAAATGCTTGCCTCAAGACCTTGCCTTTCAAAAGAAGAACCTTTCGAATGTTAAACTCTAAATATTAGTACATCTATCCATACACTTTTAAACGAAACACACACATTTCAAATAAATAATTATTTTGGTACCTACGTCGCTTGTCTGACACGATTTAATAACTTGGGTACGCTTACTCGTTACGCAGGAATAAATATGAATATTTCACATGATGCCAGCACCGATTTCTAAAATTAGTGTGTTTATTGTTTTATTTCAGAGTATCCCCGCGTGCGCGTGTAAAATTTCCAGGTGATCACCAAGTTACCACGTTGTGTCGGTGTCTTCGCTGTACCTTGAGCATAATGTGATATTATTCCCCTAGAGATGATAGTTATTAGCGGGCGCAGACGCAGACGGAGCGATTCGGGGTTAATTACAGCACCGCTGCCGCTGTATCGGCTGTACCGCGGCGGTCGGTAGCGGGTACCGGGTAGCGGGTAGCGGGTAGCGGACCCGGCCATTTTATTATACGGCTACGTGATGTGGGTATTGCCCCACCCTCCCCGTGGCAGTGATCGTCTCGCGGGATACTCGCCTTTTTATGCCAACTCCAGAAGATGTCAACTTTGGAAATACGAGTACTTTCTCGGAAGTAGTAGATGTGTTTAACTGCATGGAAATAGTTATGTATTTGGCTATAATAATATACCTAAATAATAGTAATAATTAGAGATGTGCCGATTATGACTTTCGCCGACTAGCCGACTAGCCGATTAGTCGGTTGTAATAAGACCGACTAGTCGGCCGACTAGTCGGCTAAGCCGATTATGGTTTCGGGGATTTCCGTAACGCTTCGTTTACGGATTAGCGCGCAATCGCATACGCCGCCTGCGAGCGTGTCGGAACATGTTTTGTTTACTTCGCATTGTTCCTTCATTTTTGCTTGTGTAATGGTCGAGAGCGGTGTTTTAGTGTAAAAAAAAAAAATTTTTTTTGTGCATAATTAAAGATAATACTGTTATTATTCATTGAAGTGAACAAGTAGAATTAAAATTTAATCATGTCAAAAAGAAAATCTCGTGTATGGATGTTTTTTGAACAATTGGACATTCATATTATTGAGAAATACATACAACGTAAGAAGCCGGATAGTCGGCGCTCTTTGCCGATTAGTCGCCGACTAATCGACGACTACAATAGTGGCCGGATAGTCGGCTTTACCGACTAGTCGCCGACTAGTCGGAACATCTCTAGTAATAATCAATGTTAGCACACCACTATTCGCCTGTACGGGTTATATATAACTAGCATATTTTACACCACCATTAGGTATTGTTCAAAAAAATTATTATGTATATCAATCACATGTTTGCAAAAGCCCATACGGGCGTAAAATATAAATAGATAAATAAACTTTAAAAAATTAACAATATTGTTTAGAAGATTAAAGAAATTAGGTAATATTAGTAAACTCCGGTTCAACAAACTCTAGGACCATTATTGCCTTGAATTTAAGTTTCGTTTTCAAAATTGTAAGTTCTTGTTTGGAGAATTCGTTGCAGACTGCAATGTAATATTTCGAAAAGAACTAACTTACCATCACGCCGTTTCCTCGCACGGGTAGGCAGGGAGGACGAACCGCCAAACAACTCGGTCTTGGCACACACTCTTTGCTTCGTTCACATTCATACAACGTCTGAAACATACTCTTCTATTATTTTGACTATTGACATGGCCAGACTCAAGCATTCGGTTCACTTGATCGTGTCATGTCTTCCTCGGGCGTCCCCGATTTCTTCTACCGTTCACATTCGCGTCATATACACTCCTTACAATCCTTTCTTGGTTCATTTGCTCTACATGCTCAAACCATCTGAGGGTCTCTTTCTCAATCTTACTCATTACTCAATACGCTTATCAGTCTTTTTTTTTTTTTTTTTTTTTTTTTTTTTTTTTTTTTTTTTTTTTTATTAAGGAGAAAATACAGATACAGACGTCAATTGACAAGAATATACAAAACAATTAAAAGAGAATTCGCCTGCATCCAAACTATTTCTCACGAATTAACATTGACAGCAGATGAAAACATATACAAATATTTTTACCGTTAAATACGGAAAAGACGTATGTATATACATAAGTAAATATTATTTTACAGAGAGATGAAAAAAGAATGCGCAATATCCTTATAAAAGTTTACAAATTGTTTTTGGAAAAATTTTGATGGTAAGACCAAATATATATATAGATAAAAAATAATGTCATACAGAAATTTAAAAAAAGAAAGGTAGTTAAAATTATAAACCAAGCAATGTCTAAGGTATTGTACTTTGTAGGAAAACGGCCTTCAATTTTCTACTAAAAGTACTGCGTGTATCAAAAAATAAGTCGGAATCCTTGATGTTTTGATTTTGATTAAACGATTCGCACATTCTTCTGATTGGATCCCTGACACCAGCATTTGTACGCGTCCGGCTAATGTGGAATAAGTCGTTAAGCCTTGTTACTCTGGGTGGTATTTTGAAGTTTATTAGTTTCAGTAGGTCAGGACAGTCGATAAAGTTATTGCAGATTTTATAAAGCGTCATGAGGTCAAGGTATGTTCGCCGGTTAGTTAGAGTGGTGACGTTATAATTCGAGAGCATATTTATGTACCCCCGTTTAGGTGCGCTCATTCTGTAATTGAGGTATTGCAGAAATTTCTTTTGAATACTTTCAATGTTGACTTTATAGACACCGTAAAGTGGTGTCCATATGGAGGTGCAGTATTCAAGTTGAGAACGGACCAGCGTGTAGTAAAGTAGAAGATAAGTTTCAGGTTTTCGAAATTCGCGGCTGTTTCTGATGACAAATCCTAGCATGCGGTAAGCTTTATTCACAATGTTCTCAATGTGCGCATCGAAATGGAGTTTAGAATCAAAAAGTACGCCTAGATCTTTTATACAGTAAACGCGCTCGAGTAAATAGTTACCAATACAATAATTGTGTATAATAGCGTTGTGATTTTTAGTGAAGCTTATTTGTTTACATTTGTTGTAACTTAGGTAAATTTTGTTTTCATTGCAAAATGCTTCGAACCTTACTAAGTCGCTTTGGATGAGCAGACAATCGTTTAAATTCCTAACAATGGCAAATATTTTTATATCATCGGCGTACAAAAGAAATAAACAATGCATGAAACATTTAGTAACAGTGTTAATAAAAAGTATAAATAACAGTGGACCCAGGATTGACCCCTGTGGTACGCCAGAGGTAACTGGTTCCCACGTAGAAGTATGTCCTCGTAATGATACAGCTTGCTGTCTTTTTGTCAAATATGAGACAAACCAACGTAATAAGTTTCCCCTAATTCCGTTGAACATTATTTTTTTAATAAGAATAAGGTGGTCAACCTTGTCGAAAGCTTTTTTGAAATCGCAGTATATTGCATCTACCTGGTGGCCTCGATCCATGCTAGTGAATAAGAAATTTGAGTAAATTAGTAAATTACTCATTGTAGATTTGCCTTTTACAAACCCGTGTTGTTGTTCTGTAATTTTGGCGGCAAGCTGGGGATATATATTATCATGGACAAGTCTTTCCAAGAGTTTAGGGATCGCCGAGAGAATAGATATTGGCCTATAGTTTTCGACTTTTTGACGTGAGTCACCCTTATGGACTGGTATAATATAAGCCAACTTCCACCTATCAGGGAAAACCCCGTCACTCAGGCATTTATTAAATATTATGGTAAGTGGAACATACAATGACGACGCAGCAGATCTGAGGAAAAATGCCGGTATTCCATCGTGACCCGCACCTTTGTTTATATCTAACGCCTTTAAACTTGATTGCACTTCTTGTTCCGTTAGTTCAATGGTGTGAATGTGCGTAAGTCCAGAGTCCCGAACGGCCTCAAGTTGGTCAATGTTAATTGAGTCATTGATACATGAGGGTTCAAATGTTGACTTGAAGAACTCAGAGAACATATTACAGATTTCTTGGGCATCATTAGATTTGCGCCCTTCGAAGGACATAGTAGCAGGATATCCATCAGATGATTTTAAGGAGGATATGTATGACCAAAAGCATTTAATATTATTTTGCAATGAACTTTCGATGTTTTCAAAAAATAACTTTCGAGATTCACTAGCCAATTTTTTGTATGTAGCACGTAAGAAGGAAAATTTACGATAGTCAGAAAGACCTTTATATGTCTTCCATTTGAGCCAAACTTTATCTTTTTTCCGTGATAAGCTAATAAGTTCGGGAGTAAACCATATGGGGAATTTGTCATTTCGTCTGGCCAATACTGGAATAAACTCATCAATTATATTGTTTATTATTACATAGAATCGGTCTACTGCTTCTTCTGCTGATAAATTCGCGATTTCAGACTTCCAATCAATACAATTAATGTCATTATTAATTTGAGTATAATCAGCTTTCCTGAAATTGTGCCTACGCTCTTTGTTGTTTTTAATTTTTGGTTGAATCGCAGATGATATTTCAAATTCCAGGGCTGGATGGTGTCTGTCCTCTGAAAGGAGAGGGTCATCGCTATGTGTAACTTTTGTTTCGCGACTGTAAAATATAAGGTCTAAGAATTTATCGTTGTGGTTAGGTATACAATTATATTGAAATAAGCTCATCAATGCCATTGTTTGAAGAAAAGTTTGCGATGCAGCCGTGTTTGAGGAGGCAATACCATGATTGCAGCCTTCGGAAAATGTCCATGTAAGAGTAGGTAGATTCAGATCTCCAAGAACACAAAACGTATTATTTGGTTCTGATGAAAAGACAGATTCCAGGTTTTTGGAGAAAATATCATAAAGCATTATTGGCGAGACAGGAGGTATATATACAGCACATATGGTGAGATTTAGAGACCTTAACGGAATTGATATAAAGATTTGTTCAATTTGATTTTTTTCCCAATCGTCGAGACGGGAAGCTGCGAGTTCCTTGCGCACTGCCACTAACACACCACCTCCGTCCATCTTACCGGTAATTATACGGTTCCTATCTCGTCGGAATACCGTGTAACGCGAATCTATGAATTCGGCCGTGTTTACACTTGCTACAAGCCACGTTTCAACTAGAACTATAACATCATAGTTATTCGATGAAATATTAATAAGAAGCTCCTGAGTTTTGGTCTTAATACCACCACAGTTCTGGTAATAAACAGATATAGATGATGAGGTCATTTTTTTAGAGTAAGAGTGTTATTCGACTTATTCCACATTTGCGGGAGTGATAAATTAATTAGGACGTATGATGCAACAAAATTATATATAAAACATTGATTACTTAGTGTAAAATATGAATGAATATGCAGGAAATATGATAGTGCTATATGATTATGGAGGTATTGCGCTATAAACAAATATATTGAGTAATTTTGCAAGAAAAAAATTAATGACCAAGAGTGTAGGATAGTGATAGAAAGCTGGCATCGATGGCAGCAGTAACAAGTTTGTTCTAGCAGTCACATATTTTGTTGACCATGAGTGCTGATTTTTTTAAGGTCTCCCTCGCAACGAATGGTGACGACTCGAGAGAGATCATTCCTCTTCGCCAGGATACTGCCATTCCTCACCCATATGTATTTATAGCCGTTTTCTTTTCCGGTGGCACGTGTTTTGGCAAAGAGTATTTTATTTTTTAGTGTCAGGTGCTCATTTACGTAGAAATTAGTGGTGGGAGCTCCAAGTCCTAGTTGGTCCGTTGTGAGGCCGCGGCGAGTCCTTACCGCAGCGATGACATCATCACGGAGACGCTTTGTCGTGAGATGGACGACTATGTTGCGTGGACGGTTGGAGGGAGACGAGTGGCCGCGAGCGACGCGGTGCACCGACACCACAGCGCTACTAGGAAGTGGCACGTTGATAGTTGATCCCATTCTCTCCATTAGGGTGAACAGATTTTCACCTTTCACCTCGGGAATGCCGTGGACATCTAAATTACACACTCTGCTACGCTGCTCCATGTCGTCTTGAGCATCTCTGAGAGATTGGATTTCTTGTCGGAGGCTGGCATTCTTTATCGATCTCCACTTTTCTCACACGATCATACATGGTTTTATACGTTTTCATACGGTTTCATACTCCTCAGAGAATTCATTTCTACAGCAGTCAGTCTAATTTTATCCTTCCTCTGTCAGTTCTAAGCCTCATTGCCATACATCAGGATAGAAGCCAGCACTCCATTGTGGACCGCTAGCTTCGCTTCTTTAGACAGTTTTTTTGTTAGCGCCAACGGCGTTCAGTCCTCCATTAATGGAGTTACCATTTTGGAAAGAAAAATATTTTTATTTCCATTTTCAAAATTAGAACTGATTTGTCGAGAATTCAGACTTATTATATTATATTTATAAGAGACACGAAGCGTAAAAATTGGTTCCACTGTTTTTAACTCCGATTAGTTGAATTTGACCTTCATCGCCCTCAATGCTCAGCCAAACGACTGGAAACTACCGAATACGGTCCCCGTGCACTGCGTGATAATAGTGGACCACTTTTTCACTAGATATTAGTACGCAATAGCGTGTCTTTGAAAAACCAAGGGAGAGTCCCGTGGTTTTTCACGTGTCTGCGCTAGTAGGTACTTAAAATTATCTGTGGTTATTAATTTATTAGTAGAATTAACGTATTAAGTCACTTTTAATGCCAATAGGAGCATATTATTGTAGAGAATTCATCAGTCATTGGCGCGTGTCGTCAGGAATATTAATCTCAAATTTTGGCACATTAAATTTGATGGTGGCGTGCGTTAAAGACTCGGGGTTGGCCAGCCCTGCCGTTAAAGTGGATGTGTAGTGTAACCCGGGTCCGGCGCGAGTCCGCAATTGGTTCTCTGACCGTACACCTTGTAATTACTAAGTTACGCAGTCTCCTTGCCCCGCAACCCTCTTGCCTCATCTACCCCTCAGAGCCTCCATTCAGAGGCTCGCGGGTTGAATGGATTTTTAATAACACACTTAGTGCTGTGCGTTCAAATTACTTGCGCCAAATCTCCGTATTTCTTCGGAAACGATTATAGAGGAATTCATAGAGGTATTGATGTTGCGCCAAAATATCTATGTTTTAACACCTTTCGTTTGGAGTTTAATTCAACCACTGGAAATATTTCATAATTTATTTAGTTTTGTTAGACGGAAGAAACAATTCACTTCTTTGAGTGGCATTTTAACACATGCCGAGTACTTGCCAGTTAAGTGTAATCAAAATTAAAATGGAGTAGGTACTGCAGATTAAACTTGAAAATAGTAAATAAATACTCGTAGAATAGTGATTCATTGTACGTCACCGTTTTCATGATATCACATCGTGGTGCGGCGCTTGTCAAAGCAAGAAAAATAACTTTAAATTCCGTAAAACACCCGAAAACGTATATTTACATGTTTACAAATGTCGTCACAGACTATCATGCTGTGAAAAGGTTTAGTTCAACAAAAAAGAATTAGCCATTCGACGTGATGGCGTGAATTAATCAACATGTTTTTGCGCCAAACCGATGTTTCCTAAATCAGGACATTTAACAAATTTATCGGTCCAACAACATATCCGAGTTATGTTGGAAGTTGGAAGTGTGAGTAAAAACTTGGTAATGAGGGCAGTTCGAAGAATTTTAAACAAGATAATTCTATTTCCTTTGAAGGAAAGAATAAGTTATGGTTCTTTGAAATACATCTAACTCTTATTAGGCTTTTCCCAAACAGAATCATTTGCCAAACCCATTTGCGATCAACGCAATAAAGTTATTGTAATATTTCGAGCCTGTGATTCGCAAAGATAGAATCGTAATTATTAATTTAATAACCTCAATAGTTTTTTTTATGTCAGTCAATCAGCCCATTAGTTTTCTAATCAATTTGTATAACGGCATAGGATATAAAACTGATTAATTGGTCGCCATCAGGTGATTGCATTAGCGATTATGCCCTGCCTTTCTTTGAATATTTATCAGTTGGTCGCTAAAATTCGACAATCAGATGGTCGAGCGGTCCACAGCATCATGTTCGTATCCAAGAGGCACGGGTTCAATCATCTGCCTACCGTAAAGTTTCCTCTCATTGCTCAGACAAGATTTTCTAGCTATGCAATGGTCCTGTGTTATTGGTGAAGTTTAAACGTTGACTTCATTATAATGATTATATTGGACAATTCAGATTGATTTATTAAGTTGTTGGTTTGAAAATATTAAATATGATAAATAAATTAGAAGGAAGTTAGCGTTGAAAGGAAATGTTAGACAATTCAATTTGGGAGGCGTACGGGTAAGCCTACCCTTGGTATCAAGTAAAGGAAAACCAACACCAAGAGGTAACACAAACAATTTTTTGCATTTTTCTTTGAATTCGCTTAATCTATGTACGTTCTTAATTTCACTAGAAAGCAAGCTTTACATCAGGATTCTATACACTTATTTTATATACTTTATGCGCCAAACAATTCTGTGTTTATGTTTTGTTATTTTTTTTAAACCGATATTTTCATTCTGACTTGTATGGTGTGTGTATTAATATTATGAAGGGTGTGAAGTGTGGGAGTGAAGAGTAGTATGTTTGGTGTACGATAGAAATATATTGCAGATGTAAGGATCCATAGCCTTATTCGTGTTTTGGAGTTGGAGACTTTCGGTTTTTAAGTTACCAGGTAGATCCGGGAGAAGAGTTGCTCAGTGTCAACCTTGGGGATTCTTTGTGGAGGACCTTTTGGAGCAAAGGAAGGAGTGAATGGTGAACATATATCTTTAAGAAACTCATGTTATTCATAAATATCATCAATATTCGTGATATTCACAACTTCTCAGTGATTATCTTTCATTTTAAAAAGGTGAATGAGAAAATTGAAATAGCTAAAGAGCTTTTCCAATTTTTTTTAAGTATCCGACTACGAGTTGCTTTTTTTAAGTATTTATCATTCAAAAATGACCGCTCAAAATCAGTGGAGATTTTAGCTAAATTGTTCATTTTAATACTACACAAAGCATTTGCGTAAGAACAGTGATCCTACGTGGGTACCTTTTCTCTATGGGATGCCGCAGAATTCGAGTAATTCTGCTTCTCATTAGCAATCTCGATGCAAATCCTGCCATTTTGCAAGAAGTTAAGAGCAGCAATTGTAGTTCTTGGGCTTTATCAATAGAGTCCCCTCGGGAATGGAGCGAAGAAAAGGCGCCGATGGTGCAGTACAAAGCTGCATTAAGGACCCAATACAGTAAATATCGGATTCTCGCAGTTTGGTATTTCCATCCAATTAAGATAATTCACAATTCGTCGGCGGTTTGTGCGGAGACTTCGTGATTGTTTTGTAAGCGGAATTATATTATGTTGATAGTAGGTATTTGTTTTATCGACTAGCATGATCTGTGATCACCTTTGTGGAAAGAGCTAATCTAAGCCTTGTTAACGATGTCAATAAACCTTTTATAATTTTTTTTATTCTCTGTTTGATTGGACATTCAATGTTCATACCCAGAGCACCAAATTAAAAATTTTTAATAAAATAAAATACTTTTTTGTTTAAAACCGCGAGATTTATTAATTTATTAAAGTATTAATTTGTACCCTGATGATGCTTTAATACAGCGAAACCGGTCGGTTCATTAATTTAAAAATCTTGTGGTTTTAAACAAAAAAGCATTTTATTTTATTAAATATGTCAAACCACAAAGTGATTGCTTTCTACAATAATATAAAATTTTGTATAACAAAGACTTAACTTAATCGTCTAAATTACTTGGGGTATAATATGTGGAAAGGTACCAATTTAAAAGACATATTGTTCGTGAACTTGCGAAGTGTAAACTTTAATTTGGTATTTTTAAATACTATTGTGTGCAACATTAATTGCAAAATTTTAAATTTATTCATATTTCGTTTTATGTTTGTATTTGAACGTATAAGCAACCATTGTACATAAATAGTTTCGTCCGTGAGTTTTCAGTGAGCTAGAGTGCTGAGATTGAAATTGATTAAAAAATACGAAGCATCCCCAAAGAATTCTGAAACTCTTCATACAAAATATTGAAATTTTGAAAAAAAAATCATTTTCACCTACAACATCGATAACGTCGTCTTTTTCAATCGTAGCACTAACTCACTGAAAACTCACGGATCTCCACTGCCGCATAGGTATAGTTTTAGTTGAAGAAATAAGTAAATACACCAGTTACCTTATCTTTTGTACCTATACAATAATTTGTAAAAAAAAAAAAATTATTACAGGAAAACGTGGAGCCAAATGGACAAAACAGTTTTAGGAAAGCTTCGCTTTGTTCACAATATATATGTTTTAATATTTATTACACTCAGGAATCCTCTTTCTATGGTTGCCTTCGGTATTGGTTATTATAGTAGTTATCTCTTTTGTACCCGATCTAAAAAAAACATCTAGGAAAGCGCTACAAAATCCGTTTCCTTTGATCTTTCTATATTTCTATCAGCCCTATTAGAAATGTAGAACCATACTACTGTATACATTGTGTACTACCGACCTGTGCGATGATTAACAGCCTACTCCCAACTTGAAACACTTTCAACGAATGCTGATGGAAAAGCGATGTGTAACAACTCGAGTTTGGTTATTTCGTTTGGCGGGCATTCGTTGCACGGCGATTACATCAGTAATTAGCCGCGGGAGCCGGGGGCGGACCTGACGTCACGATGAAAAGTTTCTTTCGACTTGTGCAAATATATGATACATAGGTTATAATAATTACAACATACATCAGGCCGACAGCTGGAATAAACATCGGACGCGTCTGAGATAATCGAAGTTGGTTTTTACTTATATAATTTATTTCAGTTCCTACACACTGTCTATTGCTTTTCAGTCAATCACTGGAATCTTACCTATCTAACTTTATTACCAATTCGCCAACACTAATCTAAGCTAATTTGTCTTGGATATCGGTTATACTTAATCTAATCTGTGAGATTCATTGTTTTATCTTTTTTTCTATGGTTATTTCCCACAAAAGCTTTAATATAATTTAAATCGACAAATAGCGGCACGTGCCAGACTAATCGCACAAAGAGTGTGTTGTATAGCACCACGCAACGTCCAAATATTTATCAACAATATTTACTGTTTCTACAATAATCACAAAATCACTTTGTGGCGTCATTTTAATATAATAAAAGTATATCACTTTGTATGCAGCTATAATCATTAGATACTATTATAAAAATAGTATGTATTATTTCTAATAAGAGACAAATCAAGGGAACTAAATTTAAGGACGGTTAAGCAAACTATTTATTTGAATGTATTTATTTTTAAACACAAATTTAACATAGGTATGATTAACTAAGGAACTGAAAAGGAAAATATATAAAAATCACGAGATACATGAACACGGGACGAGAAATGCGAGATAAATTAGATTGCTATAAAAAAGAAATGAAGAACCCAGAAATTTCTTATGGCAGTCCAACTTTATAATAAATCCCGAATGAAATTACTAAGATTGAAAATAATGATTAATTTTAAAATGGAACTAAGAAAATATGTCTACTTCAAATGGTTCCATGCCAACTGAGAATAAAATTAATTCAACACCTCTTTTAAAAGCTAACTAATTAACTAACTAACCATCACGCCGTTTCTCCGCAGGGGTAGGCAGAGAGGACGTACCGCCAAACAACTCGATCTTGGCACACACTCCTTGCCTCGTTCACATTCACGTCGTCTCATACATGCTCTTCTATTATTCCGACTCTTCACATAGCCCGACTCAAGTATCTGATTCACTTGGTCGTGCCATGTCTTCCTTGGGCGTCCCCGACTTCTAGCATTCACATTTGCGTCAGATATTCTCCTTACACTCCTTTCCTCGTTCATTCGTTCTAAAAGACCACATTAAAAGCTATTAAAAATAATTTAAAAATAGCCCTCAACCCTAAACTAACGTAACCTATTTAACCATTGTTTATACATATATTTTTTTCATCACTCTAAATGACTTTTCTGAGATAGTTCTGAGATGGTTTCATTCCGAGTTGTCCGGTCACCACTTCAAATATTGACGTTTTGTTTGTGACTGAATAGACTTACATTTATAATATGTAAAGGCATATTATGTTAGAAAATAATGTAAATTTTTATGTTTCTTAAATTATTAGCACACACGACGATGTAAGATCAATAAATAAAATATAGGAATAATTCCATGTAACAAAGTAACTCAACTATCTATCATACAAAAGCGATGTACAAAATACAGCATTTTGGGTCACAATTGTCACAAATAACGTATCTAAAGGGCGAGTTGACAAATTCATCGTGTTTGGGCGTATTAGGTTCAATTCCTCGGCTAGCTGAGTCCTTCACCATTGCACAAGCAACGTCTTCCGCCCGTGGTGATGATAGTACGAGCTTCTCAAGCATTTTAATTCATAGCCCAGGATTCTTTGTCCTTCTTTTAAAAAGCATTTTATATGAATTAATGTTTTTGCAAATTTAGTTACGTATTTCTGCAATCTCTCAACAAACATTCACTCTAAAGCTAATGAGTCGTTATCTATGAAGGTAGGTACTTATTGTCTTTGTAACTTCATTTTAAATATCAGTATGGAATTTTCTTACACGGGTCATTTATCAGTCAGTTATCTCATCTATTTTACAGGCAATAAACACAGAATGCCGCCTTCGTTACACTGTGTCATTCAGTGCTCTTTCAGTTTTCTAATTAAACTTCCATGCATTAAATCAGCTACAATGTTGCCTTGTTAACTGCCATTAAATTGAAACATCAGTGAAATATTTGAACCACCTTAAAAAACATTAAGAATTTTTTGAAGTGATATATCTTTAGCACCGTTGTGATTTCAAACTCGGACGCATTACAGTACCTACGAAGCGTCAAACTGCGCTCATTGGCCGCTTTGATTATGGTTTCACTTTTCAAGGCTCCTATTGGTTGAGATTGTTTTGGTGAAGTTTGGCTTCTACCGCGTGTGAAATACACTCAATTTTATTTCTGGTGTGACATTGTTATCCATAAAAAATATAATAAAATAAACAGACAAAAAGTATTTGCAAAAAATTTCATAACGCCAGAGCGCACCGTTCGAGACCATTTTTTTGTTCTGCATGATGTGGCAATAAGGAACTCCAGTGTAAAATATTTTGGCTCTAAAAAAATATTTTCATAAAGACCAATAAAAGCTGATTCTGAATATATAAGTTTTATTTAATAACATTAAACGCAGAGTTTTAAAAAATTATTAAAAAGTCCATTTTTAATCGGGTCGTAAAAATACGCCGTCAAGTTGGCATTATTGAAATTTTTGTGGTGACGTCACCGTTCGACGTGTCGTGACGTCACCGTAAACTAATTGTATGGGAATGTATGATATGACACAAGCCATCGTATTAATTTATTCGTTTATTTACATACTGTTTATAAAGATTTAGATTTTGTGTTTATTGAAACATTATTTAGACCTAAATAATTTTTCAAAAATAAAGGTACCTACCTATCTCTTATTAGTCTATCTCTATTATTGAAAATATTCAAAAACTACTGCACAAAAAAATTAATAATAATAATACATATAGTGCAATTGCATAACGTGGATTGACCAGATGATCATTTGGGAAGTGTGTGAAAGGGTTTAGTTTTTCCTGTGGGGAAAATTAAACCCGGACATTTAAATCTGGTGCGTAAAATATGGAGAATACTTCGAACAACGGAATTCAAAATGGCGGCAGTAGATCAGATGGTTTCCCGATCCCATAGTAATTTTTCAGGATTGATGACATCACACGATTCACCATACATACGGTGGTTTTCTGGGGGTCTTGAAAGATTAAAACTTTCACAATTATTTTAACCATTAAAACTAACTCTAAAAATAAAAATAAAAATGCAGTTATTTAAGTTAGAAGGTCATTATTCATTAAAAAAAAAAAAATTGGACTGGAGTTCTCTAATGTGTCTGTCCAACCGATTGTCTCTTAGTAATGACTATTCGAAAAAAAGCTCTTTTTTATGTACAATACCTGAATATGCAGGCAAAACATTTTAAGGAGGACACATAGTGCGCTTTTATAATTACCTTGACGATTCACGTTTGCGGTACCGTGACGGCAAAAAAGACAATAAACGTACCTACGTTCCTTATCGTATCGTATAAGAAATTATAAATGTTATTTAAACAGATACCATAATGCAAAACATTCAATTTTATGGAAAGAAAGTAAAAATGTATATTAAAAACATAAATAGATAATAATGCTACAGCTCTTTCTTTCACATCAAATAATGGTGAGATAAAAGATGAGACACGCAAAGTACGTTTGTCTATTTACTTTGGAGGAAACAAATATAAATTATTATTTTTTAATTTATAAACTAACGTTTAGACAAGATTTTTATGCATAGCACAAAGGGTAACAATTATTATAAGCAGTAATTGTCAGCCTGAAACACTCATTTACATTGAAAAATCTAAGTTTATAAATTAAAAAATAATAATTAATATTTGACAAGTTTAAGTATTTCCCCAATAAATGCAGACATAATTTGTCTCGACGCCACCTAGCGAGGGATTTAACACTAACAATGTCTCTCTCGCAAGAATAAAGTTGGTTGTTTTCAGGTGGAAAAAATATAATAAGCAGTAATTGTTGAATGAAACAATAGTATATATTGAATTATTTGGCGGGTATTTGATAAGCCGCCATAGCTCAGTGGTCAGAGCATCCGACCGGCAATCAGAAGGACACGGGTTCAAGTCCCGTTGGCGGCAAGTATCTTTTCTCGGAAGATTTTTCAATGTAAATGAGTGTTTCAGGCTGACAATTACTGCTTATAATAATTGAAACAAATATAACTTATTACGGCGCAGCTACGTCAACGGGAATTGAATTTGATTTTCTTAATACGATAATGATTGTACGTTTCCTTTTGGGGGGTGCAGACGTACGTTCACCGTTTGTCTCATTTTCGGCTGTAGTTATTTAGTATGTAAGAAATAGCTGCAGCATTATACGTTTAAGAACAAAAGCAAAACCATCAGCGCATCTGAATGTTTGACGTTTTTGAATTTTTGGAATTCACTCACACTTCAATATTGTCCTGGTATCTAACTATATTCCAAACTTTCAAAAATGTCGTCACGGCAAGTAGTAATGTAGAGGTTTAGGAGACGTCACGTAGCGGTGTGTGAGAGTGTTATTACAAAATTAAATTATTTATCAATCCATCCACAACACCACTACATAAGCAAGGGTATTTTAAAAAAATGTACTGGTACTTTGTCCCAGACTAATTATTGATTGTCTCCTGGTAATGATTCATTCCAAATAAGGCTCCAAATAATTAAAGCTCCCCAGAAGTGTGTTGTTAAATTTCAGTGGATTTCTCGGCCGCACATTTTACATCAAGCTTCAGAGGCCGTTCCGCGCGTTTACGTCAGTTTTTTCACGCTGCAAAAAGTGGCTTGGGCACCGGTCGTCCCTCCGCCCCTCGGAACCGAGCCACGCTGCCCGCGACGCTATTAGACGACACGTCCCCTGGAACCTGGTACCTGGTAACTGGTAACTGGTAGCTGGTGCCTGGTACGCGTACGTCAGGACGTCGAGGACAATGCGAAGCGGCCGCCGGACCAAATCTGTCCGCGAGGCAGACTAAACGCATTCGTCTCGACGAACACACGGACGGTGATCGAAAAATCCCTTAACCCTTTACCTATCTTTTGTAACTCATAAAAAGTCATATGAAAACAGTAAAGTTCAACAAATAATTAAATATATAAATTTCACAAGGAATACTAGCTTGGGGAAGTGCTACAAACATAGCAATTGACCCAATTCAAAAGTCGATAATTAAATTTATCCTGCAAGTACCATTCTACACAGATTCAAGCGAAATTTACAAAATATTAGAAGTCATGTCAATAAGACAACTTTGCGCCAAATCTGCTCTACTACACGTCCTCCAAAACAAACTCCATATTCCAATTCAACCAAAAACCACAATAAAAATCAGGTCCTCAACAAATAAAACACTGAACATACTCGTAGGTATCAATAACACACCCTACACACGGATAAAGACTTTCGCAACTTTACGCAACCAAACTTTTTAATTGTATGCCCACTACTCTGAAACAACAACTAACTGCAAATACATCTACGAAAATTCACAAAAAACATATCACGGCCTGAATTAAAAGTCAAGATATTCACATTATTCAAAACATTATAATTCCCAATCAAAGTGTAAAAAGTGTAAAATAAATTAACACATTTTTATATATACTTATATAGATTTTTTTTTTCTAAATAATAATTTCTAATCAATAATGTACAATAACCATTAAAATTATAAAATAAATTAAAAACACTAACTTTCTACTACAACACATAAATACTTCATCACACTTAATCATAAACACGTAAACACCTCAGCACAGGTTCTCCTAGTGAGGTGTTCACGAGACATACAATATTACCCACCCACAGTTTCACCTTCTCAAACCTACCTTACACCCAACATAATAAAATTTCTAAATATATTATGTAAAAATGTTAATAATTAGGTTCATGGGGTGAGGTTTGTCCAGGTCTTGGAGGCGGATGACCAAGACACACTGAACCCCAGATTCCTACCCACCCCTTAAACCCTTTTCCTTCCCAGAACTCTCCTCTCCTTCCTTTTCCTAAAAAAACCCTCCACACAGCATCCCCAAAGATGACATAGGCCCTGAGGAAAATTATTTTCCTCAGCGCCTCCTGTGTGGAGCTCATGTAAAAAAAAACACTGTAATATATAGAAATAAATAAATACAAGTAAAATCCTGAGGCAACATACTTTCATATTGATAGATCCTTCAGTTATCCCGTGATTTTTCACGGGTGCTAACATATTTCCCTTATTAGTGTTATAATTTATCGCCACAGTCAAGCTGCACAGTGTGATTATTATATCTTATAATTTACTAGCAGACCCGGCCACACGTTGCTGTGGCTAACGAAACCTTTATAACCAACGCCATCTGTTCATTCAAATCCACACCGCCGCGCCCGTTTGTCAGCCGGTTGCCCGCTGCCCGCTGCCGCTTGGCCAGATATATTACGTATTTCAACCAATTTACACAAAACCTTGACAAATTATATACCTAAAAACCTTCCTCATGATTCACTCTATCTATTGGTGAAAACCGCATTAAAATCCGTTGCGTGGTTTAAAAGATCTAAGCGCACATACAGCGTGAGCGACTTCATTTTATACTTAGTATATATACAAATATTTATAATATCTAATAATTCATAATTGTAGTATCAACGACCAATTACCTTATTATTACGGCGTAAAATAAACTAATGATAAATAAATAATCAATGCGAACGCGAGGTATTTTTTTGCGGATCTTACAAGAACCCGGAATCATCAATTAAAGATAATTTGCTGTTTATCAACGCAAGAACAATGGTGGCGATTTAATATTGGTAATATAAGAAGATCAATATCCATCGCTATGAGGATACTGGCAGATTTTTCGCAATGATGACTACTTTTTTAAATACTCTTCGTGTTGAGAACGGAAGATTTTTTATGGAAAACCTTGAACAAAAGCATTCTTTAACATATTGGAGTAATTTAGATCTATTAATTACGTATTATCGACTAAGATAAACACGGTAGGTAACAACAAAGCAATGCAATGTAGTAAAGCCACGGAGGTGCTGAAACGTAAATATGGTACTTACATCTAAGCAGTGGTGCCCGGGTTCATGGAGTGAGGTTTGTTCTGGTCTTGGTGGCAGTTGCGTCCGCCTGACTGGCGCGTATGGACACCGGTTGTGATCTCTCCAGCAGACCTCTGTGGAAAGGTTGGATTCATAATTTCAATTTGGGAGGCGGGAATGGGTACCATCGCCCCGGGAATTGGATAACCAACACCTCTGCCATAGGTAACCCCAAGTGGTTCTCTACGTTTGGTGATTTAGCAGGGGTGCCCGGGTTCACGGGGTGAGGTTTGTTTAGATCTTGGAGGCAGATGACCAGGACACACTGAACCCCAGATTTCTACCCACTCCTTTAATCCTTTTCCTTACCAGAACCCTCCTCTCTTTTCTTTCCTTAAAAAACCCTCCACACAGCACCCCTAAAGATGACGTAGGCCTTGAGGGAAATTATTTTCCTCATGTTCACGTAAAAAAAAATACGTCTGTTACTCCTGGACACACTGACCCCCCAGATTTCTACCCACCCCTCGTACCTTTTTCCTTCTCAGAACTTCCTCTCCTTCCTTTTCTAAAGAGACTCTCCACAATGATCGCATAGGCCTTGATGGGAAACACCGAGAGATTCGTACACAAGACAAACCAACTTCCTTTGTGCAATCTCGAAGAAACAACACCACATTTTATTGAAAATTTTAAAATAGTGCATCATTCATAAAACACCACAATTTTTACAATATTTAATACCGACGTGTTTTTTTATGTGAATACCGCATTCAACTCAAACCTCAACCGAATCTCAACTTCTCCCAACCGTCTGGAGCCAGTGAGACCTTCCCTAATTGAGATACGTTGTGAGGATGAATGAACGGAAGGGGAAGGAGATGGGGGAAGAGGAAGTTGGGGAAGTACCTGGCTATTCAGATCTACACCAATCACGGCCAAACAACGTTTCAATTCTGAATGGTCCTCTTACACCAGGGCGATACTGAGAGTATCTTTCACTCGTAACGTGCCGCAATGATTTTTTAAATTAATAAATTGTGAAATAACACATATTAATCAAATAAAATTTACTTGCGCACGCCGGGGTTTGAATCCGCTTCCTCCGGATAGCAAGTCGAGAGCCTTACCCCTCAAACACGAAGGCCATAATACATCAATATTATTACAAAATACGGTCTTTACGAATTATGTTGTTTACCTGTATATCCCAGACTAGCTTCACCCCATGAACCCGGGCACCCTTGCTAAGTCACCAAACGTAGCGAACTACTTGGGGTGACCACTGACCAGCCAAGCGATTCCGTATTTTTTGTGGGATCTTTATTGGATAATGGACGTAATCTCCTGTCAGATTTGTGTGATTTTTACATATTTACTGTCACATATTTTAGTTTAGATCGATTTAAACACGAATTCCTGCATGTACGCATGATTATTTATTCATTTTATGTACGTTATATATAGAAAAAGCAAATAACAGCCATAAAAATCACACCAAAGAGATTACGTCCGTTATCTAATAGCGATCCCATAAAAAATACGGAATCGCTCGGCAGGGTGGCAAAGGTGTCGGTTACCCAATAAATGGTTCCTTCTGGAACTGAAAATGGTCATTGTGTCAACTATCACGTCCAGCAGCTAACAAACAATAATTGCGAAATTCATTGGAAGGATATTGCACCACACGAGTGATACAGTCTTCTTTTAATTTCTTCAATAATCTCTTTAAATGTCGTCGTGAACACTTTCCAAGAGCAAATAGATATTGCTGACGTGTCGGTTTCCGAGCTTCCTACTGATTTTGGTTGTCTGTGCATAGTTGTTCGTCTCCGTGAAATCTGATTCAATGAACTGAAATTAGCTTTCAATGTAAGTGGGTACCATTTTCAAAATTGTAACTGATTGTTTAAACTGTTTATAGTATTCTGACAAGCGATGAAGCAGGTATCTCTACATTGTATTCAAAAAATTGTTTTATTTTAATTCATTACTAACTAATTCAACTTTCTGAATTTGTATTTTTTTTTAAATTTTTGACAGATTTCGTGATTGTACAAGTTTACTAACTGAAAATAGCTTTCATTTTAAGTACCATTTTCAAATTTGGAACTGTTTGTTTGAAGTATTCAGACAAGCGATGAAGCAGGTATCCAAAATTTGTTTTATTTTAATTAATTAATTAATAATTTTATACTCTAAATTTGTTTCCTTTTTATTTAAATTTTTGACAGATTTCGTGACTTTTTACTTTAACGGTATTCTTTCGAAAGGTAAATTTCTGGTCGTCTCCAATTTGTCAACAAAAATATACAATTAAAAATTTTGTTTAAAAGACAATGATCATACGATAAATATTTTATACTTTCGGCTTCAGAAACGCGGGTCTGTGCTGGACTTGTATGTAATTTTTTTTAAATTGAAACGTAAATGTTGTTAGTTCCTCCCTGGTCTTCATTGGTTCCCTGAACAATCTTTGCATATAATAGATACTGCATGTAGATACGGTTTCTAAATTCCCAATTCTTTTGTGCAGCGCCGCTACTCGTCCGACTGTAATCCGGGCGGGTCCTCGCGTCTCCCCAATCTCCTGTGCTCCTGGTTTTGGCATATCCCTTGAATAATGAATTTCAATTCCTGCAGGACCCCGTAACGGTATTTAGTTAAAGCTTTGCAAATTTGGAGGTTAAATAAATAAACATAGACAGTAAACCCATCCAACCTTCAATATACAGGATGTTGAGGACGTAAGTGACTTACTTTCACCAGTGGTTCCTGATATTATTTGGAGTTAATAATAGAAATAATATGTTGATGTCCGGTGATTTTAACGAGGACTTTTTTTAATTTTTTTTTCTTCAAAATCAAACAATAAAAAATTCCTCCGCATGTTGTCACTGGTCACTCAGCCGAGTAACTGCCCAACCTCTTACCCCGCTCCCAACTGTGCAACACCTACTATGTTTTTGTAGAGAAAAAAATGTCATCGTAGACCAAAATTTAATTTTAATTTTTTCCTCCAAATAATGCCAGGAGTCACAGGTTAAAGAATGTGAAGTACATCTCTTAAGACGCCGCTACCCGAATATCTACCGATTTCTTGCAAACCTCCCTTAAACATTTTTTTAAGCTCTTAGAAAAATATATGTTATTTTTGGAGATAATATCTAGACATTCGTCGTGCCGAAACGCAAATTATATAAAATTCCCTCGATAGAAAAAAATCGCAGTGTGCTCCAAAAATTATTATAAACCCGCTTGTTTCACTTATTTCACAATTCATATGTATTTCGTTAAATGCTGTTTAAGACATCCCCGCGAGATTTTTGCTTATTTTAAACGAGTCGTGTTTTATTAAACATTTTCAGAATTTTCGCACCGATTTTATTGCTTTAAATATTAGCCGGCTCCTCTCCATCATCTTCTTTTTGTGCGCGGTTGCGGGGCCTTAACACCCTGTATAAGTTCTTCCATTTATATGATATAAAAGTGTGTGTGAACTAAAGAGTTTGCATCCACGAAGTTTTTGCGAAGTTAAAAAATATTGCACATTTCAAAATAAACTCCAAAAAAATAATGCACTCAACCTTTTAACATTGCAATTTGGGAGGCGGGTAACGGAACCGCCGGCGCCGCCCGGGGAACCAACATTTATTGGTTAATCAACACCCTTTTCTCATTTTTTTATTATTTACTAGATTGACAAGTTTGAATTCTAAACTCTAAACTAGAATTTTATTCTCCCCTTTCCATTTTGCATACAGATTTGGGTTCATAGCATAAAATTATACACATCACGTTTTAAGAAAATGACTGCAATTTGTAATCTCTCTTCCCCGCATTGTCCGCTGGCGGCCTTAGAAAAAGTGTTCTTGGCCGGTATATCCACTGCATGAAAGGGTCCACAACTGCCACACGAAAGCCTCATTGTTTTAAACACGGCGTGACGTAACAAAGTAAAAATATCGGCAAACAGAAGTAATATTATGGGCGGAATAAACATAATCGCACAAGCAAAATAAACATACATAATCGGGTGTCGTACCTTGCACGGAGCTTGGGAGCAGACCAGCTTGCAAGTCGCGGTGAAGTTACCCGCACCGCTTCTACTGCCCGGGTATAATAGATTTATGAAATTTATATGGCAGCCCTTTGAGATCACGATTTGCGGATTCTTTTGATACAGTTGTATCGATTGTGTCTGCTAATCCCTTCGATTCACCTATCGTGCTATCTGCTATCTGCTATCTGCTATCCACCTGGTTATAACAACTCCGCGTATTCCGCATTCTGCCTTGCAGTGTTTTGTTATGGAAATAAAAGGGTAATAAACCGATCGCGGCCGCATTGACCGCGATAAACTACTACCTTTATTCCAATATCCACCGGCAAAGGCCTCACTGCGGGACTTTGGCTTCAGTAAACAAAGTGTACCTATTCCGTATGTACGAGAAATACTCAAAGATTCACTTTGGTATCTTTCTAACAAAACCTCTTATCTTTGTTTCAGGCGACAAACCGCATGCCTGCGAACTCTGCAACAAGAAATTTGCCCTGGCCTGTAACTTAAGAGCGCACATGAAAACTCATGAAGGTATGTTATATTATTTTATCATCATAAGAAATTAGAAAACTCTTGTCGAATCTTTTAACTTTTTTAAGTCTTGATTAAGTTCATAAATATTGAAGAAGAAGACAATACTAATTAATCCAAACAAAACATGAAACAGAACAATGTACAGAAAACTAAAAAGGTTACGATCGCAACAGGGAATTGAACCCAGGATCTCTTGTCTTGTCCGTGATTGGGACTGGTATATTTAACGTAATTTTTGTCGAACTCATATTTCAAATACAGAATTGTCTTCAACTAATAATTCGTAATTCATAATTCGTTAAAATGTTATTTTCTTCTATTTTTATCGTGTTTTCATTAGTCATACCTTCGTTAGTAAAAATATGTATTTACTCGTGCTTTAACCACTGGGAGGCCACATAGCCTGGCCTCCAAAAGGTTAAAGTTAGTTGTAGGGCAATTTCAGGTTCTTTCTCACCAAAAATAGTTACAAGAATGTTTTTTTTTTTTAATACGCACTCTGCATTCCATTATAACGATATAAACATTGTGGTTGAATTAAGAATAATCTATTATGGAATAAAATAGGATAGATATGACGAGACTGATTATACGTTGATAATCTTTCTGGGTAAACCAGATGATTTGATTTCTAAAAAGGGACCTAAAATTGATCCCTGCGGGACGCTGCGCTAATGATGATCGTGACCGGTTAATGGGACAATGGACACAATTCGTCTCAAATAGATCTGAAGTGGTTTCGAAGAAAGCCATTTCATTCCTCAGAAACCTATTTGATACAAATAATACCATCCATGATACTGTAAACCCGTTCTAACTTAGGAAATGTTGTGATTTTAATTAAAGTTTTAAATATTCCACCTTGTTCATTAATAGTCAATTGCATTTTGAATAGGACCGGTAGCGGAATCAAAGAAATGAAATATGTTGTATCCTGGAAGATTTATTATAATAATATGAGATTATTTTAAAACCGGAAAATTTGCAGAGTTAAAACAATCCAAATGGATCGTTTAACTTTTGAAACTTTATTACAGGATACGACTGAAATCTTTATTGAGACTAAGGTTCCGTTAATGCCGGTAAAGAGGTTGTGTAATATTATTATCTGAAGTTTACTACCATTAAAATTAATAGTCTATGAATTGTGTCGAATGGCTCGGCGATGTAGTGTATTATGTTGAGGCATGTAAAACATTGTTTGGCTTCTTTGTAGGAATAGTCGGGCACATCAGTCTCCCCAGGCCGTCTAATTTTGTAGAGGAAATGGTATCAACAATGGCCTACCGACTCAGCAGGCGTTACCTGGAGATAACTATAATGGTTTCAACACATTATTTAAAGATATCACCAACTCCAGCATCATTTGTTGAAAACCATAATGAAATATATAATTCATTTTACAAAAATCAACAATTTCTGCTCTCTGGAACGCAAGATTAATAAGCATTTTAATACCTAGTTGAAATTACCCCAGATAGAAGAGTTTTAAAGGCAAAGTTTTTTTATGACTGACTAGCTGTATTTCCTTGATAGTCCATCATTGTTTTGTTACCTCTTATTTTTTACAGTTTAATGGATATTTAAATGCTCCTTAGCACGGCTAATGAAAGAAACGATGTGGCAATCTTCGATGGTTGCCTTAACCGGGAAATTTCTCACAGAAAAGTTTCGCAGATTTCATGGCTCAAGAGCTCACCGTTTAGTGTTTTTGATACATCAGTACACGTATCAGTTCACGTATCTTCTTCACACAAGCCTTTTGCCGGAATATGTTTTTATGTTTAGTTTATTCTTTGCCATAGCGAAAGCAGAAACCAACCGGTTGAAAGAGGTGAAATAAATTTGTGAAACAAAGTAATGTATTTCATTCATCTGAAAAATACTTGATTTGGCTTTCCCGCATAATTCATTCGAAAATATTCCCTAAAACTTTCAACTCGATCTTAATCTTAATGTATTTAAAAATAAAAAAATAAAATACTAGGAAAGGTTCACATATTCGTATTCTGTCGGTCACATTCACAGTCATCGGTCAGTCGTTATGAATGTCTGTGAGCTATATCGGAGCCTGTGTTCGGTGTTGAGAAGATATGCCTTGTGTATGTGTATTGTAGGTATACTTGATATAATGATGAAAGACTCGGGTCGGCGACATAACCGCAAACACGCATTTTTTATGCCTCCATCTAAATTGCTATGAAATTGAGATCACGGCTTATTCTAAAAGAGCGCACTATCTGTTTTTTGGAAAGATGTTGAATTTTAATTTGAAAAGATATAGAGAATTGGACCATTCAATTAGCACATTCCTACATTATATTCGAAACAATAAGTACATTATTTTTAGTACTTCTAACGCGTAGGGTTTTTACAAAAGTAGTGATTAGTTGACATTAAATTAAAAGTCATATTTAGATTGACCTGTTTAGATATTTCGCTGGTTTGTAAAGGTTCCGACTCGTGGTTTTATCTATTTCCATTAAAATAGTTTGGTTTTTTTTTTTACATGAGCTCCACATAGGAGGCCCTGAGGAAAATAATTTCCCTCAGGGCCTATGTCATCTTTGGGGATGCTGTGTGGAGGGGTTTTGGGGGAAAGGAAGGAGAGGAGAGTTCTGAGAAGGAAAAGGGTTTAAGGGGTGGGTAGGAATCTGGGGTTCAGTGTGTCCTGGTCATCCGCTACCAATACCTAGACAAACCTCACCCCATAAACCCGGGCACCCGGGGTAATATTTTTAGAGCGGAATAACTTAATGAGTGAATCCTCAAATTCTAATATTTAATCATTCTCAGACAGTGTTAATGACAATGACCCTCAATCGAAAAATGTGAAACCGAAAAGACCGCAAAGGATTGCAAAAAGAAATTGCAAATTCTACGAATTAAACACAAAAACAATTAATAATGATTTCAATTTAATTCGGGTAGTGTTGCAATCATGTATAAAGAGAGCAGCTCGAAAAATGCTTTAAAAAATAATGGCAGCTCTCAGTCGAAGTGTTATAGTGTTGACATGATCGAATTAGCTCAGTGGGCAGAGCACTTCAGGACAGAAGAGGTCCTGGATTCAATTCCCGGAAGCGACTGAATCTTTTTCTGTTTTTTCTTTTAGATTTTTAATTTGAGAGTCGTTAATATTATTTTCAATTATTGAATATATAGGTGTACTCATCTACGGACAGGTGACATTAATTTGTTTAATAAATTGTGTAGAACGGAAGCTTCGTTCTTCGCCCTTAATGATTCTAAGTTCCAAGTAATTATTACAATGCGTAGCTACAATAATGTCTCTTCATGTTATTATGTATTGTAGGTAATATTAAAATATATGCCCAAATCACCTGTAAGATGAATCGGTAACATCACCGGTCAACTTTGTAATAAGATCAGCATTTTCCCTGATTACCCACTTATAATAAATGAAGCATTTAAATTAAAATATTGTATAAAATCTAAGCTGCGTTAAACGACAAAATAATCGTCCCGCCATAATCTCTCCGAAGCGGTTTGGGGAAAATTACGTCATAAAAATGCAAAGTGCTTATTAGACAAAATCAATCTAGTCCTCAAATCCTCGCGGAGACCCCAAATAGTTTATTATTCAGTGTCCTGTCTCCTTGTGAGCCCCAGGCTAACACAAAGATCCGACCAAAGACCCGACCAATTTAACTTGCATTAAGGAAGACCACATTACCCAGATCTTAGATACACCCAAAAAACCTTAAATACGCGATGACAAAGTGAACCCTATTGAAGTGTGTATAAAAAAGGTAGTTTTGAGTAACTTACCTAATCGATTTTATTCGCATGCTGTGTTAGACACAAGGACTGTTTTGGGACGGTAAAAAACCTATTTGATTAGCACATTAATGATTGAGTTTTTTGAAAGGGATACCTTATTACTATTTTTTTTAATATCGTCAACCTTTTGTCGTTTTGAGGCAAATAATATTTAATTTTATCAAAACTTGGGGCCTTCTATATTTTCTGGTAAAAGCTGCACCTTTTATCAATTATTTTCGAATTTATTTAGGCGTTATAACACTACTGGATACAACCACAATACAAAGATTTTTTCCTGTCGAACTATAAGTTACTAAATAAAACCGAATGAACAATATGGTGTCTGGACTTATTTTTCAAGGGTTAAATGCATATATTTCACAGCTGATGGTGGAAATGACATTGCGTTCTAAAATCATTTGCATTCAAAACGTGTGCAAATTTCACGATAGCAGAAATCACCATTCGAGAGTTTCTTCTTTTACATAACAAGATATTTATTTAATAGTTAGATTTATTATCGGTATTTAAACTTTCGCATTCAATTTTTTTTGTTAATTGTGACAGTAAAGTAACATTGTCAACATTATCAAACATACTAATTACCGGTCGTGGATCTGTCTGTGAGTGATTGTAACTTTGGTTTAATTTCAATTTAAGTGTAATTTTCAAAATTGGAACTAGTTGTGCCAATAATTCAGATAAACAATACCTCCCAATGATTTTTTTAAATAGAATAGTATTTTTATTCGTTATTGAAGTGAAACTTCCTTTGCCCCGTTAGCGATACGGAATTCGGATGAAACGGAAATGACGCGTACAGCATCTGCGAATCATCATACTCCTATCAAGGTTCCTATTGCCGTCTGCGCTCGTTGGCCTGCTCACTGCGCTACGATTATGTCCTCACTTTTCAAGGCTCCTTGGTTCTTCATAGTTTGAGATTGTTTTGGTAAATTTTCGCTTCTACCGCGTGTTAACTGCGCTAGAATTTTTATATAATGTAAATTTGTTTTGTTTAAATTTCTTAGGTTAATTTTCTTAAAATTCTTAAGTAAAGTCAGATTTCGTCTTCTTTCAAGGGTTTGCGCTTTTTTCATTTTCTCGAAAAAGCGTTAGGTATGTACTAACTAATCTGCTAGGTTTACTAACATAATATCCGGGGAATTTTCACAGGTCTGCGTCAGTATTATTATATTAATTAATTATTGATTATTAATTAAGTTTTTTGTGATTGTTACAGGGGATCCCCAAGAAGAGTGCGTCCGGTGTGGAAAGGTGTTCCTCGCATCCAACCCTGACCATAGTCCTGGCCTGTGTACCTCCTGCGTACTCAAACCTCCCAAGGGCCCCTTCAGCGAATCAGGCACCGAGGAGGACTCCAGGGGCGCAACAGAGTGACCACGAACTGGGTGGATCAACAAATTATTTAAAACATATATACGTACCGTGTGATATGAGAATTGTGTGCATTAGACGCAGATCTCTAAATTAAACTATTTATAATCAGAACTGCGCTTAGAAGTACTTGTAGAGACATTTTTCATCGGACTAATATCTATCGACAGTGCTAGAACATTTCAAGTGTAAATAATTACAATGCTGTATTGTGGATGTGATATTTTGTGATACAAATATTATTGAAGATGCTTATTAGGTATCTATTTATTTTGGTAATAAATTTATGAAATTAGTTTGCTTGTAAATTGTTACCAATAAAATAAAGTATACGTAAATAATGCAAATTCAATTGACATAACAAAACAAAGCGAAGAAACGTGATGAAAAGTGCCAAGTCTATCTTTTTGTGTTATATTTCTGTTTGTACATACAAAATATATTTAGTTTATTATAAACTGTTATTATATAAGAGATGTTTTATATTTTTAATGAATCTTTTTATGTTTAAGACTTTATCTATCCGTCCAAAATAAAAATAAAAATGGGGTGGTTTAGATTCACAGGGGCTTTTCTACATAATATTATTATTATTATGTTTTTTGCATATAATTTTTGTAGTTCCCTGTGATCTCAAGGCCCTGTATGTGAATCGCTGAATCGAGATAAGACGTGTATATACAACTATTTATCAAGTTAATTTTAATACATGTTTAATGTAATTTCTTAAATTATATTTATGTTATATTGATGTACTGTACTTCATAATTGTGTCAAAATATACTTTAAAATAAAATTCAAATAAAAAAAAAAACATGTTTTATTATGTAATTTTTTTCAGCCTTTTGGCATCTAATACCTACAGACAGACCTCCCTCCAATATCTCGAGTTTTGCCATCTTTTAAAAATGATATCATTTAGCTGAACCTGAAGACAATTTCATCGAAAAGCTAAAAAAAAGCTCTAAATGGTGAAAATCCCTTTTTTATGTAATCTTATATGCCATGAAAGTAAGGAGATGAATTTGTGAGAAGGGAAAACGTATCAGAGGTGGGTTAAAGTTTTAGTTGAATCTGGGGGTCAGTGTGTCCAGGAGTGACGTACGAATCCATTCACTCTACTGCGGTGCCGTTGGTGGGCAGAAGCATCCGCCGCCAAGGCTTGGACAAACCCCATCCCTTGAGCCAGGGCGCCCCTGCTATGTCGCTAAATGCAGCAAATCACTTTGGGGGGCCTAATTACAAATCTGGCGACGAATTAGATGTGTTTGTGTCCGTCAACGAATTGACCACCTACGATACGCTGCCTCATAACCTCACCTGAAGCCTGAGATTTTGGTCAGAGGATAGTGGATAGTTCTTGGTTTGAGTGACAAGAAGCCCACATGCACAGCAAGAACCAAAACTTGGAGGATACACACAGCATCTGTGTAGTATTAGTTTTGATCAATTTTGACTCATACTCCTTACACTTCGATGAAGGGAAAGACTCTTGCTTTATAGAGTCTCAAGCTTATGCATAATACCTACATATATCGAATGAATGGTTTCCGGGACGGCGGTACCCATACCAGCCTCTTGCAAAATATAACAAATTTGACATAAGAACATCTATGTTGAGATCTAATCCGTATAAATGTAGTATTTACCGATTTAATAAAAAAAATGTCACTGTACACATAAAGCGTTCGACTTCTGAACGTAGACACCATGCAGACCAAATTATTTAATATCTAATCTTTATTAGAAAAAAATTCGATATTTCAAAATCTATTTCACCTAATCCAAAACTACCTCACTTCGGCCATATCTGTTTATTTCTTCAGTACCTACCTAAGTAGAACTCGGTTCAGGTAAACTAAGAAATAATACTAAATGATATAAAACATCAATAATTCATGAACCCTGATTGCGACGAAATATAAGAAGTAAACTTAAAACTCCCAATAATACGTAAATAATGATTCAAAAGTGATGTCTCAAAAGATATACTTTTTTTTTCGGGAGGGCAGTTTGTTAATTGAGTTGTGATGATGGAGCAGCCATTAAAATTAAAAATACATAGATTGTAGCGCCGTGAAAACACTTAAGATCCAATTTTGAAGTGTTTTAATGGTGATTTCAATTAAGTTTACGAATCGATAAAGGCGATCAACATCATCTGAGAGAATAATTATACGAGACGGCCCGGTATCGGACCTTGCAGCATGCCATGCCGGGTCCAAACTGGTCTCGGTGACATATCTGAGAATGGATCTTCATCTACCATCGCTCGTGAATCAGAGACGACATATTTCCAGCTCAATTCACAAGTCCTGATAAGATATATACATATTGAAGGATGGAGGGATCTAGATTTACGAGCACGTGACACGTGAGATGATATGCATTTAACATGTTGATGGCTTGATGAAATATTCAATCTCGAATATTTCGATTTTCAATCTTCAAAGAGACTAAAAAAACTTTGTTAAAAATAACATAATAATTTGGATGCATGCATTTTTCTCGTACTCAGCAATCATTAATGATTTGATGAAAAAGATAAAAGGAAACTTATTTCCCTCGGGGTCTATGTCATCTTTGAGGCTGCTGTGTGGAGTATATGTTTAAGTTAATTAAGGCGAAGGAGTTCTGGGAAGGAAAAAATATGAGGAGTGTTAAAGGCAGCTGGGGGCCAGTGTGTCAAAAGGCGACGCATAAATACGTCCGGTTTGAGATGTGAGATGAAAGGGTCTCCCTCTTCCGGACTCTCCAGGTCCGCAACACAGATGGTGAGCAGACGCATCCGCTACCAAGACGTGGATAATGATGAACCCGGGCACCCAAAGTCACCAAACGTAGCCGCTTGGGGTGACTTCTGGCAGGGGTGTTGGATATCCACTTAATGGTTCCCGGGGCGGTGGACCCATAAAGGCCCATTAATTTTAAATAATATTAATAAAATGTACATAAATACTATTTGTCTTGTTCTCTTTCACATTTTGTGAAAAAAATTTCACCTACGAAAAAACAAAATAAAGACGTGGGTATAATAAGATGAGGTTAAAAGTAAATAAATACAATTTGGGTGGCGGGTATGGGTATCGCCGCCCCGGGAACCATTTATTGGATAACCAACACCTCTGCTATAAGTCACCCAAAGAGGTTCGCTACGTTTAGCAGGGATGCCAGGGTTCATGGGGTGAGGTTTGTCCGGGTCTTGGCGGCGGATGCATCTGCCCACCAGCTGCACGGCAGGCCGGATCGAGATAGACTGGTTGAGGGAGTCCCTTTGACTTCTCCAGCTGTACTCTCAGAACATCGCAATGGGAGGGATGGATTCATACGTCTGTCATTCCTGGACACACTGACCCCCAGATTCCTACCCACCCCTAATACCCTTTTCCTTCCCAGAACATCCTCTCCTTCCTTCCCTAAAAGACCTTCTACACAAAATCCCCAATGATGAAATAGGCCCTGAAGGGAATTACTTTCCTCAGGGCTTCCTGTGTGGAGCTAATGTTAAAAAAAAATTATAAAACAAACTTACGTTGAGTTTATTAAGAACACATTTATCTTAATTATAAAAATATGAACATTTAAATTAATTATAAGTAAATAATATTGATAAATATTTGGGTAAGTGGGTACATTAAGATGTTCAAACAATGATAAAAATAAATAAAATTAACTAGTAAGGTGCGAGACATCAAATTTGTTCACACATGAGAGGCCATTTTCTCGGCTCCATGGGACCAAATCATCTGAAAATTTCAATTTGTCATGTTAATAAGGACTGGATACGATTCAATGAACACACAACTACACAACCAAGCCTTTGCCGTACTAGATACATGGACGCAGGGTGAATAATGGATAAGAATTTATAATTACACAATATTTATATAGCAAAATACTCGTATAGCAAAATACTTAGGTATACAGCAAAATATTTATATGGCAAAACACTTACATACAAAATTCTTAGAATACGAAGGAAGGGTAGGAATCTGGGGACAGTGGGTAATCCGGCGGCGCATCTCCTTTGGCGGTCCGTCCTCTCTGCCTACCCCTGCGGGGAAACGGCGTGATGGTTAGTTAGTTAGTTAGTTAGCATCTCCCTCAACCAGTCTCTCATTTGCTGGAGAGACGCATCCGGACAAACCTCACCCCATGAACCAGGGCACCCGTACTGTGTCACAAAACGTAGGGAACCACTTAGGATGACCTATGACGGAGCTGTTGGTTATCCATTAAATGGTACACGGGGCGGCGGTACTCATAACTGCATCCGAAGTTGTAATATACGAGTTACGGGTTCCTCCTGACCACGAAACGGTTTAATTGCTTATGGTAATAAATAAAATTCACTACACAACATAAAACACGCTTTTTTAACGTATTAACTTTGTGATGGTTTATTTTTTGAAAACACCATTTTTCTGTTAATATGACTTTAACGATTTTCTTATACCTACTTCTTATTAGTCTATGATAATAAAATAATTAAAACGATACACCTACCGCCATCTAGGATAAGTTATGGGAGCTAAGTGTGCCTACATGCCTTTGTTTTATGAAAATAAATTCCTTCTGTTCAAATCTAACAACGTGTTTCAGCACATCAACATAACTATCTACTATATATTACGCCAAATAGTTCCGACGCTGTCCGTAGTCCGTACTGGCTGTTAAATATAAAAAAATCTTTATACTTAATGAAAACAATTATTTTATTAAAAAAAAAAAAATTAAAACTATACAGGGTGTCCGGAGGTAAAGTGCATTAACTTTAGGAGGTGATTCTACATGATAGTACAAGTAAAAAAGATAAATAACTTTTTTCGAAATTTCAACGCTTAGGGGTAGTTTTGAGGTAAAAAGATAAAATTAGTCTTAGGCCGTACGGCCTGATTTATTATTTTCCGCTGTTACGATACGGGCCAATCACAATCGAGTCGGGCGCCCGGTAGACTCTCAGCAAGTAAGATCGTACCTCACACTAAGGATTTTTTTAACTGGGCGTACTGTACAGGGCCCACAGATACTTTACTAGTACACAACTGCTAACCCTGTACAAATCACCACGGTTGAATTTGGCAGCCACCTCTGGTCTGGAGCTCCAAAATACCTAAAAAATACCCTCGACTCTGTGCAGAAACGGGCGGTCCGTTTAATAGATTCTCCCATCTTAACAGACGGATTGCAATCTTTAGAGCACAGGCGTCGGGTGGGAATGCTATCCTTGTTCTACCGGTATTACAATGGAAGATGCTCCGAGGAACTAGCATCATTGATCCCTTCGGCACCGGTGCATAGTCGGGAAACACGCCAAACGCGTGCCCAACATTTGTACACGGTTGACATTTGTCACATGAGAACGGGTCGTTTCTTCGACTCGTTCTTGTGTTCAACAGCACGGCTGTGGAATGATTTGCCGGCCTCTGTGTTTCCTCCTTCCTACAACATGGGTCTCTTCAAGACCAATGTCCATTCCTTCCTCTCCTCAAAAAGACCCTCCACACAGCATCCCAGATGACATAGGCCCTGAGGGAAATCATTTTCCTCAGGGCCTCCTGTGTGGAGTTAATGTAAAAAAAGGTACTTCTTTTTGTATGGGAAAAAAAAGTTGGAATTTCGGAAATAGTTGCTAATTTTTTTTTACTCCTACCATCATGTAGAATCAACTCCCGAAGTTAATGCACTTCACCCCCGGACACCCTGTATAACCCAAGCTATCACAACCTTACTTTTTATTTTTTAATATGATATTTATTTAGTGGGAACACACTTAAAAACCATAAAAAGTGTGCAATTTTAGTAGGTGTAATCTGTCCATGCGAAATTTCATCTGTTTGTAATCCTCTAATCCAGAGGTTTCAAAACTTATTTTTCTCGTAGACCCCTTTCAAAATTTTACTGATTTCGGTGGACCCCCTGCTGCTACATTTCTAACACATTCCCAAAACTCGTCGAAAATGTGAAGATTAGATCTAACGATGGAAATTTGCGTCGCGGCTCAGTTCCAACCCGTAATTCGGAGTGGTATAAATAAAAAGAATCTTACATATAAAAATCTCGTGTTACGGTGTTTGTGGTCGCACTCCGAAACGGCTTAACCGGTTTTTATGATTTTTTAAATTTATTTGGTAGGTATTAGAATAGGTTTTAAAGTCTGTTTCATACCGCTAGGTGATTAGGGTGTCCCTATCCAGGAAAAAAAATCAATTTTTTTTGACAATTTTAATTGTTGTATTTTTTTATTATTTGGCATCAAAATAAACCCATAACCCCAAATTTTAACCCTCCTACCCTCACTCTCCTATTTTTAAAAGCAGTTTTAGTATTTTTGTATGAACAAATTTAACCGTCTTCCGTATTTTAAACAGAATGAAATTATTTATGTTCTTGAATGACAGATGGCGCTACGTCCGCCTTATTGAACTTTCATCCACACGTGCGCAAGACATTAACGCGAAGCGTCGCGTCATTTTGATATTTCATTGCGTGCATTTGCGTGGGCAAACCACCGAGCTTATTTATGTTGGCTAAAGACGGACTGACAAAAAAGATCATACACTCAATTGCTCTTCGAAACTTGTATTTTTTTTTTTGAAAATATTGATTTTTTTATTTCATTTTCCTACTTTAGTTGGTGTATTTTTGTTTTTATCGGCGTTCATCGTCTACAGCCCTACATTCCTCTTTCTGTCATAGATCCCATCCCCACACACTTACAATACATTCGTTTTTTTTTTTATTTAACAACTAAAATATTCACTCGAGATAATTTATATGGCAGAACAACGTTTATAGGTAGTTATATTTTCTTGTGTTATATTTATTAAAAAAATATGATTACAGACTTAGGGGGGAAATACGTGTAGGTAGATGACTCAAAAAAATGTTTTTATTTTTTTAATTCATAAATTGTTAACATAACTATAAAAGAATATGTTCCCAAAGCTTGGGATGATTTGTTTAAAAAAAATTTACCAATTCATAAAATATTTAAAGTTATATTTCACGTTCTGTGTAAGTTCTATTCAAGTTCTGTGATTATTCAGGTTTCATGCACAAGGGCGGATCCAGGGGGGGGGGGTCATGGGCTGGGTCCAGGACCTAGGTGGACATACATTTTACTTGTATCTATTATTATCAAAATTAAATTAAAACTTTTTGTGACTTGACCACGACTATGTGACCCCCCCCCCCTGGTGCTATGTGACCCCCCCCCCCCTCTGGTGCTATGTGACCCCCCCTGGCGCCAAAGCTGAATCCGCCCTTGTTCATGCAGCAACTGGCCTATAATAATGTTTTAACAGAACTTGAATAGAACTTACACAGAACGTGAAAATTAACTTCAAATATTTGATGAACTCATCAAATTTTTTGAAACAACCCGTCCTTAAATAAAAATTTCAATTCGTTCCGGTATTACGAGGGTGTTTGCGCCGAACCGCGTGGTAAACTGAAACGCATTTTTCTCGAAGCGACTTTTTTGGAATTTGTGTGCACTCTAGCTCAGAAATTTTTTAACCAAACATTTTATAAATGTGCAGATACCTTATTTATATAATTACGCTCTATGCGAACCGAAATTCGTAGTAATATCATTGTCAGAAGTATTTTTTAATCGCAAAAATGCAAAAAATGGCAAAAAATCAAGGTTTCCTGTTAAGACTCCTGTAAAAAATTTAATTTCCATTTTTTTGGGAAAATTTAGGTATACATAGAAGAGACACATGGACTTAAATTAAATTCAAAACCCTATTTTGAGATGAAAACTGTGGCCACCAAAATGTACACAAAAGCTACGTCTGATGATGACATTCGATTCAGTTGATAATTTTCATATTTTTGGAGGAAATGCTTCGAAAAATTCACAATATTTTTTTAAATAGATATAAAAAATGACCTCAAAGTTTCAATAAATTATACACATTTCTTCCGTGCATAACAAAATCATGAAAATCATTTAAAACCAAGTCCTGTGTTTCCCACCTTAATAGAATATGCAAGTTTTTACAAGTAACAGTCGCTGACCTTCTAAATATACACTACTCAAAAAAATTAAGGGAGGTTTTAAAAAGGAAATTATTGCTAAATATTAAGATTATCGGATTCATAAGCCGGCCTAACTGAAAAAAAAATTTCAAGCCCGTGTACCAAAAAAATAGCAAAAAATTAGGATTGCATGAGAACCATAGCTCCTAAAAAAAATTGCTTAAAATGTGAAAATTATAATCTTAAAACTTCAAAACGCTTTTTTTAAAGTCTCAATACGACCATTTTTCACCAAAATACAGCTTGTCAAAAATCACCGAAAAATTTGGATTTTTTTTGCTCCCTTAATTTTTTTGAGTAGTGTATTATCTGCCTACATTGTTGATAGGTAAAGCCAAGCCAACGTTTTTGTTCTTTACTATCGAAACCAGATAAATTTTCGTGGACCCCCAAATACAACATATGGACCCCCATTTTTTTATCACGCCAACGTAGACCCCCGTCGAGTCTCCCATGGACCCCTGGGGGTCCACCTGGACAACTTTGGGAATCACTGCTCTAATCTAATGTAATAATAGGTACCTAGTATGTGAAATTCACGCCTGTGGAATTTCGTCCTGACCCCAATTTGTGGTATTCGCTTACCTTATGCTTCCTCCACACCAAAGCCAACCTTCCAACTCCGAACTTAGTGTGGTGTTGGAAGGTTGGCCGATCGTGTGGTGGCTGCGGTCAACCGTCCAACTCCGAATTCCGAACTCCAAAATGGCACACGCCGAACAGCTGATTCGACGCCGCGGCCGTATCTTATGAATTGTCTACGCCCTGGTGGAAAGTGACCAGTTGGAGAGGTCAAAAGGGTCTGCCCCAAGCGGCCTCTCTCGATCCGGACCGATACGCAGCTGGTGGGCAGGCGCAACCGTGGCCAAGACATGGACACACCACACCCGATGAACCTGGTCACCAATAAGTCGCCAAACATAGCGAGCTACTTGGGGTGGACCAAGGCAGAGATTATCCAATAAATGTTTCCTGGGGCGGCGGCACCAATACCCGTCTGTCATTATAGTTCCAATTTGGAAATTTAATGCATCTTTTTCCATCAGTAACAGCACGTACCCTAAGGATATCAACCAGCGTGTCCTGAGCATTTTTGGAGAAAAAATGTAATTGTCATTTTGCTGTCCGGCGATATTTTTTTTAATTTAATGATAAATAAAAACATTTTCCATATCACGTCGCAACTGAGTAGTCGGGTACAGCATAGCGGCGGGTCGCTTGATAAGCACTCTGTCTCGTTCTAACAGCACGGTAACACACGAATGGTGTAGCGACGTGTGATTGAAAAAAAAATTTGATGCAAAGTTAATATCATCGCACAGCCAAGTGTTATGTATATTTTTTACTACAAATATGCTCAAGAATCGCTGGCTAAAATACTTCAGGCACGTGCGGCTACACGTTGTTTCTTGTAGAATTAAGATGAAACGAAGTGTTATAAAAATGTGCACCGGTCAGTGGTTGAGTGGGCATAGCGCTTGGGTCCCACCTGGGCGTCGCGTGTTCGTTTCCTCGGCTGTCCTGCATCACAACACGTGGTAGTAGGAGATTTTCAAACATTGTTGGGTTATTCGTAAACCGGGAATGTTTGTCTTTCTTTTTTTTTTAAATAAATAAAAAATTAAGAAGTAAGCGGAGTAACGATTGTACCCAAATAATTTTAAAAATTATTTAACGATATTTTTTAAATTTCATCTGTAGAAAAATCGACATAACCATTTATCGACAGGTTCGGTTAGGGTTGTTAATGCAGGTTAATTTGAATATCACAATGGTGTTCGGAATCCAATCTCGTACAACGGCTGCCCACGCTCCTTACTCCTACCGCAGTTTCATATATCATCTCGGCTCTGCGTTTAGCTCTTCCTTGTAGGTACAATACACTCACCTGGTTCACGGTACACGGTACACGGGACATGGAGCAACTTCTTAAAACAGGAACATTTAAAAGTGGGCTTCGTCGTGGTGTCGATTTGAGGAGGTGCTCTGCTTTGAAAACATTAAATTTTAAGGCCCATTAACCAGCGGCCGAGAATTCAAATTTCGTCGAAAGACGATCTTGCGATTGTACCCTTGCAACTGTACAGGGCGATCCCGATGAGAAAGATTAATTATTCTCCGTATCAGCATTTTTAAATAATAACTCAATATCGATTTCACTTCAAAAAGAATTTGCTTTGATATATACCTATATTCAAAAATGCTCAAATGTGTGATGATAAAACTATTAAAATTATTTACTTTTTGTAATTATTTTTTGATCATAAGTATTTATAATTTTTGAATAACATCCAAGCAAAATAAAATTGTTAAAAAAACTGATATACGTAATTTTTAATTACCGTAAATAAACAGACAAACTGAAGTATTTTCGTCACCAAACACGTGTTCAGACCTTTTTTTAAAGATTTTATTTGAACTAAAATTAAAATTCTGAAAAGTAGCTTTCCTAAATAATTTATTGGTTTATTTTATTTATGTATGATTGTTTAATTTGAAATTTGTGTTGTGTAATAGAAAATTTTGTTTGAAAATTTAACAAATCTGCCAACGACCTGCGGTATAACATTATTATACTAAAAATAAAAAAATAAATTTTCAAAATTTAAAACATACCTTTACTAGATAAAAGAACAATCTTTCGAAATAGATTTATATATTTTGTGGAAAAGAGTCAATACGTCTAGAATTTTATTTAAAACTAGCTGGTCCCGGCATGCGTTGCTATGCCATTTAATAAAGAAATTGTTTCTCCCTGAGTGTCCTTTCCCATTCTTCCCGTTCTCCTTCCGCCTCCCCTTCTTCTCCTGCGTCCTCTTCCCCTCTCGCGTTCCCACTCCGTCACCTCCACCTTCCCTCTCCCCACTCCACTCCCCCCCCCCCTTCTCCCGTCCCGCAAACCCTTCTCCCGAGTTCTCCTCCCCCCTCCCAGGTTCCCCTCCCCCCTATCGCCTTCCCTTCCACCTTCCACCTTCCCCGCCTTCCCTCTTACCTTTACCGCTCCCTCGTCCCGCCAACCCTCCTTCCGCGTTCCATATGGTCCCGGCATGCGTTGCTATACCATTTATTAAGAAATTGTTTCTCCCTGAGTGTCCTTTCCCATTCGTCCCGTTCCCCTTCCGCCTCCCCTTCTTCTCCTGCATCCTCTTCCCCTCTCGCGTTCCCACTCCGTCACCTCCACCTTCCCTCTCCCCACTCCACTCCCCCCCCCCCTTCCCCCGTCCAGCTAACCACCCTTTCGAGTTCCCCTCCCCCTCACACGTCCCCTTCCCTTCCCGCATTCCCCTTCCACCTTCCCCGCCTTCCTTCTTCCCTTTCCCGCTCCCTCGTCCCGCCAACCCTCCTCCCGCGTTCCATATATTCAATCCCAGTACATTCAGTTTTTAAACAGCCCGCGTGCCACCTTTTACAATTTTTATTTAAATTTACATTTTTCACGTATATTAAATTTGGTACCTAACATAGGTACCTATTTCAAATATCTAAAATTCTTGATTCGATTCAAACTATTAGGGGAGTACCTACTTTAAATAAATTTATCAACAGATTTTAAAAATAGAATCTTGATTGAACAATCATTGTTTCGCAAAATGTCATTCTCAAACACGCGAACTGTCAAACGTGCGACGTTTTCTGAAATTATCCAATTTTCTGCGCAATTTTCGTAATTTATCTCTCCGTAAGAACCATCCTCGTACTTCAAGGAATATTCTAAAAAAAGAATTAGCGAAATCGGTTCAGCTGATCTCGAGATTTGCGCTTACCAACAAATTTAGCGATTTATTTTTATATTACACTAGCTGGTCCCGGCATGCGTTGCTATGCCATTTAATAAAGAAATTGTTTCCCCCTGAGTGTCCTTTCCCATTCATCCCGTTCTTCTACCGCCTCCCCTTCTTCTCCTGCGTCCTCTTCCCCTCCACTCCAGTATCCCCCCCCCCCTTCCCCCTTCCCCCGTCCCGCTAACCCCCCTCCCGAGTTCCCCTCCCCCATCCCACGTCCCCTTCCCCTCCCGCGTTCCCCTTCCACCTTCCCCGCCTTCCCTCTTCCCTTTCCAGCTCCCTCGTCCCGCCAACCCTCCTCCCGCGTTCCATATATTCAATCCCAGTACATTCAGTTTTTAAACAGCCAATTTTTACAATTATAAATATGCTGTAAAATAACACTGGGAGGCATAACGATCCGGTACATAATTACGAAATTTTGAAATATCCTACTAGTGACCCATAAAACAACAACATTTTGTACCCCCCGGGAGGCCATGGGGACACCGGTGTCCCCTATGAAATTTCAAAAATAAAAACTTTTATACGCGATTTTGACCCTTATGTATAAAGAAACTGTATTAAAACAAGGTCAATGTCGCTTGCGCCAAATATCCTTATAGGTAGGGTAAAAGATTTCATTCATGTGGCAACTCTAGTTTTTTTGTAATTAATGTCTGTGACTTCAGACCGCTCTGTCAAAACCGAAAAGTCGTGAGTTTTTTGCATTTTTGTTCCTTTTTCAAATGCATTTATTTATTTATTATCAATCACCTTTGAAATGTGTTTTTTCACTATTCAGATTTATGTAAAAATAACATCAGTTCATTTTCGTATTTATACGGATATTTAAGCAAAATTCGGGAAGCAAAATTTTCGCGCCTTTTTTCAAATTAGGCCGTGCCCTTGGCTTCCAAGGGGTTTTCATTAAATACAAGTTTTTCTGAATTATAATTGATTTGGTTGTGTTTATGAATAATATAGTTTATGAGTATTGTACACTTTTACGTATAACTGCATCGAATTTTTTTGAGATGTTTGACTAATCAACTGGACGATCATTGTATGTAATTCTCATTTCAGATTCCTACGAACAAGAAACTATGCGTCAATAATATTTCAACTAAAGCACGTCATATATTTGTATAATTTTCCCACACATACTGTAATCGTAGTGTGTGTGGGTGAACACGTACGTGGTTTCAATGTCTCTCAACAGATGCCATTAAATTTTGCAGTTTAAAAGTCTCTCAACAGATGTCGTTAGAAAATGTAATTACGTATGTGTATTTTTAGGGTGTCTCAACAAAGGTCAACAGTACTGTTACCCGTTCGGGTCTAAAACCCGAATAATTACGAAGATATCCAATCAATCTTAATCTTGATAAGCGCTTCAGGTTAAGGTCAGGTAGTAATCGTTCACAGAGAAGAAGGAGGGGAGATATGTAAATACGAATGTTAGACGGAGCGCGCTAATATAAAAACTATATCTAATAATTAAGCCAAAATTGTGAAAATGTTTAATAAAATACGACTCGTTTAAAATAGAGCAAAAATCCCATGGTAAATGTCTTAAATAGAATATAAAGAAACACCGTGAATTTTTTCATAATAATAACTTGTAAAAGAACAGAAAAAAGATTTCGGCTTGGCAAATATATATATAGATATTATCTTCAAAAACAACATATATATTTTTAGAAACTTAAAATATTCAAGATGCTATAAAACGTTAAAAATTTGGAAAACGGGGGCTTAATTCAGAGCATCTTTAGAACGGATGTTATGTCCAGTTAGATCATTGAAAATACTTTACGATATTAAGCAACACTCGTAATCTCGATAACCCGAAGTATCATTGAAATCTCAGAATTGTGTTTGCTAATCGGTGTTACAGTCCACCATACATACATTCTTACAGATTGACACACTTTTCTCTGCAGGCGGCCAAAAGAGGAACTAATGCCTACAAGACACGACATCTTTTTTCAGCACGATTCCAATTAGAGACCAAAGTCAACATTATTCGTTTTACGCGATCGCTATTTTCTTCTCTATTTTCATATCTACGATTTCAATTGTCATCACTGCAAACAACATATGAACCATGTTGTAGATATAAAAATAGAAATGAAAATAGCGATCGGGTAAAGCAAAAAATGTTGACTTAGGTCTCTAATTGGAATCGGGCTGAAAAAAGATGTCGTGTATTGTAGGCAGGACAATCGAATTAAAACACTATTTCGTATCGGAAAAAAACATTTACTCTGCGCTTGCGATAATTACTATATAAACTTTTTTTTTTTGAAAATAAAACAATAACTTTGTAAACACCACTTTTATTCTTTATACTTTTTTTTAATTTTACTGCCCTGAAGAAGCTACGGTTGTAGCGAAACCCGTTCGCCATAAAAAATAAAAATGGAGTTTACAAAGTTATTGTTTTATTTTAAACTAGCTGACCCAACGAACTTCGTACCGCCTCAGAATCAATAGCTGTTAAATTAATAAGTTTTTTTATAAAGTTAAAAATTACGCAATGAAGCAATTATCAATGCGCAACTGTCCGTGTTTTGTTTTTGTCAGTATCAGAGATGGCGTTGTGTACGGATTTATATTTTTGTGATTTTCTTATTTTTACAATTACTTACGGGAATTCGGGAGGCGGATACTGGTGCCGCGGCTCCGGGAACCAATTATTGAATAACCAACACCTCTGCCATAGATCACCCCAAGTGGTTCGCTACGTTTGGTGATTTAGCAGGGGTGCCCGGGTTCATGAGATGACTTATGTCCGGGTCTTGGCAGTTGATGCGCCTGCCCACCTGCTGCGTGGCGGGCCGGATCGAGAGAGACTGGTTGAGGGAGGCCTTTTGACTTTTCCAGCCGGACTCTCTCGACCCATTGCCTTGCACCACAGTTGGAGGGATGGATTCATACGTCTGTCACTCCCGGACACACTGACCTCCAGATTCCTACCCACCCCTCATACCTTTTTCCTTCCCAGAACTTTCTATCCTCCCCATTCCTTAAAAAGATCCTCCACACAGCATCCCCTAAGATGACATAGGTCCTGAGAGAAATTATTTTCCTCAGGGCCTCCTGTGTGGAGCTTATGTAAAAAAATGCGTTTCATTTCAGAGATTTATTATAATTATTGTATTTTTCCTTTGGAGGTGTGCAGACATACGTTCACCATTTGTCTCATTTTCGACTATTGACATTGAGTGTGTAAGAAAGAAGGGCAGCATTATATGATTAAAAACAAATGCACAACAATCAACGCATTGACATTTGACGTTTTTGAATGTTTGGAATTCATGCACAGTTCAATATTATACCCCTCACAATATTGCTGCAGTTCTTTCAAAATAGGAGAATTCGTTCCATACAAAATATATGGGGAAAATAATTTTCTTTATAACTATTTATTTCGTTAACTTTCGTGATGTTTTAATAGTTATTATCCTATCCGGGGCGGAGACAAATCCAACAAATCAAAGATCATCAAAATCAGCCCAGCCGTTCTCACACCACAAAGTTCCTGAATTATTTTAAACCACTACTTACGGCTACCAGGGCACTTATTGGATATTTCTGAAACCTCAAGAGCAACGTATTAAAAACGTGTTTATATTTTATTTATTACATTACATAGATACAATATTTATAATGAGAAAATAGCATGTAATAATATTGCGTAATAACATTAATAACTGAAAATATTTAAAAATGTGTACAAGTGTTATTATTTATTATGTCTTGTATTTTGATATTAGTTCCTAGCCCCTCAGATTGCACGTTCCAAGTAACCAAATTGCTCGTGAAAATGACAAAAAAAAATCTGTAAAAAAAAATTGCTTATTGTTTTTTTCTTAAATTAAATATATGCTAAGTTTGGTATGGGAGGAAAAGAAGGAGTGGGAGGTGGATACGGGAGGGTGGGGGGGAACGAAGGAGAGGTTCACGGGAGAGAAATGCGGGGGGGAGGCGGGTTCGCGGGACAGAGGGACGCGAGAAGTAATAATTTCGATTTTTTAGAGAGGGTTTGACCAATTTCATCAGAACTTAAGGGCCCGCAACCCGGATTTGTAACGATTTATTACATATTTCCCTTAAACAGGTATGTTTTAAAGCTCTTAAAAAAATATATGTTGTTCTTGAAGATAATATCTAGACTTTGCCCGCGCCGAAACGCAAATTATATAAAATTCCCTCCATAGAAAAAAATCGCTAAGTATGCTCCAAAAATTATTATTAACACGTTTGTTTCAGTTATTTTACAAGTTATATGTATGAAAAAATTCACAGTGTTTCTTTAAATGCTATTTAAGATAATGCCCGCGCGATTTTTTCTCTATTTGAAATGAGTCCTGATTTATTAAACATTTTCGCAATTTTCGCATCGATTTTATCGCTGTAAATGTTAGCGCTCTCCTCTAACATTGGTAATTTCGTATCTCTCCATCTTCTTCTTTTCGGGCCCGGTTGCAGAGCCTTAAGAAAAATTATAAGCTTACTTCGAGCACACGGACACGCCCACAACACACTTCTTGCTATGCGGTTATGGTTTGATCGCAATTAAAAAAAGAAGTTAGGATTTGTGAGACAAAACTGTCAAAATTACACACACAAAACAAATCAAGGAAATCAAGAATTCCGCGACAAAATATCCGAGACACAATATACCTACTCCGGCAAAATATCCCCAACACAATATACCTACTCCGGCAAAATATCCCCGACACAATATACCAACTCCGACAAAATATCCGAGACACAATATACCTACACCGACAAAATATCCCCGACACAATATACCTACTCCTACAAAATATCCGAGACACAATATACCTACTCCGGCAAAATATCCCCGACACAATATACCTACTCCGGCAAAATATCCCCGATACAATATACTCAGACAAAATATCCCCGACACAATATACCTACTCCGGCAAAATATCCGAGACACAATATACCTACTCCGGCAAAATATCCCCGACACAATATACCTACTCCGGCAAAATATCCCCGACACAATATACCAACTCCGACAAAATATCCGAGTCACAATATACCTACTCCGACAAAATATCCCCGACACAATATACCTACTCCGACAAAATATCCGAGACACAATATACCTACTCCGGCAAAATATCCCCGACACAATATACCTACTCCGGCAAAATATCCCCGATACAATATACTCAGACAAAATATCCCCGACACAATAAACCTACTCCGGCAAAATATCCCCGACACAATATACCTACTCCGGCAAAATATCCGAGACACAATATACCTACTCCGGCAAAATATCCCCGACACAATAAACCTACTCCGGCAAAATATCCCCGACACAATATACCTACTCCGGCAAAATATCCGAGACACAATATACCTACTCCGGCAAAATATCCCCGACACAATATACTCCGACAAAATATCCCCGACACAATATACCTACTCCGACCAAATATCCCTCGACATAATATCCCAATGACAAAATATCCTACGGACAAAAAATCCTCCAACAAAATGTCTACTAAAACCTAACCTAACCTAACATAACCTTAGCTTATTTTACATTTTACTATTTTTGAACGATAATAAAATTTATGTAAAAATTAAAGGATGTCTGTATTAATTTCGTCCCAATTAACTATTTTTGAACAATAATTTTGTCTTTACATGTTGTCTGTATTATTATTAGGTTAGGTTAGAATAGATTAGGTTAGTTTTGGTTAGGTTAGGTTAGGTTTTGGTGGGTATTTTGTTTGTGGATGTTTTATCCGTAGGATATTTTGTCGGAGGATATTTTGTCCGTAGGATAGTTTGTCGGGGATATTTTGTCGGAAGGTATTTTGTCGTTGCGGGTTGAAAAGTCGCGGAACCACTAAGTTTTTACTTTACATTTAGGTATTATTGAACATACATCGGTTCAATAATAACTAAATGTTTAAATAACTAAAGAGTAAAATGTTCGGAATGATAACATTGAACAGATCTACGACGTTTAAAAAATGTTTCATTACGAATTAGGTATATAATAAAATCCCCACAGAATTCAATATTTGCACGTTTTAAAATTTCATTCTGTGGGGATTTTATTATACAACTTGTAATGAAACTTTTTTTTTAAAGTTGTAGATCTGTTTAATGTTATAAATATATATTAATGCATACCTAGTTGGTACCTACCTACAATTATGAAAAATTAATACGATTGGTGGTTATAAAAACAGATGAATACTTGAATACCCAAGCAGATTAAAAAGTCCATGTTTCAGCCTATTTATGTTTTGTATAACTATTTGAATGTAGGTATATACTATTTACTAAATCGTGGTTACAAACTAAGTCATTAATTTTTTTCAATTAATATGTCAAACCACAAAGTGACTGCTTTCTATCAAAATATAAAAAAATATACTATTTAATTAAATGAAGACAATATTAGCGAAACTCAATCGACAATCTGAAGACAGAAAAATCAGAAAAATATATTTATTAATTGGCTGATTTTTCTGTCTCCTGATTTTCGATTGAGTTTCGCTAATATTGGCTTCATTTAATTAAATATATAATTTGAGATTTTACTCATAAAGTTAAAAATTAAAAATAAGTAGATATATAATATTTTTTGTATCACTTTATTGTTCAATTTGGGAGGCGGGTATTGGTACCGCCGCCACGGGAACCATTTATTGGATAACCAAGTCACGCCAAGTGGTTTGTTACATTTGGTGACATAGCAGGGGTGCCCGGGTTCATGGGATCAGGTTTGTCCGAATTTGGCAGCAGAAGTGTCTGCCCACCATCAACGTGGCAGGCCGGATCGGGAGAGACTGGTTGAGGGAGATTTTTTGACCTCTCCAGCAGGACTCGGAACATTGCCTTGCACCGCAGTTGAAAGAATGGCTTCATTCGTCCGTCACTCCAGGACACACTGAGGGAAATTATTTTCCTTAGTGTGGAGATAATGTAAAAAAAAAACTAGTAAAAAAGTTATAAAAACTTGTGAACACTTCAAACCCTCTTCTTATTATCGTCCTCCCAACTCGCAACTTTCCTCAATCTTGGTAACATGGCCCAATAGTTCCAGAGGGAACTATTCCATATTTTTTTGCCAAACCGCTTTCGGTAACGTGGTACTCACGGGTATTTGGATAAAACGTCGCTAGAAGATATTCACATGACATTATGTTAATTTAGGTAAACAGCGAGGAAGATAATAAATTTGACGCCACTAATAAATAAAACTACCTGTGCGGTGAGGTTACAAAACAAGTAAAAAGGCGGTAAACAGAAGAATTATTAGAGGAAATTGAAGATAAAAAACGCTTAATTAGTAATGAAAGTGGACAGCCAAAACATTAGTTTGGATTTGAATAAACAAGCCTATTGAAAAAAAAAAACTAATTAAGCTTCAGTACTTTAAGATATTGGTTATTGATAAAATCTTATATTTACATTTAGATTAGTTTCGGTGATAGATGTTACATGCTATTATCATCACGGATTTCCAATTATTATTGATTTTTATACCCGTGTGTTACACGACATAATGGACCTGGCAATTTAGTTTTTTTGCGTTGACTTACTACACCAGTTAGACCGACGCTAGATCTTTGAGGCAAGATTTGTGATCTAAATTATATTCAGCGTTATGAAACTTGCCTAGTATAAGGAATGGATTATATTCAATTATTTATATGGAACATATAGTTGCGACCATTATCTTTTTCTGTTTTTCTGTGTCTTGTTCTCTTTCATTATTAGTGTTATCTTCTTCTTTAATAATGTATTATATTAATGGGAATAGCCTTCAAAAGTTATAAAAAAGAGAGTTGTTCTTATAAAAATTTGAATATTCATTTAGACTGCTATAAAAACGTTCCATATACCTAAATAAAATGTGATATATTTATCCGAGACGCCACCTAGGTTACAAACCAGTTCTTAGAACGATAGTTTCCAGTGAAAAAGGAAATTGCCTATGATATAGAAAAATTAGTCGAAGATAATAATATTGTTGTTAATTCTAAAATTTGAAAATATGAGATTGACAATTATGACGGTTTGATGGAAGGTTTCAATAGCTAAATTGGTAAAAGCGCACGTCCCGCTTAGATGAGAGGTTCTGAGTTCGAGTCCCAGGTGCGACCATTATTATTTTCTATTTTTCTGTGTCTTGTTCTCTTTCATATTTTCGTTTTTATTAGTGTCATATCTTCTTCAATAATGGATTATGTATTTGCTTAATACCAACCATTACCAGAATGAAGGATATCCCCTGGTGAAAGACCACTATTCAGAATCGAAATGTTAGCTTGAAATTGCATTATTTAATGACCAAATCTGAATAGCCTGGTACTTCCCAACGTCCTTCTTACTCCTCTCCTTCCTTTCCCTTCTCCCTTCAGTCTCGCTGCATACAACAATGCTGGGATGCCGTACTCACTGGCTCGGATAGTTTGGACTCTTGTGATATCATTTCAATTCCATTTCATATTTAGATGGAAAATTATCACAGCTTCAAGTAGGAGACGATTGTATTTTCCATTTGGCGTACAAGAAAACTTATGTTAACTTGTCTTTTATTTTATTCTATGTTCTTTCACGCGATGTTTATTTATTTATTCACACCTTGAAAGTTTTAACGTGTTATGTTGGAAAAGTTATTATTGGAAAATTGAAAAAATCAGGATAATACATGTGTACAAGTAGTACAAAGGTAACATGTCTAAATTTCTTTAAATAAAAAATAAACAGCGTCAATATCAAGTGATCTCCCAGGTAAATATGGTCCTGTATATTTGCTATCTCTACATATTATGAATAAACAGCATATGTTCATTTTTATGCAGCATCGTGTTCATTGGTTAAATCATTGTACATATTCAATCAATGTACATATATATAATTCTCATTTGGCAATTAGAAAAGCTTGGTATATGTGGCAGTATATTAGCCTGGTTTGAAAGCTATCTTACTGGAAGACAACAAATTGTTAGAATAAAATCCTCCTTGTCGGAAAAAATTATGCAACAAGTGGAGTTCCACAGGGTTCACACCTTGGCCCAATATTATTTATCTTATTTATAAATGTTCTTACAAAAATATTTCATGATGTGTGTATCTTACTTTTTGCTTATGACCTCAAAATTTTTAGAATAATTCAATATTTACCATTGCAACATTCTTCAAGATAATATCAACAAATTGTTAATTTGGTGTAATGAAAATAGACTTTACTTAAATATCTCAAAATGTCAAATAGTTAGATTTTCTCGAATAAAAAATCCAGTGATCTTTAACTACAACATTGATAACAATACTCTGGAGACATTAACACGAATTAAAGACTTGGGCATCACTTTTCAATCAAATCTTTCATTTGTTAACCACATAATGGAAATCTCTAATAAGGCCTTAAAAATGTAGGGATTTATAACTAGGCTAACTAGAAATTTTAACAATATAAAGTGTATTAAACTCAGCGCCGGATCTGCCATACGTTCAAAAACGTGCAAAAAACCTGGCGCCAACTCCGAAGGGGCGCCGTGAGAAAATAAATATTGTATTAAAATTTAGTTATAATATTCCCTGAATCGTTTCAAAATTATCCATAGTACGAAATAATTATTACGCTCTACCAACACTTTCCAAAGAAACAGAATGCGCACGCATAAATAAAGCAGTCATGCGCACGCATCAGGTTGGTTTACGGCTTACGAATTTATAGTCAGTTACAGAATTTTTTTACAAATTCCATATATTTGGTTTAAACGTAAGATCTACTTTTTCCATATATCTTTTACCATCCTTTACGACGAATGGGTGCGATCCAAATTCAATAACCAATCACAGCGCGATGTTTTTGTTCAAGAAAACAAACAATCCGACCACCTTTCAAGTTAGCGTACGCTCGCTGTTATTTTATTTTGTACGATTTAAGTCTCTAGGAGAAGGTAGTTAAAGACCATTTTCTTATGAAATCTTCAGTAAATTCCATTAACAAAAACATCGCACGGTTTGCAGGATGCAACGTGTTACGTGTTGACAGTTTGATCATTGCAGATCATTGATTTGACATATTAATACGTATAATTAATATCTATTAGATTTGTTGGATCTGTTATTTTGCGGTGTTAGTGTAAGCGTCTTTCGTAAGCCGTTGATACCATACGTCAGTGTTTAGTGTTTGTTCGCTCAATTTGGTGTTTGTTCGCTCAACACGGGAAATGCAAGGTACAAATTTGAGGTTATATTCTCATTAGTCAGAAGCTGTAGATGCTATTCTTGTGTTGTACGTTGCCATGAGAACGTATTTGTATTTGCTTTTTCTATTAATATTCGCTTTGGGTATATACATAAACGCAGTAGATCTCAAGAATGTCTAATGGATCTAGTTCAGCTAAACCACCCGCATTGTCTCGTAACCTATATTTTAAATCATGGTACGGGCACAAACAAACAATTCGTTGTATTATTTTAAAGCATAACTTGCAAAAAGAGTTTTTCCAAAAATAATTAAAATAGCACCATAATTTTATGTTTACCCAATAGATTCAGAGAGTATAGGGCTCCTGGCGATTCTCTCTTTAAAAAAACGAGTGTGAGAGCTACCGCCAGGTCACTTGGAAAAGTTACACCCCTTATATGTCTTGATTTTATTTGATAAATTAGTGTAAAAAAAATAAAATTAAATAAAAAAATAAAAAATTTAAAATGGGGTGAACGAATTTTTAATCAAAATAAAAATGTAGGGGGGGGGGCGCCATCGGTACCTACTGCACAGGGCGCCAGATTTCGTAGATCCGGCCCTGATTAAACTGTTATATTTTGCATATGTTAGAAGTCAACTTGAGCACAATTCTCCCGTCTGGAACCCATATTACAATATACATGTACAAGCTGTTGAAAGAATACAAAACAAATTCTTTCGTTTTCTTAATTTTAAAATGGGCATTCCAGCAATTATGTTGAACTACAACACTATTTTGAATGATATGCCAGAAGAACTTTCAGTGACTTGGTATTTCTGTATAAAATTCTAAATGATTTAGCTGATAGTCCGGTATTGCTCGAATTGATAAGCTTCCGAATTCCACCACATAATACTAGCAGTCAGGATTTATTTCAGTGCATTAATTCTGGAGCTAACTACCATATGTATTCCTCTTTGCCCAGATACTTTGGAGGGAAACAATTATACCAAGTCAGTGGACATCTTCAATTTATCTTTAAACATGTATAAATTTTGTTACGAAGGCAGTTCGGTTATGAACAATAAATACTGTATATTTCTTACTATTCATATGTAAAAGCCCCGAAAAAGGGCGTTAATAAATAAATAAACATATTTTCGTTTCAGTGATCCATTAACCGGTGGATGCAAATTTTAGCCGTAAGTAGTGGTTGGTAGTTGGAAGTAAGATTTTAGAAATACATTATAAGTTTGTACAACGCCTTTGAGGTTATTTTTTATAACAACAGCGCTATACAAATCATCCAAATATTATTATTATTATTATGCTTGAAGCAGGCGAGCGCTCGCAATGAATAATCTCCCTGTACGGACTTACGAACCAGTGGCTACTGCAGCGTCATCGGGCAATAAAAATAATTCATTCGGAATAAATAATTTAAATCATTTCGATTGCGGAGGCTCTACTATAGGTCCAGCGCGGAGCTGTAGATGTAGTCTGTAGTATGGGATGTGGAAGGCTGCGAGGAGTAGCGGCAATTAACTTGTATGGCAGGGCAGACCACTTCATTGCCGGCTGACAGGACGAATGTTCCCAATATTCAAATCACTGCCCTACCCCCTCTCCTGCTTCTCCTGTTCTCTGCCTGCTCCATACAGGGGATGCTGTGAGATAGGGGAGATAAGTAAGAAGGGGCAAGGAGGAAAAGTTAAGATTTCACTTTACTTTTAGTAAGTACTAAGTGCCAAAACTAATCGGTCTCCTCTTTGTGCGGTGCTTCGTAGCATCCCCATTCTTAAGGGGTGGGTGGGTATGAATCTGGGGTTCAGTGTGTCCTTGTCATCCGCCTCCTAGACCTAGACAAACCTCACCCCATGAACCCGGGCACCCCTGCTAAATCACCAAACGTAGCGAACCACTTGGGGTGACCTATGGCAGAGGTGTTAGTTATCCAATAAAGGTTCCCGGGGCGGCGGTACCAATTTCCTCCTCCCAAATTATGAACCTCCAGATTTTTAAACATCCCTTGTAATCTTTTCCTTCCCAGAATCTTCGCTCTTTCATTTCCTTAAAAGACCCTCCACACAGCATTTCCAAAGATGACATAGGCCCTGAGCCAGTGTAAGGCGAAACTAATTTCAATAAGAGTGCCAAACCTGTGCTTGTTTTTAACCATCATAATATCTTTATTTAATATATGAATACCTGAATTAATAATGCATTAAATTAAAAAAATATTTAACTGAGGCATTGTAGTTTTTTTATCTGAAAAGGGCACTTATAGTATACAGATTGTTTTTATTTTCAACATAAAAATAGGTATTAAAGAAACATAAATAATAAAATATGTAAATTGTATAATATGTAATTGTAATAAATGTCTTATTTAGTTTCGAATTTAGAAGAGGCCACAAGTTTCTAAAAAGAACTACTCGGGTGTGTGATATAAGATAATAATTACAAATGTAGTTTACATGCGGTAGAAGTGAAACCTTCATAAAACTAAAATAGACAAGAGTGGGAAGGCTATGAAGCACCGCACAAAGAGGAGGCCGATTATTTACGAAGCACCGCACAAATAGGAGACCGATTATTCTATCTCATTCTCTCGCAGGGTAAATCCTATAGATTTACTTGTATGTCTCTTTTAAGTGTCGTATTTTCGTTTCATTGGGATTCCGTGTGAAGAGTGTTGGATCTCTGGCAAAGTCGAGTAGCAACTAAGAATCCTATTTAGATACTTTTTAGATTAATCTTTACGACGAATCGGCTTACAGTATGAACTTCAAAAATATGCTACGGATAATTTGAAGCTTTTACTAGTTTTTCTATGTATTGGAATTACAATAAAATTATTATTTACATAACAAAAAATATAACCGTAAACCACTAAAAAAAATTTTTTTCATGACTTAACTATGAAGTAATAAAAAAAACAATTTTTAAAAAACCCTTTATGGCTCAGACTATTTTTAAGGTTTTCTATGTTCTAACTTTTTTTCGTTCTTATAAAATTATGCACAAAATAAATATAAACCATTTTTTTCGCTTACTTGCCTCGTGCAAATAAGACGTTCGATTTTAAATTTTGCAGGCATGTGAATCGAAATATTTCTAGCATTTATATTCCTCTTAAATATAAGAAGTTTGAAGGACTTTTTGACTATGTGGCGTTATTATTCATGATTAATAACTCTGAATAAATCTGCAGGTAAGTAATCTCTGGGAGATTTCTTATCCCGGCTCTGTGGAAGTGGCAGCGCCGATCTGCAGTCGTGTCTGTAGCACCGAGGCGAGGCAGGACCACGAGATATCGACATTTTGTTTATTTTAACGTCGCTACAAGCCAGCCGGGACGTTGAGCCTCCTGTCCTACTGTCCGGGACTCGAACCTACCAACCAGAGATAAATCTTCACAGATGAAGATCTTTACACCGAGGTGTGAGATAATCATACAACTCACGCCTAGACTACTCCTAGAGAGATGGGACCTTGAATCCTGGCGATGATGTAATGAATGGGCTCTCGTCAGGAATATGTTTTTTTACTAAGCAAATATTATAGAAATTTTGTTTTTGAAATGTGCTGATACCTATAACATGTATCAGGTAAGTAGTGTGCCTACTTTTCAACTAATTTATGATTTTTTTTATTATACCAGTCTATTAGTAATTTTTTTTTTTTTGCAATAGCTCCACAGAGGAGGCCCAGAGGAAAACAATTCCCCTCAGGGCCTGTGTCATCTTTGGGGATGCTGTGTGGAGGGTCTTTTAGGGAAAGGAATAAGAGGAAGTTCTGGGAACGAAAAAGGTATGAGGGGTTGGTAGGAATCTGGAGATCAGTGTGTCCAGAAGTGACGGACGAATGAATTCATTCAACCAGTCTCTCCCGATCCGGCCTGCCACTCAGTTGGTAAGCAGACGCATCCGCCGCCTAGATCGGGACAAACCTGACCCCATACACCCGGGCACCCCTGCGTACCAAACGTAACGAACCACTTGGGGTGACCTATGGCAAAGGTGTTGGTTATCCAATAAATGATTCCCGGGGCGGCGGTAACGGCAAATTATCATCCCATATATCGTGTTCGTAGCTATGCCTACTTTTCAACTAATTTATGATTTTTCGTAAAGTACTTACCTACCACTGTTTCAGTGATGTGTCGGATATTTTATAAACATTTTTACAATCTTATAGGTTTGGTTGGCATTTATTATCAATTTCAGATTTTTCATATGCAAAGAGCTCCCCGGAAGCAACTCATAGACTAGATTCCTTTTTCAGAATTTTCATATGCAAAGAGCTCCCCGGAAGCAACTCATAGACTAGATTCCTTTTCCAGAATTTTCATATGCAAAGAGCTCCCCGGAAGCAACTCATAGACTAGATTCCTTTTTCAGAATTTTCATATGCAAAGAGCTCCCCGGAAGCAACTCATAGACTAGATTCCTTTTCCAGAATTTTCATATGCAAAGAGCTCCCCGGAAGCAACTCATAGACTAGATTCCTTTTCAGAATTTTCATATGCAAAGAGCTCCCCGGAAGCAACTCATAGACTAGATTCCTTTTTCAGAATTTTCATATGCAAAGAGCTCCCCGGAAGCAACTCATAGACTAGATTCCTTTTCAGAATTTTCATATGCAAAGAGCTCCCCGGAAGCAACTCATAGACTAGATTCCTTTTTCAGAATTTTCATATGCAAAGAGCTCCCCGGAAGCAACTCATAGACTAGATTCCTTTTTCAGAATTTTCATATGCAAAGAGCTCCCCGGAAGCAACTCATAGACTAGATTCCTTTTTCATTAAAAATACCAATAAAAAGCATAGCTCCAGTAAATCTAAAATATCTCTAAAAGACTACAAATCTGTAAAGAGTAGATGAAATATTACAAATCTGTAAAGAGTAGATGAAATATTAACAAACACAGTTTTGGGCATAATTGTGGATCATTTTCACCTTCTAAAAAAGGTGTTCTCTCAGAAAAAAACATATTTTTAATTGACCCAGTTGTAAATGTCCGAGTTTAAAAAATGCTTTGAAATATGACAATAATCTACGACTACCGTGCAGTCCAGTGCTAAATGTGACTTCAAATATTTACTCCAAAGTAATTGATTGCCCGTTGAATGTTATGTGCTCGCCGCGAGGATTCCAGTATATTTTATATGAACTCATTTATATTGGAATTAATTTCATCGTTTAAATTCAATTCAAAGGAAATAAACACCAGCTCGATAAATGCTTTCGAATTGGCCACAAATCAGACTTTTTATAATCTATAATTAAGTTTCACAAGGAGCCCCGTGCGCAGTGCGCAGTGGTTCGTTCTGCCACTTGCTGCTAGGCATCATAAAGCTTTAAAATGTCCGCGAACGATGTTGTTTAACCTCAATAAAAGTTTTTTTTAAATATATATTACCCCTTTGTATGGATGAAAAAAATCTAATAAAATCGGCCATTATCTCTGCATTTGAATATTAAAAGCATTTGTTTTTATTTTATCATGGAAATGTGCTTCAGATGCGGAAGAAATTAAGGTAATTGTTAACCATTCTTGGGTGAGCCATTTAAGACAACATCATCATCGGCACTATTTCCTTCGTTCATCTATGAGAAACGCATCCCTTCCTACTGGTCTTCTGGTAGGTACCTCTGCCTAAGAACGATGGGAGCCTTCACATCTTCCTGTCACCTAACTTCAAGTCTCACAACACTTCTTCATTCTGCTGGTGTATTATAGAGAAGCCTCATTTGTGGTGACCAATTTCCATCCTTACCCGGTGTCCTGTCCAACGGAGCCGTTTCAGTTTTGTTTCTGACGGCTTTTCAAATAATGCAAGACTCTAAAGAAGTAAGGTGGAAAAATATAATAAGCAGTAATTGTTGAATGAAACTAATATATTGAATTATTTGGCGGGCAAGAGATAATCCGACGTAGCTCAGTGGACAGAGCAGTTGTCCGGAAATCAGAAGGACGCGGGTTCGAGTCCCGTCAGCGGCATGTATCTTTTCTCGGGAGATTTTTTCAATGTAGGTGAGTGTTTCATGCTAATAAATATTACTTATAATAATTGTGAATCTAAAGAAGTCGCATATTCGGGTGCTGTCGGCCATCCTTCCAAGATATGAAGAAAGGTTCTGGGTGATTTGTATTAGAGAATATGCTTATTTAACCAAGAATCTCTAAAAGGATGACGCAATCTTATACGACTTGAATGGATGTGAATACTTGAAAGGGATTGGTCATATGTATCACGAGTAGAAAAGACACAGCCATGATGGTTTACAAAAGCAAGGTTATCTGTTAACGGGTCTTTACGTAGGACCAGGGACAATATCAGAAGTAGGGTTTATTTATATAGCTTTGGTGGGATGACGGTGTTTAAACTGTCATAGACACAAGAAACTAAAGGGAAACATCAATAAAACGATGAGAATTATCCAAGAGTCAAAGCATCAATGATGATAATAAAAGTAAATTAATCATCTGTATTGAGTTAGCCACGTTTAGTAAACCCCCCTTTAGCAATGTCATGTTAATGATCGGTTTGCAACCGGAAACAGATGCTTGTATTATTCGCACTGGACAATTCAATCAATACGCGATACGCCCAACGCTCTACACATTTATTCAATTAAGATTTTGATATCTCGCGTACATCCTTCACAATACCTTGGACCGCGCGTGGGGGTCGTTAATGAAGGAGTCTGTCGTCACACACACACGTCCAATTGAGGTGTTCCGCAGATGTCGATTCAGATAACTGGCCAATTGTTGTACAATGGACTCTCGACAACTTCATTCACGACAAGTGATCATATCGGTACAATTAAATACGATATTTTTATTTGACGTTTGAAGTGATAACAGAGTGACTAAAATTACGTTGGAGGATTCAAATTAACAGTGACGCAAATGTAGTTAATATTACAATTTCAAACATTGTTATTTTGCAGTCAAATATTATTTTCTGTTCTTTTTTGTGGTGCCATTTATATAATAAAAATTAAGAATGAGTGGGTAAGTAGCAATGTTAATTAACTAACTAACTAACCATCACGCCGTTTCCCCGCAGGGGTAGGCAGAGAGGACGGACCGCCAAACATCCCGGTCTTGGCACACATTCCTTGCCTCGTTTACATTCATACAACGTCTCATACATTCTCTTCTATTATTCTGACTCTTGACATGGCCCGACTCAAGTATCTGATTCACTTGGTCGTGCCATGTCTTTCTTGGGCGTCCTCGACTTCTTCTACCATTTACATTTGCGTCATATATTCTCCATACACTCCTTTCCTCGTTCATTCGCTCTACATGCCCAAACCATCGGAGCGTTCCTTTCTTGATCTTACTCATTACACTTACATCAGCCTTGCATTCTTTGCGGATTTCCACATTTCTCACACGATCATACGTGGTTTTACCACACATACGCCTCAGGGATCTCATTTCTACAGCGTTCAGTCTACTTTCATCCTTCCTCTGCCAGTTCCATGCCTCACTGCCATACATCAGGGTAGGTACCAGTACTCTATTATGGACGGCTAGTTTCGCGTCTTTGGACAGTTTTTTGTTGGTGCCAACGGCGTTCAGTCCTCCATTAATAGAGTTACCTGCATTCACCCTTCTTTCAATATCTCTATCAGCCTTCCCAGCAATGTTAAACAATTTTTTTTTTCAATATTGCTAGCTCAGTAAATTCTTAATCTAATTATATCTAGTTAATCATTCGCGGGTTACGGCAAAACGGGGAGCAAAATCATATCCGTAAACCTACTGCAAATTATGAACACAGTTAATTTAACATAATTTATAATATTGTCGGTCGGTAGTGTTCCACATTTCCATCTATGTATATATATAAATGAGTGTTTGTTTGCTTGCTTGCATGTATGTATACTGTTTAATAGGCTACTTGCATTGAATTCATAACGACGTGTGGATAGATCTTTTTATTAAGATTGCGAAAATGTTAGTAAATTTTTTTAGAAATGTACAGTTTTTTTTTTTTTTTTTAATAAATAAATCCATTATTTGGGCTCGTGACGTCACTACATAAAAATGTCCCGTCTCCAAAAATGTTCCTATTAATTTTGTAAAATTCCACACTGATTTATTTTTTTATATGGCAACACTTTGATTTCAGGCGAATTTTTTAATTCGTTCACTAGATTTATTGTTTGTTCTCTGCGAACTTAGCATTTGATTTGACTTTTTGACAGATGTTTTGAAGAGAACCCCGTACATTTTAGAAGTCGGTATGTGTTTTAGAGGTATTATGGTTATGGTGCTGATTTTAACAAAATCAAAATTTATAATTTTCTTATTATTATTATAATTTACAAGTACATAATATTACATTGGATTTAGTAATATATACGTTGTACATTATAATGATTTATGATCAATAAGATGGATCAAGGAAAAAAATATTTATGAGATGTAATATTTTTGGTATGCCTCGTTATTCTCCTACGCCATTCGTGTGGAAAACGTTCTTTTTTTTAAATGATTTTCGGCTTTGTAATTATCGTTTTTTCGCACCTATAAAATTATGTCCCGTCTTTCCGGTTTATAAAAAATGGGTTGATTTTTCGGATTGAAATTTTCAAAAAATTCCCAGGGTTTCAAAAATAAGATTTAAAATATATAAGGAAAGTCTTAGAATATTTGTCAAAACCGGAATTTTTTTAAAAATGTGATGCAAGTGGCCTATTGTAATGTTGTTTATGTATTGCTACAGCATAGAAAATGTTTGAAACTTTCAGAATACCTTCTTCCCACTTCTTTTTGGATTATTTAAACAACATGACAATACATCTGAAAAGTATTTTTAATTATTACAAAAACTCTTGCAAAACTGTCAAAAAAGTAATTATTTGAGAATGACATTTAGCAAACCATCTATTGTTCAATCAAAATTTAATTTTCGAATAAACTCTTTAAATTGATGAATTTAATCGAAGTAGGTACTCAACTACGGTACTAACCAAAATCGAATACTTTGAATCTAATCAAGAATTATAGGTATTTTAAATATGTACCTATGTTAGGTACCAAATTTGGTTTATTGTTCTTAAAATACACAAAAATGGATGTTTAAAATAAATGAAAAATGAAATTTTGTATAAAAAAATGCAATTGGCACGCGAGCTGTTTGAAAACTGAGTGTACCGGGAATGAATATACAGAACGAGGGAGAGCGGAGGAGAATGCGGGATGGGGTTGGCGGGACAGTAGAGTCGGAGAGGGGAGAGCGAAGGTGGGGAAGGTGGAGGAGGAAAGGGGAAGGGGTCATGGGAGGGGAAGGGGAAGGGGTGGTGGAAGGGGAACAGGACGAATGGGAAAGGACACGCCGGGAGAAACAATTTCTTTATTCAGTGGCATTTCAACGCATGCCGAGAACTCGCATATTTAGTATTTGACAAACATGGAACAAACTAAATTACTATTTATTTTATTTTTTACCGTTTTTAATAGTTCATATGTTTATTATTCATTGATAATAAATTAGCAGCTTAGAATAAAGAAGAACATAGAATAGAGAAGAAATTATGGGCATGTATCGGGATCTAAATACTTGGACAATCGGGCCTTAAATTTCCAAAACAAACCATTTTCACCATGACTTTTTAAATACAAATGGATTGGTGATCTAGGATGTCAGGTAGTGTCAGTAAGAGAGAAATTGCTAAATGAAACATGTGTGGAACGCACTTGTAGTTTTTTGTGATTTATTCTATGATTGTCAGCTTGTTCAGAGATAAAGATATACTCAGTGTAGGTATTTTCTCTTATATACTTTCGAAACTTTCCAGAGTGATACACCCCTACCCTCAATATCACCCTGGACAAAAACCACCGATCAGAATTGAAACCTTGCTTTAGCCGTGTTTCCAGAGTGATACACCCCTACCCTCAATATCACCCTGGACAAAAACCACCGATCAGAATTGAAACCTTGCTTTAGCCGTGTTTCCAGAGTGATACACCCCTACCCTCAATATCACCCTGGACAAAAACCACCGATCAGAATTGAAACCTTGCTTTAGCCGTGTTTCCAGAGTGATACACCCCTACCCTCAATATCACCCTGGACAAAAACCACCGATCAGAATTGAAACCTTGCTTTAGCCGTGTTTCCAGAGTGATACACCCCTACCCTCAATATCACCCTGGACAAAAACCACCGATCAGAATTGAAACCTTGCTTTAGCCGTGTTTCCAGAGTGATACACCCCTACCCTCAATATCACCCTGGACAAAAACCACCGATCAGAATTGAAACCTTGCTTTAGCCGTGTTTCCAGAGTGATACACCCCTACCCTCAATATCACCCTGGACAAAAACCACCGATCAGAATTGAAACCTTGCTTTAGCCGTGTTTCCAGAGTGATACACCCCTACCCTCAATATCACCCTGGACAAAAACCACCGATCAGAATTGAAACCTTGCTTTAGCCGTGTTTCCAGAGTGATACACCCCTACCCTCAATATCACCCTGGACAAAAACCACCGATCAGAATTGAAACCTTGCTTTAGCCGTGTTTCCAGAGTGATACACCCCTACCCTCAATATCACCCTGGACAAAAACCACCGATCAGAATTGAAACCTTGCTTTAGCCGTGTTTCCAGAGTGATACACCCCTACCCTCAATATCACCCTGGACAAAAACCACCGATCAGAATTGAAACCTTGCTTTAGCCGTGTTTAGTGACCAGATCTGATTTTTTTCATTAGCTTAACACAGGAGCACTGAGTAAAAAATAATTCCCCTCAGGGTCTGTGACACATGATGTCAGTTTTAACCGTATTGAAAAAATCATATTGAAAAAGCATCTAATAGATTTAATATCCATATTAGGGAAATTTTACCACCTGAAAAACTTTGTTAATAAAAAATATTATACAACGCATTAGCAGAATCAATTTTAGGATCCAAAATAAATAGTTACGGATTAATATAAAAAACGTACTTAAATAAAATAGAACAATTACAAATCCGTTTCCTAAAATTGATATCAGGCAAAAAAAAAGTTTAATTATGTGAAGGCGATTATAAAAAAACTTTTCTCCTTGTGTCTCTATACACAATAAGGTAGATTACCAATTAACGCTAGATGAATTCTGGAATACAGAATTCAAAAAACCTGTAAACCACAACTACCCTACTAGGCATAGAGAAGCAAAAATGTTTATTATTAATAAATCTCAAAATGTATACGGTGATAGAACAAAGAGGCAAAAAATTTCGGAAATATTTAACGCATTACCTGAAAATATTAAAAATGAGAGATCTTATTCAAAAATCAAAACAAAAGTTAAATCATTCTACCTCCGCAGAACATGAAAGCAAATAATATTTTATACAAATACCTAGATCAAATATTGATCAAATACCTGGAAATTACTATCATACACTGTATTCATAAACGTTATAATAATTAGTAGTTTATAATAATTAGTATTTTAATAATAAGTATTACACCTAGTAATTACTACGTAAAACCTATAAGTATAGGTAATATATTAATTAAATAGGAAAAATGAGAGATTTCTTACAATCAAACTAATTGATCAGTTTTGTAAGATTTGTAAGATAAATATAATATAATATAGATAAATATTGTAAAATTAAAAACTGAATAAACATACTTTAAAAAAAAAATTACCTGTATGTAAGTATATAAATATATAAAAATACTGTAGGTTTACACAACTGATAAATAACCCTTGATCATGCATATCAAATGGTTGTGTTGTGTTACACAACTGATATACGTCCGTATACCGTACATCTACGTATCATAATAGAGAACTCCAGTACATTTTTTTTTCATTTTTTTTAATGAATAAAGACCTTCAAACTTAAATAACTGCATTATTATTTTTATTTTTATAGTTAGTTTTAATAGTTAAAATAATTGTCAAAGTTTTAATTTTTAAAGACTCCCAGAAACGCACCGTATTTTTTTACTTTTTAAGTTGTCATTTTGAATCAGTGATGTTATGTCGAGGGAAATTTCCCTAGATCTAGGGAAGAAAAATATTTTTTAGGGATAAGGGAAATCAGGACAAAATCTAGGGAAATTTCGAACTCTGGCAAAATTTTTATTACATATGACAATATTACTGGTATTATTTATATATATATATATATATTTTTTTGGAATTCCTATGAATCTTAATTATTGTTCATGTACTTACATGCAATATTATTTTTAACACTGACAACTCAAAATGACACGTTTGGGGGGGGGGTCTTCAAAATACCACGCTTGGTACAAATGAGCGGCGGGTTGCTTATGATTTTTATTTTGCAATGTGTTTTTTTTTTATTATTTGGAATTCAGTTTCTAATTCAGTCGTGAGTGTATTCGTACTTTTAAATTATTTAACAGGATTAGTGTTACACAATCGGGTGGCTACGTAGGTAATTGCGTAAATGTGAAATTCTAGGGAAATTTCACTTCGAAATCTAGGGAAATAATTTTTTTGGGCAGAACATCCCTGTTTGAATGAAGAATCCAGAAGAATAATGGCGGTCATGGCGGAATGCTTTGTAATGACTTTTAGGTGTGAGGTGTGTTTTTTATTCAAGATTAACTGCTTTTAATATAGAAAAACATTGGTAAAATGTCCACATTTCACCGCTACTGTTATTGTATTTAATCAAAGTGCAATATAAAAACAATAAATCATCTCTTTCATTGCAAATACATGTGACATCGTGTTTTGTGTCAGGCGTTACTTTGTAGGTACATTGTTTTATGTATAATACATACAGAAACACTGGTATTTATAATACACTGATCATGACGAGTGTGTAACAACTTGTATAAAAAGGCCTATACTAAAAAAAAATTTAAAATACATAAGCAAATGTCAAAATATGACACGACTTTAACCTCAAATAGACAAAATTTATTGCAGATTGTCCGCAAATATAGCCCTTTTCGTAAATTGTTGAGGGCCTAAATTATGTTTCAATAAACACAATAACTATTATTTATCTAAATCTCTATAAACAGTATGAAAATAAACCAAAAACACGAAATTTTGAATTGCATAGGTACGTGTGCACTTCAAGTCATTTCAAATGTCAATACAATACAATACACACTATCACCAGGTGACAGGTTAACAGTGACGTCACCGTTAACCATTTCAGTAAGGCCAACTTAACGCTGTGTTTTGAGAAGAGGTTTAAAAATGCACTTTTTAATAATTTTTTAAAAACTCTGCGTTTAATATTATGAAATAAAACTTATATATTCAGAATCAGCGTTTCTTGGTCTATATGAACATATTTTTTTAAAGCCATAATATTTTTCACTGGAGTTCCTTATTGTTGTGTATTGTTCAATTAAGTGGAGTAAAATTTAAAATTTGTTTATTGGTAATGGGGTATATGAATGGGAGGGTCTGAATCGAAACCTACTAAATAAAGTAGTTTTAACAAAATATTTTTAACCAAAATTATAATTACCTTCGTCTGACCACAAAACGGTTGCCGTTTGTGAATTTAAAAAAATCCTTTTCACAAAGATGTTTTTCTAAAGCTAAATACACAGAGCTCCATTTTGATATTTAATATTTTTCCATATGTATTATCATGCCGAAAGGGAACATCTTTTTCATGTGAATACCGCACAAGAGTCCCAACTGCTCCCAACCTTCTGGAGTCAGCGAGACTATGGCTCCTGAAATATAGTATGTAGTGAGGCTGAAATTAGTGGGGAGAGGAAGGAAAAGGGGAAGAAGTAAGCGCAGAAGTACCTGGCTATTCAGATCTGGGCACCAAACACTGCTAAAACCATTTCAAGCAACGTTTATTTCTGACCGGTGACGTCCACCAGGGCCATACTGAGAGTATCTTCCACTCTGGAACATTACTTTACATTTTGTTTGCATTAATCTTGAAATAACACAAATTCATTGAGTAAAATTTAAATTCGAACGCCGGGATTTGAACCAGCGAACTCTAGATTCTAAGTTGAGAGCATCAAACGGAGGCCGATTAAAAAATAAAAATAACCACTGTTTTATGGGGTTCCTTGACAGTTGATCCGCCGATAATTGACCCCCTGGTGTACTTATATACAACGTGCAGTCGGTTTAGGAAAAAAACGGTATACCTAATTACACAAAATATAACTAAGTGACCCAGAAGGGACATACAGAGAGGATGTGCCGCCAAATAACAAAAGAATAAAACATATTTTCATTCAAATGCATCAAGGAAAAATCTTCTTCTCTATATACTGTGTATAGCAGGCACCAGCGCATAGGTACAAAAAATCAACCCTGTGTATAAATTCCTTTGATATCCATACCAACTTATTATAAAGGGTATATTTGAAGTCGATTTTACGTTTGAAATTGGTAAATAATGCACAAAAAATAATAATTTTATACTACATATCATGTCGGATCAACTGTCGGTCACTATTTTCTGGTCCCGGTCGCACAAATAATTTCGTTATTATTACTAATAGTAGATATTGTTTTAATATTCGTACCTATTGTTTCCATTAATTCACTCAAGTATATTATTTATTCACGTGGGTGTAAATATGTTAGAAGCAACACGGTCAGAAGTTATAACCTCAGTCTGTTTTCAGTTGCCATAAATACTTCTCGGTATTCTGTGCTCCTGGCCCTCCCTAATTACCCGGTGAATCAATTCGTGCCTAATCACGGCCACCATAATAATACGTTACGGTGGTGTGGGCCATAAGTCCACTCTCAGTGGAGAGGCACATTTATATAATTACTGGTTCCCCATATTCAATATTCACCGAATGTCCCATCATTCAATTTGTGAGTACAGTCAGACCATTGGATGGGTCTCCAAAGACTATTATAAAAGAAATTATTTATAAATTGTAACACAAAAGGAGACATCACCCCTTTTTATGGCTTTGCGCGAGACTCTCATTTTAAATATTTCCGACGAATTCGAAACAATAATATATTATACTAGCTGACCCGGTGAACGTTGTTCCGCCATATAAATAGGACGTGTATATGTATACGTACACGGACGTAGCGCCTATTGTCATTCAACAACATAAATAATTTCGTTCTGTTTGAAATACGGGAGGAATGTTTAAAAAATGGAAGGTTCGCGATTAGAAAATGTTAGGGTGAGGAGGGTAAAAATCTGGGGTTATAGGTAGAGTAAGTTCGGGTAATATGGCACACCATAAGCCTTTTTGGTAATAAAATACGAAATTTGTTAGATCAAACAGCTTTTATTGATTAAATCAGTCCTTTGAACTTAATGGTACAAAATAATTATAAGTTGTAGGTTATTGACTTCGAAACATAGCTAAAATAAACATTTTTCTTAATCTTGAATAATCTTAAAACATAAATATAGTAGGCTAATATTGCCTAGGGCCATATTGGCCACAAATGAAGTGTACTATATTGCCCACCATATCAAATAAAATTAAAAAATAAAACAAATAAGGACTTTCGTCAGAACTGTCGTCGTACAATGGTTCATTTTCTTCCTCCGAGCTAGAAAATTGTACCTTCTTAGATTTTGACTTTGGCTTTTTTACCTTTGCCCTTTCGTTTTTTGCCTTTACCCATAGTCTTTTCGATTTCTTTTTTTTTTCTTTTTTAAAAAGTCTTGCAATTCATTTTGTACGGGGATGAAGTAAGCAATTTTGACGTATCAGCCTTTCTGCCTCGGTTAGTAGTTTTTCTAAGTGCTATTTCTGGTATTGGAGACAATTGGAACGGCGTTATCAAAATTCTGATCTCTTGAAGTCGAAAGCTGTAACGACCTCGTAATGTGAACTACAACTTGTTCAACACGGACAGGTAGTGTGTTCTCGTCTCTTGAAGCCGAGGCTACACCAGTAGCCAACGCATGACTCATATCAGGTTCATTTATGGTGGATATCATGTCAACAGATTCATTTTCTACTGCAGGAGTAGAACCTAAAGTGGTTGGTTCTGGTGTAATATTTTCTTGATTGGTGATTCTACATTCTGGCTCATTGTCCATATCAATAAAATAGTGATCTTTAAAAACATTTCTGTTAACAGGATATAACCCTGTTGCACGAAAACCACCGACAGATACCACCGACAGATAGAGGGTTGAAAAACTTCCATCATTTCATATTGGATTAATGAGCATGAATTGTTCCTTACCCATGATCTTATCTCATCAGAAACATATTTTTTCAGTGGTTCCATGAATGACTTATTTATTGGTTGTATTTTGTGGCTGGAATATGAGGAATTGATAATCAGTGGACATGATTTGGTCTATCAATTCCAGATTTCTAGCATAACTTGTATTTATTTCTAGTATGACCCATTTTCTTATTTCGTACATCTTCGATTGTCTTTTTCATTGACACCTTGCACAAAGTTTGGCGTTTTCTTTGTGAAATTGGTTTTCGTGAAGCCATTGCCTTTAGGAAAAAAATATTAACAAATTATAAATATTTTCGTTATGTGAGGCCAATATGGCCCGGTGGACCATATTGGCCACCTACCTAGTGGCCATAATGGCCGCAAGGACGTTTATGACTAATAAAATTCTAACCTAAAAACTAGTAGGTTAAGTGCTTTAAAAGGGTCACCACACTATTAATTAAAAGTTTACCTACGAAACTGTGTACAAGCCTTATAAAATAATGATTATTTGAGGAACAGTAAGGAGTGAAACCTACCAAAAAATAACATCAAGGATCTGCTGAGGGGGTCAAGGGAAGGGGCCTGACAATATGGCGTACACGTAAACCACTAGTATTGGTTGGTGTCAAAGAAAATAATACTGGCCATATTGGCCGACTAGGCCATATTACTCGAACTTACTCTATTTTTTTATATCAAGTAAAAAAATGCTAAAAAAAATTGTAAAAAAAAAAGATTTTTTTTTTCTGGATTGGGACATCCTAATCAACTAGCGGAATGAAATATACTTAACGACCTATTCTCATACCTACTTAATATACATTAAAAAAATCATACAAATCGGTCGAGCCGTTTCGGAGGAGTGCGACCACAAACACTGTGACACGAGATTTTTTTATATATATAGACACGAGATTTAAATTTATAGAATACTTAGTTTTAACCACATTGTTTAAAATCCAACGTGTTCGAAATGCGAACGTCATCAGGGTTCACTTAAAACTAATTACATAGGCTTAAAAGTGTCAATGGGGGCTTGAAAGGTCAAAAGGCTTGCTAATTGTTAAGCTACTGTTGGGTTATTAGTATAAAAAACGATGATACATATTTATAAGCAATAATTTCATGTGTGCTCACTTATTTCAAAATATTACGTTAGGGTAAAGCGTTCTGTTAAAAACTTCACAGAATTAAACGAATGCCCCTCTTAATATTCGACGTACTGTTTAATAACACAGTAGAGTCTCCATCAGAGAACTACTTGAGTTCATTCATCGCGGCGAAGGAGTGACGATCAAAAATCAATAAATATCACGCCTTGTCTTATTAAAAAAGCTAATCGAGTTTTTTTTATTCATTCAACTGCGATTATTTGAGCGGATGTACTTTAAGAATGACTGGAGATGACTGGTACACCAGTACCTAGGTTACTACAGATCTGTACTTACGCTTTGTACACTTCTTACGGAACGAGGTTAGAGTGGATTCAATACTAATCAATTGTTAATACACCCATACACTTAGTCTAAATTTAAGACAGATCACCGGGGGCGGATCAAGCAGTAGGGCCCTGATCGCATTGGTATTAATGATCATCAACTTTACGTATAAATTAATAGACATAAATTATAAACCTTTTTTTTTTTAAACGTGTAACAGAAAATTGTAAAAAATCTAAAATTAATGAAGCCGCCTGACAGAAGATTATTATCTGATGTAATTTTATTTTTAAAAATGTATTTATTTCCTTACAGAGAGCAATTATTTCAACTGATTTCATTTCATGTTCCTAATAGTAAGGTACAAAAACACATAAAAGATATAAAAGTAATAAAACACATAAAAAGCCAATAAAGATATAAAAGATACAACAGAAATATGAGACACACAGACAGACAACCAAAAAAAAAAGACATAAAAGACAAATAATCATATAAGACATTAAAGGCATAAATCGACAATGACATAAAAGAAACAAAAGACTTGAAATACATAAAAGACTCAGAGATATCAAAGACATGAAAAACGTCAAAAACATAAAAGATAGAAAGACGTCAAATGCATAAAAGACATAAAAAAGGCATTAAAGATACAAAGAGATAAAAGACACATAAGACATAAAATACACGAATAACATAAAAGATATCAGAGACATCAAAGATATTAAAATCTTAAACATAAAAGATAGAGAGATGTCAAAGACAAAAAAGATTTTAAAAAAGGCATTAAAAATGTAAAAGAGATAAAAGACACTTATAAAATATATAAAAGACACGAGAGACACAGAAAAGACATAAAAGAAACAAAAGACATAAAAGACAATAAAGACATAAAATACATAAGATATATAAAAGACATAGAACACAAAAAAGACATAAAGACATAAAAGACAAAAGACATAAAAGATTTAAAGACATAAAAGACATGAAAGACGGAAAAGACATAAAATATATAATGACATAAAAGCCATAAAATACGGAAAATACAAAAAACACATAAAATACAAAAAACGACGAGAAGGCGTAAAAGACGTAAAATACATAAGGGATATAAAGGACAATAAAATACATATTAAAAACATAAACGACATAAAATCCTATAATGCAAAAAACACATTAAAAGACATAAAGAACTCAAAAGACGTACAGACATAAAAGACATTAAACGATATGATTAAGAGGTAAATTTAAAAAAAAAACACGTAAAACACATTCCTCTCCAAGAGTATGGGTGAAACGAAAAAATGCCCAGAAGAGTATGGCCGAAACGTTTTGTCCGCAGCTATTATTCAAATACCGTCATATTTAATGAAACTATTTGACTTGTAGTGGCTTCTATTGACATCTCCGCGTAGTTTGTGGAAGTTTTGGAAGACATACCTACAATACCGACTTCACAGTTCTAGTTTAAAAATTATTTTTGCGTCATTTAGCGGCCGTCAGAGAAAGGAAGAAGTTTTTTTGTATAGACATGTTTTTTTTCGATGTTGGTTTATTCTCTTGAATTGATGTCGATGACGTTTTAATTCAAAATGTAATATTATTTTTAGTTAATCTATGACAGTTCATAAAAAAATATTAAAAAATTAACAAAAAAAAAACTCACTCGCGGAGAGGTTAACGACTCCTTTCATTTATGTTATTATTAAAATCTATTAATAGCTACGAGCTATTTATTAGGTATCTACACTAGCTTCATTTAAATCTATTAATGGCTACGATCTATTTATTAGATATCTACACTAGCTTCTATAAGACATTAAAATCTATTAATAGCTACGAGCTATTTATTAGGTATCTACACTAGCTTCTATAAGACATTAAAATCTATTAATAGCTACGAGCTATTTATTAGGTATCTACACTAGCTTCTATAAGACATTAAAATCTATTAATAGCTACGATCTATTTATTAGGTATCTACACTAGCTTCTATAAGACATTAAAATCTATTAATAGCTACGAGCTATTTATTAGGTATCTACACTAGCTTCTATAAGACATTAAAATAGCGATGTAGGGAAAATAAAATATTGATTTCAAAATACTTATTTTTTTTGTTATTTGGGGGCACCTCGTCAATAAAGTGCATGTGAGAGTACCTCCCTGGTGATTGGGTAATCAATGGTTAAGGGGGTTTTAAAATAGTGATGAGCCACCTTTTAGAGCAGAGGACCAACTTATCCATTTTGAATTTATTTGAGGACAGTGGGGGGTAGGGGGTAGGGGTATGGTATATTCTGGTTGAAGAGGTTAACTTTGCAGTCGATAGTGTCGCGAACTTATTGATATTTTCTAAAACTATATTTGTTAATAAAACAATCATATGGACACATATACAAAGCGCCGCAGGCGAAATGTGGTTACTCCAAGGATAAACCAAGAAATTCTGTCGATTTTATCATTCTGAAACTAAAGAACATAAATATAAAAAATACTTCAGCTGGTTCAAAATAGACAGACAAAAGTTTTTTGCGAAACCCTTTTGTATTTTGTAATATAAGTTTTGAAAACGTTAAAAAATATTTGATCATCGCACCCGGAAATCCTATCGGTTGCTATATACAAGAAAATTTCTTATTATTCGTGATTCAATATCAAAACTCTCTTCCGTTAGTTATTTGTTTTCAGAAACATAATTTGGAAGCACACCTATCCTAATGAAATGTAACCCTTGCAAAACATCAAGATTTCAAAATAAATTGTTCCGCTAAAATCTTTTACAAACCAGAACAGAGACCGTTTCAATAAAAGTATTTTTGTTATTTGTTTTTAGGTCTTATGGCGTGTTGTGCTACCTCCTTCAACGTTTCGGACATCGTTGCAGTGTCCATCATCAGGGCCGAAACGGTGGCTAAAGAAGGAGGTAGCGCAACACGGCATAACACCCCAAAAACAAATAACGAAACAACAGAACAGATACCGTTTAATATTGCAATTTTTCAAATATTTTATTTAGCCAAGTGGAAAGAACCTACGAAAAGTCTCGCGGACCAAAAGAACTGAGCTCGCGCGTTGCTCATCACTGCTCTAGAAGCAAAATACCTATGGGAATATTATTTGTCTGAAGATTGACTAGAACTTCCTGATTTTTTACATCGCGCAAGATAAGTAAAGACGGTGCCTGAAAGAAACTTAATGATATGTAAAAAGTGTGAACGGCCAATTTAAAAGTAAGATGTTTCATTAGCATGTTTCCTGTATTAGAGAAGCTGTACCTACGAGCTATGCTGGATTAAAAAAATGTATTTTTTACTATCAATATTCAGTTTTTGTAAATTACTCCTATGAAGAGGCTGTGATTAACGGTTACCGTACTCACTACTGTTTAACCAGCCAGCGGCTGAAAATCCACATTTCGTCGAAAGACGTTCTTACGATCGTACAGAGCGGTTCCAATGGGAAAGATTAATTATTCTCCATACCAGCTTTTTAAAATTACAACTCAATATCGATTTTATTTCATTACAAATTTGCTTTAATTTATACCTACATCCTACATCCAAAAATGCTGAAAGGCGTGATATAAAACTATTAAAATTATGTACTTTTTATAATTATTTTTTGATCATAAGTATTCATCATTTTTCAATAATGTCTAAGTAAAATAAGAATATAAAAAAGAACTGAAATACATTAGTTTGTAAGTGCGCAAATAAATACACAAACGGACCAATTTTCGTCAAGAAACACATGTACGTATATATTATTCAATGATTTTATTTAAACTAAAATTAAAATGCTGAAACATGCGTTTACCAGATAATGTAGGGTAGACTGGGGACGATTGAAACAAGTTATGATTGAAACATCTCAATTTACTCGAAAACTATAATTCCTAAAAGTGTGATACAACACTCGAAACTCCGTCAGGTCTGTTGGGAGGTTTCTACAAAAGCGCACTAGCCGGCGAGTGACTCAATCGTGCATAGGGGACATTATTGGATTTCGCACTAAAAAGTAAATATTTACGACATTTTTGTTTACATTATAACTCATTTTACTCTCGCAGCTTGACGAAATGTTTTATTACATTCTCTTCTTTGTCTATTTTAGAGTATTTATAATGCATTTGCATGGCGATAATGTCTATTTATCAGGGTTATTTTTGACTTTGAAGTAGAAAATGCAGCGTGGGGATGCTTGAAACAACTTGTGTGGGGATGATTGCAACGTTTTAATCATAACCATGTTTCAATCGTCCACACCGAGAGAAAATTTTAAAGTTAAAATGAAAAAAGGTCAGAAAATCAAACCATTAAGTCTTCACACTAGACGTACTTCTGTGATCTTGAATATATTTTTTTTACATGTATACCGCATCCGTCTGGAGCCAGTGGTACTATGGCATCCCCAATCGGGGTATGTTTGGGGCTGAGGGTAATGGGGAAGGGAAGGAGATGGGGAAGAAGGAGGTGGGGAAGTACCTGGCTATTCAGATCTGGTCACCAAACACGGCTAACACCATTTCAAGCAACGTTTCAATTCTGAATGGTGATCTTACACCAGGGCGATACTGAGAGTATCTTCCACTCTGGAACGTGCCGCAAATATACTATATATTATTTTTAATTAATAAATTGTGAAATAACACAAATTAATAAACTTTATTTGCCACGCCGGGATTCGATCCCGCGACCTTCGAAGTACTAGTCAAGAGCCTTACCGCTGGACTACGCCGAATATAGATGGAACTTTTTGAAAAATGGAGTATGGCACAAGCAACAAGTTTAAATTGACATAATGTTGATGAATTCTTCAACAATTTAGCGAACAAGGACATCTGTAATTTAGATGAGATCGGTGTCACAACTGTTCAAAAACCTAAACGGGTTGTAGCCAGGAGAGGAACTCGGCAAGTAGGTGCCGAACGATGAATTCTCGTAACTGTCTGTAGCAGCAAACGTAATTGGCAACTCGATTCCGCTGATGCTCATATTCCCACGTGTCAATTAAGCCATTTCTTAAAAGATGGTCCGATTGGTAGTATCGGTACCGCAACCATATCTGGCTGGATGCAAGAAGAAAATTTTACCAAATTTCTGATTCATTTTCAAAGCCATACCATTCCGTCTATAGACCACAAAGTTCTTTTACAACTTGATAATCATTCATCGCGGTCGAATCCTATGAAATCAAAAAAAAATTGTTATATTAATATTTAATCTTCAAACCATTCCAAAATGAATAGGCTAGGGAAAACTACATCTAAGGACTTTGAAGAAGAAACCACAAATACGAGTAAGATGACCAAATGTATAAGAAAAGGTGCACTGTAATCCGACAAAAATCTGAAAAAAATCATCCTTCACATTGATAAAAAAAGTGCTTCGTTGTCTCTCCACTCTTGTCTGATTTAGATTTCTGTATTTCACTTCTACCGCATGTGAATTGCATACTCAGATTTTTCTTTTCTTTTAATTTGGGAGGCGGGAATGGGTACCGCCGCCCCGGGAACCTTTATTGGATAACCAACATCTCTGCCATATGTCACCCCAAGTGGTTCGCTACGTTTGGTGATTTAGCAGGGGTGTCCGGGTTCATGGGGTAAGGTTTATCTAGGTCTTGGAGGCGGATGACCAGGACATACTGAACCCAAGATTCCTACCCACCCCTTAAACCCTTTTCCTTCCCAGAACTCTACTCTCCTTCCTTTCCTTAGAAAAACCCTCCATACAGCATCATAGGTGAGCATAAAGATGACGTAGGCCCTGAGGGAAATTATGTTCCTCAGGGCCTCCTGTGCGGAGCTCATGTAAAAAAAAAAAGATATCTGCTATTTACTTGTTTAATAGATTTTAATGCCCCTTAACCGATTATTTAAAGTTTTTTGGTCTAAAATATTGCCCTATTTTGTATAATGATGTCACATCGCAAACCACAAATTCAATTATTTTCTATTTTTCGACTTCTTAATTGTTGAATTTTACACAGAAAAAATGCTCTCAATTCAGAGGTAAATTCTACATTGTTACGATTGAAACAGTGTGATGGTTGAAACAAGCACTTTTGTATGAAATCAAAAAACTTATTTTTTATACCGTTCTACTCTGCTCCACGATAATTTCGCAGTAAAACTATGTTGATTATGCCAAATACTCATAGTTAGTATAACTAAGAGCTCTAAAACACATATAATAAAACATATATTTAAAGTTGTTTTATTTCACGACATGTTTGTAGTTTTTAAAATACTTGAAATATTTTAAATCACTATTCATGATCTTGTTGAGTACTGTTATAATAATGAAAATGCTTTACATTGATTAAAATTACTCCAATTATTCCAAAGATATTTAGAGTGTTTCAATTATCCCCACATACTGTTTCAATCGTCCACACTATGGGGATAATTGAAACAGATTTCCCCATCGTCTTAAAGTGGTTATTGTAGCTTACCTGTACGAGTTGTGGCCATCCAATAAATTTAATTTGATAACTAGATAGATCATAGAACATCTAGTATAAACATCTTATCCATAAATATAAACGAAATATTACTACAAATAGTTAAAGTAAAAGTGTTTCAACCATCCCCACTCTACCCTATTGATTTATTTTACTGCATGATTTGAAATGGGGGTTGTAGATATAATACAAAATCCTTTTTGAAAATTTAACAAATCTGCCAAATACCCACGGTATAACCTTATTATACTAAAAACAAACATTTATTCTCAAAATTTATAACATTTGTTTATTAGATAAAAGCACAATCTTTCGAAATGTATTTATAATTTTTTGTGGAAAAGAGTCAATACGTCTAAAATATGATTTAAAAATGACATATTTATGGTTTTCTCTGGTTATACCGTGAAGTAATTTGGTAATTATTGCAACTTACAACAATTATTACAATTTGGAAGGTGGGTATGGGTTTCGCCGGCCCGGGAACCATCTATTGGGTAACCAACACCTCTGCCATAGATCGCACCAAATGTTACGTATGGTGACTTAGCAGGGGTGCCCGGGTTCATAGGGTGGTGAGGTTTTTCCGGGTCTTGGCGATGATTCATCTGCCCACCAGCTACCTGGCAGGCCGGATCGGGAGAGACTGGTTGAAGGACACCTTTTGACCTTCTACAGCAGGACTCTTGCACTGCAGTGGGAGGGATGGATTCATACTGGATGGACAGACACTGACCCCCAGAATCATACCCACCCGTCAGACTTTTTTCTTTCCCAGAACTTCATCTCCTTCATTACCTCAAGAGACCCTCCACACAGCAACCCCGAAGATGACTAGGCCCTTCGAGATATAGGGAAATTATTTTCCTCAAGGCCAGGGTGTGTAAAAACAAAAAACTAACATATTATGTATGTGTGGCATTAAAGCACATGGAAATAAAAGTACGGTTTTGAGTATAACTCTGCTAACCAACTTTGCTATGGAAATCTTTAATATTCCGTCATTTTTATCAAAACTATGTTATTACTTTGAAAATTATTAATAGGCATAAACTAGTATATGAACCTACGATATTTCTCCAACCTTTTTTTACATGAATACCGCACAAGAGTCCCAAATGCTCGCGTCTGGAGCCAGTGGGACTATGGCATCCCTAATTGGGGTATGTTGTGAGGCTGAAGGTAGTGGGGGGGAAGGAGATAGGGAAGAGGAAGGTGGGGAAGTACCTGGCTATTCAGATCTGGTCACCAAACACGGCAGAAGCCATTTCAAGCAACGTTTCAATTCTGAATGGTGGTCTTACACCAGGGCGATACTGAGAGTATCTTCCACTCTGGAACGTGCCGGAAATATACTATATATTATTTTAAATTAATAAATTGTGTAATAACATTTATTAATCAAATAAAATTTATTTGCCACGCCGGGATTCGATCCCGCGACCTTCGGACTGCGAGTCAAAAGCCTTACCACTGGACTACGCCGGACGTCAATACCCATTTGTCATTTAAAAAAAATCTAGAATACACTACGTTAATACCTTTATTTTTTTAAGGAAGGTGGGGAAGTACTTGGCTATTTCGATCTCGTCGCCAAACACGGCGAAAGCCATTTCAAACAACAACGTTTCGATCACCAAAGCGGTTTGAAGATATCTTATTATAAATATACTAGGTATATATTATTTTTAAGGAACTAATTGTGAACAACACAAATGAATTAAATAAAACTGACTTCCTCACGTTGGGACTTGAACCCGCGACCTCTGTTCATAGTCGACAGCCTTACGACCACCGAGGCCGGCAAACAGTACATACATACAAAATGTAGGTATCTATAAAATACATATATGTCATACAAAATACACATTGGTACCTACAATATCGACAAGGAAAAAATCATTGCAAACAATCGATAAAACGATGGAGGTCCAGGATCCAGGGTCCAGGGGTGGAAGGGAGAACAAAAACGACCGACTAATGTATGATGCATCTCATGTCAGTTACTTTTGAAACATGCTATCGTCCAGACATCATCAACAAATACAAGCGTATTACTCGAACCGATGAAACAAAAAAATCCATCATTCAATAGATGTAGATATGACAGTATCATTGGCTAATGATCTCAGCGTCCATTATCAAAGGCATCTCTCGGAGTCGGGACCGCGTAATGTTCATTTGGAATAAAATTTCATCTTATCGACGAATATTATTCGTAAAACCTTAGCAATTACCATAACAATACTTGGAATATTGTGAAAAGCAAGGGCGGGTTGTGGCTTGTGCAAATTAGTAACACTGTATTATAGCTGTTGAAAGGCTCTTTTTTTTAAGCGGAGACGGTTTACCATTAGTTCCCGTGAGTAGGTACTTAGGCCATGGACCCACTTTGTACTTTCTCCCATTTTACCTCAATCCTTTAACAATAACCCCAGTCGCTTTAATAAAGTTCACCAGAGTTGTCATTGGATATTTGGCTAAGTCTTCTGGTTCTACAACATGTCTCCCATCGCAAAGGCTCGCAACTAAAAGTTTAAAGTTTCTTGTCCACATTTGATTGTTTTTGAGACGAAGCAATATAGCGTTGTGTTGATTTTCCGTACTTATTCCGATAGAATTTTCGTAATCGGGTAACAACGAATGGCTAATGTTCTAAAAAGTTTTCATGTCATTAAAAAACAACCTGTCATCATTTGAAAGGAAGGGGGAAACCAAAAACACGGCAGTAAGTGTTTCGCATAATTGGTTTACCAAGAAAATCACTAAAAATAGAAATAAAAATATGATAGTGGTAAATAAAATCATCTAAATAAGTCGTCTCAATGTGGCATTCTTGCATTACTATTTAAAATACTTGCAGAACTTGATTACAACATTTTAAATGTGATTTACTTAAAATTTAAAAAAATAATAATTATTGAGTAAATTCCACATATTAAACTCAATAACAATAATGAGCACAGACTGCCGTGCTTCTGAAGCAAAGCGATGAACGGGGAAGAGAAATAATATAGGGGAAGCTTCACATACACATGTATGTATGTATGACTTTAACTCATAGCATTGCAATTTTAGAATTAGCTTGGATAGCTCATCGGGAGCTCACCCACCGCCCCTGGTGGAAAGAGTTCTATCTGGGTTCTGATACCCAAACCTACTCCAAGCAGCCCAAGTCTCAAGAAGCGGGTAAAACAAAGGCGGTTGATTTATACTCTATCAACTGGAGATGGGCCTGTCAGATATATTGGGAAAGGATATCTCATTGGACATGCTATAGAAAGCTCTGCAGAGTATGCTCCAGCGGTTGATCAAATATGACCGTTCGAATTGAATGACTGTTTTATAAGGCTAAACTCGATTCGAGAACTTTAACATTTTTTATTAGATGATTTATAAACTTTTTTTAACTGCTTGTGACTACAGCCTAAATAATGTAACTTTGTGTCTTTGGACATAAAAGTGTTTGTAGTACTATTTTTTATATTTAACGGAAACCATGAGCATATTTAGATGTTTAAGAGATATTTTAAACGAAAAATTACTTAGAACCACATACTTCGCTTTCTGTCAATCAATTATACAATACGGCATTATAGGATGGGGCGGTACATATACAAATCAAACACAAACAATTTACATATCACAAAAACTAATAATAAAAACAATTTTAAAAAAAAACCCTACTCATATTCGTCAGAACTTTTATTCAAACAATTTAAAGTCCGAAAATTAAGTGCATTATACTTTTATAAAAAACAAGTTGCACCATTTAAAAATAATAGAAGTCTTAGACAAACATCAATACTTCCCACTCCAAAATGTAAAAAAAAAATTGGACAATTGAGTCATAAATATCTCCGAGCAAAATTTTTTAATTCATTACCAGAAAAAATTAGAAACATGAATACCAATATAAAAAATTTTAAAACTCACCTTATAAATTATACTGAAAACTTCGTTTAAATGGTAATTTAAATGTGATATAAATAAACTGAATGATATAAAAAAAGCAATACAATAACACCCCCCCATACACACAAGCCTTGCGTAATTATGGGGGTACATCAAATATATCTACTATGTAATTAATTACTGTATAAAATTTATTTGTAATTTATGTACCTTCTATTACTAATAAAAAATAAAAATAAATATATATATATATATATATATATATATATATAGATGGGCTTTCTTATTTAGAAATTAGATTTTTATGCATGTTTCTTTTTCACTTGACTTGGATATGAAAAAATATTTTTTTCAATCCTATTTAATATTTTTTTCGCGATCTCAATTCATAAAGACTAATTGCAATAGTGTGCTAATAAACATTAACTATATGTTTATATTGAGAGTCAGACGTAGCAAGTAGCAAGTCGTAATAACAAATAAGTGCCTGGATGTTGAATTTTTGAAAAATTCCAAAAAAATCTTCTTGGCAAGATTTTATTGAGTTTGTTCAGTTTGTTAGATTAAAAAATATAGATATACCCACATACCTAGCTCTGCATGAAACAGTTACATTTAAAAGAAAATTTATCTTTTCATTTACAATCAGCGTGGTAGGCTATATTCTATGATTTTAGGAAACAATGTTTAATCACGTGAACACTTTTATCTAAGTTATCTACAGTAACAGGCAACATAGTTTAGCAACCACCTGTAGTGACATCTGTCTCTGCAGATATGTTACGTAGTCTAGTTTTAGCAAAATGGCATTTTGTTTCTGCAGTTACAGGAAACATGGGTGATGTATCAAAATGTCCCTTAATCTCTGCATTTATAAAATGCCCTTACAGTGAATACCGCACAAGAATCTCAACTGCTCCCGTCTGGAGCCAGTGAGACTATGGCATCCCCAATTGGGGTATGTTGTGAGGCTGAAGTTAGTGGGGAGGGGAAGGAGGTGGGGAAGATGAAAGTTGGGAAGTACCTGGCTATTCAGATCTAGTCACCAAACATGGCTAAAGCCATTTTCAAGCAACGATTCAATTTATGCAGACTTACTAGATTAGTTATAGCGCTTACGTATCTGCGGACTTATTAATTTAGTTATAGGTTATAGCGCTTATGTATCTGCAGACTTGCTAGATAAGTTATTGCTCTTATATTACATCTGCAAACTGGCTTGTTTAGTTATAGCGCCTATATATCTGAACCCCTAGCACGGTTGATCGACTTTTCCTGGGCTAAGATTGAAAAATATGGTTATATTGGTGTGGTACAATTTCATTTTTTGTATGAAGATATTTAAGTTTTGGTAGGTTTTCCCCAAAATAAATTAAAAAACAAAAATTAAATTTATTTTCAGCTACAAAAATATTAGTAATTTGGTATTTTTCAATTTTAGCACTATGGCTCACTGAAACCGCTGCTATCTATTCTGCAGGCTTACTAGTTTAGTTATAGCACTTGTATACCTGCAAACTCGGAGTAATAATTGATGAAAATATTTAGATGAGACCTACACATCAAAGGTATTATTGAAAAACTCACTAGCCTATTATATTTCTTTAAAAATCTAAGAAATGTGGTAAATAAAAAGGATTTGAAAACGGTTTACTATGCGTTATGTCATTCTCGAATTGAATATGGAATTATAAGATGGGGATCTACTACACATAAATACATACACAATCTGAATACAATGCAAAAAGGAATTATAAAGACCATGCTGAAAGGGCCTCCTGTGTGGAGTTAATCTAAAAAAAAACTATTAGAACGCCTTCGATTGAAATTTTCAATAGCTTTGACGTATACCAAATGTATAACGAATATATGCCAAAAATATATTATTGAAGCTATTCAAAAATACTGAATCCTCTACTAGACCGCGTATCCATCAGACTAGATCGAATAAAAATGACATAAAAAACATTCCAAATTATAAAACCACATTCGGAGAAAGAAACTACACTTATTTTGCAACTATATAAAACTAATAATAATCCCCAAGATATAAAACTAATAAAAAAAAATTATGAGTACAAATCAAAAATAAATACATGGCTGAAAGAGGTCAACGAAAACACTCCAATGAAGAACTAAAAACGACATAGAAGACAAATTAACTATAATTAAACATTTATTTTAATTTTTTATTCTTTATAAGTAAAATCTCAAATTATAATATTTAATTAAATGAAGACAATATTAGCGAAACTCAATCGAAAATCTGAGACAGAAAAATCAGAAAAGATATTGGCTCCGCTGGGACTCGAACCCGGGACCCTTTGCTTACATGGCAAGAACTCTACCGATTGAGCTACGGAACTCATATGAAATTCGGTCACTTTTAAATGTATAATACTTAAAAAGTGTGATAAACAATTTTATGTGAATTAAACAATTTTGGTCCGCCTCGGCACAGGAACCCCTAGTGAGGAGGACCAAGAAATACAATATCTTTAACTAACATAACCATTATATTTTGTACACTTGTAGAATTATTTTGGTAACCGGCGAGTTCATCGAAAATCAAATCGAAATCGTTCATCGAAAGCAAATTCATCGAAAACGAGTTGATCGAAACCGAGTTCATCGAAAACGAATTCATCTAAAACCAATTCATCGATTCGCCAATTCATCGAAAAAAAAAGGTTAAGTTAGGTTAGGTAAAAATTGATAATAAAACCTTGGACAATGAGACCCTTGTCCAAAGTTTTATTATCAATTTTTTTTAATATATAAATTTATAGTCAACTTTTATTGACCAATGCTTTTTTAACTTCCCGGTCCGCTCGGCATTTCTCTCAAACATCTACAAAATATTTTTTTTCGATGAATTGGCGATTCGCTTAATTGATCATTCGATGAATTGCTTTTCGATGAACTCGTTTTCGATAAACTTGTTTTCGATGAACTCGTTTTAGATGAATTTGCTTTCGATGAATTGATTTGCCGTGAACCAATTATTTTATATAGTCAGTTAAATAAAAAAATTAAAATTTAAAAAACTTACTAGTTTAACTATAGCGCTTATATATCTGCTGTCTTACTTGTTTAGTTACAAGGGTTTCTGTCGCAGGACAAACGTAGTTTACACCCGGGAGCCTTCATCTTTGCGTTTACAATGTAAATTTAAATGTAATTTTACCTCTGCCCTTTTTTAAATTTGAATACCGCACATCTGCTCCCAACCGTCTGGAGCCAGTGAGACTATGGCATCCCCAATTTGGGTATGTTGTGAGGCTCAGGGTAGAGGGGAAAAAAAGCTTTTTTACATTAGCTTCACACAGGAGACCCTGAGGAAAATGAGGTACTGATTTTCAACCCTAAATTATTTTTTCTCGCCAACCACCCACAATCATGTCAAAATTATGTTTGCTTTTGTTTAGTAGCTAAACAAAATGGAACACATTCAAATATGTATAAAAAATATTCTAAAAAGCACCTAACCGAACTTAATTTCAATATCAATGTGTAAAATAAGATGTCATAATATACATACATTTAATTATTCGTATCGATTGGCGGTTCTAGATAAGCACTTGCCATCAGATCATCGTGCCACGGGATCTATTCCGTCAAGTGCAAAAAACAACTACGGGGCGTATCTACGCTCCACCGTGTCATCAATGTCGTTATTTATTTAGAGACTAATTAACATGACTTAATAGACCAGCCAGACGAATGGTCCGAACAAGTCTTCGTGCCTCGGGAAGTGATGGATCACCTGGTTCCGAGATGTTTTTTTTTTTTTATTTATTTATATTGTGTAGTATCAATACGAGTTATTCTTTGGTGTGGGAAATTTTATTAAAGGCAAGATATTTTATGATGTCGGTGAGAAACAAAAATGGTGGTAAACAGACAAAAACGAAATCAATTTCAGCTATGCTTAATTTTTGGAATGCTGGTGGAGAATAAACCAAAGTTGATTGCCGTGGCTTTAGCCGTGATCAGATCTGAATAGCAAGGTACTACCCCAACATCATATTCACTATATTCCCTGTATACCTAGCGGTGGATGAGTCTGCCCATCTACTGCATGGCGGGCCGGATCGAGAGAAATTAGTTGAGGAATTACTTTTGACCTCTCTAGCCGGACTCTCTCTACCCATCGCTTTGCACCGCAGTAGAATTTTGAATTTCAGCTGAACCTCATATTCCTACTCACCATACCTTTTCCTTCCCAGATCTTCCTCTCCTTCCTTTTATTATTATTTATTTCATGAAAAAAGTATGTCAGTTAGGCAATAATAAGTACGAATTGCAATCTTCCGAAATGATAAATAATGCGTATTAATCATTATTTTGTTCGGTTTCACAAACACGAAAAATCACGCGAGACGTTTGCCGTCGTAATTAACAACATGGCGTTCCTTAAGAAATGACATTTCGCGTTTTTAAAGATAACAAAATAACCATTAAAATGCAATATTCTTCAATTTCGGTTACTGGATTACTTAACTGTAATCTACCTAGTACAAATTTTTTAAAGTGTGTTTTGAGCGTGGACTCGATAGTGAAATATTTACCTTAGGTAATATTATTTCACCCTCCATGCTAGGGATATCCCTGTGTTATGGTGGGGGAAGTTTACAGATTGGAATTATATATAACTAGCAGACCCGGCCACATGTTGCTGTGGCTAACGAAACACAACACCATTACCCAATCTTTATAAAATCCACACCACCCGCTTGCCAGCTGCCCGCTGCCCGCTGCCTGAATTGAATATTTGAATTTATCGGCTTTTCTCTACTATAATAAGCATGTATTATACATATAAACTAATTAGCTCGCCACTAATTATACAATGCTTGCAATGCAACACTGGATATTTGAAAAGGGAAAATCAAATACCTACTTAGTCTAGGACATATTTTCCAATTTCTTCCGTAGAACGAATTTCAAAAGTGACTATAGTACGGCCCGCCACCTGTTTTAAAAATATTTTTTCTTTGAATTTCTCGGCTTTTCTCTAATATAATTTACATGTAATATATATATATATATATATATATATATATATATATATATATATATATATATATATACATAAACATTCCTCTTCAATCACTCTATCTATTGGTGAAAACCGTATGAAAATCCGTTGCGTAGTTTAAAAGATTAACGCGCACATACATTTTGAGCGACTTCATTTTATACTATGTAATCAATGAATATGCTTGAAGATAATAGGAATTTGATCATACAATTCAAAATAAGGTATAAAAATATTTTGCATAGTATTTAAAATAGTAGTGAGGTCAGACAGGGATTGCGGGAAATATATGAAGGTAGATTAGGTGGATAGAGTGTAAAATGATTGAAATGTACTGCTGGTGTAAGGATCCATAGCGTTTTTAAAAAGTAAGGAGTCGGGATTCGGTATTTAGGTTGTCAGGGAGAAGGTTGAAGATTTTAGAAACTAGGTAGATGAATTATCTTTGTGCTGTCGTAGTTTGCATCAATTCAATAAGACAAGTTTCTATCTTTATACCGTCCGCATAGCGTCTCCTAAGATGACGTAGGAGATGAGGGGGTTGAGAACATTATTAAAAATCTGTAAAGAATATGTAAATGACCACAACATGATGCACAATCCCAAGAAGATGGAACTAATCGCATTCCACCATGGAAAAAATCCCGAGAAAATGCTATCTGTAAAATTTAATGAGGAAAACATAAACGCATCTAAGAATGTAAAATACTTGGGACACATTATTACTGAAGACCTCTCGGATGACGGTGATATTGAACGACAGCGAAGAAGTATCAGTATACTGTCTAATATGATTGCCCGAAGATTCTTCAAATGCAGTAACAATGTTAAAAAAACATTGTTCAATGCATTTTGCACTAGCCTATTTACATGTGACACATGGTGTCACTACCGAACCAGCTCAATAGAACGACTCCGGATCCAATATAATGATGCTTGCAGAATTATATTTGGATACAGAAGATACAGCAGCGCATCTTCAATGTTTACGGAGCTAGGACCACACGGATTCGCGCCGGTCTGATGAGACACCGGGTCACTGGAGCCAGGATGCGGCAAATGGCTTCCGATAACACAGTGGTGATCGCAGCCTTCCAGCACCAAGCGCCACTCCTGAACGAGCGCTGGGCCCGAGCTCACTCCAGACCACGTCCTACATTATAATTGATTATTTATTTTATTTCTATTTTTTTTTTCTATTTACTTTTTTTACTTTATCTGTTGTGTAAATTTGTACAACTTTATGAGATGTGTGGGATTGCACTATCCTCCCCACGTCCTGGAATAAACATTATTATTATTATTATTATAGACCCTGAGGGAAATTATTTTTCTCGGGGCCTCCTGTGAGGAGCTAATAAAAAAATAAATTGTATCGCACCGCTCACTGCTAGCTTCTTTGTAAAAAATCCCTCGATAGCAAAGCAACATATCAAACCCATAAACGAGTAACCACAAAATTTAAGCGATTTGAAATCAGACGATAATAAATAAATCGGTTTGCAGAAGAGATTGCATTATGGGAAAGGGGCAGACATAAATTCATTTTAACTATCTAGCTAAACCTCGCTGGCTTGACGTATGCTACTGAAGATGTCAATTATTTTTTGCATACATTCGTAATGAAGAATAAACCAGCGCCAGAACGAAACCCCCATCTCCGTGGGTGGAGCCTTTTATTTTTTCGGCCATACTTGTCGAAATTAAATAAATGGGCCAGTTAGCATTTCAAGTAGGAAACCTACAACGAAGCTTATTTCTTTGAGGATGCCTTCGGGTCTTTTTGCGCAGTTAAGTTAGTTTTAGTTTTTTTTCCGTGAGTTACGGATAAAGGTTTATATTGACTTGCATTGAAGTCATGAATGCGCATCTGTAGTAATCCTCATGTTTTAAGTAAACCCTGAGGGTGAGCACAAACACGTCGGTTGAATTTAATTTATGGGTACCGCCACCCCGGAAACCATTTATTGGATAACTAACACCCCTGCCGTAGGCCAGCCCGAGTGGTTCGCTACGTTTGGTGCTTAGCAAGAGTGCCCAGGTTCATGAGGTGAGGTTTGTCTAGGTCTTGCTGCATGGTGGGCCTTATCGCATGAAACTGATTGAGAATAAAACCTTTTGATTTCTCCAGCCGGACTCTCTTGACCCATCGCCTTGCACCGCAGTGGGAAGAATGAATTCATACGTCCGTCGCTCCTGGACACATCGATCCCCATATTCCAGGACAAGTGGCACGTAGTGTCGTAATACTTAATTCTGAGAATTTAATAAAGATAGAAATAGGCATAGATTACAGCACATTTATTTTGTTTCACATGTGGGAAAATATTATAAAATCACAAGATTCCAGACTGATCCGTGAGCACGGCATATGTAGTGAGGTTGAAGGTATTAGGGAGAGAAAGGAGATGGGGTAGAGGAAGGTGGGGAATTACCTGGCTAATCAGATCTGGTCACCAAACACGGCTAAAGCCATTTCGAGCCACCTTTCGATTCTGAATGCTGGTCTTAACTCGCGACTTCCGGATTCGTAGCCAAAGTAAAACTCTATCACTATAACTTATTAGGGAACGTACCCATACTACGTGACCAACTTCTTGCAATTTTTAACCAAAAACCTAAGCCCCCCGCTGCTCATTTGTACCAAGCGTGGTATTTTGAAGACCCCCCCCCCCTGAACAGGTCACGTAGTATGGGTACGTTCCCTTATTTGTTCAGTAGTTTTTTTTTTTTTTTAACTTTATTTATTTCCATTTCTTTGTTCATATGTATAATGTATAGTAGCAAATATTGTATAATAACATAATATATAATAACAATTATGAACAAGAAATGAAAACCCACTAAGGCACTGCCTGAGTGTGGGTAATATTAAAACAAAATACTATATTTCCAAGTACCCAAAGTATAAATTAGACTTAAAAAAACATATTAAATATAAAGATAGTATAAAAAATAAGTATTACATAGGTAGAATAAGTGAAAAAGGTTTTTTCAGCTATTATAAAAATAAAATTAAAATATGGAGAAAAACATACAATTTTTTAATTTTTTATTTAGTTGTTATAAAAAAAAATAATAATAATAAAATAAACAGAAAACATATTGTACTACAGTTTAGAAGTTACAGAAAGTGAGTTGTAGAAAGATGGATAAATTTATAGAAAAAGCGTTTCAATATCTACATTATTCAACCATAATAGTTAGGCTAGTAACTATTATGGTTGAATAATGTAGATATTATACCAACCATAATAGCTACGCTAGTCATTCGCTCACGATCGAAAGAATTCAAAATAAATTCTTAAGATTTATTAATTTTAAAATGGGTATTACAAGGGATTGTGTCAACTATGATTATCTACTATGCCAACTCAATTTATTAAAATTATCTGAACGTAGAATAGTTAATGACCTAACATGTTTATATAAAATCATAAATTCAATAATTGACAGCCATGAACTATTATACTTGATTTCTTTTCATATACCTCGCAAACCAACATCGAGGCAATATCTACCGTTCTATTGTGATAACTCCAACACAGAATCACAGTTGTATACCCCCGCTCGCCGCATACAAAATTTGGGAAATGACTATAAAGATGTTGTTGACATATTCTACACACCATTCACCAAATATAAGCAAGTCATTACCCAATTTATATTGAAAAGAAGAATACATATTACAAACAACAATACAACCTTTACATAGTCTTGGTAACAAATACTTATACAATATGGATGTTTTGATAACAATTTTTAACTTGGCAACTTTAAACGCCGTTATGTGCCAACTATTTCAACTTGTTTCATTAACTACATATTGTGAACACAAATTTTATGCACTTGTATTAATATTATTGTTGATATGGAGGATATTAGAAAATTATCTAATACTAGCTGGGTTACCCGGCTTCGCTCGGGACAACATTCGAGATAGTTCTGGAATACTTTGCATCTTGAATTTTATGTAACCTTTATTTTATTTTCTATATTTTATGATATCTGTATTTTGTCAACTCTTTATTTTGTTTGTAATAAAAAAATGTACTGCGTTATATGTAAAAGCCCTTTGGGCGTTTAAATAAATAAATAAATAAATAAAATAAATAAATAAATAAATAAATAATTTTACCTCTTTTACATATTTTATCATTTTATTTATCATGAACATTTTATTTATCAGTTACATGAACAAATCATCCACATTTCTTTATTTCATGTATTTATTAATAAAATTGTGATTATGTAGTTAGGTATGTATTTTGACATTCCACACTAATATCACTAATCAAGTAGGTAAGTACTATAAAAAATCCCTTGGCTGACTTGCTCGCGGTTCCTCATTGCTGAGGATCGTGGCCTCTACTCCAATTTCCACGGTGGACAAGACTCCTCCACTCCTCTGGGTTTTGTTTTGCGCTGCGTGGAGAGCCAAGGGCACCCTAGTACCAGACGCCAGTGATACTTGGTTACTCCAGCGCTGCGATGACCTACCTCTGCTTCTTCTGCCAAACATTTTTTCCCAAGTTGAGTTTCTCCAAGTTGGAGTCCTCGACGTGCCCGAAAATACTTAAAAGTAACTGATAATAAGTTGTAGGCAGATAGTTGAGAGTCTATTGCTAGACTATGTACAACTCCTACTCTAGGCAACTCGAAACAGCAGAAATACGAATGCTTAGATGGTCGGCAGGAGTATCACTGAAAGATAAGATTAAAAGTTCACGCATTCGTGGTATCCTGGGTGTCACAGACATCAACAGTAAGCTGGAGGAACGACAGTTGAGATGGTATGGGCACATAAGACGGAGACCATCAGACCACACAGTGAAGCAGGCAATGTCTTGTTGGGTGCGGGAGTAAGCTTCACGCTGAATACATTGGTAGATGTGGTAAAGAATGGCAAAAAGGGCCCCAGGTGGAAGCCAGGGTTACATACTCACAGAAAGGCCCCCTTGGGACTAGCTCAGTTAGCAAGGGAACATGGACTCCTCAGGGCCGGAAGGCCCGCCGCGGCTTGTCCACGTGTGCCAATAATGGTACTCTCAGAGTGTGTCGGTGGGAACTTCTCAACAATTAAAACACGGAAGGTACAATTTACAGGGTTTATTCAATATAGCACAGGGGGCAAATACAAGTACAGTTGTTACACATGGCGAGTGGGTTATGCTACGAATTGAACTAGGTACGTTAAACTCTCTCTCTCCCTGGAATTCATCGTCACGGGTTACGCGAAATCTAACGAAATCAGCACATTTAGGAAAGAGAAGGGGGGTAGCTTACGAGGTGGTGGAAGTTAGGGACTCCATGGTGTCATCGGGCAGGCGTGGGTGAGCATGCCCCCGTGTAGGGCACCGGTCCAGTATCTGGTTTTAAGTCCCGCACAGCGGGACGGAAGTTTAAACATACTTCCCGTAATTCGGCTCACTCAGCACGAACTCTTAATAAGGATTTGAAACACTTGATAAACTTTACACGCGGTCGGCGGGTGTTTCGTGCAAAGAGCAGCAACCCCGGCTCGCGGAACGCGACCTTTGTTGACCCGTGGTGGTACGTAATGGCGGGCGCTGAGGGCCGGTTCGTTTACCGCCCGCGCGCTAGGTACGGTGATGACCGTTGGTACCGCGCATGCGCTGTGGGTATGCGCCACGTGGCCGTGCGTAGGAAAATGCTTTTTGCGCCATCTGTTAGCTGATTTATGAACTGCGGAATAAATCAGCAACTTGTTCATTAAATACGTATCCTAACAGTTTATAGACCTTCATCTACAGTTATCCAGAGAAAGACCGAAAAACTCCTGGATGACTCAATGCTCCAAAATACTTCAGAGAAACGGACTGGATGAAGGCGACATTCAGAACAGAAGAAACTATAACCTGAGAACGAGAAGAGCCGAGTCTGTCGAATGAGCCTACCTAGGCAATGGGTTGGGACAGCGCAAGGAAGAAGAAGAAGAAATTGAGAGTCTATTGTGGATGCCTAGGTCTTCTATAATGGACACATTTGTGTTGTTCTAGAAGATCTATGGCTGTTCATGGAATCTTGAGCATTTTTCTTCAATACCACATTTGGAGGGCATCTTTCCGCTTTCTTTGTGTCCATGTTTCCACACTGTAGAAATATGGGAAAAATCTCCGTCCAATTTCGTGGGGTAACACCCCCATATGAAAAATTACGCATAAACGAAATATCTCTGTCTTCGTGAAACCAATGTTGACTACACGAAAATCATCACATGTTTTGATAAGTACCTACTACGTTGATTAAATTATTCCAGATTTAATCGTTTTCATGATCCTATTTTTATGATAATTTATGTAAATATCGTATTTGTCGCTGGACAAGGAGAAAGGGTATTTAACATGTTAAGTTGAAGTATTTTTTTTCCCACGTTTATCTACGCTGGTTCGATAGGACGTGACCAATTTTACCGTAAAATATTTACCCACATTCAAAAGATTGGAAAGGTATATAAATGCTAAATATGGCGCCATTAGTAGAGATGATATCTCTGATAAACTACCTACTTTATACAACTTTTTAAAAATTACGTAAAAATGTAGGCCTACTCTGTAAGCGGAATTCGGATAAGATTTGGCATTTTTTAAATCTAAACTCCGGCGATTCAATTATCTGTATAAGTTATATGAAGAAATGAACGCACCGATAACAATTTTAACAGGCAGTATTTTTTTTTAATCTAAAAAATTTGGATCGCAGATATAAATTAAATGATTGAAAGTACTTTTGACTCGAAGCAGAAAATTATTTTAAAGGCTCCGGTAAACGAGCAACTTTTTACGGTAGTTTCTTTGCGGCAAGGTATTGCCGTCAAGATTTCCGCACTGTCGCGTCGGGTTGACTGTCGTATAGGTATTGTCTATTATTTTTTTATGTGAATACCGCGCGTCTTTCTTGCTCTTTTACATATCGATCGTCCAGTTGATTAGTCAGGCATCTCCGAAAAATCTAAATTTGAGTTGAGTATGCAGTTGTATTTAAAAGTGTACCTTACTCAGATTATTCATGAACACCACCAAATTCGATTTATAATGAGGAAAAACTTGTAGTGAATTAAACAATATGTTCATGTTTTCTGGGCACTAGTAGGATATTTCAAATTGTCATAATAATTAACGGGATCGTTATGCCTCCCGGTGTTATTTTGTAGCATATTTAATATGTAAACCATGGACACGTTTAAATGATATATTATGTATGGTGAGCATTCGAATATTGCTTTCCTCATTGACTGAAAACATAATATTTGGAAATATCTGACAAATACAACTGGACGAATGATAAATATCATTTTTTGTAAATATATATATATATATATATATATATATATATATATATATATATATATATATATATATATATATATATAATTATATAATAATTTCTAATATCATAAATTTATTTCAATTGCTATATTTTAGCTGAAATTATAATAGTACATATATTAATAAAATAAATACAAAACATGAACTTGAAAATTATCAAGCCCATAACTATTTTCAATAGTATAGTTAAGTTCAGAGGTAGGTATTCGGAATCGATACCTTTTACATTTAATATAAGTATGTTTTGATTAGACTTTTCTTGTAATAAATACATATATAAATATACCTATTGTATATACATATATTGTATATACATGAATAGATGAAATTGCTGCAAACCAATCCCAGGATTGAAACCAGAGAGAGATATACAATATTTTAATATAGGCACATATCACACATATTAACCAAGTAATATTTTGCTATAATAATTAAATCCAAATACCAGCTGTCTGCTTTCTGCTTTCCGCTTTTTCCTTGGTGCCTGGAAAATTTTTATAATAGAAAAAACTCACACCCCAAGGTTTTCCTATCCGGGTGCTATACGGATAAAACCTTGTTGCAATTTTCCTACCTAATTATCTATTGTTCTAACTAAATCCAAATAAATCTTCCCGATTATTAATTTCAATTTATATTTTATTCTCGTTTAATCTAACTAAATTGATCGGCATTTGATATTCATCATCCTGAACTGTATATTATTTTCAAACACGTTTGATTAAATAACACTTTGCTAAATTTAAATTTTGAACTTCACGATTTATTTCGAAATGGTAAATTGTTGTTAAATTAAATTTTATTCCTCCGAACTTTATTTAGTAATAAAATATTATTATTTTTATTCTTCTTTTATTTTTTTATTAAATTTTTGAATTAATTAATTAATTTTAATTATAGTATTAATCTAATAATAGATTAATACTTTGTGGAAAAATGTGCCGTCCAGTTGTAATTATTTAGCCGAATTATTCTGTTGTTAACTTTAATATTAATTATATAGATAATAATTATTATTAACCACTGTTTTTTAAAATTTTGCTAATAAACAACACTTTCATTATCGCACAATAAATTATGATTAATCACTTTATTTATTCTAAATTTCATAATTTTACGAGTAGATTTATTTCGACTACACTATTTTCTAAACCCTTAATCTAAATTGCAAATCCGCTACGTGTAAATGTCAAGTTTTGTCTATGCAATAAAGTCACAACAATAAACAAAACATTGTTGACAGAATTAATTTTTGTAAGGGGCAATTCTGAACAAAGATTTTAGTGATGTCTAGCACTCGAAGCAAAAACCAAATTTCTGATGAAAAAATAAGCATGGACAAAATTATCGAATATATAGATAAAAAATTTGAAACCTTGAAGAGGGACATTTTTATCAAAATTGAATCTCAGACCACAGAAACAACAAAAAGCATTGAATTTATAAGTGCTCAATCTGATGAAATACTAAAAAAAATTGATGTTACAAATAATTTAAACCAAGTTATACAAACTGATTTCGAAAATATTAAAAAAGATATGAATGAAAAAAATAATACAATAAAAAAAACTTGAAATTAGACTGGCAGATATTGAAACCTTGTCAAAATGTAATTCTTTAGAAATAGCTGGGATTCCCCAAAAAATAAGAGAACAACCAATTGAAATCATAAGGAAGGTTGCTGCAGCAGCTGGGATAACTATAAAACATACAGATATTACTGAAGTCATCCGAGTCCCAGACAGACGAAATGGAGCTCCACCCAAACGTCTTGTCACCTTTTCCGAGAAAAGACAAAAAGATTCACTCCTTGATAAAAAGAAAGAAATAAACTATGAAGAAATTAAGGATCTGTCGACCTCTCAAATCTTCATTGGGGAAGAACTAAGCCCTTATCATAAAGAAATACTATGGAAAACAAAACAATTAGCCATAGAAAAAAAATACCAATATGTGTGGTACAAAAATGGTAAAGTTATGATTCGTAAAAAACATGAAGATAAAATAATCTACATTAAGCACCTTGATGATATGGTGAAAATAATTTAGTAAGTAATATAAAAACATTATTAATTTAGATGGCATAAATGGATAACACAATAACAACAAACTTACCTAACTTATCATCCATAAGAAATAATTTTAACATAATGCATCAAAACATTAGAAGTATTAATAAAAACTTTGACGAACTACAAATATTGATAAAAAGTTTAAATCTAAACTGGGATATAATTATTCTTACTGAATGTTGGTTAACTGATAAGTTCTATCCTCTACAAATCGAAAATATGTCCCTTACTCTACAATTATGAATAATACTAAAAATGATGGTGTCATCGTATATATTAAAGAAGATATTGAAGCTGATGTCATAGAGATCGGTATTAATAATGCGAACTGTCTAAGGATATCAATCGGCAATGATACAACAATACTCGCAATTTACAGATCTCCATCTACAAAAAATCTGGAGCCATTTCTAAACTCCTTATCATTTGAACTGAGTTTACTAAAAAACACTAAAGATGTATTTATTATCGGTGATATAAATATTGATATCCTTGAAAATGGCCACCCAAAAAAATATGATTACATGCAGACACTTGCATACCATGGATATGAAAGCCTAATTGAGGAACCAACACGTGTATTTAATGATAGCAAAACTTGCATTGATCATATCTTTAGTAAAACTAATAAAAAAAACTCAAGCCATTATTTATACTACCACACTGACAGACCATTACACAATAATTCTATCTATAACAAAAAATAACTCTTATGTAAACCTAAATACGAAATCACTCCTAACGAAGTCTGAAACAAATTGGGAAAATGTCAAAAGGGAGTTAACAATGAATGACTGGACCGCCCTTCTGGAAAAAGATGATACTGATACTGCTTGGAGTTATTTTGTAGAAATTATACAGCACAGTATTCTATCTAACACCAAAACCACAGATAAAAAGGTATCTCATAAAAATATTCACATTAAACCATGGATCAGTCAGAATATTATAAACTCGATCAGAAAAAGAGATGAACTGCACAGAAAAGTAAAAATCAACCCTTATGATGTCCATACACTTTGATTCTACAAAAGATATTGTAATACATTTAAAAATTTAATTCGTTATGCTATAGAAACATACTATAAAAACAAAATTGATGAATGCAATAATGATTCCCGTAAACTCTGGCAGATCATAAATGAAATTACAAATACTAAAGCCTCGCATAAAGACAAAAACATTAAAGAATTAAACATTGATGAGATTCCCGCATCTTTTACGAAACACCCAGACAAACTTCTTGATTTTATAAACAACTACTTTTGCAATATAGGCTCTAACCTTGCAAATAAAATTAAACAAAATTCTACTTCTGTCGAAAAAACAATGAGGAATGATGATGTAAATCATGAAAACAGCCTCAATATAGTCAAGATAACAAGTGATGAAATAAGAAATATTATAACCTCCTTAAACACAAATACCTCATCGGGAAATGAACTGATATCAAGCAAATCAATTAAATACCTGCAAAATGAGTTAATTCAACCACTGACATACCTTGTAAATCTATCATTATCTAAAGGTGTTTTTCCCGCTTGTCTTAAAATTGCTACGATCATACCATTATATACAAATAGTCCCAAAGACGATATTTCAAATTATCGACCAATTAGTATTTTAACTCCTCTGTCGAAAATATTGGAAAAAGTAATAAAAAAACAAGTTCTTACATTTTTGGATACCAATAAAATATTATCACCTACGCAGTATGGTTTTAGAAAAAACCTGGGTACTGGTGACGCTATAGCTAATGTAACTAATACAATTATTAGAAAACTGGATGAAGGCAAAAAATGCTTAGCTGTTTTCATTGATCTTCAAAAAGCTTTCGATACAATTGATCATGAAATACTTTACTTAAAACTAAAAAAAATGGAATAACCGAAACAACTCTAAACCTACTTAGAAGTTATTTAACTGGAAGAGAACAAATTGTACAAATTGGTAAAAGAAAGAGCAAATCTCTTCCAATTAAATTCGGGGTCCCCCAGGGAAGCGTATTAGGACCTATACTATTTCTGATATATATAAATGACCTTATGAATCTTCCCATTAATGGAAACATAATGAGCTTTTCAGATGACACTGTTATTATATTCCACGAACAAGATTGGACAAGAACCTACAAGGAGGCGGAACATGGCCTGGCTGTACTTCAAAACTGGCTAAAAGTAAACTCCCTTACATTAAATGTTAGTAAAACTAAATATCTAACTTTCTCCAAAAACAAAAGAGGACAACCAATGAATGTGCATACCCTCAAATTACATGAATGTCAAAATACTTTTCCACAATGTTCCTGCCCGTCTATAACCCAAACCAAAAGTATTAAATATCTTGGGATTGAAATTGATGAAAATCTACAGTGGAATTCACACATTGATCTTACCTCAAAAAAGCTAACAAAACTCATCTACTTCTTCAAAAAATTAAGAAACATCTTGTCGATGAGGGATCTAAAGAGAGTATATTATGCTTTATGTCACTCTCGATTGGAATATGGAGTAATAGGATGGGGCTCAGCAGCATCTAATCACTTGAAACAACTTAAGATAACTCAGAATTGCATTATAAAGACCATTCTAAAGGTCCCCATAAGGACGTTAACAGCAGAAAATTTTAAACAGTTTGATGTTCCAAGCATACAGAAAATCTATGCCAAAAACATTCTAGTACATCACCACAAAAATGATTCAGAGGCAGACACCTCACACGCTCATAAAACCAGAGCCAAACAAACAGACATACTTAATATACCAAAGTGTAACTCTTCATTTGGTCAAAGAAGTTCTGCATTTTTAGCAGTAAAGTTATATAACAAACTTTCACTTAGTATCAAACAAATAAAAATAAAAAATAGCTACATTAAGGACATTAAATGTTGGCTGAAGAATCTATCGGAAAATGAACTTAAAACATCATAGAAGTTTCTAGAAAACCTTATCCAATCAATGAAGTTAAACCATAGAAGTCGCTGAAAAACTTATCCAAAGCATAGTCCCCCTCAGCACAGGATCTCCTAGTGAGGAGGACTACGAATATATTTTATATATACATCTAACTAACATGTTTCATATAAAAATGTAAAAAAATAGTATATAGATACTAAATAAAAAAAATTAAAAAAATTAAAAATTAAAGATTTTCGTTAAACTTTTTCGTTTACACTGGGCGCCCTTATTTATTTATTAACTCTTTTCAATTTGCACTATTTTTTTATACTGAATTTAAACATTAAATATTTGTTAGAACTTTTTCCGTTTAAACTGAACGCACTTATTTTAAACTTTTCAATTCGCACCATTTTTTTTAATACTAAATTTAAACATTAAATATTTGTTAGAACTTTTTTCGTTTAAACTGGACACACTTATTTATTTATAACTTCTTTACATTTAATTATCACATCACTTTATTTATTAACTTCACTGATTCTATTCACTGATACTAGACGCGAAAATACTCAAAATACAATATTTATTGAGTATAAAATCCTAATTTTCCACTAAAACAAATTGTATTTTTCACAAGCACCTTTTTACTTTTTCACAAGTAATTAAAACGTAAAATTTATTTTTATTTTCATTGATTTTAACTGCAAATTTTTCAAGTCCCTGACTTGAATATGAAATTTTTCTGAGTCTCCAAAAATTCAAACTCTTAGAAATTTTTCCACAGGTAAATTACCGAACGTTTCGCCGCGTCACACGAACCTCCAATTTTCCAAAACCGACGACCGACTGCCTCCAAATGCGTCTGCACCAGATTACATACCTCCTCTCAGGTCCAAAAGAGTGTATCTGAATTTCCTTTGATAAAACAATCTAATCTGTATTAACTCGTAATGTCTTGGACTGCTCACACTATTATGTCTTATTTATACATAAGATCATTTCGTGACCGTCGCTCGTCTTGCTCTGGGTGGTAACTTATTTTTGTCTCGTACCTTCATACCTATAAGATCCGAATTCAGTTAGTCCTTGTTAAATTGCCCTAACTTTCTTTGTTCTATTGCTCATACAAAATTAGTTTGAATTTCATAATTTTAAAGTTCTGTTTTCATTAATTTCGCAACATGTTCATGCGTACGGCATCTACCATATGTCCCAAATCTGTCCCCACATTCGCGTCACAGAGATACCTTCATGTCAAAGTCTTTCTCGCAAATTTTCCATCTTTATTTTATGATTTCCCCTCGAGCTTTTCTGTCTTCTATATGAACCTTTCCATTTAAAACCGTATTTTCTCTATTTACGTCGTAGATTTGAATTTTCTCTTTTTTCTTGAATTTTCTTTTATTAACGACGCTTTTTCTACGAATTTCCTTCTTTATTCTTATGTTATTTTACACATCCCTATAAATAATTATATTTCCAGCCGTATTTATTAATTTCATCGATAACTTGGATTTGTATCGATTTTCCCCACTTGGATCACCCCCATTTTCCATTTACACCCTTTTTTCTCTTACCCCCTATTGTTCTCGATGTTTGTTGCCTCTTGGAAAATTTCATTTTCTATCTGTTATTAATTAATATATCATTTTTCATATTTTTATAGGAGATATTCCCAGTTTGACCCTTAAATATCTGTTAAGTTAATTATTTCGTCTGGACTCTCCCCCATTTTCCATCTCTCTTTTACTCAAAATCACATAAACCATAAGCGTTGACATCGGTTGATATTATTTCCTCTATATATATATATATATATATCGAGAGTCATTAGTTTTTATGGGATTTTTATAATCTAAATACTACGTAAGAGCTGGATTAATTTTAATGGTCCTTTTTAACGGCTAATTGCGCTTATCTAAATAAATCCCGTGTTCGAATATTCATTGTTTATAAAAACAATACACACGTGAGATTGACAACCATTTGTAACGTCTCTATGCTTCACCCACCATCATAATTACGTAAAATGACTCCTTTTTCTGAATTAAATCTACTAGGTATTCTACTCTAATTTCCTCAAAACCTAATTGCACTAAACCTCTGAAACGTCCCCTCGTTCGGTCGCTACACTCTTTATAAACTCCCATTTTTTATGAAATTTCCTTTCCAAGTCGTTTTCCTAATATCTCCGCTTCATCTAAAATTGATAACAATAAGTTTCCATTATTTTTCAGCATTTCCAATTTCTCTTAGCACGTTTTCCTTCGAATTGATCATCTCCGGTCGTCACAAGCAATCGTATTATAGATGAAAATCCACCTAGTAGCTTCCTTTAAATTTTTCTCACCTTCAATCCAATTTTTCATTAAAATTTTTCCAACGTTGTTCACGTGTAATTTTTTTCGCAATAAAAAAGGCTCCAATACATTCGACATCTAAGGTTTCCGATCTCCTAAATGCACCTAATGTTTATCCCCAAACGCGGGTTCACTGATCGCTTGCCCTCGGATCGCCTTATGTTTATCATTTTAGTTCGATAACCCCTTGGTTCGGTGGGAATGAAAAGGTCATCAATCATCATTTCAACACTTGGGGTCGGTCGTTTTAGCACTTGGGGTCGGTCGTTTTAACATTCGGTATCGGTCATCAAGCTATCTTCAGCAATATGGCACCAATCCGGTTGAAATTTTGGATTCTAGCTCAGAATCAATGGTCTGTACACAAATCAATTAAAAAAAAAATTATCGTTTTATGGGGCGTTTTTTTAACAACACCTTAACTTCGGACCTATGGCACCGAACCGACAACTAACACTTGGGGTCGGATGTTTAAGAACTTGGGGTCTGTCCTTTTAATACTTGGGGTCGGACGTTCTTCGGCCCTATGGCACCATACGGCTAATATGTTCAGCCCATTTTATAAGTGAGCACTTCGATACGACGCGACGCAAACTAAGGTCCATCTGAAGGATTTCGCGGTGCCTTGTAATTCAAGAGTACCCTTGGTACAAAAGGTAATGCATATTTTTCTTTCGTCCGTTTTGACACCACCATGAAAAACTATTTGATACAAAATGTACTTATTATTAACAATAAAAAAAAGTAATTACTAAACCTACTTACTTACTATTGACTGACTAATACAAAATAATATTTTAAGATTATACCAAAAAATGTGTCCTTCCCGACTGTGTCAGGAGAGGCGTTTAGGTTGAATTCGAAAATAGATGTTGTAAGTATATCGTGTGTAAAAAAATAGAAATATAGCCATGAAAACAAAATTATTATAAATACAAATTTATTTAAATCTAAACCTCTTTAACATGAGCACTACTCTAAAGAAAGGTGTAACACGATTTATATGGTTATGTATTAAAAAAAACTTTATTTAATGTATATATATAAGTATGTAATTATACCATTAAGATTAATAAATAAATAAATAAAGGTTTCGTTGTTTATAATTTTATTTATAATTTAATATCTTTATTTAAAAAATATATATAGATGTAGATATATGGATATATGTACATATATATAAAACAGAAATTGCTATTATTTACGACTCGCGACAAAATACCTAATTGTCTTAATTTTCGACAACCCTGCATCAGTTTGTAAGCCACATCCCTGTTGATCAACTGACGAAAATCCGAAAATCTGAGGTCCGCAATCTGCTAACAACATGTCGCATAGTATGGTCTCTTTATATTGTTACTCTGAGGTCAGTACACGAATCAATCAAAAAATCTGCGAAAAGAAGAATTTAAAAAAAATTCATCGTTTTAACACTTGGGGTCGGTCGTTTTAACTCTTGGGGTCGGTCATAACTTCTGCCTTATGGAAACCAAACAAAAAAAAGTTAATCATAAAATCTGCCAAAAGACGATTTTTTTTTTTAAATCATCGTTTTAGCACTTGTGGTCCGTCGTTTTAACACTTGGGGTTGGTCATAACTTCGACCCTATGGCACCGATACGGCTGAAATTTTTAATTCTAACTAAGAATCATTGTCCGTACGCAGGGCCGCCGAGAGGGCACGTTGGCCAAGTCTGAAACTTGGGGCTCGGGCCTAAGGGGGGCCCGCTACGGGATTTTTTACTAATAAAAGCCAATGACACTCGGAGCGGACGCGGGTCGGGCCGAAGTTTGGGAATGTTATCCTTAGAAAATGGTCAGGGTCTCTATTCTCCAAGCGTCGTCGCTCGTAATCGCCGTCGAAAGTACGTCCGTTGGTCGACTTGGTTATTCTTGAGCTTGGTCGAAGGAACATTCTTAGACGCAAAACGTCAAAAGTCATTCCACATAACAACGAGTGGGGTATACCAGTCGAAACGAGCAGAGAGTGGTAGGTTGTTAGCGTATCTACGCAATTAGCTGTCAAAATCTGGCATTATTGTTTTCCCGCGCGAACTTTCGCACCCGCAGAGACATCGTCTATTTTTGTAAAGTCATTTTGCAATTTTAGAATGGCTGATTTACCGGCGATGTTGGCTTGATTAACCATGTCGACTGTCAAGAAACAACTGTTTCGAGACTGACAAGAATGTTTCGTCAGATCAATTCGATTATTTATCAATGCATGTTTGGTGCTTCACAAAATGTGTGTAAAAGATAAATTTGATCTTCCAGAATACCTGACCGATCATAATCTAGATTTAGGGCTGATTGCTGGAGGAATGGCTCCACTTGAGACCGAGGCTGTTTAGAAACCCAGATTTAGTGGCTGGTAGAGCTGTTCGAAATAGGATAGTTCAAAATTATTTCTGTGTTTATACTAAGTACCTAGTCTTTTTATCCTTTTGTTGTTCTGTTCACTGTACATCATTTGTAAAGTGTCTAGATCATATTATTAAATGATATTAGCCACACACAAATAATGAGTGGTGAGGTGAGGGGTGAGGCTACATGAAGCTGCGTTATAACAAACACTTACAACAAAATACAAATCGTTACAACAAATACTTCAATACCCATGATTTTTTTTTTTTTACATTAACTCCACACAGGAGGCCCTGAGGAAAATAATTTCCCTCAGGGCCTATGTCATCTGGGATGCTGTGTGGAGGGTTTTTTGAGGAGAGGAAGGAATGAACATTGGTCTTGAAGAGACCCATGTTGTAGGAAGGATGAAACACAGAGGCGGGCAAATCGTTCCACAGCCGAGCTGTTAAACACAAGAACGAGTCGAAGAAGCGACCCGTTCTCATGTGACAAGTGTCAACCGTGTACATTTTGTTGGGCACACGTTTGGCATGTTTCCCGACTATGCACCGGTGCCGAAGGGATCATCATCCTCGGAGCATCTTCCATTGTAATACCGGTAGAACAACGATAGCATTCCCACCCGACGCCTGTACTCTAAAGGTTGCAATCCATCTGTTAAGATGGGAGAACCTATTAAGCGGACCGCCCGTTTTTGCACAGAGTCGAGGGTATTTTGGAGCTCCAGACCAGAGGTGGCTGCCAAATTCAACCGTGGGGCGCACTTGTGATTTGTGCAGGGTTAGCAGTTGTGTACTATTAAAGTATCTGCGGGCTCTGTACAGTACGCCCAGTTTTTTTTATTATTATAAGTAATTTTGAAAGCATCACCTTATTTTGGTTGCAAGCCAACTGATTTATTTAAGGCCAACAAAATACCATCTAAGTTGTTGCTGTACAAAATAATAAGCCCCATCACCAACGGTAGACGCCAGACTCTTGTGGGTGGGTCTCGCCCCATGTGCAGTATATTTGTGTAATTTGAAAAGTGAATTTCAACAAGGTTTTATATATTTTGTGATAATATAGTGATGTAAAATGTAAGAAAACAATGGTGTGATCATAAAAAATGTATTTAATATTAAGTATATTATAATTATTATCAAGTAATATAGAAACAAGACAGTTTTCAATGTACAATGTCAATATATTTTGTAAAACAAGCTAAAAATAAAGAATTAGTACACTGATGAAATAATCAAGTATGATATTTTCTAGTAAATTAAAAAACAACTCTGGTGTTAAGTAGTAAAACATTATATTTATCCATGATAGAAATAAAACACTCTCATTCATTACGCTGATACGATGATAATGAAAACATTATATTTATCCACGATAAAATTAAAATGCTACTAATAAATAGCATCACAATTTTAATCACATGGCGCAGAAAACATTACAGTTTCAGTTGTTCAATTACAATTATTATTTCAACATATTTTGTGTTATAAGCTAAAGAATGATAAACAAGTCTGATATTGTCTATTAAATATCTTCATTGTTAAATTTAAATTAAAACATTATATTTATCCACGATAAAAATAAAAATCTTCTAAATATTTTAGTTATTAGTTTTGGGGTGTTATGCCGTGTTGCGCTACCTCCTTCTTTAGCCAACGTTTCGGACAGCGTTGCATTATCAGGGCAGATATGTCTAATCTGCCGGCTCTGCCCTGATGATGGACACTGCAACGCTGTCCGAAACGTTGGCTAAAGGAGGTAGCGCAAAGCGTAACACCCCAAAAACTAATAATGAAAATACTTTTGCCCGTGAAAATCTAAAAACGTATCTGCTTCTAGATAGTATCCCAATTTTTATCGTATAACACAGAAAACATTACAGTTTCAGTTGTTTAATTACAATTGTAATTATTTCAACATATTTTGTATTATAAGCTAAAGAATAAGAAACAAGTCTGATATTGCCTATTAAATATTATCTTCAATGTTAAATTTAAAGAAAAATATTATATTTATCCACGATAAAACTAAAACTAACAACTGTAATTACAAATGAAATTATTTCAACATATTTTGTATTATAAGCTAAAGAATAAGAAACAAGTCTGATATTGCCTATTAAATATTATCTTCAATGTTAAATTTAAAGAAAAATATTATATTTATCCACGATAAAACTAAAACTAACAACTGTAATTACAATTGAAATTATTTCAACATATTTTGTATTATAAGCTGAAGAAGAATACATGTACTGACAATAGAGTATGATTTTGGTTTTAATTCAATTTAAAATGAGGGTATTGAAGAGATTCAGTACACCTCGGAGTCTGTACGGGGGGAGGATCAATGGTAGGGGGTTCCACAAGGGGAGGTGTGGCCTTCAAGAGCACCTCCAGGGCTCCTTGGCAGACTGTCAGATGCTGCAGCCAGCAACAGGCTGGGGTCTTCTGAGAAAGGAAAAGTCCAAGTTGATCTCCGTACAGCCCACACTGTAATCACACTGGGTTGACTGCTTGTAGTATCAGCCAATCACATCTGCTGCTGGCACCGCGTGCCGGTGGCGGTGGTCCGCCTCTAGTCTCGGCCGCAAGCCGCCTCAAGGAGGCATTCTTTATTTCGGCCTTTGAGCGTAAATCTTGCCATGCCTGAAAATATTTTTGAATCATATTAATTATTTACACTAAATATTAGTGAAAAGAGACTTTCTTATATCATAGAGTATTCAAAAAGAAGGACAACGTCAAGATCACACAATTTTACTTGAATTTTGAAACGATTGGCTTTGAAGTAACGTAGCCCCATTATAATTCTTTTCAATATTGTGATATTTAACATACAAATTAAGACTTAAAACGAACATCATGTGAGCGATGAAGTCATAAGTGATGATACAAAAATAAAAAATAGGTTAAGGGCTATTTCAAAATAATTTGTTTCATAGCTTTTAATGACTTCTTAAAGAGATGTAGTTGACTTCATTCTGAGTGAGCATCTTGTTCGTTTTGTTGAATAGAAATTTGTCATAGGCAGAGCTTCATCTGAACGAAGCGTTAGGATAACAAGTAGACATTTTAAATGTACTTTACACAAATTAATGGACATGAATAAATACTGACCTTTCTCCAGTGTTTGAATTCCGTCGAGATTCGCCGAAGGTGAGTGAAGACAAAAACTTTCCTCTCATTAAATCCATATCCGAACTTACCAATTCGATTATTAGCAGTTGCTTTTGACAGTTTGTAATTCATAAATAAACCAATCATTTGTATCCTGCAAACCTGTAACATACAAATTAAGACTTAGAATGAACACCATGTGAGCGATGAAGTCATAAGTGATGATACAAAAATATAGGTTAAGGGCTATTTCAAAATGATTTGTTTCATAGCTTTTAATGACTTCAAAGAGATGTAGTTGACTTCATTCTGAGTGAGCATCTTGTTCGTTTTGTTGAATAGAAATTCGTCAAAGGCGGAGCTTCATTCGAACGAAGCTTTAGGATAACAAGTAGACATTTTAAATGTACTTTACACACAAATTAATGGACATGAATAAATACTAACCTTTCTCCAGTGTTTGAATTCCGTCGAGATTCGCCGAAGGTGAGTGACGACAAAAACTTTCCGAACTTACTAATTCGATTATTAGAAATTGCTTTTGGCTGTTTGTAATGCATAAATAAACCAATCATTTGTATCCTGCAGCCATTTCAAATATTATCAGCATATCAATTCATAAATATGCTAAACCCGACTAATATCAACTGTTTGACGTTTGACATTCACACCATAGAAATCTCAAAAACATCAAGAACATAGACAATATTCACAGGGCTGCCAATATAATCATCTCTTCGATCGTTCGACGTTCAAGAATACGTAAAATTGAAGGATTCGACAAAGTTGGTCGCGACGACGAGTAATTTTTGGTCGCTGCGAGGCGCATAACGAGTAACGTTTGATCGTGGCCAGAAACTTGGACTTTGATGATGTTATAAATAGCTTTGCAAACAAGAAAAGTAGAAAAGCAATATTGTAGATGACAATTTTTATTTGCCTGTATTATTATTTTACAGTTTGTGGAGTTTTTACTATAATTTAAAAAATATTTCAATTTAGTATTCCATTACTAACGTATCTGTGTTGATATTATAATAATTTAATTTAGCCTTAAGATATGGGGAATAACGAAGAATATGTAAATACACACACACACACACACACACACACACACACACACACATTAGGCTGAAACATAAACACAAATATTTTATTTTGAGTATTCACCATATTTTAAACATTTCCATTGAATAATTATGCTAAATTCGAATGATTGGTATAATGGTATGAGATACTAGAAAATAAGAAAAGGTTATGAAATTGTATTCCTAACAGTAGTAGGTTAGCATGACATTTTTAATTGTCCCCCCCCCCCCCCCCCTTGGTAAGTTGGGGGGAGGGGGCCCGGTATAGTCTACTAGACTTGGGGCCCAGATTGGCTGTCAGCGGCACTGTCCGTACGCGAATCAATCAAAAAATCTTCCAGCTGATTTTTTTTTAAATCATCGTTTTAACACTCAGGATCGGTGATTTTAGCACTTGGGTCGGTCGTTTTGAGGTTTAGGGTCGGTCATAACTTGAGCTCTATGGCACCAGTGGCGGATTTGCCCTAAGGCCTAAGTAGGCCCGGGCCTAGGGCGGCCAGATATTAAGGGCGGCCAATCATGACAAAAAAGTCACTGATGATAACAAGAAATAAAAATAAAAAAGAATTACTAACTTGACGAAACTAAGCGCATCTGAAGTGAAAGAAAAGGACAAATCATTGCAAATGGTTTATTCTACTGACTTAGGAGACAATTTTTTAGAAGAATGTCTCCATTTTCGTGCTCACTGCTGTGTGAAAAATGTAGATCGAAACAGTGAAATGGTAACGAACTGAAGGTCACCACACCATTTAACCAAACGCGGATATTACTTTTCGTTTTTGTGTGTACTCCCGCCAGTAACTGTTCTGCAGAACCAGCGCCGGATCTGCCATACGTTCAAAAACGTGCAAAAACCTGGCGCCAACTCCGAAGGGGCGCCGTGAGAAAATAAATATTATATTAAAATTTAGTTATAATATTCCCTAAATCGTTTAAAAATTACCCATAGTACGAAATAATTATTACGCTCTAGCAACACTTTCCAAAGAAACAGAATGCGCACGCATCAGATTGGTATCAACGGCTTACGAATTTATAGTCAGTTACAGAATTTTTTTACAAATTCCATATGTTTAGTTTAAACGTAAGATCTATTTTTCCATATATCTTTTACCGTATTTTGCGTCGAATGGGTGCGATCCAAATTCAATAACCAATCACAGCGCGGTATTTTGTTCTAGTGAATCAAACAAACCGACTTGCGCCTTTCAAAATGCTGACAATTTTAGTTAGTATATCGTCCGTACGCTCGCTATTGTTTTGTTTTGTACGATTTAAGTCTCTAGGAGAAGGTAGTTAAAGACCATTTTCTTATGAAACCTTAAGTAAATTCCATTAACAAAAGCATCGCACGGTTTGCAGGATTTGCAGGTTGCAACGTGTTGACAGTTTCATAATTGATTTGAAGTTCGTTAAATGTATAATTAATATCTATTAGATTTGTTATTTTACGGTGTCAGTGTAAGCGTCTTTCGTAAGCCGCAAAATAAAAATGTAGGGGGGGGGGGCGCCATCGGTACCTACTGCACAGGGCGCCAGATTTCGTAGATCCGGCCCTGTGCAGAACGGTCGTTTTCTTAGTTGCAACAAGTTGAAAATTGGATACGTTTTAAGATTTTCACGACCAGAAGTATTTTCGTAATTTGTTTTTGGGGTGTTATGCCGTGTTGCGCTACCTCCTTCTTGAGCCAACGCACAGTGATTCGTTTCATACATGCTATACGCTAAAAACTCTTACACATGATTAAATTATTTTTAACCCTCTATTGAGGAGTAGTCAATACTAATTTTATGAAAATTAGTGTTAAAAATGATTCATTTTTTTTCCCATCGTTTTTTTTAATTTTTTTTTTTTAATAATTTTTAAATAATGTATGAATACAGTATTTGAGGTTTATAATAAAACAATTATATGTAAAAAGTAAAAAAGTGTATTTTGATTGTAATAAATTGCTAAAATTACGGTCCATTTTCTGCTTATATTCAAAGATAAGCAGAAAATGGACAGCCTTATTTGGTTTTTCAACTTTTTTTCACCACTTGCACTGAGCTTATCAAGTTCAAATGTACTTAATTTTTTTTTAAACATTCCCTCAAGCTTTTCTTTCTTCGGCAAACACTTCCATGTCACGAACAATTCCAGCCTGGAAATCTCTTATGTGGTTCATGTAAAATGAAAAAATAATAATAATGTGGATTCTTGTGGGTTAATATCGAAACTGATATGAATATAATATTAGTTGCACTATATTCTGCGATTTTGATATACTCTCGGAGATAAACTCTCGAGAAGTTAGAAATTTAATATTTTTTAGGCCAAAAAAAACACAAAACTTATTTATTATTTAAAAAACAACCAAAATTATTTACACTAAAGTATTAAGAAAAAACTTTAAAACATACCTTCCAAAGTAGCCACCATTTTACAGAACTGAAAAAAAACACTTTTCAAACTTAGTACACAATTTTAAACGTCGAGCTGCGACAAGCGAATAAATGCAAATGATAATTTCAAAACACATTACTCGACTTTAGACCTCTGGTGAGAGTCAATTCGTACACTAATCACCCCAATTAAGCATGCATTTATTATCCTGTCTATCTGGTAATGTTGCCGTGACGTCATTGTTTGGGAATTCAAGTGACTTATTAGCGTCTAGCTTGTATGAAACGAATCACTGTGCAACGTTTCGGACAGCGTTGCAGTGTCCGTCATCAGGGCAGATCCGGACATGATGGACACGATGATGGACACTGCAACGCTGTTCGAAACGTTAGCTTAAGAAGGAGGTAGCGCGACACGACATAACACCCCAAAAACAAATAACGAAAAAAGTTAAAATTTATTTACGCACAACAATGACGGAGCAAAGGTTAAACGATCTTGCTTTGCTTAACATAGAAGCAGATTTTTTAGGAAATAGGATTGCGTAGAGTTAATTTTTTAATGATTTTGCTGCACTTAAGTGCAGACGAGTTTTGTAACACATTGTGAAATACTTATTATATATTGTAAGAGAATAAACCTGTAGTTAAACTAGTTAAATAAATAAGACCTAAAACCGTTTTAATGTTTTGTTTAAATGTGCAATTATCCTTGAAACCTTAGAAAGTATTACAAACTAGCAGATATTATAGTTAACTAAATCGATTTCGAGAAAAGTTGGCAATAACGTAAATTCACGATGGGTACTGAGAAAGGAGTGGCTTGTACTTACTTCATAGCCTGGGGCCTAGGGCGGCCAAGACTGCAAATCCGCCACTGTATGGCACCGAACTGACCGAAATTTTGTATTCTTACTAAGAATCATAATATTACTATGTATTTTTTTCTTGCTTTCAAAATCTGGAATAAACGTGATATTTGTGTCACTGCACCTAGCTGCAGGCAATTTTCATAGCACGGCAGTATGACTGTATGCCGCATTCACCAACTACTAAGAAGTAGTGTGATAAAACTGCACTTGCAGGTGTCGGAATCCATGCTATTCTGATATAACTACGCTTATAGGAGTCGGACTATGGTTGTGACTCCGTGCTATTCTGATATAACTACGCTTATAGGAGTCGGACTATGGTTGTGACTCCGTGCTATTCTGATATAACTACGCTTATAGGAGAGTCGGACTATGGTTGTGACTCTGTGCCATTCTGATATAACTACTCTTACAGGAATCGGACTATGGTTGTGACTCCGTACTATTCTTACATAACAACGCTTATAGGAGTCGGACTATGGTTGTGACTCTGTGGTATTCTGATATAACTACTCTTATAGGAGTCGGACTATGATTGTGACTCCGCGCTATTCTGATAACACTACACTTAATTTTATTTAAATATTTTATTAAGATAAAGCCATAGTAAATAGTGCAAAATCATATGTTGTTTTGAAAATTTGATCGCTTAGAAGTATTATAGATGCTTCAATTAAATACTACGTGTAGAACATACTTTGGCCCTTAAAAATGTCGGTAATTTTTTTTATAAGTGTTTTAATAAGCCTATAAAAACATAAAGTATAAGGTCTAAAAAACACACTTTCAAGTCCAAACTCTCCTATTTATAAACCCCTTTTTGGATATGGTTTTATTGTATAATGTGGCAAATTCAATTTATTTTCTAGTAATCGCAAAAAAAGTTGATATTTACTCCCGATCCTCCCAAAATAAAATAAAATAAGCATTTTCGCGTTGTTATTTTATAATACGGCCGCTAGTTGACGAATTCGGTTTTTCAAAGTGAACCCTATGGCGTTCACCGAAGAACTACTGTCCACCCCACAGTCGCCAAACCTACTTCGTATCAGTCACGCCCCGAACGGAGCGGGAGATGGACGCGTCGCTTGATTTCGTGAAATCAATTTTAAATTTCCGTTTTACCGTTTTATTACAATAAACAAAGCATAAAAAGGGAGTTAATGTTTTTACAGGTTTTTACGAAATCAACCTGTAAATTTTTTTTCTCAATTTCAATCTCCTCCCATAAAGGGGCGTGAATTCCGATTTCGATTTTTTCGTGGACTATTGGATCGCCTTAATGTTTTAATTTATATATATGTTTTAATTTACATATTTGTTTGGAATACATGCGTGCTTACAATAAATCTTATTATTAGTTTCTGTATTTCAAATTTTTTTTTTTTAATTTTTATTTCTATTTTTCTTTAAAACATGATTTTTTTCTTTATTTTTCACTTACTTTTATGTATTTCTTAATTTTTATTTAGTATGTTTATTATTTGTTTCAATAGAACAGTACTTTTTAATTCTTCTATAAAATATTAAACATATGACTACCACAACACGGGCATTAGCCTAGTATGGCAGCCAAAAAAACCTAAAAATCTGTAACAAATAAAATATTTTGAAAAACAAAAAAATAATAATATCTTATAGGAGTCGGAGTATGGTTGTGACCCCGTGCTATTATTGATAAAACTACACTTATAAGAATCGGAGTATGGTTGTGACCCCGTGCTATTATTGATAAAACTACACTTATAAGAATCGGAGTATGGTTGTGATCCCGTGCTATTATTGATAAAACTACACTTATAGGAGTCGGACTATGGTTGTGACTCCGTGCTATTCTGATATAACTACGCTTATAGGAGTCGGACTATGGTTGTGACTCCGTGCTATTCTGGTATAACTACGCTTAAAGGAGTCGGACTATGGTTGTGACTCCATGCTATTCTGGTATAACTACGCTTATAGGAGTCGGACTATGGTTGTGACTCCGTGCTATTATGATAAAACTACACTCATAGGAGTCGGACTATGGTTGTGACTCCGTGCTATTCTGAGAAAATTACACATATAGAGGAGTCGGACTATGGTCGTGGCTTATAGCTCAGTACTACGCTGACGTAGTAGCTGCCTGACTACCGCATCAGCCTTTACGAGGCGTAGAGAAATGACAAACCTTCGATCACTAAGGACGAGTTGTTTCACAGAATTTGAACAATCTAAAAGATCAAATTTAAAAGTTACTTTTCAAGTTCTGTGAAAGTTCTATTCAAGTTCTACAATTATTTCACTATGAACTATCTGTTTCAATGAACTGAAATAATAACAGAACTTTCAGAGAGCTTAAAATATTGTCTTTTAGTCTGTTTATTGACAGAATAACAACAACTGCTTTACTACTTGAGCTAAAATTACGCCTTATAAAGTAAAAATTTGTTGAACCCTAATATTGTGAGATAGAATTTAGTTCTAACTCCATCGCCCTCTGTTGAACTCTGCCGCTTCATCAACACTCTTGGAAAATTCCTTCATCCTAGTGATAGACCATAAATAAACCAATCATTGATAGAAAGAGCCGGTAGCGAGCCGGTCGGTGAATTCTAAAAATCAGCATATTGATTTTGGCTTTGGCTTCTTTAATACATTGACTTTTTTTTCAACTTATCTTAATTAAAAAATCAGTAGGTATTGGACAGGTGGGGCCAGGATACTCGGCGAATGACCAGTGACGACATTAGGGAGAAAAAAATTTGTTTGATTTTAAAGAAAAAAAAATTTTTTTTTTAAGACATTGAGTAAGTCACCGGAGACCAAAATTTCATTCAAATTTTTCACTCCAAATAATGTCAGGAATCACCGGTTAAAGTACGTCACTATTTACTTATAATAGTTAGGCAGGTACGTACACAATATGTAATGATTAAATTAATAGTAAAAAATAAAATTTATTAAAATTAAAATCATAACTCTGATTTATAACTAATACGGAATCTGCAAACACGTCTACAATATTCCCAAATTTATTGCCACTATGTCCCTTAACACCCTGTATTAAAGATATTCAAATACAAGAGATATTCTATGGTGTCCGCGCAACTGTCGGCGGACTACGACCTAGTTAGAGTAGTTTGCATACGAAAAGACTTTGTTCATTTCGTTGATTTTTTGAAGATGTGCATTAGTATTGGTTAAAAATATGGTTTGAATACGGAAATAATTTGTTCATTTAGTTTAACGTTCGTTTGGTTTATTCGTTCATTTAGTTTATTTGTTAATTGGTAAACAATATCGGCGACACCCGGAAGCGCACTCCCACCTAGTAAAAACTGTAGGTAGCACATCTACTTATATTTCAATATCTTTGCCCTGTATATATGTTTGCAATGCACAAATAGGGAATCGAACCCACATCCTCTCGACTCAAAGTTTAGATCACTACATTATATATACAGGGTGGCGCAAAATTAATCATCCAATTTTGTTTTTGAATAACTTTTTTACTAAATAAAAAAAAATGATTTTGAGTAATAAAAATCTTTATTTGGACTTTTACAATTTTTTCTGTTAAGTGGAAAAGATGATATCCGTCAAGTGGCTGCCGCCAGTGTTGGTACACGTTTGTGCCCGTTTTATCGCATTTTCCATGACTTTCCGCAAGATTTCCGGTGATAACTGTTCGCATTCCTGTCGAATATTCTCCTTAAGGGCTGCGATGTCTGAGTCTTGTTGACATAAACCCGCGACTTTAAATAGCCCCAAAGAAAGAAGTCTGGAATGGTTAAATAGGGCGATCTTGCTGGCCATACCAAATCGCCAAAACGTTTCCTTCAGAATATCCATTATGGCTCATGCTGTGTATGCGGTTGCACCGTCTTTTTGAAACCACATGTTCACCAAGCCCCGCTCATCCAATTCCGGAAGTAAGAAGTCGTTTATCATGGCCCTGTAGCGTTCGCCAGTAACAGTGACCGTAATGCCAATGACGTCCTCAAAAAATATGGCCCGATCACTCCTCCCGCGTCAACGCCGCACCACACAGTGACTTTGAGTAGATGTAATGGCTTTTCATGTATCACACGTGAATTTTCAGTGCCCCAGAAACAAATATTATGCTTATTGGCGTAACCGTTTAAGTGGAAATGCGCCTCGTCGCTCATGGTGACTTTCGACACAAAATCGCTAAAAGCGTTAAAGCTTAAATCGACACAATTATTCCACGCTCTTGCGGAGTATAGCGCTCCATTGCTGGCCTGTTTGTATTCTGCAGCTGTCTAGTTCACAAATGTCAAATATGATTGACGTATGACGCCATTTGCAAAAATTATAACATCTTCCGATAGGGTGATTAATTTTGCTCCACCTTGTACATATATATAGTTTTTTATGAACACCAAACAAGAGTCACCAACTGCTCCGGTCTGGAGCCAACGCGACTATGACATCCGGCATCCCCAATTGGGGTATGTTGTGAGGCTAAAAGTAGTAGGGAGGGGAAGGAGATGAGAGGAAGTACCTGGCTACTCAGATCTGGTCACCAAACACGGCTTAAGCCATTTCAAGCAATGTTTAAATTCTAAATGGTGGTCTTACACCAGGGCGATACTGGGAGTATCTTCCACTCTGGAACGTGCCGCAAATATACTATAATATATTATTTTTAATTAATAAATTGTGAATTCATCACAAATTAATCAAATAAAATTTATTTGCGCACGCCGGGATCGAACCTGCAACCTTCGGATTGTGAGTCGAGAGTGTTACCTCGGGACTATGGAGACCGTCATTATATATTTAAGAAAAAACTTTTTTTTGACAAAACCATAAAAATAAAAGTAAATTGGTAAAAAAATAAGGTGTTACATCCATAAAAATAAACAAACCTAAACATTAACCTCTTACTAATTAGAACCTAATATGCTGGTTCAACATTGGTGTGTTAAAGCCCACCTTACTCGCCGCGTTATATTTACACCACGTTTATAAGTAAGGGGATACATTTATAAGTATTTAATACTTCATACACTTTTGTCAGATTTGGGGAAAATATGTATAAATACTTATTTACAATTTTGAAACCGTTAATTCACGGTGCAATTCATAGACATAAAAAATGGAAGACATGCCATAACACAACATCTGAATATCATTTGAACGAGCTGGAGACAAACCACCTGATAATCATTTTGGCACCAGAAGAGTTCCAGAATGTCTTGAATAAAGGATGACATCATTCGTACATTGACCACCTGTGAGCGAACATAATAATGTGAGTTTGTTAAGTGAGGTAACAGTTTGCAGCGTAATCCATTGTAGATCTTTTCTAAGCAGTAGTAAAAGTGCACTATTATTTATGTGGTTATTTCTAACCGATCTGACTAAACCAGATTGGGTCCCATAGCGATATAAAATTATAAAGATATTCCTAGAGAATTCCTACAGGGATGTGCCTTGTGCATTTTAATAAAATACACACATAATGTTTGTTTTGCTCTCATAATGGTATGTATTCCTTCGTGGTACTATATATTTTATGTTGCTTAATTTCAATGTGTATTTATTTATTCATGGTAAATTTATTGTACCCAGAAATATTACGTGTTTATTATTGCGGTAAATAAATTTTAACTTTATGTCAGATTTTATTTTCGAAGACTTAGTAGAATGCGAGTTGCCTAAAAAATGTCAGATTCATTTATTGACCAGTCATTGAAAGGGTGACACCCATGCCACTTCCCCGCTCCTCGCAACATGGTTTTTCCCCTCACCCTTTCGGCCTGTCCACTGTTTCTCATGTATTTTGGTAGAATTCCATTGAAATATGACTTTTTTTTTACCAGACTTATTTTTTATTTTTTACCAGCAAAATACCAGTCTGAAGATGCCCGTTAAAATGGGAAACCGGTCCGATCATCAATAAAGAAATGGAATAAAGCTATAATGGAATAAAGCTGTAAAGCGTCAATGAGTACCTACATCAAACAGTGTGCACGTCAAATTTCGCTGTGCAAAAATTATCTAAATTCAACGTTTTTAAATCGTATTATTCAAAAAGATATTGATTTTTGTATAACTGTGAAACAGTAGTGTACTATCTACCACTTTAAACATTTGAAACGGTCAGGAATTACTAATCTAAAGTGATTTAAAAACTGTGAAGTAACTTGTGGGAATATTGTCGCATCTAAGAACCAACTGTAAACTGCAACTGACAGTTGATAGCAATATTACCATTAATATAGCAATATTACCTCGCTCCCGATACCTAGCGGAGTGGTCTAGTGGCTAGCGTCGCTGAAATCAACCGTCTGAGCCATAGGTCTGCAGGAACGAGGTTCGATCCTCAGTAAAACCAATATTTTTTTTTAAATTAGTCGAGGCGCAAGACTTACCCTCAGACTATATCATAGCACCATCTATTGCAGAACATCAAAAACATTAATATGAATAAACAAAAGAGAGCAACAAAAAAAGCAGCATCTAGCGAATCTGAAGAAGACTATAATACAAATAAGATGTTAAAATTCCTGGAAAAAAAATTCGAAGATTTATCGGAACAATTAATGAAATCTTTCAGAGAACAGATCAAGAATGAACTCAGAGAACTTACAAAATCAGTTGAATTCTGTAGTAACAAAATTGACGAATTCGAAGAAAAAAATAAAAACAAAGACATATTGATTAAACAGCTGCAATCGGAAAACAAGGAAATAAAACTGCAAATTAACAAACTAGAACAACTTCACAAACAAAATAACATCGAAATACAGGGAGTTCCATTTAAAGATAATGAAAACATAACAAAAATAGTGAATAACATAATGGAAACTATTAAAGGCGAAACAGAATCTTCAAAAATAACCAATATCTACCGAATCAAAAACAGAAATCCTTTAAACAAATACCCAGCCATTGTTGTATCATTTCAAAATAAAGAAATTAGAGACCAAATCATCGACAAAAAAAGAAAATACAGTTTGTTGTCCACAAAAAACTTTAACTTTCCAGAAGATAACAAAGTATACATTAATGAACAACTGACATCACAAAATAAACACCTACTGTTCCTGGCAAAATCATCAAGACTTGGATACAAATTTATCTGGGCTAAAAATGGACACATTATGATGAGAAAAGATGAATTAGCCCCAATCATCCAAATAAGACAGTCGGCAGACATTCCCGCAGAATAGAGGATCAAGTAACCACATCGCATGTGTAAATTTTTTCTTTCAACATGTCTGACGAAAATTTTTTGTATGAAAATTATATTTGTAATAATACTAATGAATTAAATAATCACTTTAAAGATATAAACTTTTCAGTTCTTAATATGAACATACGAAGCTTAAAAAAGCATTTTGATGAACTCGTGTACTTCTCGAAAGTCTAGATTTTTCTCCGAGTATTGTAATTTTAACAGAAACACAGATGAAAGAGGTAATCCCCTATAACCTTCCAGGATATGTCACTATTTCATCTGAATGCAAACATACTGGGCACGATGGAATCACTGTTTTTGTGAAAAATTGTCTTAAGAAAACTACCTTCAAAATTTTAGATTTTAAAACAGCTAATGCAATTGAATTAACATTCAAGCACAATAACTGTAATTATCTGATATTAGCTATATATAGATCACCTTCTTTAAATGAATCACGCTTCACTAACGAACTTAATTCATTTTTTAAAACGGCTAACAGAAATAAATTCAATTTTTCAATATTATCTGGAGATATCAATATAAACATTAATGAAAATAACAAAAGAACAAACTGTATAAATGAATACTTAGATTGTTTGTCATATGCAGGATATCAGTCATACATAAACTCTCCAACAAGAGAAAATTTGAATAACTCCACGACTCTAGACCACATATTTGTCAAAACACACAAACACGTCAAAACTACATCTTCAACTCTACAAACAAACATTACTGACCACTACCCAACATTTTATGGACACAACATCTTAACCACTAATTTAAAAGAAACCTCTGGTAATCTAGAAAAAAATAATATTAACTATGACACATTAAACAATCTACTTCATTCAGAAAAATGGGACAATGTACGATCGACAGCTAACCCACATTCAGCATTAGAATTGTTTTATAAAACTCTACTAGATTATATTTCGAAAAGCACATACACAATTGTTATTAATAAGAGAAAATATAAAAAAATCAAACCTTGGATTACTGTAGGACTAATAGTCTCCATTAAACAAAGAGATAAACTTTACAGAGAGTTGTTAAATTATGAAAAAACCTGTCAAAAAAATAACGTAAGAATAATGTCTTTTATGAAAACAAAGTATTTGATGTATAGAAATTTACTCAATAGGTTAATAAGAAGTTGTAAAAAGAAATACTATTGTGAACTAATTAATAATGCAAAAAATGATACCAAAAAAACGTGGAATATTATTAATGAAATAATTAACAAAAAAAAATGGCATCAACTGATGTGAAAGAGATTAAAATAAATAACAATATTATAACTGACAAATCGGCCATTGCAGAAAACTTTAACAACTTCTTCACAAATGTAGTAGATCAAGTACTTGAATCTTCTAGTAAAATTGATAGTACAACACCCGTAGACTCATCTTTGCATTTAGTCTCAACTTACGATTCAATTAACTCCTTAGAATATTTTTCACCTATCACGATAAACGAAATTGTAAAACACATTGATAGTCTAAAGTCAACAAATTCTACAGGAATTGATGGTTTATCGGGTAACACACTAAAAAAAAATCATAATATCTTAATTCCATTGCTACATATTTTTAATATATCACTAAAAGAGGGACATTTCCCAGAACAATTAAAAATCTCCACCATCATTCCAATTCACAAAAACGCACATATTAGACAATTACAGACCTATCTCTTTAGTTTCAAACCTCTCAAAAATATTTGAAAAATGTATCAAAAATAGAGTAATGAATTACCTAGAACAAAACAAAATTCTGTCCCAAAATCAATATGGCTTCAGAAGTAAACTAAGCACTGAAGATGCAATATTCGATTTGACAAAAAAATTGTACACATCTGTTGATAAAAATAAAAAAAAGTCTAGCTTTATTTTTAGATTTAAGAAAAGCTTTTGATACGGTAAATCACAATACACTTATAAAAAAAATTAATCAAATAGGTTTCAAAAAAGATACACTAAAAATTCTCACTAACTATCTCAAAGACAGAAAACAAAAAACAAAAATAGGGAATTTTTATAATACTGAAACGAGGATAAAAAATGGAGTACCACAGGGTACTGTGCTTGGCCCAATCCTGTTTTTAATATATATAAATGATTTATGTAATGTTGTAATCCCTGGTGATATTGTATCTTATGCTGATGATAAATGCTAATGATAAAAAAGTTACATCGATTCCATTCTTCTGCAGAACGATCTTGATTCTCTTGTCAAATGGTCGGAACTGAACAACTTACCCTTCAACATTCAGAAATGCAGTGTCGTTACATTTACAAGATCCAAAGATACATTCCTGTTCCCCTACCACATTAATAAACATGAATTAACACGTAAAAATGAGATTCGAGACCTTGGCGTAATCTTTGAAGCAAATCTCTCTTTCAAATCCCATATATCTGATATTGTCTCCCGTGCCAACAAAATGCTTGGATTTGTTCTTCGTAATTCAAGATCATTTACCAACGGAATCGCAATCCGAATAACGTATGAAGCACTTGTTCGCAGTATCTTGGAATATAGCTCCATTATTTGGGCCCCTTCTGAGCTAAACCATATTCTCGAAATAGAAAAAGTACAAAAGAGATTCATGCGTTACCTATACATGAGGGAATATATGTACTACCCTTTCCTGTATCCATCATTATTCTTAGCAGAAATGCTCGATCTTAATACATTAGAAGCTCGCCGAAAAATATTTTTAGGAAAACATTTTTTTAAGATAATCTCTGGAACTATACATAATCCACCTATTTTGAAAGAGATTAACTTATATGTCCCAGACAAGTATACTCGTGGAAGGTCCCATACCCTTTTTTATGCTCCAAAAGCGAGGACTTCTGCCTATCAGAACGCGCCAGTCAACAGAGCGACTGAACTGCTCAACGAGTCTGCATTGACCATCGACATTTTTAACGTAACCTACAGGCAGTTTAACAATTATCTTTTGACGTATGTCACAAAGTAGTGAAACTGACCTTTTTATGTGTTTTGCTATACGTTTTGTCTAATTTGTAATCTTCTCCATAATGTATTGGTGAATAACCGTTTTACGGAGAACATGGAAAATAAATAAATAAATAAATAAATACAGTAATAATCGTTAACGGAAAATCCTGGCTTGAAACTTATTTAAATGCATCAAAATGTATTGCACATGTCTCATCATGGCTAAATAGTAATAGACTCTTCCTAAACTACAATAAAACATTTTACCTACCTTTTTATAAAAACAGTAAAAAAAAACCCCCCAATAACCTTAAAATTAGAATTCATAATGCTAACTGTAATCAAGTAATATGCTCATCTTGCTCTGAAATTGTAAAAGTTGAAAAGATAAAATATTTGGGTATATGTATTGATACAAATTTAAATTGGCAATCACAAATAAATAATACCGTTTCTAAATTGAGATATCTTACGTACATATTTTACAGACTTAAAGAAGTATTGAATATTGACAAATTGAAAATGATTTATTATTCTATGGTGCAATCTTCACTCATGTATGGAATAATAGGATGGGGTGGTGCGCTTGATACTTTTATAAAACCTTTACAAACAACTCAAAATTATATTATCAAAGTTATGTATAATAGAATTAAAACATTTTCGACAGATGCTTTATACAAAGAATCTAAACTATTCAGTCTCCGTAAACTATTTATACTGCAAACTATGAAATATATCTTTAAAAACGTAAACAAATTCGAAAAAAATGTAAACAGAATCAACAATAGAAATAATAATGTATTCTATACCCCTCAAACACACACAAAACAAATGCAAACTCACAGTAGCTTTATTGGACCTCGTACCTTCAATAGTTTACCAAAACATATTCAAGTTGCAACTAAACTTCCGCATTTCATAAAAGAGTTAAAATTATGGCTAAACCATACAGATGTAAAAACTCTATTTATTTAGTTTTATATCACTTTTCTCACAAACTTTACACCTATTATTACAATGTATCATTTATTACACTTTACACGTATTTAACCGTACACTATTGTATACACTTTTTGTACAAACTGTTTAAACAATTTTTGTTTTTGCTTTATATACCCCTGTTTGTTTTTTTCTAGGTACTAAATAAAACTTATATTAACTATATTACCCACGCACAGGCTGCGCCTTAGTGGGTTCCCACATTATTTTTTATGATTTTCAAAATATGTAAATATAAATTGTAAAATATGGGAAAAATAAAGGAATAAAAAAAAAAAAAAAAATTGTTAACCTCAACACAGGCTTGTCCTAGCGAGGTGACAAATTGTGTTGTAAACATTTTTACCTGCAGTGTAAAGAAACCATAAATAAAAAAGAATAAATAATAATAAAGGTGTTTTAATTAATCCAAAAAAGTCATAGGAGTAAATACCATGCGGCTTACCGTTACATCATCAATAAAAACAATTTGTGCAAAAGATCAACAGAAAAACCACTTCTTCTTTTTAACTTTCACCACTTAAAAATAAAATATAATAATATTTATTAAGTCAATTTTGTTAAGACTCTTTTGTACTGTTGGTTTAATTTACACATTTTTATAAAATGACCAGGGTACTAGCATGGTCGATCGACATAGGTTTTATCGAAAATGTCGGTAACTTGTCATCGCTCCCGAGCACGACTGCAGACCGCTAACGAATAACAGTTTAGGTCAAATAAATTATGAACCCTTAGTCGTTGCGAAATTTTATTCATTCGTTAGCGGTCTGCAGTCGTGCTCGGGAGCGATGACAAGTTACCGATATTTTCGATAAAACCTATATCGATCGACCATGCTAGATACCCAGGTACGATGAAATGGCATCCTAAGCACTTAGCCTAGAGGAGTTGTATATATGGTAACAAAAATGGAAACTTTATTTTCACAGTCCATTTAACAAGAACAACTTTTGTACAACATAGTATTTTAGGCAATTTCAATCTTAATAATATATTAAAACAGTTCCGGATTTACAAATAACTTTAAAAAAGATATTTCACAGTTACTTTGTGTACTTTTTTGTAATTTGGATCTAAAACAGTCTGACAAATAATTTAAGAAATTTTCTACAGCAGGTAGAAGAATATTTGAAATGATCACCACCTGTCATATAAGAATACAAAAAAAAGACGTGGAACGATATTACCAATGCAGCCAATCAAGACATGAAGGTTTTAAAAAATTGGTTTGATAACAATTTACTATCACTCAACACAGAAAAAACTTATTCCATTCTCTCTACAAGAAGATGTGCCAAATAATTTAATTAACATAACAATTCATTCCAAAAATTGTGCAAATGACGGTACATGTAATACGGACTGCGCTAAGCTGAATCATAAATCTAATGTAAAATATCTTGGAATCTTAATAGATAAAAATGTTAAATGGAAAGATCATATCAATCTCACTGTGGAAAGAATAAGAAAAATTATCTATGTTTTCTATAACATATGAAATATTTTAAACAAGAAAACTATCAAAATTGTCTATTATGCATTAATTCAGTCTTTATTACAATACGGCATTATTGGGTGGGGAGGGGCCTTTAAGGCTTCCTTTCAGCCCATAATTATAATTCAAAGAATAATTATAAAAACCATTCTTAGGAAACCATACGACTACCCTAATATACAGATATTTCGTGAATTTAATGTACCATCTATTACAGAATTGTATAAGAGAAACGCCTTATGCCAAATTTATAAAGAATATTTTATTCAAAAAGTTCACCCCTCAGATAGCATAAGCAATAGATTTAAAACTAATGGCTTAATAGCCATCCCTATGCTTAGAATGACCACGGCTCAGCACCACTATTTGTATTTAGGTGTAAGATGGTACAATATATTATTATCCAATAACAAAATTAATATAACAGATACACTGAAATATGAATTATTCAAAAAACAAATTAAGTCCCTTAAATTGGATAATGACATATTGTACCCTTAATGTTTACCCTTTATGTAATTAATTAATTTACCCTTACTTAAACAGCAATATTTAATATTTTTAAAAAAATGTATTGATATTGTCTAAATTGTGTACCTACCTAAGATATTTATTTCATTAGTTCTTTGAAAATTGTTTAATGAACATTATTATAATTTTTTTGCATGTAAAATACTCCTCCCATAAACACAAACTCCTAGAGCTTAACTTATGGAGTAGTAGAATAAAACATGAATTATTATGTAATCTTGCATATATTATCATTGTAATGTATGAACAAAAATCTTGAAATAAATAAATAAATAAATAAAAAAAATAGATATTTTTGAATGTAGCTATTACTTTGTGGTTATCCATTATAATAAAATGAAACAATGCAACTTTGTATAAACCACTTATAAAATGTGCAAATCCGACCGGTTTCGGAACAAACGTTCCTTCGTCAGGGAAAGCTTATACTAATTTGACAGTTTAGAACAATGTTTTATTAGGGTAGGGGTGGAGCCGTTGTTAGTTAATAATGTAGATTGGGTGGGTAGGTATTAGTGTAGAGTGGGTGGGTAGGGGAACAAATCCATGATTGGGCTATATGACAATATTTTTTGTTTGTTGATAATAGATTCTATTATTATTATTTTTGTTTGTTGATAATAGATTCTATTATCAACAAACAAAAAATATTGTCATATAGCCCAATCATGGATTTGTTCCCCTACCCACCCACTCTACACTAATACCTACCCACCCAATCTACATTATTAACTAACAATGGCTCCATCCCTACCATAATAAAACATTGTTCTAAACTGTCAAATTAGTATAAGCTTTCCCTGACGAAGGAACGTTTGTTCCGAAACCGGTCGGATTTGCACATTTTATAAGTGGTTTATACAAAGTTGCATTGTTTCATTTTAAATAAAATAGAGTTTTATGAATAGCAGTGGCATGCACTCCAGAAAGGCTGAAGCCGCCACTACCCGAATTTCTACCGATTTCTTACATATCTCCCTTAAACATTTGAAGTTTTTAAGCTCTTAAAAAAATATATGTTATTTTTTAAGATAATATGTATACATTCCCCAAGCCGAAGCGCAAATTTTATAAAATTCCCTCGACAAAAAAAAATTGCAAATTATACTCCGAAAATTATTATTTTCAAGTCCTGTTTCAGTTATTTTACAAGTTATATGTATGAAAAAATTCACAGTGTTTCTTTAAATGCTGTTTTAGACAGCCCCCAAGAGATTTTTGCTCTATTTTAATCGAGTAGTATTAAACATCTTCACAATTTTCGCATTGATTTTATCGCTTTAAATATTAGCGCGCTCTTCTAACATTCGTAATTACATATCTCTCCATCTTCTTCTTTTTGAACGCGGTTACTCACCTGAAAAGCTGTGCCTACCCTAAGAAAACCAAAATAGAAAGAAGAAAAAACAACTAAATTTAATACTATGACAAATCTCTGATGATAATTCATGTTTTCCAGAAATTTGTGAATATTTTTATGATTGATAAATTATTGTTTCTATTTGACAAATTTACATAAATAGTTTCGGTTGATTTATGGCAATATGTATATTTTACTCTCCATCTAGTTTTTTGCAGGATATATGATGCAGCCATTTTAGGACAAAGCCACAAATCCCATACTGCCTGCACTAAAAACTGTAAAAATATTTACGTATTTTTTAATTTTTCTTTACTCATTACATTGTTTTAATTACATACTTTGAGAATTTTTCATCCACCATGCTAGGCACATGCTCATGTTGTGGCGGTCGAAATGGTAAGTATTTTTCTACAAATTTTTGTACAATGAGGAACTCCAGTCCGTTTTGTTATTTTTTTTATCAATATTGACCTTCTAACTTAAATACCAGTATACAGCAGATTTGGAATAAAAAATGTACATGTCATTTTGCCGTCCGATGACATTTTTTTTTTTATTAAAAATAAAAATATATATTTCAATCACATGGCGCTACTGTTCCCATCGCTATGGAATATAATACGTCGCGGTGGGTGACAGCGATACGCGCGCTCTTTCGAGTATTAACACGCTGTTAGAACGAAATGCAATGCTTATTTTGATTTTTATTGTATTTTATTTTTTCACCGCTTGGATATGAACGCGCCACTTTCCGCGTCAGTGGCGGCGTGTGATGGAAAAATATTTTTAATGTTTTTAATAGAAAAAAAATGTCATCGGACTGCAAAATGACATGTACATTTTTTACTCCAAATATGCTCAGGATCGATGGTTAAAATCCCTCGGGTACGTCCTGTACACCCTGTATATATATTATAAAGTTAGTTTTCGCCTATAAAATAATTATCAAAGTTAATTTTTTCAAGGACTAGAAGAATGCACCAAATCTATGGCTTGTCAGATGTGACATCATGGTAGCATAATTTTGTGTACCAAATTGGAGACGTTTGATCTTTAAATGTAACCACTTTTAATTGAAGAACACCTTGTAAAATGTCAGCATCTCGTCACTATTGTTTTTGCAGTTTACCAAAATACGATTATTATGCTGTAGGGTTTCAATTACACATTGCCATTTATCTTATTTAAATATTTTGACCAAGGTTTGAAAAGTTGCGACAGTTTAAATTTTAAAAATTCTCATAAAACTGTACACAGCGTACCTTTGGTTACAGATATTGATCTGCATGCGACAGATGAACAGGGTCTGAATTTGCTGCAAATATAAAGAAAACTATTTCGAAACCTACTATTTTATTAATATTATTTGGTCATATTTGAAAATGCTATGAATCCCGAGGATGTCAATGCAGGAAAGTATTTTGGTCATTTCTGAAAATGCTATCAATCCCGAGGATATCCACCTGCAGGAAGGTGCGCACTGCCACGCAGTGTCAACACACTTATAACTTGCTATGTCCGAATGGCCGCATACTTTTGACTGCATTCCATTATAAGATTGTGCAGGATTACAAAATCATTGTACGCCTCTTCTAGAAGATTTCTGTAAAAGAAAAAATCTTAAAATATGCAATTGCAATCTTCTCAGAAAATAACCCGTAATTTGACTCTTATAGAAAGTCACCACATTTAATAAGTATTAACATTTTAAGTATAAAACAGAGATCTGATCACAAGAAGCAATAAAAACTCTAGGTTAGTAAAGTTAGTTAACCTTAGGACGAACCCATACTAAGTGACCCGTTTCGGTGGGGGGGTCTTCAAAATACCATTGCTTGGTACAAAATGAGCGGCGGGGGCCTTAGGTTTTTGGTCACCGGGGGGGGGGGGGGGGGGGTTAAAAATTTCAAAAAGTTGGTCACATAGTGTGTTTGAAACTTTGTTTTTTTTTTATTAAATACCAGCAGACCCGGCCACACTTTGCTGTGGCCAAACGTGTAGTATATCCCAACACCCCCCCCCCCCCCCCCCCCCCCCCCCCCCCCTTCAGTTTTCACGTAGTATTTCATAAATATGGTTTCGAATCATTTTTTGCTAACAAAAAATAAAAAATGCATTATTTGGCTTATATTTGCCTTTATTAATACGGGCGCTTGCTGCGTGACAGCAAGAGTGCATGCATTACAAGTGGAAAAAATATTATCAAGATAAAACTTATGTCAAAATATATTGAAACCGGAACGTAATTTATGGAAACGAAAGTCTTGTTATTTTTATAAACATTTTTCATCTCAATCATACAAACACGTTCCCTGAACTTTTTCACTTATTTGAATGTACGAGGGTGGGTTTTTAAGTTTGCGGATTGGGTAAGGAGTGGAAATAAAAACCAAAATTATTTTTCCTTTTCAACATATTCACCTACTGCCCTAATACATTTTTCCGATCTTTAAATTAACTTAAAGGAACTTTATAACAGCGCGGAACTCAATTTTCTCCACATTTCACAATTTCTTCCCGATTGAAGTGTTTGGTCGACGATAGCTCAAAGACTAATGACCTAATTACGATAAAACCCGGTGTTTATCCTAAAAATGAGTTGTTCAATTAGTACCTAATTCAGCGGTACCCCCATTAATCACTTACCTTCACATTCCACGAACTTAAAAACCTCCCCTCGTAGCTATGTAATGTAATGTAACTATGTAATGTAATGATGCTTTTTGTTTAAAATGATACAAAAGTGAGATGACTATAATGTTTAAAATACATTCGACTATTAAAAAATGTGTTTCTTTTTACGTTATCTGTTATTTTAGTTCAGTTTTTAAAGGAAACAATGTAAGTTGAGTCACTTTTAAAAAAAATTAATGTTTGCATTCAAAATTTTAATATTTCAAAAATAAAATACATACTTCTAATGATACAATTCGAAGGCGTATTTAATCATCTTTCAAAAACAGTTTTTAGTTTTTGGATACATTCAGAAGTATTCAAATTATTTTGATTTTATTTAAATGCGGAAATTCTCGAAAATTCGCCGGCATTTGACAGCATTTTTATGAGCGGTATCAGTAATTTAATCACAAATCTACAGGGGTTAAAACGTGCTGCGTGTTGGGATTGATTTTGTAGAAAAGCCGGCATTGTAAAGGTTAATGAAAGGTAATAGGAACATGTTAATGTCCCCGCAGAAACTTCAAAAATGTACCTGTGCATTGTACAGAATGCTAAAAGATCATTTGAATCCAATTTCACAAATGTATGGCCCATTCCATGATACGTGTCATACAAGATATTGGACAGTGCTTCGGATGCCAGAATTGATTCCTTCTGTCTCTGTTGAAGGGGCAAACTTTCCAGTGAAAGACTTGACAACATTCTGAAAAAGAACAATGTAATATCAATGACGTTACAGACTTGCTATTTTGTCCCATAAACTCAAAATAAAATGTGGCAAATAATGAAACCCCCTTATGTTTCCAGTATATTCTTAATTCAAAGGTTGTTTGTGTATGACACAGATAGACATTCAAAAAATATGCGTGCGTTGTCGAGTTTTCGTATTCAAAAGTTGCATGGAGGCCGACTAGAGTGACAAGCCTGTACGCCTGACAGATTTTGAGGTGTCAAGAGATTAAGCTACAATAGAGCAACAACAGTTTGCAAATGACAGTGCTTGTTGTCGATAGTGATTGTTATTGCTGATTTCTATAATGTTTTACCACAAGCACATAAATAAGTAGTGATTTTTTTTTTTTTTTTACATTAACTCCACACAGGAGGCCTTGAGGAAAATAATTTCCCTGAGGGCCTATGTCATCTGGGATGCTGTGTGGAGGGTGTTTTTGAGGAGAGGAAGGAATGAACATTGGTCTTGAAGAGACCTATGTTGTAGGAAGGAGGAAACACAGAGGCCGGCAAATCATTCCACAGCCGAGCTGTTGAACATAAGAACGAGTCGAAGAAACGACCCGTTCTCATGTGACAAATGTCAACCGTGTACAAATGTTGGGCACGCGTTTGGCGTGTTTCCCGACTATGCACCGGTGCCGAAGGGATCAATGATGCTAGTTCCTCGGAGCATCTTCCATTGTAATACCGGTAGAACAAGGATAGCATTCCCACCCGACGCCTGTGCTCTAAAGATTGCAATCCGTCTGTTAAGATGGGAGAATCTATCAAACGGACCGCCCGTTTCTGCACAGAGTCGAGGGTATTTTTCAGGTATTTTGGAGCTCCAGACCAGAGGTGGCTGCCAAATTCAACCGTGGGGCGCACTTGTGATTTGTACAGGGTTAGCAGTTGTGTACTATTAAAGTATCTGCGGGCCCTGTACAGTACGCCCAGTTTCTGTGAGGCTAACTTTACTCTGGCTTCGATGGAACCCCCATACCTGAGCTGGTCACTTAGGGTTACACCAAGCATTTCAATGGAGGGCCTGTTCGGAAGATTGCTTCCGTTGAAAGAGACTAGATTTTCATTTCGATCCCTTTTAGACGTAATCAGACAAGATTGGGTCTTTGAAACATTAAATTCAACGAGATTATTTTTACCCCAAGAGAAAACACTGTAAACACAACACTGTAAATAAAACACTGGTAACCGTCCATTCTTTGCTTCAAAGCCCTACGAGCTGTTGGAGTTTGTGAGCCCTTTGGGGGCTTGTCAAACAAAAAGCTATCATGAACTGTACTGTCATCCGCATAACAGTAAATTGGTGCACATGACAAAAGGTCGTTGATGTGCAACAAAAACAAAGTCGGAGACAGAACCGATCCCTGCGGGACGCCAGCATTTATCGAGTGTGAGGAAGAGGTGAAACCATCGACTACCGTCCGAATCGACCTCTCCCTCGAGAAGTCGGCAATCCAAGTACACAAGGATGCGGGAAGTCCGTAAGAATGCAGTTTGTTGACAAGTCCTCGGTGCCAAACCCGGTCAAAGGCCTTGGCCTCACCCGGGGCGGGCCACAAGACATTTAAAAAAAATAATGTTGCAAGACAAAAAGTTAATGTTGCCAGACGATAAATCATGAAATTATACCTGGATGTACAATTGACGATTAACTGCAACTGGTTTCCAACAGGGGTTGCTTGTGTAACCAATTCCCATAAAGGGGGGGCTTTCTCACACACAATATTCAGAGAGTGGGATACTTCAAGGGCATTTGCCAAATCAACGCTGAAATTACATTAATTTATTTATATATATTACAATATCTAAATTTCAAGTCCAATACAATTATAATAGATAGTAAGCAGTGGCATACATTGCTCTATGACAAAAAAAGTTGGGCTGTGTTCAAGTTCGGATATGAATTGCGCATTCATTATTAGACTGGTCAGGGGTTGAGTGTACACAGCGCCTGGATCCCACCCGGGCGTCGCGTGTTCGATTCCTCGGCTGGCTAAGTCCTCCATCACAACACAAGCAACATTTTCGGCTTTCTGTGATGGTAGTAGGAGAATTTCAAACATTGTTAGGTTATTCGTAACCCGGGAATGTTTATCTTTCTTTTAAAAAAAAAATAAAATCTTCCCCTGATTTTTATGACCAGCTGAATAAATGAGCGTACAAGTTCCATGCTGAATTTATGAAAAAGTACATTTTCATAAGAAATTTGCAATCTTATTTAATTTCTTTTAACGGGTCATTTTTCTAAGAGTATAATAATAATAATAATTTATTGTCTTCATTTCTTAGTAACAAGTAGAGATAATGATATCCTCACTGGGATCTCCCGTGCTGAGGATTTCATTTAAATTTTATAATTTAGTTATAAGAAATTAATATGAATTAGACAACATATATTATGTAGTATTTTTTTTAAATAATTATAAAGTAAATAAGTTAGTGTTATTTTTTTATAATTTAGTTTACTAGATTCGGTTATAGTCTGTATTTGATGTCAGTATATTTTCTATTTCTGATCTCCCTACATTTAGTATCCAGCTTTTTATTTAAAATTTAAATGTTATAATGTTGAGGTTTTTGAGTGAGAATGGTATTTTATTGTAGAGTTTAATGCCATAATATAAGAAGCTTTTTTGCCCAAATGTTGTGTTAGTAGTTACTTATTGGATATGTTTTTTACCATACACTCAGTTTTGAGCCTTTACGGACAGCACGCCACGGTAGTAAGTATGCACTCACCAGAATTTACTTAACCCTTGAAGAATTAATTTTAAAATGTCAACAATCTCATTTGAGGAACTGTTGCTTTTCAACGCGTATGTTGAATAGCTGACCTCCAAAGAATTTTTAGGGACAATTTGATTAGAATTAACTCTCCCCAAATTAGTTTGGATGTTTTGTATTATTTCTTTTGGAGAGGTATAACTTTCATTCTGTAATACATCAGACGGTTTTATTATAGAACTCCTCATTTTATTGTTTACTTTTGGAGAGTTGTCATTCCAAAAATCATCTTCTCGGGAATTATCTTTCCAAAAAGCTTTAGATTTATTTTCTTGTATTTTGTCAGAGGTTGAAACAGAATTGGTGTCTAAACTGTTGGTTTTCCTTTTGTCGTAAGTATCTGTGAGAACATTCTGAATATCTTGAATACATTTATGGCCAGATTGAGAGTATTTGCGGATCAGTTTGAAATATTCCACTAGCTTTACTCCCAAGTGGCAAATGACCTTTAAATTTGCTTCAGAAGTATTACTCCTTCTTGCTGTAATAATGAAAAAAAAATAATTAGATTTTATGTGAACTAACAATTAAATATTTAAAACTAGAGATGAAACGGATAGTTGTTTGGCCGGATACCGGATATCCGGCGAGCTGCGAGGCCGGATAGCCGGATATTGTCTCGTTGCATGTCGTGACGAGTTTAGCGCCACACAGGTGCGGCGAACGCGATCAGATCAATTCAGGCGGTTTCAGTTGCCATCGTGAATATTCGTGAGTGATCGCGAAAATATTCTCTTTGATAAGAAGAAGAACAAGAGGTATATTCTGGTGCTTCAATGTCAGTATTTAATCATTTCAACAATCACTGTGTTTTTCACAATATTTAGTTCACTATAATGATGATTAGTTAATTATGTTATTATGTCCACTTGTCTTCATGAATATATATTTTATTAATATAAGTACTTGTAATAACATACTCTGTGTAACTATGCATTTTACAATGGCACTCCAAAATTCAAGCACGAGAAATATTTTCTCTTTTGAATTGTGAAGTTTCATTAAAAAGAAATTTACATATTGTTATTAGCCTTAAGAACCAAATGTTTTACTATGAATCTGTATACGTATGTATTTTTTTAAATAAAAAAAAAAAAAAAAATGTTAATTTAAGTTTTCGCTACTCTGCAAGGTTCTTGTAAGTTTTTACTAACAGTTTTGTTTAGATATTTGGTATTTATGTATTGATCATTAGAGAGAAAATCTCGGAAAAAGAAAAAAAAGTTTTGTGAAGGCGTTACGGCTTTTTTGTAACTTTTTCGACTTTAAATAAAAGTCGTCATAATTATAAGCTATATTATTGATAAATAATAATTATAATGGATAACCACAAAGTAATAGCTACATTCAAAAATATATATTATTGATATTTACCTCACAAAGATTAATGTACTGCATTTTAATATAGGAAATTGTCATAGTTTTTCAATATCCGGTATCCGGCCGGATAATAAATTTAGGCCGGATAGTTACCGGATATCCGTTTCATCTCTATTTAAAACTGTAGTAATGCACATAATTGTGTTTTATTTTAATATAACAATTATTTACCATTCTTTCTAGGAGGAAAGAAGACTTGCAAATCCCTTATAACACTTTGCACAGAACTAGGAAGCATATCTTTAAAAACTGCTATCCAATGCTTTACAAGACACTTGAGAATATCAGACAGAGTCCAAGGAGGTTCCACAAGCACCACTTTAGTCCATAAATTATCAAATTTATCCTTCATTTCATCCTGCAAATTAACAACAACAAAAAATGCATTAAAGTGGAACATATTATTGTTATTATTTGTAAAAATATAATTTAACACTCACTTTCCGAAGGGGGGTTTACACTTACCCCAAACAAGTTGCAATATCTAAGTTTTTTTTATAAAAATGCATTAAAGTTGAACATATTATTACTATTATTTGTAAAAATATTATTTTACACTCACTTTCCAAAGGGGGGTTTACACTTACCCCAAACAAGTTGCAATATCTAAGTTTTTTGAATATCACATTATCTATAACTTAGGAAATTATAGAAAAAACATCAACCTTTTTTTAAGATATTAAATAATAACAACCAAATTTTGGCAAAATTTCTGAGCAGGAACCATAATACAGGAATATACATAACATCAAGAAATGTGTGCAAATATAAACTCATTGATTTCTTAGCTTGTAAATTTGGCTTATAGATTTATCTTTGAGAGGAAATTGAAAGAATTTTCAAAAAAAACATTACAAAAAGTGTTCAAACCTCCAAAGGCACAGACAAAAACTGACATAGCAACTCTTCCATACAATTAAATTTTTCTGCAGTTGTGTTGAAAATAATTATTTGTTTTTCTTCAGCGGGAGCTTGTGTTACTTCAGCTGGCTGGTTTAATTCTCGGCTGTTGTTGGCACAACGGAAGTCTGGTTCAATTACAGCAGACGGCAGTTTGTTTTCATAAACATTAGCAGAGTTTACACTAGACACTGAAGAATTTAGGGATTCAAAAAATTCCACAATAAATTGCTTGTGGGTAAGCATGTTTATTTTATTGACAGCAGCTTTATTGCACAAATTAATGTCATTTGTCAACAAGACCTAGAAATGAAATGCACAAGGTCATTGGTTGCATAATAATTAACTGCTAAAAAACAGTGAAGTATTAATTTATTATATGAAGTAGTATTTATTAGTTTTTGCTTTACCACTGTTTCCCCAGCCTCGGTCAGTTGTAAACAGCAGTTTAATATTTCGTCATCTGCCACGTGACATGGTAACAAGTGTTCATTTGCAGTCTTAGCTGATTGACCTAAAGATTAACATTTAATTTAATTAGTGACAACTATAATAATCAATATTACGCCTACGCATGTAGAGTAATTTCCATTAGTTACTTAGTATCTGTTCGAGGCACATCATTGGCTAAATGACAGCTAACAGTCAGTTAGATGTAAAGTAATAATTTTTATTCCAACATAGAAACATACCGCATATTTTTGGATTTGATGTCAAATTGTTATGTAAATATCTCATGGCTTTTCGAGCCATTGCTTGAGTGTTTGCAAAATTTCCATGCATGTATAATTTAAGTTTATCTAGTTCACACAGAACAATATATGGCACCATTACGCGAATTTCACAACCAATACCTGCAAAGATGAGAATTTCACAAAAATGATCATAAAATAATTTTCTGGCATTGTTAAATAAATAGCATTCAAAATAGGTTATAGTCTAGAAACCTTTCTTGGTAGAATCTGTAAGCTTTTCCACGGTACTCAAATGCAATATGAAAATATTAGTATCCACAACTACGAAAATCGGTTTGGAAGAGTTGCTCACTGACTTTCTAATGGTCTTATTATCAAACATTTTTGTACTACTGTTTGAAGTTGAATTTTGTGAACCTCCACGCACCTATAAAAATAAACAAAAACTACTAAAAACCAATTCTAATAAATAGACATTTTTATTAAGATAAATTGCGGGTTCTGGAGAAAACAAATTACCTGCATTATATGTTCTGCAACTGTTTCCCAATCCATTTCTTCTTCTTCAAAATTCTTGGATTGATCAGAAACATTGGAAGAATTGAAGTTTGTATTTTCTGGCGTAAAACTTGGGACACTGTTATTATTCTTAGTAACAAATATGTCTTTCGAAGTGTCAGACACGTTATTTGATGAGTCAAAAGTTTTATTTGAAGTTGAAAAAACATCTTTTGAAATGTCGAACGCATTATTTGAAGTGTCGAAAACATTTTTAGCGCAGACACTTTCATTGTTTGTATTCAATAGCTCCTCAAGCGGTTCTACTTTTTTACGTTTGTTGGCATTTTCGTAGTCTGATTCAGCCCTTCTTTTACACACTTGATCTGAAAATAAATCCAAAAATCAATAAGGGTGAGGGTCTTCTTTTAAGATTATATCATTGTCAATTATAAAAAACTTAGTTTGAAACTCACCGTCTACTGCCATCGAGTCATTTTGTAAGTTTCTCTGGGGTGATACTTTGGGGGTTTCAGAATCAGATTCAGATAAACGCTTTCTTAATTGATGTAAGCGTTTCTCCGCACTTCCTTTGCCTTATAAGTCAAAATAAATCATCAATAGCAGGCAAATAATAATAATAAAATTTTGAAGCGTCATTTTTGCATAAAATCACCTAAGGGGTCGTCCATTAATCACGTGATGTTTTTTAGCAACTTTTTAACCCCCCCCCCCCCCCCCCCCCATACCCAAAATCACGTGTATTTTTTAGTACAAAGTACTTATATTGAAATTTTCAAAATATTATCGTGCTGTAATATTTAATATTGTGATTACAGTCTGTACGGTGAGCGGCTCGAACGCCTCACTACGTACCTCTCACATGGACTCATCTCAGGGTTAGGGTTCGTGCACTCTTGACAAGCTGAATGAATGTAATTGAAAGTCGGTTTTACATAGCATATTTATTACAATAAAGGGGTTCAAGTTGTACAATAGGACATTACGATTTAAGACCTAAATGATAGCTTTTAGAACGGAAGATAGGTACTTTGCAATGATACTAAACTGGAAGTTAATGGCTCGAATATCTACAGTTATAATTAGGAGACTACCTTGGTCATCTTGAGGGATTGTGCGGGCAGAGTCCTTAGCCGGAGACAGGAATCAGTCGCTGGACATCGCGGGCCAGCATTCAACCAGGGCGAAGATGGACATGCTGCTCCACTTCCAGGATCAGGGCTCCAGGATCACAGTCACTTAATATACCGAATCTACGGCCAATGCAACGCCATTGTCTCAGGTACCCAAACGGGGTGCCCGCGAGGCTATCGCCTCGGGCGAGAACTAGGTACACGATGTTTCTAGTATGAGCTGGGCGGAAGGAAAGAGAGCGAATTTAAGTGCGTTAGCCCTTTTATAGCTTTCTTTCTCCGGTATTGCTAGGCAATGGTCGCGCCATTACGATAATTTGCGAATCCATCGACAGAAACACTTGATTGTCAACCTGTGGGAGAGGCGACGCTTCTTTAACTGTTTTGTCGTATGTGCGAACATAACACTGCCTTCTCTGTCCAATATAATGTAAGAAGATTGTCAGGTCTATTCTGGCTTGACTTGGGCATTTACCAAAAATGTGGTATGTTGTAAACGCAGCATTATTGCATTTGCAGGACTGTTGAAGAGTGTTCCTTTAATTCTTTGAAGAAGTAATTTTATTTTTGGTGCAAAAGTATTTATATTGATTTCTTGAAGAAGTATCCATTCTAATTTGGGTCATCGTACGTTTCCATTTAAGTTCTATTGAAAAATTGTTCCTTGTACCCTGAAGATATTTTCTCGTTTCTCCCAGACATTTCTGGGTGTGCTGTAGGTTATAAGACATAAAGTTGTCATTATCACAACTAATTTAACACTCCCTACCTACTGAGCCAAGAACGAATTTATCTACCTGTGAGCCCAGCTAAACAACCCTATTGCAAAAGAACTTGTACCTTTCCCTTTTCTCCTTTGCGATACAAAACACGCTACTCTCGCGATACAAAACACGCTGATCTTCCAAATTTGTTGACATAAACTGTTAAATTATTTGCTGTAGCAGCAAATCATCACCTTCTTCCTCGCAATAATTTAAGAAAAAAAACTTTGCTGAAATGAATCCTGTACCAATTATATACATTGTTCCTTTATCTTATCCATTCAATGGATATTTTAATGCGATTTCATTTTTTCTGAACAACCGAGGTCAATTCCTTCGCATTTTACATAAATTTTTATGCCAATACCAATCATTTATCAATTATATTCATTATATAATGTTTAATAAAAATAATAAAAAAAAAATTTAAAAAATTTATGCTGACTAAACGTCATGTAATCAATCGAAATTGATACATATTCGCATTTTACATCTTGTGTAGAGGACAATACAAGACATGAACCTCTTGAATATTTATACCTTTTATTTACATTTTTTTTCTTTTTCGCCCATTAAATGGACATTTAATGCCGACTTAATGTCATGTAATCAATCGAAATTGATACATATTCGCATTTTACAACCTAAACTAAAGGGTTACAATACAATACATGCACCAATTAGAGTAGTATTTTTTAAATTTGCTGTGTTATTGTAACTTGCGATTTATTCCCTTTTACTTTATTGATGAATTTCTCTTAAGCCATCTTCAGTTCTGTTTTCATAGTTTACAATGGGTATAATTATGAGGCTATACGGATCCTATCATGTTTATAATATAATTATAAGGCATATATTAAATCCTGTCACGTAGGTATAATTCTAAGGCTATACTTTAAATCCTATCATTTTTCTAGAGATCCAATCCCTTGTATGCATACACTATCATGTTAAAGAACAATGATCTTGCCTCACTAACCAATCCACAGGAAACTCCCTTTCCAAGGATTGTGCTCGACGTAAACAATAAGGTGACACACACCTTCCTCCCGTCATGTTAAAAAACAATGACCCTGTCTTACTGACCAAATCAAATGAAAACACCTTCGAACACATAGTAATCCTTTTCAATGATTGCGCTTGACATAACACATATATAAAACAAATAACCAAAAAAAACAGAACATCACTAGAAAATTAAGATCTATGATAGTTTTCAATATAATATATATTCTCTCTAAGTTGTTTAACTTCATCTTCAACCGAATACGCTTTAAATTCCAATAACACAGACTTTTTTTACAACAACACCGATATACGGTGAATTACACGTTGACTTTCGTCGCTTAAATACCAAAGTATCCAATTCGCGTGTTTTCATGTTATAACATTTCAATCTTACAAGCTAACAATTTATACACATTTCAATTTTTTAATCATAACTGAATTTGCTAACGAAACTTTAATTTTTTTTATTTTAAAATTTATTTTCTTTTTAAAAAAAAAAAACTTGACTATGTTTTTAATTAAATTCAACTTTTTATTACCCAACTCAATTATTTGCAGAAATTTTATTAAGATTTGAACATTAATACCAATTAACTTTCTCTTCATTACAAAATTTCCATGAACTTAGATTTTAATACAAATCTCAATTTTTCGAACCTGTTTATGTTTTTCTCTTTCAAATACTCTAAACAACCAAAGTTTATTTTACCTCTCTGTATTCCCAATTAGGGTGGGTACATACCCGATTCAAAAACACCTACATGTTCCAACACTAACCCCAGGATAACTCCACAGGTTATACAGAAATTTATTATTAAACTTCAATCAATCAAAATACTAAAAAAAAAAATTATTTTCCAAATCTAATATTTTTAGTTAACTGAACGACTTTATTTGTTTGAAAGCAAATCAGAGAGATATAAACATTTAAATTAACAACAAAAAGATATATACAATTATATACATTTGAACGCTATATTATAATTGAATTTGCTAGCAAAAACTTCTTTTCTTTCTGTTTCTTAATTTTTTATTCCAAATTCCTTTTAATTAGTATAACTTTCTTATTAAAGATTATTTGACAGGAATTTTCAACTTATTCTCATAACTTGACATATTTTTTTTTTGCTTCAATTTCAATATAATACAACATTAAGTCCAATTAATACTCCTTCTATTGTGACGTCACGGGCCTTTTGACCTCACAATACATCTCAATGTAATATTCCCTTTTCAATATCTATGTTTTGTTTTATTTACGTTGTTTCCTTTCAATGTTAACTGTTTTATTTAAAATATGTAAATACATGTTTCTGTTCCTTTCTAACTTTGGGCGCCATGGTCTTTTTCTAGTTAGACCCAAACTAAGTATATAAATTTCATTATTCGACTATTATTCAAAACTCACTTGAAGTGTTAAAAAAAATTTCGTATCTCTTCTTGTATTACAAATTTTCTCTTTTTTTTTTTTTATTGCCCAAGATTACTCTCTTGGCAACCCTACTTGTCTTAATTCTAAGGAAGACTTTCCTATAATGTTTTGAAACTAGAAATGTATACGCTCCGTATTTCATTTCTTGAGCTCACTTAGAACTCAATATCTGCGCAAAGCACAATATAATTTCCGAACAACGATCCACGTTGTCTTTTTTGTAATACAAGTCAAGAAGAATAAAACTTTATTCTTTATAAATCCTTTTCATTTAAACCTAAGTAAGAAATGATTATCTTTTTTGTTTTAAATTCGTGTACTACTTTCTATTTTTTAAAATGGACACCAAAAAATCTCTACGAATGTCACTAATTAATCCTTACGAATGCTCGTGATTTATTCTTTCTTTATTTCGTTCTTGCTAAATTGTTTATCTATTTGACAAAATATTAAAAACATTTATTTTTACTACTTTTGCTTTTTTAATATGTAAAACATATTCCGTTTTGTGTTAAACAGCTTTTATTAACGAAGGCCTTTTTACTTCCGCATCGTTACAAGAGATTTAGTTTTATTTTTTTAACTGAATTATTCAACATTTTATTTTTCAATACTAGCTCAGGACAATTGTTATAACTATGCAGAATCTCTCTACCTTTTTTCAAATTCAATTTATTTTTTACAATCTGACTATATTTGAAAATCTATTTCCGTACTTATTTGTTCGACTTCTTGTTTACTTTTCGACGTATTTTATTATTTGTCACAACTTTTATTGAAAAAGAAATTTAAAGAGAGATATATTTTAAAAACAACACGGAAAATTTATATATATAAATATTTACACAAAATGGGTTACCTTTATATACAATTATATACATAACATTTATAGTATAGTTTATTTATAATAATCTCATACAAAAATGGTTACCTTTATATACAATAATATACATAACATTTATAGTATAGTTTATTTATAATAATCTCATACAAAAATGGTTACCTTTATATACAAAATTTTTGTTTTCCTTTCCTTCCGCCTTTTTTTTTTTTTAATAACAAAACACGAGTCAAGTATTCCTACTTCCCTTTTTTCAAACCAGGTATGATCTTATTTTTTATTATTATACGAATGAGAAACGTATCATTTTAATTTAATTCTTTATTATTTTCTTATGAAAAATATTTATTTTAAACTTCCAAAACACAAAAAAAATATTTTCCTGACCGAAATCTGTTTATTTCGTAATAGCTGTTCAATTGCACTCTCTCCTGTTTTTTTTTTCAACCCAATTTCAGTTAGCTACTCTGATCTCAGATTAAATCAACATTCTTAACTCTCAAATAATTAATATTAGAATCACTAAGAGAGCCAAAAGGAACTAACTATACAAGAATTTAATTATTTTTCTACAAAAAAAAATTCTCAATACAAATTATACCTTTTCTGAATTTTATCATTTTTGCCGTTTTCTACAACGCTTTACCTAGGTACCGTATTCTCTCATATACAAAATTTCTTTCCTAGCCGGGCCATCTGTTACTGCGTAGGTACTTATGTCTGCTGTTATGCATAACGCGCGTGCATTCGTTATTTCTCAAACTTTTCTCTACTTTCTATGTTTCATGAACGAATTTAACTTTTAATTTGTAATTAATTAAAATTTAGCCTTTTCCTATTACTTTTTATTACTTCCGTTAAATTTAAATTCTCTAGTATTTATTTACTTTTCCATTATTTTAAATCTTTTAACTATTCTGTTTTCAACTTTTTCCTCTTTTTATTAAAAATTCGTGGAAATACATATATATTTTCATATATGCGTTTTGCAATATTGTTCAACTTGTTTTGGGGTCATTTACGGCACTTTGATTGATGTACAATCTCAGATTACTTTTCAATTAATTACACCCGGGCTTGTCTTATATATTGAATCGTGACAGTAAATTTCGCATCCGCCTTACTTACCGTCACTATCTTTTTTCATGATATATAAGATTAGCCTTCAACATGATAATGATTTTACAACTTGGGTATTTTCAACTACAATTTTCTTTGTGGTTTCTGATTTATTCCACCAAAAAAACATTGCAACTAAAAAACCAGTTTGATTTGATTTTTTTTTCTCTACCACATGATCTTACTAGTTGAAATCTGTTCTTAACTTTTTTTCCACTATTATTTTATTTTCTATAGGAAATTAGCTTCTAAATAATAACGTTTGGTTTATTTTCTTTCTCTTTTCAAGCAATATTTTGGAAATATACATATGTTTATATATGTTTTTCTCTTTAACTTGTATTAGGGAGGGGTTTTTACGTTCGCAATCTTCCTTGTCCGGGCTAAGCGATTCTGAAGATTAAGTGATCGTCATTCACGACAGAGTTTGGATTCCAGAGATATACGACTGCGCGAGCATACTTAATCACTCAGAGGTTAAATTATGGGTCGCATCTGCCTTCCATAGTTTAATAGATCTCTTTGTAAAAAAGTCGCTGTTAAAGGATCATGATTTTATATAACTTGCCGTAGGTATGCTTGTTAGACAATTGTATTTTTTTTTTTTTTGGACTACATCTAAATTCCATGATACGTTAGTCAGGTGATACCGTCAAGTTATTAACTTTTATCATATACACGATTTTATACAAGTCACTATTTTAATTTATTTCCAATTTTCACTCGAATTTGAAACCATATTATTCATGAACTGCATATTTTCTTTTTAAATCTCGATGTGTACTATCCTCTTAAGCATTTTCAATTCTCTAGATCTATTATTATCCAACAATACTAGACATGCTACCAGGAAAGAGTAAAAAAAAAAATTTTATAAAATTTTCAATTCCGTAATTAACTCAAGTATTTAAAACTATTTCACTTCCTTGATAATGTAAAAATTCATTTAACAATGTTTCGTTTTAATCTAATAAGAATTCAAAAATTATTCCTGACAAATTTACCTCACACTTTAATATTCATTGGATTTTGTGTTCTGTGCACGCGACGCGCTTCGAAAAAATGCGAAACTTGAACTAGCCCGTAAGTACATCACGAGGATCACGCGTGTTCCCTTCCGTGGCTATTACTAGAGAGGACCTCCTATTAATTTTAACGCATATAAAACATTTCTCTTTCTAAACAGTTTAACATTTAATTTTTTGTTATTCTTTGTAATTTACAAGGATTATTATTATTCATTTCCTATTTATTTTGCTTTCAATTTATTATTACAGAATATAAATTATGTTTTTCTTATTTTTCTCGCAATTCTTTTTGAAATAATTTAACGGCCGTTTCTAATGCATTGTTTGAGACAATATAATAATTTTTCATTTGAAATTTATTTTATTTTAAATCTTTTGTATTTCTTAATAAAATTTATTCATTTGTCTTTTATTTTACTTTTTTTGTTTTTATTCCGTGGGCTCAATTCTTATGGACTTTATTATTTACGGTGACCAATCTATACAATTTTTATTACTACCGCTTGCACGCGTCTTCGTTCTGTTTCGACTTGCTGACCGTTTGCTAATTTGAATATCTACATGACGATTTCGTTTTTTGCGCGGGATAACTAATTTCACACTAGGATTATATTTAGTTAATTACCTATTAATTTGTTTTGAAATAACAAGAAGAGTTATTAATATTTTCACAACGAAATATGCATTTTAAAATGTATTGAAATTCAAAACTTCTTTTATATTGCTTTCGCGGCAAATTTACGAGTTATTTCTTTCGTGCTTCTACCGAAATATTATTACCGACTTGGACGGGTCCAATTCAATTACGCCGCTGAATTTTGGAACTATTTTATTCAAATAACCGTATTTAATTATGTTGTAATATAATTGTTTTCGTTAATTTTTATCAAAATTACACAAATAACTGTTTTGAATTAGTATTTAACCCGATTTATAGTTTATTTGCATCAACATTTCAAATCAACAATGGACTCGCCCTAGAATCTGTACATTGTTCCCGCGTCAACTGAATAACTATATTTTGAATACATTCGGCTTTATTTAAACGAACTTATTAACACATTTTACCTTTATCTTTTTAAAACACAATACAACCACAATTGTTTAGCATATTATATAGAAATATATATTTATTTTTCAATAACATTATTCATTTCTTGTAAAGTGTTCAAGCGCCAGTGTTATATTTAATAGAGATGATGAGCGAGATTAACATACGGTGAGCGGCTCGAACGCCTCACTACGTACCTCTCACATGGACTCATCTCAGGGTTAGGGTTCGTGCACTCTTGACAAGATGAATGAATGTAATTGAAAGTCGGTTTTACATAGCATATTTATTACAATAAAGGGGTTCAAGTTGTACAATAGGACATTACGATTTAAGACCTAAATGATAGCTTTTAGAACGGAAGATAGGTACTTTGCAATGATACTAAACTGGAAGTTAATGGCTCGAATATCTACAGTTATAATTAGGAGACTACCTTGGTCATCTTGAGGGATTGTGCGGTGGAAGGTGCCGGCTAAGCTCATGCCTGCCGGGCAGAGTCCTTAGCCGGAGACAGGAATCAGTCGCTGGACATCGCGGGCCAGCACTCAACCAGGGCGAAGATGGACATGCTGCTCCACTTCCAGGATCAGGGCTCCAGGATCACAGTCACTTAATATACCGAATCTACGGCCAATGCAATTGTCTCAGGTACCCAAACGGGGTGCCCGCGAGGCTATCGCCTCGGGCGAGAACTAGGTACACGATGTTTCTAGTATGAGCTGGGCGGAAGGAAAGAGAGCGAATTTAAGTGCGTTAGCCCTTTTATAGCTTTCTTTCTCCGGTATTGCTAGGCAATGGTCGCGCCATTACGATAATTTGCGAATCCATCGACAGAAACACTTGATTGTCAACCTGTGGGAGAGGCGACGCTTCTTTAACTGTTTTGTCGTATGTGCGAACATAACAGTGCGTTCAACGAAAAATTAATACATGTGATATCAAATTACATCCCCCCCCCCTCGTGATATTTCATGATTTTTTCCGAGCCTCACATGATTAATGGATGACCCCTAAAGGGAGATGTATTTTATAGTTCTCAAAATTTGAATTAAATTCTTACCAACGCTTGATTTTCGTCTTGTTTTAGGGGTGACCTGTTCAAATGCGGATCCCCCGTCTTGGGGCAAATTTCCAGCTTTTCTAGGAGAACGTCTCTTTCTTGTGTTTTGCGTTGTTTTTTCATTGCTTTGAGAACCTTCAAGAACAAATATTTAAAAGATGATATGTAAAAAAGGATAGCTATTAGAACTAATTCAAATATTATATTATGATGATTAAATTCAATTATACCTCCAACTTGGGTTTCATCCTTGCTTTGTTTTGTGTTCAAAGTTTGAGCTCGAGGGATTTTATATCCAAGAGGCTTTTGTATTGAAACAGGAGTTTTAGATTCCCAAGCTTGAGCAGAAACAGAGGTTTTAGATCCTGAAGGGGTTTGAACTGTATTAGACACCCAAGTTTGAGCAGAAACGGGGGTTCTAGATCCTGAAGGGGTTTGAGCAGAAACGGGGGTTCTAGATCCTGAAGGGGTTTGAGCTGAAATGGGAGTTTTAGGTGCCCAAGTTTGAGCAGGAACGGGGATTCTAGATCCCGAAGGGGTTTGAACTGATCCGGGAGTTTTTGGTGACCAACTTTGAGCAGGAACAGGGGATCTAGATCCCGAAGGGATTTGAACTGAAGTGGGAGTTTTAGGTGCCCAAGTTTGAGCAGGAACACGGGTTCGAGATCCCAAAGGGGTTTGAACAGATTCCGGAGTTTTAGATGCCCAAGTTTGAGCAGGAATAGGGGATCTAGATCCCGAAGGGGTTTGAACTGAAACGGGAGTTTTAGGTGCCCAAGTTTGAGCAGGAGTAGGGGATCTAGATCCCGAAGGGGTTTGAACTGAACCGGGAGTTTTAGATACCCACTTTTGAGCAGGAACTTTGTTTTTAGATCCAGAAGGGGTTTGAGATGAAACAGGAGTTTTAGTTCCCGAAGGTGATTGAACCGATTCAGGAATTTTAGATACTGAAGGTTGAACGGGAAGAGTGTTTTTAGATCTCGGTGATGTTTTAGCAGGCACTCCTGATTTAGATGCCAAAGGAGTTTTTCTAGCATTTTTGGACATTGCAAGTTTTTCCATTACTGAAAATAAAATATATAGGTATATTTTTTTTAACATCAGATTTTTTTACATTGTTAATAATAATTATTATTATTATTAAATATTGTAAAAAAGAAAAATAGGACATAACTAGTTATTGCAGTTAGCAGATTAAATAGCGTACCTTTTAGCTGATGAACATTAAAATTGGTACCTTCACAGGAGACATGTTTAACTATGTTAGCTTTATTTTCACATTCCAACTTATTTAAACGCTTGTCTAAAACTGAAAAAAATAATGAAAAATTATTTATTACGGTAAATATTTAAAATCACTGGACACGCAAGATACAAATATTTTTAAGAAAAAATCTTTAGATTTACCTTAATTACTATAAATGACAACTTTTTGCTTTTGAAGAGCTATATGCTAGTTCATAGCCGACTTCATGTAGATACATGAAATACTGTTAATTTTTGAGGGACTCTTTAGATATGCATCCCAGGTTTTGAATGGTATATATGGCAAGCAGGGTTTGTCTAACAAGTATGTGTAGTTATTCTAATACCTTTCTTTTGCCTAAAAGCCTTTTTTTCATTTTAATTTATTTTTACGCCAAACTAATGCTTACCTAATATGCATAGGTAGTAAAGTAACTTGTAGCTTGTCATTATGCTATGGTAATATATCGGGAATACCAACAATCAACATATATGTCATTATGCTGTGGTAATATATCGGGAATACCAACAATCAACATATATGTGAAAATAAATAAACAACATGAGAGAAATTATTGTAAATGGCTGCTAATTGACGCTCGTATGTGAAATCAAATTTTAATTTTACGCAATTGAAATTTTGAATGCAGTATTTTCCATCACCCCAAATGCAAAAAGTTGTCTTTTATAGTAAAGTGAATCTTAAGATTTTTTGTAAAAAATATTCATAAACGTGTCCAGTGATTTAAAAAATTACCTCTATTCGAAAAATTGTCCTTTTCCCGCGAACCACCTCCCTCTCCTCCATTCCCCTCCCCCTCCTTTCTGCTAAACTATACGAAATACACACATTTTCAAACAATTCGAGCAACACATATAGAAAGAGTCCAGAAAAAAATTTTGAAATATGTTTCGTTTCGCATGCGAAATGATGTAAATTATGTCTCTATGAACCTCAAAACCCTTGACCAACGCAGAGATATCAGAGACCTAGTAATGCTTTATAAGATAATCCACAATTTTATTGATAGCCCTTACCTATTACAAAATATTAATTTCAGATGTCCAATAAGAGTCACTCGATCTCCAGACATATTTTATATTCCTAAGAGCAATGCTAATTATCTTCAAAATGTGTTTATAAGAAGAAGCTGTAGCACTTTCAATAGATTATGCACAGACATTGACATGTTTAACACGAACCTTGCTAACTTCATAAAATTCGTAAAAAGTAATATTCAACGGAAAACTTAAGAGGGCATTACCAGAGAAAGCCTGAAATACGTCATTTTCAAAAAAGTTTTTAGACGTATTGACTCTTTTCCACAAAAAATTATAAATGGATTTCAAAAGATTGTTCTTTTATCTAGCATTCGTATGTAATAAATTTTTAGAATTTTTTATAATTTTTAGTATAATAAGGTTATTCCATAGGTCGTTGGCAGATTTGTTAAATTTTCAAAAAAGTTTTTGTATTATACCACACCCATTTCAAATAATGTAATCATGCAGTAAAATAAATCAATACATTATCTAGCAAAGTTAGGTATTAGAATTTTAATTTTAGTTTCAATAAAATCATTAAAAAATATGTACGTACATGTGTTTCTTGACGAAAATTGGTCCATTTGTGTATTTATTTGCGCACTTACAAACTAATATATTTCAGATTTTTTTAACATTCTTATTAAATTCAGACATTATTGAAAAATGATAAATACTTATAATCAAAAAATAACTACAAAAAGTACACTATTTTAATAGTTTTATCATCACGCCTTTCAGCATTTTTGGATGAAGGTATAAATTAAAGCTAATTTGGATTGAAATAAATTCGATATTGAGTTATAATTTAAAAAAGCTGGTACGGAGAATAATTAATCTTTCTCATTGTAACCGTCCTGCACGATCGGAAGAACAACTTTCGACGAAATGTGGATTTTCGTCCGCTGGCTGGTTAAACGCTCTTAATGTTTCATTAATTCCTTATCTTTCTTTTTCATTTTTCATTTTCATTTTTCTTCATTTTCATTACATTTTTTTTTTTTGATTTCAGCAGTTTGCATTAAATAACCTCTTCAAAAATGTTACAGTATATATTACCCTTGAAAATACATTTTTTGTAGATTTAAGTGAGTAGATACACTTTTTCAGAACTGTTTATATTACTTACATATATTGTTTTGTTTGTTTTTCTTTTTATTATGGTCTCAAATTTTTATGTCGTTATTTTATTGGTCAATGATATGACTATCTCTAACACTGTTATATATGAACTTGTAATGACTGTTTATAACGCTAACAAATAAAATAAAACACTTTTTGAAAATTTTTAAAAAACTTTATAATGCAAGAATGATTATGTATAGAGGCGTGTGCATAACAAATCACCAAAGTTTCATCGCAATCGGATGAATGGTTTAGGAACGCATACGGGACAAGCAAAGAAACACACAATTTTATATATTAAGATAAATATTTTTAAACTGTTATTATTGCATGCATGTACAAAAGATCCAAAACATTTAATAAAATAATAAAACCAAAGTGTACCTCTTTGCTGGTGAATATTCAAGGGCCTATTAGTTGATAAATTATCCTTGGAATCTTTTTCCGGCTCTGGAACATTTGGAACTGAAAATTTGACACATATTATATTTGTTTATGACAAACTTGGCTACAGTAATTGTAGACAAATTGATAGACTTAACCTAACCTAACATAAAATCTGGGTATCATTTCGATGCACTCGAGGCAACGCATTTGACTTTAATTTTTAGCACAGGAGGGTTAGAGAATGCTTTGAATAAACTACAACATCAGTAGTTAATTAACCGCCGAAGAGAGCTCACTGAAATAACCAGACTCTGTATAGAAAAGTAAAGTTTTAATTATCTGAACGTTCCATTTTTAACCGAACAGCCTGTAGTGGCACTAAAAATAAGAGAGGTGGGTAAATTATATCACATTTGTAAGAATGTCTAATTAAAATAGTAACAAATATTCAATTTTGGAGCCAAGCTCAAAATTTTGTTTTTCCGATTTGGGATAAATAGTTAATTTTTTTAAGCAGCCAGCAATTTAGGCGCAATTGTAAAAAGGTCTAAACAGTGATTATACCAAAAACAAGAAATCATTCCCTATAGTCTTCTGGAATGGAGCACGGTGCAGGAGACACTCCACCAATGAACACTAGCAAACTACTAATAAAGCATACCCTTTCTGTGCATGACCACATAGAATAAGACATGCGCCTAAGTACCTTATTATACTTGCAGTCTACCTATGTATATCTCTACTTCATACTATTGAACAAACTAATACCTAACCAAAAAAATTATTTTGCATTTTGCGCAAATGTGTGGCGGCCACTTTTGCCGAATTCATTGCGCCGCCACTGGACTCCACCGAACGCGCGAGAATCACACTACGAAATACCTACAGCGTAAGGTACCGCGCGCCGGCCGGTACATCTACCTACAGCGGTTTATAATTCCGCCACTTACGCGAAAGGCTTAGAACGTGTGGCTGTGCAATACAAATGCGAGCGATTTCTCAGCTTTGCGTGAATTCACCCAACATTACCTGGCGCGCTAGCAAGCTACTCTACCGCGCGCCGCGGCTATATAAGCAGCAGATTCACTCGCCCGCTCCAGTCAGTCAGTACCTAGTCTCCATTCATCGGTCGAGTAAGCAACACAGTCCGATCAGTGCCGCTACGCCATATCGGCCCACGCGGGCTGCCCGTCTCGCAACAAGTGAATAACGTTTGCCCAGTGTGACTCCAGGAACTTTACCAACACCTTCGAGGATTCTTTCTCCAACCACCATCCGCTGTCCGGCCCATTCGCGCCTCGACATGAGATGTCTTCGTCCGCAGCACATAAAGCCCGCCGTGCTTTCTGCTTGGGATGCAACCCGTTCTCTGGCATTCGAAACCCACCGCGTTCCGCTGCCAGAGATCATCCTCATCGCCTCTCAAGGTTCCTTCCTGCGTCACGTGTGTGCGCCGACTCAAAGGACACACAGCTGCCATATCTCGTCAGCACGATGACGATCGACCGCCTGGACCAAGGTCACTTCTACACCGCCATGGTGTAGAGCAACACGCCGGCTCCCTGAAGACCTGTGATCTTCACCGCCGTAGTCTCCGACCTTCATCACGCAGCAGCATCACTAAGTGCACCACTTGATTTGTTATGAAATTTGAACATCTTTTCCTGGCTGTAATTTCTTGACGAACACAACTATTTTCAGCCAGCAAAGTAATTTGCATTGTGAGCTATGGAGCTTTGGAATATCCATTTAACTATTACAAAAAGACAAGACTTCATAATAATATCTTATTGTCTGTTCCATATCAACCGTCCATCGGCGTTGGCATTGCATCCCACCCAGACGTCGAGAGTTCAATTCTCAGCTGGCTAAGTCCTCCATCACGACACCAGCAACATTTTCCTCTTACTGTGATGGTAGTAGGAGTTATCAAATTATTTTGAAGTTATTTGTAACCCGGGAATGTATGTCTTTCCTTTAAAAAATTTGGTAAACTTTCGGGATTAGTGTCCATGGTTATTACGAATAATTTTTAGAAAAAAACTTTAGATTCGCCTTAATCACTATAAAAGGAAACTTTTTGCATCACGGCCGGCGGAAAATAATGCATTTTTATTTTCAATTGCATTAAATAAAATTTCACTTCGCAAACCGATACTATGACAGCCCGGCGGCCATTTTGTCACTGTTATGTTGGTATCCCTGATAGAAACAAGAGCTAGATACGATTGTAGCCGTCTTTGTGGGATACATGATAAGACGCGTAATTATGAAAAACAGAATTATAATAATTTAAAATAAAACAATAACTTTGTAAACACCACTTTTATTTTTATACTTTATGCCGACCGGGTTTCGCTACAACCGTAGCTTCATCAGGGCAGTATAATACTCTACTAACATTAGGTTACATTTGTGTTATAATATATATTTTACCAAAAATGGGCTGGGCTGGACTCGTCAAGTGGAGGAGGAAGAGGGAGGCATAGATGGAGAATTGGGAAGGGAACGGACGTGTTCTTTATCAATAGGGAACAATCTTAGTATGGGACTTTTATTTAAATTAAGTTGGTTATTTACTACCTTACTATTAGTGTTTATGGCTTTCCTAAGTTCAAGTGCCTCTAAATTATCCAACCTTACACCGATGTCGTTTTTATGAATAAGTTTGGCGCCAGCGTTTTTGTCAAATTTATGATCGTTTTCAATCAAGTGGTTTGCAAATTCTGAAAATCCAGAGCTGTGTAAACATCGAAGATGTTCTTTGACACGGGTGTTTATGTTGCGCGCTGTTTTACCAATATAAAAAAATTCGCAATCGCTGCATTGAAGTGAGTAAATTCCCGAGTGTGATAGACTGTCTTCCTTATCCTTACCGTTCATTAAAAGTATGCCTATATTATTATTAGTGTAAAATGCTGGTTTGATTTCTGATGGGAGATTTTTAACACTTTTTTGAGAGAAATTATTGATGTACAGGATTCTACGCCATTGATGAGGTTGATTATTATTACTTGTTATATTATTATTATGAGGTGGACTATTGTATAAAAATTTACTAGTGGATAATTTTTTTAATTTTTTTTATTTAGAATGTTGTCGACTATATTTGGGTTGTAACCGTTATTTATTGCGATTTGTTTGATCGTAGATAGTTCTATTGCAAAGTTGGTATTTGATAAAGGGACTGTAACTAATCTATGTGTCATGGAATGAAACGCTGAATGTTTATGGGAGTTGGGATGGTTAGAGGAATTGTGAATCGTTATGTCAGTGAACGTCGGTTTGCGGTAGATTTTAAATTCGATTTTATTATTTATTATTGATAACGTAAGATCTAGAAAGTTTAAGGTAGAATTGGTTCCTATTTCTATGGTGAATTTAATTTGTTTATGGAAGGAGTTTATTAGCAACAAGAAGGAGTTGAGTTGTCTCTTGGTTCCCAATCAAACACAGAATACATCGTCAACATATCTCTTCCATAACAATAAGTTTTGTAATAATGGTGATTTACTATTAAAAATATTATTTTCTAAATTGTCCATGAATATATCAGCGATGAGGGGTGATGTCGGTGCCCCCATGGCCAAGCCTTCTTTTTGTTGATAAAAACATTCATTGTATTGGAAATAGTTTTGGTTAAGACATATATTAAACAGGTGAGATAAATCCTTAGAGAAATTATTTGGTAACTTTGAATTTTGTAGCAATTTAGATAAAACATTTTTACTTTCAGCTACGTGGATATTTGGAAACAGGTTAACAACATTGAAGGAGACTAATTTTGCACCATTGGGGATATGTAAGTTTTCTAGCTCATCAATCAAGTCAAAAGAATTTCTAATGGTGTATTTTGGAGCAAAAACTTTTGAGTTATTGAAAACATTAGTTATAATGAAGCTATTTTGAAATTTGGGGAATTGCAACTTGATACGACTGGTCTTATTTATTTTAAATTAATAATGTCACATCACAAAGTATCCGCTTCATATGAACAAACAGAATTATAATGTTAACAAACCTCTATTCGTAAATATTTAGAATGGTTTGTTTGGTATAGCAGGGTTTGTGTTACGGGCTTGTGTATATTATATTTGCAGTGTATATTATTAGTATATTTATTTAACCCAATTGAAAATTAAAATGCATTATTTTCCGCCGACCGTGATGCAAAAAGTTTCCTTTTATAGTGATTTAACCGGTCAGCAACGTTAGCAGATATAAGCGTTAAAAATAGGACAGCAGTCAAGTACAATAAGCGTGTTTATACGTCAGCGCGTGTGTTTCCATAGAAATCGTTATAACTCCGTTATTGTTTTAGTTACATCCCTAAAACAAAAAGCCAAAGGTCGATAGTAGATCAAGCTGCACATTTCTATCAAGTTGTCTATGGAAATACATAACAGGAATCAGCTGTCAATCGTGTAGTTGACAAAAATATTTACCCGCGCAAATTTGCTACCGGCAGCTCCACCGCGCTCCACATTTTAAATTTTTATTAAATATTTTTATATGAAATGATAAAAAAGTGAGGTGACAAAAGTGTTTATTACACATATATACAATAGAATAAGTATTGTTGTTTGCATAATCTGTGATTTTAGTACCGTTTTCACATAAAAACATCACGTGAGTCATTTTTACCTATTTTTAATGTTTGCGTTCTAAATTTTAATATTTACAAATGCTAATATTTATTTGTAATATAATAATTTGAAAGCCTATTTTGTAACCTTTCTAAAACAGTTTTTACTATTCGGCTACGTTCAGAAATGTTTCATTTATAGAGCTTTAATTGTGAAGCGGTTATAACTAAAAGTTTTCGTAAAATGTCATTTCGTTTAAGACACCAAAAGCTAATATTCTCGAAAATTCGGAGGGGTTAAGGCAAATCTAAAGTTTTTTCTAAAAATTATTCGTAATAACCATGGACACTAATCCCGAAAAATTACCAAAAATTTTCTTTACAATTGTTCGAAAAGAAAAATTACATTATGGAAAGATTTTCGAAACATGTAAGCAGGGTAATATTATAGTATAGTAGGAACGATTTGCTGGCCTGTGTTTTCTTCTTCCTACAACAAGGGTCTCTTCAAGACCAATTTTCATTTCTTCCTCTCCTCAAAAAGACCCTCCACACAGCATCTCAGATGACATAGGCCCTGAGGGAAATTATTTTCTTCAGGGCCTCCTGTGTGAAGTTAATTTAAAAAGAAAAAAAAAGAAAACCTATCTATGTATGAAGATAATTGAATAACTAAACATACTAGCCTAAGAGCCGGCGACATTAAACCTGTAATGATAGGTCTCCCAAAAATCATACACAAAAATCGTTAGGTCATTCATAGGGGTACACAAAATGGCGGTGCTGCCATTTCTGAAACCGGTCAGCACTAAAAAAAAAAAATTTTTTTTTAAATAATTTTTCAAGACTTCTGTAATCATAAGTCTCCCAAATTCTGATTGTTCCTCGAGACAGGGGAGGGGTAGGACTATACGAAAAAGCAGTGCTGCCCGTCCCCCTGATGGGCCGTCTCAGTTGCTGCCGAGAAATAAGAGACGCCTCGTACGAGGTATCTGTAATCATCGGTCTCCTCAAAAAACCAAAGCTTATCTGACAGATCATCAAATTTTGTGAAAGAAAAACCACTGCTGCCATTTCCAAAAAGTGGACAAGATGGCGGCAGCAGCGTTTGAAATTCGCTCTCCGCGCAACCGAAATTGGCGTTTAGATTCGGTTTCATCAGTGATCGCCCGGTATTTTTCGATATTTATTATTGAAATACGCCTTTCACTATCACAAACAATGAATTTTACATGTCGTTGATTGTTTAAATAAATGAAATCGCATATTTTATGTGATATTTTTCGATTTTTCAGCCGTTTTCGTTGTTTTTTTTCTTACGTCTTTCGTTACATTTTATATTTTTAAATAAAGACCACCTGAAACGTCAAGTTTTTTTGGCTATATTTTTTAGCAGAAATAGAGTCTTCGACCCTACATTGTAACGGAGTCTTAAGAGCCCTTCAGACACGCGGAAGTATTTTAGGCGAGCAGAGAGTTCAGTATTTTTTTTATTTTATTTTATTTTTTTTTTTTATTAGGTTTGTCAACAGTGATTTACATCAAAGCTTTCACAGATAAAATTACACTGAACATGGTTGATGCTATCACTAATTAAAGACAAACACAGCATTGATAATATAATACTTACATATACATTACATTCATTCACACAAACACATACTATATGTACATTACAAAATAATAATTAACAAGTTTTACAAGGAACAAGTTTTTAGAACAATGAGTTTATAGTATTAACAAAACGCGTCCGAACATCGTAATTTTAATAGAGTGGGTTAGTCAGCTCTTTAGTAGATACAATCCATTTCGTTCTATTTTTCGGGCGAGTAAGGCTGGGCGCATACATTAGAGTTTTCCATCCGATTGTCTGATCATAGACAGCAAGGCCTTCGCGCCATACATTTTTTATGAAAGCCCGCACACACCTGATTCGAAAACTGGATCGGTAATAATACCAGGCGATCACTGATGAAACCGAATCAAAACGCCAATTTCGGTTGCGCGGAGAGCGACTTTCAAACGCTACTGCCGCCATCTTCTCCACTTTTTGGAAACGGCAGCAGTGGTTTTTCTTATACAAATTTTGATGATCTTTCAGATAAGCCTTGGTTTTTTGAGGAGACCGATGATTATAGATACCTGGGTACGAAGTGTCTCTTATTAACGAAAGACATAAGAAAGTATAAAAACACACAATGAAAACGGCTGAAAAATCGAAAAATATTGCATAAAATATGCGATTTCATTTATATAAACAATCAACGACACGTAAAATTCATTGTTCGTGATAGTGGAAGGCGTATTTCAATAATAAATATCGAAAAAAACTGGGCAATCGCTAATGAAACCAAATCTAAGCGCCAATTTCGGTTGCGCAGAGAGCGACTTTCAAACGCTGCTGCCGCCCACTTGTCTACTTTTTGGAAACGGCAGCAGTGGTTTTTCTTATACAAAATTTGATGATCTTTCAGATAAGCTTTGGTTTTTTGAGGAGACCGATGATTATAGATACCTGGGTACGAAGTGTCTCTTATTAACGAAAGACATAAGAAAGTATAAAAACACAATGAAAACGGCTGAAAAATCGAAAAATATGCGATTTCATTTATTTAAACAATCAACGACACGTAAAATTCATTGTTCGTGATAGTAGAAGGCGTATTTCAATAATACAAAACGAAAAAAACCGGGCGATTGCTGATAAAACAGAATTGAAACGCCAATTTCGGTTGCGCGGAGGGCGATTTTCAAACGCTGCTGCCGCCATCTTGTCCACTTTTTGGAAACAGCAGCAGTGGTTTTTCTTACACAAAATTTGATGATCTTTCAGATAAGTTTGGTTTTTTGAGAAAGTCGATGAATATAGATACCTAGGTACGAGGTGTCTTTTATGTAACGAAAGTCATAAGAAAGGAGGGCGACTTTCAAACGCTGCTGCCGCCATCTTGTCCACTTTTTGGAAAAGGCAGCAGTGGTTTTTCTCACAAAATTTGATGATCTTTCAGATAAGCTTTGGTTTTTTGAGGAGACCGATGATTACAGATACCTCGTACGAGGCGTCTCTTATTTCTCGGCAGCAACTGAGACGGCCCATCAGGGGGACGGGCAGCACTGCTTTTTCGTATAGTCCTACCCCTCCCCTGTCTCGAGGAACAATCAGAATTTGGGAGACTTATGATTACAGAAGTCTTGAAAAAATTTTTTCAAAATTTTTTTTTTTTAGTGCTGATCGGTTTCAGAAATGGCAGCACCGCCATTTTGTGTACCCCTATGAATGACCTAACGATTTTTGTATATGATTTTTGGGAGACCTATCATTACAGGTTTAATGTCGTCGCCGCTCCTACTATACCGTGAAATTGAATAAAAACATTTTTACCTGTACCTTTTTTTCTATTACGGCGCTTTCTATTATTCAAAGTTTTTTGTGGTAAATTTGTAATCGTGTTATTATTATCCATTATTTGTTTATTTAGGGCTAATGGAGTTACTGAAGATGGATGTGAAGTCGAAGGAATACATTGATCAACAGCCTGTGTCTTAGCCAGCTCAAATTTAGCTTTTAAATTTTGATCTATGCTGGGTTTTTGCACTTTGACAACACCTTTAGCTTTATTTGATCTTCGTGCCATCTGAAAAGAAAACAACTGATTAAAGTTTTTTTTATAAAGTTATCAGGAATTGCATAATATTACTTTAGCAAAAGTCATAATATAGCACAAAGGGTAACAATTATTATAAGCAATAATTATCAGCCTGAAATACTCATCTACATTGAAAAATCTTCCGAGAAAAGATACTTGCCGCCAACGGGACTTGAACCGTATCCTTCTGATTGCCGGTCAGCTGCTCTTGACCACTGAGCTATGGCGGCTTATCAAATACCCGCCAAATAATTCAATATATACTAGTGTTTCATTCAACAATTACTGCTTATTATATTTTTTCCACCTGAAAACAACCAACTTTATTTTTGCGAGAGAGACACTGTTAGTGTTAAATCCCTCGCTAGATGGCGTCAAGAAAAATGATGTCTACATTTATTGGGGAAATACTTAAACTTGTCAAATATTAATTATTATTTTTTAATTTATAAACTAACGTTTAGAAAGATTTTTATGCATAGCACAAAGGGTAACAATTATTATAAGCAATAATTATCAGCCTGAAATACTCATCTACATTGAAAAATCTTCCGAGAAAAGATACTTGCCGCCAACGGGACTTGAACCCGTGTCCTTTTGATTGCCGGTCAGCTGCTCTTGACCACTGAGCTATGGCGGCTTATCAAATACCCGCCAAATAATTCAATATATACTAGTGTTTCATTCAACAATTACTGCTTATTATATTTTTTGTTGTTATCTTATTATATGCTTATTAACAGTGACAGGTACGGCCGCGGATTTTCGCTGTGTCGGTTCGCGAAGAGAATTTTGGTTTTATGCAATTGAAAATTAAAATGCATTATTTTCCGCCGCCCCAAAGCCAAAAAGTTTCCTTTTAGGTAAATTTTGGGGATCGCTGGCAACGGTTAATACGCACTTTTTTTTGAAAAAATCTTTTGATTCACCTTAATTACATTAAAAGACAACTTTTAGCATTGGGGGAAGTGGAAAATATTTTTGTGTAACATGGTTTGTGATACAAAAGAAAGTGCCCCTTTATAATGCCTACTCGCGTCAAGGCAAGAAAAACATCCCAGTTTTCAAGTAGTTTAGCGGCTACGCTAGGTTTGTGTAACATGGTTTGTGATTCTGGCGTACAATCTCACAAGACGAAAGCTAATTTTAATTTTACGTAATGAAATTTAGAATGAAATATTTTCCACTTCCCCCAATGCAAATAGTTGCCTTTTAATGTAATTAAGGTGAATCAAAAGGTTTTTTTAAAAAAAAGTGCATATTAACCGTTGCCAGCGATCCCCAAAAATTAATCTATATTTTTGTATTCTATACGTTACGAAATTTAAAGCAATAATAATCAGAAATAAAATGTTTTGGTAAATATCGGTTCGGACTGGCCACGCTTATTACGAATAATTTTTAGAAAAAAACTTTAGATTCGCCTTAATTACTATAAAAGGAAACTTTTTGGCTTTGGGGCGGCGGAAAATAATGCATTTTAATTTTCAATTGCATAAAACCAAAATTCTCTTCGCGACTGACACAGCGAAAATCCGCGGCCGTACATGTCACTGTGATGTTGGTATCCTTGATAAATTAACAAGAGCTAATACGACTGTAGCCGACTTCGTGGGATAAGGCGCGTAATTATGAAATTTGTCTAGCGGGCTTGTTTGTGTAACATGGTTTGTGATACAAAAGAAAGTGCCCCTTTATAACGCCTACTCGCGTCAAGGCAAAAAAAACATCCCAGTTTTCAAGTGGCTTAGCGGCTACGCTAGGTTTGTGTAACATGGTTTGTGATTCGCGGTATTTCATGTAGGTATCCCACGAAGTCAGCTACAGTCCATAACAGTGACAGCAAGTGACAGCTACGGCCGCGGATTTTCGCTGCGTCGCCGTCGGTTCGCGAAGTGAATTTTGGTTTTATGCAATTGAAAATTAAAATGCATTATTTTCCGCCGCCCCAAAGCCAAAAAGTTTCCTTTTATAGTAATTAAGGCGAATCTAAAGTTTTTTTCTAAAAATTATTCGTAATAAGCGTGGCCAGTCCGAACCGATAATTACCAATGTTTTTTCTTTGAGTATTTGTAATTATCAGCACCATTAACAATCGCAATATAAGCTGATAATGATAACAAGCATCGTTAATCACTAAATATTTGTGATTTTATTATTGGTGCACATGGATATATTTGTACAGAATGCCTTGGCACAATTCACACGATGACACTAAACAATTAATACTTATTGAACTAAACGGCAACCCATCGTACCTTTATTTTTAATAAAAAGGCACTATCCGACTGTAGAAAATAGTATTTTAACGACAAATGTTCTCTATAAAAATATCACTTTGTCCATATTTTGACATTATATTTGACATCAACATCAACGATCAACGACATCATTCATCATTACCATAGAAAAATGTGTGGTCCATAAATTGAAATGAACTAGTTTAATCGGTATCGGAGAACTAATGGGGCCCACAGACTTAGCAATAATAGATCATCGATCATCGCACGCATAATATCGCTCGCCAAACAATCCCATGATGTAGACCCGCCACACCTAGCAGATGATGCGCTATAATCTCATTGTTATACGCCGTTAAGTTGAAGTCACATGGTTCACTCGGATGAAGGTTTACTCGATGAAATACATTCTCGTTTCACCGCATGTTCAGACGGTTCCTTCGAAGAAAGAGTTAACTCGACATTCTCGCTACGAAGTCGTCGAGCGTAGTCACGGCGCGCATTGGAATTCGTCCGGCGCTGACGGCTAAGTTCGGGAATATTTACGATTTCAATTGACATTTCCGATAACGTCGAACTGAATTACGAGAAATTGGCGATTCTTGTAAACAGTAAATAAATTTCAGCACCATAAAATGAACATATGGTTAAATAATAACCTGAAAACTGATATCTACTAGTATTTTGTAGCCGTTCACACGGCGCAGATCAAATATTTCTTCCTGTGGTAGGAGAGGGGGTCAGTTGAATTAGCGAGCGGCCACGGAGTGCGCATTTTTTGTACTGAATCTATCAACTTGACATCTGTCATCCACCGGTCTTGGCAGCTCCGTAATTAAAATGACCCCCTCTCCTGTTTTCGTCGGAGTGGGGGGCGCTTAACTGTTGGCATATCGCCTCAGGAGCGGTTACGGCGTAAGATGTGCAATGTTTATGGTTGATGTGCGCATAAAGCGCTCAGGTGTGAACGGTCTGAAGGGATTGTATGGAGAGCGATATATGGCGTGCTATGATATTGACTCCAGATACTAATATCTACAGCCTGTATGTCGGACGAATATCTACAGCTCATATGTTGAACTAATATCTACGAACTTCAGAGTGTTGACTAATATCTACAGAGCGTAGGTTGAACTAATATCTACAGAGCGTAGGTTGGATTAATCAGCTAAATGTGTCCAATAGTCCGATATTAGGGATTTTTACATACATACTTACATAAATTAAGTTTTTTAAACTGTATACGCAATATTACGCTATTCCAATATGCTACACATAATTGCAAATCCAACCTCTGGCAGTGCTGTAGATATTCGTCAACACTTTGGTTCTCATAGATATTCGTCAACAGTTTGAGCTGTAGATATTCGTCAACACTTTCCTTCTCATAGATATTAGTTCGATTTTTTCAGTTTTTGGAATTCCTGTAGATATTAGCACCGTTTACACGCACACTTCGGAGCGACCGGGTCCTGCGCCACTTCAGGCCGCCGCGCAGAAAAGTAAAGACCGATAGGTTTACAGCGCAGTTCACTGTGAGACTTTTCTGCGCGGCGGCCTGAAGTGGCGCGGGACTCGGTCGCTCCGAAGTGTGCGTGTAAACGGCGCTATTAGTAGACGCCTCCACGATCTTTTATATTTATATGCTCAATGTGAACGAGCTCAAGTATGTTGTTGTTGTCTTCATAATATGTCTATGGTCCTATGCTTTGTCGATTGGTTCATGTTTGGCTGTGGCTGTTTGGCAGGCTTTCTCCATGCTTTTTCCAAAAGGAAAGCACGAAATGACGCAGACGCACGTGTTTAAATGTGTACATACATATTTTGTAAAGTTCTGGAAAATATTGGAAGTTTGTTTTTATTCCATTGCCATCATTCAATACAGTTGATTTGATCCCGTTAGATCGTCTGACCACGAACGAAGTAATTAGGAGTAATCAACCGAATCTTCCGAAGGCAGTGTTCTATGTGTAATATTTTGACATTTGACCGCGCATAAATAAACATGGTAATTATTGAATTATATGTTCATTATGATTTAACAATGTTAGAATTTGACTTCTTGTGGTCTATAATTTAACAAATTATAACCTTGGTCCATAATTCATACTTTTTTATCGCTTAGTTTCGAAATAGGTTATGTTTTTTATTATTTGAAATGGATCGCCACCATAGTGAACTAACTTTGCAATTTTTGAGTGAGAGCTTGAATTGTGGGCTCCAAATCATGATCTAGCTCTGCCAGAAAGAAGAACCGAAAAGCCGAAAGAAGAATCGGAGATCAGAGAAAACCTATGATTGGTCAGATGGTATTTCTCTGATTAGTTCTCTCTGGCAGAGTTAGATGATTTGGAGCCCTAATTTCAAGCTCTAACTCAGAAACTGCCAAAAGTGAGTTAGTTCACTATGGCTTGATCCAAATCAACTAATTTATTGCTCATGACTTAGCTTAGTAATCATTGTGATTTCTTTCAGGGTAAACAAAAGAAAACTCGTAAAATTGTGGTGAAGAAGTTCGCTCAAATGAAGAAAATGATAAAACCCACCGACAGTCGCATAAAGCCGGAGCTCCGAACCATCTCCAAGAAGAAGAAGGCGGAGGACCCTCACCAGCTGAAGGTTAGGGAAGTCACCCAGGCGAGCTCTGCACTCTTCTTCCAATACAACACACAGCTGGGGCCCCCTTATCACATTCTCATTGATACCAACTTCATCAATTTCTCCATTAAGAACAAACTGGACATAATCCAAAACATGATGGACACCCTGTACGCCAAATGTATTCCTTACATTACAGATTGTGTACTGGCTGAACTGGAGAAACTGGGCCGGAAATACAGGGTGGCTCTCAAGATCATCAAGGACCCTCGGTTTGAGAGGATTAAATGCCTTCACAAGGGAACATATGCCGATGACTGCATAGTGAATAGAGTGCTGCAGCACAAGTGTTATATTGTGGCTACCAATGACAAGGACTTGAAAAGAAGAATTAGAAAGATCCCTGGAGTGCCGATTATGTTTGTATCACAACACCGGTACACGATAGAAAGAATGCCCGATGCATACGGGGCACCTAAAGGGGCTATTTAAATTATTTTATTGTGTTTCACAGGATTTCTTTGATTATTAAATTAATATTTAAGGTATATTGTGTTTATTTTATTTCTCTGAATTAATCCTGCCCCTTTTTTTCAATCAATAAAATCTCAAGTGGAAATAAAATTATGGTGATCAAGGCTGCAAGGGGGTGGAAGCGCCCGGGGCCCGAGCAATCGCAGTTCCTAATATTAATAGTGCACAATTATTATTAAATTGTGACCGGACCCACAAACTGTGAAGTGACAGGAGCAAACGCAGTATCTAATGTGATTTTTTTTTAAGAAAATGGCTACAAATCACCCAATTATTATTACAATTAAAAGTTACTTAAAACGTAACATAGTTGCCATAAAATGGTCCTGAGCCTGAACTTCTGTCAGTTTAACAAGCTGCGGGTGCATGTATTTACATTGGCATAATTTTATTTTCCCCTTGATATTGGGGTCAGTACATTTTGTACAGTTGCGACTACGGCGCAGATTACGTAAGGCATGTGTGCATTATTTCCCAAGAGAATCTCGCTTTTTCAGGTATTTGGGCTTTGAAAAATCTTAAAATTGAACAGTTTTTGTGATTAACCCCAAAAGTTTTACTATTTTTTTTATTTATTTATTAAACTTAAAATCGTTCCACTTCACGTGATCTAAACTTCCCACTACCTTCAGCCTCGCAAAATATCCCAATTGGGGTTGCCATAGTTTCAATAGCTTCAGACGGGAACAGTTAGGACTTGTGCGGTATTCACATAAAAAAACATACTATTATCGCGCTTTCATATATCCGATCTGGTCACCTGGAATAAGCTTCACTCAAATATATATTTTTAAATGCACCTATCTCAATGCTGAAGTTAAAACCATGCGCCGAATAAAATCTAATTAAAAGTCTGGGCGACACGCGTCATATAATTTATTAAAAAATAAAGGAACAAATCACTCGATTATCATTTATCAGTATCACGGTTCGACAGCGACTGATGTTTTGTTTACGGCTAGGTAAACAGATACCATAAAAAAACAATAATATAAATAAATATCATTTTGTTTCTACACACATTGCACAATTTACGCACGTGTGAGAGAGAAAAAATATAGGATTAACTTTCGCTTTTTATTAATGTTCAGGGTCCGAAGTGGGAAGTTTCGCCCTAAGATGACGGCTTGGCCGGGCGGGGACTAACGACGAACCGATTTTCTGCAGGCATCAAGAAATGAATTAGGAACTTCTGACATATAAGTTGTGTCTTTTGTCTTGCTGTGACTTGAATAACTTGCATTCCGCGGACCTAATAAGGACTCGAAATCTTCAACAGATTGGAATTTAGCTGTCCGGCCGGATCGACTCGATACGTGGGACTCTGGGTTTGGGACGACGACGTCACAAATGAATAGGAAACAAATGTTTTAATTCCTTGAATAAGTGAAACAGAGATTGGGGTTGCGGATTGAGCGCCACAGTCCGCACAGACTTGTAGGACTATGACCACGGAGGAACGATTCCTCATTCCTCCGTGACTATGACAATAGCGGGGCGACTGTGAAACAGACGCGACACTCGGAGCTCAGAATTATTTGGCTCCTGGCTGACTCGCTTGTCCGTTGGCGGGTTTGTCGCTTGGACTGGGGACGGGGACTCTGGCCTGGGTTTTTTGTAGGTATAAGATTTACTGTGCGGGATATTACACGTGATAGGCAATTTCGCAGCGCGCATCACCTGTAGTAGTGTACCTATCCGCGCAACAAATATCCAGAATAATATTTAATTTAATTCCTATGAAACACAACAATATTTATAGAGTACATTATTATTTTCTTACCTCAATATAACATGAAATATTTATCTGTAAAATAAATTAATAGAAATAAATATGATGTTAAAAAATCGTAAGGTGCAAGGCCCCGGGTAAGAAATAAAGATTTAATTCCTTTTGAAAATGAGAATCAGATTGAGTTGTTACAAGATTGAATTTATTCATTTAATTCATTCATTCAATTATGCCCACGTCTACTTTGAAAGACTAAATCTATCGTCTCAGCATATGCCCAGCCTTAACCTTTAGAACGCCGAGCTCCTGCGAAGCTCCTCTGAAGTTGTGACAAGGATAATCCCAATCCCACAAACAGAAAGTTTTCAAATTACTCATTCAGATACGCCAGCGCTCAATGAATACATTTTTTCATATTAGATGAGTTCCTTTGGCCCTTGAGAAGTTGAGAAAGAAATAATAGAAAAATGAAAAAGTAGGTAACTTTGGTTTTTTATTAACGCTACCTTGTGATTAGTAACATAATTATATGACAGCTATACAAGTTCGTTATCACAGGAATTAAACTAAACAAAACAATTCTACACTTTAAAATAATACGAATCTATTGCGTATTGATATTTTACCAATAATGTATTACAAAAAATGTCTTATTTTAAACACAAACATAATTAAATGCAATACAAAACAATTATGCACTGCAGGTGCATTAAACCCCATTCAAACCACGGTTGTGAGTGATTCAACCTTATCGCACACAACCATCTCCACATGGTTAAACTTTAACTTGGTTCAACCGTCTGTAAGGCCCATTAAGATCCCCCTATTCAACATATAACACTTTTAAAAATCATTTGGAAATAACTTGTGTTATTTTGCCAACAATAATTCTCACACTAAGTCTATCGACCCGTTGCCCTCAATAAAGAATCGATATAAACTGAGTGCTGTAACCCTGCACAGAAAAGTCCCACAATGGACTGCGCAGCAGACCGTTACCTAACTTTAGTGAACTTTACTTTTCTGTGTGGGGTTTTACTTTCAGAGCACTCAGTTTATGTTAATTCCTTACCGATGGGATGGCCTTATGTTCATGTCTTATTCTAAAAAAGAAGTGCTAAACCAAGTCAGAGGAACCAATAATTTCATTTATTTAAAATTCGGTTATCCGTAATGTCAAATTGTTCTTTAGCAGATTTTTAATGCATAAATAAATTTATTGGTTAAATCGGGCGATAATACTATACGGATATTTTATGTTCCACTTCATTATTTGATAATTTACATATTAAAATAATATATATTATGAATTGGAATCAAAATAAAATACGCCATAACTATGACAGCTGATGTACCTTTAGAACTGAGCATAAGAAAAAAAATAATAATTTGAATTTTATCTACATGTCTATATACAGTTTGATAGCATGAACCTCTTAACACTTGTCCATTTTTTTCCCGAAGTTCCAGCATTGATCTGATATTATCAATTGGTTGGCTGATCCGATCCATTCATTAATAATTTATCTTTAATATTTATTTTTAGATTAGACGGATCCCAGGGGTAAATCATGCTGTAATAAATTGCTGTAGATTCTTGCATTCAGACTCATTCAACGGGCTGCACTCTCCTTATTCACTTCTCTTCATTGCTAGTTCAGACTTACCAAGACTTAATCTAATAATTAAACGATCGCTCTTATTCTATAACAACTGCGTTCTTTTCTTTGGAGATGTCCGGAATCTTGTAGTCAAATTGTCCTCCCGTTGACTCCACGGCATTCTTGGTTCTAACCAAAGTGCTTCTGGCGATATCTTCAAGGCTCAAACCTTCGGATAAGGAAGTTGCCAATGTGTTCACCGCAGATTGATGTTCTCCCTTGGCAATCAAAATGTCCATTTTACACGAGTAGGCGTGGCCCAGTGCCTTGGGAGAAATAGCGGTTGAAGATTTCAAATAGCCCAGCAACTTGTCGAGAGCCTCCAAGTTGAGGCTTCGACGGCCTTCCTGCAGAACTCTCTTGAACATGACCATTCCAGAGCTGCTGAGGTGTTGGTCCCAGATAGCTTGTGCCTTGTCATCCTGCCCCTCCAGTATGTAATGCATCCAAAGAATGTTAAACGGAATTTTTATATTCTTTTCAGCATATTTCTCTGCAATTTCGACAACTGAAACAAAAATTGGCATTTCAAATATATTTTACAGATTTAACAAAACAAAAAATGAAAGCAAGCAAAGGTCAATAATTAAGTTGCCACAATAAGGAACTCCAATTCATGTAATTATTTTTTACAAATCAATACTGAGGGCGATGGGTCGAGAGAGTCCGGCTGGAAAGGTCAAAAGGCCTCCCTCAAGCAGTCTCTCTCGATCTGGCCAGCCATGCAGCAGATGGGCAGGCGCATTCGCCGCCAAAACCTCGACAAACCTCACCCCATGAACCCGGGCACCCCTGTTGCACCAAATGTAGCGAACCACTTGGGGAGACCTATGGCAGAGGTGTATTTGTTATCCAATAAATGGTTCCCATACCCGCCTCCCAAATTGAAAACTCGGCTTTATATAAGTTGGTGCTGAACTCCCGAGCAATTAATTGAATTCTGAATTGAAGTGATAATTTGGACTTACATTTAGGGATAGAAGCGGGGTTTGAGATTAGTCCCAGCATACCGCCTTTCGGAAAGGAGAACTGAAGCAGCTTCAAGTCTTCCTCTGATTGAGCTGCTGATATTTTGGCCAACAATGAATTCAAGTACTCATTCAATTTGTCAGTACCGCTTGAGATGTAAGCGTTGCACCTTCTGTTATCGAAAGATAAAGATCTCTTTTGATCCTCTGTGAATTGTTGGTCTAGCTTGTCGAAGGAGTCCAAATCTCCTTTTGAAGCGAGGGTGTTGAGTAGGAACCTAAGTTTGCTGTGTTCAGGAAGCTTTCCCTTCTTGGCAGCATCTATTGTGAGGTCCACTGCCTCGTCCAGACGGCCACCGATGATAAGTTTCTCTAACAATGTGGAAACATTGCCAAAATTGACGTAATCCTGTGGCTCTTTATTTTTAATTGATAAAGCGACGTTCAGATCCCCTGAAGTCACAGCCTTTTGAAATTTATCCTGAGGAGTCAGCATTTTTGATTGTTGCCTTCTCTCGAGCTTGCCCTCTTCCTTTTTTGTTTCAGGTGCTTCTGCTGTGGCGGGAATGATGAAAGGAACATCTAAGTCGTTGGCTTTAAGAAAATCTGCGAGGTGGATTAGGAACTTGTCTGTAGGGGCGACTGATTCCTCCTGCAGAAGGGTCCACAGCCCCATGGCCTTGTCGACATTGCCCTCACGAGTGTATGTGAGCAGCAGCTGTTGGAACACTTCTGAGCGATCAATGTGCGACAGTTCACGTGTGGCTTCCAAGAGCCCCTCCAAGTAGTCCACCTTGCCTTCCTGACCGTAACGTTCGCAGGCACTGGAAGGGTAAAAAAAAAGGAACATTAAACGCCAGATTCACGTGATTACTTTGTTTTGATTTTTTTTACATTAGCTTCACACAGGAGGCGTTGAGGAAAATAATTCCGCTCAGGGCCTATGTCATCGTTGGGGATGCTGTGAGGGTCTTTTTAGTAAAGGGAGGAGAGGAAGCTTTGGGAAAGAAAAGGGTACGAGGGGTGGGTAGGAATCTGGGGGTCAGTGTGTTCAGGAGTGACAGATGTATGAATTCACCATCATGATAGAGTACGGCTGGAGAAGTCAAAGGGACTCCCTCAACCATTCTCTCCCAATCTGGCCTGCCATGCAGCTCGTGGGCAGACACATCATCCGCCAAGACGCGGACAAACCTCACCTCATGAACCCGGACACCTCTGCTAAGTCACCGAACGTAACGAACAACTTGGGGTGACCTATGGCAGAGGTGTTGGTTATCCAATAAATGGTTCCCGGGGCGGCGGTACCCATACCTGCCTCCCAAATTGAATGAACACGTAAGTTAATCTCTCTAACCCGGCACTTCGGAGGTACAGACCCTTCAGGGCTAACTTAATGTTGCAATTTAGAGCAGTCCATAGAAAAAACATGATTTTTTTTTAGCAAATTGAAAAATTACCTGTGTCAAAAAAATGTTAAGCACACTTTATTATTGCTAAACAGCATTACACATTATATTATTGATTCCACATGATAGTATAAGTAATAAAGAAAAATAACTTTTTCGAAATTCCAACTTTTAGGGGAACTTTTTTGGTAAAAAGATAAAATTTACCAAAGTGTGCGGCCAGCATTATTATTTTCCGCTGCTGCCAAATCACCGCCCCGTGCACTCTCCAAATTCTGTCAGTGTTAGCGTTGAATTCAAATGAAACAATCTTATTCACAAAATAGACCAGCCGAACGATTCTATATCTTTTGTGGGATCGTTATCGAGATAACGGACGTGATCTAGTGGCAGATTTGTGTGATTTTTACATATTTACAGTCACACATTTTTATCACGAATTCCTGCAAGTACGCAAGATTATTTATTCATTTAATGTATGTTGTACATAGAAAAAGCAAATAAATCACACAAATCTTTTCACACAAATTATCTCAATAACGATCCCACAAAAGATGTAGAATCGCTCGGCTGATAATTTAATGCACAGTAGTGTTTGACTTTAAAAACTTTATTGTTGTTTTCAAAAGTTGTTAATTTAATGTATCTTTATCTAGTGTTTATTTATTAAGACTTACTTTTAAAAGAACATCTTTATTCAGTGTGTGCTTTCTTCTTCAGACTTACTTTTGGTTATTTAGTTGAACCTACCATCATAAAGAATCACCTCCCTAAGTTAATGCACTTTACCACCGGACACTCCTACGATAGTTTGGAACTATGTTATTGATAAGGGATTATTTTGGTAAGCATTAGAAAATCATAATTCAGCATCATCAGGTTTTATACATAGGTTTAGTGATGAATTAGTGAGATTCTACCGTATAAGGAAACGACATTCAAGGCAATTATTCAATGGTATGATGGTGAGTGAGGTATGTGTTACCTGTTGAAGCGCTGGTTCCTTGTGCGCATGCCGGGAGTCTCGAGTATCCGTCTGGCCTGACGGAGGCGGCCACACTCCACGAAGCCGAACACCAGGTCGTAGAGGCTGTTGACCTCGCCATGGATAACGGTGCTGAGATCAGTGAGGCGCTGCAGGCCGGCCGCGTCCTCGGCGGCAATCAGCTTCTTGGTCAGCTCGCCCTTCCATGGCGTGCAGCGGTGCTCGCGGCAGCAGCGCTCAAACTCGTCCAGCGCACCGGCCACATTGCCCACCACTATGTGCACCTTCACCATTGGACCCAGCATCAGGTTGGTCACCTGTCCAAATACACATTGAAAAGAAATTAAATAAATTCAATCTTCTTTCATATGGTGGGGGTCAGGGCGAACATCTAGGCCTATGAGCCAGTCTGGGACCTCATCAACAAAGCCAATAAAACGCTGGGATTTATAATTCACAAATTAAAACCTTTCTGGACATAAAGATTTAGTACTCCCTTCACACCGTGTACGAGGGTCAATCAATAAGTACCCGTGTTTGAAGACAGGTTGTGCTGCTGAGGGAAGTTGACATTACCGCTGTGTACTGTCATCTGTCAAATGACACCGTACTAAATTTCAGACTGATTCATAGGTTAGTTTTTATTTTGCAGTCAGTTATATCGCATGTGTTTCGTGTTTTTCAATAAAATGGAAAAAGAACAACATCGATCCGTAATTCGCTCTTTATTTTTGGATGGAAAAACATGCGAAGAAATAAGAGCATGCTGTCTCTGATAACCGTGAGATATTGGTTCAACGAATTTAAACATGGTTGTACATTTGTTTATGATGATAAGCGGCCAGACCCGGCGGACATGGTTACCGAGGAAGTCGTTGAAAAGATCCTTGACATGAATCTTGCTGTTTGCAGAACTAGATTGTGAAGAAGTGAGATTATGCTTACTGGTATCAGTTCAAGTTGCCATAGTATTTCAGTTTAAAATCTATAACTTTATTTATTGAATGGAAGTATAAACTAGCTCCATTATGAATAACCCCCACTAACACGAGTATTTCACGTTCACGATTTCCACATAGCTTTAGTGCACTAAAACAAACGAAATAATGACAAAACTAGAAGAAGTGTGTGAAGATTTGGTTAAAACTAGTAGAAATTCAAAACTGTGGCTACAAGAGTTTAAATTGGTGAATTTGGTTCTAGACTTTATTCTGGCGGAGAGAATCGGTGATTGGAATTTGCACATTAATACAGTCAAGCAAATGATACCTTTTTTGCATGCTGCTGGTCATTTGCTCTACGCCAAATCCGCACAAATACACTTAAAACAAATGTTGAGCGTACAAACAAAGATGTCAAATGTAGACTTCGAAAGGTTCGTCAATAATTTCCGATATTTAAAAAAGGAGACAAAAATGAGGTGAGAAATTACAGACCGATCTGCCTTTTATCAACTATTGTAGGAGCTAAAACTTTTGTAGGAAATATTTTTTCATAAAATGTCGGCGTAAAAAGTTCTGTGACAAAAAGTAAAATTACGTGCCAAAAAAATTTATCTTTTCATACGAATTACAAACAAACGGTAAAAGTTACGACGGAAGTTAACTGGACATTAATTGTAGACAATGTTACAGCAAAGAGAATATAAAAAATTGCAATCCAATATGTTGTTAAGTAATCGAGATGGACGTGATTTACGAAACCCTTACACTCTTCATGTTTGTGGGGGCACAGGGGAGGAAGCAAGGAGGGGTAGGGGTGGGGATTTTTGGCTAAGCACTTGTCTAAATGGTAGTAGTCGATGGAGAAAAAATTAGCTTTATACTATTTTTTCAATCTAATAATTACATTATTAAAAAAAATGATAATAACCTTGTTCACATTCGTTTCGAACACTACTGTACCATGCGACCATTTTTGTTGGCGACCATGTTTGTTTGTGTACCCGAGGATGATACGAATGCAAGTCCAAAATTTGAAGAAATGAGTTTTTGATGCAGACTATGTATAGTTTGTGGCAATAAAATTGCATATGGATGCAATTACCATGATGCAACAACTATCTTAGAAGCAGAAGGATGTACCATGGACTTTATTCCTTTTATAATACACCACATGTCATAACAAAATAGTCCACTTCAATTAGAGGCAGTAGGACTCAAGTCCATGTTTTTGTTTGACTCAAGTCAGCGTTTTTTTTTTAAACAACTATTTTTAAAGGCTTTACTATAAAATATTTCGATTTATTTGCTCGTTTTTAAAACAAAACTAATTGATTTAATAATTACTTTTTTTGTTATCTATCAGCACGGATATCCGAAGTTTTTTTTTTTTTTTACATTAACTCCACAAAGGAGGCCCTGAGGAAAATAATTTCCCTCAGGGCCAAATGTCAACTGTGTACAAATGTTGGGCACGCGTTTGGCGTGTTTCCCGACTATGCACCGGGGCCGAAGGGATCAATGATGCTAGTTCCTCGGAGCATCCTCCATTGTAATACCGGTAGAACAAGGATAGCATTCCCACCCGACGCCTGTGCTCTAAAGATTGCAATCCGTCTGTTAAGATGGGAGAATCTATCAAACGGACCGCCCGTTTCTGCACAGAGTCGAGGGTATTTTTCAGGTATTTTGGAGCTCCAGACCAGAGGTGGCTGCCAAATTCAACCGTGGGGCGCACTTGCGATTTGTACAGGGTTAGCAGTTATGAGACCATAGTTACAGAAAAAATACTTTTTTGGCTCTCCTGAACATTTACCTTTTTGGACTTGCATCCGTATGCTTCTCGGGTAAAGAATTTGGTTCGTGAGCTCACAGTTCAAGGTCAAGTCATTTTTTGAAAAATGTAGCTTACCTCTTCTAACTGTGTTCATCGAACCGAGCGCAGAAAGGGACAGCAAATTTCGCATTGCACTCTGACGAGCGCGAAAATAATATTAGGCCAGCTGTTTTTAACCGTGAAATGACCGAAAAACACGGAATAAAATTATGGATAATTTCAAAATAATGCTTCAAATCCGGATTTCTTTGTTTGTTTTCTTTTAAATAGTTTTTTTTAGTTAGGTACTATGATCGTCAGTAATAATTTATAAGAATTTGACCAAAAAAAAATCAACTTCTGACTCGATTTACTCGAAAACGAAAGCTCAAATCAAAAAAAATTATACTACAAAATCGACTCCAAATGTGATGACGATTCACCAGTTTTCCGCTTGTACTACGAGTTTTCGGACACCTTGTATAGGAAATAATAACTCACCTCGACCATTTGCTTTTCCAGGAGTAAATTGAATATTTCGTTAATCTGTAAAAAAAATAACATTATATATTATGTAATTACTATCAGCATCCTAATGTGCATGATACAAAAAAAAAGTTTGTAAGTTTTAGATAACAAACAAAACCAAAATAATTTTTCATAATATGATTAATAGGTGTACATCAAAGATATTCAAATACAGAAGAGATATGCTATGGTATCCGCGCAACTGTCACCGGACTACGCGCTAATTAGCGTAGTTTTCATACAAAAAGAATTTGTTCATATCGTTGATTTTTTGAAAATGTGCATTAATATTGGTTAACAATATATTTTGAAAAAGGAAAGAATTCGTTAATTTAGTTTAACGTTTGTTTGGTTTATTCGTTAATTATTTGTTCTTTTAGTTTATTTGTTAATTGGTAAACAATATCGGCGACACCCGGAAGCGCAGACCCACATAGTAAAAACAGCAGATAGCACATCTACTTATATTTCAATATCTTTGGTGTACATACTTAAGTTTGGATGCAAAATTTCAGGTTATTACTGTAAGTGATTTTGCAGGTTTAGGGCTAGCTTTACCCTCGTACGCAGCGCCGGATCTGCCATACGTTCAAAAACGTGCAAAATCCTGGCGCCACCTCCGAAGGGGCGCCGTGAGAAAATAAATATTGTATTAAAATTTAGTTATAATATTCCCTGAATTGTTTAAAAATTACCCATAGTACGAAATAATTATTACGCTCTAGCAACACTTTCCAAAGAAACAGAATGCGCACGCATCAGGTTGGTTTACGGCTTACGAATTTATAGTCAGTTACAGATTTTTTTTACAAATTCCATATATTTAGTTTAAACGTAGGATCTATTTTTCCATATATCTTTTACCATCTTTTACGACGAATGGGTGCGATCCAAATTCAATAACCAATCACAGCGCGGTATTTTTGTTCAAGAGAACAATCAAACTGACTGCCTTTCAAAATGCTGACAATTTTAGTTAGCGTACGCTCGCTATTGTTTTATTTTGTACGATTTAAGTCTCTAGAAGAAGGTAGTTAAAGACCATTTTCTTATGAAATTTTCAGTAAATTCCATTAACAAAAACATCGCACGGTTTGCAGGATTTGCAGGTTGCAACGTGTTACGTGTTTACGGTTTGATCATTGCAGATCATTGATTTGACATATTATTTAAAGTTCGTTAAATGTATAATTAAATATCTATTAGATTTGTTGGATTTATTATTTTACGGTGTCAGTGTAAGTGTCTTTCGTAAGCCGTTGATACCATACGCCAGTGTTTAGTGTTTGTATGGTGTTTATTCGCTCAACACGGGAAATGCAAGGTACAAATTTGAGGTTATATTCTTATTAGTCAGAAGCTGTAGATGCTATTCTTGTGTTGTACGTTGCCATGAGAATGTATTTGTATTTGCTTTTTCTATTAATATTCGCGTTGGGTATATACATAAACGCAGTAAATCTCAAAAATTTCTAATGGACCTAGTTCAGCGAAACCACACGCACTGTCTCGTAACCTATATTTTAAATCATGGTACGGGCACAAACAAACAATTCGTTGTATTATTTTAAAGCATAACTTGCAAAAAGAGTTTTTCCTAAAATAATTAAAATAGCACCATAATTTTATGTTTACCCAATAGATTCAGAGAGTATAGGGCTCCTGGCGATTCTCTCTTTAAAAAAAACGAGTGATGGCTACCGCCAGGTCACTTAGAAAAGTTACACCCTTTATATGTCTTGATTTTATTTGATAAATTAGTGTAAAAAAAAAATTAAATAAAAAAAATAAAAAAATAGGGGTGAACGAATTATTAATCAAAATAAAAATGTAGGGGGGGGGCGCCATCGGTACCTACTGCACAGGGCGCCAGATTTCGTAGATCCGGCCCTGCTCGTAAGATAAATTTTTCAAACTGTAACTGATTTTGATTGATAGATCCCTCACCTTAGTAATGTTTCCCTGGTCTGCAAGCGAGTTGAGGAGATGCCAGCAGACCGAGTTATACAGGAAAGTGTTCCCGACTTGAGTTCTTTCAGGTTTCTGTCTCTGCAGCATCTCCGCAGCCTTTTCAAATTGCTGGTGCTTTACATACATCTCCACCAATCTTATAACCTGGACAAGAACAATAAATTATACATGTGTACTTAGTTTCATAAATAAATATATACGAGGGCCGTCCGATAAGTACTTAGCCTCACCGTTCGATGGCGCCACTATCGCAAGAGAAATTTACTATCGTGTAGTACAATCTCCTTGACGGCTCTGCTGAAATTTCAGCTGTATCGGACTCGTGGTTTTGTTTTGACAGCGTGTAGAAGCGGGCGCGTCCGCAGATTTTAGAAAAATGTAAAAAGAGCAATATCGGTCGGTGATTCGATTCTTGTTTTTGGAAGGGAAATCGCGCAGTAGGTATCTCATAAGACCGAGTGAGTCATATCCTGCATGAATTTTGGGCATGAGAAAGCTGTCGGCGCGATGAGTGCCGCGTTTGCTCACCCCGGACAACAAGCGAAACCGTGAGACCACTTCGGAGCAGTGTTTGACGCTGTTTAAGCGCAATCCGAAGGAGTTTCTGCGTCGTTTCGTGACCGTCGACAAAACATGGATCCACTGGTACACACCAGAGACCGAGGAACAGTCGAAACAGTGGACATCACCCGGCGAACATGCTCCGAAGGCGAAGACGGTCCTTCGACTACCTGGAGAAGGGCAAAACGATCACAGGGCTGTACTATGCTGAATTATTAGGCCGATTCAACGCCGAATTGCAGAAAAAACGGCCACATTTGGCGAAGAAAAAAGTGCTCTACCACCATGATAATGCACCGGCTCATACCTCCACCCTCGCCACGGCCAAATTGGGCTACGAACTGCCGCCCCATCCACTGTATTCTCCAGATTTGGCCTCGTGTGATTTCTTTTTTTTTTCCAAACTAGAAAAAGTCACTCGCCGGGCAGAAATTTGAGTAGAATGAGGTCATCGCCGCCACGGAGGCCTACTTTGCAGACTATGAGAAAACATATTTTTCAGACGGGTTAAAGAAATTGGAGTATCGCTGGGTCAAGTGTATTCAGCTAAAAGGAGATTACGTTGAGAAATAAAAATAAAAAATTCCAATATTTTCGTTTTTCTTTTGTAGGCTAAGTACTTATCGGACCACCCCCATATTTCCGAAAAAATTAAAATAATTCAATAGCCTTTAAGAATGGCATAAATATTATTCAAAGAACTCTATAAAGTGAAGAAAAGACAGGCTCTATGGAATCCAGAGCATATTTCACTCTTTAGGACTAATTTCAACATTTTTCAGGCAGTTATTAAAAAAGTTTTAACCCGTGAAGCTGAATTCTCTTTCCAGACTTTCAATAAATTCATCAATATTATATTGGCAACAGGTAGTATTGTCATAATGAGAGCTGCGCCTTACCTTTATATCGTCCAACACAAACTCGGGATCTGTTTCAATAATCTGCTGAAGATACTTTTCGGCTTTTTCAACATTTTCTGACATTGAGTAAAATTCTGTCACCTGGGCCAAGGTACCAGAAGACAAAACAAAGTTTTCAGCCTCTAATGTCTGTAGATATTCTGTGACCTTGTCTTCTTGTTTATTTCTAATGTACGCCAGAAGAAGCTGTTTCTTTAAAGAAAAGTTGGAGTCTCCCTGTGCACTGCTTTCAGCTACCAAAACCTCCAGGCGCTCGGCACTCCTGCGGACATTCGGGATGATGGGAGTGTCTAAAGGTAGAGGCAATAAATCTTCAGAAGTCAATTTAGCCAATGCTTGTGATAGTTCAGGGGTGAGACTCTCTCCTAATTTCTCTTGAATTTTTTCTGCCCACGTTGCGCTTATTCCCAATCCTTTAGAGTGTAGAGAATTCAGCAACTCGGGAAAGAAAGGAAGAACTCGACTGGGTGATAAACCAATGAGTCTGTACACCAGCTTTCCTGTCCTAAATCTGTGTTCTTCCAACACATTTTCAGTTTCCGTTGGAGAATTATCCTCGACTTGCTCTCCATCCTCAGTGGCGATGGATTGGTTTCTCCTCAGAGGAGCAGTATCTAAATTAGACAAGTGGACAAGCTTTACGAAGGATTCAATATTTCCAGTGTCAATTAAAGAATCTATCAAAGGTTTGGCACAGACATTTAGGTTTATCCTGGTTCCATATTTGGAAGCGAAGTCCGCAGCGTCTTTGAGCTTACTTTTCAGTAGAAGGGAATGAACCAAAGTTTTGCCGGCCAGGGAGAGGGTCACCCCTACTCCACGTAGAAGTTCCATAACGAGATAGGGATCGGTAGTTTTTAGATTTCTGATAACATAATCTCTCAATGTTTCGCTAGAAACACCGATTTTAAAATCATCCATCATCATTTTGACCACATCCAACACCTTCTGGTCTTTCTTAGATTTGCCGCTGGCCATCAGCGGCCAGAAGAAGTGTTGTCGAATAGGGTGGCCGGCGGCCTGGAGAGATTTCATGAGGGCAACGGCAGTATCAAGCTTCTTAAACTGAAGAGCCGCATCCGTAGCAATAAGTAGAGCCATGGGTGAGAAATTTTCCTCTTGAAGTTGTTTACACATAGAAATGATGGTATCGGGGGGGCAACCACTCTTCACGAGTTGGCGAATAAAGAAGGCTCCTTGGTACGCAGGCGTAGAGTCCTGCACAGGGTTGGCTGATTGAGTGAGAGTGCGCAAGACTTTGAATGCGGCATCTTCTTTCCTGCGCGCGGTGAGTCGCAGAATGAGGTTGATGGCCTCCTGGTTATATCCCGCCGAGCGTTGCATCTGTCCAAGTAAATAATCCATGTGTTGTTCATGTCCGCCCAATGCACATTCCTCGACAACTTCTAAGAAATCTTTATCAGAGAGGTAGATCTCTTTATCCTTGCACTCCTGAATGATGGCGCGAACTTGGTCCATGTCTCCACGGGCTGCACTGCCACCCATGAGCAGGGCGTAGGTGCGGGGGCCGGGGCTGAGCCCTGCGCTGGCCATGACGCCCAGCACGGAGCGGGCGCCCTCCGTGTCCCCGAGGCGCGAGTGCCCCAGGACCAGGGCGTCCAGCACGGCCTCACTGAGGGGCAGTTCCTGGGCTCGCATGCGCTCCAGCACGCGTGATGCACCCTCCACATCTCCACGCTGGCAGTGGCGCCACATCAGACGCTGATATGTCACCCTGCAAAGAATGGTACAAAACATTATTATTAAAACCATCCTACTGGATATAAGATGGCATGGTTACTTTATTTATTTGTAGAAATTACCAATATTATTGAGTATCGGCTGAAATCACCTCCACAGTCTGAAGTCATTTCAACGTATTACATTCACAACTGAATCCACTAATAACTTGTTTCACATCCTTGTATGCTACAAGAATAAGTTGCAGGAAATAAAAGGATGCAAATGATTACCTATTTGGTTCCAGTCCCTTCTCCTCCAATTCTTTCAGGAAATCAGATGGTGAAAAATCATGTTCATTTTCGATGTACACCCTCAATAGAGCGTTATAATGAGAAATGTCCATGGGAACTCCCCGATTTGTCAGGGTCTTCCAAATCTGCTCCACAAGCCGGGTACGCTCCTCGGGCGGTTCCTCCGGAACCAGACTACCGCAGCAGCGGATGATGAGCAGTGACTGGGAGCTGGTGACAGCGTGTCGCTGCCGAATCTCCTCCAACATCTCATCCAGGTCTCTGCGGGAGAGGCGGCCGCACCTCCTCACCTCGGCATCCAAACGCTGCAGTAGGGGACCCAGGGTCTCCGCCTGCTGCGCCTGTGTGGCCATTCCTTGCCCCCATGTTCTAAAATATTGTCAGAAAAAACTATCATGTTCAGAGTTCAGTACCATCTCGTGTTGTATAGACAAAATTTGTAAAGTACAGGATATTTGTACATTCTTACATACATATTTGTATACACGATATTTGGCATAGATTGTTGAATTCTGGGTAAATACACCTAGCTTATAATACGAAACAAGAAAGGATCGTTTCAACTCCAGGTCAGCTAAAGTTTGGTGCGTACTAGGTACACAAGCGATGGTGTAACCAAATTTTTCAAACAAAAATCAATCATCCAAATAAACCATATTTAGTTACGAAACAATGTTCTTAACCGTGAAGCATATATTATACATCTACGTACATAAAATTCCACAAAACATAATATTCTACGTATTTGTCGGCAGATATACAAGGTTCACTTTCATAGGGCTTCTGGAAACTCCCCGAAACCCAATGCGGCAGCACTGCCTTCTAGAGAACTTAATAAATCATTTTATGAAACGTAAGTCATGGAATTAAATAAATAAAGAGTAGTATTAGAATAGTTATAGGCATCAAACATCAAGAGGAATTAAATTACGGATAGCATAAACATATATTCTCGAAAAAAATACTCACGGAGAATATCCAAAAGTCAAAGAGCGTGTGCTCTGGAGCAAATTATTATCATATCCTTGGGTGTTTAATACTGTGCGCGCAGCGCTGGCAAAACACCTTATAAATTTCCCGGTACGTAATATCATCGACATTATTATTATAGTTTTGTTAATGTAACCTAAAAATTTTGGATTACGCAAGGATAATCACGCACGGGCACGGACCGACCGGCTCATAGAAATCAGTGTTGCCAACTCGAAATCTCTGTTCCCGCTAAATCGTGACGGATCAACGGTCAGAAATCCGTCAGATACACAAATTTTCGTCCATTCTGGGGGAGCGGGGTGGCTAGAGAATTTCAGGGATCAAAATTTCTCCATAAATCTATAAATATAGGCGACTTTCGCCTATAAAAGTATGTAATTTGTCACTTTTTTCGAATCCGCCAGAAAATCCGTCATACTGTAAATTCCGTTATACACAAAATTTTCCCGTTTCGGGACACTCCAATCCGCCAGATATGACGGGAAATCCGTTAAGTTGGCAACACTGATAGAAATGGGAAAAAAGTAGAAAATACAAATGCAAACATGTTTATGGGCCGGTATTTTTAGTCATGGTATCACTAGGCTTATGGTACGGCCATATAAAGATGTCCAAAATAATCGTTTGTATCGATACAGCGTATCGATACGTATCTCAACCAATCGTATCCATTCAGCGATACATCGCAACGTCTTGTATCGATGCGTACGATATTTATCCATTTTTTTAAAAGATTAAAATAAAATAAAAGTATTAGTTCGAACAGTAAAAAAAGACTTTTTTTCAAATGGCAGTTATACCTATTACAATATTATACAATTGCCATTGAGAGGCGGTAAGGATACGTAAAAACGAGTCTAGATAGGCGTTGCGGATTTAAGCGATGGCGTCTATCTATTAGTGTGTTTCCGGCTAGTGAAAACAAGCGTTCAGATGGCAATGAAGTCGCAACCACTGATAAATATCGAAGTGCTAAAGTACTGAGATTAAGCCAAATACTTAGACTTGTGTTCCAATACAATATTGGATTTTCATTTCTGTCCATAAGTGGTTCTCTGAGATACAGTTTTAAAATGTCATCCATGCCTTCTCTAGGTACATTTTTTGAAGATTCAGAAAACATCTGTTTGTGGAACTTCCAAATTGTATTGCTTTGTTCTGTTGGTGAAACTATAATATTACAGGTTCAATCAAATCATAATTTTGCAGATGTACATGGGTTCGATATTTTTTATCTGGAGATACGATATATCGATGCGTATTGTATGGTCGTGTATCGATACAAAATATCGATATATCGCATTGCTACGTATCGATACAACATAATATCGATTCATATCGTGCATCTCTACGGCCACAATGCGGCCAACTTCCAACTTCAAACGGTGGGTGGCAGGGGGGTATAACTCCGAACTTTTTTGTATCGTGACGTATGATTAATGACCATATCATTTTATTGGTCCAAATTTCCATAGAAAGACTGTTGAGAACTGAGTAGTATATCTAAGTAGGATATCTATGGTATTATATGTCAAATAGAGATAGCACATTGTTCGAACCGAATATTCCTAACCTCCCAACGCCGGCGTAAATATTTGTGAAAATGATTCCTTGATATCACTGCGGTGTCGAAGGCTGTGAAGATATTGATTCAATTCGACATAAGTTACCGACCCACTTAAGGAGTGTCACGAAGCCCGGCAGCAGCAATTCGATCCTCAAAAGCATCCCGGGTAAGCGTTCGCTTGGTAATCGGCGTCTGGTATCTTTTGTTTAGAATAATGTGATAATTGACCTGCAATATTGTGTTTTTCTAGATAAAATAATTGATAATCAATACCAGAATGTAATATCAGTGATACAAGGAGGACTTCCACAAGCTTTACCTTTGACGAGGACAAAATCAACGACTTCAAAGAAGAGGCAGATGATGAAATCAGAGATTGGGTACGTTTATAAGTACATTTTAATAATATTTGGATGATTTGTATAGCACCGTTTTTGTGAAAAATCACCTCGTCTGTAATGGACTGCTGGTACCTGCCCTGATGTATGGCAGTGAGGCATTGAATTGGCAGAGGAAGGAAAAAAGTAGATTGAATGTTGTAGAAATGAGATCCCTGAGGCATGTGTGTAGTAAAACCATCCATGATCGTGTGAGAAACGTGGAGATCCGCATAGAATGCAAGGCTGATGTAAGCATACTGAGTAAGGTTAAGAAAGGGACGCTCAGATGGTTTGGCCATGTAGAGCGAATGAACGAGGAAAATAGTGTACACGTTCCAAATGTGAATGGTAAAAGAAGCCGAGGAAGACATGGCATGACCAAGTGAATCAGATTCTTGAGTCGGGCCATGTCAAGAGTCAGAATAATAGAATAGCATGTATGAAACCATGTATGAATGTGAACGAGGCAAGGAGTGTGTGCCAAGATTGAGTTGTTTGGTGGTCTGTCCTCTCTGCCTACCCCTGCGGAAACAGCATGATGGTAAAGTTGGTCATTTAACTGGACTACCTTTTTACACGGTGCAATTATAGGTTTTTGTTTTGAATAATGTGGTAATTTGTTTGAAATATTGTGTTTTTCTAGGTAAGAGGAAGTCTCAACTCCCTCAACTATCAACTCAACACCGAGAAAGAGGAGAATGCAGTTGCAAATGGTGGGGACCAGGCGTCAATTGAGATACGCCCAACAAAATAATGCAACGGAACGCATCGCTACGAGTATTGAAGATTTTCTTTCCGGCTCTCTCTGAATGCATATATTTAAAGTATGCTCAATATAGGATGAAATTGTTGTCCTCATTTATCTTACTTGTCTTGTTCTTATTTATTATTTATAAGACATCACAATGAACATCTTTTTTTTGGAAATCAGCAATCCTATAAAATTATCCTAAAAAGACTGCTTTGTAATGAATATCTTTCAACACCTTTAAAATATGTTTGTATATTATTTTGTGAATTTATACATATGTAGATTAATAAATAAATACTTTTAACATCTTGGATATTTTATTTTTAAAATAATTTTTAGGCTGATAAATTGGGTAGTGGGTAATGATTTATATTGTTTATGGTAGTACCCTTTTTTTTTTTACTTTTCACCATTCTTGTCGATGGTATGTGACGTCAGAGTAATAAAATTTTCATTTTGACAGTTAAAATAGTGTTGAAATGGTATATTTATGTGTTGAAACCAGTTGGGAACAAAAAGCCGGAAGATATCGATCTAGGTATTAGTTCATTTATGGTGGGTGGTTTGGTATAGGGATGGACATTTAAAATATACATCGATGTTTTTTCCGATGTAATGCATCGATCGGTTGCATCTATGTTAATACGATGTATTGAGAAATACATCGATGTTTCCAAAACTTCGATTGTTTTTCGCAATACACAAGTTTAGGCTTTAAAGAAAACCAGGTAAGGGAACGTACCCATTCTACGTGATCTGTTCAGGGGGATGGGCGGGGTCTTCAAAATACCACACTTGGTACAAATGAGTGGCGGGGGGCTTAGGTTTTTGGTCACCGGGGGGGGGGGGGGGGCGTTAAAAATTGCAAAAAGTTGGTCACATAGTATGGGTGCGTTCCCTAAGTTAAGTACAAGGAAAAATATTTATTAAAATTCACAATCACGCAGCAAACACAGCTTTATTTTGTTTACAAATTCGATTTTTTTTTAATGCTATGTAAAAACAAAAGTTTACTTAATCTTTTCCCTTCAATCGGTTTCTTTGCTCAGTCAAAAACTAGAGCCCTGTCTGTGAAAAGAGTCTTTTTGATGGGACAGATGTGCCAACAATTGTTAAATACTTAAAAGCTATTTTGTACAGCTTTGGGAATTGTAATTTATAATCCCTTCATTAACTTTGTTTTATATTTAAGGTTTTATTTTTTAAGTTTGACTTTACCGGCTTCGCAGCAAAGGGAACATAACCCTTTCAGCCAAACCGATAAATGGTAGGCGTTTTATATTGACTGAACTGATTATTACGTTCCGATTCACGAAACGTCATGAAAGTCACCGCAGTCGTAAGTCACTGTTGGTCATACTCATAGACACTCATCTCATAGTTTGCGTATTCGATGCATCGAATAAAAAACATCGATATATATTCGATGTTGAAGTATTAACAATACATCGGTTTAATACGATGCATCGGCACTATACATAACAGCCTTACTAAAAAAAAACCACAGCGCGACCAATTAACTGTGTTATTGCAATAACATAATTAATCCCCGTATACACTAAATCACGTTTTATTACCAATAACGTTTCTTGCGTGATCACGCTGTTAAAATGCATTAAGATCTGACAACATTGTAAATGGTTTTAATTTCCTAGGAAACAATGTTGTTTTAATTCTTCTCCGCTAGGGGCATTATTGGTGCTCCGGTGCATATCGGCCCGCGATGACAAAACAGTTCGGTGTGTTTATGGCGGGATATGGAAAATTTTGTTAGTGCCTAAATGTTGTGATTTTACTAAATAATTTCTATTGTAGTGACGAATTTACTCTTCTGTTCACATAATTGATATATTTACCATATTATTTGTGTGGTTTACATCAGTTTAATCAAGTTATTGTACAAACGCCGTACTTTCAAAGTTGAACTGTCAGAATATTGTTTTTTATAGGTTACTTAGTTAAAATTTTCATTTTAAGATCTTTATTTTAAAAGAATTTCTTAAAAGTGATATTTTTTTATAATATTAAAATCTAATACATGTGTTCGTAAACGTATCAAAAAAATTAACGTCTTTAGAGATGCAAGAAATCTGTTTTAAATTTCGCTATTGTTTCTAAGTTATTTTTTTGGCAATAAAAAAAACTTTGAAATTTTTTATTATTTTTTTATTGTATACACGATAAAAAAGTGAGGTGATAGTTTCCTTCCAAATTTACTACATAAAAGGACTGTGTTTTTTAAATTTTGATTTTATTTAAATTTCTCTACATTTTGGTCAAAAATGTTTTCGGAGGAAATTTTTTTCCATGTTTTTCCGAGTTTGAATCATAAAATATGGCAGTTTTTGAAAGCTAAAGTGTATTTCAAATACTCAAATCTAAAAGGTAATTTTATCTAGTTTTCATAAATGGTATTTGTTTTTACGACACCTTCAAAAATAAGAAATATATAGAACATTCAAAATACTTTGGAAAAATTACAAATATCGTTCGGACATCAATGGTTAAAACAGAGATAAACTACCCTCTCAGGCCGTGGAAACCATGTGTATTTCTTTCAAGGAACAAATTTTTAATTAGTAATGTTTTCACATCCGCGGCCGTTTGTCAATTGAATAAAATTTTCACTGGGTTTTTTAGTAAGGCTGCAAGTGTTTACAATACATCGATGTATATCGTCCATCCCTAGTTTGGTATATTTATGTTCAAGGGTCATTCCGCCGTTTCGTTCAAATCGCATGTTCTCGCAAAAAAGTCACATGAAAGTGAATGTTTTTCAAGAAAATTTTATTAGAAAACTAGCTGACCCGACGAACTTCGTACCGCCTCAGAATCAATAACTGTTGAATTAAATTAAGTATTTTTATTAAGTTAAAAATTACACAATGAAGCAATTATCGATGCCCAACTGTCCGTGTTTTGTTTTTGACAGTATCAGAGATGGCGTTGTGTATGAATTTATATTTTTTGTGATTTTCTTACTTTTCCACTTACTTACGGGAATTTTTGAAAGGAAGCGGGTATGGGTGCCGCCGCCCCGGGAACCATTTATTGGATAACCAACACCTCTGCCATAGGTCACCCCAAGCGGTTCGCTACGTTTGGTGATTTAGCAAGGATGACTTTTGTGCGGGTCTTGGCGGCGGATGCGTCTGCCCACCTGCTGCGTGGCGGACCGGATCGAGAGAGACTGGTTGAGGGAGGCCTTTTGACCTTTCCAGCCGGATTCTCTCGACCAATGGGTCGAAAGAGTCCAGCTGGAAAGGTCAAGGTAAAAGGTCAATTCCGCTCAAGGCAATGGTCTTGCACCGCAGTTGGAGGGATGGATTCACTCCCGGATACAATGACCTCCAGATTCCTACCCACCCCTCATGCCTTTTTCCTTCCCACTTTTTTACTCAACAGAGGTGCATATGGTACCACCCAACGATTGTCAATGTCAATGTCTACGTTACTGATATTTTTAATGAATGATTGTCCGCCATTATCGATATTTCTTCGACGATATATTGCATATCCTTCAACATGTGTGACCGTATCGTTGGTGAAATCTTTAATAAAACCCTTTGTACAATTTCCGTCTACCATGCAAGGCGATGAACGATTCAAATTACCGCATGGACCGTGAATCATGTTTGTAGTAACAATATCAAACAGTAATTGATTAGTAAAAAAATTAAAATTAGAGAAAAGAGGCCGGCTTTGTTCTCATCGGGTCAGAAGTGACACCGGTTTGAATTACTAATATCACTTTTAAAAAATAGGGGTTAATGGTAGAAGGGTGAAAATTTAGGGTTACATCTATTTTTTAATGCCTCACCATAAAAAAAATAAAAAATAAAAAATTTGTCCAAAAAAAATAAAATAAAAATTCGGAGTGGAACACCCTATACTTTTAGGGGTATGAAAAATAAATGTTGGTTGATTCTCAGACCTACCAGATAAGCACACAAAATTTCATCAAAATTGGTTCAGCCGTTTCGGAGGAGTATGATAACAAACACCGCGACACGAGAATTTTATATATTAGATGTAGCTATTTAAAAAGGAAAAATGAGTATTTCCCAGATTAACCATTTGTTACTTAATTACTTTATGATATACAAAAAACATGCTAAAATTTCATTACCTTCCCCATGAAAATGAGGGACCGGTAAATTGATCTACAAATAAGAACAGTTTACACTAGTACAATTACTACATTCATTAATCGACCTGTATGTACAACTTATTTGTATTTAATTTATTTTTTAAGCTATTGTATCATAGAAAGAATTGAGATTATGATTTTGTCCAGAGAAAATCATCGTAGTCTTCCGCGAAAGCGGTAATTAAAATTGTGACTGTGTTTGTCCCTGTTCGTCAGCTGTATCCCGCCCCGCACCTCCGTTACTAACCAGTGTATCACTACATCTAGACGGTGGAGGCCTTGCGTCGCTGAATAAAGAAATATCTGCGATCTCCGTGCTCGAAAACAACTTTGTCGCCGACAAGGCATCATTACCTTCCAGCATTTTTAAAGTAAGTACATGTTTTAAAAATTCGAATCATGTGTCTTTAAACTATATTTAGTCGGACCATTTTTGATTGAATCATACAGATTTGTAATGTCATTGTTAAGCGAGTAATTGAGAAAAAACTGTCAAAACTTCAATACCCTCCGATTCATTACCTTCCGTATCGTCAAAATTTTTGCCGGATGGTAATGTAAAGGTTTGGAGGGTAATGAAACTTTTGTAAGTGTTATTTTTGCGTGCATGTGGGACCATATTTGGGGTTTAATAAAAGCCAATATTATCAATAAATGCAGTTTCTTGCGTTCTGGCGTTGGACAATTTCGGTTTTGGTGAAATACATATTTTCGTTTTATTTTCTTTCTGATATGGAAAAACAATCTGTTAAAATTTTCCCTGCAAATTTTTTTGATTTTTATTCAATGATATAATTATTCAAATGTAAACGAATATATTATACAAATGATTTAACTATTCGCACTACAGCCACAAGATCTTTCTGACGATTTTTTACATAGTTTCAAGTTTCTAAATAAAGCCAGATTTAAACAAAAATCTACATAACTGGTCCAACGTAAATTTCGAGATTAAAAAACGGTATCATTACTGTTACATTTTAAATCATTAAAGCCTCGATGACACGCTGCGAGTTACACGCTATAGTCTGTCAAAAAAGAGTATAAAATATAAAAACTGGAACTACTAAATTTGTAGACTGGCAACACCAATTTAACAGTCAAATATTTTTTTGAAGTGCAATGACACTGAATGTATAGAACACAGTAAACCACATTTAAAAAAAAAAACATTTTTTCTTCATGACATAAATTTGATTAAAATGTGATTTATAAAGCGATTTGCTTTAATTTAATTTTACATAAATTTGAATTTAACAATAGATAGAAAGGAAGAATCACTAATGGTGAGTTTAGTTATACTTCTTTTAGATCTGAATGAGTTAAATATATTCAGATCTAAAATTAGAGACATGATCCAGGCAACGCTAGGTACTTTATCCAGTATTAAATAAATATGAGCAATTTCTAAACTGTGCTTTATATTTTATTACATTATAGTTATTCTTCATTATGTTCACAAAATTTCAAAGGTATAATAATAATATACCTATATGCAATTCTAATTTTGAGATCGGCGAGTATCTATACTGCAATGAAAAAATATTTTTTCCACTATTATGCCTTTTTAATTTTTTATAAAAATGTAGGTTACACAGCTTTACTTTAACAACATGAGTTATGTGTTTAGTATTGCCATTTGGTCAACAGTGGCGCCCTCATATATTTTCTACTCTTATTTGACAAACTGTACTATCTACTAAGTTTTAAAAGCGGGTAAATCGGCGAGTGAGATTGTCATGATGACACACAAAACTATCCACTCGCTTAGAAGCGTAGGAAACTGAGGTCGCTTTTGGCGCCAGTGACAAGAATAACGACGCCTGCGTGAACTAATTCTTCACATTTTTGACAGTCGAAATCAGCTGTCTATCGGAAGCCATGTTGGAAACGTAAATCAACCAATCACGAGCAAGCGGAGCAAGCGTGTAGGCGAGTAAAGTTGACGACCTTTCAATTTTTTTTCGTAGATTGTCAACAATCTGCTAGTTGCTGCTAGTTAGCAAGTGACACGATGAGACTGGGCGAGTTTACTAACAGATAGTGAATTTCCCAGATAGTAGCTTGTAAACTAGCTCTGTGTGATCGACGCTTTAGGGTAAAAAATTATTAAACAAAGATATAAAAGTGGTAACATTTTTTGGACTCTCCTGTAAAAGTTACCAAAATGAAATTAAAGGGTGTTCAGACATCTAATATAACCGCGAGCAGGTTGAACCGCGAGCGCTTATGTTTCGTGCCGTTCACACGGCGAAGATAAAATATTTCTTCCTATGGTAGGAGACGGGGTCAGTTGAATTAGCGAGCGGCCACGGAGTGCACATTTTTTGTACTGAATCTATCAACTTGACATCTGTCATCCACCTGCATCCACCGGTCTTGGCAGCTCCGTAATTAAAATGACCCCTCTCCTGTTTTCGTCGGAGTGGGGGGCGCTTAACTGTTGGCATATCGCCTCAGGAGCGGTCACGGCGTAAGATGTGCATTGTCTATGGTTGATGTGCACATAAAGCGCTCAGGTGTGAACGGTCTGAAGGGATTGTATGGAGAGCGATATGTGGCGTGCTATGATCTTTTATATTTATATGCTCAATGTGAACGAGCTCTTATCCATTTTTATTCTTTGACTTCTCACTTAATCCGATACTTATGATAATTTTTCTTTGTTATTTGTTACAGGCTAACCACTATATACCACAATGGCAAAGTTGAATAAAAATCTGAAAAATGAAGAAAAGCTATCCAAGGACAGACTACGTAAGCAATAAAAATATGTAGAGATTAAAAATAATCCGAAACTGTACAGTTTTCAGAAAGCGAAAGAAAAAAAATACACTCTGCGAAAAGAGCAAAAAAGATTTGCAGCATTGAAGATATGAGTGAAAGAGCCCAGAGAAAGCAAGGACGAAGATGGCGAAAGAACTCTCTAAATTATTTGAAGAAAAAAGAGGAGCAGCGTAAAATAGAAATGATTATAGTAGAAAATATGCCTCTAATTAGTGACAATGTTAAGGAAGTACCCAATAATGTGTGAAACACTCTAGATCCTGACCCCTTCGCAGTCGAGAATGAACAACGAATCACACAAAAAAACATGCATAGTCTAATAAATGTAAGAAAATTAAGGTACAGATCTATGAAAATCATTAAAAAAAGTTACAGGATGAGATAAACAAACTTAAGGAAGAGAAAAAAAACGAACAAAAGAAAATGCAGCTACAAAACGCAAACATAGCAATCGAAGATACAGTAGTGAAAAAAGTAAATGACATAGCTACTATTTTCAATAATATTGATGACAATATGCTATTGAGCGAATTCGACGGCTCCATGTTTTTCGACGATACTATTGCTTCAACGCCAGAATCTGCTAAAACTATAGAGAAAAGAAATTTAACGTGAAAGTACTCTCAAATGTCCCGTTCAATTGTCAGCATTATTCCTTCTATAAAAATAGTACCCAAGAATTCAATCTTTTCGATCAATGTGAGTTCGAGAAGTTCATCCGATCCCTAAGAGTAGAAGATCCTGATTTCAATGAATCAAAACAGCAGTCTCCCAAATCTATGGAAATCCCACACATGGAAATTGGCGAAAAGAGCATAAGGAGGCGCCCAGAGGCGCCATTCAAATACGACTTCGATGACTGGATAATGGTTCAATATAAAATAAATAACACAACACATCATTTCATTGGGAAAATTATTGGGAAATATGAGTACACTCTAGAGTACAAAGTACATTTTTTTTTGAAAAAAGCTTAAGGAAATTCCAAAAAAATTGTCTGGTCAACAATTAGCGACGACGATTTCATTCTGGAATCACAAATTTTTCAGCACTTGGAAGATCCAGATGAGAATGGAAGAGGAAAATTCACTTTAAAAAATTTGCCGAACTTTAATTTTAAATAGTTTTCGAGCAAAAACTTTCACAAGAATAGCAACTCGTGATCTTATTAACGTTCCTTAAGCGTATATGATCAAAACCTCCGATGACGATATGATACCCTCGGAACATTTCGTAAACTGTCAAAATGTGTTTATTTTTACATCGCTAGATGGCAGCAGGGGTGTTTTCTCAGATTTCAAAAGGTCAACATTATACTTGCGTTATGTACATCCAAGCACAGTATTTTTTAATAACGAAGTAAAAAACAAATCAATAACAAAGTGTGGTTTGTTTATGGAACTTATTCTGTTGGTAGAATATTTAGTATGATCCTTTTTATAATTGTTTCATCATTCAAAAGAAAGTTTCTTTTTTATTTATATACTAGCTGGTACCCGGCATGCGTTGCCATGCCATTTAATAAAGAAATTGTTTCTCCCTGCGCGTCCTTTCCCATTCGTCCCGTTTACCTTCCTCCTCCCCTTCCTCTCCCGCGTCCCCTTCCCCGCTCACGTTCCCAGTCCTCCTCCTCCTCCACCTTCCTTCTCCTCACTCTACTCCCCCCTTCTCCCGTCCCGCGAAACCCACTCCCGAGTTCCCCTCCCCCCTCCCGTATTCCTTCCTTTCCCATTCGTCCCGTTCCCTTCCTTACTGATTACCATGCTATTCAATCTGATTTTGAGATTATTAGTGTAAATTTAAGTAAAGTACGAACCTATGATCACGATGTTGGGAACACGTGTCATTAAAATCATAAAAAGTCAAAAAAATGTCATTTCTCAAGGAACGCCATGTTGTTAAGGCTCTGCAACCCGGCCCGAAAAGAAGAAGATGGAGAGATACGAAATTACGAATGTTAGAGGAGAGCGCTAACATTTACAGCGACAAAATCGATGCGAAAATTGCGAAAATGTTTAATAAAACACGACTCGTTTAAAATAGAGCAAAAATCTTGCGGGCATTATCTTAAACAGCATTTAAAGAAACACTGTGAAGTTTTTCATATATATAACTTGAAACAAACGTGGTAAAAATAATTTTTGGAGCATACTTTGCGATTTTTTTCTATCGAGGGAATTTTATATAATTTGCGTTTCGGCGCGGGCAAAGTCTAGATATTATCTTCAAGAATAACATATATTTTTTTAAGAGCTTTAAAACTTACCGTGTTTAAGGGAAATATGTAATAAATCGCTACAAATCTGGGTTGCGGGCCCTTAATTACGATGGCAAACGTCTCGCGTGATTTTTCGTGTTTATGAAACCGAACAAAATAATGATTAATACGCATTATTTATCATTTCCGAAAATTGCAATTCGTACTTATTATTGTCTAACTGATAGAAAGTGATTTTTTCTTATAAAAATGCATATTTCATCGTCGTAATTAACATGGCGGTCCTTGAAAAATGACATTTCGCGTTTTTTAAATTAAAAAAAAATTCATTAAAACGCAGTATTTTTCAATCCCGGTTACTGAATTATTTATTACTAACCATTATTTACCTAGTACAATTTGTTTTATTTTTTAAAAGTGTTTTTTAAGGATGTATTATGAGTACACGTAAACAGGTTATGAGAAATCGCCTTTTCAAACTTTGACACCTCATAGTGTGGAAGACACTCCCAGTATCGCCCTGGTGCAAGACCACCATTCAGAATTGAAACGTTGCTTAAAATGGCTTTAGCCGTGTTTAGTAACCAGATCTAAATAGCCAGGTACTTCCAGGTATTTTTAAATATCGAAGTAAAAAAACAAACCAATAACAAAGTGTGGTTTGTTGATGGAACTTATTATGTTGGTAGAGTATTTAGTATGATCCTTTTTATAAATGTTTCATCTTTTGCTTGTTCATGGTCCTTTCACATAGGCTTCCATTATAAACAGCGTTTGGAATCTCGTGGTTCACATGTGGAGTCGATTTATTGAATTTTTTTTTTTTAATTTAACTTCTAAATATTCAGTCGTTTATTGTTTTTTAAACTATATATTTTCTAGAATTCATCATTTTTATTACTATCCCCAAATTCTAAACGTATATTTGATAGAATATCTATAAATATTAATAACATCATTAATAATATTGACTCGAGAGATAAAAGAAAGTTTCTTTTTTATTTATATATTTATACTGTGTTATTTAGTACAACTACACAATATTTTTTTTAAATCATGGCAGTAGCTGTCGTGCAAGGCTGCAGAAAACCATGACAAAACTGCAGCGACACTCTTTATTTTAATAAAACATACATATAATAAAAATCGTTTATTCCAGAACTAGCGAATTCCAGGCAGAGCTCGCTATTATATGTATACATATAGAAACCATCGCAGGCATTAGACGTGGGCAAAATTGAATGACCGAATTAAATGAATAAATTCAATCTTGTGACACACTCAATCTAATTCTCAATTTCAAAAGGAATTGATTCTTCATTTCTAATCTTTGGCCTTGCATCCTACGATTTTTAACGACACCATACATTTTTAATTTCCATTTATTTTACTGTTAAATTATTTCAATGAATAATGTGTTCTGTAAACGATTTCAATAATATATTATTTCATAGGTATTTAAATATTATTAAACGGGCCGCGCGCCGCGAAGTGGTCGACGGACGGTATTGTGAACGACTCGCCTATTACGATTGTATTCCGCTACCGCCGCGCCGTCATTCTAAAAACACCCGAACATCATCAAAGTCCATGTCTCAAAATGGCTAAAACGCGGCCGCGATTCATCCGGGTTGCCCGAGCATCTATTTCACGCAAGGAATTAATCATTTATCCTAATCAGTAGTCCTGAGATTGTCCTGAGGCCGCTAGAACGATACAGCGCTAGTTCGCTCAACTCCACCCTCTTTGCAGTCACTGCCGCAGTCACTACATGCAGTGTCGTGTGTAGGCCGCTTACGGTCCCCGCCGTCCCAGGTCCGTGTTCAATGTCCGCGTCCCAGGTATCTAGTCTGTCGAAATCGAGATTGTCCGATTCCGACAGACAGAGGATTAAAACAAAAGTCTTTTTCACTTGTGACGTCATGGTATTTTGTAAATCTCAGACCTAGAAATGACGTCAGACGTCGACGTCACGTCAATGTCACGATACACATTAATCTATAGGTTTTAGCCTGCGAGATAATGAGATAGAATAATCGGTCTCCTCTTTGTGCGGTGTTCCGTAGTCTATTGGTCTCCTCTTTGTGCGGTGCTTCGTAGCCTCCCCACTCATTGTGATTTTAAAACCGATGAAACGAAAAAGCGACACTAAAAAGAGTCAAACACATTAATCTAAAGGTTTTAGCCTGCGAGATAATCAGATAGAATAATCGGTCTCCTCTTTGTGCGATGCTTGGTAGCCTATCAGGTACTCCGGGTACTCCGTGGCCTCCCGGTCTCGTGTGCGGTGTTAGCCTCCCCATTCATTTTTTTTTTTGGGATTTAATTGAATTAAAGGAATGAATAAAAGGAGTCATTTCAAAAGGCCATGGGAATCAGACTGAATTTTAACCAATGATTCCTGACATTATTTGGAGTAAAAAATGTAAATGAAATTTTGGTTTCCGGTGACTTTTTTTTCAATTTTTTTTTCTTCAAAATCAAACAAAAAAAAATTTCTTCCGCATGTCGTCACTGGTCACTCAGCTGAGTAACAGATCAACCACTAACCACCCCTCCAACTATCCAACAACTACAATTTTTTTACATTTTTGTAGAAAAAAAAACATGAAAAATGTCACCGGAGACCAAATTTTTTTTACATTTTTTAATGTAAATAATGTCAGGAATCACTAGTTAAAGTAAGTCAAGTACGTCCCTTAACACCCTGTATATAGAAACCATCGCAGGCATGCACACAACAACTCACCAAAGTTTCCTCGCAATCGGATGAACGGTTTAGTAACGCATTTTCATGACGCCAGAGCTCACTATTATATATAGAAACCATCGCGGGCATGCACACTTCAAATCCTCAAAGTGTCATCGCAATCAACGCATAATTTCATGATGCCAGAACTAACTTTATATATATATATATACAGGGTGTCCCAAAAGAAAGTTGATAATTGTTTTGCTTTCTGTGTGAACGCAACTTTTCCTAGGGACGTGGGGGGTTTGTCAATCAGTAGACTGGCTCTTGGTAATTTAATCGCTATGAATCATTTCTCGGGAGCAACCGCGCGTTATGCGTGAGTGAGTTTTACAAAAATGGTGATTCGGCGACTGTAGCGCGTAGAAGATTCTGCAGTATTTGAGGTTTTCGTCAATTCAATGATGCGCCAAGCATTCCTCTCATTCGAAAATGGGTCAAAAAGTTTGAAGAGATCGGTACAACGCTGGCAAAACCAAAATCCAGGCGACCAAGGTCAACGAGAACGGTAGAAAACGTAGAGAGTGTTTATCAGTCTTTTCGTAACGACTCAAACTATTCATTAGATCATTGTTACACAGCATTTTGCACAAAGACCTAATGCTGCACCCCTACAAACTTACTGGCTATAACCAAAGAACATGGTTCCAGCAAGACGGAGCAACATTACATACGTCCAATACGTCTCTGCCATGAGTTCGTGAAATTTTACCTGGCAAATTGATCTTCAGGAGAGGTGAAATAAATTGGCCTCCTCGTGGTCCTGACCTAACCCCTATGGACTTTTTCCTGTGGGGTTATCTCAAATCTAAAGTTACGCAAAAAAATCCGACTTCCCTGATGCAATTAAAAGAAAATATCCGTCACGAAATGGCAGCCATCACGAAGCCTACCTGGCAAGCCGTCATTACCTTTCATGTGTCATTCTCAGACTTGATATTTTTTGTTACCAAATAATGGACCTTTATTTTTCAATCAGCTTATTTTTTTTGTAATTGATGTAGGCATTCGACCATGAAAAATAAAAACACTGATACACCATACAACCCATTTTTTAAATTTAAATCTATGATTGTCGCATTAATAATGATTTTACACAATATTTTTAATTTAAAATATATACATAATACATACATCTGTAGAAGTACGGCCTCTTATTATCGTTATGATAATCTATAAATATTAACAATTAAATAAATACTTCATTTTACATCAAATTCTGACAGATATTATAGCTTCTTGCTTATTCCGGATTCCGGGAGAGAAGCCCCCGGCGGCAAGTAGTGAAACTCTACGCTCCTGGTTTTATAGCGTATATATTTTGAAAATGCTGTCAAAATGCTTCATTAATGGCTCTAAACATAGAATACCGACACACTTGAAACGTTGCAATAATCTCAGAAAGCTACAAAAACAGGAAGTACTCGAATATTCTCTTTTTTGGTGCAAATTTGTGAAAATGTTTCTTTTCAACCGCCATCTTGGTCCCATCGTTGAAAATATAACGTTTAATGTGCGTTTCAATGAGGCGAGGACAAATCGACTTTTTGGTGGCTTGCGCTAACAGAAAGTAGAGAATTCCAAAGGAAGTGCTGAACGGAGGGGACTGAAGCTTTCTGGTGCCCTAGGGCGCCCGAGGCCGGCAGTTGCCCGTCATTCAGTTCGGCCGACGACAACAGAAAAACTGCCTTTCTCAAGGCAAAGCAACCAACTCAATACTAATTTTTCTTTTGACTTTTTTTCAGACATGACTGACAAGGCGAAAGCACACAGAAACCTCATCGAGCTCCTGGAGTTCACTTGTCCCCCAGGGGCGAAATGGGCCAGAATCAACAAAAAGACCGGAACCGTAGAGTTCTTGTTTGACGACCCCATCGAGGCCCCCGCCCCTCATCCCGATACCCCCTCATCCTGCATCCCGGGGCCCAGCCCTGCACCAGAGATTCCTTCCTCCCCCATCCCGGGGACCAGCTCGACACCAATGGAGCCGGAATGGCAGAGAGCGCCTGCTGCCAAGCGGTGCCACTCCCCTCCCATCCAATCCACGTCCAACTCGTGCCTGTCTGTAGAGAACAGGTTCGATGTCCTCCCTGAGGTTGGAGACGGCGACGCCTCCACACACGTCGTCCCACCGCCCAAGAGACGCCCGACAGAGCGCCCTCCTGCGACAGAGCGCCAAACAGAGACCAAGCCCCACCAACGGGCTGCTGCAACAAGACCAGTCCCGCAAGAGCTCGAGAGTGCCCCCGGTGATCATGACTCTGGGGAGCATGACACATGGCGATGTCACGAACGAAATCAGGAAGCACATCGGCAGTGCGACCTTCGATTTCCATTACAACAAAGGAGGCACCATCAGCGTCAACGTGAGCTCTGCCGAGGCTCACAACAAACTCACCAGCGCCTTCCGTCGGGAGGCCAAGCCCTTCCACACGTTTTCCACCGAGGCCGACAAAATCAAGAAGACCGTCATCAGAGGTCTTCCTAAACTGACCGCAGAGGAGATCTGCAATGACCTGGGGGATCAGGGCTTCCCACCGAAGGCCATCATCGAGATGAAGACCCCAGGGTCTGAATACCCCCTGTATCTGGCCCACTTCAGCCGCGAGACCAACATGGGACAGCTGAGAGCGACAGTGAGATTTATCTGCTTCTGTAGAATCTCATTGAGAAAATACAGGAGCAACCACCTACAACACGGCACGCAGTGCCACAGGTGCCAGAAGTTCGGCCACGGCTCACGGCCCATCCCGCCCGCTGCGTAAAGTGCGAGGGACCACAGAGGGCCGCCTGCTGCAACTGCGGAGGCCCTCACCCCGCTAATTTCAGCGGATGCCCGAAGAGGATGGAGTATGTAGCCGCCCTCCAACTCAGAGTCAAAGAGAACGCCTCTCAGAGGGAGACAGGGCCGCACCAGAACACCGAAACGCGCCAGCTATCAACATCGGGCAACACAGGCAGCCGAAGGACCTACTCGGAAGCAGCGGGGGGCAACCCTAGCACTTCCCAACAACAAGAAGGGCGTCGTGGGCCAGATGTCGACACCCAGAACTCCCAATCCAACACCTCTGATGACGAGGAAATCATGTCTCTCCTATGCGGCCTCGTCAAAGTCCGTGGAAGGCTGGCAGCCTGCGCGTCCAGGGACGACAAACTACTCATCCTCATGGAGCTCCTGACAACCACCATCGATGTCTAAACTCCATCCCAACCTCCCGGACCTTCCGCAATCCCGGACCAACCCCAATCCCTACACTGGACACGGTAATTCACCTGGCGCCAAAATTCCTTGCATTCCATCTTGCAGAATTTTCAGGGGTGCCACAAAACAAAATATTTACATTCAGTAAAGTTAAATGTAAAATTCCAGAAAAATTTCAGAACTTATGTTCCCCCATTTTCTTTGAAAATTTGTGTGAGGTTTTTATCCAGTAAAGACTTTTTTCCTCACGATAACACTAATGTAAAGTAAATTCAGTCAAGTAAATAATCACCTTCAGAAGGTAATAGTTATAAGGCCGAATGAGCCGTAAAACTAGTCAGTTAGAACGTGAAAGGGCATTGCAAAGCCCTAGCTAGTTAGAGGATTACGAAAGAATCCGTAGAATCAAAAAAAAAAATGTGCGTTTCAATTCCGAAAACGGTTAGTGCGTTGTTCATGTGTGTGGCGACTGGCGATGCGCGTTTTGCAAGTATGTGTGTGAGAATTCATTGGGCTGCGTACACACACATAGCTATAATATACGTAGCGCAGCGCGGCGTATTTCGGAATATAAGTATAAGTTCATTTATGGGCATTTCGCTCGCCAAGCATTTGCCCGTAGGTACATTATGTACGCGGTGTTTGGTAATGAATACAACTTGGAAGATTTAGAGCACGAGGATATTATTATTGGTTCATCAGCCACTACTGTCGAAAAGGTACTTTTATACTTATTGGACTTCAAATATCTCGCAATTACTATTCGTCACCTCATTTGGATAGGGTTCTAACTTCACTTATTCTGAGATATGACTTGTTAAAGTTTGAAAAGGCGATTTCTCATAACCTATTTACGTATATTCCTAATACACTAATACATCCTTAAAAAACACTTTAAAAAATTAAAACAAATTGTACCAGGTAGATAATGGTTAGTAATAAGTAATTCAGTAACCGGAATTGAAAAATATTGAGTTTTAATGGGGTTTTTTAATTAAAAAAACGCAAAATGTCATTTTTCAAGGACCGCCATGAAATGTGCATTTTTATAAGAAAAAATCACTTTCTATCAGTTAGACAATAATAAGTACGAATTGCAATTTTCGGAAATGATAAATAATGCGTATTAATCATTATTTTGTTCGGTTTCATAAACACGAAAAATCACGCGAGACGTTTGCCGTCGTAATTAACAACATGGCGTTCCTTGAGAAATGACATTTCGCGTTTTTAAGATAACAAAATAACCATCAAAATGCAATATTTTTCAATTTGTTTTAATTTTTTAAAGTGTGTTTTGAGCGAGAATTTTTTTGACATTTTATGATTTTAATGACACGTGTTCCCAACATCGTGATCATAGGTTCATACTTTACTAAAATTTACACTAATAATCTCAAAATCAGATTGAATAGCATGGTAAGCAGTTTTTATTTCTACATTGTTTAGGAGCAAAAAAACAGCAATTCTTTGGCGAAATTACCTATGACCGAAGACCAAGGATGGATCTGTGAAGAATCGGAGCAGGAGCTTACTATTGAAGAGGTGATAGAAGAAAGCGATGATATTTGCATAGAAGGGCGGAGAGTAGTACAATATGATTATTTTTTTAAACAACTCCAATGTATTAGTCAACATTATTCCCTTTTTACTGCAATTTAAAGCATTTACGAATTACCTCAGAAAATATAAATGGTTTGAACTCTACTTTTAATTTAAAATGCGTGTTAAAGTCTGAAAGTACAAAAAGGCATTGGCATCAACGAATCTTTTGTATCGGGAATAATGAGCATAGGATCGGGTTATTCGGACATGGAAGAGTTATGTGCTACCATTGAAGTTCAGCCCTTATCTGTTGCTGGACATGGAAAATACCATATGAAGGTTTGTGAATGGTGGGAGAAAACCAAATTTACCAGTATGGCTGCGGCAGCCGACGAAGAAAAAAAAAACTAGCTATTCAAAGCGGCGATGTTGACGAGAACTGGACGCGTTTTAAAAGAGTATTAATTTAAAATTTAAACAGGTTTAAGTAATTTATATTTCAATGAAGCACAATCATACTAACAACAACAAAGCTTTTTGTCTGAATTGTGCTTCATTGATATTAAACATATCGATATCCGAAGTGATTCTATTTAACATAGGATGGTTTTCTGCAGCCTTGCACGACAGCTACTGCCATGATAAAAAATATTATTGTTTAGTTATACTAAATAACACAGAATAATTTAATAAATATATCATTAAAAAAGCTTTGTTTTATTTCTCGAAGTCAATATTATTAATGATGTTATTATTATGTATAGATAGATACTCTATCAAATATACGTTTCCAAATAATTTCGGGATAGAAATAAATTTAGCACGCAGCTGTTTTTTTGTATTAAAAGAATTGTCTATGGATTTTTAAAATTATTGATATTTTAAATATGTACCTGTGTTGGTTGAGTACCAAATTTGCTTGTTTTGCTTTGTCACCCCATTACTTCAGAACGACTTCGCTTTCATTCAAACATTGGGGATTTGATGTGTGCGATGGTTTTTATATACAATAGTGAGTTCTGACTTCTGACATCGTGAAATTATGAATTGCTAACCGTTCATCCGATTGCGAAGAAATTTTGGTGAGTTGTTGTGAGCACGCCCGCGAGAGGGGAAGGGGACGCGGTAGAGGAAGGGGAGTCGGAAGGGGAACGGGACGAATGGGAAAGGACATGCGGGGATAAACAATTGTATCAAAATGTATTACAATAAACAATATAATTTTTGAAATAACTCAATAAAGGTGGGTTCGCGGGAAGGGGGAAAAGGGGGGAGTAGAGTCAGGAGAGGGAAGGTGGAGGAGGAGGAGGAGTGGGAACGTAAGAGGAGAAGGGGACGCGGGAGAGGAAGGGGAGGAGGAAGGTAAACGGGACGAATGGGAAAGGAGGCGCAGGGAGAAACAATTTCTTTATTAAATGGCATAGCAACGCATGCCGGGTACCAGCTAGTATATTAATAAAAAATAAACTTACTTTTATTTCTCGAAGTCAATATTATTAATGATGTTATTAATATGTACAGTTATTCTATCAAATATACGTTTCCAATTTGGGGATAGTAATAATAATGATGAATTCTAGAAAATATAGTTTAAAAAACAATAAGAGCTCGTTCACATTGAGCATATAAATATAAAAGATCATAGCACGCCACATATCGCTCTCCATACAATCCCTTCAGACCGTTCACACCTGAGCGCTTTATGCGCACATCAACCATAAACAATGCACATCTTACGCCGTAACCGCTCCTGAGGCGATATGCCAACAGTTAAGCGCCCCCCACTCCGACGAAAACAGGAGAGGGGTCATTTTAATTACGGAGCTGCCAAGACCGGTGGGTGATAGATGTCAAGTTGATAGATTCAGTACAAAAAATGCGCACTCCGTGGCCGCTCGCTAATTCAACTGACCCCCTCTCCTACCATATGAAGAAATATTTTATCTGCGCCGTGTGAACGGCACGAAACATAAGCGCTCGCGGTTCAACAGATACCTGCTCGCGGTTATATTAGATGTCTGAACACCCTTTAAACGACTGAATATTTAGAAGTTAAATTTAAAAAAAAAAACACACCATTAAATCGACTCCAAATGTGAACTACGAGATTCCAAACGCTGTTTATAATGTAAGCATATGTGGAAGGACCACGAACAAGCAAATGATGAAACATTTATAAAAAGGATCATACTAAATATTCTACCAACATAGACATTGGAGGACCCACCACTTACCCGCCCTGGTATAGGTAACAGATGGTTACCCCTTCAAGGCTCTTGCAAGGACTCTAATTTTTTTGGAAAAAACGACTCTACATTTGAAAACGAAACTAAACCTCCAATGTCCCTGCATACGTTGTTAATAAGCAGCATGCAAGTTCTTAGCAGGAAATACAGATACAATATGTGTTAGTATGACAAAATATAGACAAGACAGTGGGACAGGTTGGTGAAAGTCCACGAGGTGGCAAGCGCTGGGTGATTGTATCCAGCGTATCCTACAAGCACCTGTTTGGGAGGAAGACACAGTAGATAAGTAATAAGGGCATGGCAAACGGTTGGGAGTCCTCTCCAATCGATTGGCAGTCCCAGCAAGAATGCGCATGACGTTCGGTCTAGTCGTGAACCACACTCAGCTTCCGCGCCCCTTAGCCGGTTCCTCGGTGATGCCTCAAAGAAAAGTAAATGGGAGATTGGGGGGAATACCCGACGACCCTAAGGAATTCAGCGTTGAGTAGCCGGAGGCAAGGCGAAGGAGAGCCGAGGTCGCCCCCCCAAACCTAAAGCCTGCACATGTTGCTGGGGGTGGCGCAATTGATTTTAGAGGGCACCGTGCCATCGTCAACCGACTCCTGTTGATGCAAGGACGAGGTCTAGCGCACCCCCAGAAGGGGAAAAAGAAACATAACAAAATAGATAGATGCAGTTCAGTTCAGCCTTCTGAGCGAAGCAAAGTAGCATTGTGAGACTTAAAAAAAAAGAGAAAAAAGAAACCAAAACAAACTAAAAAAACAAAGTCGAGTATGTTAGTTGTAGCAATAGTGTTCCTTGGAATATGAAGCTGGAAAAAAAAATAAAATCACACAAAAATGATGGAAAATAATGAAAATAATAAACAGGTATCTCGATAAAACATCGTCTAGCATAGCTTGGTTAAATCTAAAAGAAACCATGTGAAAAGAAATAAAATAGGCATAAAAAAGATAGTCACACAAAAATAAAAGAAATAGGAAAAAAAATGTATACAATAGAATAAGATAAAGGTACCAAAGATAGATATGATATAACAAAAAAAAATGCAGATATAAAGCATAAAACATAAAATTCTTGCAGTAGATGTAATAAAGTAAAGGGAATGTCCGTGGATTCAAGAGCAGATACACCTGGCAACTACATGATTTTACAGCTAGTCAGCGACTCTAAGATCAGGCCATCTCTCAACCCAGACTTTCGTAAATTTCCTCAAACACTCAAAGTTCACCTTATTCGAAACGAGATTCGCGTTCCAAGCTGGTCTCGTAGTAACTTGCAAGCCATCGAGCATTTCCTCTCGGGCATCCGTCAAAATCTCGCAGTGCCACAGAATGTGCTCGGCTGTTTGATCAGTATTACCGCAAGCGCAGTTAGGATGGGGTGATAGAGAGAGACTATGAAGTCTCCCTCTGAACTCCTCATGACCGGACAGAAGTTGCGTCACATGATGATCCCTAGTGATGTACGCCCCTTCCATTCTGAGTTTAACTGACGGGAAGAAGGAGAAAGTCCACCTTCCCGTATTTGACCTATCCCAACGTTCCTGCCATTCTCTCAAAGTTCTTTCTCGCATCTCTCTAAGAAGTCCTGGGAGGGAAACCACTCCACCTGGTATTAGCTCAATACCATGATGGGTTGCAGTTCTTCCTCTTGTTAGAAGCTTCTTTGTTAACACCTCCCTAATTTCAAAATCGATAGGCAAAACGCCGGCCAAAACTGGCAAAGCGTCCGAAGCGACTGTTCTGTACGCACCCGAAAGCGCCAGCAAGGGGACTCGCTGGCCTCTCTTGAGCGCCGAGAGTATGAGTGCATTCTCCAGGCGGTGCTCCCACACAGAGGCCGCATACGAGACTTGCGCCACGTAAGCCCCCCTGTATAGGAGTCGGAGCGCTGGAGAACGCAGTCCCCACTCAGCAGTAGAGATTCTTCTCAATTTCAAAAAGAGGGCTTGGGCCTTACTTGATACGCTTTTAACATGGGTCAAGAATGAGGACGTTCGATCCAAAGTGACGCCTAGGTATTTAGTGTTCTCAACGAATCGGATGTTGGTATCTCCCATTTTGATAGTGGGATTTCTACTTCTATTGAGGTTACCCTTCATCAGGAGTCCCATGGTCTTGTGGGGAGCGAAGGTCAGCCGATTTCTCTTTCCCCATTCTAAACATTCTACCAACAGAATAAGTTCCATAAACAAACCACACTTTGTTATTGGTTTGTTTCTTACTTCGTTTTAAAAATACTGTACTTGGATGTACATAACGCAAGTATAATGTTGACCTTATGAAATCTGAGAAGACACCCCTACTGCCATCTGGCGATGTAAAAATAAACACATTTTGACAGTTTACTATTTAGATGTAAGACCTGTACCTACTACGCACTACTACGTATTAGTTATGTTGTTTTTGTTTAGTGGTGTCTCTGATTTTATTTTTAACTGCATTCCAATTGAGTTCTGTTCTTTTCTTATGGTATTTTTTTGATAACATTACAATTTTTTGTTGCGTACATTTAATACGTGTGTACATTAAAAACTTATTATTTTTAATTTTTAAATATTTCTATTTATCAATTATTACAATGTTTACTCAAGAATGTGAAAATTTTGTATTTCTTGTGTTCAATACCTACTTATAAAACTGAATTATAAAGAATTTTACTACGCCGAAATTTTTGTTGTGCCTGTGATGTCCCAGCTGCATTTTCTTCATTTGTACCTATTTTGATATTTTTTCCATTATTTTTCGACAATTTATACAAATATTGCAAAAGCATAAGTAAGCAGAACTGATTACATATGAAAAAATATATTTCTTGTCTCCAATACTCAAAAGTCTGAATAAAGCTTTTAGTTTTTCACTATAATACATTTTTCTTCCTTTTTTCCTAATCCGCTCATCGCATCAGGTCAAATGATACTTGGCATGATTTGAAATCTATTTTATTATTCAATTTCAATTCATATTTCATTTCAATTTCAATTCAAATTTCACAGAAATTTTAAGAACCTTGAAAGTGTCACTACCATCTATTAATATTTCATTACCAAACTTCATTACCATCCAAATTTATAAATTACCATCCAACAGTTTTTCATTACCATCCACACCTTCATTACCATCCATCAATTTTCTTCGTATCGAAGGGTCGTACAAAGGTGCCCTTTTCACCTCTCTACATCTGGTAGGTACAGGAACCCATTTCTATAAAAATATATAGTAAAAACGCAAAAAAAAAAATCCGCGGAATCAGGCAAATTTGAACGAAACGGCGGAATGACCCTCAAACGTTTGGACGATTGGTGGAGGGATGGATGAGGTGGTTCATGCGTTGGAAGTTCGAGTTGGAAGGTTTTTGGAGTTCGTAATCGCCTCCGAGGTGATTGACGATGGCTGGTTCTTGCGAGTTGGCTCGATACATCAGTCTGCGCAATATTATCACGGGAGAGTAGTATGAAAATTGTTTAAAATTATTATTTTTTTAGCTTTACGAATCGAAATCAATATTATGGAAAACGAAGCATCGCCTTCACAACTCATAAGATACAGAGCCGAATCAGCTGTTCGACGTCCGCCATGTTGGAGTTTGGAGTTGGAGGGTTGGGTTGGCCGCAGCCACCACACGATCGGCCAACCTTCCAACTCCGAACCATGTTCGGAGTTGGAAGCAGTGGCGGCTCGTGACTTTTGGGTGTGCTAGGGTGTTAATACAAAAAAATTGCATTACGAATGTTGTCGTAGGCGAAAAAAAATTTTTTTTTTTTTTCAGAAATCGGTTTTGGTATGAAGATTTTTCAGGAAATTCGCACGGCCAAACTGAAACTTCTTTTTCATACAAAAAACTGATTTTCAAAAAAAAAACTTTTTTTTTTCGGCTACAACAACTTCAAAAATGCTATTTTTTTAATATCAACACTCTAGCACACCCAAAAGTCACGAGCCGCCACTGGTTGGAAGGTTGATTTCGGTGTGGAAGTAACATTATCATGTCACGGCTCCTACCAGAGAGATCCTGACGGAGGTAAATTAATGGAGCATAAAAAGCAATCTGATAAACTATTTTGTTATGGCGGGTTAAGATTTTTCAATTATTTGAGTTGTTCAATTTCATTGAACGACAAAAATTGTTCGAAAATTTTGTTTAAGTTTATTGAAAGAGGAATAAAAAGACCACTCGCGAAAGAGTCAAGTTGTCAATATGCTTTCAAGCGTCATTCAATGATCAACTTTTCGTCGCCTCAGTTCTTATTTGTCCAACAGACCATTTTAGTTTTTGTTCAATTTCTACTTTAAAATTAAAAATAAAGCATTAAAAATGATAATTAATCACTTAACTAAGAATTTTTTAGACTAATGAGACCTTTACCTACACGGAAATAGAATTATCTTAAACATCTATCATAATGTTTCATTGAAATAATAAAAGAAAACTTTATCTTAACGTAAAATTTTCTAATGGTCTGTTGGACAAATACCTGTTTTGTTGAACGAAAAAAATTGTTAACAAAAACTTGTTCATTTTTGTCAAAAGAAAGTTCACACCAAAAATGAACCATTAGAACCCGCCATAACATTGAGAAAGCCCCACTACCTGTAAGACAGGCCGCAAACATCAGACAAAAATCGGATCAGACAAAAATCAATACGAAAACCGGATTGGTTATAATACCGGGGCCACACCCGTTGTCGGACTGGATTGGACGGCCGCGCGGAGTAATGAAAATAGTTTCCCTTTCACGCCTTTCCGCGCCCGCCGTCCAATCGAATTTTGTCTGATCTGCCAATCGGATGGAAAAATCTGACGTTTGCGCCGGGCCTAAGGATTTTTAGGTTTATGATCCACTTCAATACCGGATGCGGCGCGCGACGGTCTTTGAAATATCAAGCCAGTCTGATATACTAGTAGTATATATATCGGCGGCCGATCCTAAAATCAGGCGGATCGTGATCTAGCCACATAGTGATCTGTCGCCATTTCATAATGTATCGGGGCACATCACGAAAAGGCAGATTTACAACTAGGCGTATCGATCGAAGATGAACGTCCGATATTCCGCCTTGCTATTTGCTTTGGCACATTAAAATAAGAGCTGTAAAATGCACCAATAGAGGCGCTGCCTGCGCTTTTTTTACGTACATGTGACAATAATAAAGTGCCTAACTTATATCCGGTACATTGTGAAATGGCGGCAAATTACGATGTGGCTAAGCGCATCATGATCCGCCTGATTTTAGGATCGGCCGCCGACATATAGACAACGACCTTTTCATTGGTAGAGCGGTTTTATCAATCTGGTTGGGTTGAACCTCCAGTTAAACTGTGTGGGGATGCGTTGCTTGCGATAGTAGGAAGTGGCTATTAGGTTGAACGGTGTAGCGTCAGAGCATCCAATCACCATCAACCGTCCAAGCTAGATCGTCTGTATCGTATTGAGCGGTTTATGGGCCATTAACCAGCGGCCGAGAATTCAAATTTCGTCGAACGATGATCTTGCGATCGCACCCTTGTAACTGTACAGGGCGGTTCCGATGAAAAAGATTTATTATTCTCCATACCAACATTTTAACATAATAACTCAATATAGATTTTATTTAATTCAAAATTTGCTTTGATAAATTCCTACATTAAAAAATGCTGAAATTCGTGATGATCAAACTATCAAAATAATGTACTTTTTGAAATTATTTTTTGATCAAAAGTATTTATAATTTTTCAATAAGCTAAGTAAAATAAAAATGTAATTTTTTTATAATATATGTGTATATATTTTTTAATTTATTTTATACATTTTACAAATATAAGACAAAAAGTCCCGATAAACAACTTTTTAGCAGTTTGTCTAACGTGTTCTTTACATTAACGATCTTATTATAGTGATTTAATAGTTACATTTTTACAATATATATAAAATTAAATTAATTTTTTTACAGAAATATACTTAGATACATTTTTACAATTATAGATGTGTAATGTTGTAACTTCACTATGTAACTGTTGTAACTTCATATGTATTTTTAATAAACATTGCCAATAAAAAAAATAAAAAAATAATAATAAAAAAAAGATATAAAATAAAATTATTTTTTTTACAGAAATATACTTAGATAAAAGAAAAATTATGAAAACATGAATAATAATTTTAAAGTCTTGAGAATAAATAATATGTTATTGTAAGCTAATACAAATTAATTCTTTCCGTAAGCCAAGTCTTCAGTAAGTTCACCAATTGTTTGTTTTGGGCACAGTTTTTAATTTCAGCTGGAAGCATATTTAAACAACTGGGAATCATTTAATTTAACGTTCTTTGTCCATATTTATTTGTATGTTTAGGTACAATTAGTCCTTCATTAAAGTTAAAACGAGTATTATGGTTATGTTCCAGCCTGTTTATATATAAAGGGTTATTTGTAAGACCGTAAATAAATAGACAAACTGAAGTATTTTCGTTACAAAACAAGGGCGCGGATCTTTTTTATGATTTTATTTGAACTCAAATTAAAATTCTGAAAAGTAGCTTCCCAAATAGTTTATTGATTAATCTCTTACTGCATGATTATATGATTTAAAAAAAAAAATTATTAATATATTTTTTTGTTACATACATAAAAATATTACAAAAAACATTTCTTTTGATAAGAAGTAAAAAAGAAGGAACTATAAAATTAAATATGTAGCTGAAAAGATAAACAATAATACAATTAAACAAAAAAAAAAATATTACAATAGTATACATATATGTATGATATAAAAAAAATCCCACATAGGCATCGCCAGTTCGTGGGTATACTTAAGTTTTTTTTAATGCAGTTAAGATACAACATGGTAAATTAAACTTTAAATTAGTAAATTAAAACATAATTATGTTTTAACATATTTATAGAACAAATAATTCCGTATTTACAAAACTAAAGGTAAGAAAAAAAATATGAAAAACAAAAAGGGTTAAATAAAAATTAGGGATTTGTAAAGTTTTAACAGGTAAGATGTTATAGCAGGTATGTATTTGTGTCATTTGTAGTTATCCAAGTCTTTATTAATTTTTTGTATATGCTGTAAGAGGATATGTTTTTAGATTTAATTTCTATAGTCTGATACAGTGCAATATAAATTTTTGGTGCAATTTGAAATGTATGTTGTATAATATACTATATATAATATACTATAGTATACTATAATACTCTTGTGAAATACCGATACGAAGTCAAGCGTACGACCACAAATGTTAATTAAATTAATGCACAGCTATAGAAAAGGTACAGCATGAGCATCTCCTGTCCCCATCCCATCTTCCTCTGCCTCCAGCGCCGGATCTGCCATACGTTCAAAAACGTGCAAAAACCTGGCGCCAACTCCGGAAAATAAATATTGTATTAAAATTTAGTTATAATATTCCCTAAATCGTTTAAAAATTACCCATAGTACGAAATAATTATTACGCTCTAGCAACACTTTCCAAAGAAACAGAATGCGCACGCATCAGGTTGGTATCAACGGCTTACGAATTTATAGCCAGTTACAGATTTTTTTTACAAATTCCATATATTTAGTTTAAACGTAAGATCTATTTTTCCATATATCTTTTACTGTCTTATACGACGAATGGGTGCGATCCAAATTCAATAACCAATCACAGCGCGGTATTTTGTTCTAGTGAATCAAAGAAACCGACTTGCGCCTTTCAAAATGCTGAAAATTTTAATTAGTGTGTCGTCCGTACGCTCGCTATTGTTTTATTTTGCACGATTTAAGTCTCTAGGAGAAGGTAGTTAAAGACCATTTTCTTATGAAACCTTCAGTAAATTCCATTAACAAAAGCATCGCACGGTTTGCAGCATTTGCAGGTTGCAACGTGTTGACAGTTTCATCATTGATTTGAAGTTCGTTAAATATATAATTAACATCTATTAGATTTGTTGGATTTGTTATTTTACGGTGTCAGTGTAAGCGTCTTTCGTAAGCCGTTGATACCATACATCAGTGTTTAGTGTTTGTATGGTGTTTGTTCGCTCAATTTGGTGTTTGTTCACTCAACACAGGGGAAATGCAAGGTACAAATTTGAGGTTATATTCTTATTAGATTTTTAAATTTATAACTAAATTTCTATTGGTTGTTAGAGGTTGTAAAAGTACTGTGGATTACAATGAATAGAATAATAATTAAAAAAAAACTCTTCTAATGGACCTAGTTCAGCAAAACCACCCGCATTGTCTCGTAACCTATATTTTAAATCATGGTACGGGCACAAACAAACAATTCGTTGTATTATTTTAAAGCATAACTCGCAAAAAGAGTTTTTCCTAAAATAATTAAAATAACCATAATTTTATGTTTACTCAATAGATTCAGAGAGTATAGGGCTCCTGGCGATTCTCTATTTAAAAAAAAACGAGTGTGAGAGCTACCGCCAAGTCACTTGAAAAAGTTACACCCTTTATATGTCTTGATTTTATTTGATAAATTAGTGTAAAAAAATAAAATAAAAAAAATAAAAAAATTGGGATTAACGAATTTTTAGTCAAAATAAAAATGTAGGGGGGGGAGGGGGGCGCCATCGGTACCTATTGCACAGGGCGCCAGATTTCGTAGATCCGGCCCTGTCTGCCTCTTGCCCTTTCCTATTCCTTCTTCCTTCTAATGTACTTACATTTATATATTTTTGTTAATTTCATTTTCATGTAATGGTTATAACCAATTAAAACTTTGTATTATATTATAATAACCATTAGCATAAGAAACTGTTTTGGCTTACCTCATTTTCAACCGCTTCATTTTTAACATCCTATATAAAACTGCTGTTTGTTTCTTACAATAAATAAATAATACAAAATTTGGTTTGAAAACTTAACAAATCTGCTATGGTAAAACCTTATTGTACTAAAAATAAACATACTTTCTCAAAATTCAAAACATAGTTTTACTAGATAAAATAACAATCTTTCGAAATTAATTAATAGTTTTTTTATGAAAAAAGTCAATATATCTACAATGTTATCTAAAAATGACATATTTCCAGTTTTGTCTTGATATTCCCTCTTAATAAACATTGTGCTTTTAAAAAAAAGGACAAACAGTACGGAAGAAAAATATTGTAAACGGTACATAAATAAAAGCCAAAGTAAAAAAATCAAGATGTTTATATTATAAAACATTATGACGATATTTTTATACTATTTATTTTGTATCGAAACACATGATCCTGAAGAAAGTGTAACAATTAGCCCCGACTTTTAAAAAAATATTTTTGCGTTTGCTCTTTCTTCTGTTGGCAAAACTTTTTCCATTTCCGCGGGAATGTAGCACAACTTCGAACTTCTCAATAGTTAACGAAAGTTTATGCGCTGCTTTTAATTACTTTATAAAAAAATAAATTGTGCAGCTTTAGTGCAAAGCGAAAACTCACAGACTTCAGATACACAGTTCTGTAATATAATGTTTAAAATGGCCCCCGTAAACTTAGGTGTGAACGGCGTTTTCACCAAAAAGGGGGCATTCAAGTATTAGGTAACGCAATTTTTGAAGATTTTTAACCCTCCCTCCCCCATGTAACGTGCTGTAACGTTTTTATGTACCCCCTCCCCCTACCTAAACGTTACGTAACACCCAAGTCTTAGTGACTATTTTTAGCTAAAAGTCACAATTAAGTTGCGCAAAGTACTGGAAAGTCGCACACCTTTGTTCGATTTTGTTGAGATTTCTAACTCGCAATACATGCGTGTATTGTTTATTTTATTTTTTCTTTTGCTGTTTTCCAAATTTAATTGGCCCTTTTTAGGCATAGCTGCGCTGGCAAGTCAGCATGAGAGCCTTTATAGGCCAAGAACAGCTGATGATGTAAATCTCCCGCTTTTGAGGACATTATAGTACCTACAAACTCACTTTAACAACACTGACTACAGCAATTTGTGTTTATGTGTTTGTGTAACACTAACGAATATTGACAATGAAAATAAAATAAAAATGACATACAATACAGTCATGGGATTCCCGTAAAACATAAACGAAAAGGGTTGCCAACTTGGGAGAACAAAATAAAAAAATTTACGTACAATACAATTGAGGGATTCGATGATGAGGAATAAGGAAACGGGAGAAATGGAGCTAGTTTGCCCCTGCATATAGTGCTGCGGCCCTCGGGGATCCCGGGGGTGGGGCGCGGCGCCTGGGTCAATTCTTCGGCAGGCCCGACCCCAACAGCCAATACATATGGCAGGTACAATTCAATTCTGCTGATGGAAGTTACTACCACATATTATATACCTTTACTCAATCAATCATACTATTCAGGTGCGCAAACCAAACAAAGGAAGGCAGTACGCAGACGGCGAGAAGCTGAACTGTGCGAATCGGCTGCGCTTTGTGAACTGTTCGCGTAATTCCCGCGAGCAGAATCGCAGGCCTTCCAACACAAGGGGCAAATATTCTACAGATCAGTGCAGTATGCATACTCGCACTTAAATACTACACTACTCTACAATGCTATGTATATAATAACAAAAAAAGTGGGTGCTGTCATTTTATACATAACGATAGTAGGTGTGGTTGCCAGATTAAAACATAAGAAAGAATGTCACTTTATGTTTACACCACAGCCAACTTATTCATGTAGCGCTGTACACTTACACCATACATTATATCTGTATCTGTTGAATCTGTTCTGTGAATGCTTTCAGGAGGGTGAAGAATATCAACGCCTGCATGAAGCTGCTGGTGTGGTAGAGGCCGTAATATGCCAAGCGGCTGAACATTGATCCGAAACATAAAGATATCGAACAGTATTAATTAACTAGTGTCTGCGTGGTTGAATTTCAGAACCCAGCTACGAGTGCATGTCAGACGCCACGCCATATGCGCCGCGCCACAAAAAACATCTGCGTACGTGGAATTTCACACAAAGCTACTGTTATAATTCGGTTTCACATCACAAACCATGTTACACAAACCTAGCGTAGCCGCTAAACTACTTGAAAACTGGGATGTTTTTCTTGCCTTGACGCGAGTAGGCGTTATAAAGGGGCACTTTCTTTTGTATCACAAACCATGTTACACAAAAATATTTTCCACTTCCCCCAATGCAAATAGTTGTCTTTTAATGTAATTAAGGTGAATCGAAAGATTTTTTAAAAAAAAAGTGCGTATTAACCGTTGCCAGCGATCCCCAAAATTTACCGTTATATCAAGTGGCTATAGTGTCATTGCTCTGTCTCGGTTACTTTGTCTCGGTGACTAGGGGGCATTCAAGTATTACGTAACGCAATTTTTGAAGATTTTTGACCCCCCCTCCCCCCCAAGTAACGCGCCGTAACGTTTTTCCGTACCAAAGCGAAGCCGAACCAAAAGCCGCCCGCAGGGCCTAGCAGTAAAAACCTGCGGAGCGGGTTTTTAACATCTAGTATACTATTATTACATATCTGTCCATCTGCATCCCACAAGGCACACTGGCCAAGAGTGAGAAGAAGGGATTGTTGGTCAGTGGCAGGTTATTACATATTTACTAGTGTCCGACCGAAACAGGACTTTCCACCGAAACCAAAACTTTTTTAGACAAGTTAAAAATCGATTGTTTACTGTTATTTGGCTTATTTTTTACACTTATTCAGACAGTTAACACATGTTAAAATAAAAAAAAAAAAAAAAAAAACAATAATTGAAGTCATTGATGTATGATATCCCTGGTCAAAGATGTAAAAGTATGTAAAAAATAATATTTTTTTTATATTACTTTAATAAAACAAACAAAATTTATAAAGAAATAATAAACTACTTCTTGGAACAAGAGTATTTTAATTTTTATTGTGTTTACAATCAAAAAATTCTTTTTATATGTGTTAAATGAAATAAAAAAAAAACAAATAATTGAAGTATGTAAAAAAAATAAATAATTTTTTTTTATGTTACTGCTTTAACAAATCAAAATTAACAAACATGTTAACTACTTCTTGGAACAAACATTTGTCAATAATCAACACTTAATGGAAGGACGTCATTAATTGAGTATTTTGCTGAAGATGGCGGGTGACATACAAGCCATGAACTCACCCAAAGTCAGCAGAACAAGAAGTTTCAAGCAGTCATTAACATGTTTTGTTATTTTTTTATGAATTTTGTTTGTTTTATAGAAGTAATATAAAAAATATATTATTTTTCACATACTTAATTACTGTTTTTTATTTATTTATTAGTAACACGTGTTATTTGTCTGAATAAGTGTAAAAAATAAGCCAAAAAACAGTCAACAATCGATTTTTAACATGCCTAAAAAATTTTCGGTTTCGGCAGATTTTCTGCTGAAACCGAAACTAGATTTTTTTGCCGAAACTGAACCTTCGGTCGGTCACTAATATTTACCAAACATATCTAAATTATATGAGGATATCATTAACTCTACTGTTACTAAGAAATGAAGGCAATAAAGCATTATTATTATTATTATTAAAGCGTTTCACACAGCCAAGAAGTACTTTAAACATAATACATGTTCTTGCTCTGCAGAGGATGCGATCACTTTAGTTCTGTCTAAGGTGATGGAACGTGTGATCAACGACAAACTGCTCACATACCTCGAGAAGAACAAAATTATTAACGACCGTCAATACGGATTCCGGCGGAACCGCTCGTGTGGTTACTGCGGGTACTGGACATATCCAAGGCCTTTGACCGGGTTTGGCACCGAGGACTTGTCAACAAACTGCCTTCTTACGGACTTCCCGCATCCTTGTGTACTTGGATTGCCGACTTTTTGAGGGAAAGATCGATTCAGACGGTAGCCAATGGTTTTACCTCTTCCTCACAATCGATAAATGCTGGCGTCCCACAGGGATCGATTCTGTCTCTGACTTTGTTTTTTTTTGCACATCAACGACCTTTTGTCATGTGCACCAATTCATTGTTACTCGGATGACAGTACAGTCCATGATAGCTTTTTGTTTGACAAAGCCCTCAAAGGGCTCACCAACTCCAACGGCTCAGAGGGCTTTGAAATAAAGAATGGACGGTTACCTCGAGAGTGTTTTCTCTTGGGGTAAAAATAATCTCGTTGAATTTAATGTTTCAAAGACCCAATCTTGTTCTTATTATGTCTAAAAGGGACCGAAATGAAAATCTAGTATCTTTCAACGCTAGCAATCTTCCGAACAGGCCCTCCATTGATATGCTTGGTGTAACCCTAAGTGACCAGCTCAGGTATGGGGGCTCCATCGAAGCCAGAGTAAAGTTAGCCTCCCAAAAACTGGGTGTACTAACTAACTAAAAACTGCTAACCCTGTACAAATCAAAAGTGCGCCCCACGGTTGAATTTGGCAGCCACCTTTGGTCTGGAGCTCCAAAATACCTGAAAAATACCCTCGACTCTGTGTAGAAACGGGCGGTCCGCTTAATAGATTTTCCAATCTTAACAGACGCACTTTAGATCACAGGCGTCGGGTGGGAATGCTATCCTTGTTCTACCGGCATTACAATGAAAGATGCTCCGAGGAACTAGCGTCATTGATCCCTACGGCACCGGTGCATAGTCGGGAAACACGCTAAACGTATATTAGACATAACACTTTAGAGCACAGGCGTCGGGTGGGAATGCTATCCTTGTTCTACCGGTATTACAATGGAAGATGCTCCGAGGAACTAGCGTCATTGATCCCTACGGCACCGGTGCATAGTCGGGAAACACGCCAAACGCGTGCCCAACATTTGTACACGGTTGACATTTATCACATGAGAATGGGTCGTTTCTTCGACTCGTTCTCGTGTTCAATAGCTCGGCTGCGGAATGATTTGCCGGCCTCTGTGTTTCCTCCTTCCTACAACATGGGTCTCTTCAAGACCAATGTTCATTCCTTCCTCTCCTCAAAAAGACCCTCCACACAGAATCCCAGATGACATAGGCCCTGAGGGAAATTATTTTCCTTAATCCTCCTGTGTGGAGTTAATGTAAAAAAAAGAGGGAATTCAATTCCTTCAAAATCTTATGTGTAGGCCATTTAACATGGAGGCCTCCTGAATACACTTATTTTTATTTAAATTATAAATTGAAGTCCTCCGTCGCATCTGTCTGTCTGTTCGCGATAAACTGAAAAACTACTGGATGGATTTTCATGCGGTTTTCACCAATAGATAGAGCGATGCGTGAGGAACGTTTAACTATATAATTTGTCAAGGTTTGTGGAAATTGGTTGAAATATATAAAGGAGAATGTCTGAATGTGGGGAACAAGCGGGCCGTAGGGATTTGATTTGTATGCAAATTAACAGATGGCGGTGGTTATAAAGGTTGGGTTACCATCCAGTAGATGGCGTTGTGTTTCATTAGCCACAGCAACGTGTGGCTAATACATTAATACCAACTAATTAATGCAAACCATTTCACATAACATAATACTTTAGCACCTCGTTGACTAAATACTGTTTTACTATTTAGTTCAGTATTTTCATCAACTGTTATCTTTTTGGTAGTAAATTGTTATCACACCACAGGGTTTTCATTTCTACAGCATTCAGTCTAATTTCATCCTTCCTCTGCCGGTTCCATGCCTTGCATCAGGGTTGGTAACAGCACCTCACAGTGGACTGCTAGCCTCACATGCTCACATCTTTTGACAACTTTAACCCATTACTCTAGAAATATCAATAATTAGTCATTTGATGACTTATCACATGTGAATTTTGGCAAAACAACTGGGCACTAGTGTTCTATTCATTACCATGATAACTATACTGTTTTATTTTTAAAAATATATATAAAATTGAAATTCTGAACAAAGCGTTTTGTTTAATTGCTTGCTTTAAAAAATGTATATTTATTATATAGTAAGGATTGATGATCAACCTTTTTAACCGGAAGGTCAATTTATCCACTTTTGCAGGCTGCAGGGGGTAGAGTACCTATAGCCTTGTATTGTTAATTTTCCAGTTGGTGGTGTCGCAGACCTTTTCTGTCTTTTCTAAAATAGTAATTTTTTCATAAAAAATTAAAGAACGCAAAAACAAAGCTCTGCAGGTGAAAAATTATATCAAAGGCCAGACCAATAGATTCTGAAATAAAGAACATATAAAAAAATATCATTCTTTTTTCTCCATTAGCTCCACACAGGCGGCTCTGAGGAAAATAATTTCCCTCAGGAAGTTCTGGGAAGGAAATAGGTATGACAGGTGGGTAAGAAACTGGGGGTCAGTGTGTCCAGAAGTGACGGACGTATGAATCCATCCCTCTAACTGCGGTGCAAGGCGATGGATCGAGAGATTCTGACCTGGAGGGGATAAAAGACCTCCCTCAACCAGTCTCTCTCGATCATGTCCAATAAATGGTTTCCGGGGCGGCGCTACCTATACCCGCACCCAAATTGTGAGGCAGGTATGGGTACTTGCAGTTTTGAGCAACAGTTGATTTTTTTGCCAAAACTATAAAATTAATGTATGAAGCATTCATGGCAACAATACATGCGTAATGTTTTTTTCCTGATATTTACTACCGAATTTTAGTTAGCGTCGGCGTCTCGGCAGCTCCCATTATCCCATTTAGAATTTTTTTTTGTTGAATCTTCCGATGATATCCTCAGCGACCATGTGGTTTCATCAGATCGGGAGGCTGAGGATGAGGAATTCACAGGAGGATTCCAAATAAAAAGAAATGCAGGACCAGAAAAAAGTCTGGCTGGGAATGCAAATCATGCAAAGTGGCCCTCCATGTCCCTGATAGATTTGAGGAAAAATTTTAATTATGCCAATAAGATTGATCAATGTACATCTTTTTTAAAATCCTAATAAAAACAAGTTCCGGACCCGAAAAAAAACGTTTGGATCACGCTGGAAATGCAAATCATGCTAAGTGGCCCTAGACGTCCCTGATTGCTTTGAGGACTATCAAACAAAAATATTTTTTTAGTGATAAGTTTATACAATATGTGTAAAAAATATAAATTATGCCAATAAGATTGGCCAATGTAGAATTTTTTTTATCTAAATAATTTTTTTTTTTTACTTAAATATTAGTTTTTACAAGTCATTTTTATACCCACATAATCATATTGTAATTTTTTTTAAACACAAAATATACTTTAAACATACAGTGGTACCTTAAGATACGAGTGCCCTAACATACGAGATATTTGAGATACGAGTCGTCGAGTGAGCGAAGTTTTGCTTTGAAATACGAGCAACATTTGAGATACGAGGAACGGCCGGCTGATTCACATCGTAAAAAAACCTTTTGCTTGTTATGACTACGTATTCATCTTTTCAAAAGAGAGATTTGAAGAAACACATTCTGACTCACAGTGGAGAAAAACCTTTTTCATGTTCCGTCTGCAAACAATATTTTACTCAAAAGGGATCTTTGATGATGATCACATGCTGATTCAAAGTGGAGAAAAACCTTTTTCATGTTCCGCCTACAAAAACTCATTTTTTCAAAAAGTATGTTTGTCATGCTGAGATAAAGTGGGAAAAAACTCTTCATGTTCGGACTGTGAATATTGTTTCATCAAAAACAATTTTTGACATACCACATGCTGACGCACGTAGAGAAAAACCTTTATGAAAAAGGTTCATACCTTAAAAAAATCATTTAATCAAAAAAGTTCTTTCACATACCACATATTGACTCATAGAGTAAATAAACCTTTTGCTTGTTATGACTACATATTCATTTTCTCATAAGGGAGATTTTGGGGGGTAAAACGGATTAATGGCATTTCAATGGGAAATTTGCTTTGAGATACGAGCAAGGTTACGGAACGAATTAAACTCGTATCTTGAGGTATCACTGTACCTTGATTCAATACACAAATAAATTTAAAAAAAATATTACGTTTAAACAGGTAGTTTAAAAGTTACATTAGATTTAGGACACCACTGAAGATTGAAAAATTTGGGTAAGTACATAATTAATTCGGATGTGAAGGACAAATTTTTAGCTCAACAATTCAGAGGCTAATGGGTTTTAATGTAAAAGCGTAGTAATCTCTCTTTATAACACTGTTTAAATCAAATTTCTCACCATAATAAAAAAATGAGATAGCTTAACTATTATGAGACCGTGTCAGGCTGGGATATTTTTTAGTTATTTTGATACAATACTTTTCATTTTATAGTATAATTTAATAATGTTGGCCTCACTGGGTGGCTTACCCATGCTAAGGCCCATATATATACCAAAAAAGCTACGGTTGTTTTGTCTGTGAAGAACATCTCCCTACCTACTCAATTAATAAGAAAAAAGAATATACTCACATGAAATAATGTACTGTATAACCTTTTCTGCATGAATTGAAAAAAGAATTAAACATGCCCACAAAAAATAGTGTTTAGACTCGTGTCGAACAAAGATACACGGTTAAGCTTTTATTTCCATTAGGAAAACAAATGTTTGCTTCCTATTCACTTACCGAGGAAATTAAACATTTATTTGTTTTTTGAAAAGAAATTGTGAAAAAAAAAGAAATTGATGGGAGGGGCAAATAAAAGAAAATGAATATACAAAACCATTTCGTGGGACGGGGTGTGAAAAAGTTTAAGTCAGAAAAAGAGTGGAAATAATTTAATTTTATCAACTTGATAAAAACCTATAATTTGCTAAGATAGGTGAAAAAAGTCGCAAGTTTTCTGTGCACAGAAGACGAATTGCATTAAAATAATATTTTTATTTTTCGATTATGAGATTGTTGATAAGCAAGCATTGAAAGAACCTCAAATTTGAATTTCTGACTTATCCGCCTTCACATCCTGACCCACGAATCTTTAATTGGATAAGCTGGTAGAAAATTACATTATTTAAATAATGTATACACAACAAACACAAAATTTAATGCATATATAAAAAAAATATCAACAGAGATTAGATAAAGAACAAAAGCAATGGTGAATATCATAATAGGAGTGAGATGATTTTTTTAAAGATTACAAAGGTTTGCTCCAAAGATATTGAAATATAAGAGATGTGCTATCCGCGGTTTTTACGGGGTGGGACTAGTTTCCTGGCGTTGCCGATATTGTTAACCAATGCTACTGCACACCTCAAAAAATCAACTAAACGAATTCTTTCCGTATTCGAACCACGCCCATTAGACGGTAGTCTGCCGACGGGCGGCCATCATAGCATGTCTCTTGTATTTCAATATTTTTGATTTGCCCTATTAAAATCGGTCTGTAATGAAATGTGCTGTAATTAGAGTGGTATACCCCCACACCGGTAAGGCCATCATATACCAACAGTAGGACTCATAGGTTCAAATTCATCTTCATTCAAAAGTTAGTTACAAAATTACAATGAGTATTAAAAAAAAAAAAAAATTATTTATTTTAAATAATAATTTATAATTTTATATTAGATATATAATATATATCTAATATAAAATTATGCTAATTCATTGCGGATATTTCTCTCCCAATTTTTTTCTTTGCTACATTGTTTGTTTCTTTGCCATTTATTTAAAGTTCGCTGTCTTTCTTTTCTATGTGAAACTGAGCTTTGATCTTTAGCATGAAAATGTGTTACTTTAGCAATATCTTTTGAGGCTCCAATACCATGTCGGTCAGTTTTAAGAATAGTTTTAATAGGGAATTTAGCTCCACTTCCATCTGGTCCTAATCCTTTCTCCTGGTTCCACCCCGTTCTAAGTAATAACTGGTACCCTTTATTGTTCTCTGGTATTCCGTAATATGTGCGATGCTTTCTTTTTCCACCATGGAAAATATGAAGTGTTGAAGCATCGTGCTGCTTTAGCATGTTAGATTTAAAATTGACATTACAGGAACTACAATGAATGTCTTCGAAAAGTTCCTGGTTATCATTTTCAGTTTCAGGTTGGTCATCACTATATTCCAAAATCAAATTAACTATGCCTCGGGACTTGGCAACAGAAATGGCAGTTCTGTTAATTCGATCTTTGAAATGAACATCAGCTTTCCAATCGAGTAAACATTTCACACTATCTTTGGCACACGATTGCGATGCACACATGAGCGCCGTCCACCCGAAGCTGTCAACAGAATTTAAAATATTTGGGCACTTTGTGTAAATTTCTGCCAAACTCTCTACATTATTGTTCTGAGCGGCTGTTAAAAATTTGCAGATAAGACTTGTAGTTAGTTCTTGTACCACTGGACTATGACTGCTCTGTTGTTTGTTACTTTCATCATTTTTCTTTTTAATATTTTGAAGCCCTTTTCCCAAATTTATTTTAGGTTTGTTGGCTATATTGTCATCTGAAGGGCTTGAAATAACATTCAAATAGAAATCTTTTGCTTCACTTCCATTTAAGGTGTTACTTGTAACTTTTCTGTGTTCTTTAGGTTCATTCTCCGATGGACTATTGTTTTCTCGAATGAATTGTTTCCATTGAATATCTACCGTAGATAAAGCAACCCAGTTCCGATGCAGGCTCATGTTAATGACTGTCAAGTGAGGAAAATGGTAAAAATATACCAGCCAAGGCTGTTTCCTAAGTATATTCACAATACGTGGGATTTTTCTCTAGATCTGCCAGAAAACCACAGATACGTTATTATATCAAATACAATAAAGAGTTTTTTAAAGTTAATACTGCAGAGTCAACATGTCAAAAGTGACAATTGACAACTTTTGCCATAAATAAACCAATCAACTTTTGCTTTAGGTTAACGGGTTAACCACAGAAACTTTTATTTTATTTTTTTTAACGAGCGGCTACATCTGTAAAAATATATTACGGCTATGTCGCTGTGTGTGTACACTGCGGCCAACGTTCCAACTTCAAACGTTTGGACGATCGTGTGGAGGAGTAAACTGATTCAACTCATTCCATAGAGAATGTCAATATTGGACTGTTGACGTGACTGTGGATGTGACGTTTCAGCTGTTTTCAATAATTTTTAAACAGTAATTATTTCTTGTGAGAGTCGGCGGCTCTGAATTAAACATGAGGATCACTAATTTACGAAAGGATAGGCTTTTTCGAATAGGATGTACGTCGGCCGCTATTATTATTATCTTATACATGATATTTTCGTGGAATCGTGATGGAAGTCCTCTACCTAGTTACGAGAAAGTCTATGCGAAAGAGGTGCCTGTCCTCGTAAAAGGTAATTGTCTTACTTTAACAAATCTTAGTTATTTAATGCTCCAAACTTTTTAATTTATTAAACTTGCGGTAGAAGTGTATCTTCCATGATTTTGCAACGAATGTTGACATTTATTCTTGATGACCTCGATAAACAAGCCGGTTCCTTTAGTTCTGTTGTTTTATTCTGAGTCATTATCATTCCGGATTGTTTGAAATGCATCTTTATTGATTTTAGGACTGGGTAACTTCGAGCCTAAAGATTTGGAGAAGAGGGAAGGGCCCGGAGAGGGCGGGTCGGCGCACACGCTGCGTGAGAACCAGGCCAATGATGTGGCAGAGTCAGAGTCCCAGTACGGGATGAACATGGTCTGCTCCGATGAGATCTCGCTGGACCGCTCCGTGCTGGACACGAGGCTAGAGGAGTGCCGCCACTGGGACTATCCCACAAAGCTGCCCACCACCTCTGTCATTGTGGTGTTCCACAATGAGGGCTTCTCCGTTCTCATGCGGACAGTTCATTCCGTAATAAATCGCTCGCCACCAGAGATGCTTCATGAAATCTTACTGGTAAGTTCTGGACAATCTCTAATATCTGAGTTTCTGTTTCTAAAATCTTTAAAAATAAAGGAAAATCTAAGTACTATGAACTAGAGATGAAACGGATATCCGGTAACTATCCGGTATCCGGCCTAAATTTACTATCCGGCCCGATACCTGATAGTAACTCAATATCTGGATATTCAAAAACTTCGACAATTTCCTATAATAAAATGCAATACATTAATCTTTGTGAGGTAAAAATATCAATAAAATGTCTTATAATTATGACGGCTTTTATTTCAAGTCGAAAAAGTTACAAAAAAGCCATAAGGCCTCCAAAAAAACTAAAATTTTCATTATTTATGCATTAAACCGCTTACTCGTTAATACGGAATACTTTTTATCCAAACAGTTAGATTTAGCTTTATTATTACGAAAAGTGAGTATTTATGTCGGGGGAGACCAAAAAACATGCAAAAAATAAGCATTTATCATTTTAATTTTGTTAAAATTAATTAGTAACGCCATGTTTATTCATCGTTTTCATTTTAACATTTCATCAATGCTGCCAATCATAGAAAAAATAATTTTACGTAAAACAAAGTGAGTGCATCATTGACAAGTATGTATTTATAACAGTAGAACATGGAAAGAAATATATTAAAATAATTACACAAACCCGCTAGACAAACCCTGCTTTGCCAACAAACCATTCAAAACCTGGGATGTTTTTTAAAAGTATGATGAAATGCGAGTTTATTTTAGAGAATTTATTTTATAAGATTGGTACTTCCGACAAATGTCATATTTGATTGTCTATTAGTTAAAAAAGGAACATTCCGTATTATCCGTGCATCAAACTTCGACAACACGAACGTTCCGTATTATCCGTGAGATGGACTAACTGCATATTTACCAAATTTTCTTCTAAGATATTCACTCTTATTATAAATACATAAATAGTAAATATCTAAACTAAAAACTTTTAGTAAAAACTTACAAAAACCTCACAGAGTAGAGAAAACTTAAATTAACATGATTAACTAATCACAATCACCATTATAGTGAACTAAAACATCGTAAAAAACACAGAGATTATTGAAATGATTAAATACTGATATTGAAGCACCAGAATATACCTCTTGTTCCTCTTCTTATCAAAGAGAATATTTTCGTGATCACTCACGAATACTGGCAAACGAATCCGCACGAATCGATCTGGTCGCGTTCGCCGCACCTTTGCGGTGCTAAACTCGTCACGACATTCAACGAGACAATGGGTCGAATATCCGGCCGCCGGATATCCGGTATCCGGCCAAACAACTATCCGTTTCATCTCTACTATGAACATGCAAAAATAAATTACTGCATTATGGTCACAAAAACTGTATTGTACCTAACCTCTGTTTCTGTGTATCGTTTATGAAAGAAGAGGAAAGTTACAATGTAACTGTTATGGGTAAGCCTATGGCAGAGTTTCTAGGATGAAATGCTAGAATAGACCTAACAATAATTTACGAAATGTTGTAGGCCAAAGAAAATATGGTCAATAAATTATTTGGATTTAATTGAAATTAATTTTCGATCGTTGAAGACAATATTATCCAATCCTTTTCCTAGATGCAACCAAATCTTTTTCTGTTTCATATTTTGAGAGTTGTTAATATTGTTTTCAATGATTAAATATTGCAATTTGAGGTTTTACTCATTAAGTTGTTCCAAAATGTAAAAAGAAATTAATGTTTGCATAATTGTTTATATTATTGTACAATGTTTATAACACTGTAATAATATTTTTTTAAAGGAACAAGCCTTTGTAACGTCTTATCAGCATTATAATAGCTGCGGTAAAAAATATTATGGCTTAAAAAAATAATAATTTAGATCGACAAACGCTGATTCTAAATATATAAGTTTTATTATATGTAGAATTTAAAAATCTTCATTTAAAAACGAATACAACACCATCACATTAAAAACACACTATTTGGTTGGTACGACTGAATCAGTTGTCACCAATCACAGAACTCGCCACATGTCATTGTGTCGTATGCAAAACCTGAATTACATTTTGTAGCAAATGAAATTCAGGTTTTGTATGTATTTAGAAGATTTATTCATTCTAAAAGCTTTCAGTGTTCTTGTTTCAAATTGTTGACGGAATTAAAACATAATTTAGGACCTCAGTAATTAAAATTGGGACATTCGGATAATCTTCCCATAGTCGATACGAAAATGTAATAATTCTAGTATAATACCATAGACATATGAATATTAGTCGACCTGCCCTAAGTGATAAAAGCGTATTATTTCCGTATTGAGTATGGCTTCGCGTGAATCTAAAAAATGTGACGTCATCATTCTTCTACGAGCCAGCGTCGAGCGCTCATCAGTGCATTTTACGAAATAACACCGCAAAAAACATGGTTAGTGTTTTGAAAATGTGTAAATATATACTATCACTCGAGATACATGGCGTGTGCTCGTCGATGTTTACGGGGTAAGAAAATTATGAAACATTTGTAAAAGTGTCCTAACTAAATACGGCAACAAAATATTGGAGCCTGAAAATAAGCGAACTTTACTTTGCCGTATTTAGACTTAAATTTGTTCAATACGTGGCGAGCAATTCGCGCTCCCATGTAAAAAGGTCTATTCATTCAAAAGCAGAGTTTACTTATAAGAACTACTAAATACGGCAACAAAATATTGGAGCCTGAAAATAAGCGAACTTTACTTTGCCGTATTTAGACTTAAATTTGTTCAATACGTGGCGAGCAATTCGCGCTCCCATGTAAAAAGGTCTATTCATTCAAAAGCAGAGTTTACTTATAAGAACTAAATGGTGATATTATAATGCGAGAAGCCTTTCATATTAAGTTATCGACGAATCACATATCTCCAAAGTCATCTTCCCGTTCTGCGCCCCGCTGTAGTTGTTGTCTACCCCTTACCTTTATGTTCTGGTCTACTAATATTCATATGTCTATGTATAATACTGACTATATTATATTCATATTGTCGTTTTGCGTTTGTAAGGAACTAATATATTATTAGAGTTGTTTTTATATTATGTATGTGCCTTTACTTGATTTAAACTTACAGGTCGATGACTTTTCTGATAAAGAAGATCTCACGTCTAATTTGGATGCTGCTATACAGAAGTTCAATGGCAAAGTGAGAATCATCCGCAACACAGAGAGAGAGGGGCTCATCCGGACCCGCTCGAGAGGAGCTCAGGAAGCCACCGGGGAAGTTATTGTATTCCTGGATGCCCACTGTGAAGTGAATCTCAACTGGCTTCCTCCCCTCCTGGCTCCCATCTACCGAGACTCCACAGTCATGACTGTCCCTATCATCGATGGTGTGGATCACACTAACTTTGAGTACCGTCCGGTATACGGAAAAGGTAGTCATTATCGCGGCATCTTCGAGTGGGGAATGTTGTACAAAGAAAATGAGCTTCCAGACCGTGAAGCAAAGCGCAGGCCCCACGAGTCCGAGCCCTACCGGAGTCCCACCCATGCCGGAGGACTCTTCGCCATCAACAGGCAGTTCTTCTTAGACATCGGGGCCTATGATCCCGGGCTGCTGGTGTGGGGAGGTGAGAACTTCGAATTAAGCTTCAAAATCTGGCAGTGCGGAGGCAGCATCGAGTGGGTTCCTTGCTCGCGAGTGGGACACGTGTACCGAGGATTCATGCCCTACAGCTTTGGGAAGTTGGCCAACAAGAAGAAGGGTCCACTCATCACCATCAACTACAAGAGAGTCATCGAGACGTGGTTCGATGACGAGCACAAGGAATACTTCTACACTCGTGAGCCGATGGCGCGCTTCCTCGACATGGGAGACATTTCCGATCAAATTGCTCTCAAGAACAGGTTGAAGTGCAAAAGTTTCTCCTGGTACATGGACAATGTAGCTTATGACGTGTACGACAAGTTCCCTAAGCTTCCACCCAACGAGCACTGGGGCACGGTGAAGTCGGTGGCGGCTGGCGTGTGTCTGGATACCATGGGCCGCGCCGCCCCCGCCTACCTGGGCACGGGGCTGTGCCACGGCATGGGCAGCAACCAGCTGTACCGCCTCAACAGCGCCGGTCAGCTCGGGGTGGGCGAGCGATGCATCGAGGCGGACTCGCAGGGGATCAAGATCGCCTACTGCCGCCTGGGCACAGTGGACGGGCCGTGGATCTACTCCCCCGACACTAGGATGATCTCCCACCAGGTCTACACCAAGTGCCTGGCCGTTCACCCCAGCACCAAGCTGCTGTCTCTAGCGCTCTGTGATCCAAACAACACCTACCAGCAATGGATCATCAAGCAAACTAAACCCAACTGGTGAAATCCTTCCGTAGATATCCAAAAAATTGATTCTCCGGTAGGTAGATAGATTATTTTTCTATATAACTTTAATGGTATCGAAATTAATTCTTATTGGTTGACATTTTTGTATTTTTGCTACAAATATTTGACTGAAATTGCATTATGTGCACAATTTGCTCTACAACACATTGCTGGATTGCCAGCAAATCTTCAATATTATTTTTATAAAAAACATTATTGTAATTTGACCACAAGGCATTAAATAAGATTAAAAAAATAAGGAAATAATCCACAAAACACTCTGAATATCTACTGTTAGCATCAATTCATTACTTGAATCTTACACACAAAACACTCTGAATATCTACTGTTAGCATCAATTCATTACTTGAATCTTACACACAAAACACTCTGAATATCTACTGTTAGCATCAATTCATTACTTGAATCTTACACACAAAACACTCTGAATATCTACTGTTAGCATCAATTCATTACTTGAATCTTACACACAAAACACTCTGAATATCTACTGTTAGCATCAATTCATTACTTGAATCTTACACACAAAACACTCTGAATATCTACTGTTAGCATCAATTCATTACTTGAATCTTACACTAATTTTATGCAAATCGTGTGTAAGATTTTGGCAAGTATGGTTTTTCCAGTTTTCATTGTGATGTAAATCTACAGAAATGCCAACAATATAAAACATGTACGATTCCAAGGTTAATCAAAAATAATCATCTCAGTGTATTTTCATCATCTTGAGATGAGAATTTTTTTTTTGTTACGATGGCCTGACTTAATATACGTACACAACTATTTAGTTAAGTTTCTTTTAATTTCTGCTTGTTATTTATACACTTTACATGCAATTTTCTGTTTAATAACTTTATAGCTATATTCTATTTTTCTTACCTAAATAATGAAAATAGTATTGCTCTGGGATCAGTATTTCTTCAATCTCTTACCATAATTATTTTGCTTGATTTTTTTTTTTATACATTTGACAAACATGCTCACTTTGTATGAATGTACTAGCATGGGTCGGCAACCTTTTGTGGTCTTGCGCAGGCTACGCCACTGCATATCATTACAGTACAACTACAACATTTCAGTTCTAAAAATAAAACGGTTTTCGTACTTTTATGACATTTATTGTTGTTAAAATGGTTACATAAATAAAATGGCAATATAAATCATTTTAAAGAGTAAAAGAAACGTCAAAGAAACTTTTTGGATTTTTTAATATTTGCTTTACATTTTTGATGTGGAAACGCGTAGTATTGCGTCCAAATGTATATGTGATAATCGAGAACAGTGTTTGTTTTTCCGATAATTAAGAATTGAAAATTTTTGCTCAAAAATATACGTACTACCAAACATAGTAATTATTTGCTGAGCAAACCTTTTTAATTCTTTGTACTTTCGGAAGGCAAACTCCCGCACACATCTACCAAGTTATTTTTTTCCTTAAATGCCATTTTAAGAATATTATCACTTTGCAAATCTATCTGTTGATTTGCATTTGAAGTTGAAGTAATGCACTTTTCATGTTAGTATTTTCCCAGATTCTTCTACTGCTTTCTTGCAATTTGGAAAATGATCGAGTTTCCTTTCATCGATATGCTTGATAAACAATGATAGTACAATTTCAAATGATTTAACATCTGAATACATATGGCATATCAATTTATTTTTTCCCTGTAAACGAGTATTGAGTAGATTCAGTTCGGCAGTCAAAACAGTTAAAAATCCAAGATCTACTACCCACTGGTTATTGGAAAGTTCGAACACTGTCTTTCCTTTCATCTCCATGAAGTCACGAATTTCTTTCATCTTCGTTGTGTACGATATCGTCCGTCACGTGCGTTGCGGCGAGAATCTGCGGGCCGCACCAAGACTCCTCTCGGTGCAGCGTCACCAAGTGTCACCAAGACTACTCCGCATGCGGCCCGCGGGCCGCAGGTTGCCGACCCATGTACTAAAGCATGAAAACAACAATATTTGTTGTTTTATTTAAGAAATTTTAAATGATTTTAACATGTATGTTAGAACAGTGGGCCCCAATCTTTTTGTCACCGCGGCCCAGTTATTGTTTGATAATTTTACCGCGGCCCACTGGGGGGCGGTAAAATTATCTATAGTTGAAAATATCTTCGTTACTTGGTCAGTTAGCAACAGATAATTAAAGAATTTTCTTACATTTATTAATAACCTTCACCCGAATTTTAAATTTACATAAGAACAACGATAATAACAGTTTAAATTTTTTTTTTCAAAAGTATTTTGATTTTATGCAAGCCCTTGCGCGGCCCATAGGTTGGGGACCACTGTGTTAGAATACCCATTAATATGTACAAATTAAGAGGAAATTTTGCAATTTAGTATTGAATAAATTATTGTATTGTTGGGTGAGTGATTTGGTGTTCTCTACTTTGGAAATGGAGTATTTTATTTTAAAAGTTATTTTTTTATGTTACACCTCCCAAGAGTGCCCGTCTATACAGTGTAAAGACAGGGGAACTATATCGCCACCCGGTTGGGCAGCATTATGAGGGGGGCTAAGGTAGGGACTGTTGGAAGGGGTTTATCAATGCGGGTCTTGAAGGAGGAAAAACAGATAGCTAAACGAGTTGAAGAAATGACCATCCTCGTGAAGCCAATATCAACTGTGAATAAATGTTCCTCTCGTGTAGGTCGAGTTTTGCGGATGATGTTTCAAAAACAATAAATGATATTTTTTCGTTATTGGTTTTTGGGGTGTTATGCCGTGTTGTGCTACCTCCTTCTTTAGGGGTTTTTCATCATCAGGGGTTCCTGATGATGGACACTGCAACAATGTCCGAAACGTTGGCTAAAGAAGGAGGCAGCGCAACACGGCATAACACCCCAAAAACAAATAACGAAAATGCTTTTGGCCATGAAAATCTTAAAATGTATCCAATATATGATATGATAAAATATGCACAGTCAAACTTGGTTATAACGACCACTAGGGGACCGACTAAATTTGCTCCTTGTAGCCATTACTCGTTATATCCAAAATCTGTTTTTTAAAAGTTGTGTTTACCTACCTACCTATCTCTACTATCAATGTATTCGCAAATTTGGTATTATGGTATATTTTGAAAATACAAGTTGGTATTGCTTATTAAAAAATATATATTAGAAAAATACACTTTTATTAATAAAAATAATAGCCAATGATTGTTTTAAAGATTTCGCTTTGGTGCTTTTAAATTCCCATTCAAAACAATCAACGCATTATAACTATCGTCACCACCTGGTCCAAGGCTTTCAAGAAAAATATCACTAAATTGTCTATCATAATATTATCGCCAGGTTGTGCATATTGTTCTGCTTGCAAAATGTCACTTGTCATAAATTACTAGCTTGCGGGTTGTTATTGTTAGGCCGCATGTCAATTTCGCAAGAAAAGTCTTATAAAGATAATTCTTGAAAACTATGGCTGAGAACATTTTGTAAAGAGTCTTTATTAATTTACATTGCATGTCCTAAATGGACCTATATTTGAAAAACTTGTTTGTTTGGAGAACACGAAATTAAAAAAAAAATCCCCAGAAACAAACAGTCTAATTATGCTGTTAGCCCCCTCCCGCTTAAAGAAAACAAAAACATCCACTTGTAGGTTGCGTGCTGTTTGATAAGTAGGTAAAACGGCCCCTCTGTTAAAATTTTGCATGTCAGTAAATCGTCCTCGTTATAACAGCCAACTATTAAATGAAGATAAGCCTGAACTAACATATCATTTTTTAATTGCTCATTATAGCAATACACTCGCTACTGCCGTGATCGTTATAACCAAGTTCAACTGTATATTAATTGTCTGTAAAAGTGGCTTAAAAATTGTAATTTCCATTTCCGTTGTGCTGAGTTTCGTTATTTCACTCACCTTAAAGGTATCTTATCGTCGTTCGGCAAATGCACAGAGTTTTTAAACGAGGTAGGCACTAGGAATAACAGCAAATTAATTGATAAACAAAAGATTTCTCTAAGAATGGCTAAGCTGCTTTAGCCGAAGTTAGTAGGGATATTATATATGTAATTATTCGCATAACTCCGTCACTTATACAGCTCACTTGTATGAAAAAAAAGCTAACTGAATATTATTGTTAATTTCGATGTAGAGGTACCAACAGATGGCACTGAAAACTACATTTTTGTGATTTGCACTGAAAGGCAATAACTTTTTCGACACTAACACAACGGGTCTTCCCTTAAATGCACTCTGCGCATACAAACATACATTTTTGTTTAGAATACAGTCGTCATCATTATGTTCATGTGCGTCATTATGCACATTTAGTTCCTGATTTTGACACGTTATATATAGTAGCGGTTCATAGTTGAAACATGATTTCTTTCTTGAGTTTGAAAATTGATTTCTTGCAATAATTTACATTTTATATGAGTAAGCTAGGGTAGGCAGTGCTTATGAATCTGTATGGAATGAAGCCTGTGCAATACCACGAATGTGACATGATTGAGATATATATGCTGTATAATCCTTGCATTGTTGCATATTGTCCCAAAAAACATTTTTACAAATACATATTCGTCATTCTGTGGATGAACATACTGGGAGAAAATAATTATGAATTGAATGGCTTTAAAATATCACTTTTGTAAAAATTGTCACATTCGTAGTATTGCATGCCGAATAATGATATAATTATATTTGGGAGAAATTGAATAATAATATTGTATAATTCTCCGCATTTGGATGTTTTTAATGCTGCATTAAAGAATTGCTAGAATTAAGTATTTTATGTATATCTGACACTGAGTAATTGTTATATTAGTTACTATTACTACTATAAATCGAGTTTAAATACGTAAATCGAAACGGATTAGTATCGCATTATTAAAAAATTGTTGTGCCTTTAATTTAAGGTAAAACACGGCTCAAGTATTTAAAGAATTATCTGAAAATGAAACGTAATGGTGTTTTGGCACATAATAAAATAATTATGTGTACAATTATTACTATTGATGTCGCCGCATCAAAAGCAATTTAGTTATTTAGGTTAACTCTTAAAATTATTGTTTATGTATTTACAGCGCCTTTTTCTTGATAAAGTCACCTCAAGGACGCATTACATAATATTATATATGCAACGCTAAGGTAAACAAGCTCAATGCGGTAATATTAAAGTCGGTTGTGAGGAAGGCGAAAACTTAATAGTTATTTGAAAACAATCTAATATTCTAAACATTAACAACCTCTGTGTTCTCAAAAAATTGCTCATGCAACAACTATGCTAAATATTCCCACAACGATGTATAGTTTTCTGACTGTGTCTCCTGTTATGTTTAAACAACATGTGTCAATGTTGGTTCAGTTGTTGCTTCGATCGGTGATGGATTGATTACTCAATTGTTTTGAAAAGTCAACATTCATCAATTTATTGAATGCATAGTTTTAGACTTTTTCCTAAAAAGCCAAGTTTGAAATAATGCTATATGTTTGTCATAAAAAAATATTATTTAAAGTAATTTTATTATAATATGCCCAGCACCTTTTTACCTTCAGCTCTTTGTAGTAAAACCAGCATAATATGATGTTCCCAAAATATTTGTTGTTTTTTTGAATCCTTGAAAACTGAAATTAACCTCTTGTTTGCCGGAGTAGGCCAGCAAAAAGCTCCACCAATTACGACACGGCATCCGGCGGCAGAAATGACACTCGTGTCCAGCGATTCTGACACTGTCCTTTACAAATTCGTAGGGTCAAAGGGTCAAACTCGTAGATAAACATATTTTTCCCGCGCATGCGCAAGAACTGCGCACGCTCCCGCGCTCCGGTAAATTATTAATATAAATTATTTGGAGTGACTAGGCGCTTTGCAGTTTTCTCTATGGTAAAGGGCGATAATAGAGCAAGCGATTCTGACCGTGTTCTTCATACACTTTCTTTATACATAGGGTCAAAATCGCGTGTAAAATCTCATGACACACCGGTGCACGAGCGGCAAACGATGGGTTATATTGTAATTTGGAACGCAAGCGTGTGTGGAGGGTTTTCTATAATAAGGGTTTTTCCAGTCCCTTGAATAATCTTATAAAACAGTTTCACTGTGTTTTTTGTTATTTTGATAATTGCACACATTCCAAATTGTAAGTTTATCATATTTATAAGAAACAAGCATTTATGTAGAAATTTTATTTAAGCATAATATTATAAATACCCTATGAGATGTTTTAAAATAATTGAGAAATGTCGACCATTGGAAGAATTTGTCCAAAGCAAAGGAAACGATTGACATTTAACATATCAGATTGTAATATGTATGCATTAATTCGTACTATGTTCTTTTTTATAATAATAAGAATACATATTACATTATACTGTATAACATCTAGTTTTGCTTTGCTATTAATGCGGTGGAAAGTGTTAGGTAGTTCATTACCGTGTAAGTGTTAGGTCTTCCAATAAATACATTTACCTCCCAAATTTTTTCATTTACTTGTGTACATTTTGTAAATATGTTTTGAATGTACTTTTTACTAATAAAATTATGTTAATAAAAAAATGATAACAATTTTTTTTTTAAAATATACATGCTTCTATCATCGCCCCAAATGTAAAGCTGGCCATACACGCAACGGTATACCTGACAGGTTCACCTGAGCACATTACCTGTACAGGTAAACGGGAGTGTGTGTCTGATAAAACTGTACAGTTATCCCTACCTGTACACATAACCTGAACACAACTGTAAGATTATATTTGCCTGATATGTCTGCGACCTTCGCCTGTGCAGGTAAACCGGAGCATGTGTGCGATGTGCAGTCAGTTGTTACGTCGCCAGCGGTGGAAACGGTTGTGCACGAGTGTATATACCAATGTGTTGAATGCAAACAAATTCATGGTTGAATGTAAAACATAATGCTGGTGCACCTGCTCTGGTATACCTGTCAGGTAAACCGTTACGTGTATGGCTAACATAAAGCCCCGTTCTGATTGGACAAGTATTTTAGTCGAGTGGAGACTATAGTAGTAACTAAACACGTCCGAATACCGTAATTTTAGTAGAGTGGGTGAGTCAGCTCTTTAGTAGATTCAATCCATTTCGTTCTAATTTTCGGGCGAGTAAGTACCCCCTCCAGGCGTTCCTGCGCACTGACAGGCGCGAACCGACCGTTTTAGCAGTGTTCATTTGTGAACGCGCGGAAATATCATGGTGATAGAGCGAAGATGCTACTCTAAATTTATTTATTAATCTCTTTTCGTGTCCATAGTTTATTTATTTTCATCTTACTAGTTTATTCTTCCACCTCTTCTAAAATAAACATTAAAATAAGCACGAAAACAAGCTTAATTAGCGTATTTACTTTGCTTTGTAGCACCCCATTATCCGCCGTCATCTTGCTACGAGCGGTGGGCACAAATGTACTCTACTTGAAAGTTATGCAAACGGTTTTCAGCGAGTCAAGGCTTACTACTTGATCGAACGATCGGATACGAACGGAATATTTTGGTAGTTTTGAAAATTGGCTGGAGTTTTGTTAGAAATTATTTACTCTACGTAATAGGTTAGATAAAAATGCATCATTAAAAGGATACGTATGAACTTGCATTTTGTTGCGTAAGATAATATCTACTTTAGAAGTGTGTCACTGTCAAGTTTTATCTCATTTTACGGCCTCAAATCCAAATCCGAATTCAGCCGAGTGGACTCGATTTATTGGACTCGCTCCTTTGATTCCTTTCGGTCCGCCGGACTTACCTATTCCCGCCAGACTCATTGAATCAGCTGGAGTGAAACTCGGTTTGACTCCAGCTGATTCAATATTTAATGCTGAGAGTTGATTCAGCTGAACTCGCCGGACTCAGTGGAACATCACGGAGTTGGGGAACGATAGGAGTCATAGGAGTAGGACTTATAAGAGTGAATGAACTTTACTTCTGTTTATTTACCTGGAATCGGAACCAATTCATTTATCGACGTAAATTTATAAATGTAAACGCAATTTGTAAATCATCAAACACTGAAATAGTGTAATTATGTATGTCCATTATAATATTATGTCACGACGCGGGATTTATAAAATAAAACCCCATTATTCATCTGGTGGTTTTTAACAACAAATAGCGTTTCACAACTGAATTTCCAGTAATTTGGTTATTACCAGTAAGCATAATTACCTTGGGTTTGTAGATTACTTTAATGTTTATTCTGTGAATACCTTACTTAAATGTTATCACTAATTTTATTGTTGTCATGTAATTTTATTGTTCTAATGGTTTTATTGTTGTCATGTAATTACTCCCCGAAAGTACTGGAGAACTTTGAGAAATGCCTTCTGGTCTCAGGTTTGAGGAAAGGAAAATCCTGATGTATTTCCTTCTCGTGGTGGGGAGTGACCAACGACCGCGTATCGGCAAATATAGACAGGGACCGAGCGTTGGCCGGAATAAGCTGACCACCAACTTTCGCCCTACCAGGCGTCTGTTGTCTAGGGCACCCTCTTGTCCTGGAGAAGTAAATAATCTCCAAAGGCGTAAGAACCTTCAAGGTCAACGGCATAGGATGTGGAAAGAAACGGGAAACTACCACATTAAAGGTCCAAGTGGCATCCCAAGAACCAGCAAAACATGAATACCCAATCTCAAGTAAAATTCTCCGGAGGTAAAATAGTCCACCGTTCGGATCTCCGGGTGGGGACTGCTCGAGATGCTAGAAACACAAAGTCAATAGCGAAACAAAAGTCAAATACAAAGAACCAAATAGCGAGATGGGCAACGTGGAATGTCCGCACATTACTGCAAAACAGCAAACTGGATAATCTGAAAGCTGAGATGCAAAACGTAAATTTGAATGCCCTAGATATAGCAGAGATTAGATGGCCCAATTGCGGAGACTTCTGGAGTGGCAACTACAGAATTATCCACACAGGATGCATAAAGGATAAACCTGGCCAAGGAGGAGTAGGCGTTGTGCTGTGCAAGGAGTGGGGAAGACGGGTTAAGGGATACGTGCAATATAGCGGAAGAATTATTTTAGTCAAAATAGAAACTAAGCCTGTAGACACTGTAATTATCCAAGTATATATGCCAACATCTAGTCATAGCGAAGAAGAAGTGGAGGAGGTATACAGTTCGCTAGATAAACTTATATTAGAGATAAAAACAGGTGAAAATCTGATTCTCCTAGGAGATTGGAATGCTGTTGTAGGAGAAGGATGTGAAGGAACTTGCATTGGGCCCTTTGGGTTGGGTGCAAGAAACGACAGAGGAAACAGATTGACAGAATTCTGCGAAAAACACAAATTAGTGATAGCAAACACTTTTTTCCAACACCACCCAAGACAGCGATACACCTGGAAATCCCCTGGAGACAGACAAAGACTGCAAATAGACTATATAATGGTTAGACATAGATTTAAAAACCAAATAAAAGACTGTAGAAGCTATTCCGGTCCAGATATAGATAGTGACCATAATATGGTAATGGCCAAAAGTCTTCTAAAACCTAATGGAAGAGGAGAACGTGAATGCGATCTGGAAAGTGATAAAGACGAAGATTATAACTACGGCAGAGGAAACTATAGGCAAGGAAAAACCCCTAGCACGTAAGGAATGGATAACCGATGAGATCTTAAATATGATAAAGGATAGAAGAGAGCTCAAAAATGATAAAAGAGCTGAATCACAAGAGAAATACAAAGTGCTGAGAAACCAAATAAATAGAGAATCAAGAATAGCCAAAGAAACATTCTACCAGAATAAATGCGATGAGATAAATGACGACCTCAAGAGAGGAAATGTAGAAAGAGCTCACGCTGCGGTGAAAGACTTCTTTGGGATAAGAGTTGGAAAGGGTAATGCAATAGAAGGAGAAGACGGCAAAATACTTTTCGAAAATCACCAAATAGGAGAAAGATGGAAAATATATCTCGAAATGCTGTACAATGGAAAGGGAAATAATGACAACGAAACATTGATAGAAAGAGAAAATGAGGTAGACGCAGATGATTTGGGAGATCCAATCACTAGAGAAGAGTTTGACCTCGCACTGAAAAATCTCAAAAACGGGAAAGCACCCGGAATCGATGACGTTCCGGCTGAACTAATTAAGCCAGCAGGAAAAGGAACTATAGATGCCCTGTTTAAAATGATACAGACAATGTATAAGACTGAAAAGATACCAGAGGATTTCGAGAAATGCCTAATTGTCGCATTACCAAAGAAGGTGGGCACGACGAAATGTGAACAACACAGAACTCTTAGCCTAATATCCCATGCCTCAAAAATATTGACAAATATCATTCTAAAAAGAATCGAACCAAAAGTAGAGAACATCCTTTCCGGAGACCAGTTTGGCTTTAGAAGAGGTGTAGGAACCAGAGAAGCAATATTGTCGCTACGAATACTACTAGAAAATAGATTAAAAAGAAACCAAAACACATTCATCGCATTCATAGACCTGGAGAAGGCTTTCGACAAAGTAGAATGGAAAAGACTCTTCGAGATTCTGAAAAGAATTGACATCAAATATAGAGATAGACGAATAATCCAGGCGCTATACAAGAATGAGGCCGCTATAATTAGATGTGACAATGATACAAAAGAAGCCAGCATAAGACAAGGGGTGAGACAGGGATGCTCTCTGTCACCTGTTCTTTTTAACGCATATATACAAAGTGCGATTGATGACTTGAGAGAGAGAATGAGTCACAGAAAAGGTGTAAAGATACACGGGCAAAAGGTGGATATGATAAGGTTTGCTGACGATATTGCTTTGGTTGCTGAAAGCGAAGAAGAACTGCAAGAGGCCTTAACAACCATGCAAAGCATTCTTCAAAACAATTACAACATGAAGATAAATAAAGACAAAACAAAGCTGCTGACTGTAGGCCGAACGCAACACCAGATGAGAGTAGAGATGTCAGGAGATCCACTAAAGAACACCAAGGAGTTTGTCTACCTCGGGAGCAAAATAACATGGGACGGTCGGTCTAAGAGCGAGGTCGACAGCCGTATACACCAGGCTAGGCTTGCATTCAATAAAAGGTCGAAAATAATAGAATCGAATAATATAGACCTGAAACCGAGAATAATCCTCATCAAGACCTATGTATGGAGTATCTTGATGTACGGCTGCGAAACATGGTGCCTATCCGAAAGAGATAAACGGAGACTAGAGGCTTTTGAGATGTGGTCCTATAGAAGACTACTACGAATCTCCTGGAGAGACCACATCACAAATGAGGAGGCTCTCCAAAGAATCGAAGGAGGAAGGCACCTGCTCAGGACCTTGTCCGAAAGGCGCGCAAGATGGATCGGCCATAATGGAGGGTATGACCGAGGGGACAAACGCTAGGGGACGCCCACGCCGAGAGTACCTGGAGGACCTGCTGGTGGACGTGCGCTGCTTATCATATGCAGACTTCAAAAGAGTCGCACAAGACAGGGAAGAGTGGAAGAAACGAATAGATGAAATTGCTGCAAACCAATCCCAGGATTGAAACCAGAGAGAGAGAATGGTAACATGGATTTTTTTATTGATATTTCCAATGTCAGATTTTAAAAGGATACATATTTTATATTGGAGCAGGAATAAAATTATAATGGGCTCTATACATACAGAGTGTTAAGGAACGTACTTGACTTACTTTAACCAGTGATTCCTGACATTATTTGGAGTAAAAAATGTTAATGAAATTTGGGTCTCCGGTGACTTTTTGGAAGACTTTCTTTTTTCAAAATTGTTTTCTTCAAAAACAAAAAAAAAAATCTTCTGCATGTCATCACTGGTCACTCAGCCGAGTAACCGACCAACCCCTAACCCCGCCTACAACTGTCCAACGCCTACCATTTTTTTGTTTTGGTAGAAAAAAAAAAAAAAAAAAACACAAAAAATGTCACTGGAGACCAAAATTTTATTCCAAATAACGTCAGGGGTAATCGTTCGGAACAAACGTCAACGGTTAATACGCACTTTTTTTTGATAAAACTTTTAGATTCTTCTTAATTACCATAAAAGACAACTATTTGCATTCGGGGAGGTTGAAAATGTTACATTTTTAATTTTATTTACGTAAATTGACTCTGTTTGCAGTTCGGAACAAACGTCAACGGTTAATACGCACTTTTTTTGATAAAATTTTTAAAATTAAGATAATATACACAAGCCCGCTACACAAACCCTGCTTTGCCAGACAAACCATTCAAAAACGTAGGCTGTTTTTTAAAGTAAAGATAACATACACAATCCCGTTATATAACCATTGACGTTTGTTCCGAATATTTACCACGTCAGATATCACTGGTTAAAGTAAGTCAAGTACGTCCCTTAACACTCTGTATAAACCATATTTTACTTTAGAACATGTGATAAAATTACAATAGATATAGAAGCGGAAATTTTGCATCAGTATGATTCTATTTTTTTATTCATCCGCTCCTATCCTATATCTATATAAGTTGTAATTTTATCACATTTTCTAAAATTTAAAGTAGTTCCTGAAGGAAAAATCCCACATATTGTGCTCTTTAACAGATTAAAGAGCCTTTTCGTTCTTTTATTCTCAGATTTCCAGAGAATATTAATAACTGTTGAATCTGGAAAACTCCAGATTCGACGTAATGTGGGTACGCGTCAATCTTGCCAGTACGGTAAGATTCTACGCGTGTTTATACCGCTCACCGAACCTTGGCGAATCAGACACGTACAAGCTCTTCAAACACTTAAGCGACACTATTGATGACCTTTTGCCCCGCTACCCTACGGCAGAGTTTGTGGTCCTGGGGGACTTCAATGTTCATAACGAACCTTGGTTGAAGTTCTCAGGATCAACAGACTCGGCTGGACGCCAAGCGGAATCCTTTACCCTTTGCTACGGATTGGAGCAAATGGTTCAGGAGCCCACAAGGGTTCCTGATGTCCAGACTCACCGTTCCAATCTGTTAGACCTATTTTTAACTACTGAGCCACACGGTTACAAGATTGAAGTCACAGCGCCTTTAGGATCGTCCGACCACTGCCTGGTGACGACATCAATCCCTGTAAACTTCAGACCACCAAATGAGAGGCTGAAGAGAAAAGTGTGGCACTATAAGTCAGCAGATTGGTTCAGTCTGCGGGCACATTTTAATGCTTTCCCGTGGTCAGCTGTCTGTTTTCGGACTTCGGATCCCTCAAGATGTGCCCAGGAAATTGGTGAAGTCACCACATCCGCGATGGATGGCTTCATCCAATCTACTGTTAAGGAAACTGGTGTGGGCTCAAAGCCGTGGTTCAGTCGACAATGCACTGAAGCAGTGCGACGAAAAAACGCGGCTTACCGAGCCTACAACACATCTAGAACATCCGAAGACAGAACAGCTTACAACAAAATGGCAAAGGAAACCAAGAGAATCTTAAATAGATCAAAATTTGAGCACGACCAGCAGATCAGCAGAAAGCTGGCTGCATGCCCGCATGGCAGCAGGCAATTCTGGCCGCTTGCGGACTCAATTTCTGCAAATCCAGTCTGCCGCCTCTTACCAGACCTGACGGCTCACTAGCAAACACGGCCACCGAAAAGGCTAACTTATTAGGTAAAATGTTTGCGGATAACTCAACCCTCGATGACCAAGGTGCTGTCCCGCCGTCGGTTCCTCACTGCGGTTTTCGTATGAAAAAGCTGAGGATCCGGCATCGGGAAGTACTCCATGTTTTACGAGGGCTTGATGTTAATAAAGCTAGTGGGCCTGACGGAATACCTGCCCTGGTACTGCAGAGGTGCGCTGCAGAAATAGCTCCAATTTTGACGAAGCTTTTTAAAATGTCCCTGAAGGCTGGCTCTGTGCCCTCTGGTTGGAAAAAAGCGTTTATCCATCCTATTCCAAAGAAGGGTGACCGCTCCAACCCGGCCAACTACCGTCCCATAGCGATCACATCAGTTCTGTCTAAGGTGATGGAACGTGTGATCAACGACAAACTGCTCACATACCTCGAGAAGAACAAAATTATTAACGACCGTCAATACGGATTCCGGCGGAACCGCTCGTGTGGTGATCTTCTCGCGTATGTGACGCATGTTTGGGGGCGATGCCTGGAACGTTTCGGTGAGACCCAAACGGTTGCACTGGACATCTCTAAGGCCTTTGACCGGGTTTGGCACCGAGGACTTGTCAACAAACTGCATTCTTACGGACTTCCCGCATCCTTGTGTACTTGGATTGCCGACTTCTTGAGGGAGAGGTCGATTCAGATGGTAGTCGATGGTTTCACCTCTTCCTCACACCCGATAAATGCTGGCGTCCCGCAGAGATCGGTTCTGTCTCCGACTTTGTTTTTGTTGCACATCAACGACCTTTTGTCATGTGCACCAATTCACTGTTATGCGGATGACAGTACAGTTCATGATAGCTTTTTGTTTGACAAGCCCCCAAAGGGCTCACAAACTCCAACAGCTCGTAGGGCTTTGAAGCAAAGAATGGACGGTTACCTCGAGAGTGTTTTCTCTCGGGGTAAAAATAATCTCGTTGAATTTAATGTTTCAAAGACCCAATCTTGTCTGATAACGTCTAAAAGGGATCGAAATGAAAATCTAGTCTCTTTCAACGGAAGCAATCTTCCGAACAGGCCCTCCATTGATATGCTTGGTGGAACCCTAAGTGACCAGCTCAGGTATGGGGGCTCCATCGAAGCCAGAGTAAAGTTAGCCTCCCAGAAACTGGGCGTACAGTATAGGGCCCGCAGATACTTTAATAGTGCACAACTGCTAACCCTGTACAAATCGCAAGTGCGCCCCACGGTTGAATTTGGCAGCCACCTCTGGTCTGGAGCTCCAAAATACCTGAAAAATACCCTCGACTCTGTGCAGAAACGGGCGGTCCGTTTGATAGATTCTCCCATCTTAACAGACGGATTGCAATCTTTAGAGCACAGGCGTCGGGTGGGAATGCTATCCTTGTTCTACCGGTATTACAATGGAAGATGCTCCAAGGAACTAGCATCATTGATCCCTTCGGCACCGGTGCATAGTGAGGAAACACGTCAAATGCGTGCCCAACATTTGTACATGGTTGACATTTGTCACATGAGAACGGGTCGTTTCTTCGACTCGTTCTTATGTTCAACAGCTCGGCTGTGAAATGATTTGCCGGCCTCTGTGTTCCCTCCTTCCTACAACATAGGCCTCTTCAAGACCAATGTTCATTCCTTCCTCTCCTCAAAAAGACCCTCCACACAGCATCCCAGATGACATAGGCCCTGAGGGAAATTATTTTCCTCAAGGCCTCCTGTGTGGAGTTAATGTAAAAAAAAAAAAACGGCTTATATTTTGTGTTTGAAAGATCTTCATAAAACTACTAATTACTCTTGAGTATCGTTGGCGCAAACTTGCTGGAAGGCAAATTTGCTCCGTGCAGACCAACAAAAGGTGAAAACAATGCTCCTTGCTATTCTTTTGACTACGAGATAATGCTATTTCTTTTTAAAAAAATGTTTTCGTTAGCCAATACGTTTGGTTCCGGCGTTGATTTCAGATTCATCTAGATTAATTCTCACTCTCTCACTCGGGAACAAGTGAGCGAGTGAGAGTGAATCCGGGTCTCTCACTCTGTCAATCGTTCCTGAATGAAAGAGTGAGAGTGATTCAGGTATGACCGGAATTGATTCATTACATTTTGCGAACTTGGAGCGATTCATTCGCATTCGGATTCGTTCCGGCTGGAACCCAAGAAGTTCCACACTTCTAATCTACATCTGTGTTTTCAGTATATACAAAAATCTTCTAAAAGAAGAATTTCAAAATGTAGAGACGTTTTTGTTTGGCTGAGGACAAAAAGGAAAACAAAAACATTTTCGCTGCAACATGATATTTTTTTAAATATTGCATCAGATTAATACATTAAGTACGAGTATATTTAATATAAATTCGCACATAATAATGTTTCTAAAAATAACAATATTCAGTACATAGTTTTCAATTTACGATTACATAAGTACTGACAGTCTTTTCACACTGTTAAGACTTTACATATTATGTATTTGATTTAAAAATATTAAAATTGTAAAAAAAACCACATTTACAAAACACAAACTTAGTCGATAATTTCATTATAGTTGGTGTCTCCCGATATGTTGGGGGATTTGGATGATGGATGGAACCAGCCGTGCAGACATTTAGGTGCCGGGGTGGGGGTGGTGAAGGTAGCCCTGCCAAGCTCCTGGAAGGTCTGGCCATCCAGGACTAGTAGGCCAACCTCGTGGTCCCGCTCCCCTCCCCACACCATGGCTGCGATGACCACACCGTCATCTTCAATCTGGAAATAATATTCAATATATCGTCGCCTCAGTTCTTATTTATCCAATAGACCATTTTAGTTTTTGTTCAATCTCCACTTTAACATTCAAAATAAAGTATAAATAATGGTAGTTAATCACTTGACTAAGAATTATTTAAACTAATGAGACCTTTTTACCTTTACGGAAATAGCTGTATCTTAAACACCTATCATAATGTTTCATTGAAATTAAAAGAAAACCTTCTCCTCCAGTAAATTTTTCTAATGGTCTATTGGACAAATACGAACTAAGGCGATGATATTCTTAATTCCACAGCATTGGAATTAAGACTAAATGTCAATTTTTTACCGGCAAGGTATTTACGTCAAGATTTCCGTATTGTCGGTCAAGATTGCTCAAGATTGTCATGTATTGCCTAATTTCGATGTATTGCCCTGTCTTTTTTTATTTTTTTTTATTAGGTTTGTCAACAGTGATTTACATCAAAGCTTTCACAGATAAAATTACACTGAACATGGTTGATGATATCACTAATTAAAGACAAACACAGCATTGATAATATAATACTTACATATACATTACATTCATTCACACAAACACATACAAAATAAAACATTACAAAATAATAATTAACAAGTTTTACAAGGAACAAGTTTTTAGAACAATGAGTTTATAGGTTGATAAGTTTATAGAACAACGTAATAGGGAGCTTTAAAGCTTGTTAAGATTTGATTTGAAGTTGGCCAATGTTGACATTGTCAAATTAATCCAATGTTTTTTATAAGCCTCATTGAAATTACGGCACATTCTCGATAAAGCTGAGTCGTACCCCAGCTTAGTTCGATATTTTTTAATATCAAAATCACCTCTCTGAGGATCAAAGAGAGCTTTCTTCTTCAAGCCTACCACGAATTGAAAAATCAGCTGGAAGAGGACCCAGATTTTTCCAAGGTGATGAGTGATTAGTCACGGTGTTATGGGTACGATCCCAAAGCCAAGCAACAGTCAAACCAATGGAGGAGTGCTCTCTCTCCTCTTCAGAAAAAAAAGTCAGGTGAAATTGAACATCAAGACAATGCTCATTGGTTTTTTCAGAGATGTTGTACACACAGAGTTTATTACTTCAGGCTAAACAGTTAACCGAAAGTTCTACTTGGAGGTACTAAAGAGGTTGGAAGAGAGCATCAGGAAAAATTGTCGAAAAATGTCGAATCCTTGGCGCAAGGGGAATGGTTCTTCAACCAGGACAACGCACCTGCTCACACCGTGTTGTCTGTGAAGCAGTATTTAAACAAGCATGGAATGACCCCGATTGTTCGCCCGCCCTATTCACCCGACCTGTCTCCCTGTGACGTCTTTCTGCTCCCTAGGATGAAAAGGGATTTGAAAGGGAAATGTTTTCATACTGTTGAAGAAGTGAAACAAAAATCGCTGGAGGCCATAAAGAACATTTCAATCAGTGGATGTAAAAATTGTTTTGAACAGTGGAAAAAAAGTTGGACAAGTGCATACATTCTAAAGGTGAACACTAGACTCACAAGACTGGGTGACAAAAATAGAAATGTTGCATGCATATTTCCACATCCAGTCGCAGAGTTTCACCATCATTTTCTGAGGACTTTGTACAAAGTAGTCATTGCAAATGACATGTCTTCCCCAGGGCTTGAGCAGTGTTCCACAAGCCTTTGCCAAGGTGACCAATTGGGTTGCGGAGACCTTACGCCATCAAAATGTGAGGGCCATTGTATGTATACCTGGACGATTTCCTTCTGGCCCACCAGGACAGGGAAATTCTGAAGGTCAAAACAAATCTATTTTTTGAACCTACTAGGAGACCTCGGTTGGACCGTCAATTTGAAAAAAGGCATCAACCAGCAGACACAAATAGAAATGAAAGACATATCATGATGGGCACAGAAAGTAAAGGTCTTTATGCCACCATACGTCCCCGCTGTCTCTCATTTCCTCTCGACCGATGATACAAGTCGATGGTGCTCCGATTGCGGGGAATTGGACCAGGGGACAGCAGGATTGGCACGGAAATTTGAAAGAGATGTTTGCTATACTAAATGCCTTGAAAAACCAGAAAAGATGTTTGAGGAGTTCTACTGTTCTAATATAGTCTATACTAGAACACCACACTACACCTTTATGGGTTGGTACAATGACCTTGCGGACCACTTGTCCCGAGGAATCCGTTTTCCGGAGTTGCACCTTCTACCTCCTGCAACAGAACAGATATTTCACAAATGGGGCAGACCCACTGTGGACCTGTTTGCCTCACACGGCTCATGTGGTGGAAATATGTGTCGATAGACAGGAAAGAAAAAGCGGCGATATTTCATAATGTTTTTAGCAGACCTTAGCACTTTCCTCTGGCATGAATGTTTTGTCTAATTTCCCGAGTGCTTGCTCATCTGAACAGCTCCACAGGAAATTACCTGCTAGTAGCTCCCACATGGACGAAAATACTACTACCAGACTTGAAACAGAGAGTATTAACCATATATATCTACGCAGATACTAATAGACACCACCACAAGCTCTCACTGCAAATATTTAAACTGGAGCTGCAAATGTGGAAAATTGGAACTCAGATGTTAGATTGCAAGGATGATCCGATACAGAAAGAGAGACATTGACGCGAACGCATCCTGGAGATGTGCAAAACTCCAGTGGATAACAAGCTTGTCTCCTAGTTGCAGAGACTTAACGGGGCGAACAAAGTCTTCAGGGCTTAGTTTTCGCAAACCCTAAAATTAACGAATCTATGTCAAGGTAGACAAACGAAATACGGGCAGTCATGCAAACTCAACGTGTTTCTGCTGGAAATCTGGGTTCCACCCAATTTCCATTTCAGTACCGGTGGGCAGACCCTGGTCATCATTCGGGTCATCATCAGTTTCTCCTCTGCCAGCAGAAGACGGAATTTTTGGAGACCGACAGTGCACGGGCAAACCTCACACTATCGCCCCTGAAAAAATTGACAATCAGCCCAGGCGATTTCAGGGAGGACAATTTCTAAGTTCTTTAGAACAATGGCGTATCGCAAATGCCCCCATTTTTTCGCCTAAAAATCCTCAATGGCTATCGGATTCCATTTTGGTTGAGACCACCAGTTCAGACCCACTCCGGTGGGATTGAAAAATTTCGCCACAAGGCACACACCCGAAATTGACAAATCCGTTATTACCCATGGGTCCAACAAAAGCAGCTTCTATAACAATTTTATTGGCAGATTGGTCAAGACAATACTTAATACCAATACGTATGCTGGTATTGAGGCCTCTGCGAAGAGGACCAGATCAGCAGTGGCTTCACTTCGTTGGTTTGAAAAGTTATTTATCCAATAGAGAAAATTTTTGGAAAAGGTTAGTTGGCAAAGTGAAAATACCTTAGAATAATAATATAAAAAAGAAATAAAACAGTCTAATATTCAATAAAGGAGCTGGGGACTTCGTCATCCTTGAAAAGGGAGCAGACCTCCAAAGGTCCTCCATTTCTGGAGTCAGAAGGAGAAGAGACCAGTGTGAAGGCAGACCTCTAACCGGCGTTTCTACATGAAGTCACCCTCAACAAACCGCTTTAGGCCAGTCTTTCGCCATCCTTGACAATCCTGTGTAGACCAATCATTCGCCTGAGGGGGACAGGCCCCCAAAGTTCCTCCATTTCTGGAGTCAGAAGGATAAGCAATCGGTGTGAGGGCAGACCTCTAACTCTAACTGGCACTTCTACTTGAAGTCATTCTTGACAAACCTGTTTAGACTAATCATTCATCTGAGGGGGGCAGACCCCCAAAGTTCCTCCATTTCTGGAGTCGGAAGGATAAGCAATTGTTGTGAGGGCAGACCTCTAACTCTAACTGGCACTTCTACTTGAAGTCATTCTTGACAAACCTGTTTAGACCAATCATTCATCTGAGGGGGGGCAGACCCCCAAAGTTCCTCCATTTCTGGAGTCAGAAGGATAAGTAATCGGTGTGAGGGCAGACCTCTAACTCTAACTGGCACTTCTACTTGAAGTCATTCTTGACAAACCTGTTTAGACTAATCATTCATCTGAGGGGGGCAGACCCCCAAAGTTCCTCCATTTCTGGAGTCAGAAGGATAAGCAATCGGTGTGAGGGCAGACCTCTAACTCTAACTGGCACTTCTACTTGAAGTCATTCTTGACAAACCTGTTTAGACCAATCTTTTGTCTGAGGGGGGCAGACCCCCAAAGTTCCTCCATTTCTGGAGTCAGAAGGATAAGCAATCGGTGTGAGGGCAGACCTCTAACTCTAACTGGCACTTCTACTTGAAGTCATTCTTGACAAACCTGTTTAGACCAATCTTTTGTCTGAGGGGGGCAGACCCCCAAAGTTCCTCCATTTCTGGAGTCAGAAGGAGAAGCATCGGTGTGAGGGCAGACCTCCAACCGGTACTTCTAAATGAAGGTGATCACAATCACTTTTTGCACCCGTATTCTCGAATTGTAATATTATGTAAAAACTTCCTACTTCTTCTGGCGCTAATCTTAATTGTAAATATGTGTGTTAATAAGTCACCAGTTTTAGGTTAGAATCTATATGTCTTAGTCATAAGTCACTAGCTATAAGTCTTAGGGCCGTCTGTTTCAACGATCGCTAAAGTAAAAGTTTAACAAAAACCAGTTACTAAAGTTAAATTTCACCAAAATGCGTTTTTCAATCAATTTGACAGCTTGTTTTACGTTACTTTTAACTTTTGTATTAACTTTCCGAAAACCGATAGTTACTCTAGAGTTACTCCGCCATATTGGAATATTTGACAGCTCTGTTCGAGGTAAACTACGAAATTGTGTGCTTCAACATTGATTACTAATATACTAAGCAGTAATCATGATAAATATTGTAGAAGACAATGATTGTGACGATTGACAATAAATTCCTCGTCCAATATGTCTTGAAGCGAAAACCAAAAACATTTCGACCCCTCGTCAATAACTTGGTTTTCAGCGCGGCACCGCATGTCGAAAAAATCTTGCTGTTGAACAGAATCAATTCTGATATCGACATATTTAGCGTTACCTTTTAAAAGTCAAGCTTAATTAATGGATGTATCGCAAGTTTTACAAGATCTTCAAATCAATTTTCATAAACATTACAAAAATATAACATTAGTAGGTAGGGCCTGAACAGAATCGTTTCTGATATCGACATATTTAGCGAGTAAAGCTGTTTTTAAAAGACAAGCTCTATTAATGCTAATATATTTTGTACACCTACTACTTACGTTTAATGTAATACTCTCACCAACGGATTTTGAAAAAGGTATAAAATGTATGTTTTTCTAACGTTTTTGATACCATAAATAAATTGAATTGAAGATATCATAAAATACGTAAAATATCAAATTCAAGAAGATTTCACAACTACTGGAAAGTAAATTACATTCACATGTATTTTAATAGGTCGTCATTTATTTGTAAATATTCATACAAATACTTTTTTATCGGAACAAAGCTGTCAGATCCTATGACGCGACACAAAATACAACCGGATATTTTGAATTTTCATATTTTGACAGTTGTTCTGATTTAGTTTACGGTGTTGCCGCACCAAAAAATATTTTGATGCGTTTTTCCACATAATTCTGACGAATATTCTACTTTTTAGAATGGCCACACTGACTACTATTACTTTAGCGAAAATACACTTGAAACAGCGCGCGGTCCTATTTAACACCCTCGTTACTTTAACTGACAGTTAAAATTTAACTTTTCGACACGATTTAACTTTCTGTTGAAACAGACGGCCCTTATTAGATGTAAGTCACTAGTTATAATTGTAAATCTTAGTTGTAAGCCAGTAATATAAGTAGCTATAAGTCTTAGATGTAAGTCACTAGTTGTAATTGTAAATCTTAGTTTTAAGCCAGTAATATTAATTCTTTTATATATTATTTGTACAGCGCCCTTGAGGTGATTTTCCACGAAAACGGCGCTATATAAATTAGCCAATTATTATTATTAATTGACATCAACACTGCCACAGACGATAGCAGACAATTCTCACTTAGGAATATTCTGGATAAGGAACGGCACTACATAATATTGGAGTTTTACCTACCATTAAAACTTTTATGTTGCCTTCCTTATCCAGAATATTCCTCATCCCCTGTCTGGTGAGACTACAATTGAAGAAAATGGCGTCGCGTCGACGCTTGCGTTCACCTAGCTGTTGGTGGCAGTGATTGAATTCACAGAGGGACAAAATCGCATGCCGAATGGCGCGAAATTTGAATATTTAAGAAGGTAAAAGGAGAAGAAAGGATAGGAAATCGGATAGAAACAGAGATGCCATCTCTCACTTAGGAATATTCTGGATAAGGAAGGCAACATAATAAGAGTTTTAATGGTAGGTAAAACTCCAATATTACTTTTGGGTCCCCCCACGCAGGGCCGTATTATCCATAAGGCAGTGTAGGCAACTGCCTAGGGGCCCCGACATGTTTTAAAGCCGGCTCTGGCAGGGGCGTATTGTCCGTAAGGCAGTGTAGGCTACTGCCTAGGGGCCACGCATTGGCTAGGGGCCTATGGTAAAGAGGCCCCAAGACGTGCCCCGACGTGTTTAATCCGGCCCTGCCCCCACGTATGAGTTTGGTGGAGTTGCTGCAGGAGGTTTTTTTGTGTTGTGAATTTGTCTTATACACTACCGCAATCTTGTTGGGACACGACAATATTGACGGACAACACCTTGCCCAGCAAGACTATTGGCGGCCAAGACAATTGTTCGGCAATAGGGAATATTAGGCAATATATCTTGTTCATTTACCAGGTTCTTGTCAGGTGGCGACATGTGAAATAAAAAAAAAATATTGAAAAGCAATTGAGGCACTCAGCGGAAGAATGGCTCAACCTAAACATCATTTGCTATATATTTTTGTCATATCTATGAGGCCACAGTGGCCCAATTTTAGTTTTCACTATTTCAAAGATCCTTTTTCCACTCTTCTGCTGAGCGCCTCAATTGTCATCTACATTTTTTACTCCAAATAAGCTCAGGAAATCACTCGTCAATCAAAGTCTGTCAGATATATATATACCGATACACCATATATAAAATATATTTATTTGATCTTGGACTTTATTTGGGTAAAGTATTAAAACAACATACCTCTGATCCTGGCCTTGGAACAAAGATAGGCTCACTCGGATAACATTGCCTTTCTTGCCAAGTAACTGTCGTCTTATCCACTACATCTACCTTTATCAGCTGCAAATTAAACAAAATTACTAATAAAATAGCAAAATAAATTATGACAAATGTTTTATTATCTTAATTTTTTTGTAACAAAATGGTATCCGACGATTATTATTTGACGACCTCCGTAGTCCAGTGGGTAAGACTCTTGACTCACAATCCGGAGGTCGCGGGTTCGAACCCGGCATGCGCAAATAAATTTTATTTGATTAATTTGTGTTATTTCACAATTAATTCATTTAAAATAATATATAGTATATTTGCGGCATGTTCCAGAGTGGAAGATACTATTAGTATCGCCATGGTGTAAGACCACTATTCAGAATTGAAACGTTGCTTGAAAATGGCTTTAGCCGTGTTTGGTGACTAGATCTGAATAGCCAGGTACTTCCCAACCTTCCTCTTCCCCACCTCCTTCCCCTCCCCACTACCTTCAGCCTCACAACATACCCCAATTGGGTATGCCATAGTTTCACTGGCTTCAGACGGGAGCAGTTGAGATTTTTGTGCGGTATTCACTGTAAAGAAAAAAAATCCTCACTGGGATCTCCTGAATGAATATAAATGTAGTGTATTTTATTTTATTACGTGAATACCACACAAGAATCCCAACTGCTCCCATCTGGAGCTAGTGGTGTGGCATCTCCAATTGGGATATGTTAGGCTGAAGGTAGTGGGGAGGGGAAGGAGGAAGAGGAAGGTCAAAAAGTACCTGGCTATTCACATCTGGTCACCAAACACTGGTATCTTACGGCCTGGTTCGGAATGCTAGTCGAGAGCCTTACCCCTCGGAGGCCGCCAAATGTATGGTTGAGTGGTTTCTGGTTTAGTCTGTATTTCATGTCAGTATGTTTTTTTAATTATTTATTTCTAATCTCCCTATGTATTCAGCTTTGTATTTGAGTAAAGTTAGATTGAGAATGAATGAACGAAGAAAGTAGTGTAAGAAGAATATATGACGCAAATGTGAATGGTGGAAGAAGTCGGGGACGCCCGAGGAAGACATTGCACGATCAAGTGAATCAGATACTTGAGACAGGCCTTGTCAATAGTCAGAATAATAGAAGAGTGTGTATGAGATGGTGACCGACCAACTCAGAATGAAACCAACTCAGAAGTACCTCAGAAAGGTCAAAGAGTGATGATAAAAAAATTGGTTAAATAGGTTAAGCTAGGTTAGGGTTACCGGCTATTTTAAAATTATTTTTTCATAGCTTTTAATGACCTTTCTGAGGTGTTTCTGAGTTGGTTTCATTCTGAGTTGGTATGGAACCGTGTGAGACGATGTATGAATGTGAATGAGGCAAATAGTGTGTGCCAAGACCGAGTTGTTTGGCGGCCCGTCCTCTCTGCTTACCCTGCGGCGAAACGGTGTGATGGTTAGTTAGTTAGTTAAATGTTAGATTGTTGTTCTGATTTTTGAATGAGAGTGGGATTTTATTGTAGAGTTTAGTACCGTAGTATAAGAAGCTTTTTTGTCAAAATTTTGTATTTATAGTTGTTTATTGGATATGCTTTTGACCTAGTGTTTCTAAAATGTGTGTTAGTTATTTCTTATGTTTTAAAGCAGTATTTATCAAAGTGGACGATTACATCCCCTTGTGGGCGCTGGAGGCTTTCAGGGGGGCAGTAGAAGGCTGAAAGAAAATTAAGGGGCCTTAAAGAAATCTAGAGGGGCGATGGCGGATAAATTTGCTCTATAAAATTCAACTGAATCTAGACATGACACCATTTGAGATGCGATTTAATACTCAAATACTTGGAGTCCCGTATAGACAATTAAATCAGAGTCACTTACGCATGTGGATGCAGGTTTATGTTTCTGAATAGCCAGGTACTTCCTCTCCCCCACCTCCTTCCCCTCCCCACCACCTTCAGCCTCACAACATACCCCAATTGGGGATGCCAATTGGGGTATGATGTCTCACTGGCTCCAGACGGGAGCAGCTGGCACTTTTGTGAGGTATTCGCATAAAAAAATGTACATAGTCCCGTGGTTAAGCTAACTAAATAAAATTGTTGGTGATTTCCCATATTTTTTTTCATAAAAAATCGGAAATAGGATGTCAGTCACACCCTATCTATCCTATTCATATAATAATGCATGTTTAAATATTATATTTGCAAAAAACGTTTTTAAGATACACAACAGATGGTAATGTAAAAAAGATAAGTTAAAAATATAGAGGGCCCAAGATTTTTTTTAAATCTTAAAGTGGGCGGTGACCGAAATAAGTTTGAGAACCTGTGTTTTGGAGTATTGTTTTAGAACAGAGTTGTTTAGTTGACATGGTGTTAAGTTTGTTGAAAATAGTCAGTGCTAGTTCTTACAGGGACCTTCACTATAATTTTCATGAGTCAAATTCAATTAAACAGAGTTGTTGGTGATAAGTTTGTTGAAAATAGTCAGTACTAGTTCTTACAGGGACCTTCAGTATAATTTTTATGATGGCATACAGTCAATCAACAATAATAAATTGTTATGCATATTACATGTTTATTTTAGCTTTTTTTATTTAGCGTTCAATAAGCCTTACAAATAAAATAATCAACTTTCAAATCAGGAGTCAGAAATCCTTTAAAAATAATTTAATGTGTAAAACGATATTTTAATACGCGCATAATATGAAAAAAAAAGTATTTACCGCTCCAGGAATTTCTGCATCAACATCAGAGCTAATTGCATAGAAGTAACGGTAAGGACGTCCTGTTGATTAAAAGAAAAACATGTTTAATTGAGTACACACACAATTTAAACTACGAGGGTCAGTCAAAAACTAATACCTCCTATTTTTTTCTCCTTTTAATTGTCATGAAATTAAAATGCAATTACATAGGCTGAAAACCACACTATTGATGATTAATTTGTCATTTTTCAATGTAATCTCTGTTTTTCGTTCACCCACGGGGTGTGTCCTTCAGCTTGTTACAGTACAAACCCATTTAACGTAAAACCCGTCTAACAGTTCTGACATCCACTGTTGCATCACCATACACATTTTACAATCTTTCATGAATGCAAATAGGTGTTTCACCTTCTACATTCAAGAATCAATCACAGAACGCTGCCTAATTCGAACATCGATGTCAGCAATTTTGCAAGCGACTGCAGTGCAGCCACCAAAATAGGAGGCATCAGTTTTTGACTGACCCTCGTATAATGCAGGGAATTTGGGTTGTGCCTCATTTAAAACTCAATTATGACATTTTCTCAGTTTTTCCTGTCTAGAATTTCTAGGTCAACATAATAATAGTATACTCGGTATCTAGAAACTCGTAGTACAAACAGGAAACTGGTGAATCTACATCGCATTGAAAACCAAAAAAAAATTTTTTTTTTCAGTCGATGTTTTTTTTAAAAAAGTTTTTTCCTTTTTTTAGGCAAATAAAGAGTTAAAAAACTTTTGGGGCGGAGTCTATGCTTCAACGCTCTTTAAAAGAACTGACATTTACCCTAGCGACCAATTTTTTTTTCAAAATTAAAATATCACTTCAAAATAAAAGTTCAATCCAAAAAAAGTTGTACCAAAAAAATATATCCAAATATGATGTAGATTTGTAGATTCACCAGTTTCCCACTTTTAATACGAGTTCCCAGACCACGTGTTGTCATTTTTCACCTTATCTGAAAATTAAACAAGACACCATATTTTATATTGACATTATTGTTCACTCAACACTTTTCAATTCTTCCTTAAGCTATACGTGAAATCCTATTTAGATTAATCTTTACGACGAATCTGCTTACAGTATGAACATAAAAAAATATGCTACAGATAAATTGAAGCTTTTACTAGCTTTTCTTTGTATTGGAATTACAATAAAATTATTATTTACGTAAGAAAAAATATAAACTATAATATAAAATGTAAACCACTAAAAAAAATGTTTTTCATGACTTAACTATGAAGTAATACAAGAAACAATTTTAAAAAAATACTCCTTTATGGCTAAGACTATTTTTGAGGTTTTCCATATTCTAACTTTTTTCATTCTTATAAAATTATGTACAAAATAAATAAAAAAACACTTTTTCGTTTACTTGCCTCGTGCAACTCCTAATATGCCTACCTAATGTCTTTTCTAGCAATATTATTTTTATGTGCAATTCCCTGAAAAAAAGAACAGAACAACGATTGAGTTAGAATGAAAATTATTTTCACTTTTAATACCTTATAACAGGGGTTCCCAATCTTTTTCAACCAGCGGCGCACTTACAAGTTTAGTGTTTTGTCACGGCGCCCTACTTTAGTAAGCTATTTGGAATAGATATAGTGAATAGTGACTACATATATATTATAGTCAAAAGAAATAGGTACCTACAATTAGTTGGGTAGATAGGCACAAAAATTAAAACATCCACAATATGAAATTGAGATTTATTATATTTATAAGAATTCAGAATTGGAGCAGAGAACAACAAAAAAGACTTAAGAAAAAAATAATCAATGTGACGGGTGAGCTTGATGATTTCCGCACAGTTTTTCAAAGCGGGGAATAAGACTTGAGACTGCTACTCTCATTTCTTGCTCCACATTGATCTTTGAGCGTTATTTGTTCTCGATTATAGCTACAGCTGAAAATCCAGCATCACATAAATATGATGTGGCAAACGGAATGAAAAATTTTAGAGCTTTCGAAGTTAAATTTCAATATTCATTTTGAATCGATGCCCAAAACTCCACCAAATCGGTACTGGTGAATCTAGTTTTGAGGCTGTTGTCGCAAAAGAGTTCAATAAGACTCTCTTGCTCTTATGTTGTGAATCCTGGCGGAGCTTGTGCACGGAGAGGATCTTAGATCCACGCAAATTATTCGACATCATCATCTGCAAAGTACTTCGAAAACCATTCGTTGAGCTTCGATAAGTGTTCCGTGAAAAGGGCCATCAGGTCTTGTAAGACAATCAGTTTATTAGATATTTATACAATTGCGGGAAGCTAGCTTGACTTAAGTAAACGGACATTGCGAGCAAGCAGTCGCGGGCGGATAAAGACGTGGGAGGGGTAGGGTATCAATGGTTTTCAAGCGCGTAGGTACTTTTCGGCGAGTGAGCGACGACGACGAGTATGTACTTATGTTCTTTAAAGATGCGCGAATATGTGTGGTTTCGGATAATGATAGAGGATCGACTCACGGCGCCCCTCTTTACTTTCTACGGCGCACCAGGGCGCCGCGGCGCACACTTTGGGAACCCCTGCCTTATAACAATAGAGTATATGTATATTATTATTACATTATGTAGTAATTATTTTACCATTAGCATTGAATACCCGAAGCCACAATGGCTTCTTGCCAGATCAAATGCTCATCTTCACTGAGGGGTTCATTTCTGCATTCGTTATCCGGGAAGCCTTCCCCCACGTAACACGACGGATGCATTCCATCCAACAAGTAATCTCTTACGTACTGATTGGGTTTTAACTTATCTAGAATAGCAGTCAGGCACCCACATCTCCAAGGGTTCCCGTGAAGAAAAACCTTCCGATCCCTGTGTTCATCTCCGGTTGATTCAAAGAATTTCAAGTTTAGGTACGATAGTTTATTGCACGAGATAATTAAATTAGAAATGTTCCCTTTGCGAAGGATATCATCTGGTATATGAGTCAAGAAGTTACTGCTCAAGTCCAATGTTTTTAAATGACTTAAGTGAGTATATGTTTGATTGTATAAAACAATCTGATTATTATCTGCTAGAGATATAAACCTCAATAAAGTATTACTGCGGAAAACATCTGAACGCAATTCTTTTAGTTTATTCCCTCTCAAATTTAAGCTTTCCAATTTCAAAAGGTCTCTAAAATGAGGACTTCTAAATTGAATTATAAGATTATTCGATAGATCCAGTTGCCGCAAGTTCGTTAGTTTGGAGAAGAGATTTGAATTTATAAAGTTTAAACGATTATTTGATAAGTTTAACAAATAAAGTTTGTTCAGATTTTCAAAGACTTGCGAATGAACTAGATTTATTAAGTTGTGCGACAAATCTAAGGTTTCTAACATGAACAGAGGGAGAGGGTTGGAGTGGAGATCTTCCAGGATGTTGTGAGACAAGTTGAGATGCAGAATTTCCTTGAGTTGTTTAATAAAATCTTTATCCGAACTGTTGATGGAATTGAAACTCAAGTCCAAGTACGAAAAGTTAGTGTGCTGAAATGTCAATGGAGATATTTTCTGTATTCCTGAATGCGACATAATTAAAGTCTTCAGACTGCCGGCATCCATCAAAAAATCATCTCCTATTTTCACTTTCGTATGGGAAATATTCAAAGACCTCAATTTACCGCCGATCTTCAAGAGGGTCAAATCAAGGAATATATTCCTCGAAAGATCCAGAATAATAAGGTTTTTGAAAAGGGCCCAATAGTAATTGTGAATAGATGATTTATTCACAAAAATTCCAGCATTTGAGAGATCGAGCACCCTCAGATTATCTAAGTTCTGTGGCCGAGTTCCAGATAGTCGCAATGTACGCAGGCTCGGCAGATGAATGCAGGCTTTAGTATTGCGTGCAAAGCTTATTTCCTGGTTCCCCGTGAGGTCCAGCTCCTTTAAGGTTGTTGCATTGATAAAAAGGTCCTCGTGAACGTCAACTAAGTTGGCATCCTTCATTACGACTGATCTAATACTCTGCCATGGAAATGTATTGAAAGTTTCCATTGCTGTAGTGTCAAAGTCTGCATTCTCTATATCCACACTTGGAGAAATAACATTCCACTTGTCTCCAAAAGCCCTGCATTCCAAAGTTGCCAGACTCCATGTCTCATAATCGCACAGTAAAGCACTTAAATTTTCATTCACTAATAACAAAACTAAAACACTAACTGAACAAATGGTGTTTGCCATATTTTATTGTAAAAGTAAATGATCAATTAGACAGGTTTATTATCAATTATAAGCGCCTATTCGTTAGAATGAATTCTTAATTTTTAGAACATTTCCACACAGACACTTCAATCAGTTGTGAGGCAATCCGGTTTTGATGATGTGATGGTACTTACTAGTTTTTTGTAGAACGGATGCCTGACAGGGTCAAAGATAAGTAATAATAACAATAACTCCTATATACAGGTTTCAAAAAAGTACCGTAACACATTTAATAGAAATTAGTGTTGGTATAAACCGTTTTATTAAACTTTACTTACAACTACTAAGTATGTAACAATTTTTTTGAAATAATACTTTGATTCAACTTAATTACAATATTATTCACATTACAATAATCAGTTATCGAAGGTGGACAAAAATGCAATTCAAATAACTATTGTAAGCTATTTTGTTAAGGTTTTTAGTAGAGATTCCACAAATAGTATTTTTCCCGAATTCCGAATATTCGGCTAGGCTGTCGGGCGAATCTCCGAATATTCGGCAGCCGAATATTCGGTGACACTTACATTTCGCAAACAGTTTTTATGAATTTAAAATAATAAAAATCGTTTTCTTGAATTAAAACGAATTAAACTCATGAATTAAACATCGTTTTCATGAATTAATAAAAATCAATTACATTTCGCAAATGAAATTGATTTTTACATGAAAACTGTTCGCATAGATCGGACAGCAGACCCTTACAAGTGGTGATCAGCAAACACAAAACAGTATCCAAGCCCAGCAGAATTGGCTAAGATTTATTTATCATCTCCCGGTAGAAGTACATATATAGAGAGCGACTGTTTTCGGAAGCGTGAGGAAAAGAGCAATCGTTTGCTATCAACAAATACTGAAAAAATTGTTTTCATTCAACAAAACTTACCACTGATAGATTTTAATTCCCAGTAGGTGGCATCAGTGATGACCAGACAATTCAGAATGAACTCAACTCAACACCTCATTTGAAATGTCATTAAGTGATGAAAAATACATAAAAAATTGGTTAAATAGATTATGTTAGGTTAGGTTATGGGCTATTTTTCAATTATTTTTTTTCCATAGCTTTTAATGAATTTTCAAAGAGGTGTTGAGTTTAGTCCTGGGCCCTGGGTCGGTCGTGAATAACCCGCTCACGGACCACAAAAGAGCGAGCGGGTCATTTTTTCGTCAGCACCCGGGTCTCGCGACCCACTTCTCGCAACCGCTCTACTACTGCTACCTGGGTTTCGGGTGCGGAAGTGGCGGGGCGAGCGACGATAGATAGATGTAATATGAGAGAGCGAGCGGGTTGTCAACACCCGGGTTTCGCCACCTTCTCTCTCGACTCAGGTAGTAGAAAGTAGCTGGGTGAAGCGTAATCGAGTTTCATATTTTGTGTCGCGAAAAGAGCGGGTCTTCGCAACCTGCTCATGACGCCAGTGTGTCGTGAGTGACCCGGGTCGTGTAAAACGATCGATCGACCCAGGACTAGTTGAGTTGAGTTGATTCTGAGTTGTCATGGAACAAGCATTAATAATTTAATAATGATAATAATTCTGTTTACCATTTGATATAAGATGTAGGTACCTACTTATTCGATTAGTGAATTAATCACCAGTGTGGGAGTTTGGGATTTCCAGAGTGAAATCATAGTAGGTAGGTAGTTACTAGGAACTAAGACAGGCGTGCCCAACCTGCGGCCCAAGTAAAGATTTTTGCGGAACCCAAAATGATGTTGTCAATGTTTTGGATTTTTGTATTCATACAAAAAATCTTTCTCTCATCAGTTTGTGCCTTCTAGCATTGAAGGTATTCATATTATTATAAATACCTTAACAATTTTATAATCATTTCAGTTAACGCATTTCTCTGTCGTTAAACCCATAACGCCCTTCTTAGCTCTATTGAAATGAATAGAACTTGTAGTTTAATAATGTTCATCTCTTGAAAAGATCCCTTATGAAGTAAATATTATATCGTCGCAAGTATTTTACAACAAGCACTAAGCTCTGGGTCATATAAATTTAACAAAAGTAGGAATTGCAAATTTACTGATAATATCCGGTAATTAACGGCAATATCCGCCATTTACCTTTACTCATGGACGGATCTAATGGCCAGCATTTCATCTGACGTGTGGCCTATATAAGATCAGCATTATTTTTTGGCTCACCAAACGATTTGGGTTGGGTACCCCTGAACTGAACTAGGAACTAGTACCTAGCTATGATTTAAAATACGTTAGTCATGAGACACGAGACTCTTGCATGTAGTTAAAACTCTTTACTGTTCGCTGGTTCACCACCTTGAATATGCCCTCACCTTGAATATGCTAGTGCCACTTGGTTTCCTTTCTATGCTGTTCACATTTGTCACATCGAATCCGTACAACATCGTTTCCTAAGAGGAATTGCTTGGAGGTTGGATCTTGAAAGAAGCGAGTACTCATATGATGCAATTAAACACATTTTAAACATTTCTTATTTAGAAAAACATAGAAAGGACTCTGATCTAATTTGCATATTTAAAATTATCAACAGAATTACTGATACACCTGCTTTGTTACAACTCATCCAGTTCAACATCCCTTCCCGTAGACTCCGAAATAATGAATTACTGTTCCTCAATCAACATTCTACTAATTATGGATACCATTCTCCCTTATCCAGAATGTCGAGACTTGTCAACGCAAGTCAAAGCATTGATTTTTTTGGTGTAAAACTAAATGACTTTCGGCAGTCGATACGCAAAAAGTATCTAAATGCTTCTTCATGCTTTGACTTGTAGTGTCTTCTATAGGTATGTACTTTTTACATTTTATATTGTTATTGCTATTAATTTATACGTGCTCTCCCTTCACTGTAATCTCTGTTTTTTTATTTTTTTATTTGTGTTATTGTTATGTTTTTAATGGACTATTGTCCATAAATTAATAAATAAATGTAGTTTCAACTGACTTAAAAAAACATGTGATTTGACTTTTATACTCAGAATACAGAAGTGCTAGTAAATAATATTTATGTTAAAAATAATTACAAATTCTTACTTTGAACAATCCACCAACTTTAAAATTTGATTTAGGAGTTCTGTGAACGCTGTATTCAAGCTCTATTATTATTTCAGTTATGTGTAGCAACTGACCCATAGTGATATCTTATTATATAAAACAAAGTCGGGTTACTTACCCTATTTATAACTCGAGAACGGCTGGACCGATTTTGATGATCTTTGATTGAGAGCAGAATAACTATTAAAACATTGAAAAAATTTACGAAAAAGAAAGTAATGAAGAAAATTCATTTCCTCATACATTTTGTTTGGAACGAATTTTCATCTTTTGAAAGAACTACAGCAATGTTGCAGTAGTTGAAGTTTGCGTGAATTCCAAAAATTCAAAAATGTCAAATGTCAATATTTTTTATTTTTTTTACATTAACTCCACACAGGAGGCCCTGAGGAAAATAATTTCCCTCAGGGCCTATGTCATCTTTGTAGATGCTGTGTGGAGGGTCTTTTTGAGGAAAGGAAGGAGTGAACATGGGTTTTGAAGAGACCCATGTTGTAGGAGGGAGGAAACACAGAGGCTGGCAAATCGTTCCACAGCCGAGCCGTGGAACTCAAGAACGAGTCATAGAAACAACCCGTTCTCATGTGAGTAATGTCAACCGTGTACAAATGTTCGATTCGTTCAACCGGAACGCACGTCTTTGCGAACGCACAATTTTGTTTCTGTTTCCTATTATCAGCGCTTGATAATACCGAAATGGTGACAGTAATGAAATTTTGATTGGACTTCACCTACTAACGAAAACGATTGAAAGTTTGAGTGACAAAATGTTGTTTTTGGAAAGGGAACAGAATTCCCTTAAAAATTTGCGCAGGTCCGGTCCCCCCGGACCCGCGCATCTTGCCTACCGCCGCAATACCGGCACAAGCGGCCACAACTTTACTACGCTCGGCCCTCTCCGCCCCTCAGCTGCCCGCTCACTGGCCCAGCGACGTACAGCCAAACAGAGCGGCAGCGGCTAGCCCACCGCCTGATATCACCCTAGCTGCCTTAGTCGGCCGCCCCAACGCTCGTAAGATTACTACGAGATCTGCTACAAAAAAGGGCAAATCGGAAGTAGACCCTCAACCTGCTACAAAAAAGGACAAATCGGAAGTAGACCCTCAACCTGCTATAGCATCTGCTTCAACAGCATCCTCTGTTCCAGATCCATCGGTAGGGACTCAAACTACCGAAATTGGTCCCAAAGCCTCGACCTCTTCCTCCTATGTTAACCGCTCTACCACCGGGCATACCTCCTCCACCTCCGAGCCGCCAGTCAACAATACCAGCGATTGGAAAAAAGTGACGCATAGGAGTAAGAGACGTCCTATTCTACGAGGTACCGCTCAAGAACCTACTGGTCTGGTTGCCGTAGAAAGGCTGAAGTACATTCATGCTTGGCAATTCGACGCCAGCACCTCAACCGATGACATTGAAAAATTCCAAACTTATGGCCAAACCATATTTCGTTCAACGAGTGGTTTTTTCGCAGATCAAACCAACAAACCATAGCCCTTCACGCACAAGAAAGGAATGGAAAGTAACATCTACTCTATCCGTTTACAATCAGAACATTTGATTGAAATCAATGAGTTTGTAAGGTTTTTGGCTCGAAGCATCTTCCATTGTAATACTGGTAGAACAAGGAGAGCATTCCCACCTGACGCCTATGCTCTAAAGATTGCAGTCCGTCTGTTAAGATGGGAGAATCTATCAAACGAATCGCCTGTTTCTGCACAGAGTCAAGGGTTTTTTTTAGGTATTTTGGAGCTCCAGACCAGAGGTGGCTGCCAAATTCAACCGTGGGGCGCACTTGCGATTTGTACAGGGTTAGAAGTTGGGTACTATTAAAGTATCTGCGGGCCCTGTACAGTACACCCAGTTTCTGAGAGGCTAACTTAACTCTGGTTTCGATAGAGCCAGTAGCGGCGTTAGGGTAGGGCGCGGTTGGGCGACCGCCCAGGGCGCCGGACATAAAGGGGCGCCACAGGCGCCCCTTTATATTCCCTAGCTCTTTGAACCAGGCCTACTTACTCATAAATTCCCTAAATTTAGGAAAAAAATTGTTATGGTGGCAACACTAGAACTGGAACGTAGTGTACAATCCCTTCGATCGGAGCACTGCATGCAGTTCATTTTACCGGGAATCCCCAACCATAGAGAAACACATTTTCTATCTCCGTTTAACATTTTATTTAAAAAGAGTTGGCATTATTTTTGACGAAGCGGAACACGTCCAGCTCATTCTCATTCTTTGCATAAGTGGACGCACTTAAAACAGTTATTCCAATTATTTTAAAATCAAACAAACACAGTAATCAGACGTTCCACGCTACGTTGCGATGCTCTTGTTCGTCACTCTTGGTTCCAACTAGGGAGTGCCATTAGTTTTATCTAAAAAGTTGAAATATCAAAAGTGTAAAGACTGTAAAGTGTAAAAGTAGGTATTTGTTATTTGATATTTTGTTGCATCATTTTATTAGGTAAGTACACATTTATTTTAACAATCTATACTAAACACTCTATATTTTTCTCTCTCTGCTATCTGTCGATCTCTATAAAATTTGTTTGTATGTTTATACGTTTGGGGCGGGGTAATCTTTGGAACTAATTATACTATATTGATGACATTTTGATACGGAGATAATAATATAGATCCCGAGGAAATATATAGATTACCTTCTTTTTAATGCGGGAAAAATCTCATTCCCACGGGAACGAGTGGATGATTGTGATTTTTTCGTCCAAATCTAAGCATAGCGTTATAATGAAATTTTATTGTAATCAATTTATTTTTAGAAATGTTTCGACTTACAGAGATTTAATTTGTTGCAGATTTTATTGATTACTACTTAACTAATTAGTACAAAATGTCTGAACACGTTGATCTAATCAAAAGAAATCTGGATCAAAATATAGAAAACGAAAAGCAGAAAAAGAAAAGGAATTTAAAAAAACAAAAAAGTTTATGAATACAGATAAATATATCATAACAAAAAATCAAGACCTGAATGTGGCATCTACATCTGGAATACAAACGAATTCATCAGTAATGGAGCCTCTGTCTGACAAGTCAGTTCAGGTAGCTGCTGCAGAGATTGTGGACGAAGTTTCCCGAAGTGAGGGAATAAGTTGTGCTACAATTACAGATGCTGCTCAGGATGACTCCATTGGTGATGTACAACAAATACAAATGCTAGATGACGTTAGTATTGTTGTCCCAAATATAGCGGATCCAGCCACTTGGCCACTCATTCGAAATAGCAAAATAATTGATACACATCCACGTACACAAGGATGCGGGAAGTCCGTAAGAAGGCAGTTTGTTGACAAGCCCTCGGTGCCAAACCCGGTCAAAGGCCTTGGAAATATCCAGTGCAACTGTTTGGGTCTCACCAAAACGTTCCAGGCACCGCCCCCAAACATGCGTCACATACGCGAGAAGATCACCGCACAAGCGGTTTCGCCGGAATTCGTATTGACGGTCGTTAATAATTTTGTTCTTCTCGAGGTATGTGAGCAGTTTGTCGTTGATCACACGTTCCATTACCTTAGACAGAACTGATATGATCGCTATGGGGTGGTAGTTGGCTGAGATGGAGCGGTCACCCTTCTTTGGAATAGGGTGAATGATCGCTTTTTTCCAACCAGAGGGCACAGAGCCAGACTTCAGGGACATTTTGAAAAGCTTCGTCAAAATTGGAGCTATTTCTGCAGCACACCTCTGCAATACCAAGGCAGGTATTTCGTCAGGCCCACTAGCTTTATTAATATCAAGCCCTCGTAAGACTTGGAGTACATCCCGATGCCGGATCCTCAGCTTTTTCATATGAAAACCGCAGTGAGGAACCGACGGCGGAGTAGCACCTTGATCATCGAGGGTCGATTTTCCGCGAACTTTTTGCCTAATAAGTTAGCCTTTTAGGCGGCGGTATTTGCTAGAGAGCCGTCAGGTCTGGTAAGTGGTGGCAGACTGGGTTTGCAGAAATTGCGACCTATTGAGCCCGCAAGCGACCAAAACGCTCTGCTGCCGTGCGGGCATGCAGCCAGCTTTCTGCTGATCTGCTGGTCGTGCTCGAATTTAGACCTATTAATGATCCTCTTGCTTTCCTTTGCCATTTTGTTATATACTATTCTGTTTTCGGACGTTCGAGATGTGTTGTACATAGGCTCGGTAAGCCGCGTTTTTTCGTCGCACTGCTTCAGAGCATTGTCGACTGAACCACGGCTTTGAGCCCACACCAGTTTCTTTAACAGTGGATTGGATGAAGCCATCCATCGCGGATGTGATGACTTCACCAATTTCCTGGGCACATCTTGAGGGATACGAGGTCCGAAAACAAACAGCTGACCACGGGAAAGCATTAAAATGTGCCCGCAGACCAAACCAATCTGCTGATCTATAGTGCCAAACTTTTCTCTTCAGCCGCTCGTTTGGTGGTCTGAAGGTTACGGGGATTGATGTCGTCACAAGGCAGTGGTCGGACGATCCTAAAGGCACTGTGACGTCAATCTTGTAACCGTGTGGCACAGTGGTTAAAAACAAATCTAACAGATTGGAGCGGTGAGTCTGGACATCAGGAATCCTTGTAGACTCCTGAACCATTTGCTCCAGTCCGTGGCAGAGGGCAAAGGATTCCGCCTCTCGTCCAGCCGAGTCCGTTGGTCCTGAGAACTTTAACCAAGGTTCGTTATGAACATTGAAGTCCCCCAGTACCACAAACTCTGCCGTAGGGAAGCGGGGCAAGAGGTCATATTACTTAGATGTTTGAAGAGTTCGGACGTATCTGAAACGCTAAAGTTCGGTGAGCAGTATAAACACGCGTAAAATCTTACCGTACTGGCAAGATTGACACGCACCCACATTACGTTGAATCTGGAGTTCTCCAGATTCAACAGTCGCACACAGTTGACGTCAGCTCGGCTGAAGAGACATACACCTCCTTTGGGTCTGAATTTGCCTGCGAGGGTGAAACCCAGGCAATCCAGATAGGAGGCGTCTGTAGGCTCGGCTGTCTGCGCTTCGGAAAGGAAGAGAAGGTTAGGACGTTGGGAGAGAAGGTGGTGGTGAACGAAGTTTAAGTTTTTGTGCAGGCCGCGAATGTTGGTGAAATTCACCAACAGTTTTGGCCTGCACCGGGGACTCCTGCTTCTCGCCGTTGTGTTATGTCGGATTGTAAGAGACAAATAATACTACGATGTGTTGTTTGTTGTATTTTATAGCAGAAAAATTATTGCTGGTGCCCAATCAATTCCTTCGTTGAAAAGTGATATTACTGTTGTTTGTGCAATTCATGATTTTATACAGTTTTTTTTTTCAATGCGCTGATTGTTTTGCTTTTGTTCTTAAACATATAATGCTGCCTCTCTTTCTTACACACTAAATGTCAACAGTCGAAAATGAGACAAACGGTGAACGTATGTCTGCACAACTCCAGGAAAAAACATTACGATCATCCAGATCTATTCATCACCTTCACGTGCAATCCGAAATGGATAGAAATTGTTCAACTAATGCTCCCCGGACAAACATTAAGTGATCGGCACGACATAACCGCACGTGTCTTCAAAAAAAAATCCGGCCGCTGATGGACTACATTTTTAAGTATCGCCTCTTTGGGGATAATCAATGCTGGATGTATTCTATTGAGTGGCAGAAATGAGACTTGCAGCATGCACACATTCTTATTAGGTTAGTCGAAAGAATTCAACCAGACCAAATAGATGACACATGCCGAGATTCCTGATCCCGAAACCGATATTGCAATTACGAACATAATTCACGGACCGTGTGGCCCCATCAACCCCCAATCACCGTGCATGATCGACGGCAAGTGTTCCAAGCTTTATCCAGCCGATTTAATGGCGAAATTACTGGCAATTGGTTATCCACTATATCGGCATTGATCACCCGATGATAACGGTAGAATTATCACAACGAAAGTGAAAGGAAACGATATTGTGGTCGATAACACTTGGATTGTTCCCTATTGCCACTTCTTTCCAAAACATTCAAGGCGCATTGCAACGTTGAGTATTGCAATTCGGTGAAGTCAATTAAATATGTCACGAAAGGCAGCGATATGGCAGTTTTTATCAAGTTGGTGAGCTACAATGAGGTGATTTGGCGTATATTCTCATTCCCCATTCATGAACGACATCCCATTGTTGTACATTTGGCGGTGCATCTGGAGAATGGTCAACGAGCTTATTGCATTGCATCGAATGTTGCCAAACGTGCTGAAACACCCCCAGCAACAACATTGACCAGTTTCTTTTCGATTTGCCAATGCGATCTGTTTGCCCGAACGTTGCTCTACTCTGAGATGCCATGTTATTACACTTGGAATGCTTCGTCGAAGAAATTTCCACGTCGGAAGCACGGCAATGTGGTTACTGATCATCCGGTTATGCATTCTACTGATGTTCTTGGTCGCATTTACACGGTTCATCTAAAAAGTGACGAATGCTTCTACTTGCGGTTGTTGCTGGTGAATGTTCGTGGGCCGACATCTTTTGAATCACAAATCAATGGTGTAGTGTGCCCAACATTTCATGTCGCAAGTCAGCAGGTCAATTTGCTTGAAAATGATACTCATTGGGACACGACAATCGCTGAAGCAATTGTTTCTGCATCTCAAAGTCTGATACGCACATTATTTGCTATCATTATTTCGACATGTTTCCCATCGAATCCACGTGAACTATGGAACAAGTACAAGGATGACATATCAGAAGACGTTTTACATCGAATTTATGTCAGTTCAGGGAATCCTGATCTCGAGGTGGAGGAGGATATTCATAAACAGGCTTTATTTTTGAGCGAAGACATGTGTTACCTCATGTGCGGCAGTTTGTTAGTCAAGTTAGGAATACCAACGTCTGATCGTGGAATGAATGACGCTTTCAATCAAGAATTGGAACGTGAACGTGAATATGTTCAAGATGCATTGAACAAATCAGTTCAAACGAATGTTCCACTGTTGAACCCCCAACAGAAGGAAGTTTACGATACGTTAATGAAGGCAATTGATGATGGTGGCTTATTTTTTCTCGATGCGCCGGGTGGAACTGGGAAGATATTCCTCATGTCATTGATTTTGGCCACCGTTCATGCGAGATCTGAAATTGCCGTAGCACTCGCTTCTTCAGGAATAGCGGCCACGTTGTTAGAAGGATGTCAAACAGCTCATTCAGCATTGAAATTGCTGTTAAACCTTCAAACAATCGAAATACCAATATGCAACATTACGAAACACTCAGAAATGGCCAAAGTTTTGGTAGCAAATAAAATCATCATCTGGGATGAACGCACAATGGCGCACAAACGCACATCGGAAGCACTTAATCGAACTATGAAATATTTGCGTAATGACTCAAGATGTTTTATAGGCGCAATGATTCTACTTTCTAGCGATTTCCGCCAAATACTACCAGTCATTCCAAGATCGACCGCTGCCGATGAAATAAACCCTTTACTCAAATAATCGACTCTGTGGAGCTATGTGAAGAAACGTCAACTGACGATAAATATGCGAGTTGCATTGCTAAATGATCCATCTGCCGAAGATTTCTCCAAGCAATTGTTGACTATCGGTAATGGCCGTGTTCCTGTCGACAAATCGAACGGATTGATTTTGTTTCCGCCGAATTTTTGCAATTTCGTCTCAACGAAGGACGAGCTCATCAACAAAGTGTTCCCGAACATCATTGCTAACCACAAAAATCACAATTGATTTAGTGAAAGAGGAATTTTTGCGGCAAAGAACAAAGATGAGGATCACTTAAACTTCATAATTCAAAATCAAATCGTTGGTCCACTCTGTAAATCTATTGACTGTGTAACAAACAAAGACGAAGCAACCAACTATCCAACTGAATTTTTAAACTCATTGGATCTGCGTGGCTTGCCACCGCACAATTTACAACTTAGGTTGGCTCGGTAGTCATCATTCTTCAAAGTCTAAACCCACCAAAATTATGTAACGGAACGCATTTTGTGGTTGAGAAAACTCATGGGCAATGTGATTCATGCGACGATAAACAAGGGAAAGTTCAAAGATAAGGAAGTTCTCATTAGAGAATTCCGATGATCCCAACCGATATGCCATTTGAGTTTAAACGAATACAATTTCCGATTCGTCTTGCATTCGCCATGACGATCAACAAATCACAAGGTCAATCCTTGAATTTTTGTGGCCTGAATCTAGAAAATGAATGTTTCTCTCATGGTCAATTATACGTAGCATGTTCACATATCGGCCAACCATCAGCTTTGTTCGTTCTTGCACCTGACAACAAAACGAAAAATGTTGTATATCACAAGGTGCTTCAATGAAGGGAATCGACCCAAGTGCAACCCATCCAGCAAATAGTTTAACAGAAAGAAGTACAATAATGCCACGTCAATCATTTCGATTCGCTTTTAAAGCAAATGCCTTGCTGCCACGTGGATTACATTTCTTAATTCATTTTGAGTATTTATTACCCCCCATACACACAAACCCTGCTTATTTATGGGGGGTACATCAAATACATGCATTATGTAATAAATTATTGTATAAAATTTATTATAATTTATGTATCTTTTTGTAAATAAAAAAAAATAAAAAATATTTTAACTTAAAAAAAAAAAAAATTAATTCAGCTAATAAGTTAACACAACAGTTATTGATTCTGAGGCGGTACGAAGTTCGCCGTGTCAGCTAGTGTATAATTAAAGAACTTGAATAGACAAAGAACTTGTATATTAACTTCGAAATTCGAAAAATTGTTCAAATTCTGTTAAACAACTGGCAAAATTCATCAAAGTTCTATGTTCATTTTCAAGGTTCTGTGAAAGTTTTATTCAAGTTCTGTTATTATGCCATATTGGACCAGTTAACAGAACAGAAATAATCACGGAGCTTGAATAGAATTTTCACAGATCTTGAAAATAAACTTTTAAATTTGATGAATAATTGTTCAAATTCTGTGAAAAAACTGCCCCTAAGACTTCTAGACTCTTGGACCAGATAGACTAATGGAATTAAAAATTTTTTGCTCAACACACTACAAACTTCGACAGGTATTTGAAAATGATTGATCAATTAGCAAAAGAACTAATAATGTGTTTCAAGTTCCCCAAATCAAAACCAAAAGCAAACACATAGCAGTTTAATTTTATTTAATCTATGTACAATTAATATTTTACCAAAACACATTCAAATAACAGATAAAATATCACTCTACATGAAAGAATTAAAATTATGGCTAAATGATGTTGAAACAATTTTTTATAAACTATATGTAAGGAAACCTTCATGCTTCGCTTTTTAATACAATTCTACTGTAACTTCAAGACTAACTTTATTTATCTTCGTGAAAATGGAACAAAAAATCAACTAACTTGTATGTGTCACTTTGTTACTACAATATTTTCAAAAAACATACCTATATTTTTAAACTTTCACTTTGAAATTTACATTTTTTACTTGTACCACTAACTTATTGGTGTAATTTAGCACTTTAGTTTATATTACCCCGCACAGGCAGAGCCTTAGTGGGTTCCCATTATCAACTTTTGTCTTATATATATTTTTTACTTTTTTACATTATTTGTATCTTGTGTTATGTTATGTATATTTAGAAAACATGTAAAAAAATACTTTTGAAATGTATCAAGATATAATGGGAAAATATAAAGGAAAAAAAAAATTATCATGGCAAAGGAAAAACAAAATTGTTTTGCTTTTTGTCTCTTCTTGTCTCTTATGGGATCTTATCGTCTCTTCTTGCTTCTTTTTTGATCTTCTCGCTTCTCCTTGTCTCTTCTAGGATCTTAATGTCTCTTCGTGGCTCTTGGAGCTTCTCTCCTCTCCTTGGCTCTTGTTGTATTTTCTCGCCTCTTCTTGAATCTTCTCGTCTCGAATCTTCTTGTGTCTTGTTTTTTCTTATCTCTTCTTGCTTTTCCTTGACTCTTCTTGTCTGTTCATGCCTCTTCTTGGATTTTCTCATCTCTTCTTGCTTCTTCTTGTCTCTTCTGGGATCTTATTGTCTTTTCTTGGCTCTTCTTGCTTTTTCTTGGATTTTCTTGCCTATTCTTGCATTTTCTTACATCTTCTCGCCCCTTTTTGGCTCTTCTTGTCCCCTCTTTGCTCTTCTTGAATCTTCTTGCATCTTATCCCCTCTTCTTAGCTCACCTTGTCTTTTCTTGGCTCTTCTTAAATCTTTTTAATTCTTACCGCCCAATTTTGTGTTCTTTTGGACTTCTTGGATCTTACTAACTAACCTCCCGCAGCCCCACCCCACTCATACCCATGCACCATCTCACTTTTTTGTCAGTTGAAACGGCTTCTGACATAATCTGATTTCTTCTTCCTAGATCTTCTAGTATCCGTGAAATATTTGAATAAAATAAAAACCTAACCAAGAAATAAAAATACATACACAAAATTCGTGTACGAATAATGGACATTTCTCTGAAATGTAATGAATAAAAACCGCCTGAAAAGAAAAAAACATAAACAATTCTCTAAGTGGCGTGGCATTATTTTTGTTATTGTGAGATTGCTCTCCGAGTTCATAGCTCTCCGTTAACATAAACAATATGTTTGTTTCTGCACTTCAAGTGGACGCATTTAACTACGAAGTACATAAGTAACAAAGTAATATTGAAAGAAATGGAATTGAACTTGTGTCTACTCGTTAAGAGCGCGCAGGAGCGCCGAGAAATTTTAACGATAGGTATTTGTAAAAATTATTTCTATTTCGTTCATCTCAGCGGGGACAGCAAAAGCGCTATCGGTGTATTGGTGAACCCCATTGCATGTGTGTGCGTGGCTGCAGGTGTTGGAAGCACGAATCGCCGCGCCGCGCCCGCCAGCGACTTCGCGTTCTTATTATTTCATTTACTGTTATTCATTTATTCCAAAAATTAAGTAGGTGCCTAGGTACATATTCGTAATAAAATAGCGAGGTCTACATTATTTAATATTGTATTGTACTTAACTTTATTATTATTATTACTTACTACAAATACATGTGACTGCCTGCTCCGAGCTCATCTTCTGCACACGCACAAGTCAATGAGACTTGTGGGTGCGTGTATACAGGTTGCTGCCTGCTGCAATAGATAAGTCAATACGCGTCGCGACTTGAGCGTGCGTATTCCTATATAATAGATATCTTCTGCGCTCATAGTTCATTCATCTTGTTACTATTAGTAAAGTAAGATGCACGCTGTTTTGGTTTAGTAATATCGGGAGATTCATACCATCTTTTTTTATAAAACGGCAGCATAGGCGCAGTAGGTACATCACGTACTTTGTGATTGTATAGTGTTTTTATTTTTCGCTGGCTGCATCACTCTACTGTTTTTGACTAGCCTTTTTACTGGAAACTATTCTACGTCAAATACAGACCTTCGAATTTTGACCCTGAAACCCCCTTGAATATTGAAATCTGTTTGGTCATTTCTCACGATTTACACATATAGGACATATGGTGAGTAGATACCTACTAAACTATTCATAAATTATTCATAAACTATTATTATAAACATAAACTATTCATTCATAAAAACTCAATATTACAACACAATTTCCTTTTTTAATTAAACATATAAATATCGCTAAAAATGTTGTTGTTTTTTGGCTCTCCCTGAATAACGTAAATTCATCAGTTTTGACTGTATGCATAAAGTGCATTAGTGCAAGTCGGTACATTTGTTAACATATCTAGTAACCTATAATAAATATTATTCTACGTCTTAGGCTGCGTATACACACGCCAGCCGAACAACGGATTATGGGAAAGGAACGAAGCAAAAGCAAACTGCCCGAAATGCTGCGCCGCTTGCGGTTGCTTCGTACCTTTACCATAATTCGTGGTTCGGCTCGCGTCTCTGTCCGCAAAGAGTGGCGTGCACTGATTTTTCAGTGGGCTAGAATCCTAAGATTGAAAATACGACATTAATGATGTTGTCGAAGCTGAAAATTATTTTTTTTCCGAAATTTCATTTTTCAAATTCTGTGCACGCCACTATTCGCAAATATATACGTAGCATAAGATATGTGTATTTAGAAATTGAGTTACATAAAATCGACTACTATATTACCTACCTTCAACTCAAAAAATTTTTTCTTACAGATAAATAATGGGTAAAAGAAATGGAAACAAAGCGCGTTTGTTTTTATCTGCTAGACGAAAAAAACCGATTATTAGTATCAAACGACAGATTCATGTTGCACCACGTTCGACATCTAGGTAAGTCGAAATATCGCTTTCCTGTCACTCTTACTACTGAACCTTCCTAAGGTTACCTTTACGTACGTAAAGTTTTTTTTCCCGTAAGTTGCTCACATAAGAGAGTTATGGCAAAATTATCAATGGGTATCGTTTACATTGATAATTTTGCCATAACTCTCTTACGTGAGCGACTTACGAGAAAAACCTAAAGATTTATGCTATGAGAGCCGTGTATTATGTAGCATGTATAACGGGAAAATGGGATGGACAAATTTAAATAAATAAATCATTTGCATTTACAGGGATATGGATGTCATCGATACTACTTTTGGAAACTTAACTACATCTTCACTAATGCATGAAACTTCCATGGATGAATCATTTGCTCCAAATATAGACGAAAACGCAAGTTCATCATCATCAACAACGCTTGATGATTTGGTGATAGAACCAGACCATATTGATGAAACCGATAATTTCGAAGGTCGCAGAATTGTGGATATAAAATATTTGTTTTCGGAGATATCAAATATAAAGCACGAACACACCAACTGCACATTTTCCGATTTAAAATTTATGAAGGAACGACGAAATGGTCTTCTAAGCCAGTATGTTTTCGAGTGCAAAATGTGCAAGAAAATAGAATACATTCACTCCGAAGACCCGAAACGGAAAATGTCTATAAATACTGCTGTCGTCGAAGGAGTGATGTGTACAGGAAATGGGTATTCACAATGGAATGAAATTTGTGGGGTTTTAAATATGCCAAATATGGATTGTAAGACTTACACGAACATAGAACAATGTTTAGCGCCAACAATTGAAGAATGTGCCTTAGAAGAAATGATCGCAGCTGGTGAAGAAGAAAAAAGGCTAGCCATTTTAAACGGTGACGTAGACGAGGGTGGCTATCCTTTGGTAACGGTGGTTGCAGATGGCTCCTGGGCAAAGAGGTCGTACAAAAGTGGATTTAGCTCCTCATCTGGCGCAGGGTGCATAGTTGGACTACGAACTAAAAAGGTTTTATTTCTGGGAGTGCGAAACTCATACTGCTGCATATGTGCTAGAGCTACTAAACTACACATAGTTGCTTCTGAGCACAGGTGCTTCATAAACTGGCGTGACAGTGCTAATGCCATGGAAGCCCACATTATAGCAGAAGGGTTCTCGAGAAGCATGGAAATGCATGGATTGAAATTTAACAAACTAGTTGGTGATGGCGACTCCAGCATCATGAAAAAAATAATGCAACAAATGCCATATGGTCCTAACCTTATAGTACAAAAAATAGAGTGCAAAAATCACTTACTCCGCAATTTTTGCAACAAAATGAAAGCACTTGGAAAAAAAACCAACAACGCTAAAGGCTTTGTACCAGTTCATATAAGGAAAAAGGTTGAAGCAAACGTTTTACGCATGAGAAGAGCTGTAGTTGGAGCAATAAATTACAGGAAAGAGCAAGAAAACACAGTACAAAGTGATAAAATAAAAAATTTGAAAATGGACATAAAAAATACCGCAAATCATGTGTTTGGTGATCATAAAAATTGTGCATCGTACTATTGCAAGCCGGAGAAGTATACTGATGATCCAAATTTAGTAAGCGATCTTCGAGATTGTGGAATATGGACTGATATCCAACAATTCTTATTGTCTCTAATAGCAAATGCAGAAAGTCTTATTATTGACGTGACAAATAACACTGTGGAGCAATTCAACAACGTTATCGCCAAATTTATAGGTGGAAAAAGGGTAAATTTTACTACAAGAGGATCTTACCAAGCAAGATGTTTTGGAGCAGTAACTTCGTGGAATAGTGAATTGGCAACCCATTCAAGAATACAAAAGAAAATCCAAGGCCACAGTCCCGGCAAATACACGAAGCACTTTATAGAGAGAAAACGACGTTCGAAGGAGAATAAACAAATGTGTCGAAAAAAAAAACTAAAGTATAAAGAAAATACGACAGAAAAAAGAAAAAAAGTTACAGGGCCCGATGAAAATTATGGTCAATTGGAATTAGAACCAGATATGCCACCTGAAATATTTGAAACGAAAAAAGAGGAATTTCTCAAAGAATTATCTTCAACCAATAAGGAAGAGCTCGAACGGAATACGGTAGGCCAAAGCAATAACAATCTGTGGGCAATTGAAAGACGTAAGCGGATAACGGCGTCTAACTTTGGAAAAATATATAAGCTTCGGCAAAAAACTTCAGTTACGGGAGTACTAAACTCTTTACTGTACTCACAATTCAAAGGAACTATGGCCACAAATTATGGAAAAGAAAATGAAAGCCTAGCAATAGAGCAATTTTCAAAAAAAACAAGTTTTCAGGTATCCGCTTGTGGGCTATTTATCGATAAAACCAAAAACTTTTTAGCGGCAAGTCCGGATGGCCTTATCGGTGAGGATTCTATAATTGAAATTAAATGCCCTTATAGTATAGCAAATATGTCACCAGAAGAGGGAATTGCACAAAAGATAATTGATTACTGTAAATTGGAAGACCATTCTTTAACATTAAAACGGAATCATAATTACTTCTACCAAGTACAAGGCCAGTTACATATTACTCGTCGTAATTATTGTTATTTTGTTGTGTGGAGTCCAAAAGGTTTGCTGTATGAAAAAATTGAGAGGGACGATGAAATCTGGCAAAAAATCGTTCCACTGTTAGAAAATTTCTACCACCAATGCCTTTTACCAGAAATAATTGACGGTCGCATACCAAGAAATTTACCGGCGAGGGAAAGGTCTGGACCATAAATTGTTTTAATTTCATTGTGTAGATGTTAAACAGTAATTTTTTTTACAATAAAGCGTTTAAAAACAAAAAATATTAGATCATTGAAGAAGATTGAAAATGTCAAGTGATGTAGGAGGTATTCCCAAAAGGGCATTTTTCTGTAATAATATAACGTATTAAAAAAGTTAAATAAAAACTAAACTAGTTATGTGTATGTACCTAATATGTAGCACAATAAACAATATGGTGCCTCTTATACATAGATTTCAATATTCATTTGTATAATATGATATTATAATAACATAATCGATTCAACAACATGTGGTAGATGCATGTACCACTGAACATACGCTGTACCAGCATTCCATCAAACGATCAGTGGTGTATGTACTTACCATCACACATTTTCTTGTAAAATATAATTTTTTTGAAAAAAAAATCTAGAACAATATATTTAGTCAAATATAAAAGTTTTTTTTTGGTTCGGTAGTTGTATCTTAAAAAAAGTGTCCTATAAAGGGATAATATTATGTTGAGTACAACCTTCAAAAGTTATCAAAAAATATTTTAATTAATTTTTGTGTTCCATATCCAACTCGGCAATACGGAACGGAATCATCTCGGGGTCTGTCTGTAACAGGTGTTTTTTTTCAATTTTTTTCCATTAATTTATTTGACGTAAACAAATTAAATTTGTCACAATAACTTTAGTAAATAAGCTCGGTAAGTATTGGCACACTCAAAATAAGTCACCAAACAGAAAAATAATTTTAAAAAAACATCGATAACTCGGGACATGACAACACTAGTGGACTAGTGTATCGATATAATTATTGAGAATGTCACATCACTTCGTTGACTGTATACGTATTCAACAAAACCCTCTCCGCCCCCCCTCACCCCCGAATACTGAGAGAAAGGGACACATGCACCTCAGCCTGATAATACCCAAATAAAATTGTCAAAATCGAGGTTTTGTAGTCCTCATTTTTCTACTCCAAAACTGAACCAATTTCCAAGATTTTTTTTACCAAATGTATTGGAAGAAAACATTCTATGTCTGTACCTTTTGCTTTTTTTAAAAATACATCGTCTAATTTGTATACTGAACGTTTGTTGATGGCGTTAAAAAAAGGCAATTTTAACAATTTTTGAAGGGTTATAACTCCTATAAAAAGTAACTTATCAAAAAAATCAAAACGTACCGACACGCTTGCGGTCAATATTCATATTATGTAAAAAAAATATTTTCTCTAGTGTCAAAATTCAGAGAGGGAAATGAGGAATACGTTTGTATGGAAAAAACACCACCCGGTTTCCTCTTAATAAACAAAATCCGACAAATCTGAAAGCAATAAATATTAATTTGTTAGACAAATATTGTATAATTTAAAAATGAAAAATCTTGTCTTCTTGGGATACCCTGGTTCATTTAGTCCAACGATACTCAACCTGCGGCCCGCCAAGCTTTTGTGTGCGGCCCTAACCACTTTACCATCAGGAACTTGATTTAAAAAAAACTATCATTCTAAATTTCGAATATTCGATTCGATTCAATTTATAATCTTGAGATTCGTTTGGACTTTGACGCACAGGCCACAGATAGTGACACCCGAAAAGGATTGTCATTATGGTCCACACGATCTGGTACAAGAGTAAGATACTTGTTTAGATATTCACGGCCAAAAGGTTTTTTTTTGTTATTTGTTTTTGGGGTGTTATGCCGTGTTGCGCTACCTCCGTCTTTAGCCAACGTTTCGGACAGCGTTACAGTGTCCATCATCAGGGCAGATGTGTAAGAGTGTTGCTATTTACACACGCTAGATTTAATCCCAAAAAACAAATATTTGACACACAAGTACGCGCGCAAATCTATAATATAAATATGAATCTCTGAATGTGTTGCTAAGCGCATAACTTCCTGACGACTGCACCAAATTGGATAATTCTTTTTTTTGTGTTCGTTATTGTCGGGACAAGGTTTGTATAAAACCACTGGTGAGCTCTGACGTTATGAAATTTGTATAAAAAAAATTGAATAGGTGGCACACGAGCTATTTGAAAACTGAATGTACCGGGACTGAATGTATGGAGTGCGGAAGGGTTGGAGTGAAACCAGGGAAAGGGGAGGGGAATCTGGGAGGGGGGAGGTGAACTTTGGAGGGGGAGTCGCGGGACGGGGAAGGGGGGGAGTGTAGTGGGGAGAGGGAAGGTGGAGGGGCGGAGTGGGAACGCGAGAGGGGAAGGGGACGTGGGAGAGAAAGGGGAGGCGGAAGGGGAAAGAGACGAATGGTAAAGGACACGCAGTGAGAAACTATTTCCTTATTAAACGGCATAGCAACGCATGCCGTGTACCAGCTAGTAATTTATAAATAAAAGTGCCACTTCTAGAAACAACCGCATCAATTATAATACATAAAAACTGGTTATTGTCAATGGTTAGTCAGGTACCTACTAATTTTAAAAGCATTTCTTGCTGTCGTATAAAGTACTATTTTCTTATAATATAAATACGCATAATTAGGTAATTTTTCACAAAAACAGCGCTCTACAAATATTATTATTATTAATGGCGGAGTGTCTTCAAAATTAAATCGAAAAAATGTTGGAGGGGGGGGGGGGGGTTGATGATTTTTTTTCGTCATACCAGTATAGTGTTGCGGCCCGCGTAACTTTACAAATACATGTATGTGGCCCGAAGAGAAAAAAGGTTGAGTATTGTTGATTTAGTCTGTCACAATAAGTCATTTCACTCTTTCACAATATAAATCACTTCTCTTGTGCGGTTGTCTCCTCGGTTCATCCCAAACTCCCCAACTGTGTGAATTTGTCAACTACGAACTATATTTGGAATGCTTTTGGATATATATTTTGAAAAATCAAACATAATTTTGTAAAGGAAAGAGGTAAAATAAAATCGCGAAACAACAATAAAGCACGCATGCTTATCACTTTTTGAGGAAATCGGTTCAAGAAAACACCGGATAATTTAGAAAGAAACGAGGACCTCAAAACACATGTCTTCCTTCGTCGACCCGCGCACACTTCACTAATGAAGAAAAAAGTTACACTAAACTTTATAAAATTGTTGCTTTTTAGTCAAGAGTAGGTACCTACCTATTCATAAATCGTATATAAAAAAACTACGATGCTTTCCATTAATTGCGTTATTGTATTTACCCAGAAAACTGTCGTAGTTGACGCGCGGTGTCTCACATCCCAGATGGCAGAGCAGCTCGGGGGTGACCTGGCACAGTCCCCCTAAGGCGGGGGCCCTTGCAGTGGCACGTGCGCCCCCCAGGGTCACCGAGTGCCCCTCCATGGGCAGTACGTAGCGCATAGGGCGCCCGCGGAACATGCGGGCGTATTCTGGGTTCGACTGCATGTTCTGCGACACAATAAAAACACGTTTTTCTTGCAAGTACTACTGACTTTACAGAATGAGGAATTCAAAGTATTTTTTACCCTTTGAATGCCAAGAATTCAGTAGCATCGAAAATCAGGTGCTACCATGCCATAATCATACATGGCTATAAGAGTTTTGTGTTGTAAGAGTATTGTATTGTGAGTATCATTTAAATCAAAATTATCTGGCACCGCGAGTAAGCAACAGAATCAGAATATGGCAACTTATAATAAATACGAACAAAAAGTTACATTACATCTAAAATACTCAAGACAAACCACCAAAATTTAAACCTTAACCAATTTCTTATAATTTTCAATACAAAACTCGTATAAACGTGTATGATGATAGCCGGGGCCGAAATATCCATAAGGCAGTGTAGGCAACTCCCTAGGGGCCCCGCATCTAGACATGCATTGCCTAGGGGCCCCGAGATGTTTAATCCGGCCCTGGCAAGGCTGTATTGTCTGGGCCCTTGTGGCAAAGGGGCGAGACGTGCATTGCCTGGGGGCCCCGACATGTTTAATCCAGTCCTGATGATAGCCATGATTTTTTTTCATTAGCACCACACAGGAGCAAATGTAAAAAAAGAAATCGATTTGCCCCGGAGCCTATGTCATCTTAGGGGATGCTGTGTGGAGGGTTTTTTTAGGGAAAGGAAGTAGGGAAATCTCTGAGAACGAAAAAAAGTATAAGGACTGGGTAGGAATCTGGGGGTCAGTGTGTCTAGGAGTGACGGACGTATGAATCCATTCCCATCCTGCTGTGCAAGGCAATGGGTCGAGAGAGTACTGCTGAAGAGGTCATAAGGTCTCCCTCAAACAGTCCCTCTCGATCTGGCCCACCAAAGACCTAGTCAAACTTCTCCCTGTGAATCCGGGAACCCCTGCTAAGTCACCAATCTTTTAGGGCGATCTGTAGTAGGGGTGTTGGATATCCAATAAATGGTTCTCGGGCGGCGGTACGCATACCCGCCTCCCAAATTATAAATATTAATGTATGTTGGAAAAATTCTTAGCATTCAAAGGCTTAAAACCATAATTAGGCCCTACACACGATCCGACTTGCAGAAACACAATACATTGGGTTCTACAATGTTTGCGATATTTGGGGATAGCTTATTCCAATTGTTGCATTATGAAGTCGAGTTGAAAGCGAGATATTTATATTTATTTTTAATGAAATAAATCAAAAATAGTAAAACCTTCATGCTCTCCACGTACATACACTCCAACATGGAGGCATCCTTGTAGCAGCAGATGTCAATGACGACATGCCCTTCTTGCTCGAACTGGTTCACAATGTGAAGGTAGAAAAAGGGTTCCGCTTCAAAGGTCTTTTCTATTTCACCGTCGGATCTTCTGATCACATGGAATACAGTCTGCAAGTACGTAAGATAAAATAAATATTAAAATGTTATATTATAGGCAATCCATTAAATACGCATAAATCACACTAATTCATCTCTTTTATGTGATATCAAGCAATTCCAAATGTGAGAAGCCAGTTGAACTATTAGAAGAATTTACTGTAGGGTTACCTACTCAGTTACTCCATATGGTTACTGAAGGGCTAAAATAATTTGTCAAAATCACAAAATTGGGGTTGCCTTAGTGCAACAACATTAACAGTAATAATTAATTATTAATTAATAATATTATAAAGGCGAAAGTTTGTATGGATGTATGGATGTAAGTTTGTTGTTCTTTCACACAAAAACTACTGAATGGACTTTAAAAATTCTTTCACTAATAGAAAGCTACATTATTTGCGAGTACTATAGGCTATATATATTGGTAAGCTCTGGCGTTATGAATAATCTATGGCGTTATGAAATTATTTATCATACGTTTTCTGTCTCTAACTAAATCGAGTTATTGCAAACGTCAGAAGAAAAGCAAACAAATTGTTAGGGGTTGGAGAGGGGGGAGGGGTAGGGAAGGAAGATGAAGGGGGAGGGGTGGGTGGAGGGGGAGGGGGGAAGGAGTTGATGGGGGGGAGTGGTGTGGGGAGAGGGAATGTGGAGGCGGAGGGGTAGGTGGTGGGGGGAGTGGTAGGTGGAGGGGGAGGGGTAGGTGGTGGGGGGAGTGGTGGGTGGAGGGGGAGGGGAGGGAGAGGGCAGGGGGGGAGTGGTGTGGAGATAGGGAAGGTGGAGGAGGCGGAGTGGGAATCCCCTAATACCATGCGAGCGAAGCCGCAGGAAAAAGCTAGTAATACATAATTATAACCTTGGAAAACTTGTCTCAAAAGAATTATAATGAATATGAAGCGACAAGTTAAAATCCCGGAAGCAAATGATTTTTTTCTCTTTTCAACCTATTTTTCGAATTCATAGATACTATTTGAATATCATCGTTTCGATACGTAGTTAAAAAACTATATTTTAACCCTTCAGTAACAATGTGTGGTAGATAAGTAACCCCATAATGGTTCAATCATCAGTATCTTATGGAATAATTGGATGGGAGATGTGTATAATACCCACATTAAGCCACTAGAAATAACCCAAAAATTAATACTAAAAGTAATGTTGAATACAGATGTGAACTACCCCTCCCTGCAATTATTCCAAGAAGCTGAATTATTAGAGATAAGAAAAATTTACTGTACCTATAAAATGTTTGAAATATATATCTTCTCGAAATATTCTTTTTACAAAAAATGAAAACCGATTTATTTTAGAACCAATCTGGTACGTATAGTTTAAATAATGTATTTGAAGTTCCACTGTGTAAAACTAGGCTAGCGCAAAGACATGCGTATTTTATTACACCAAAAATTATAATGCTCTCCATAAGACTACAGAAATTGAAGATTGTAAGAGTATATATAAAGTCAAGTATGTTTGTCATTGATTGAAAATATTTTTTCATTTGAATGAAAATATGTTTTATACTTTGTTATTCGGCAGTACATCCTCACTACACATCTCTTCGGGTCACTTAGTTGTATTTTGTCTAATTAGGTATACCGTATTTTCCCTAAGCGATTGCATATTGTTAATAAGTATGCTCGGGAATGCAATTGTCGGTGGTTCAACTGTCATGGGACCCACAAATACACTTTATAATATTTTAAAATTAGTAAATAAGGAACTCCAGTGAAAAATATTATGACTTAAAAAAAAAAGTTCATATTGACCATATGTTCATATAGGCGGATATGTGGTGTCACCCCCCCTCCCCCCTTAAAGTTGACAAAACACAGGGGGGGGGACTCAACTCAGAAACGAGTGCCGGTACGATCAAGAGAGTTATATGGACTGGTCAGTGGTTGAGTGGGCATAGCGCTTGGGTCCCACCTGAGCGTCGCGTGTTCGATTCCTCGGCTGGCTAAATCCTCCATCACAACACAAGCAACATTTTCGGCTTTCTGTGATGGTAGTAGGAGATTTTCAAACATTGTTGGGTTATTCGTAACCCGGGAATGTTTGTCTTTCTTTTTAGAAAAAAAAAAAAAATGGTATGGTAGATCTCTATCCCCCCTAGGGAATAAGGGTATTCGTTTTTACCTAAAGGGCTTGCATTTGAAGATATAAGGGCTGAAAGTTCTAAGAAGACTCTAGAAATTCCAAGAAGAGTCTAGAAGATTCCGGAAACTTCTAGAAAAATTGATAAAACTCTGGAATGTTCTGGAAGAAGTGCAGGAGTATGTCAGCGAGTCTAGAAGGTTCCGAAAAGTTCAAGAAGGTTCTATGAAGCTGTAGAAAGTTCTCAAAGGAGTGGAGGAGTGTGTCGGTGTGTCCGTAAAGCTGTAGGAAGTTCTAGATTATTCTAGAAGGTTCGATAGGGCTGTAGAAAGTTCTGGAAGGAGTGGCGGAGTTCAACCGTTAGTCCAGAATTTGCCGAAAACTTCTAGAAGGTTCGATAAAGTAGTATAAAATTCTGGAAGGAGTGGCGGAGTATGTTAGCGAGTCTAGGAGGTTCCGGAAAATTCTATAAGGTTCGATAAAGCTGTAGAAAGCTCTGGAAGGAGTGGCGGAGTATGTCGGTGAGTCCAAAAGGTTCCGAAAAGTTTAAGAAGGTTCGATAAAGCTGTACAAAATTCTGGAAGAAGTGGCGGAGTATGTCGGTGAGTCTAGAAGGTTCGATAAAGCAGTATAAAATTCTGGAAGGAGTGGCGGAGTACGTAGGTGAGTCAAGAAGGTTCCGGAAAGTTCTATAAGGTTCGATAAAGCTGTAAAAAGTTCTGAAAGGAGTGGCGGATGTATGTTGGTGAGTCTAGAAGATTCCAAAAAGTTCTAGAAGGCTTGATTAAGCCCTAGAAAGAAAGTATGTCGGTGAGTTTAGATGATTCCGGAAAGTTCTATAAGATTCGATAAAGCTGTAGAAAGTTATGAAAGGAGCGATGGAGTGTGTCGGTGAGTCTAGAAAGTTCTAGAAGCTTTCAGAAATGAGTGGTGGAGAGTGTCGGTGAGTCTGGAAGGCTCTGGAAAGTTCTAGATGTTTGGATAATCTTAATCTTCAATATACATTATTAAAAAAAGTGTTCAATGTGCATGCCGATAAAACTAAAGACGAGTCCCGGTACGATAACGGGAGTTATATTGTGTTGTAGCCCTCCCCATCTATGAAGAAAGTTCCAGTTTTTACCTGAAGGGCGTGCTTTTAAAAATATAAGGGCTGGAAGTTTCACCCCCTTAAAATTTCTAGAACAGTTCAAAACATTCCAGAGTATTCTTGAGCATTCCACCACACTCCAGAACATCCCGGAACATTCTGGAATGTTGTGGAATATTCGGGAATAGGATGGAACGTTCAGGAACATACCGGAACATCCCCAACTCCTGAATGTTGTGGAATGATCTGGAACATTTGAAGTCTTTTTTGTATGGGGCTACCCATATAGGATATACAAAGCAAGATCCGTCGTGGATTCGAACGTCAATTCGATCTCACGTCAACTCCCTGAGAGAAGCTGAACACCCCAGTTAGAGTATTTGAGAGCATTCTATAACGTTCCAGAACATCCAGGAACATTCTGAAAAAATTTGGAATATTCGGGAATAGGGAATCGGGAACATCAATGTGAAACTTTCCAGAAACTCTCGAATGTTGTCCTGAGCGAAGCCGGGTAACTCAGCTAGTAACATAATAAAAATAATATAATGAATAAATAATTCCACCTAAATAATGTTTTAACTTATCGAATAGAATCATCTTTTTTTCGTATAATTATCATACAAAATGACAACACCTGTTGAAAATAAAAATAACTTTTTCTCTATTGTGGAATAACACAAATCAATCAAACAAAATTTAACGCTAGTCGAGAGCCTTACCAAAAATGACAAAACTAGTAATGAAAGAAATATTTTGTAAACAAATATTTCTAAAAGTGAACAAAACTAGGATGTAAGGAATAATTTTTATGTAAATAATTTAACGAAATTACATTAAGATTTTTTTAAAATATGTATTTATTTAACACCGAATTATGCATATCATATTATAATTGTCAGAAAGATTTATGTAATTATTTTCAATTGTTTTTTTTATTATCACAAAAATATAATATTAAATGTTTGCGTTGAATATCCCTGAAGCCAACGCTGACCGAACTCGCCCGCGCAAATATTGTGGATAGTAAATTAAGGAACGTTGTAAAAAGGTCAGTTTAATAATTCTCACAATGTATTCAGTTCTAGTAAATGATTGATCTTTTTGGTGATTCTGTTTTTACTTAAATTACGCGGGACAGCGTCGCAGGTGACCGTCTTCGACGGTGCCTGGCAGCGCAATGGAATTGAATGATCAAAGTGGTCTTTCTATATAGGTACTTACGAATATCGAAGAAAACCAAGTAAATCATTGGAATTTAATAAATATTTTTTTAAATTGACTTACTTAAAATACTGTTTTATTGGATTATATTTTTATTTTATTAACTAACCTGTTTTTTGTACATTAAAACGATTTTAAAGTTGACTGATTTATGCAGTTTTTTTTTAATAATATCACATCGTAATTTAGGTAAAAAGGTATTAATTAAAAAATGTAAAAATGAGCGGGCATAGATTGAGATGTTTTCTATCTAAAAATATATTTTTTCTTTTATTTCCTTCTTCTATATGACCACATAAGAAAAATATTTGAAGGTCGATTGAGATTTGTTGAAAACAGCTATTTTTAAAACAGTTGTAAAGTAAGAAAAATATTTTTTAATAAGGTATAGTTATATTTTGGGGGATAGAACGTGAATGTAACTATCATATGTTTGATTTAACTTTTTTTTTGTTCCTACAGTTATGGACGTAGGCGATTTCGAAAACGCACAAAAACCATTAAATATTGAAAAATCTCTCGTGCCACAAAGCCAAAAGTGGCTAAACATGTATTCTACTTAAAATAATAATATTATGATTGATTTCACCTTGTGTTTGGGGTACCACTTGAGGCATCCGGCTGAGGGGTCGTTCCTCAGTTGGGTTTTGAAGACCTCACAGAGGGAGACGGCGAGGGGCTGCTCCACCACCACGTAGTAATTTTCCGTTATGCCTACATTAATGTGCTCTTTAGTATATTCTGTATGCTCACATTATTGTATAAACTGTGATAAAATATTTTTAAAAATACTAATGTAAACTTACCAAAAGTGTGCATATATCCTGGATGCATGGGCCACCTCACTGGGATGTTGGCAACCCTCTGTGCACTGTCGAACATGTTGCTCCCTAAATGAAAAGTTTAAAGTAGGCCACAATTTTAAATATGCAAAAAAATTAAAATATCTATCAAAAATATTAATTTTGCAAAGATTTTTCTGTTTGAGACGTCGTTTTCATAATATTCTAAAAGAAAGCACCGTAGGTATTGTTTATTTCATATTTTTCAGATGTCCATTACACTGATACATTGTACAGGGTGGCGCAAATTTAATAAACCAATTTTGTTTTTGAATAACTTTTTTACTAAACAAAAAAATGATTTTGAGTAAAAGAAATCTTTATTTGGACTTTTACATTTTTTTCTGTTAAGTGGAAAATATGATATCCGTCAAGTGGCTGCCGCCAGTGTTGATACACATTTGTGCCCGTTTTATCGCATTTTCCATGACTTTTCCGCAAGATTTCCGGTGATAACTATTCGCATTACTGTAGAATATTCTTCATAAAGGCTGCGATTATCTGAGGCTTGTTGGCATAAACCCGCGACTTCAAATAGCCCCAAAGAAAAGTCTGGGATGGTTAAATCGGGCGATCTTGCTGGTCATACCAAATCGCCAAAACGAGAGATTACGCGACCAGGAAACGCTTCCTTCACAATATCCATTGTGGCTCGTTCTGTGTGCGTGGTTGCGCACACAGCACGAGTAGAAACCACATGTTCACCAAGCTCCGCTCATCCAATTCCGGAAGAAAGACGTCGTTTATCATGGCCCTGTAGCGTTCGCCAGTAACAGTGACCGTAATGCCATTGGCATCCTAAAAAAATACGGCTCAATCACTCCTCCCGCGCGAACGCCGCGCCACACAGTCGCTTTGAGTGGATGTAATGGCTCTTCGTGCATCACACGAGGACTTTCAGTGCCCCGGAAATGAAGATTTTGCTTATTGACGTAACCGCTTAAGTGGAAATGCGCCTCGTCACTCATGATGACTTTCAACACAAAATCGCTAAAAGCGTTAAAGCTTAAATCGACACATTTATTCTACGCTCTTGCATACTTAAATCGACACATTTATTCTACGCTCTTGCGGAGTATAGCGCTCCATTGCTTGTCTGTTTGTATTCTGCAGATGTCTAGTTCACAAATGTCAAATATGATTGACGTACGACGCCATTTTCAAAAATTATAACACCTTCCGATAGGGTGATTAATTTTGCGCCACCTCATATAAGTGAGAGTTAAATTCGAACGAAGCTGTTTCATAAAACAAGTAAATACGAGTATGTTCTTTTTATGAGAGGAACCATTTTTTTATTTTTATTTTAATGACAATATAAGAAAAGTAAAATTACAAAATAAGTAAAAATACAAAGTAAAGTGGTTTGTTTACAGTCCTCCTCACTCCTCACTAGGTATTCCTGTTCCGAGGCGGACTGTATGTTGCTGAATGGGTGTAGATTTTTATTTCCTCGTCTTCTAGTTTCTTGATTTTCACAAAATAACAATAAATAAAATAAAAGTATTTATGTTTGTTGTCTGCAGGTTGTATTGGGGTTACTTCATAATTTTAATGATTTCCTCATCTTCCTGTTTACTTAACCATAATTTGATATCTTTTTTAAACATTTGTATCTCCATAGTGTTCTTAATTTCAATTGGAAGGGCATTATATTATTTTGTAGCATGGAAATTATGGTTTTTCTGTCCAAAAGATGTATTTAATAGCGGGATGTTCAGTAGTTTTGAGGATTTTGACCTTGTAGGGTAGGTGTGTTGGTCAGCAAGGTATTCATATTTTTCTTTAAATTTGAGTAGTGCATTTTTTTAGTATAATTTAATAATGCTGAACACATTAAAGTTTTTAAAAATTTCTTTTGATGGAGTTTTTACGGGTACTTTTAGGATTATTTTTATTATTGCCTTTTGCTGTATCACTTGCACTTATCATCTATTCACGTCTAAACTATATGTACCAGGGGTGTTGCGGATATTGGAATCCGCATCCGCATCCGCAAATGCGGATTATTCGCATTAATTCAGACATCTGAATCCGCATTCGCATCCGCATCAATTAATGCGGAATGGATGCGCATGTGGATGGGGCCAGAGTGGCGCGTTGCTATCTTCGTTCGCTAACTGACAAATAGGAAGACACGTTGGTGACAAGATCCTGCAGGTTTTGTTTTTTTTTGGTTTAGTTATTGACGTGACTCCAGTTGTGAATCAATTACTATATTTGTTTACTGTGTTTATCCAAGTTTTTTTGCGTGGTTGATGAATATTTCGATCTAAATAAAAATGTCGCCATCAATAAAAAGAAGTATCTGGACTTACTTTATATTAGACAAAAATGTTCCGGGGTCCGAGTGTAAAATATATAATAAAAGTTACTCGCGGAAGGGACATACTTACTACTTTGAAAAATCGCCTTAAATCAACACACCCAGAGGAGTTTTATTTGTTCGAAAGCGCGAATAATGAAAACCAGTTGAAGAAAAACAAAGATGATGCAGGTATGTATCGGATATTAAATTTTGTTTAATAAACTTAGTTACGGTTACATATTTTTCTAAAAATTGATTTAATTTAAGGGGGAACCTAGTCTAGAAGCCAGATATATTAATATTTTAAGTATACAATATATTTTTTAAAAATATTAATATTTTAACTATACTATTTTTATAGTATATTTATTTGTATATTAATATTTCATTAAAAAAATATATATTCGACAGCTATTTACTAAAACAAGCATTTGTTATATACGAAAAAATAATTTACTAATCGCTCCACAACATCAAGCACACACCCGCTTTTCATCAAACCTGGGTTGCGTGGTCCCAAAAACTAATACCTCATTCGCTCAACGACAATTCTGGTTCATCGCTCCTAAAATATATAATGCTCTGAGTACTGACATAAAATCAAGTAATTCTAATTCTCTTTTTATAACACGTGTACAACATTGGATTTTCGAAAGGGGACGAGCGTACTTCAAAGAGTACACGAGTTATTAACACTGCATTTTAATTATTTCCATTTTTATTTCTATTTTTCTTTAAAATGTTATTATTTTTTTTCTCTTAGCTTTTCACTTAATTTTATTTGTGTTTTAATTTTAATTTATATACCTACCTATATGTTTTAATTTATATATTTGTATAGAACACTTGAGTTCTTAACACTTAATCTTTATTATTAGTTTATGTATTTCAAAATTTGAATTTTCATTTTTATTTCTACTTTTCTTTAAAATATGATTTTTTTTTCTCTTTATTTTTCACTTACTTTTAAATATTTCTTAATTTTTATTTAGTATCAATTATTATAAGCAATAATTATCAGCCTGAAACGCTCCACCACATTGAAAAAATCTTCCAAGAAAAGATACGTGACGCAACGGGACTTGAACCCGTGCCCTTCTGATTGCCGGTCAGCTGCTCTCCCAATTGAGCTATGGCGGCTTATCTTATACCCGCCAAATGATTCAATTTATACTAGTGTTTCATTCAACAATTATCGCTTATTATATTTTTTCCACCTGAAAACAACCAACTTTAGTTTTTGCGAGAGAGACACTGTTAGTGTTAAATCCCTCGCTAGGTGGCGTCGAGACAAATTATGTCTTCATTTATTGGGGAAATACTTAAACTTGCCAAATATTAATTATTATTTTTAATTTTTAAAATAACGTTTAAGACAAGATTTTTATGCATAGCACAAAGGGTAACAGCCTGAAAAAAAAAACTAAAGTTGGTTGTTTTCAGGTGGAAAAAATATAATAAGCGATAATTGTTGAATGAAACACTAGTATAAATTGAATCATTTGGCGGGTATAAGATAAGTCGCCATAGCTCAATTGGGAGAGCAGCTGACCGGCAATCAGAAGGGCACGGGTTCAAGTCCCGTTGGCGTCATGTATCTTTTCTCGGAAGATTTTTTCAATGTGGAGGAGCGTTTCAGGCTGATAATTATTGCTTATAATAATTGTTACCCTTTGTGCTATGCATAAAAATCTTGTCTTAAACGTTAGTTTAAAAATTAAAAATAATAATTTATTTAGTATGTTTAATCATGTGTTTTAATAAAATAGTATTTATTAAATCGTATTTAAAATATTGAATGTACGACTACCACAACACGGGCATTAGCCTAGTGTGGTAGCCAAAACAAATATCTGTAACTAATAAATTTTTTAAGAAAAAAAATTATATTTCACGAAGTTTCACGCTGTTGAAGGAGAAGGGGGAAAAAGAGCGTTTCCATCTTGTCACGATTTCAACCCTTTTGATCATCAGTACAAGTGTCATTATGGTAGGAAGCAGGAGTGTGACGGATATTCGCATCCGCATCCGCAAATGCGGATTATTCGCATTGATTCAGACATCCGCATCCGAATCCGCATCCGCATCCGCATCCGCATCCGCATCCGCATCCGCATCCGCATCCGCATCCGCGGATATAAACCTCTAATAATCCGCATCCGTGGATGTACAAATTTTTGCATCCGCAACAACCCTAATATGTATTCTACTTTTGCCACTAATCTTTTCAAAATTGTTATATCAACAGAAATGTAGAGTAGCAAATGTAAAATCATGCTATGTCCAGTGTTTTATAGTGTCCTTTGGGTATAAAGTCGTATCTTCTCCAAGCATAAACTTTCTAATAAAAGTGTGTCTATCGGAAGAGGCGTGCCAGGTAATATTTATTGTAGGTATCTGTTTGTAAATAATAAAATTAGAAAGAGCTTAAGAACCCATAATAGATTGTACAGCTCCCTTTATGTGATTTTTCATAAAAAGGCGCTGAACAATTTATCCAATTATTATTATTAAATAAATAAAAATAAATAAAACTGACTTCAGGGGTGGCGCTAGTGAGCTACTGTTTACTTTGACTCCGTGTTATTTGTGACTGTAAAGTTAAATATTGTGGAAAAACTCAGCGATATGGACAAAAAAATTGTAAAGAGACAACTAAATCATAACATACAGTGTGGATAAACCCTAAAAATAAGTAGAAATTGAAAAACCGCGATTGAGTGTTTACATCTCTAGTGCATTTTACGACAACATACGGAAAAACTGAGTCTAAGGGATTAAAAGACAATTAACAGAAAGGCATCCGTGAGTAACAACTTATCATAGTGCATTTTTAAATAAAATCATTGAAATTATAACCTCACTTCTTTGAAATGATGTGCAAGATTTACTTTAACTAACTAACGCCATCTGTTGAAAAACTCGGAAAGTACGTCAACAAGTTCCGAACCATTCGAGGTCGAGAATCGGCTATTAATCGCCATATACGACGTGTTTCTGTGAAAATCCACGAGAGGGCACCCGTAGTACCAAAACAACAGACTATCTCAAAAAATTACCATGTATCACTTCGTAAGATCCAGAGCGAACTCGATTCACAAAAAAGTACAATCCTAAAATGCGGAGAAAAAGTAACAGAAACAGTTACACAAAATATAAACAACATACTGGAGGAAAAGTTTAAAATTTGGGATGAAAAATATGAAAACCTCAAAGAAAAGTTGGAAAACCAAGAAAAACGAATGTATTTCGTGGAAAAACAGGCACGAAAAAATAATATCGTCTTTTTCGGCATTGAGGAAACCGAAATCTCATACCAAATATTGGAAAACATTATTATCAACTTCGTAAAGGAATATTTCTCTCTAGACCTAGATCCCAGAGATATCCAAAAAGTCAAGAGAATAGGCAAAAAAGGAGAAATATCTCGACCAATAATTGCTACATTCACCACACTTGGCACCAAAATAAAAATATTTCAACAGAGAAGAGAGGCACTGAGAGAAACCAGACATTACATAACGGAAGACTATCCGAAACAAATACTAGAAAACAGAAAAGAGCTACAAGTGCAGGCAAAACTCGAGAGAGAGAGAAAGGCAATATAGCGAAAATTAAGTATGACAAATTTGTCGTATAAGTCAAAGACAAAACCACGGACAGCAATAAGAGAATGCTTTCATTATCTCCTGAAACACCTACAGACGACGGAACAAAAGAACAGGCCAACAAGAAAAATAAACAGCATTCAAAGAAAATAACTTCTAGCATGTCTGAAGGAATTATGAAACCAAGCATGCTCAACTTTTTAGTAAATAAAAATCAAAACAACAGGCCCAGAGCTCGGTGTAATGCTACGTCCAGACTGAAGCCAACCTTCCAACTCCGAACTTAGTTCAGAGTTGGAAGGTTGGCCGATCGTGTGGTCGCTGCGGCCAACCCTCCAACCCCGAATTCCGTACTTCAAAATGGCGGACATGAAACAGCTGTAGCTACGCTGTATCTTTTTCAGTTGCCTACAATTATTACGTACGTATAATCATATACTTATATACACGACATGTTTTCAAACAATTGTTATACCACTTTCGGTAATAATATAGTCATTTTAATAGTACGCGGCACGGTGTGGACAGCTGCGGCAGGCTGGTTCGTGTGAGTGATCGCCTCGAAGGCGATCCCGGGCCAACGCGAACTCCAACCTTCCAACTCGAACTTCCAACGCACGAACACCCCTCCACACGATCGTCCAAACGTTTGAAGTTGGAACGTTGGCCGCAGTGTGGGCTTACCATAACAAAGCCGACAACTTGTAGCAACTACCGCCCACCTCCGATACAGGCAACATGCAAAAAACAAAAACAACAATAAAAACCAAACCTCATCTTCCAACCCGGCTGGTCACCGTGGAAGATCAAGACCAAAACCCTCTGACGAAGAAATTCCAAACTTCCTCAAAAATACAAGAAGTGACACAAACACAAAAAAAAATCTAAACCCTACGAACAAAACAAAAGATGAGCTTTTCATAGTAACCTATAACGTCAGAACTTTATCTACCCACGAACGTTTAATCGAACTAATAGCCTAAGAGCCGGCAACATTAAACCTGTAATGATAGGTCTCCCAAAAATCATACACAAAAATCGTTAGGTCATTCATAGGGGTACACAAAATGGCGGTGCTGTCATTTCTGAAACCGGTCAGCACTAAAAAAAAATTATTTTGAAAAAAAATATTTTTCAAGACTTCTGTAATCATAAGTCTCCCAAATTCTGATTGTTCCTCGAGACAGGGGAGGAGTAGGACTATACGAAAAAGCAGTGCTGCCCGTCCCCCTGATGGGCCGTCTCAGTTGCTGCCGAGAAATAAGAGACGCCTCGTACGAGGTATCTGTAATCATCGGTCTCCTCAGAAAACAAAGCTTATCTGAAAGATCATCAAATTTTGTGAAAGAAAAACCACTGCTGCCGTTTCCAAAAAGTGGACAAGATGGCGGCAGCAGCGTTTGAAAGTCGCCCTCCTTTCTTATGACTTTCGTTACATAAAAGACACCTCGTACCTAGGTATCTATATTCATCGACTTCCTCAAAAAACCAAACTTATCTGAAAGATAATCAAATTTTGTGTAAGAAAAATTACTGCTGCCGTTTCCAAAAAGTGGACAAGATGGCGGCGGCAGCGTTTGAAAGTCGCCCTCCGCGCAACCGAAATTGGCGTTTCAATTCGGTTTTATCAGCGATCGCCTGGTTTTTTTCGATTTGTATTATTGAAATACGCCTTCCAATATCACGAACAATGAATTTTACGTGTCGTTGATTGTTTAAATAAATGAAATTGCGTATTTTATGCGATATTTTTCGTTTTTTCAGCCGTTTTCATTGTGTGTTTTTATACTTCCTTATGTCTTTCGTTAATAAGAGACACTTCGTACCCAGGTATCTATAATCATCGACCTCCTCAAAAAACCAAAGCTTATCTAAAAGATCATCATATTTTTTATAAGAAAAACCACTACTGCCGTTTGCAAACAGTGGACAACATGGCGGCAACAGCGTTTGACAGTCGCCTTCCGCGCAATCGAAATTGGGGTTTCGATTCGGTTTTATCAGCGATCGCCCGGTTTTTTTCGATTTGTATTATTGAAATACGCCTTCCACTATCACGAACGATGAATTTTACGTGTCGTTGATTGTTTAAATAAATGAAATCGCATATTTTATGCGATATTTTTCGATTTTTCAGCCGTTTTCATTGTGTTTTTATACTTTCTTATGTCTTTCGTTAATAAGAGACACTTCGTACCCCGTTATCTATAATCATCGGTCTCTTCAAAAAACCAAAGCTTATCTGAAAGATCATCAAATTTTGTATAAGAAAATATGAATGACCTAACGATTTTTGTGTATGATTTTTGGGAGACCTATCATTACAGGTTTAATGTCGTCGTCGCTCCTACTATAAGTGAAATAAACAAAGGAATAAAATAAAAGACATAATTGGCTTGTGCGAAAAAGAATTCTTTAGAGGAGGCCTTCACCTTCGCCTGAGAGAGGGGTTCTTGCATTATTATTATTACCAGCGTAGAAATAATTAAATAAATTATTCTGTTTTTATGAAAACATTATTCTCACCGTCTTTAACGTTAGGAAAATGGACGACTGTGTATACGGGACCTTTTCTAGACACCGCCATTCCCAAGTTATACACATCTCCTGAAAAAAAAATCAACAAAAATACTTTAAGCTCTAAAAATATATTTTTGAAGATAATCTTATTTATTCAGACGCCGCCGAGTTGAAAAAATATAAAAAACACTTTGGTTCTGTTATTTAACATGCTGTAGGTATGACAAATAATATATAAACACTTTGATTCTTTAACACGTTATTTAACATGCTACAGGTATAACAAAACATGTAAATAACACTTTGGTTCTGTTATTTAACATGCTGTAGGTATGACAAATAATATATAAACACTTTGATTCTTTAACATGTTATTTAACATGCTACAGGTATAACAAAACATGTAAATAACACTTTGGTTCTGTTATTTACCATGCTGTAGGTATGACAAATAATATAAAAACACTTTGATTCTTTAACACGTTATTCAATATGCTACAGGTATAACAAAACATGTAAATAACACTTTGGTTCTGTTATTTAACATGCTGTAGGTATGACAAATAATATAAAAACACTTTGATTCTTTAACACGTTATTTAACATGCTACAGGTATAACAAAACATGTAAATAACACTTTGGTTCTGTTATTTAACATGCTGTAGGTATGACAAATAATATAAAAAACACTTTGATTCTTTAACACGTTATTCAACATGCTACAGGTATAACAAAACATGTAAATAACACTTTGGTTCTGTTATTTAACATGCTGTAGGTATGACAAATAATATAAAAACACTTTGATTCTTTAACACGTTATTCAACATGCTACAGGTATAACAAAACATGTAAATAACACTTTGGTTCTGTTATTTAACACGCTGTAGGTATGACAAATAATATAAAAACACTTTGATTCTTTAACACGTTATTTAACATGCTACGGGTATAACAAAACATGTAAATAACACTTTGGTTCTGTTATTTAACATAATAGGTATGAAAAAAATTATGGAGATATTTTTGATCTACTTTTAATTAGTCGTGTTTAATAATTAGGTATAACATTTTTTTAAATATCAGCACGCTCCCTCTATAATTCATATTTACATATCTCTTTTCAAACCATTTTCGACAATCTTCTTCTTTTTGAAAGCTTAAGACTTTAGAATACATTTTGACAGATCTTTAAGCTAGAAAATAAGATCTCAATATTATTATATATTTTTTTTGTATTCATTTATTACAATCGATGTGTTTATTAGATTTGATTAGAATCGACAAATGAAATGACTTCCATTCAGAACCACTGACTTTTTAAACTTTCTTTCTTTCCACGATTGATTGGAGTGATGTACCTAAGCATTAAAAATGTACACAAACGTATATATGTTTATAGATAAAAATAGGCATACCGTTTTGTAAAACGTGTGGATGTGAAGTGTGGTTAATTATAGAAATGTGATTTGCTACATTCACCCTTCCAGTTGTTTCTAACGTCTCTGGATCTATTCTGTAAAAATATTTACAAATCTGTAATTATGTACGCATTTAATTAACTTATTCTTGGATATCTATCAAGCCAGCAGTCATATACCTCTGCTACCTGTTATGTGTAGGTACTTCTAACATCAATAAAAGTCATTTCATTTTCAACATTTTTCTTCACGTAAATTTTTTGTTACTAAGATTGAAATAAGTAATAAAATAACGTTTTTTTTCGGAGTCTTTGTAACTTACCAATAAAATTGAAAATCATTCAGTATCTTATTTTATAGTTTCTTTACATTATATATCATACGGATTTTTTTTCCGTTTGGGAGGCGGGAATGGGTACCGCCGCCCCGGGAACCTTTATTGGATAACCAACACCTCTGCTATAGGTCACCCCAAGTGGTTCGCTCCGTTTGGTGATTTAGCAGGGGTGCCCAGGTTCATGGGGTGAGGTTTGTCTAGGTCTTGGAGGCGGATGATCAGGACATACTGAACCCCAGATTCCTACCCATCCCTTAAACCCTTTTTTTCCCAGAACTCTCCTCCTTCCTTTCCTTAAAAAAAACCCTCCACACAGCATCCCCAAAGATGACATAGGCCCTGAGGGAAATTATTTTCCTCAGGGCCTCCTGTGTGGAGCTCAGGTAAAAAAAAAAACGGAAATTTCACAAACAAAGTAGGTAAGTTTTATTTTACCTTGTTATTATCGGGCTCTCTGTGAATGTATAAAATTCATCTCCAAAGGGATAAACTGATATCATTGCATTATCAGAAAGTCCTTCTCCTGGTGTAAACATCGCCGAAACTCTGAAATTAGCTCAATAATTGTTATTTTATTATTTTTAATTTAATATTACGATAAACTTTAGTACCTAGATTTAATAAATTTTAATAAAATATTTTTTTTAATAAAATATTAAATTTTAATAAAATAATAAATTTTAATAAACTAATAAATTTTAATAAAATAATAAATTTTAGTAAAATACTACATTTTAGTAAAATAATAAATTTTAGTAAAATAATAAATTTTAATAATAAATATATAGTAAAAGCAATAAATACTTGGGCAATACCTCTATTAACGTACTCATTTGGCATAATTAAATGGTCCAATACAGATTTAGATAGTTTAGAACGATTAATTAGAACGACGTTAACAAAGTTTAATTGCCATTATCCAAATTCAGCTATAGAATGAATTAATTTACCTAGAAATTTAGGAGGTAGAGGTGTAGTCAAAATAACATTTTTGAAACACAATCAGGTAGAAATGCTTAGAATTTTTTTCCATAGGAAAGCTAATAGCTCAGAAGTGCACAAAATAATTTGCAAGGCAGATATAAACATTACACCTTTAAATTTATATGACGAGAATGCCAACATTCTTATAAATACTAACCAGGAATTATTAGATTCCTGGTCAAATAAAATTATTCATGCAAAACACTTCAATTATCTCAACCAAACGTATGTTGACAAACTTTCGTCAAACAAATGGTTGAGTATTGGAGAGTTGAGCGCAGAAATAGAAGGATTTATGCTTGCCATTCAAGATAGAGTCATTAATACTAAAAATTATAGGAAGCATATAATCAAAGATATAAATCAAATTGATGATTTATGTAGAAAATGTTTGGCTTTTCCGGAAAGTATAGAACATATTATATCGGGATGTTGTATATTAGCGCCGTCCGAGTATACATTTAGGCACAATCAGGTTTTAAAAATAATCCACCAAAGTTTGGTAATTAAACATAACTTGATTGACTGCCGTAATATAGTACCATATTATGAATATGAACCAAATTCATTTTTAGAAAATGAATTTTATAAAATATATTATGATAAAACTATACTAACAGACAGAACAATTAGTCATAATAGACCTGGTGTAGTTTTACATGCCAAAATTAAAAAAAAATAACTTATATCATTGATGTAGCCATTCCAAATTCCTGTAATATTCAAAAAACTGTTTCTGAAAAAATTAGAAAATACACAGATTAAGGAAATGAGATTAAAAGAATTTGGCATTCTCGGACTATAAAAATATTACCATTTGTTATTTCGGCTACTCGCATTATACCTAGGTCTCTGATTCAAAATTTAGACGTATTAGATTTGTCAAAGAATTTATATATAAAAATGCAAAAATCGGTAATTTTAAATACATGTAGGATTACAAAAGATTTTTAAATATTTATATTGAGGGATCAGTAGGATTTATAGGTTCAATTAGGAATTCCACAGAGCCGAACCCTCTGATATGAAAATATCTGGAGTCGGTGAATTATTTTCCCATCTGGTCTCTGGTAGGTTGACATGTTGTTCTTGTATTGTTTTGTAATTATAATACTTATATAGTGCAATTGCATAACGTGGATTGACCAGATGATCATTTGGGAAGTGTGTGAAAGGGTTTAGTTTTTCCTGTGGGGAAAATTAAACCCGGACATTTAACGGGAGGGGGGAAGGGGGGGGGGGGGTTTGCTTTTTCACTTCCGGACCGCGACGGTCATGTTATTTTAAAAAACGAACCCCTAATGAAAGTAATTGGTGAACCCTTCTCTAAACTATAAATCAACTAGTTAGAACGCTGTTTGACGAAAGCGTGACTTACCTATAACATGAATACAGATATAAACTATTATTAAAAACAAAGATAGTTGTTGCTCACGGTTATGGATACCGTGAGCAACAACTACCGTGTGTGAAAGATTTAAAGTAGATACCTATATATTTATGACTCTGATCATCGATCTAAAAATGTGTTATGTATTCGTTAATTGATTTTAAAAACTGTCTAAAACCGGACATCCTAAACGGCTCGGACTGGCCACGTCATTATGATGTACAAAACGCCAATATAATAACAACATTAATTGTACAATTTATTAAGAGTTCTTAGGTTATATTTAATTTTATCATTTGCAAACAGATGCCACTGGCTAGTAAGACAGTTGTCACTGACGTTCATCGGCGTGACGTCAACAACGCTATATTCAAGAACAAAAACGAACATGCCCTTTTGGCAGCAAATCAAAAATAGCGTATTTTTAATCGTTATAGAAAATTAGTCCGTCAACGCGAAAGTAAAATAAAAAAAACCCACTTATTTTTCGACAATAAAAACACTCAGAGAAAATAACCTATTGAGACATTGTCACCTGTCAAATATAGAGTGGCAGGGGTCAGGTACGGCCTTAGTCCCGAATTCAGTGACGACGATCCTCTGCGCCTTGTGGTTCTTCTGCCAGGACTGGGAGCGCAGGAAGCGGCACTGGTAGCTCACCTCGCCGTTGAAGATGGCGAACCTGGAAGCCGATACAGAAACTAACGAACCAAGAGCTTGTAAGATACATGTAGTCAATATAAACAAACACAGGCTGTAACGAATAATAGAAACGACTTCAAGGTAGTGTTGAGTATCCACACTACAACTAGCAATACAAATGTCCCGCAACCTCAAAAAATCTACCGGTTCCAAGTATTTTTTTTGTATTACTACATAAAGGTTGTACATCAATACAAATATTATGTAATATTATAAAAGATTTTGTTTTAGATAAAAACATAAACCCACGGTGGTCAAAAGAGAGAAATCGGTTACTTCCAGAACAGTTGCTGCAATAATCAAAATTATCTACAACATGAATATGAACTATGAAACATTATTTGTTAACTCAACCACAAATGTTGAGGGACAATTGTGGAGTTGATAAATATCTACAATAAAAATAAAGAATAAAATAATGAAAGACTAAATAAATAAATAATAAAAAACAAAATAATACCTAAGAATTTGTCCTATTACATTACTTAGAGGATTATTTTATGATTAAAGACAGCAATCCTCCATTTGATTCGCTAATTTAGTAACTAAAGTAATGTTATTTGAACACTTTTATAATAAACGTGATTTGCATTAGTTGTTTTATTGACCCTGTTTTCAGTGCAATATAACTATAACAATTAGTTACTGCTCTTATTACATATATAGTCCTGGATTTAAACCGAAATGTCTTGGTCTTTCTACCTTCAAATGCTGGATTTCAAAGTTTGGAGATGGCAACCCTACTGTACGTATTCACGTAAACGTACACACCTCACACCTCACACCTCACACCTCACACCTCACACCTCACACCTCACACCTCACACCTCACACCTCACACCTCACACCTCACACCTCACACCTCACACCTCACACCTCACACCTCACACCTCACACCTCACACCTCACACCTCACACCTCACACCTCACACCTCACACCTCACACCTCACACCTCACACCTCACACCTCACACCTCACACCTCACACCTCACACCTCACACCTCACACCTCACACCTCACACCTCACACCTCACACCTCACACCTCACACCTCACACCTCACACCTCACACCTCACACCTCACACCTCACACCTCACACCTCACACCTCACACCTCACACCTCACACCTCACACCTCACACCTCACACCTCACACCTCACACCTCACACCTCACATTTCAAATGTGATGTAAATTCTCAAATTTCCCGCTTGTATTACGAGTTTCCGTACACGTACATCGTGTATATATCCACTGATTCGTATGTAGGTAGGTTTTATTATTTACCTGTGCAATAGAGCTGAACTGTCGAAAAGATGCTTGAACTCCATGTCTCCCACTTTAAGGGACCCCGGGCCATTTCTCAGGAGGGAGCCATTCAGCCAAAGTGGGATGTTTCCTAAAATTAAATCAGTCATTACATTGTTCATTGTAGTGTGAAATATCCAGGTAAACGATGCACCAGAAAAGCGCAATCTTGGCCTATACAAACCAGGGGCCTAGCTACCGTCGTATCAGCCATATCAATGATGCGGGGCCCCCGGACTGCAAAGGCCCCTAACGTGTGTAAGCAAAAATTAGTAAAATGTTATCCACAATGACACTTAATCTCGTGCTTCCCGGGAAAAAAACATATAAAAAACTGTCATACGTGCCTACAGAGTTTTCACTTCAGAAATGACAAAAGTAAAAAAGCAATCTCTTTTTTTCCCGGGTTAAGCGTGTGCCCAAAATTTGGCAATAACCGATGTACAATGACAAACCACGGAGAGCAATATTTACGCGTTTTACTTAATTCCGGTTCAAAGGTTATTTATTACATTCTAATACTTTTAAAAAAAATATATTTATTAACCAAGATAAACACAAATACATTTATTGTTTTTTTTTTTTTTTTACAGTTTGAAGTGTAATACATATATTTTGTTTTTGGTAAACACCACCTCACTAGGTTGAGCCTGTTCCGAGGTGGCAGGAATTTAGTCAAATTTTGATTACTTAATCTTGTAAGAAAAGAATAAGATGAAATTTTTAATTTATACATGAAAAGATAAATATAATGAAAGAAAATGAAAAAAGTTGAGAAACATAAAAAATATTCATGCAATTAATAAGAAATATAAAAATTTAAAATGATTATATACTTAAGAATACTAAGAAATTTAGAAATAATAACAAATATTTGAGAGGAAAAGAGAAAGATATAGTTTAGTGTGTTGTTATATGGTATAAATTATCTGCCCGCAGTATACAACGCCTTTATTTAATATCCACGTATGAGTTTTGTGTTTTAGATTACCATTTTTAGTCACATGAATATCTTTAATATCTTTTTCAATTAAATTAAAAAATTTTGGAGCCAAATTACGGTAATGTCTTTGTTTATAGGTAGTATTTGTCTTTGGAGTCATGTGTTGGTGTCTGTGTCTTGTGTCGTAATTGTGTTGTGCAGTATGATGGTTTAGTTTGTCCTGTTGGTAATGTATAATTATAATTTTGATGTACAGTTGTTGTATGTTCAATACAGCAAAGTCTTTAAATAACTGTATTTTTTTTTACATGAGCTCCACAAAGGAGGCCCTGAGGAAAATAATTTCCCTCAGGGCCTATGTCATCTTTGGGGATGCTGTGTGGAGGGTTTTTTTTAGGAAAGGAAGGAGAGGAGAGTTCTGGGAAGGAAAAGGGTTTAAGGTGTGGGTAGGATGGGGGTTCAGTATGTTCTGCTCATCCGCCTCCAAGACCTAGACAAACCTCACCCCATGAACCCGGGCACCCCTGCTAAATCAATTGTCGGGAATCTATAAGGTTTTTTAACACAATATTTAATTTAAGGTTTTTTAATTAATATTTAATTTAATACAATACAATATTGTTCTTCTGATTATTTATTGGTATAAACCAAAATAGTTTGATTTGTGAAAAGAATGGGTGAAAGGAAAAGCATTATCCCAGTGGAGCTATGAAAAGATAAAGTAAACCGAAAAGGGAGGAGGTTATAAAAAATGCCCAAATTTTTTTTATTTTTTCAGCCATCAACTTCTGTGAGTGATTTAGATTGCAATGGTAAGTACTACCTATTTACCTACCTTTCTTTCTTTTGTGAAAAATCTTTACCCTTCATTTGGGCCCCCCAACTAATTTTGATACAGGTCCCCTCCAAGGCACGCTACGCCACTGGTTCTAATCTTACTTACCATAATAATATTCCTATATTACTAGTTTTATAAACAGTATACCTAGAGCTCGCATTCGAAAAAAGCGTGTTTTATTATTTTCACTTATCTACATAATATGTATTATTATTATTATAAATTATAAATTATTATTATAAAGTCCTCCGCCGCGTCTGTCTCTCTGTTCGCGATAAACTCAAAAACTACTGAACGAATTTTAATACAGTTTTCACCAATAGATAGAGTGATTCACGAGGAAGGTATAGGTAAATAATTTGTCAAGGTTTTGTGTAAATTGGTGGAAATATATAATATATAAAGGAGAATATCTGTATGTGGTGGATGAGCGGGCTGGCAAGCGGGCGGTGTGGATTCTATTTTTATGCAAATCTTCAGTTTTATGCCGAGATCGAGAAATTTTGCACATGTTATCTTCAAATCAAAAGGAAGGTCACTGTCTACATTTGATTTCGAAAACTCTGTATAAAGCCCGGGCAACGCCGGGGACTTCAGCTAGTATTTGATAAATCAAAAACAAAATTTTCCTCTAAAATCAAAAGATTCTTAAGTAGGTACTTAAATATCTTCCCACTTAATAATAAATCCTACCAATATTATAAAGGCGAAATCCTACTATTTATAATTTATTTATTTATTTATAATTTATTTATTTGTCTTATTATAATTATTTATTATTATTATTTTATTTTATTATAATATTATAAAGACGAAAGTTTGTATGGATGTATGTTTGTTACTCTTTCACACAAAAATTACTGAATAGACTGTGGGGGGAGGGATGGGTGGAGGGGGAGGGGGGGAGGAGGTTGACGGGGGGAGTGGAGTGGGGGGAGGGGTGGGTGGAGTGGGAGGGGGGTTGATGGGGGAAGTGGAGTGGGGAGAGGGAAGGTGGAGGAGGTGTGGAGGGTTTCTTTTTCAGGTTTTTTTCAGCCAGTAGGTACCATAATATTAATTATTCCGGACGAAGGGGGGGGCGGACCGCCCCGGGTGCCACCGGAAGGGGGATGCCACTCGACCAATATATTGCATACACATGAACATGATCTGTTATTTATATTTTAGTAACTCTATGGCTCCCTGTGGAGTGCCCCGAATTTTGTGTCGGTCGGTCTTTTATAGGCAGGATAGCCTTAGCAGGAACCACGATTATGCAAACTCTGGCAGGATAAAGGTAGTACCTTATGCAATACGGCCACCGCGTACCGCCTTGAACCGGAACCGGTGCATAACAAACAAATTTATAGCCAAAGGAATGCCAAATGGTCTTAGCTCCGCTCAATCAATAATGAAATTCTAAAAAAATGTGTTAAATTCTATCGTGATTATTCGCTCTCTCCGGACGGTATTGCAGTTACTTTAGCTCGGCTTTAGAAAATATTTGCAAGTTCCTCTCTGGTAGTAACACCGGTAGGTAATCTAATCCGACCGATGACATTACTAAGTAGGTAGGCATACTGATATACCGGCCCTACAATATTTACAGACGCGCGGTAGAAATCTCAAAGTAGCAAGCCAAAACGAGCCAATTGTATTGTCTTCGATTTCGTAGTTTTCATTTTTAGTACTAAACTGCCCCGAGTCACGTAAGGTCGTGTGTTACCTCTAAGTAAATTGCATTAAAAAAGCGCCAAAATGCCTTCGCTTTTGATGAGAACATGTTGTCCATTACTCGGTAAACACTAGTAAAATCCAAAGAATAACATTTCAGTTGTAAATACAAGCAAATAACTTATTTTCATCAATTCAATGTAAAAAATAAGTAGTTGTTTTTCGCCCGAAGATTTTATGTTTTATGCGTAATTAGAGAATGCAAGGCCTACTAAAGAACAGGGTGTGGGCGGGCAACAGCCAAATTACTAAGTCAGTGCTGTCGCTAAGTAAACTTTAGTGTTTAAAATAGTCGAATCACTCTGTTTATTTATACGCTTGCGGTAAAACTATATACAAATCAGCAATAACAACAAGTACAATAACAAGCAGTCTTCGCCATTTGCTAACTGTCGTTACTCTATTATAGCTTGATCAATTGACCCCCTAAAATCCGTCTGATGCCCAGGCGTCCAGCTTTAGTCGGTCTTGGGCTTGGGGCAGTGTTCAACGAAACTTTTGAATACGAATACGCCGCCCGGTCCTATAATTTATTTTGTTCATACCACATATTATTAATTTATATTTATTTATACAATATTTTACATTTCATAATATAATTTGATAATGTTGGCCTCACTGGATGACTGAGGCTCCCATTTTATAATACTAAATCCAATAAGATGAAGTAATCACTTTTAATAAAGTATGTAGTCAGAGAAATGAAAAAAAAATCGGAATACGTTATCGTAACTCATAATGTATGCCAATGTTTTGTAATGGAATTGTGTGTTACGTAAATATGTTAAAAAAAATTGTAATTTTGTTTTTTGTTGTTTAATCCATCTTTTAATTACGTACCTGAATTTATTTTTCTTTTCCTTATTTTTTATATCAAGTGAAAGATTGTTAAATGTCTATGTTTGTCAAGTATGAACAGCGTTTGAATTAAGTATTTACTGGAAACACGTGAGTGTTTCTTACTTGCTACATTTAATTTAGAGTTTTTGAGATAATGGCAAGTCTAGATGTACCTACTGTAACGTCATAGCCCTCAGTTGATTAGTATTTTGGAATCTAGTATTCCTGTTATTAGTAGCTCCTTGTTCCTTTCTATCCATGTATTGTATTGCTAAGTCGTGTCCCCGCTTGTGTAATATGTGTGCAAATGCGCTTGTACAAAACGGGTAGAGCTAACCTGTGATGTGTCCCAGTTTCGGTTTGATAATTTCTTGTTCACACGACCGAAGCCACACACCCTGATCCGTGTTGGGGTAGAGGTCTGCCGGGGGAACGTCCTTATTGTTATTCTGCAAAACGAAATAATATCAAATGATTAATTGTTTCCGTCCACACGACGCCCGCACATCGCCCTTAGCCGTTCGTTTCAAAGACCCAATCATGTCTGATTACGTATAAAAGGGATCGAAATGAAAATTACTAGACTCAGCATAGACATACATAGACCTAGTACGGGGTCTCCATCAACTTGGCGTACAGGGTCTGCAGATACTCTAATAGCCTACACAACTGTTAACCCTGTACAAATCGCATGTGCGCCCTACGGTTGAATTTGGCAGCCACCTCTCGTCTGGAGTCACAAAATACCTGAAAAAATCTTCGACTCTGTGTAGAAACGAACGTTTGATAGATTCTCCTGTCTTATAAACGGATTGCAATCATTAGAGGGCGTCAGGTGGGAATGCACTCCTTGTTCCACTGGTATTACAAAAAAATATGCTCCGAGGAACTAGCGTCATTGATCCCCTCGGAACCGGTGCATAGTCGGGAAACACGCCAAACACGCGCCCAACATGTGTATACGGTTGACATTTATGTCAAACGAGAACGGGTCATTTGTGAGAACGCTGTGGAACGATTTGCCGACCTCTGTGTTTCCTCCCTCCTACAACACGGGTCTCTTCAAGACCCATGTTCACTCCTCTTTTCTCTCTTGTCTCTTCCTCTCCTCAAAAACACCCTCCACACAGCATCTTCAAAGATGACATAAGCACTGAGGGAAATTATCTTTCAGAGCCTCCTGTGTGGAGTTAATGTAAAAAAAGCCGCATTTTGAAGGGAAGGTTTATATACCCTTTATTTTGCCCTTTTGCTAGTTGAGAGCGGCTGAGTGCGTTTGTATGGACAGAACCAATAACGCAATGTTTCCAGTGACAAACAAATCTTCAAAATGTTACCATTTAAATTATGTTAAACTCATTCCAAAAATGAGTGCAAAAATGTTCAGTTTCAAAACCAGTGAAAGACGTTTTCAAACGTTTTCCCTTAGAAGAAATACATACACATTCCTCCATGATGTTACCTAAATCTTCAGAACTTATTTCATAAACAAAAAAAGCCTGCAATTTTGACATAGGTAACTGAAATAATAACAGAACTAGAATAGAACTTTCATGACTTGAAAAGTAACTTTCAAATTTGATGAAATGTTGAAATTCACATTTGTTGTATTTCTTGCGTTAGCATTTAAAAAAATGCACATTCCAAGAATTTTTAAGAAAGATCGCTTATTTCAGTCGTGCACTCGTCTTTTATACAAATCCGTGGGTCGACCAAAATAAACTTCACAATATAAACACTTTATCCATTTAAAAACTGGACACTGCGTTGCAATTTTACCGGAGATAAATGCTGAACAAAACTAATTCAAGATAAAAAGAATGGTAAGAAATGTTGAATTAGTTCCTAGAGCCAAAGTGATTGCAGAACAATGCAACTCAATATTTGGTAAAATCACAATTTTATAATTAGCACTAGAATTTTTATTTTTTATTTTACAATAAAGACATATGAAAAAATGTGGTTTCTTGGTTACATTGATCTAGGAATTTCAGACAAAAAAACTATACAATTTTCATGACGGCAGAGCTCATAAAAATAGGCCTAAAAACATCAACGGGAATTGCCAAAAAAATTACTGATTCCATAATTTTTGTTTTACAAACAACTGAGTTTACCATTTTTTAAATGTTGAATTAACAGGGCACTCTCGAAAATCAATTTATGAATGATTTATTTAGCAATCCACTCGGCTTGCCTGACCAAATCTCACTAAATACGCCGCACGTAGAGTTTATTCTTATATGACCGGACGAGAGCAGACAAGGAATTTTATTTGAGGGTTGCAAGTGGAAAATTCAATTCCAGGAGGGAAAGAACACCAGCAAAATGAAGTACCTTTTCAGGAAATTCCACCATATTGATGGTAATTTAGTTAAGCGTGGACTGCACACCCCCTTTTAAAGGAACGTGGAAAAATCCCACAACCTACAAGTTTAGTTTTCTAGCTTATTAATTTGAACGTAGGATTTTGCTAAATATTTCTTTTATTAAATATATCGCTACAGAGTTGGGGCGAACATAGTGCTAAGACACTGAGGGGTCACAGAAAATTTGGGTGTAAATAAGAAAAAGTTTTTTTTAATAATAATTTAATTACGAGCTTTTATTGTTTTTTTTTTAAATAAAGGACAGACAAACATTAGCGCGGGAACGAATAACATGACAATATTTAAAAAATCTCCTACTACCACCACAGTAAGCGGAAAATGTTGCTTATGTCGTGATGGACGAACTTTTTTTAAATATTTTTATTTTTTTTATTTATCTATAAAAACGTATGTGTACATTGGGTTTTTGATGCCTGTCTCACTAGGATGTCACCTGTGTCGAGACAGGCGTACAAGTAAATAAATGAATATCGTAGTTGCAAGAGTATTTAAGGTAAAATAAATATTAATTTGAATCGAAATTAAAACAGAGAGGTGATTGGAAGGGCGGGAAAATCTTTTAAAGAAAGTTATCTTATAATTGTTGGAGGAGATGAAGTAAAGAGGTAAATTCTGTCTAATCTATTTATGGAGTTAAGTTTGACAGGATTCTATTATTTTCATTTATTTATATGGGTTAGGTCGTATGTGAAAAGTAATATCTGTCTATGTGTGATTTATTTTACAGATGTTTTTAAAAGTGTAGCTTCCGATTGTCCAATCCAGAACTGAACTCACGACGTCCGGATGTCGCCAACCCAGCCACTGACCGGTGTCAAGTCAGTTTACTCAACTGTTTGGTTTCAAATTGTAGTCTGGGAAGGTAAACTTTTCACATTATCTTACCAAGGTACCAGCAATCAATTTTACTTAAATTCTTCATAATATGTATACAGGATGTAATAGCACGCACAAGAAGGCTTTTAACCGGTGATTCCTGAGCGTATTGGAGTAAAAAATGTAGACGACGTTTTGTTGTCTGAATAATAAAAATATAAAAAATAAATTTATGTTAGCTCCACACAGGAGGCCCTGAGGACAATAATTTCCCTCAGGGACTATGTCTTCTTGGGGAATGCTGTTAGGAAAGGTTTTTTAAGGATAGGAAGAAAAGGTATTTCTGGAAAGGAAATAGGTACAAGGGGTGGGTAGGAATCTGGGGGTCAGTGTGTCCGTATGAATCGTGAAAAGTATGAAAAGTGATGGACGTGTGAATCCATCCCTTCAACTGCGGTGGAAGGCGATGGGTCAAGAGATTCTGGCTGGAGAGGTCAAAAGACCTTATCAACCAGTCTCCCTCGACCTGTCTCAGACTAATCTCACCCCATGAACCCGGGCACCCCTGCTAAGTCACCAAAGGTAGCGAACCACTTGGGGTGACCTATGGCAGAGGTGTTGGTGATCCAATGAATGGTTCCCGGGGCGGCGGTACCCATACCCGCCTTCCAAACTTACATACGCTTATGTGATTTACAAAATAATTTATTTTAACAGTAATTATGAAATAAAATATTGTGACTGAATTACAATGGAACCCATGCAGATATTGATTATTATTTATTATTATTGAGGTATGTTATTATAGCCTTCTTATAACTACATTCCGTGCGGTTGAACAGATCTACTACAGATAAAGTATAGCCAACTGCAAGCAATCTCTGTATCTACGAACAAGTTGAAGTAATAACTAATATTGAAATATTATATGATTGTATCTATGTATGTAGTTGTGATTGTTATATAGGTTAGGTTAGGTATGTGTTGTAAACCAACGAGCCCGGAAACTCGTCCAGAAACAAGCCAATGAGCTTAGCGGACATTACACCTTGGGAATATAATAAATGCTTGCATAAGGTAAACGGTATTAGGCTTGTACATTAATACTATTGGCTTTATTAAGGCTTCAATGCACACTGCAGGTAATAGAGAACAAATACCTTTCTCAAAACTTTTTTATAGATTTTTTTTAAATACTTAGGCGAAGCACTGCGAAGTAACATTAAGTTTTTGGCTTGAAAATTTTATTTCTTAAATTATTTGTTTTGCTCCATTAGCTCCACTCAGAATAAAAATTCCCCCAGGGCCTATGTCATCTTTGGGGATGCTACGTGGATGGTGTTTTTAGGAAAGGGAGGGGAGCAACTTCTGGGAAGGAAAAAGGTATGAGGGGTGGGAATATTTGAGGGTCTATGTGTCCAGGAGTGACGGATATATGAATCCATCCCTCCTACTGCGGTGCTAGGCGATGAGCCAAGAGAGTCCGGCTGAATAGCTCAAAAGGTTTTCCTCAAACAGTCTCTCACGATCCTGTCCGCCACGCAGTAGGTGGGCAAAAGCATTCACCGCCAAAACCGAGACAAATCCCACCACATGAACTCGGGCACCCCTGATAAGTTTCCAAAACCATTTGAGGTGACCTGTGGCAGGGCTGTTGGTTGTCCAATAAATGGTTCAAATGAAAAATAAAAACAAATTAATAAATACCGCAAGTATAATAGATATATTTTGGCCTTTGAAACAATCGACCTTTTTTCCATTTTAAAAGTCTTTTTTAAAGCATTCCTTTTCGGATATGATTTTTTTTTGTATAATGTGTCAAATTAGCTTTTTTAGAAAATGATCGGAAAACCATGTGATATTTACCACTAAACTTCACAAAATAAAATAAAACGTGATTTTTGGCAATGTTTTTTTTTTTGCAGAAATCAAAACGAGAATAAAGTTAAGCGGGAATTTCAACCTTATTGCCATCTACAGAAGGGCTTGATTTTAACAAAATCAAATGTTATAATTTTCTAAGTACAAGTATATTACATTGGATTTAGTAATGTAGACGTTGAACATTATGATGATTTATGATCAATAAGATGGATCAAGGAAAAAAATATTTATGGGATGTAATATTTTTGGTATGCCTCGTTATTCTCCTGTGCCATTCGTGTGGAAACGTTCTTTTTATAAAAATGATTTAAAAAAAAAAAATTTATGTTTTTTCGCACCCATAAAATTTTGTCCCGTCTTTCCGGTTTATAAAAAATGGTCCGGTTTATCGGATTGAAATTTTCAAAAAATCGCCAGGGTTTCAAAAATACGATTAAAAAAACAAAAAAAAAATACAGAATGTCTTAGAATATTTGCCTTAACCGGATAAAAATATTTAAAAAATGTGGTGCAAGTGGCCTATTGAAGATGTCATATCATGACGAGATATCGCATTATAATAATTTATTGAACTCATTCTGGTGTAATTGAAGATGTCATATCAAGACGAGATATCACATTATAATAATTTATTGAACTCATTCTGGTGTAATTGAAGATGTCATATCAAGACGAGATATCGCATTATAATAATTTGTTAAGCTTGTTCTGGTGTAATTGAAGATGTCATATCAAGACGACATATCGCGTTATTTATTGAGCTTATTCTGGTGTAACTGAAGATGTCATATCAAGACGAGATATCGCATTATAATAATTTATTGAGCTTATTCTGGTGTAATTGAAGATGTCACATCAAGACGAGATATCCCATTATAATAATTTATTTAAGATGACATATCAAGACGAGATATCGCATTATAATAATTTATTGAGATTATTCTGGTGTAATTGAAGATCTCATATCAAGAGGAGATATCGCATTATAATAATTTATTGAGATTATTCTGGTGTAATTGAAGATGTCATATCAAGTTGAGATATCACATTATAATAATTTATTGAGATTATTCTGGTGTAATTGAAGATCTCATATCAAGACGAGATATCGCATTATAATAATTTATTGAGATTATTCTGGTGTAATTGAAGATGTCATATCAAGTTGAGATATCGCATTATAATAATTTATTGAAGATGACACCTTAAGACGAGATATCGCATTGTAATAATTTATTGAGATTATTCTGGTGTAATTGAAGATGTCATATCAAGACGAGATATCTCATTATAATAATTTATTGAGCTTATTTTGGTGTAATTGAAGATGACATATCAAGACGAGATATCGCATTAAAATATTTTTTGTTATAATTGTCTTCGTTATTTGGTCAATTTGTAAGTTTTCGGAAATGCCTCAACTACGAAAGTCAGAAATGTAGCTTTTGTAAAAAATATTTGAATTTACAACATTTCCTTTTTCAAAAAATAACGCATCTTTCAAAATGAAAAATTCAACACGTATTATTAAATTGAGCGCACACTCTCGTCTCTCTAGTCTCTACCATTGCATAAGATTATCAATAGGAGGAATATTATTATTAAAACATTACAATGTTTACAATTATACAACAATTGTAAATCTTAAAAATATTTCCTAATTATATGAAAACAAAGATGGATGTTTACATTATATCTTATGAACACAAAACCATACCACTTGGTAAGCATACCTAACAAATTCATCGGCGAATAATGTTTTATATAAAACTCCTACAGAATTATTCGACAATTAACTAACTAACTAACCATCACGCTGTTTCTCCGCAGGGGTAGGCAGAGAGGACGGACCGTCAAACAACTCGGTTTTGGCATTCACTCCTTGCCTCGTTTACATTCATACATCTTCATATACATGCTCTTCTATTATTCTGACTCCTGACATGGTCCGACTCAAGTATCTGATTCACTTGATCGTGCCATGTCTTTTTTGGGCGTCCTTGACTTCTTCTACCATTCACATTTCCGTTATATTCTCTTCTTACACTCCTTTCCTCGTTCACTCGCTCTACATGTCCAAACCATCGGAGCCTCCCTTTCTTACTCATTACAATCATTACGCTTACACCAGCCTAGCATTCTTTGTGGATATTCACGATTCTCACACTATCGTATACGGTTTTATCACATATTCGCCTCAGGTCATTTCTACAGCATTCAGTGTACTTTCATCCTTCTTCTGCCGGTTCCATGCCTCACTGCAATAAATCAGGGTAGGTACCAGTACTCCGTTATGGACGGTTAGCTTAGCTTCTTTGGACAGTTTTTTGTTGGCGCCGACGGCGTTCTGTCCTTCATTAATTGAGTTACCTGCATTTAGCCTTCTTTGAATATCTCTATCAGCCTTTCCATCTCTCGTAAACATACTTCCCAAATACACAACCTCATCCTCCTACTCCAAGTATTCATCATTCACAACTATCTTGCACATTGTTTTCGTACTCTCTCTTTTAAATACCATAAATTTAGACTTACTTACATTTCGTTCATTTTTTTATTCGACAATTAATTAGAGATTATTTGATCTCCTTACTTACCCGTGAACCCGGTAATGATGTTCCCTTTATGTCTCGTTAATTCCCTGTTAATCCGGGCAACAGAGATTCAAGTTCAAATATTCGACCTTTGGAAATAATTGTAAAACGTAAAATTGTATTTCCGGAGATACATAGCCAAACACGTGACAGAATGATATGTTGGTACCGTAAGGTATTTTATCACGTTTTCAGATATTTTTTCATAATCCGCTGTGGATTTTGTTGTAGGTACATGTTAGGGGTTTGTGAAACAAAATTCTTTTCTAAGCTGTCAGCAGCAAATGACTTTATTTATCAAAATATACGTTTTATCTTAATTGATAATATCAATACAATATTACATTGGAATGATATTTATTTTCCCCGAGCCAGTGCGACTTTCTTTATTTTATTCGTTACGCCACTAACACCAACCGTAAATTATTTTTTATGTTTTTAATTAAAAACTAATAAAATTAAATAATCTTGCTATTAAATTTCGCAAGTATTTTTGTTTTTATAATTGTGACAGATGTTACGGCATTCAATGCGGTTAGGCCACATTGCGGTTGCATTCATTTCGGTTATGTCACATTGAGATGACCTATTTTTGGTGTCGAAACAGCTGTCACAATAATAAAATGTGAAATACCTGCATAACGCAATAATAACGTTTTTAAATTTGATTTACTTTAAATAAAAATATAATTTTAAGAAGTAAACACAATAATAATACCTAAATACATATTAATATAATTCTTACGTTTTTCAAGTTTGTAACAATGTTATAGGTATCTACTCGTGAATGGTCTTAGCTTTACCACACATACCACTCAGGGATATCATTTTTACAGCCTACTTTAATCTTTCATCTGCAGGTTGCATGGTATAAAGAAGAACACTTATAGATTTCAATGGAAACCAATGTCGCCTCCGACTTAGTACCTTTTGGTTCTCGCATATCGCCATCCCTTTTGAATTTCATGATGTTGGTGAAACAAAGAATGGTCAGACTTTCGGAATATGAAACACGCCCATATGTTTTCCTTGCGTTCTTCTTTATTTTCTGGCCAGTTCCATGTCTCGTGCCATAACTTAGAGTTGGTATCAGCGCTCCACTGTGGACTGCTAGCTTCGATTCTTTGGATAACTTTCTTTTTGGCGTTTTCCGCCTTTAATCCCAGCAGTTTCTTACATTTACCCCACTTGCTTCAAGTTAGTACCTGTTCATCGTTCCTAGTGATTACTTAGTGACACAAAGCACCCTTTTTAGGGTGAATTGTGTATTTCAATTAAAAAAATAATCTCTGGAACTGTTGAAAGAAGTTGATTAATACGTACCTAACACGTGTGGTGGGAGTTTATCGGTACTTTTTTATGCTCTGAAACGAGGGCTTCTGCCTATCAGATTTTTTTTACATTAGTCCAGCCAGAAGGCCACGAGGAAAATAATTCCTCTCAGGACCTATGTCATCTTTAGGGAAGCAATGTGGAGGGTCTTTTTAGAGAAGGGAAGGAGAGGAAATTCGGGAAGGAAATAGGAAGGAGGCCAGGAAAATTGTATGAGGGGTGGGTAGGAACCTGGGGGTCAGTGTAACCAGAAGTGATGGACGAATGTATTCATCCCCTCCACTGCGGTCCAAATCCTGCCGAGAGTCCTGCTGGAGAGGTCAAAAGATCTCCCTCAACTAGTCTCTCTCGATCCGGCCTACCACGCGGTTGGTGAGCAGATGCATACGCCGCCAAGATCCAGACAAACCTGACCCCGTGAACTCTTGCTAAGTCACCACACGTAGCGAACCGCTTGGGTTGACCTACGGCAGAGGTGTTAGTTATCCAATTAATGGTTCCTGGGGCGGCGGTACCCATACCCGCCTAGCAAATTGTAATGCGCCAATCAACAGGGCGACTCGATTCTGCATTGACCGGTATTTCAACGTCACTTTCAGACATTTTAGCCACTATCTTTTGACGTATATCAACAAATCGTAAAACTGCCCCTACGACCTTTCTATAGTTACATGTTACATGTACTCGTACCTTAAATTTGCAATGTTCTTCGTTATATATTGTTGTATAAAAGTTTAATAGAGACCATGAAAAAAAATTGAATGACATGACATGTTCGCATAATATTGCATCACACAATAATATAATTTTCACAGGTGTTTCAACACTCGTGACAAATTAGGGATAGGAAAGGTCGTGATCTTCATGATATGGATACTTCAAAATCAATTGGTGTTTCTGAGCAGTCAAGGGTAGAGGGAGGTGCCTCCTCCCCCCTTACTGTCCTGCCAGCTCGGCTGTCCGGGACAGGTGGTGTTGGTTGGGAGGTTGGGTCACGTTTACCCTTGAAGCTGAAATCTCAGGGGGGTGGAAGCGGGTGGACTTTAACAGGGCTGGATTTAGAGAGAAAACGGATTAGAAAAACTCGACTAAGGTTATTTTGCCAGATTTTTTTGGTGTCAAACGTGTGGTGATAAAAATATGTTTGAACTACGAGTATTTTACACTTTTGATAAATGCCATGAGTAGTAACTTTTTTTTGGCTTCGCGATCGTTAAATGGCCAAATGTTTTGTGGCCACAATTTCGGCCACTAATTGTGAAATCCCCACCGAAAAGGTGCAGGTAAATAATTTAAAGAGACCCTTGCTGGTGCGGCGGTATACTGGATGGATAAAAAATATTAATTTAACCATAATTTTATTAATGTTTTTTGATTCACAAAGCGAGCCTAAATTTAAAAAAGAATTTATGTCCAGTAGGGGGACTGCGAGTGGACGTTCAAAACTAGTTCGAAAAGCTTTTTTTAATCTTTCGATACTATCGGTGAGTATAAATCCAATCAAACGTGTATTTTTTAGATGATTTTCCTAAACATAATATCGTGAATAGGTTGGATTCACAGATAAGAGTTGTTTCTCTTGTCTAAGGTTGGATTATTTCATTCTCCGTCGCTTCTCATTGAGAAGTCGCAGGAGGGTGAAACAAACCGTTTACATGCTATTTTGTCAACGTTACTGGAATCGCGGGTCCAAATAGACCCGCTAATTAAAATAATTTTTTTTTTGTAATATAGACGTTATTAACCATTAAATGGGTTATAGATGTATTGAAACTAGTTGTTTGTAGTATGTAAGGTAGTTTTATTAATCAACATTTTTAAATTATACATCTTTTTGGCTTATCTTCTTACTAACCAAGTTTAGCACAAGTTTTAATCAGTCTCTTTTTTGACATGTAAAATTATAATAACAAAAAAACTTTAAAAACTAATCAAAGTACAGGGTTTTACGTCTCTTCCCATTAACAAAAACAAACATTCTTTATGAGATCATTCAAAAACAAAAAAAGGTGAGATATGAAAAATTTTGAAAAATCTCAGTCTTTTTATCATTTTATGAAAGGCACTTGCTACACAATATCCTTTTTTGTACATGAATCTTACATATATAGTTGCAGCATTTTTCACACTTCTGTGATTGTTTATTGTCAGTCTTAGGACCACATAAATAACATCTTCCCCTTTTTCGTGCACCACTTTTAGTGCAAGTTTCTTTTTCTTGACCCATGTCATTTTGCGGTGCATCTAAAGCTGGCTTTAGGAAATAATCAATTCGGTTCTTCAAGTCTATGTAAATAGAAGAATGAAGTGCCCTTCTTTCTACAATATAAGACCTTACCAAATCTTGCCCTATTTGTTTTATGTAGGCATTGGGTTGCATACGTTTTCCATTATTGGATGCCTTTCATAAAACAAATCCATTTGCACTTGCAATATTCAAAATCGCTGCAATAATTACGCATGGCTATCGCTGGGTTCTTCTGGAAACTGAATAATTAGCGCATTTTTGATCTAGTGCAGCAACACCTCCTTTTGTACTATTGTAATATAGAATTATTTTCGGTTTTCCACTGTTTTAATTTACATTGGACCCACGATTCAAAGTTACGTACTTGGAATCGTGGGTCCAATCGGACCCTCGATAGTTAGTTACCTCCACTTCCAGTAAATTGTAAGCACCACGCGTCTGGCGCCCGCCGCGACTCGCGACGTAATGAGTTAATGAGATTAGATTGGCGCGCAAAAGTGTAACTGCGCGCATTTAAAAAATAAACGGTTTTTTTGTTTCTGTCGGGTCCAAATGAACCCTCGATTCCGGTTAAGGGTTAAAATTACATATTGTTACATAAAGATTTTGTAAAAAGATGTGTGCACAATTTAACATACACCATATTTATGGTCTCGGTGTGTGGCACCTTCATTTGTTGCGTTGGTCAGATTGCCGGCCTTGGCAATTTTTGGATCTGAACTGTTGCCACACCGGCAGATACCAAACTAATCTTGGGAATCTAAATAAAAGCAAGATTTACTCCTTGAGCGGCAGTCAAGAGTGATGGCCACTCTATCGATTGGCATACGACGGATCATCTTGCATTCACTCGGCATTATTAAACTGGAGTTCATTCTTGGAGGATTTTGGAATCGGAAGTCATCGACTTTTCTTGCATCTGAACGGGATTTTGTCTGGGAGCCATTGTTATTCATATAATCCAACCACCCAATCCTATGGCCAAAATATTTTAACTATTACAAGTATTCCCGGATATCGGTATCGATAAAATTGACCGTAGGTACACTTACATATTTTTCCGAAAGCTCGAAATTATTAATAAATTTAACTGATCAAGAAAAATGTGTTATGACAAACAATTTTAATAACTGTAAATCCATTTTATTTTAATTCATTTTGTAGGTAATTCGCTCTTGGACGCCACCCTAATGAAGGGGGGAAACACGGGGGGCAGCAAAGCCCTCCCACCTCCCACCCGACCTTGGCAATGCACGATCCCAAGGGAAGGGAGGAGGCAAGCGGTGGAGGTATTTGCCACCCCCTCCACCCCCTATACCCCCCGCACTGACAACCGTGGACAAAGAGATACAATTCACTCAATACCCATATACATTTCATCACACGAAATTGTAAACGTTCTGGCAGTCCGTTGCCGAATGTGCTTTTGGATGAATCGATATTACTTGTTGGATTTCGATGAATAAATATATATTATAGTGATCAACAAAGGAAGATACCGTATTGTCCTAATTGATTTATGGGATACCACTTGTATATTTGAGTAAAGCCGACCGGTTTCGGAACGACCGTTCCTTCTTCAGGGCAAACGTATACTGATTTGACAGTTTCAAAATAGTGGACGGGAACAATGTATTATTACTAAGAATTGTGGTAGGGGTGAAGCCGTTGCTAGTTAAATGAAGAGTGGGTGGGTAGGGGAACATATCCATGATTGAACATATGTAATTTTTCTAAGCGTTTTCCTTTATGACATGAAGAATTTGGGGAATTTGGTTGTGTGATTGTTGTTGTGCTGCACTTCCTCGCACCTACTCTAGCCAGAATTTAAGACGCCCTTGCAGTGTCCATCATCGGGGCAGATGTGATCACAATAATAATTTTTGTCGTGGGATTATATATTTTTGTTCCCTCGCTCATAGATATTATATGCATACTTAAATGTTTAATAGTTGCGTTAAGAGGGAATAACCAGACAAAATCGGAAATATGTCATTTTTAAATCAAATAACAAACTTAATTATATAACGGAAACTTCTCACCAAGGGGCAAAAAGTCAATCTCAATTACAACAATGGAAATGTAAAAAGTGCATTAAAATTCCAAAATCAACTAAACAGAAAATTATCGAGAATAACATGAATGAAATCAATCAAGGACCTGACACCTGTTGCCAAAATTCAAAAACGAATTGCTCAAACAGCGAAGACTTCAACCGCACCGTCAATAACCAGTGAAAATCTAGCATCATCATTCACAGATGGCTCTAATCAGCTGTTAACCTTGGAAATATTTTTGAAGGAACTTGACAAATTTAAAACTACAATGATCTCGTTTGTGGACAAGAAACTGAGCATTTATGATCAAAAATATGAAGAAATATTAATACAAAACAATGATCTACTAAAGTCATTCCAATTCATAGCGGATCAACAGGAAGATCTAAAAAAGCGTGTGATTTCTATGGAAAAATCACAGGTTAAAGATAATGCTGATCTAATCGAATTAAAAAACCAAAACTACATTTTAACTAATACAATCTTACAACAAGACGTCAAAATCGACAGACTAGAATATATGTCTCAAATATGTAATATTGAAGTTAGAGGCATTCGAGAATCCATCTCTAATAACTATTTAGAAGTTCTCAATTTTAGACGTATTGACTCTTTTCCACCAAAAAATATAAATTGATTTGATAAGACTGTTCTTTTATTTAGTAAAATTTTGTTTTAAATTTTGAGAAAATAATATGTTTATTTTTGAAACAATAAGGTTTTCCTGTAGGTCGTTGGCAGATTTGTTAAATTTTCAAACAAAATTTTGTATTATACAACACACATTTCAAATCATTTAATCATGCAGTAAAATAAATCAATATATTTAGGAAAGCTAATTTCAGAATTTTAATTTTAGTTCAAATAAAATCATAAAAAAAGATCCGCGCCCTTGTTTTGTGACAAAAATGCTTCAGTTCGTGTATTTATTTACGGTCTTACAAACTAATACATTTAAAAAAAAATTACATTCTTATTTTGCTTAAACATTATTGAAAAATGAAAAATACTTATGATAAAAAAAAATTACAAAAAGTAAATGATTTTAATAGTTGAGCATTTTTTAATATTTCTATTTTTGAGAGTGATATTTCATGGTGGAATTCCATTATAATATATTATAATAAAACGAATATAAAACTTTATTCCACTTAATTTAAGTGGAATAAAGTTTTAACAAGAATAAGTTTTAACAAGAATAAGAAAGGAATAAGTTTTAGCACTAAATTAAGTGGAATAAAGTTTTATATTCGTTTTATTATAATATATTAGGCATTTTTTATCAAAGCTAATTTTGAATGAAATAAAATCAATATTGAGTTATTATGTTAAAATGCTGGTATGGTGAATAATTAATGTTTCTCATCGGAACCGCCCTATACAGTTGCAAGGGTTCGATCGCAAGATCATCGTTCGACGAAATTTAAACTCTCGGCCGCTGGTTAATGGCTCTTAACGCTTAATTATCATTCATTTGTCTTATATACATTTTATTTTATGTTAAGTACTTTCTTTTACATTGCACACGGGAGGCTCCGAGGGAAATAATTCCTCTCAGGACATTTGCTATCTTTGAGGATGCTTTTTGGAGGGTCGTTTTAGTACAGGAACGAGAGGTAGTTCTGGGAAGAAAAAAGTTACGAGGGGTGGATAGGAATCTGGGGGTCCATGAGTAACGGACTTTTGAATCCAACTCTCCCACTGCGGTGCAAAGCGATGTTCCATGAGATCCCCGTTGGAGAGATCAAAAGTTCACCCTCAACCAGTCTCTCCCGATGTGGGCTGCCACACAGTTGGAGGACAAACAAGACAACAAAAATAGCGACCCACTTGGGGTGACCTGTGGCAGATACATGTCGGTTATCCAATACGTGGTTCCCGGGGCGGCGGTATCGATACCCGCCCACCAAACTGCTTGTTTTACTAATATTGTTATACATCTAGTTTATCAGTTTCACATTACTTATAATATTTTTCGAAAATATCGTGTTGGCAACAGGGTACTCCAAAAATCTTTATACTTAGATGAAAAAGAATGTATCTTTGTTTTTCCCTTATGCTTTCCTCTACCATTCATCGATGCGATACCAGCGATGAAACCTTAGTGATATGTTTCTGTATATAATGGTGAGCTCTGGCATTTGTAATTATTTCCCATACCGTTTATCCAATTGCGATGGGATTGAAGGGGATATAATAGCGGCAGGGGATAGTAGGGGGTTAAATTGGAAAATCCATATTTCTCACACAGACAGTTGTATGTGGCATGCGCACGCATCGTATAACCCGCTGATTTATTTGTCTACGCGTCAGACAAATATTGTGTGTCAAAAAAATATTGTGTGTCTAAAAGCACTTAAATAAAGAAAATTAAAACATAAACATTTTCTCTCTCTGAGTGGCTGTGCAACGCACGCCGGGTGGATACGCGCCATAAATATATTTGGGCATTAATTTCTTTAAATTGATAATTTATGCTATAAGACCATAAGGGCGCCATCTATGGGTTTTGTATTGTATTGAATTGAACCTATGTGACTTGAGATGCAGTGTATTCATGCGTTTCCTTACCTTTGTGAATCAAGCAATTACTTCTGACGGGAGTGTCAGTAAAAGGCCAAGAGATGTCTCTCCTGGTTAGTCATAAGAATAATTCATCCAGTGAGTGAATTATTGTTGTACCTAAGATTGGATTTTTGGCACGCATTATTAATATGCAAATTTTTCATGGTTGAAACTTCCTTGCTGTGCGAAACATCTGTCAAGATTATGCAATATCGCCTTGACATTTTTATTGAAAAGAAGTGTCTTTTTGTGTGGACATCGTGGCTGAGCTGCATTCTCTGAGTGAGTGTTTGTTTGTTTTCACTTTGGTTTTGAGATTGCTGGGTCAACTGTTTTTTTGTGTCACATAGGGAAGAATTCAATTTTCGTTAATTTTACATAGGGTAGTCATCCCTTGTGTCAGGGGCTATTTACACGCCCCTACATATTTAGTGGTCCTTCGTAGCCTGGATTATTAATTCATTCATACATTCAATTCGAGATTATAGCTTAATTACATGGATGTTTGAATTTACGTATTTTTTTTTGGTAAATTTGAAGTACCTCTCATTTTTTGAGAACTATAGCTGGTCTTGTTTTTTGCTTTTGGATGACATATTTGGATGTTCGCAGAATTATCGTAATTTTGGATAATTATTCGCAACATTATTATTATTAATTAATTGTTAACATTGTTCGCAGAATTGTCGTAATTTTGGATAATTATTCGCAACATTATTATTAATTAATTATTAACATTGTAACATTATTGTAAAATTTTGTGGTAATCTTTTCGCATATATAAAAAATGCCAAGAATTACGGAGGAGGGTTTTGATGAGGCTCAAGACAGATCGCTTATTCTTTTAACCGCAAAAAAGGAAAATCTTTTTGTTCGTATGAACGATCTGTATAATGCAACAAATAATATATCTAATTTTGAGTCAAGAAATAACGAAGTGTTTATGGCTCAGTCAGAGATGATTGATCAAATGCGAAGTCAATTTGAAAATATTATAGATAGCATCAATGATCGTCAGTTAACTTTAAATCCAGAATTTAAACCAGATTTTCAAGCTTTAAATGCTTTTGATGATCTTTTTTTGAAGGTCAAACGAACTAGATCGAATATGAAAACTTCTGTAAGAGAGTCACTGACGTCACAAAATAAGTCGCGGGAGCCGTGTATGATTAATCTTCCTGCAATAGATCTTCCAACCTTCGATGGTAAGAATGGAAGTTGGTCGAAATTTTTTGAGTCATTTAAAGCCAATATCCATAATAATAGACAGCTAACTGACTCGCAGCGTGTGCAGTACTTAGTCGGAAAACTCACACACGGGGCTTTGAACATAACCGCAGGCATTGTGCCTTCGGGTGATACATATCAGATCATTTGGGAGAGTTTAGTTAAAAAATATCAAGATAAACGTACACTAGGAACACATTATTTAAATAATATTCTCGATGCGAAAAACTGCACGAATACATCTGCCAGTCTCAATTCTTTCATTGAAAGATATTCTTCGTCAGTGTCGGCATTAAAGCAGTTAGGTATTGAAGATTTAACTGATTTTATTTTGTTTCACTGCGCGGTAAGAAAAATTGATTCACAGACGGCTCAGAACTTTGAGCTGACAGTTCGTAATAAAGAAATTCCTTCTTATAATGAGTTAGTTTCGTTTGTACAAGATCAAGTAAAGATTTTAGAACGAACGAGTAACTCGCATGGTGTCGTAAATAAAACGCATCCCATTTCGTCCTCCCGATCAAATAATACTAAATCGTTCGTCGCGAGTAATGCGAATATTCCGCGCTTCCCAGCTCCGCCGAAAGGATGTATTCTGTGTAACAAAACTGATCATTTAATCAACGTTTGCTCAAAGTTTAAATGTATGAGTTCCCCACAGGCTCGATTTGAATTTATAAAATCGAAAAATGCCTGTGTAAATTGCCTTAGTGGTTCACATACAATCAAGTCATGCAAATCGGGGTTAGTTTGTGATTTGTGCAATAAACGTCATCATACATTCTTACATTTCGGCAGTGTGAATAATATGAAAACCAATACTCATGTACATACGTCGCAAGTACCTACCAGTGAAGAACCGTCAGTCCCCCCTCCAGTGTCATCCAGCATCAATGGAACTGGCATTGGTGATAAGCAAGTGGAGGGGACCGCGAATGTCAATCCTTCGTGTTCGCTTTGTGCCAAAGTAACACCGAACTCTTCTATTTTACTTTCGACCGCACAAGTATACGCGAAGCTTAAAAACGGAAATAAAGTTATTGTTCGGTGCCTAATTGATAATGGCTCTCAAAATAATTTGATTACGGTCGATTGTTGTAAGACGCTGAATTTACCAATAATTCCTTTGAGTAATTCGTTTGTCAAAGGAATTGCGTATACCCAGAGAATAAATATAATATACATGCGCTTGTCGTTGACAGTATCACCGACCAATTACCTAATCACTATATAGCCAAGGGTGATATGAGGTACTTAGAGGGCATACCTCTCGCAGACTTAACATGGAATATTCCTGGATGCGTGGATGTCGTCATCGGTGCACAACTGTTCCCATATATTTATTTAGGGAACAGGGTTGAATCGGGTACTAGTGCACCCCCCGCGTTATCGACCGCTTTCGGTTTCGTGTTGATGGGTGATTACCCCAATAATGTGCTCAACACAAACACATCATTCTCGGCACTCGCACTTAATGATTTAGTGCAAAAATTTTGGCTGTTAGAAGAGATACCTAATATAAAATTTCTAAGTCCGGAGGAGACAGAATGTGAGAATCTCTTTACTTCATCAATTTCTCGCACTGATGATGGTAGATATTCTGTTGCTTTACCTTTCTGTAAAGATCCAAGACAATTGGGTAATTCTCGTACTGCTGCCCAACGCCGATTTTTGGCATTGGAGCGAAAATTTAAACATTCCCCTGCTTTGCAGGAGAATTATAACAAGGTTATCAGTGAATATATTGAAAATAATTACCTATCAGAAGTCTCAGAGTCTGATATCACAGAAGATGGATATTACATCCCACATCATGCTGTCACTCGTCCAGACAAACCAATGCCTCGTATTGTGCTCGATGCTAGTGCTAAAACACACACAGGGCTGTCACTGAATGACATTATTCATACTGGTCCCAATTTGCAAGCCGATTTGTTTCTGCTTTTGCTTGACTTTCGTCTTTTTCCCATCGCTATGACTGCGGATATAAAGCAAATGTACTTACAGATTGAAGTTCCTAGCAAGCATCGCAGATACCTGAGGATCTTATTTCGATTCTCAAATAATGGTCTCATACGAACTTTTCAGTTCAATCGAGTTCCTTTCGGCTTGACGGCAAGTCCATACTTAGCAATGCGGACGGTTCGCCAGTTGGCCCAGGATATGAGACCACATTACCCGGATGCTGCCAAAGTGGCAGAGTCCAAGCTGTATATGGACGACCTGGTCTATTCTATTGCAGATGAGCCCAGCGCCATACGTCTTTCTCGAGAATTAATCTCGTTGTTTAAGTCCGGTGCCTTTGATTTAGTAAAATGGACTAGTAATTCTCAAGTTGTACTTGAGAACCTCCCGGATTCTCACCGCAGCCCAGTGGACTTCACTGTTGGTTCTAACAATACCTCTAAGGTGTTGGGCCTTTCGTGGGAACCAGCTGATGACAGCTTCTTCTTTACGACATCTTATGTTCAGGAGAAGTGCACAAAGCGGAGCATACTCTCCATAGTCGCCCGTTTATTTGATGTCCTCGGCTTGGTCGCCCCTGTCATTCTGTACGCTAAATTACTTATCAAAGAGCTATGGCTGTGCAACATTGGTTGGGATGATACACCCCCTGATAGCGTTATTCGTCGGTTTTCGGCGCTTACACAGGAATTTCCGCTAATTTCAATGATAAAAATCCCTCGCCATGTTGGTGTCCTGAAAGACAGTACGGTGCTCGTTGTTGCTTTCTGCGATGCAAGCATGAATGGTTATGGCTGTGTGATTTATTTGCACACCACTAATCTGTTTGGAAAAATTACAGTGAGATTGTTGTGCGCAAAATCAAAGGTTTCTCCCACCAAAGTGACGACCCTCGCTCGTTTGGAGCTCTGTGCCGCAGTATTGATGTCCAAATTAATACGGACGGTTCAAGATAATTATTCTGAGCGTCTTCCTATTGCAGGAACATATGCGTTTTCCGATTCTACCGTTGCGCTCTCTTGGATACATTCTTCACCGCATCGCTGGTCGGTGTTTGTTAGTAATCGCGTAGCTCAGTGCCAAGAAAATTTGTCTCCAGAGAACTTTTACCATGTTGCTGGTAGTGAAAACCCGAGCGACTGCCTTTCTCGTGGCATGCTTCCTTCCCAACTCGTTTCACATGATTTATGGTGGAACGGCCCATCATGGATTCGCAGCCCACCTTTGGAATGGCCATTAAAACCGTTTCACCCTACCAATACTGGTGAAATGCCTGAACACAAGGCTAATGTGCTCATTGCAACATTTCAGGGTGAAAAATCGGTCCTGAGTGAACTGGCTCAGCGTATATCCACTTGGGATAAACTACTAAGGATTGTTGTTTATGTCCTCCGATTCATAAAAAAGATATCACTTTCCTCTGGAACGGTCAATAATCTTATGACTGCTGAAAAGGCTGTGATTCGTGCTGTGCAGAGTATTCATTTTGCAGGAGATATTGCTGCACTCCAGGAAGGCAAATTTCATTCCAAAAGACTTCAGAGTTTATCTCTATTTCTTGATGGAGATAATCTGTTACGTATTGGGGGGCGGCTTTCTAAATCGGATTTACCTTTTGAGGTTAAACATCCGGTTTTGCTTCCCAAACATGACTGTGTTGTCGATCTGATCATCGCTCACTTTCATGTCGTGAACTGTCATACAGGCCCAGGACTTCTTATGTCTATCTTACGTCAACGCTATTGGATATTAGATGCTAGGACTGTTATTAGGGCGATGGTGCGGAAATGCAATTGTTGCTTCCGCTTAAATCCATCGCATCCTACACCGAAGATGGCAGATTTACCGTCATATCGTGTTGCAGAAGCAAAGGCCTTCGTACATACCGGTGTAGATTACGCAGGTCCACTCCGTATTACGCTGACTCGTCGGAGAGGACAACATTCTCAAAAGGCATATATTTGTCTATTCGTATGCCTTGTGACCAAGGCTATTCATATTGAGTTGGTCTCTGACTTAACTTCAAATGCTTTCCTGGCTGCTTTCAGCCGTTTTATTTCTCGGCGTGGCCCGGTAACATGCTTGTATTCAGATAATGGTACTAATTTTGTGGGTGCGAAGGCACAATTAGATGACCTCTACAAGTTTTTGGTTGAATCTGAATATGAGCCCTCATTAAAGCGCGAACTCACTAAGCGTCGTATAGAGTGGAAAATGATTCCACCACGCGCGCCTCATTTTGGGGGTATGTGGGAGTCGAACATAAAGAGCATGAAGACACACTTGTACCGTGTGATTGGAACTCAGCTTCTCACCTATGAGGAGTTACAGACTGTGCTAGTTCAAATTGAGTGCATAATGAATTCGCGTCCACTTACAGTTATGTCTTCTGACCCTTATCCAGAAGTCCTTACGCCTGCGCATTTTTTAATGTCAACACCATTGCAGTACTTGCCTGCTTCTGTCCTGGCAGACGGTAAAATCAATTTGACTCAGCGTAAGCAATTATTAGACAGCATGGTTCAGTCCTTCTGGAAGAAGTGGCGTTCAGAGTATCTGCACACCTTGCAAGTCAGGCAGAAGTGGACTACTTCTGATCATCCGATTGATATCGGAACTGTCGTACTAGTGGGACAAGAAGATTCCCCTCCGTTAAATTGGCCTTTAGGCGTGATAACTGAAATCCATCCCGGAATGGATAAAATTGTTCGCGTTGCGACGGTAAAGACAAGATTTGGTTCTTTTAAACGTCCGGTTGTCAAATTATATCCCATTCCAACGCAATAATTTTATATTTTATCTATTTTTGTTTATTTTTATTTATTTATTTTTTTTGATTTTAGTCATTGTTTCAATGATCTCTGACCCAGACATGGCATTACTTAATATCCGTTATCTTGGTCAATTGAACTTTATTACATTGTATTTTTAGTTATTTTTCTTTATTTTGTGAGATTCTGCGAATTTCCAATGCGTGTCATTCCTGAATATTACCGGTGAATAGTCACTTTATTTCTATTTCATTTCTTGTTTCATTTGTATTTTTATATTCTTTCTTTTGTAAGCTCTACGAACTTCCAAGGCGGGGAATATGGATACGCGCCATAAATATATTTGGGCATTAATTTCTTTAAATTGATAATTTATGCTATAAGACCATAAGGGCGCCATCTATGGGTTTTGTATTGTATTGAATTGAACCTATGTGACTTGAGATGCAGTGTATTCATGCGTTTCCTTACCTTTGTGAATCAAGCAATTACTTCTGACGGGAGTGTCAGTAAAAGGCCAAGAGATGTCTCTCCTGGTCAGTCATAAGAATAATTCATCCAGTGAGTGAATTATTGTTGTACCTAAGATTGGATTTTTGGCACGCATTATTAATATGCAAATTTTTCATGGTTGAAACTTCCTTGCTGTGCGAAACATCTGTCAAGATTATGCAATATCGCCTTGACATTTTTATTGAAAAGAAGTGTCTTTTTGTGTGGACATCGTGGCTGAGCTGCATTCTCTGAGTGAGTGTTTGTTTGTTTTCACTTTGGTTTTGAGATTGCTGGGTCAACTGTTTTTTTGTGTCACATAGGGAAGAATTCAATTTTCGTTAATTTTACATAGGGTAGTCATCCCTTGTGTCAGGGGCTATTTACACGCCCCTACACCGGGTAATTGCTAGTTCCGCTCTAAAAGTATCGAACAATTCATAAACAAAGATAATTCTAATAGCTCGAAAATATTTTTTTACGTTACCTAGGTACCTTACATCAAGCCATACATCTAGTCATCTCAAAACCTTTTTGAAAAGTCATTAAAAGTTATTGCCGCCCCGGGTGGCATTTTCACAACAAATAATAATATCTTGTAAAAATTTTAACCATTTCATTTTATATTTTTGTTGCACCTGCGATTCCAACCAAATGAAATGGGCACGGAATTTTTCATTTCTTATTCTGTGACGAAACCGGGGAATCCCCTTTCTTTAACTGAATGTATAATAATGGCACCTTGATCACTGTAGCGACTGACAACACCGTCTGTAGTAAATTGCGAGAATTCCCGAATTTTGTTTTGCGCTTGGATTGTTTATGATATGATATAATATTATGATAAAGTTAAAGCCATCGTTGATTTTCCCACTCCTACGACTCAAAAGAGTCTGCCTAGATTCATAGGTGTTCTTTCTTGGTACAAAAGGTTCATACTTAATTTTTCCATAATTGCGTCACCCTTATATAATATCACGAAAAAAGAGTTCGCGGCGAAAAAGTTTAAGTGGAATGAGCAGGCGCAGGCTGCTTTTCTTAAGTTAAAGAACATCCTGGTGAACGCGCCAGTTCTTCCATGTCCGGACTTTGATAAACCTTTTACCATAAGCTGTGACGCGTCGAATATAGGCATCGGGGCAGTTTTATCCCAAATGGATGATAATCAGATTGAACATCCCATTTCCTTTATTTCTAGAACACTTTCAGCTCAGGAAAGAAATCACTCTACAACCGAAAGCGAGTTGAATGCCATGATTTTCACGTTAGAGAAGTTTAGAGGGTATATCGAAGGCTCTCCCATTCCGGTAAAAGTTATCACGGATCATTATAGTCTTAAATGGCTCACAAAATTGAAGTCGCCTTCAGGAAGATTGGCCCGGTGGGCAGTCAGACTCCAACAGTTTAATTTTGAAATAATACATAGAAATGGCAAAGACAATATCATTCCCGATGCTTTATCCCGTGACCCCTTGCTTGTAGAATCTATAGTTCAGAACTTTGTAACCTCTGATGAATGGTATGACAAATTGAGGGAGAAAATCTTAACACATCCCGAGAAATATCCGGTGTGGAAGGTTTCAAATGGCAAAATATTCAAACATATTCAAAGTATGGAAGCGCTTCACAGGTCTTATGACTGGAAGGAAGTACTCCCTAAAGAGTTCAGAATTAATGTCATAAAAGAGCACCATATTCCGCTGGTTTGCGCTTATTTTGGTATTTTAAAAATCTTGAACAGGATCAGACATAAGTATTATTGGCCCAAGATGGCGGCTGATGTAAAATCGTTCATTGCCAAATGTCAAACTGGTTTAGGTTACAAAAGCTCGAATTTGTTACCTCCAGGTCTTATTAGAGATCCCAAATTGGTACAGCGTCCATGGCAGATGATAGCGACAGATTTACTTGGTTCATATCCTAGTTCCTACAAGAAAGGGTATACTTATTTGTTGGTAGTGTCAGATATCTTTTCGAAGTACACCAGACTATTCCCACTTAGGAAAGCTACAAATTTGGAGTTCCGGATACAATAGTTTTGGACAATGGCCCTCAGTACATTTCTCGTGACATGAAGGCGTTGGCCAGCAAATTTAACATTCGTCACTGGTTCTACAACTGTAGATACCACTCGCAAAATAATCCTGTTGAGCGAGTAAATAAGGTTTTAGTTTCAGCTCTTGCTTCATACGTTGGCTCTGATCACCGAACTTGGGCGAACTTTATTCCTGAAATTGAATTAGCAATCAACACTGTGGTTCACGAGGTTACAGGGTATACTCCGTTTTTCCTCAACTTTGGTAGGGAAATAATTATTTCAGGGAAGGATTATTTAGGGGTTGATTTCAATGAAGAAGAAATTAAATTTTCAGAACGTGACTCTTGGGCTCAAGATTTACAGGAATTGAATGACATTTTTTCGCAGGTACGCACGTCCCTGAGACAGTCCTACAAACGCAACAAACGTCAATATGACCTGATGTTCAATACAAAGTGGGCGACACAGTCTGGAGGGGGTCGTTTGTTCTGTCTGATGCTAGTAAACATTTCTCTGCAAAATTAGCCCCTAAAATTATTAGGAGTAAGGTGATTAAGAAGATTTCCCCTGTTGCCTACCAATTGGCTGATATGAATGGGAAACCGCTGGGAATTTTCCTTATAAAGGACATTCTCAAGTCTGAACACACCGGTTGATCTGCGGTGTAATTTCAATTCAATGAAATGCAAATCCACAAGAGAGATTGCTTTCTGCATTTTACACTAATTTTAGTTTTTTTTGCATGCTTCTTCCACCGTTGCTATACAATTTTTGTTTGCTCATTCTTTGTGATGACATGACAAGCTACTTGTGTCTTCACATTGATTGTATTTGTTGTCTGTTGGGGTTGTGTTTGTCTGTGTGTTCCTTTGTGTTGGGTTATATGTTTATTTAAAATTTAACGCGCGAAGATGACTAATTCTTATCTTCGGGCATTGAATTTTGTTTCATGGTTTATTTATATTTAAAATGAGAGTGCGTAGCAGATGTATATTGACTTCATTGATTAGGAAGGTGGTTTATCTCAATTCCCTGGTAATAAACCATGTTTTTCTTTAATATGTATCTGGTACCTACTAAGTATTTATTGATATTTTAGCTTGGCTTTTATTTAAATGTTATATACTTACACTGGAATAAGAAAATAATAGTGCGTAGACATTCTAACATAATAATACTGGTATTTTCTACTTAACAACTTCACCCTTTCGGAAAATTGTCCGTGCAGTCACACAGGCGAGAGTTTCAGAAACTAATAATTATCTATTTTGGGGTTTTAGGAAACCCACAAGCAATGTCAGTTTTCCGGAAGAGTGATTTTCTATGTGTTTATTAATAATTGATACTCCATTGTCTCATGTTACTTTATAATTTTGCACGTGTTAAGCATGCGATATTTATTACATCAATTTTCCATACTTAAAATGATTTTCCCACTAGTTGGAGACAGTTATTTATTATATAATTATTACGAAATTTTCCTACATGAATTAAAATTTGTCCATTCATATATTTATTTAATTGGATTGTGATTGGCGATATATGCCATTGTTTTAATATTATAGTCAGTATTTAATGTTTCATTTTGAGCTTTCGGGACCTGCCTCTGAGCTCAAGGCACGTCTCTAGACCTCATTTGCAATATTAAAATTTCTGGTTACTTTGGTCATTTTGATTTAATTTGGTAGCAGCTTTTAATTTATTTAATCTTCTGAAATGGTTTGGATCTCGGGTTATTCATTCCTTGCTCATTAGATGGCAGTGCCATAGTCAGTAAACATTGGTGATCATAATGACTATTAATGATGACATTCTAGTTTACAATAAATAAAATCAATAATTGTTTACCTTTTAATATTGGATTATTTATCTATTTTATGCATCTAACATATATTTGCCAGTTAGGTATTGTATAAATGAATTTTGGGGCGTCTAGGCTTTTAGTTGTTGATTGTTAACAGATTTTATTATTCAGGATTAGCTTTGAATTTTATTTCAATTTTTTTAAGAAACTAAGTTCATAATTATATTAGGTGATTTTCAGTATCTCAGTGACCCACTATGTAAGATTTAGTTTAGCTGTTAGTGTCTCACCACGTATAACCTCTGCGCTTCTTCAATCAAGAATCTTTCCACTGCGCGGTTACTGTACTGAAACATTACATGGCGGGAGGTGTATCTCAGAAATTTTCTACATGGACCTCGGACATCATCGCTACTGGGCATTATATTATCTTTTCAAGATTTCTAAAGAGGCGCATTGTCACTCAGGTTGCTGATAGCTGCCTCAAGAATATTCTACAGTTCCGTCTTCTTACAACGCTTTCGGGCTATAACCACAATTATGTGCAACGAAGAATGCAGAAGTCAAATTGTGAGGCCGTTCGCCGAAGACATTCCTGAGTCTGTTCTCCAGCAACGTCACCTTGGAGGAACAGAAATCACCAGTGGACATCCTGGTCCTGGTTTTCCTCCTTGCCGCCTGCAGTCATTGGGTCAGTTCATCACATTGGTATGAGAGTTTCACGTTTTCTCTTCCTCGAGCGTCAGGGGGCTTAATGGAAATTTCCCCTGGGAAATTTCGGATTGGTGGGAGGATATTGTAGCAGGTAGCTACCGGCTGCGTCACGAATGGTCAACAACGTCTTATGTTTCTTTATGTTGGTACGCCGTAAGCATCTGGGATTGCTAGTACAAGTTTTAACCGCAAGTGGCAGTTTGGTGGAGGCCGGCTGGGAAGTGAGCAGTTCATGTCGGCGCCGTGTGTTTTGGTGGAATCTGGAGATCGTTCATGTGTGAGACAAAATTAATATTTTAGTTTTACGGGATCACTGTTAATAAATTATGCCAGGATGTTTTCCCTGGCTGGCGCCCTGTTTTTAGTTGAGATTCATCATAGTTTTGACGGCATTTACTAATTTTCTGACTGCAACCATAATCCATTTTACCTCCAACAGGTTACGTTCCTGTCACGCCCTGATATTAAATGTCTTGCTCTACCATGATTAATTTATAATTTGCATATTAATAAATGTTCTTTGCCAATTCCAGACTTATTATTTATTAATATTTGTGCCTACTATGTCAACATGCCGGCGTGAGCCGTAGGTAGTTTGCACTTATTTTTTGTCAAGTAGAAATCGTGTTACAAGGTCTTCTCAAAAATTATATTATCACGAATTACTACAGTACTCGATGAAAACCAACCAAAAGAGCAAGCTGGTTTCCGAAGCAAGTTCTCAACAATCGATCATATTCATGTCCTGAGACAAATTTTACAAAAATACGATGAATAACACTACTACTTAGGGTTTGTAGATTTTAATAAAGCTTTTGACTCCTTGGAGCACGATTACATCTGGGAAGCCTTACACAGTCAGGGAATACAACACAAATACATAAGAATATTGAGGAATATATACTCTAGAAGTACAGCACAAGTTAGACTGGAGAAAACATGCGAAGAATTCCCCATAGAGCACGGCGTCCGACAAGGTGATCCTATCTCGTCCAAACTATTTTTGGCTGTCCTGGAGATGATATTTCGAAACAACCTAGAATGGGATGACAATGGTCTCAATATTAATGGCGAAAATCTAAGCCATCTACGTTTTGCAGACGATCTGATACTGTTCTCTGAGTGCCCAAGACAGCTACAACATATGTTACAACAGTTATCAGATCAGAGTGCGATGGCAGGGCTGTCTAACATATGGTAGTCAAACGTGGACACTAAATAAAACCTTAACAAATAAACTAAGAGTCTGTCAAAATAGCATAGAAAGAAGTGACATCGGAGTTAATAGAAGAGATAAAGTAAAGTTAACAGAAATCAAAAACAGAACTCAATTCAAACAGGTACATTCTGTACATCGAACACTAAAATGGCGATGTACTGGACATATGTTGAGAGAAAGGAGGCAAGAGAAATGGACCAGAATAGTAACAGAAAGGTATCCAAGAGACGGTAAAAGAAACAAAGGTGGACAAACGAAAAGATGGGAAGATGATCTAAAAAAGGTGGCTGGTCCAGAATGGATCAGAGTTGCAAAGGATAGAGAAAAGTGGAAATCTTTAGAGGAGGCCTATGTCGAAAGACAAGCTGTTTCTAAAAATAATGACCCAAACGCTGATTATTTAGAATAATATTTAAAAAATATTATTCTAAATAATTAATACATATATTAATTAGATTAAAAATGTTTATAATTTAACAGCAACTAAGGCTAATTTAATTTAATTAATAAAAATCGGCATAAAATGAGGTCATAAAAAAATAGGACCTCCCCCCCCGGCGCTTAAAAATTTGCGGTTGAAGTACTCTAATGGTCCGACACTCCTGGCTTTTGACACCAATTGTGATGAATCCTACCTAATTGATTTATTTTTCTAAGCTTCTACCTCGTAGTTCAAACCTCGTAGCTACGTTCATAATTCTACCCTTATGTCCTACTGATCACACCATTAGGTATGATGGCCTGACTTAACCCTCTTTCCGGTTTGTTTTTACCTCAGGCTCGTAATTTTCAAACCCCTATAGTTTTATAATCTAGCTAATCCTACCCTATTTTCTCAAATCCCTGTGATTTTCTCACAGTAATCAAGATTTACTGTTCCAAATTTATATCAATTATATTTCGCAATTAGAATTAAACGGTGAAATTTACTTATATGCAGATGATACTGCAATATTCTACTGGGGTAAAGATCTAAACATACTACTAGAAAATGCACAAAGTGACCTAGAAAGAATTTGCGGTTGGCTCCAATCAAATATCCTAACAATGAATATTAAAAAAACCGGATACATGATTTTAAGTTCAAACCGTAAAATAATTCCTCCACATGTACCATTAAAAATTGAAAATAACGATTTGCAAATCCTAAAACAGGAAAAATATCTTGAGCTGTGCATCGATAAGCATTTAACTTTTAAACAACACATTCAAAATGTAAAAGATAAAATCACACCCTTAATTAGCGTTTTTAGCCGGTTATAATATCTATTACCAATTAGATTTAAAAAAAGTTTATACTATAGTCTCGTACACTCACACCTAAATTACCTGATTGAAAATCTGGGAAAATGCGTATGAAACATACATCAATGAATTACAGGTAATTCAAAATAAGATAATCAAAAAACTATTTCACTACGAATTCAAAACATCCACAAAAAAATTATATTTGGAAACAAAACTGCTAACATTAAGAAAACTATACGAGTACAATATATGTGTCCTTATATACAAAATAAATAATAAATTCATACATACAAACACAGAATTCATTAAAACGTCCCAAGTACACAAACATTTTACACGACAACACGATAACATACGTTTAAACACCATTCATACTAACTACGGTAAGCAATCAATTAGTTACGAGGGGGGCAATTTATATAATTCCCTTCCAGATGATATCAAAAACGAAAAAAGTGTGTGCAAATTCAAAAAAAAATTGTTCATGTTTATTCACAAAAAACCAAGTAGTGATAGTGAATAATATCGTATGGTAATATAATATCATGTAAATGTTAGTATTGCAATCTAATGTAATCTAAGGTTAAGAAATGTAAAAACTATGTAATGTAAAAACTGTACATAATTCAATATTCTAGTCAAGTAAGTGAAAATGTAATTTTCTTTTTTACTGGAATAAAAAACTTATGAAAAAAAAAGTCAGTGAAAAGATTTAAGATTTTTGTCCACATTATTTCTATATACTTCGTTGTGTACTTTTTTGTTTTAGAATTTACATCTGTTTGCATACTTAATATGCACACATATATGTAGAGAAGATAATGTATTACGTGTGGTAACCCCTAGATTCTTTTAGAGAAAGTGTGAGAATTTTCCGATTTATTTAATTATTATTATTTCAGTATCTTTTACCGCGTTTGATAAAGTAGCCCCACCTTAAACTTCGTGTCTACTTGATTTCCGTAGGAATTTGGTTTGTTTATTTAATTCTACCTATCACCTCTGCTACATCGATAACACAAAACAACAGTTAATAAATTACGACATTCCAAGAAAGAAAACTTTACTTTACCGGTGTAGGATGATCATGCTCGAGGGTCAAGTTTTCTCAATTGAAGTCCTTGTCTGCAATTTCCCCTAACATAATGGTTTTGTATTCATGGTTAGTATTCGCAAAATTGTTGGAAAAGTAGGAATGGATGGATATGGGGAGGGGAATAAAATGTTTTCTGAAAAATCGGCTCCTCCGCTATCCATGTGAAGACCGATGAACAACAAAAACAAACCGGTTTCTCCCAGTACGCTTGCTAGACTTATCCTTAGATCCGAGTTTTACCCTCTTCGACGGGCGTCTCATACTATGAAAGGGGCCCTTCACGCCAGCTGGGGGAATTCCAAGTCTTCATACCGTTTTTTAGTCTTACTCCGACTTCCGTCACCCTCGGATTGAATTTAACTCTACTGAGTCTAGACGGGCTATTTCATGTCTTCCCTTATCATGTCTCTATCCGTCGAATGTGGCGTAAGCTTGTGACAGGCAGATCCATCCTCCCACGTGACCGACCTAGCGTTACACTCCACCTCTGACTAGCTGACATAAAACGCACCTTATGAGCCTTATGTTTGCTTTCAGGTTTGACAAGGACTTACGGTATGCAAATAACCTGTAGCTTTAATGCCGCGTCAGCGTACTGTCCGCATACGTCCTTTCTCTCCCCGCATGCCCCATCTCGACAATACCGCCACAGGATCAAAGCTCTCCGTCCAGAAAGGTTGACACTTACATTTTCGGTTAGCTCATAATCACATACAGCAGCCTTGAAGTTTAAATGCGTGAGCAAATTCAGGATTTAGGACTGTATGAGTATTTGAACACCAGCGTTTTTTTTAATGAGGTCACTAGATCCTCGTGCGTTAGGTATCTAGGATAGCGGGTGATTAAGGATCTTGGATACCTACTTCCTATGAGGAAAATTTAAAAAAAATGAAATAAATCATGTTGTAGCATTGTAACTTGTCATTGAATCAATGACCACCTGAATAATTGTGATGAACTCTCTTTGAGTTTGAAGCTAGTCGCAGTACTTTACTTTGCGAAATTTTGCACGCTGAATCAATGCTACCTATTGGCGATCGCTCCAATATAATCAAGTTGTTTAGAATTGAGTGAATTTAACGCCGATGTTGCTTTTACATACTGACTGAAGTTTCCATCGTAAGCTATAATTGATAAACCTGCCCCTTGGCATTAATGCTTTGTTTTGTTTATTCGTTGATGGAATCTAGGTAACTGTGTCAATGGATGACATTGAACTCCAATCGAAATTTTAGATACACAATCGAAGGTCATATAAACACACCCTAATCATGCTAGTGAAAGGAAGCGATAGGTATTTGTGTTACAAGTACGCTAAGATACCAAAATTGATTTAGTGATGCGTTTCTATCTAATTGTGTGTTAAGTATTTGTTTTACAACATTTCACTCCGTATGGGTGAAGTGACATGTATATGCAAATAAATTTGTTAGTTATTTATTTATTTACCCTTACTTGGTATCACGTTCATCAGTGTCAGGTTATCCGTAGGAACCTGGAAAAGCTTAAAGATTGTAAAGACTCGTCAAAGTTCTAATGCCTTAATTTCAGTTCCACCAGGTAATTATCATCGGTATGAAATTTATTAGAACATCCAGACTATCTGTGTAACTTATCGCACTCTTATTTCGACTCCCACTTAACTTTTAACAATTTAAGAGCCTAGCAGGACAATCGGTTTTATCGAAATTTGCTAAAATAGTTTAATTGTTTGTCGCTTGTGTCGCCCTCATCGCTTTTTAACTCAATTCTATCAAAATTTATTGTAAATGGTTACTAAAAATGGATTTGATAATAGTATCCGCTCGTAAAAATCCGAAGTTACACGATCATTCCCGATAACAAATTAAATATTGGCATATTATATCTTGGCCGGTCGTTTCGAACGTTGGATTTCTATTTTTCCCCATAACGTGGGAAAATTTCCCTTAAGATTCCCTATTTCGAAGAAAATTATTTAAAAAAATATTATTTGAACAACTTTTTAAAAACTGTCGGAAATTCACTATGCAACTGGTATGGTTTTAGAAGCAAATCGTGAGTTGTTTATTGGTTTAACACTTCAATCTATATATATTTTTTTATTTAAAAAATATAAACTACAAAAGGTTATAGAAGTTCTATAAATATCTGTATCTTCTAAATATGAAAAATATTTGCGACATATTGATTTCTTTTACATGAGAATCGATATTCCCAAATTTTACAAGCAAACTAAATTTTCCAAAAATACGGGATTTTTTTCGGCTAACTGTCAACACCCAAGAAGAACACTTGCATTGTGACAACAAGTCTTCGCGATGGATGTCTGCGCCCGCCAGTTGAATAATCCCCAGGGCGTCACAACACACGGAAATATAAAACACCATTGAAAAATATATTTGTTTATTTAAAAGTTTAGGTTTTAACATTAAGTAGTCGTTATGTATTATTATTAACATTGTTATTATTTCCTATGAAATAAAGGTATTCTCCTGTGAAAAATGATGTATAAAAATGACTTATTATATCACACTGTCATCATCACTATCATCCTAAGGAATGCTGTGTGGAGGGTTTTTTAAGGATTTAAAAAAGTTTTTTTAAGTTTTTTTTAAATATGGAGACGAAGTTCTAATAAGGAGTTCTGGGAAGGAAATAGGTATTAGGGATTGGTAGGAATCTGGGGGTCAGTGTATCGAACCAGGCGTAACAAACGTATGAATCCATCTCAGTGCAAGGCGATGGGTCGAGATATTCATAGTATGGAAGATCTACCGTCTCTCGTATCTAGGGTGTACGAAGAATGAGTTAATAATGAATGTAAATAAAGTCTAAAGCCGTGGTATTTGAAAGAGAGAATATGGAAACAATGTGCAACATAGTTGTGAATGATGAAAACTTGGAGCAATTGGATGAGTTTGTGTATTTGGGAAGTATGTTTACGAGAGATGGGAAGGCTGATAGAGATATTTAAAGAGGAGTGAATGCAGGTAACTCTATTAATGGAGTACTGGTACCTAACCTGATGTATGGCAGTGAGTCATGAAACTGGCAGAGAAAGGATGAAAGTAGACTGAATGTTGTAGAATGAGATCCCTGAGATGTATGGCGTATGTGTGGTAAAACCATGTAGGATCGTGTGAGAAACATGGAGATCCGCAAAGAATGCAAGGCTGATGTAAGTGTAATGAGTAAGATGAAGAAAGGAATGCTCCGATGGTTTGGGCATGTAGAGCAAATGAACGAGAAAAATAGTGTAAGGAGAATATACAACCGCAAATGTGAATGGTAGAAGTCGTGGACGTCCAAGAAAGACATGGCACGACTAAATGAATCAGATACTTTAGTCGGACCATATCAAGAGTCAGAATAATAGAAAAGCATGTATGAGACGATGTATGAATGTGAACGAGGCAAGGAGTGTGTGCCAAGACCGAGTTGTTTGGCGGTCCGTCCTCTCTGCCTACCCCTGCGGAGAAACGGCGTGATGGTTTGTTAGTTAAATTATGAATAATAATAATTAACCATTTATTTGGACAGCCCTATTTCGTGTGTAACTTGACACTCGCTTTTGAAAAATAAAATAATATTATGACGGATGATATACATGCCTTCTTCGAAAAAGTAAGACAACACGGAAATTTATTTCTTGTAAAAACACTGATGGGCTTTTACAAAATGTTTAATTTTTACGTGGTTTTACTGCCAGATACAGAGATATCGAAAAATATTATACAGCTAGGTACAGTTCTGAATCTCAACTATTTAATAATAATAATTGGACGATTTGTATAATGCCGTATTAGTGAAAAATCACCCCTAGGGCGCAGTTTCACTTGATCGTGCCATTTTCCCCCCGACTTCTTCTACCATACCTACACATTCACCTCATTCCTTCTCCTTATCGACTTCTTCTACCATACCTACACATTCACCTCATTCCTTCTCCTTACACTATTTTCTTCATTCATCTGCTCTGTAATGCATTCGTAATTAAATAAACTAAGTAAAAATGGTCAAAACGAATAAAACTTCCGAATAATAAAAGCTAATTGAAAATAATTCAAATTTCATTTATTACTGTTTACAAGTACCTAATGGTAGTTTTGCCTACCAAAGTAATCGCCAAATCAACAATTGTTGCCGGTACGCATATAATTAAAATCATTAAAAATATCTAGCAGAACTTAATTAACAGTAATTGATTTCAATAATAACATTAAAAATATTTTTCGAAATCCCACGTATAAAAATAAACATAAAAGCAGTTAAAAATTGATTCGTAAAACTGAGTGATCACTGTATTCATATTTGGGTCTACGAACAGGGCAATATGTAAGAAGGTACAAGTATATGACAGTCAATCCTTGCCACAATCGTTTTAAAATATATCTTTTTGACACACTTCATTCACTTTCCCCGTACAAATTCAGTGGTCGAATTTCTTCCCTCCAGAGTATACGTATTCTATACAAAAACCAACACATGCAAATATTCTTCACACTACTTTACGGAACAGAGCGTTAGGAGACAACCTCTCGTGGCGACTGACTTTCGCGTAATGAATAGAAGTTGAAAATGGGATCGCATTTATCTGTTTTGGGTACAGATAAAAATGGAATATTACACAATAAATCGCAAAATTAATTTTATTTATTTATCAGTTTTTATAGTTTAAATATTGTTTTCATACACATTATTTTTATTTTTTTCAAATAATTGTTTTTTAATACATAAAATCGATTTCAAAGTACATCGATTAACGTAGTTTTTAAAAATAATTTCACATCATTATTTGCGCATTTTATAAAAAAAATAAAAATGTAGAGGTATAGGTTGATATGTTTTCTATAAAAAAATATTTTTCAATATTTTTTTCTTTTCGTATATGACGACAGATGGAAAAAAATCAGTGGTACATGAACGATTTTTTGAAAACTGATCTTTTATAAAAGGTTATAAAGTAAGAAAAAATATTTTTTTTAAAATAATAAGAAACTTTTTTTTTGAGGTGCTGTTATCGACACAGAAATAAATATATACGCAAAAATACGAAAAAAAAACATAAAATATTGAAAAATCCCTCGCGGGCTCTTAACCTTACAGGATCCGGGATCTATCTCCTTCCTTTCCCCTTTGAATATATCTCTGATGTATAAAATCCTCACGTTTTACTTTTATATCTGCCGTTATTATAAAAGAAGAAACGATTCTATCTAATTAACCCCGACGATCCTTATCCCCCTTTTCTTCCATATTTGATTTCAATCTAAAGAGGAGAATCGATTCTACATAAGCGTTCACTCGAATATTATTTTATTTTTTGATATATAATTACACTTATTCACTCTTTAATGAATTAGTTTATTTATTTGAAATTTGAATTATTCCGCTTTACAACAATATTTAAGTTTTATTTATTTTTTTTCAATTTAAATTATAATTCTTTTATAACAACTAATGATTTTTTTAAATTTGAATTATTCCACTTAAGAACAATATTTAAGTTTTATTAATTTTTTTCAATTTAAATTATAATTCTTTATAACACTAAAGATTTTCTTTAAATTTGAATTATTCCACTAAAGAACAAAGTTAAAGTTTTTTTTTTTTCTCAATTTAAATTATAATTCTTCATAACAAACTAAATATTATTCGTCACTCGAATTACAACAAAACTAAAAGAAACACTTTCAATTTATTTTATAACACTTTCGTTTAACAACAAATTAGTAATTTGGGTTATTTATTCGAACTTCGGGTTAAGTATTTTCCAGATTTCGGATCAATTATTATTATTACTTTGTCATCTAACGATAATTAATATCTCGTAATAAAATTTCCAGCTTTCAGTTTAAACGTTAATTTTTATTTAACAAAACTTATTAGACTGTAATTTTTCTTTATTTAACTTCGGCCTAAATAACTTTATTTTAATCTTCATAGAACAGATTTAAATAAATTCAAACACACTCTATTAAACTCTTTCCGCATTGAATTTGTAATTAATTAATTATTAGATTTTATTGAATCGGAAAATATTGCAAACATTGATTTTATATTTATTATAAGATCATAACACTCCGTTAAATTTTACGATTAACCCTAACCGGACACTCTACTGACTCTAGTTTTACCACTGAATTTTTTAAAGTATAAACTGACTCTATTTTACCAATGAATTTTTAAAGTATTAAACTGACTCTAGACTCTATTAATAAATTACCAGGGTAATTCTCACGACACGCGCGACGTTTTAAACAACCTTTCCAGTTGTCGAAGGACCTCTCGATTGGCCTCAAACATGCTATTTTATACCCAACACAGCTCCAAAAGGGCATAATCGTATTTTCCTTGACAAGAAAATATAATCCTTAATAGCTCGAAACTTTTCGAAAATCCTATCTCGTTATGCCTTGTTCATACATAAGACCTTTCGATTTTTACATCCTTCTAGCTCTGGTTACGTCCTACAATTTCATCTCGCTTCTCTAAGGTTTATAGTCCCGGACTTAAAAAGCTGCCGTCCAGTTTGCCCATTTTTCACATGTCTCAAAAATATATTTTATAAACATGGTTTTAATCTTGTTTTTTTTCTCAATTTGAAATATGCCCATACGTGATTTGCTAAACCTATATTTTAAATTGACATAAATATCCGTGAAACGTAGATTCTTCAGTCTCCTAGTTTAAAACGCAAATTTTCCTGTACTAATTTTCACGGAAATTCTTCTTTTTCCCCTAGTCTTCCTAAGCAATTATGTCTTAGAACCGTATTTTCACTATTTATCTGGCATATTTAACTTTTCCCTTTTCCCACCTGAATTTCCTTCAAGTAACGGTGTTTTAGCAACTATTCTTAATGATTTTCCCTTCGTTGTTCATAAGAAACCATATTCTGGTTCCGCATCTACTCTAATTATAACGTTTTGAGTTTTTTCCATTTCCCTACCTGAGTTTTCCGATTATGTCGGTTTTACGTTCTCTCCCCCCTCCCTAACTCATGATCCATTATTTAAATTTGACGTTTGCCTTTTATGTCGTAATTCCATCCCCACGCTAAAACCCTTTTTCCTTTTTTGATATATTATTTATGTTGTTTTTTCTGCCCACTACCAATTTCACACTGGAATATCTGTCAGGTTAACTACTTCGGTCAAATTCCGCCCAATAATCCGTCTCATCTCTCACAATTTCAAATGAATCATACGCGTTGACATCTGTTTACTTTATAATTTTCACATACCTGGTAATAAATTCCTTTTTATGTGTTTGTAATTTAGTTTTATGTCTTTTTTTAAATCTAAACATTCCGTAAGGCTTGGGCTAATTTTTATTGCCTTTTTTAATGGTTAATAGCCCTTGTATAAACAAAACCCCTGTTTGAATCTCCATTGTTTTTGAAAACAAAATACATGTAGGATCGACAACCATTTCCCGCATCCACTTCGTTAGTAACCAAGCTAAATTATGTGATCCATTCAACGGCACAAATGACGTAAAACGATTCTTTCTGTTGAATAAAATCATCCGTAATGTGTCCGGTATTGTTACTCGACCCCAGGCACTTAACAATACTAATTGAATTTCCTTTGAGATTGCAATTAGCACATCGAGCCATCCTCTCGTATGTTCTACACCCCCAACGCAACCACCATTTTTTATTAATTTTTCTTCTAAAAATCGTCTTTCTAATATTTCCGCTTTATCTGAAATTGATAACAATAATTTTCCATTGATTTATACATTTTTCATTTTCCTTTCGTACGTTTTTCCTCGAACTTGGCACCTCGGCCGTCATATGTAGTCATTCTATAGTTGAAAATCCTCCGACGAGCGTGTCCCTCGTCTCCGCGTTCTCGTACTGGATATATTATTTTTAAAATTTTCCATCGTTATCCACGTGTGTTTTCCTGCAACTAAAAAGGTTCCAATACATTCGAAATCTAAGGTTTCCGATCTCCTAAATGTACCCGTTATTAATAAAATTTCTTGGGTTCGTTGCACTAAGGTCCTAGAATAGTTCGATGTTTACATCTGAGTGCATTCACCCCCGATCTCTGTGGGAACGTCAAAATCATAAATTACCTTACTAATCACTCGGATCAAAGTCCAATCCTTTGTGTCCACAATGGGCACGGCCCTCTTCTTGCTGATAGGCCGAGTTCATTTTTAATTGATTTTCCTGCTATTTGATTGGTTGTTTCAATCCTTGTGTTTATAATTGGCCCTTATCCCTAGGAATACCGTTAAATATTGATCTTATCACCATCTATGTGTAATCTAAGACAACTTTCAATCATCAACCAACCTTACAATACCTCCATTTTCGAGTAAGTTCTGAATTTGATCATACAGATGTCGTTGCGCAGCGCTTTTCTTCTTAGAATAAAAAAAAAATCCTCGTAAGCTTTCTCGTAGATTGGAGGTTACCATTCATCACAGTACCTAGCTAAATAAGGGGCTGCGAAATTTTCCTACTCCCCGGGCGGCTGAAAAAAAAAGCTACGCCACTGCCTTGACCTACGCTTTTCTAACAACTGAACAAATTAGATCATATAAACTTTGAGCATATTTACCTGTATCATACATTCATCAGTTACTTATACCAGGGCGGGTAAGAGGTGGATTACCTCTACTGTATCATACATTCGGCTAAGGACTATCAACATTATCTTGGGTGCCATTCCCAAATGATGTCGAAATTTGTTCTGATTTTTTTTAAAGCTGTTAATATTATCTTCAATGATTAAATTATAAATAGTTCAATTGGGAAAACACACTTCCATGTAAATCTTAACTGTACGGAAAAACTGTCCCAGATTCATCAACATCTCTCGAACGATCTGGTCTGGCGTCACGAAATTTGCTCATAGAGATGAAACCAATGAAACCAGAGAGCTGGTTTCATTGACCAATTTTTTGGTCAATGAAACTACCCTTTGTTCATCATAGCCACATTTGCGTATCAATTTTACTTTCCTAATGTATGAAATAACTGCATGTAGTCGGCTTCCGATATTGCCGAATTTTGAAATTGTTTAGAAAACGGTATCGAAATTAATATTTTCAAACTCCTCTCGCTGACTAATTTAAGGGAAAATTAATATTCGTTTCGTCAGACCGATGCGATGCAACGTAGTCAAAACAGGGAAATAGTGAGGGAAAGGCTAGCAACCGATGCTGAATTTATTAAATTGAATATTCAGAATTGCTGGATTGATAATCATACAACATATTGATTATAATTATATTCCAATAACCAACGATACTCCACAAAACACGTAAGAAAACCGTAATCATTATGGTTTTGCTTAGCCGCTGAAATCGAACCAGTGACCACAAAACTGAATACCGACTGCGAGATATTACATTTAATTACGACATGTGTTGGAGGCGCCAAACCGGATTCCTAGACATAAATTAACTATACTTAATCTTCGTCATATTGAGTCCGTTCAACATCGGTTCCTAAAAGGGATTGACAGGAGGCTAGGATTAGAGCGAGGCGATTAGGTACTCGTATGTCGAAATTGAATAAACTCTAAAACTTTCTCCTTTAGAAGACCGTCGGAAAAAATCTGATCTCATTTGTTTCTTCTAAATTATTTTTAATCGATTCACCTACATTACTACAACTCATCACATTCATTATACCTTCTCGTAGACTCAGAAATAAAGGCCTGCTCTTCCTCAATCAGCACTCGACTAATATATTATGGTTATAATTCACCACTGTCCAGAGTATGTAGAATGGTCAACTCACGTCAAGACCTTGATTTTTTTGGTATAAGCGAAGTGGTTCGCTACCTTTGGTGATTTAGCAGGGGTGCCCGGGTTTATGGGGTGAGGTTTTTCTAGGTCTTGGAGGCGTTTGACCAGGACACACTGAACCCCAGATTCCTACCCACTCCTTAAACCCTTTTCCTTCCCAGAATTCTACTCTCCTTCCTTATTATTTTCCTCAGGGCCTCCTGTGTGGAGTTCATGTAAAATAAAAATAATAATTTTTGCAAAGTCTTGTCATAATAATAATAATAATAATAATAATATTTATTTCACATAAAATTATACAATGAAACATATATGGAAACTTTGACTAGCCAACTAGGAATGGATCCTGTTTTAGGCCAGTCAAATTGACAAATTTAGTTCATATCATAATTTCATATTACATTGATTAATTATATAAACATATTATTTATTGAATGAAACAAGTGTTATGATTGAATTCCTCGTAGAAGCTTTAGTTAATAACTACAATTTTGAACTCATAGAAAAAAAGAATAAGCGAAGAGAAAAAACAATGTCTTAAAGTACAAATTTAGTATCGAATGCTTGTTTAACAATAGATAAATGTTTGGTCATTTAAATCGCTTGCAAAAATTGAGAATCGAGACATTCTTCAAGCGTGATGACTATATCCATATTATAATTAACGTGGATGTTTAAACGTGATTACAAAAAATAATTATAATTAACGTGAGTGACGTATCCCTTAACTTTACGAGCGGGTGAAGAAACTCAAAAAGAATGTGACTCGAAAAGGATGCAGCAAATGAATAAAAACAATTTGTATATAAATATTTCATAAGTTAGCTAGTGTATAAATAGTGACATGACAGAGTGGTTGATAACAAATTGTATTTATTTCCCTTTCCTTGCTTCATTTTTTCATCCTACTAAGATATTTTCCCTTAGAGCACTTAATATAAAATAAAACCTGTAAAGTAAATAAAATCCAGATGGTAATGTTAAAAAGAAAGATCACCACAGCACTTGAATGTAGAACAATGGGAAGGGTATTGATAAAATAATAGACAATTATGTTCTGAAGTTATAAGTACGTGTTTTTGTAATATTACGTATAGTACGCAATTTTGTATAAATTATATTTGTACGTATTTTGTATAAATTATAGCTTACGTAATTTTGTATACTAAAAAGAAAGATCTCCACAGGAGTTGGATGTAGAAAAATGGGAAGGGTATTGATAAAAGAATAGACAATTGTGTTCTGAAATGATAAGTACGTGTTTTTGTAATTAATGGAACTATGAGTGAGTGTTTTTTTTTTATTTTGTTTTTATTTTTTTTTTTTTCTTATATATTTTTAATTTTGTTTTATTTTATATGATGAGACTATCTATTGGTCAACATATCTTCGCTTTTGATCCTCCCTAAATCAAGGAGCCAGTCGTTGATCAATTTGCGCAAAACATTTGCACTTTTAGTTTTCCAATCATTAGGAATGATATTGAATAATTTAGGTCCTAAGTACGAAAATTGCCGTTGGCCGAGGGACGTCGTGATTTTTATTGGGACTATTGGATTGTTCCTTGAAAGTCGAGTGTCGTGAAGGTGGTCAATGGACGGGAAGTGTTGACGTTGTTTTTGAGCATGTAATATAATCTTTCTAATATACAATTGTCTAACATCAAGTACTTTTAATTCCGTGAATAATGCATCACTGGGGTACCTGAATGGTTTTTTAAGGATGACTCTTAGTATTGATTTCTGAGTTTTAGCCAGGGAGTCTAATATTGTTTTGGCACATCCACCCCATCCTAGGGATGCATATTCGAGTAAAGAATTACACATGGCATAGTATATTGATTTCATATCTTTAACAGAGAGAATATTTCTGATGGTTATAAAAAGGTGTGTAAGTTTTCTGACTTTTGAGGCCGTTGCGTTGATGTGTTCATCCCATCTCAGATATTTATCTATGGTGATCCCTAGATATTTTAAGTTATCCACGCATTCAAGGTTATTGCAAGTACAAGTGTTCGGTTCATTGCAAACGTGAATAGTAATATTTAGTATTACCTTAGGTTGACCCGCTTGTGTTGCACTAAAACGTATAAATTTTGTCTTGTCCGTGTTAAGAGTAAGAAGATTGTAGTCTAGCCAATGTTTGACATTGTTTATTCCAATTTCTGCTTTTCTATGCGCTTCATGCCAGTTTTTGCCCTCAAATATTAAGACCGTATCGTCAGCAAAAGTGATGATATGATCGGCAAAGTTACTGTTGCAAAGATCATTAATATAGATATTAAACAATATCGGTTCTAAAGTACTTCCTTGTGGTACACCAAATTCGATATTGGCTGGATCGCTTAGAGTACCACTAATAATAACTCTTTGGCTCCGATTTTCTAGATAGCTTCCTAACCATTTAAGTAACTGCCCCTGTATTCCGATTAGCTGTAATTTTTTCAAAAGGATTTTGTGCGAGATTGTATCAAAAGCTTTAGCCAGATCCAGAAAGATCGCGATGCTTTTGATTCCTCGATCGATGTTATTAGAAATTACTTTAGTCAGATTGCCAATGGCATTTTCAGTACCTAAACCCGGCCGGAAGCCATATTGTCTCTCAGAAAGGATGTTATTATCTTCAAGATAAAAGCTAAGACGATTTTTGACAATTTTCTCTATAATTTTTGAGACTGAATTGACCAAAGATATCGGCCGGTAATTTTGAATCGCAGATTTATCTCCGTTTTTGTGCAGTAATACAACAACTGAATGTTTTAGATGGTTAGGGAATATTCCCGATTTGAGACTTAGATTGGAAATGAACGCTATCGGAGATGCTATGAATGACTTAGTTACTTTAAGCAGATTAGTCGAGACTTTGTCTGGTCCACAAGCGTTAGATGGCTTTAGGTCGTCAATTATTTCCAAGACTTCATTCGTCGTTGTTTGTATATTGTCTATTTTATGGACGAGGTTAGAGGTGACCAACTTGGCAAGTTCGATTTCTGTTTTATTGCATTTATCGAGAATTTTTTTGGCAAGTGTGGTTCCTACCGATGTGAAGTATTTATTAGCAAAATTCGCCATATTTTTAGAATTAGAAGAGTTTACGTTACCGATATCTAACGATTTAATTTCGGAAGACCTGTTTATTTTTGTTTTACTAATATTACGAAATGCTTCCCACATACGTTTTGGAGAATAAGAATTTTCGTAAATGAACGTTTTAAAATAATTTTCCTTTGTATATTTAATAATCTTTTTGCATAAGTTCCTATATTTCTTGTAGTGAGTTTGTACTAAAATATTATCTGGAAATTTTTTGGCCTTTTTGTGGAGTTGGTTTCTTTTATGAATCGATTTTACAAGGCCAGGAGAGATCCAGGGCGTAAGTTTAAACTGGCTGTTCGATATGTGTTTGTTACTTGTATGTTTAGATATATATGTATGTAGAATACAAATGAATTCTTTCATCGCAATGTCAGTGTCAATTTGATCAAATACTTTTTGCCAGTTTTCTAAATGCAAGTCCTCATTTAAATTATTAAAGTTTAATCGAGGGACGTACTTGATTTTAGCAGGGGGGGGGGGTGGTTTATCTTTAAAACACAGGGCTGTCGTATAGTGGTCAGAAATTGACGTGTGGATAACGAATGAGTCAGTGAGGTTAATGTTTTTTACGTTGATGTGATCCAAACAAGATTTGTACGTGCCCTGTTCTCGAGTTGGTGTATTGATTGTCAATATGAATCCGTTTTCTGTGAGCAGGCATATGTAGTCGTTGAATTGGTTGTGAAATGGAGATAAGGTGTTAATATTAAGGTCACCTATAATGATTTTACGTTCAAATTTATTGGAATTGCTAATAACAGTTTGGAGTGAATTCAAAAAAGAATCTATGCTCTGGAAAGAAGGTGATCTATAAATAGCAAAGATACATAAATTATTATTCAGAACAATTCTAAGGCAGTTACCTTGTGATAATATAATTTCTTCGACTTGTGCTTGTATACCGTCTTTTATGTAGACAACAATCCCGCTAGATTTATTTATATTTTTAATTGAGTGATATTCCGTGTAAGTTTGTATTATTTTAGAGGTGTAGTTTTTATTGATCCAACACTCTGATAAAATTAAAACATCAAAAGTATGATTGAATTGATCTAGAAATAACAGAAAATCATCAAGGTTTGACATACTTCTGATATTCTGATGGATAATCTTTAAATTATAAGACTTCCAACTGAAATTATTTAATTTGTTGAGATCGTCAATCACATACGTGTTGCACGTTACATCTGTGTCATGACTTGACACTTCTATTTTCTTCTATTTTCTCTACTTGTCTTTGCTTTCATGTACCATTCTTTATCCTTACAATGTTCATTTCCATATATCGTGATACTTTGTTGTAAATTGGACGTAAGTCCGTTAATAAATAAATAAATAAAACAATTTACGTACACGAAAGATAATGGAATTTTGGTTGAAAGTAAGTTACTGTTAAATAAAGGGCACTGTTTGTTATATCAGTCACATTTATTATCCAATCCTTTCCTTTTATAATCATGAAACAGAAAGAAAAACAGAAACAAAACAACAGAAAAAACAGAAATTCGGTCAAAGGTGTCGAAAATTTCGAAAAAAATCATAAAACAATAGAAAAACGGTTGAGAAGATCAAACAGGAATCTAGAGATATCGCTCTACGTGTGGTAAAACTGCAATCTAAAACGATCATTAAAAAAAATACCATGGTGAAATAGGAATGTACTAATTTAAATATTGATAATTAAATAGAACCACGGAGACATCTATTAACAATATTAGTTGCTGGTATTATTGAGCATAAAATTTGGATATTATAATTATTATTTTGTTTAGACCTCATTTTAATAACACTTTGATGATTTTTTTAGATTTATTGTCTTATAAACCCTTCCATAAGCACTTATTAAAAATATGTAACGGTGTTTGAAGTTACTTGCCAGGTTCTTCCCTATCTTCTTCTTACCCGTCTTTTACCCCTCCCCACTACTTTAAACGTCACAACATACCCCAATATTTGGGGATGCCATAGTGTATCTAGCTCCAGACGTCGGGAGCAGTTCTTGATGGGTACAACCAGATTCTTGATGGGTACTCATATTACAAAAAAACCTTATAGTAACTTTAACTTAAACACCCCGGCGCAGGTTCACCTAGTGAGGCATTGAAGAAACACTATAACAGTATAATATGTTAAATAAACCATACAAATATTTCACAGTACCATTTTTCCTGCCTTACACTCTACAACGCCTGTCTCGACACAGGTATATCCTAGTGAGACAGGCATCGAAAAACCCAAAGTGAACATAATTTATATATATATATATAAATTCTAAATTAGGTATATTTTTAGTTTTATCTCTACTACATTTACCTATAAACTAAACAAAAAATAAAGCAACTCTAAAGAGAAGAGAGAGCAAAAACGCTATCATGATCTGGAACTCAGATCAAATTTATTTTTCTTTAAAATTAATATTTGTCCTCTAACTTACGCAAGTATTTTTTTTTATAAATGCGGTTTTCATAGTTAAAGAGTTTAAACTTTTCAAAGCCCGCCTATACTAGTATGCGTAAAGTCATAAGTACCTCGGTTTTATTGGTTAACAGTAACGCCATCCACAAAAAAACAGAGTGTGCAATTCACACGTGGTAAAAGTGAAATCTTCAGAAAAATAAAGTAAACAAGAGTGGGGAGGTTACGGATCACCGCACAAAGAGGAGACCAATTACACTACATATATCATTCTCTCGCAGGCTAAATCCTGTAGATGTGTGTATTTGTATCGTTTTAGTGTCGTTATTTTTCTTTCATCGAGTTTCAACTCACAACGGTGCTAAAGAAGTTTTCACTTCAAAAACTCGCATGGGTCGAAGTCGTTGACCGGACAACTCAGATCTTTCTGAATTGATGAACTCATGTTCAACTCAACAACTCCTTTGAAAAGTTATTAGTCATTGAAACTGATGAAATTAAAAATTGGTTAAATAAGTAACGTTAGGTTAGGTGTTAGGTTAGGTTAGGTTAGGTTATGGGCTATTTTTCAATTTTTTTGAAGTGAATACTTCTTTAGCACCGTTGTGATTCGAAACTCGATGAATCGAAAAAGCGAAGCTAAAAAGAGAAAAACACACACATCTATGGGATTTAGCCTGCTCGAGAATGAGATAGAATAATCGGTCTCCTCTTTGTGCGGTGCTTTCTGAAGACCGCGTGTGAACTGCACACTTGTTTTATTTTTTCATAGTTTTAATGACTTTCCAAAGAGGTGTTGAATTGAGTTGATTCTGAGTTGTCACGGATCATACAAAATAGAGGACCGGCCATATTTCTGTCAGAAACCGCCGATCAATCACATCAGCGTTTGTTGAATTAATAATTTTCGCTAGAGTTCCTCATTCATAACCACCGCACGATGAAAAACTCCCCCTTTCTACTATATATGATTCGGCGAAGTCGCTGGGCGGTACCAGCCATGCAGGCACCTTCCCAACGGAGAGGGGAGGGTGAAGGTTGTTCTTCCTAGCTCAGTCATAGTCCTGGCGTCGAGGACCAGGAGGCCGATATCGTGCTGTCTCTCCTTGCCCCACAGCATAGAGGACAAAATAACACCATCGTCCTCACTCTGAAATATAAAACATGTTTTTACTAACTTTCTGCCAAGCCCACGTATATTGAGAGTATAGCGCTTGTGTGCCACTAGCCTAAATCAATAAATTTACATAATCATTTTAATATATACATAAGTACTTATTTTTTTCTAAAACGTACTTACGTTAGAGACAAACTGAACTAACTAACTAACCATCACGCCGTGGGGTAGGCAGAGAGGACGGACCGCCAAACAACTCGATCTTTGCACACACTCCTTGCCTCGTTCACATTCATACATCGTCTCATACATGTTCTTCTATTATTCCGACTCTTCATTTGGCCCGACTCAAGTGTCTGATTCACTTGGTCGTGCCATGTCTTTCTCGGGCGTCCCCGACTTCTTCTACCATTCACATTAGCGTAATATATTCTTCTTACACCCCTTTCCTCGTTCATTCGATGTACATGCCCAAACCATCTGAGCGTCCCTTTCTTAATCTTACTCACGCTTACATCAGCCTTGCATTCTTCGCGGATCTCCACATTTCTCACACGATCGTACATAGTTTTACCACACATACGCCTCAGAGATCTCATTTCTACAGCATTCAGTCTACTTTCACCCTTCCTCTGCCAGTTCCATGCCTCACTGCCATATATCATGACAGGTACCACCGTATTATGGACGGCTAACTTCGCATCTTTGGACATTTTTTTGTTGGCGCCAATGGCGTTCATTCCACCATTAATAGAGTTGCCTGCATTTACCCTTCTTTCGATATCTCTGTCAGCCCTCCCATCTCTCGTAAACATACTTCCCAAGTACACAAACTCATCCACCTGCTCCAAAAACTCATCATTCACAACTATGTTGCACATTGTTTTCATACTCTCTCTTTCAAATGCCATTACTTTAGACTTACATACTTACATTCATCATTAACTCATTCTTCATACATATTTCGTTCATCCTAGACACGATAAACTGTAGATCTTCCATACTGTTAGAAATCAGCATCGCATCATCAGCATACAACAGGCAACATACTTCCATATTACTCAATTTCGCGCCCAATCCCATCTCTTTAAATTCTTGCATACAATTATCCATGTATAGATTGAATAACCACGGTGACATTACGCATCCTTGTTTAACGCCTTTTGTGATGTCAAACCATCCCGTAAAAACGCCGTTCACCCTAATACATGCAACGCTTCCCTCAAACAGAGACGCAATTGCCTGTACGAGATTCGTACTCACTCCATACTTGGACAACATCTTCCATAGCTTTTTCCTGTCACCCCGGTCGTATGCTTTTTGGAGATCTACAAAGGCACAGAAAAGTTTCTGGTTTTTTTGCAAGAAACTTCTCGGTAAGCATACGCAATGAGAAGATCTGGTCCATGCACCCCCTTCCACTCATAAAAGCTCCTTACACATCCCATATTTTATCCTTTGTTTCCATGCGTATCCTTTCAATCAATATTCTTCCATACAGCTTGCCGACTGAACTAAGCAGGCTAATAGCCCTATGATTCCCACAATCCATACGTGACCCTTTACCTTCGCATAATGGCATGATTACAGCCCTTCTCCATTCTAATGGTTTGTAACCCGCCTCTAAACACTGGTTAAAAAGTTTGCCCAACCATGTGAGAATAATATGTTTATCTTTTTTAAAGTTTTCGGCAGCAATACTATCGAAACCACAGCCTTACCATTCTTCATACATTTAATTGATCTTTTTAATTCATCCATGCTGATTTTGCTAACATTCACTCCATCGTCGTTTATAGCCGATTCACCGCTGGAATCACTGTTACCCGGGTTACTTTCAAAAACTTCCTCGAAGTATTTCATCCATCTCTCTTTAATTTCTTCCTCATTCGTCAACATTTGCCCATCTTTTGATTTTATCACTTTCATGCTTCCGTTCTCTGGACCAATCCGGGCCTTTTTGACTTCCTTCCAAAACAGTTTGATGTTTTCTTGAAAGTAGGTTGTCATTTTGATTCCCTCTACCTCTTCCAGGCGTTTCTTTCGTTCTTTCACTCCAATACTTACTCTTTTCTTGCTCACCGTATACATTTATTTCGCTCGCTTTCTCTCTTCGCTTGAAGAATTGCCAGTCGGTATCAGACATAACCATGCTTTCTTCTTCTCTGAGACCAGTTCTTTAATCTCATCATCCCACCACGCATCACCTTTCTTCCTACCTTTCTTACTTATCCCACACAAGTCTTTAGCAGATTCACATAGACTCACCTTTATGTGGTTCCATATTTCCTCTATGCTTAGACTGTCCATTTCTTTCTCATTCAATCTCATCTCTGCACAAATCTCATACTCACTTCTGATATTATCGTTTTGTAGTTTTTCTATTTTGACTCTTGTTGGAGCTGAAACCTTTTTTTACTTTAGAGCGCCAGCCGCGAAGGAGGTTTACTTTTGACGCCACCGGAGAGTGATCAGTTTCAACCTCAGCCCCTCTGAAAACTCTTGTGTCCTCGATAACGGAGTTAATTAACAACCTAGAGTCAATTACTACAAAATCGATTATCGACCTATCATTTCCTCTTTCCCACGTAAACTGGTGGATACCTTTATGATCGAAGAAGGTATTCGACACAAAAAGGTTCCACTCTAAACATACTTCAAGTATTCTGTTCCCATTGTCATTCGTTATTTTATCCCCGAACATACTTAAGGCCCAATCAGATCCGTCACGTCTAATTCCGACCCACCTTATAATCATTTCATTCAAATCCTTTTTCCTCATTACATCGTTCACACCAGTCCAAAAATCATCTCTCACTTCGTCGCTTTCAGAATTAACAGGGGCATAGCAAATAACAAGAAACACCCTTGTCAAACCAATTTTGAATCGGATCCACATTATTCTCGGACTTACACATTCATACTGTAACATATATTCAACCATTCTGGGAGACAGTATCGCCGTAACACCCCGACAAGCCCTCTCGGTATCTGATCTCCCAGACCAGTTGACGAACCTATCATTATGCTGCATTGTACCACTCTCTTTTTTCATAGTCTCTGTTCTCATTACAACAAAGACTTCCTAACATACAAGACAGAAACAAAGCGTTAGACTGAATGAACAAACCAAAATTGCAAAATTTTGTTACTGTATAAAGACATCCGAATTCTGAATGTAAAGCTTCAGTGGCGGACTAAGCCCATCAGAGGCCCCGGGCGGCAAAGCTGAATGAGCCCCCCCCCCCCCCCCTATTTTAAGAACTTGATGTCATTTTATAAACTTTTTTTCAGTTCACACGGGCCTCTAGTCCTGGGGGGCCTCCAAATGCCTCCATGTTCCCTTGATCAATTCCTGAACACGGCTTGAAGGCACTAGGACACTGTAAAAAAATGTCACTTTCTTATTCTATTCTCTGAAAGATGCATTTGTTAATAATGCTCTGGTCAATTTTTTTAACGAAATTCGTAAAATTGACGAAGATACCTTTAGCATTTTATTTGAAACCGTTTGAAACAGTTTGTATGTTGAATTATCCTTGACAACATATTAGAAAAAAATATAAATCCAATTTGCATTGACAGATTGTTAAACTGTTCGAAAATCCAGTCACTATGGCACCACGTAGAGATTTTTTTTATAAAGGTCCCCCTTCTATTTTTTTTTTTATGAAAGATGAAAATTTTCCTTAAAAAAAGGAAAATAAGATCCGCTGGTCCGCCATTTTATCTTTTTTTATATAAACATCCCCTACATGGTGCCTTAGACACTGGATTTTCGAACAATTTAAGGAATGGTGCATCAGAGCGGATGTATAGTTTTTTTAAGTTGTCAACCAGGTTGAAAAACGTGTTAAAAAAGTTTCAAGAAAAACGCATTCAAAGTTTTGCTGAAGGTTAATTAATTCAACATACAAACTGTTTCAAACGGTTTCACGTAAAATGCAGTAGGTATCTTCGTCAATTTTTCGAATTTCTTAAAAACATTTGGTGAGAGTATTGTTAACAAATGCATCTTTCAGAAAAAGAAATTAAAAAAATGACTTTTTTGTAATGTCCTGGTGCCTTAAAGCCTTGTTTAGGATTTGATCAAGGGAACGTGGAGGCGTTTGGAGGCCCCCAGGACCAGAGGCCCGGGGCGGGTCGCCCCTTCCGCCCCCCGCTATTCCGCCACTGTGTAGCTTAATTCCTAGTGAAATAAAAAATACAGATATTGACTATGCATATTAAAAGAAAAATGTTAACGTTATGCATGTAATAAGTATCAGAAATAAATTAAATCTATGTTTATGGTTTACATTTGACCACGTGAAGTGGATCTATGTTGAACATATCTAATTTATAATTTGCGTGCCTTAAAAAATTATGCTGTATTGTTTCAATTTTATGTGTATGTATGTCAGGAATTTAATATTTATTATTTCAATGGAAGAACGAATAGCTGAGTAATCTGAATAAGTGCATACTTTGACTTTCCTAAATATAATTAATATTACCTTTGAATCTGGACTTGGTACAAAAATTGGCTCGCTCAGATGACAGCCTTTTTCGTACCAAATATTTGCAGTCTTCGTTTCATTGTCTATTTTTACAAGCTGAAAAGTAATTATTTATTATATGTGCATATGTATTAAAGGTAGAGGGATGTAATTACAAATCAAATACTAAATAGATAATCGATTAATTAATCTGTGAAATGAAATAACTCTGAATTCGTTTACCCCTCCATATACTTCATAGTCGAAAGATAGTGCGTAAAAATATCGATAGGGTCGACCTGAAATTAAAACAAAGTGTAAATATTTTTATCCCTGGATTACAAAGGAGAAGGCAAATTTATAATATGTTTACATTGTTCAAGATATGCCTACATATAATTTAAAAAAAATGGTATTCTGTCGAATCTAATGAAAGCTACATTGTTGAAAAGCGAAATTATTTATTTAGACAAATCTTGAAGAAAATCAGGTATTTATTTATCAAGGGGCAGTTGTTTTGCAGAATTTGAATTAACTATTCATCAAATTTCAAAGCTAATTTCCAAGTTTTGTTATTATATCTTTATGGGCCAGTTGCTTCACAAAACTGAAATAATGACAAAATTTGAATAGAACTTTCACAGAATTTGAAAATTAATTTGAAATTGACTTCCAAGAAAGCGAAACTGAGTGACAAAGAGTCTTCCTGGGTTCCTATTTCAAGACAATAAGTACATCCGTAAGGGCTCTCGCAGACGAGAGACTAGTCGCAGAGAGAGTTGGAAAACATTCCAAAATTCATACAAATTCAAAAAAAATCTCCCAAGGTAAATAAAAATAAAAAACCGTAACCGTATAAATAAATATCGTATACCTCCACATACCGTAATGGATTAATATGTCCGCAACGATCGCAACGCAACTCTCTGCGAAACTAAAGTCTCTCGTCTGGGGGCGCCTTGAGAATTTAAATTTCGTAAAGGTTTAAAACATAAGGAAGAATTTTCATTTTTAAAATACTAGCATTTTGCCTGATGCACCCAGCAGAGGTAATTATGTTCTTCCCAAATGTAAATTAATAATTGATGACGACGATAGCCCGTTCAAACAATCATTCAAACAATTTACCCAGGTACTTGTCGTAGTTGATTCTCGGCAGTTCACAACCCACAGAACACAACTTTTCTGGTATGACCTGAATGTATTTATTGTCAGTTTTACGAGCAGTGGCTTTTGTTTTTTCCAGGGTCACTGTATCTCCATCCAGAGGAAGAACGAACCTCATTGCCTTGCCTCTAAAAACATCTAGGTAATTCGGGTCGGTTTGATAATTCTGGAACATTATATGGAAATTATCCTTAAATCAGCCTCCTAATAGTTTATTTTTTTTAATGATAAATAATTTTATATTTCCACTCTCACCTTTAAGATTTCCACATACAATCTGGTAATGGGAGATGCATCTTTGTGGCAACAAATGTCAACAACAAGGTGACCATCTTCTTCATACTGATTTATAAGGTGGAAATAGATGAACGACTTAGCCTCGAACGTTTTGTAAACTTGTCCGTCTGAACGATTAATGACGTGGATTAAGGTAGACTGAAAAGTAGTACAATCCGTAGTCACTTCATTAAAAGTGGATGTTCACAAATATGACACCAAATAATAGAAATTGAATGAAGTAGACAGACCTCATCCTCGTAAGAGTGTAAGATACTTGATACTGGGGCATTGCGCAGAAGTTGTATCTTCAGGCATTGCAAAAGTGAGATGGCCATCGGCTGCTCCACTACAACGAAATAGTTTTCTGTGATTCCTAAAACGTTAAAAATTAAACATTTAATAAAGTCAGGAGTTACAAATCAGTAATTAATAACTTTGTTCTAATCATTAAAGACAATAACTTGTGATACCATCCTAATCTAATCTTCATTCTCTATTTACATATTGGTTGGGCGTTTACACAATTCGTAGCTACACTCACCTACATACATCTACATTTATCATAGATTCTGTGCTTGTAGTTTGATTGTCACATGTTCCTTACCTATCCATCCCTATCATTTTACCCACCATGTCCCATCCCTATGAACCTGTTATTTCGTTACCATAACAAATCAGTTTCGTCTATCGAAACTCGCCGTGTAAACATGTGCTTTTTCTCTCCCGCATTCTCTACTCGCATATCACAGTAAATACCGCTATTAACACTTCTACAAGTATTAATCGCAGTTCTTTGTATGAACAAAGTCCACCCATGAGAGAAGAGAAGTACCACAAGGTTCCAGAGTAAGTCCCTTCCTTCCTATCCCTTTATGTGTATTCATTTTTACTTGTGCAGTGGTCTATCATACATCTCAAAACACAATCAAGGTCCTTCGATATCCGCATCCACACAAAACACACATCACATATATATGTGTTATTTATATTTAAGAGATTTATTCTTTCCTTTAATACTGCTTATGTTTTACGCATGTTAAGTTTATTATTACCTCCTACGTTTATTTATATTATTTTGTTGAAATGTTACTGTGTTTAGGTTTAGATCTTGGCATTACTATGTGTTTTTAAAGTTTTAACGAAATTCTTGATTTTATGAAACTATATATGTATACATTCCATAATAAACTTACAATAATTTCCATTAATTCTTTAAGATTTTTGGTTTTACGATACTATGTACATTCCATGATAACAATCTTATAACAATTTTCTATAATTCTTTTAACATTTTTGGTTTTATGACATTATTTATTTATTATTTATTTATCTTTTCAGGTTCTCCATAAAACAGTTATACACCAAATTATTACGGAGAAGATTACAAAATTTAAGAGAAAAAAAAGTTCAAGGGGGCAGTTTAACTATGTTGAGACGTATGTCAAAAGATAGTTACTGAACTCTCTTTAGGTAACATTGAAGTAGTCCTGGGTCGATCGATAATTTTACACGACCCGGGTCGCTCACGACACACTGGCGTCACGAGTGGGTCGCGAAGACCCGCTCTTTTCGCGACACAAAATACGAAACTCGGTAACCGAGTTTCTCGCGCCGCGCCGGTCGCTGCCCAGACCGGTCAAGTGGTACGCGACAGGTTATAATTGTATGAACGTTCGCTCACAGCTCACACCTGTAACTAGTAATGTCATGTCCCAGAAATAAATTTAAAAAAAGACATGCTTCAGGGGTAAAAAAACAATGTTTTATCACGTTTTCAAGGATATAAAAACCATGTAAAAAATGTGTTGTTATGAAGATTTTATTGAGAATTTAAATAAGTAAATTAGCTGAAAGCTGTAATGCTTTATTATAAACTATTATTTTATAGTTTTTCTTTGTGTAATAGGACAAAAACTAAAATAAACGTGCCCATGAATTATTATGATTGCTATGATACTTTTTGATAGAGGGATGGTTAGGTTAGAGTACAAGTTACAAGAGGAGAGGGTGTACAAAATAAATAATATTGTGTAATAATAAGCAATGTTTGTATGATTTTAATTTTAATAGATTTTTGTTTAAAGTTGTATTATTAAACCTAATGAATATTGAATAATTGTCTAAAGATGGCCGTAATAGGATGAGCATAGACCTGTAACGGTAAAAAATAAATTTTGGAGAAATTTTTCAAATTGTTTTAATATGTATATTATGTATTGTTATTTATTAACGACACGCACGTGTGTGTTGACCGAAAGTGTCGCAGTTCGCACTTACGCTTCACCCAGCTACTTTCTACTACCTGAGTCGAGAGAGCGGGTGGCGAAACCCGGGTGTTGACAACCCGATCGCTGTCTCATACATTCGCACCCGAAACCCAGGTTGCAGTAGTAGAGCGGTTGCGAGAAGTGGGTTGCGAGACCCGGGTGCTGACGAAAAAGTGACCCGCTCGCTCTTTGGTGGTCCGTGAGCGGGTTTCATTGAGCGGGTCATTCACGACCGACCCAGGACTACATTGAAGATGACGATGCTCAATGCAGAATCGTTAAGCAGTTGAATTGCTCTGTTTTATGGCGCAGTCTGAAAGGAAGAAGTTCTCGCTTTCGGAGCATAAAAAAGTGCGTGGGATCTCCCACGAGTATATCTACGCGTTAGGGGCATATAGGTTAATCTCCTTCAACATAGGTGGATTCAGTACAGTACCGGAGATCAGCTTAAAAAATGTTTCCCCAAAATTTTTTTCGGCGGGCTACGAAGTTATTAAGATCGAGCATTCTGTTAAGAACAACGATGGATACAGGAATGGGTAGTATGTATATTCCCTCATATACAGGTAACGCATATACCTGTTTCTATTTCTAGGATATGATTTTGTTCAGAGGGGGCCCAAATAATGGAGCTGTATTCCAGGATGCTGCGGACAAGTGCTTCATATGTTCTTCGTATTGCAATTCCAGTAGTAAATGATCTCGCATTACGAAGAACAAATCCGAGCATTTTGTTGGCGCGGGAGACATATGATATTCTGATATGTGAGAATTGAAAGTGAGATTTGCTTCAAAAATCACGCCAAGGTCTCGAATCTCGTTTTTGCGTGTAAGTATAATATTATTGTATCTTGTAAATGTGACGACACTGCATTTCTGGATGCTGAATGGCAAGTTATTCAATTCCGACCATTTGACAAGAGAATCAAGATCTTTCTGCAGAAGAATGGAATCTATATGACTTTTAATAGCTCTGAAAAGTGTAATATCGTCAGCGAAGAGGAGATATTTTGAGCGATTAATGGTCTTGCCTATATCATTAATGAATAAAAGGAAGAAAATTATGTACATCTCATGATAACCTTTTAGCAATTACCAATAACTCTTTTCAGAGTTTTGGTTTTATGATATGATAATCACCAACAAATTCCAATAATTTTATCTAGATTCTATAATCTTCTGTTTTTACGATTATGTGCATGCATGCGTGTGTGTATGTGTATATGTATGCATTTATATGTACCCGTCTCAGAATAGACATAGTCTAGTGAGGCGGGTTACTTAACTTGTTTGTATATGATAATGTTATTTCAATAAACGCCCGGGTTGCCGGCAATTAAAAAAAATATATATATTAGCGACTCTCAATCGAAAATTTGAAACAGAAACATCAGAAAAAGATACGGTCACATCTAGGAATTGTGCCCTTGCTTTGAGGCAAGGCTAAGGTCCTGGGTTCAATTCATTGCCACGAGGAAAGGCTAGTGTCGTAGGTTCAATTCTTAGATGCGACTGTATCTTTTTCTGGTTTTAATGATTCGAAGTTTAGATTCAGAGTAGCTAATATTGTCTTCAAAGATTAAATTATATTAATGTTTGAGGTTTTACTCTAAGTTATTCCAAAATAAATAAAATGAATCTTGTTTTTATTCACAGAGTGGAATATACTCTCAGTATCGCCCTGGTGTAAGACCACCATTCAGAATTGAAACGTTGCTTGAAATGGCATTAGCCGTGTTTGGTGACCAGATCTGAATAGCCAGGTACTTCCCCACCTTCCTCTTCCCTATCTTCTTCCGCTCCCCACTACCTTCAGCCTCACAACATACCCCAATTGGGGATGCCTTAGTCTCACTGGAGCAGCTGAGACTCTTGTGAGGTATCACTATAAAAAATAAAATAAAAAACATAGAAGTTTTTTAAAATTGTTATTTAGAAGTATAATCTCACCAAAAGTATGCATGTAACCGGGGTTAAGTTTCCATCTCGGTGGAGCAGTGGCTACAATGACAGCACTGGAAAACACATTTGCTGAAAAGTTAAACAATCAGAAAAATCACGTATTAATCAACCCTTTCAGTTAGAATTAGTAATAATACATTTGTGAGTCGTGTGCTGAGGCGGACTAATTTCATTTGATTAGTTGGGACTTGTCGGTGCGACTTGTCGGTGCGACTTGTCGGTGCGACTTGTCGGTGCGACTTGTCGGTGCGACTTGTCGGTGCGACTTGTCGGTGCGACTTGTCGGTGCGACTTGTCGGTGCGACTTGTCGGTGCGACTTGTCGGTGCGACTTGTTTGGTGCTGCTAGATTTAATAAGTCAGGTACGCCTCATACGTCATAAAACTATCTGGTAATCTTAAATTATCACGAAAACAAGCTTATGTGTCCGGGTGGTTAAGGTTTTGTTCTCTTTCAGACAGTGCTCAATTCTTGAATTTACTCATATCTCCCCCCTGGTAGTAGGAAATGGTTGGAAAGATGGAATGAAATCATTGCATTGATTTTAACGTAAATATTTAATTTTGTATTATATTATTTTATCCATTTAATTTTATCGCTGGAAATCAAAGACTAATAATGAATTATAGTTAAAAATCATCAGATACGAGTATGGCTTTAGATTTTCATGACCAAAAGTATTTTCGTTATTTATTTTTGGGGTGTTGCGCCGCTACCTCCTTCTTTAGCCAACGTTTCGTATAGCGTTACATAGGCATACACTTTACCACTATCAATTACACATCTGCTCTGGTGATGGACACTGTAACGCTGTCCGAAACGTTGGCTAAAGAAGGAGGTAGCGGCATAGCACTCCAAAAATAAAGAACGAAAAAAATCATCAGTTCGTTCAACCTCCCAACTTTTTCAATACTTTCAAAAGTCCCACCGCGAAAAAACACGCTACTTCAAATACACAAAGATATTTCAAAGAAGTCGCACCATGCCACGGTGCGTGCTGAGAGCAGTATGGTCGCTTATGGACTCCATTAAGGGGGGGGAGTCTGGTTCAGCCAATCCTAAATGTCGACTTTTTGTTACCTAAAAATATACATGTGGAAAATACATTCCTAAAGATATAGCATCAAGTTCAACCTTTGAATATAGTTAGGAGCCGTGCGGTAGACCGCCAAGCAGGTAGACTTGAAAATAGAGCGGCCCGCTTACAAGCGAAAACTTTAACCGGTCTGCTTGGTTCAATATATTCGCACCTCACAATCCGGAAGCCTCGGTCCCGCGCGTAAATTCTGAAACTATCACTTTGTATCGAGATTGTAAAATATCTATGAAAGATAGCTTTCATATTTCAAAGACAATAAGAAGCATTATTTTGTTCTCTTTCTGGTTAAAAGAAAAATACACATGTTTGCATGATAGGAAGCGAGATAAATAGCTATTAAAATGTAAGGTCGCTCGGGACGTTTTTGATCTTATGAAAGTATAATGCGATTACGTGTTTTGGGATGTATTTATTCCTAAACAAGCAGACAGGTTAAACGCGAAATTTCCCCTTTACACACGAGCGTTACACTCAAGTTACACTCGAGGTTACACTCTTGTAAGAGTAAATGTGTTTTATTTATAATTTCAAACACGAAATTTCAAGTTAATATTACTTATCTTGTATATATTGCTATAAAATAAAATAAAAATTGTGTATATTTCTAACCATTTTTGTTGTTCGGATATCGTACTATTGTGTAGGCAGGCCCTTTGGCAGTTATTGATATACCCAAATTATAAACATCACCTGTAAAAATCACACACATTTTAACCTACTTGTATTTTATTTACTTTCATAATCTTTTTAACCTACTTTATACCTACTTGTATTTTATTTACTTTCATAATAAAGTTGAACGACAGATTTACCATTTTCCATGACATGGGGATGTGAGGTCTGCGATACAATTGAGACGTGTTTTGTGAGATTTACTCTCTTTGTAGTGTCCAGTGTTTCATGGTCTATTCTAGAAAGAGCAGGAATTAAAAAAAAAACACTTTTAAAGGAGCAACGTTCAATTTACAGTACAATTTTTTATCTTCATGTATTTTTGTCCACTCGTTCCTTAATTATCTAATACCGACATGCCAAGGCTGGAAATAGTGTCACGCGAAAGTCGCGCGTCGGTCGCGTACGGTGATACCATCGGTGCAGCTCGTCAACGCTACGTCGTCTTCGGCCGGATGCTGAGCTTAAATGTTGACTTGAAGAGTGTGAGGTAATGTTTTCAGACTTTGATGAATACGATACTAAAAAAACGACTTATTACATAATTTAAGACGACTGAACTCTGGTGACTTTGGCGAGGCACTGTGGCATCTTCGCGTAGACTGACAGTCAGCGACCGACGTATGCGACCCAAGTCGAACGCGTGAAACTATTTCTAGCCTAGTTGTTTATTTTTGACTTCCTATCAATGTATAAAATCTGTTCAATAATTTTCTTATAACTGTTCAAGATGTATTTTATCACAAATAAATAAATAACCACTAACCTATTGATAAACGGAACTTCTGAGAATGTATAAAACTCATCACCGAATGGGTATACAGATATTACTGAATTATCGGACAAACTTGCTCCATATTTAAATGCTGCCAGAAACCTGTAATTTTTTTTAATTAACGGTCAATAAGAAGAAAAAAATCACAGTTAAAAAGAATATTGAAGAAGTTAGCACGACCTATTAAAAATCGACCGACAAGGATCTGGAACTGCTCTCGTACCAAATTCATTGTAGAGGATTTTTTGGGCTTTTTGGTTATTTTGGTAAGTCTTAGACTGAACATATCTGGACTGAAATGTCACTTCTCCATTCGCGATGTGAAATCTGCAATAAATAAAGACATTGCATAAGAAGGACACATTATTATTATAAGCTTGTATTCATATTATTGATCTTCTTTTTTTTTTAAAGAAAGACAAACATTCCCGGGATACGAATAACCCAACAATGTTTGAAAATCTCCTACCACCACACTAAGGAAAATGTTGCTTGTATTTTGTATCGTGATGGAGGACTTAGCCAACCGAAGAATCGAACACTCGACGCCCGGGTGGGAACCAAACGCGGTGCCCACTCAGCCACTGACCGATTGTACTTCGATTTTATCTTTAGATTCTCAAAACTTCAAAAAAACACCACAACTTTAAAGTTGCCAAAATAAATTTGGGAGAATTATATTTGGTGGAAAGGATTTCGAGTCTATGGAGACAGTTCGATCAGTTGAGAGCAAAAAAAAAATCAATCAATATCATATTGTTAAATCGAGGTGCAGGGAAGTCAATCCCTGTGTCTCGCGAACTGTATTATACTGTATACTTTTTCATTTATTTAATTTAGTTATTGTCGGTAGGTATTTGAGGTTTTTGTGTAATATTATTATTTTTGTATATCTGGTTGTGCTTACTATTATTTTATTAGAGGATACCAGGGGGGGATACTTGGGGGATACCAGCTGGAATCTTTTTTTGGAAAGAACACCTTTGTATTTTACTTGAAAAGAACGCTGGCGGAGAAAATATTTTAATGCACCGAGCAATTGGGGGTCGATGCCTGTGTTGTGGAGTTTGAGAAGTACCTAGGCCATTTAACCATGCCTTATCGAAGGCTTCGGCGATATCCAGGAAAATGGCGCCAGTTGATCGCTGGGTATTGAAACCATCTATGATGTGTTCCGTGACTCTGAGGAGCTGGTGGAAGGTGAATTTTGAGATCTAAAATCGTGTTGCTCGTCGGGTAGGGTGGATACCTCGTGAACGTGCTTTAAGAGCCTGGTGAGGAGAAGTTGAGAGCAAATTAAATTCAAACGTAGTAAAAGTTCAAACGTAAATGTGCCCGCTGGCACTGGGTGTCCTGGAAACCCCTAGGCGACCTACGGGGCAAACCGGGGCACCTGCCCCGGGCGGCAGTTTTAGGGGGCGCGAAAATCGTTTTTTTTATTCATTTGAATTATAAAAGATACAATATAATAAAATAATACATAACAATTTTAATTAACTAATTTCATTCCCGTTTTTGCTTTGTAGTTTTTTTTAAATTTATTTAATATAAAGAATAAGAGAACATTTTTAATTTTTTTTTATTAATTCGTTTTTTTTTGTTAATGTTTTCAGTAAGTATATTTTTTAATTGTGTTTTGAATTCTTTGAATCCATCATTAAGGGATCTTATATTTTCTGGCAATTTATTGAAGAAATTTGTGCCTAGGGGCCGTTCAAATATTACGTAACGCACTGGGGGGGGGGGAGGGGTCTTGTAAAACGTTACTGTGCGTTACGAGGGGGGGGGGGGGGGGGGGTTCGAACAACGCGTTACGTAACATGTTTTTCTTTATTTAGATAAAAAAACTAGGGAATTAAAATCTTCCAAGTTGGCAATACTTTCTCTAAAATCTAAAATCTCTTGTTTTATTTACTACCGCAAACGCGATAAAACAAGAAAAAAGGTATTTAAGCACTTTCCAATGCTTTGCGCAACTTAATTGTGAAATTGTGAATTTCAGGTAAAAAATTGTCACTTGGGTGTTACGTAACACTTAGGGGGGGAGGGCACGGTACAACGTTATGGCGCGTTACATGGGGGGAGGGGGGGGGGGTAAAAAATCTTCAAAAATTGCATTACGTAATACTTGAACGCCCGCCTAGTATTTGTAGTTTTGTTGACCCAAAATTTTTTTACAAATCGGAATTGGTAACATGTATTTTTGCCTCGTGATGTCTCTGCCAGGGAAATCCCCATCGTATCTAGAACGAGGGGCTATAGGAGCTGCACGGAATAAAACCAAACGGTCGAGCTTCAAGTGAAGCGACGATATCTCACCTCACGGTTTGAAAAAGTTGTAGATTCAGGGCTGACATGTGCAGAGTGCATGCAGTTGGAACTTGGTCGGCATCTTAAATAAAACTAATTATACATTTATTACCTGCGCAGCATGGCTGACCCGTCGAATAAGTGATTGAACTCCGTATCTCCTACTTTGAAGGTGCCAGGACCATTTCTCAGAAGGGTTCCATTCAGCCACGGTGGAATTTGTCCTAAACATTTTAAAGTAATAAATAAATACAATAAAATTTAAAAAGGCAGTAGGTAAACAGTTCAGGAACAAGTCCCAGCGAGAACTGGTGCGGACGTCATCGATACACGTCTTCATTCATTCTTACGCGTCTTGTTTGAAAAGGAAAAAGACAGAAAATACTGGAACGATAACGTAACGAACGGTTTTTCTCCGGGAATCGCACAGTAACTCCTTTGTAGAGACAGAACATTTTGATTTTTAAATTGGCTAAATAAATCCAACTTTGAATTTGACTTAATCGAAAACGAAAGCTCCAATAAAAAACACTTAAAATGAAGATTCAGTTTCCCGCTTGTACCACGATCTCTTTATAAATAAAAAGTCCTGACGAGTACGGTGAAGGAGGAAACCATCTGTTTCCTTAGAACGCCGTGGGAAGGTGGTGGGCAACCTCCAATGTACCACGATCTACCGGACACTGTGCAATGTGCGTATATGAAATAATATCTCAATGAAACAAAACCTTTGTTTTTAACCACTACTTTTATTTTAACCAGGCTATTAAATTTAAAATTTGTGGTTAAAAACAAAGCAATTATTGTTTTATTGTATATAATAAATATTACGTCGAACAACAGAGTGATTGCATTCAATGGATATAGAAATATTTTCCGACAAAATATGCGACTACAAAAATGTCCCTAAACTGTGTTTGTTTAGAAAAATCTAAATCATGTGATTTTAATTTTTACGTGATTATCTAACGCACGAGAGTCGCATCTGCTTCCAACCTCCAGGGATCGTGGCATTTCCAATTAGGGTTTTGTGGGGGTGAAGGTAGTGAGTAGTGAGTTGGTAAAGGAGACGTGGCGGTTCACATCTTTTAAATTTTTTTTATTTTATTTTGATGCAATAGTTTAATATTTTATGGTATAATTTATATAACGTTTTCCTTACAGGGGTTACCCGTGCTGAGGCCCCCATTTTATAATACAATTTTTTATAAGATAAGATAATTAATAAGGGCTGGAGCACGGCTAAAGCAATTTTAGGCTACTTTTGATCAATGGCGGTATGGGGTCTTTTTAGGAAAGGAAGGAAAGGAAGTTATGGGAAGGAAAAGGGTATTAGGAGTGGGTAGGAATCCGGTGGTCAGTGTATTACAGAATTCATCCCTCCCACCGCGGTGCAAGACGATGTTCCGAGAGAGCACGGCTGGAGAAGTGCGCGGCCGTATCCACAACCGCCTCCCAAATTTTAGAGCAGTGGAAATTAACAAAAATTCTAATAATCCGAAAGCTGTTCGCCGCTCTTAGATATGTTTTTATTTTTTTTATTTTTTATTTTAAATACATAAACGGCTATACTACCTTTTATAAATAAACATATAATAGAGTACAAAATCATATATAATATATAATAGAGTAAGAAAAATAATATCATTACATAATAGTAGTTTTAAACTATAAAATAACATACAATTATTTTGTGTATCACAACAAAAAATAACAAAAAAGAACAATGAGAAATATCACATTTCATTTCAACATGTCCATATTGCGTATATAAAGTTACATTATGGAAAAATAATTTTTGAGTGCATGTTTATATTGCGCTAATTTTAAGAAATAAATGTCGCCGATGTTAGCATATTCATTTCCCAAAATGTGTAATCGACTGATTGGTGAGTAATAATGTGATAATGTATGTGTGTTATTATAGTAGAACGGTAGAGTCAGTCTATTGTTAGCCTGACCAGGGCAATGAAATCGTATTACTTCTATTAAATCAGGGGTATCCAGGACCGAGTGAATTATTTTATATAATATTAATAGATCACAGATTTTTCTGCGATCTGATAAATTTACGAGATTAGTCCAGTTTATTAACAAATTATAGTCCACGGATTCTCTTGGAATACCTAATTTAAAATTAATATACCTAAGGAATCTATGCTGGACTTTTTCAATCGCTTGAATATGGATATTGTAATGTGGAGCCCAAATCGTAGAATTATATTCTAAAATGCTTCTCACTAGAATTATGTATAAAATGCGAATAGTATCAATGTTACAAAATTGTTTTGTTATTCTAATAATAAATCCTAAAATCTTCATTGCTCTATTAATAATATTATTTATATGGCTAATAAATGTAAGTTTTGAGTTAAAAATAATACCTAGATCATTTATTGTTTCTACTGAGTTTAATATAATTTTGTCAAGATTGTATTCATAAATGATCGGTTTCTTTATTTTATAAAATCTTATTATTTGATATTTACTAATGTTAAGTGCCAGTTTGTTGCATATACACCAATTAAACAAGTTGTTTAAATTTTTTTGTAAAATTATGCAATCAGAAACATTTTTAATTTTTTTATATAATTTTAAATCATCAGCAAATAACAGGATATCAACATCGGAAAAAACGTCTACAATGTCATTAATAAATAAAATAAACAGTATTGGTCCTAAATGGGAGCCCTGTGGCACACCACTAGTGGCAGAAAAGGCATTCGATATTACGTTATTTAACTTTACAAACAGTTGCCTATTTGTTAAATAACTCTCTACCCATTTAAGAAAGTTCCCGGTTATACCCACACTCCTTAATTTATTTATCAATATTTTATGACAAACTTTATCGAACGCCTTGCTGAAGTCAGTATATATCGAATCTACTTGACATTTATCTGCAAAGGCATTCGCTATAAAGTTTTCATATATCAGTAGATTTGTCAGAGTTGATCTATTCTTCGTGAAACCTTGTTATAATCCCATTTAATTTAAAAATAATTTTATCCAAAATAATTTTTTCAAAAAGTTTTGGAATAGTTGACTGTATACACACAGGTCTATAGTTGCGTATATCGCACCTGTCACCTTTTTTAAATATGGGTGTGATGTAACTATTTTTCCATGCAATTGGAAAATATCCCGATGACAATGACATATTAAAAATTAAATAGAGGGGATACGACAAGGCATGTATACAGTGTTTCAATAGAATTGGTGGTATTTTGTCAGGACCCGAACTTTTTTTTACATCTAATTTGTTAATATGGGTTTTAATTTCATATTATAATAAAACTAATATAAAACTTTATTCCACTTAATTTTATTTGACCATAACCGGTTTCAGCTCGTTAGAGCCATCTTCAGACTGGTACAAATAATTCTTAGTCTACGGTTTATATACCTACGTAACATATGGGGGAGGGGGAGAGGGGGGTTCTACAAGGATTTTAATCAATTATATTAATAACTGATACGTTTTTGGGGAACTATGCCGTATTCCTGAGCTTTTGAAAATAAGGCTTTAAGCCAACCTTTCGGACAGCGTTACAGTCTCCATCATCAGATCAGTTGTTTAGATTATGATGAAGTGTGTGTTAATGTATGTAGAAGTGATAATGTATTGAACGCATCAAAATTCTTAGAGCCGGTATTTCAGTATATACCAAATAATTAGTTAAATTAATGTGGTTTTTGGCGTTTATGTTTGGTGTAGCCGGCATGAACCCACGGAAACCAAGAACTATTAAGATTACCCCTAACGTCGTCTCTATTAGTATAATTGGGGTTATTTTGGATTTCAATTGCCTTCGTAATCAGGACTTGGATTTGGATATCATTTATGTTCAGAGTTCCTAAAACAAGTAATTACGAACTGGAATTATCTAATGATGGATGTTAATTTTTTTTTTAAATATTATGGGGATTTTGGGAAATGAGACTTAAAACTATGCTTCTACTTGTGACAGGATTTCACTCCTTTCGGAGGATTACTTTCGGTTTTTTATGTTTAAATTTATCATTGTATCTCGCTGTATTTAGCGATAGAATTAATTGTGGGATTTTCAAAACCGGCTAGACAGGCGTAGAATTTCTCAGCTTGTTAAAAATTAAATCCTTTATTTATTTATTTATAACATTTTATTTGATACATTTGTATGGCAAAAATAACATAATAATAACATTGAAAAATAACTATAAAATGTGTATAAGTGTTATTATGTCTTGTGGGTCGATATTAGTTCCTAGATAGGCAGATTGCCCATTCTAAGGAACCAAATGCTGGTGAAAATGCAAAAAAAAAATTTTTTTTAACAAAATCTTCATTTTAATTTTTTATTTTTTTTTAAATTATCAGTGGAATGTTTGTATCGTTGTGAAGAGTGTGAACCCTGATCCACCCGGGCGCATTCAACGCAAGTCGAATAGCTGTGTTTTGCAGGGTTTGTAATTTGTTCATATGTGTGTGAGCTGCATGACCCTAAATGGGCGCAGCCTATGTAAAGTCCGGCCTAATGGTCGTCTTGTAGATGAGAAGTTTATTGTCTGTTCATAATCTACTTTTTCTACCTAACATAGGGTAGAGTGCAGCTATTGACTTTACTGATTTTACTTTATCATTAATATGTTCTTGCCACGTTAATCAGAGAAACTCCTAAGTATTTGATAGATTTTACCCACGGTACTTTTTTCCCAAACATTGCTATGTTTGGGGGCTGATTGAACCTTTTTTTTTTTAAAGAAAGAAAAACATTCCCGGGTTACCAATAACCTAACAATGTTTGAAAATCTCCTGATACCACCACAGAAAGCCGAAAATGTTGCTTGTGTTGTGATGGAGGACTTAGCCAGCTGAGGAATCGAACACGCGACGCCCGGGTGGGACCCAAACGCGATGCCCACTCAACCACTGACCGGTCGATGCCCACTCAACCTTCTTCTTGTGAATACGGTGGCAGCACTTTTGGAGGGGTTTATTGAAATTCGCCATTGTTTGCAAAAGTCTCCGGCTAGATGGCTTGGATCTGTACGCAGCTTGTAGCAGTGGTCGCGACAGTCGAACTTGAAATGATATTGGTATCGACGGCGAATTGAGTTATTTTTTACATTATGATTGACTGGTTTGCGAATGTCACTTGTATGTAGTATCGGGTAAAAGGTTGGCAACGGAATATAAAAAAAGTAATAAAGTTGGGTACCTACATTTTTTTTTTTTTTTTTAAATATGTTTATTTAGTTATTAATTGTACAATAATTTCTCTTACTTAAATCTTACAAAACTGATCAATCAGTTTGATTGTACAAAATCTCTCATTTTTCCTATTTATTTACTTACACATATAAAATGTTTGATATTTTGGTGCTTAATACATATCTAGTAATTATTTAATAATATAATACTTAATATTAAAATACTTAACTAATTATTGTAATGCTTATTATAACATAAATTTTATTTTGAACAGTAGTTAAAAGATCTAGGTACCTATTCGTTCACAATATTATTTGTTTTTCATAGATTTAGGTATTTTTATACAATATTTTAGTTTTCATGTTCTATTGAAGTAGAATGATCTAACTTTAGTTTTGATTTTTGAATATGATGTCTCGTTTTTAATATTTTCAGGCAATGCATTAAATATTTCCGGAATTTTATGCCTTTTTGTTCTATCACCGTATACATTTTGAGATTTATTAATAATAAACATTTCTGCTTCTCTATGCCTAGTGGGGTAGTTATGGTTTACAGGTTTTTTGAATTCTGTATTCCAGAATTCATCTAGAGTTAATTGGTAATCTACCCTACTATGTATAGAGAGCACATTACACAAGGAGAACATTTTTTTATAATCGCCATCACATAATTGAACTTTTTTTTTGCCTGATATCAATTTTAGGAAACGGATTTGTAGTTGTTCTATTTTATTTAAGTACGTTTTGTACGTTAATCCGTAACTATTTATTCCGTATCCTATAATTGATTCTGCTAATGCGTTATATATACAGTATAATATATTTTTATTAACAAAGTTTTTTAGGTGATAAAATTTCCCTAATATGGATCTTAATCTATTACATACATTTTCAATATGAATTGACCAGTTAAAATTGACATCTACTGTAAGACCGAGGTATGTATACTGGTACACTTTTTCTATATTTGGGCAATTACACTGCAGGGATTGGTTTTTTGTGTGCAAGCAATCATATGAATGACTTTTAATGTGCAATTCCTTATCCTGACAATTTACATGTGGTGAATGTATAAGCATATATTTGGTTTTTTTTGCGTTGATAATAATGCCATTTACAACGTTTTATTACGTTTGGTAAACTGTTTACTTGCATAATATAACACGTAGGTCCCGATATCGATCCCGTAGCTACCCCAGTGTTTGCCAACATTTCATCACTTAAAATTCCGTCAATTTTAACTTTAATTTTTCTATTAAATAGATAGTTTTAAAAAAAATTATTTAAAGGACCTCTAATACCACATTCCTCCATTGCCCTTAGTAATGTTTCATGGTCCAATGTGTCAAAGGCCTTTTTAAAATCCATAAAAATTATGCCTACATAATATTTTTCATTCAAATGACAGTTTATATGGTCAGTGAATTTAGAAAGTAATTGTGCAGTACTTTTTTCTTTTTGAAATCCGTACTGTATGGGATTTATGATTCTATTTTTTTCTATAAAATTTTGTATTTGATTAAAGATAGCCCTTTCAATAATTTTATCAATACACGAGAGAATCGCTATCGGTCGATAGTTTGTGAAATCTTTGTGGTTTCCTGATTTTTATATAGGTCTGATGATGGATGTTTTAAGTTCGTCAGGCATGATACTTTTACTTACACAAAGGTTAATTAGTTTAGTCAGTACTGGGATTATATTATCAGCAATTAACTTCAGGTCTTTAATTCTTATTTGGTCATTGCCTTCTGATTTTTTAACATCCATATCATTAATAATTTTTTTAACATCTTTTTGTGATACAGGTCTAAATCTCATCGACATAATAGCAGGAGTTGTATACGTGTTACGATCTAGGAATTTTTTAGTACAATTATGTCTTATGTCTTTTATTTCATTTACGAATGTTGTGGCAAATTTATCGCATAAAAACTTTGTGTCTCCTTGACTTCCCATATGTTGAAGGATTATTTTATCTAAATTTTGTTTAGGTTTACCTATTAGATTATTTATTTCGTCCCACAGTTTCCTCGGGTTGCCGTTTAAGCTATTTATTACGTTTTTATGGAACGTGTTTTTAGTAATATTAATATGTTTGTTTGTTTTGTTTCTATACCGCGTATATTCTAAACGAAATACCGGGTTATTTGGGCTATTCCTGCATTTTCGGTAAAGATAATCTCTTTTTTTAATCATGTTCTTAATTTCTTCAGTAACCCATGGATTGTTGTGCCTAAGATTATTTTCAAATAATTTTTCTTTTTTCGAGGACGCATAGATATTATCAAAAATATTTTTTAAATTATCGTACAGTTCTGAAGGACATTCAGTTTGTAATAATTTCCCCCAATTTAATAGTTTTAATTTAGAATATACCAATTTATTATCAATAATTTCACTTTTTTTATTTAAATCCTTTGTAAGTACCTCTTTACCTATTGCAACTCCTGTTATATAATGGTCGGATATTTTGTTAGTCACAATACATGAAAATACAGTGTTATTACGGTTGCGAACTGCAATATGATCAATGCATGAATACACATTTTTTCCGTTTAAAATTTCATCCCGAGTCACATCTAATATTACATTTTCTAAACCATTTTCACTGAGTAGATTTTGATATTCTGTAATTACACTATTTTTTGTATCCAACAAATTCAAGTTGATGTCTCCACAATACAAGTAGTTTGAATCAGATGAAGTTAATTGTAATATTTGTTTTAGTTCCTTCAAGTATATTTTCTTGTTGCTGCTCGGCGGACGATAAACTGCAAGTATATTTATGACATCTTGATAAACGGTGGTGATTTCTCCAGATATTGTCTCGCAGCTTTTAAAAGAAATGTTTGTTTTCTTAAAAGTATGATGGTTTTTTAAGTACATGATTAATCCCCCTCCTCTTCTATTCTCTCGAGCATTTGCAATCGATGTGAAGTTTGGTATATTGAACATAGGTATTATTTCGTTTTTAATATTTATTTCCGTTAGAAAAATTACATCTATAAACTGCAGAACGTCGTTTACTTGTGCAATAAATGAATTAAAATTCTTTTTCAATGATCTTATATTTAGATGAATAGCCACAAACCTCATTTTGATGTTTTTATCGTTTATCCAGTTATCCAAATTATAGCACTTGATAAATTTGTGAGTTTGAAATGGTGTCGAATCTTCCATGACGTGGATTTAGTAACTGATATAATAACTGTTCCGAGTCAAAAGGAATTTTGTTTTTTTTTTTTTTTTTTCTTAAATGTATTTGTTTATATCATTCTCATTTTTTATATGGATAATTTTCCCATCACCTTCACTTCTTATCAATATTTTGGCATTTTGTACCCAAATGTATTTAAATTTTGTTTTCATTTTTTGTTTTGTAATGTATAGTAGATCTTTTTTTTCTTTAGTTAGATTTTCATTGATATAAATTCGGTCGTTGTTTCCATTCTTGTAAATGTCATTGTTTGTTAATATGTTTTTTTTTTGTAACCACTCATCTCGATAAGTTTGACGCATGAACTTCACGATTACGTTAGCCGGTTTGGAGTCCTTTCTATTAGGAAGTCTCCAAACCTTCTCAATATTTTCGCAATTTGTGTTTAGTTTTTCTGCAATTGTCTTTATGGTTGTTTCAATATTTTCATCTTTTTTCATTTCCAGACCAAACAGTTCAATATTACAGTTTTTTTCTATTTGCTCAATTTCTTGAATCCTGTGTTCCAGTGCTTTATTACATTTTTCAAGGTATGTGTTTTTGTTAATCACTTCATTGAGTTTGTTTTCGTTTTCTTTTAGTTTTTTCCCAATTCTAGGTGTAGCGATATCAGTTCGTCATATTTGTTGGATAGAAACTCAGTTGACTGTGTGAGAGTCTCCATATCTTTTTTCATGACATACATGATGCTTATTTTATTATTTATTTCATTAAGATTTTGCTTCATTTCTGGGATACTTTCTGAGTTTGGGCCTTGTGACCCGCTGCCTCCGGATTTCATGTTCGCCGTTTCTGTGTTCGCTATTGTTCGCTGGGTTCCGCAGTTTACACAAATAAATTCATTACCCACGTTAATGACGGGATTTGAAATAGCACATAGTTTATGGAAAGATCCATTACATTCGATGCATTTGATTAATTCACTGTCTTTAGCGACATATTTTTTACATTTTTTACACTGCACCATTTTGAAGTAGTTTGAGCGTTTTTCGTTAATTTTTAAATCACTTTTACAATTTATTTATCGCACAATGATTTACACCGTTCGTGTTCGCTGAGAGACGCGTACGAAATCTACATGGAACTATGATTCTAGGTACCTACTTGGGGAAGTAGCTAAGTAGAGCTAATTAAGATTAGGTGCTTTTTTCAAAATTAGAACTACATAGATTGATTATTAAAACAAAAGCAAGTTGTCATGTTGTTGTGGTCTTCTTGAAAAATATAATACTTAATGTCTGTCCTGTTGTTTTATTGTCTAGAATTTATCTGATCTTACATTTGGGGGCTCGTCCGGGATCTAGTGCAATAAAAAACAGTTATTAAGTGAGTGACAGTTTATTAAGTGAAAACGTAATGCAAGAAATGGCTAACAACGCAGAAGTTTTAACTGACGAGCAAGTGGCCCGACTGACCGTAACTGAGATAAAAGACGAACTCCGAAGACGACGTCTCAGGTTATCAGGAAGAAAACTGGAACTTCTTCAGCGGTTGATGGCAGCGTTGAGGCTAGAACGGGAACATGGTGCACAAGACGATGACGACGAAGAAGTGAATGACGATGAAGCTGAAGACGATAAAGATGTTGAAGACGAAGTCGTTGGGGGCCGAGACGATGCAGCTAACAACGACGACCCAGGGGCAGTCGCCCATATTAACGACGAAGAAGACGACTCTGAAGACGAAAAAAACCGTGAAACCCCCGTTATCAGACGAAACCGCAGAGCAGCAGAGCCTAGTCGTACCCTATTATTACTCAAAGATGTGGAGGATTCGTTGGATAAATTCAGTGGAGACGATTTACTGAGTATAAGCCGATGAAGATTTTGAAGAAATGGCGGAAGTGTGTGGATGGACTGACGTTCATAAAGTTGCGTTCGGGAAGAAATTGCTAACTGGTTCAGCGTTGGCATTCATGCGCCAAGAAAGGAGCACTAAAACGTGGGCTAAATTCAAAAAAACCCTCAAAGACGAATTTGAGAATGAAGTGACCGATCAACAAATACATAGAGAGCTCATGCAGAGAAAAAAGAAGCTCAATGAAACTCTGCAGCACTATATGTACAAAATGCGAGAGATCGCAGCTCAGGGAAAAGTGGATACTCAATCGCTGATAGAGTATATTATTCAAGGAATTCCAGACGAAGTGACAACTAAAGCTGTTCTTTATGGGGCTAGAAATCTACAACAACTCAAGAAGAGTTTTAAGCAGTACGAAGCGATGAAGAGAGATATGAAAGTGGAACGCATAGACTATAAGGGAAAACGCGAAGGGCAAAATCAGCCCAAAAAGACAGGCGGTGAAAGGCGACGGTGTTATAATTGCGGAAGGGAAGAACATTTAAGTGCTAAGTGTCCGGAAAAAGATAAAGGTGTCAAGTGTTTCAAGTGTAACGAGTATGGACACATTGCAGCGGAGTGTAAGGAAAAGAAAAAAGAAACGTACGTTGTTTCAATACCCGAGAAGAAAAAATATATGAAGGAAGTGTCTGTAGAGGACTGTAGGTTTATATCATTAGTGGATACAGGTAGTGACCTTACGTTTATAAGATCAGATGAGTATGCTAGACTAGGATCACCACCTTTAGGTAATCGTAAGTTTCAATTCAAAGGGTTGGGTTCCGCTGGTAATGAGACTTGGGCTGAATTTACAAAAATTATGAATGTCGATGGGTATGATTTTCCAGTAACTTTGCATGTCGTGTCGAATAAAGTTTTGTCAAAACACGGTCTGTTGTTGGGTACTGATTTCCTGGATCAAGTAGAGTTGCGGGTCAAGCGGGGAGAGGTAACCTTTTTACGACTTGAAGAACAAGCAGACAGTCGTGAAGTCACGCCGGATATTTTTCGAATAAATATAGTAGAGCAGACTGCTGAATTAGATTTATCGCATGTAGAGGAACCGCATCATCGGGAAGCGATCCGCGATATTATCAGAGGGTACAAGCCGGAGAAGACGCGAGACATAGGGATAACTGCTAAAATTGCTTTGAAAAATGATACACCCGTAGTAAGACGACCGCGAAGGCTAGCACCGTCTGAGAAAAAAGAAGATTTACAGATGAAGAAAATCGTTGATGAAGAATGGACAGCGAAATTTGAAGAAAAACGGTGTGAACTACGTGAAGAAGCCGAAAAGAAGATTGCAGAAACTGAAGAACAAAATCGGAAGACCTTTAATAAAGGGAGGAAAAAGGCGACACAATACAAGAGGGGGGATTTAGTGGCCATAAAAAGGACGCAGTTCGGCACCGGCTTAAAACTTAAAGGAAAATTCTTGGGTCCGTACCGTATATTGCGGGCATTACGAAATGATCGTTACATGGTAGAAAAAGTAGGGGAGCATGAGGGGCCCAGGCAAACTTCCTCAACCGCTGATTTTATGAAGCTCTGGGTGGTCAACGACGGAGATGATATTTCCGAGAGCAGCGAAGTTGAAGAAAACATCTGAGGGCAGATGTTACTGAAGGATGGCCGAGTGTAGTATCGGGTAAAAGGTTGGCAACGGAATATAAATAAAGTAATAAAGTTGGGTACCTACTTGGGGAAGTAGCTAAGTAGAGCTAATTAAGATTAGGTGCTTTTTTTCAAAATTAGAACTAGCAAGTTGTCATGTTGTTGTGGTCTTCTTGAAAAATATAATACTTAATGTATTTTCTGTTGTTTTATTGTCTAGAATTTATCCGATCTTACATGTATATACGTTATAGAGTTTAGGTGACAATTGTCCGCCTTGGGGGACGCCGGCTCTTAGTAGACGTTCTGTGAAGAAAATCTCGTCTAGTTTTACCCTGAAGGTGCGATCCGTTAGATAGCTATGGATGATTTTGATAAAAGATATTGGAAAGCCTAGGAGAAACATCTTATAAAGAAGGCCATAATTCCAAACTCTGTCAAAAGCTTTGCTTACGTCCATCGAAAAGATTGCCGTGTGTTTATTTGTATTTAAGCAACTTTATTAACCAGTGACGAATTTAGTTGTCTTCCTTTGTAACTCTTGTATATTCTTCAATTACCTGTATCAAGTGTGTCTAGTCCATTTAAAAATCTATGTATTGTTCATTGATTTCCGTGTTCTTATGTAAAAATAATTTTCCTTTAGATGTATAATGTTTTCCTTCCCGAAATGAGTTTTATTAAATTCATTGGGAGTAATGTATTATAAATTTTATGTAATAATTTTGTAATATATTATCTCTAATAAATAAATTAATTAAATCCATCCGTAATGTGTTCAAACACATGGAGGAGTTCAAACACATGGTGTAAGGTCGAATGACCCGCTCTAAAGCCGTGTTGGAAATATGGTATTATTTTATTAACCTGAATAAATGAAACTAGTCGTACGAGGATTATTTTCTCTAGTATATTACCTGGGCAAGGAAGGAGGCTGCTTGGGCGATGATTTTCAGTTAAAAGTGGGTCTTTACCCGGTTTTGGAAGTAAAATAACATTTGCTTGTTTGAATGCCTTTGGAAAACAATTTAGTCTCAGTGAAACATTGCAGATGGCTGTTATTGCACATATGCCTTTTAGTGGGATACATTTACGGTCTTTATTTGACATGCCGTCCGGAGCTTTTTTAATTTTCAGAGTTGAGATAATTTTTTTGAATTTCTTTAGGAGATGAGAATTTGATGGGCAAGTCATCAGATTCACTACTTATAATTGATGCTACTTTTGAATCCACCATTGAAACAAAGGACGGATCATCGTGTTCGGTATTTGGGGAGAATTGCGCTTCAATCTAAGGCGAATATCGCCTTCGCAGATAGCCTGCGAAGGCTTCTGCCTTGTCAGCAGTTGAGTATACTACTGCGTTTGGGCCTTGAAGGGGGGATATTCTGATCTTTGGACGTCTCAGTGTTTTGGAGAGCTTCCAGAAAGCCGTTCTATCGTTCTCAAGGGAAGAGGTAAATTCGTGCCAGCGTTCGCTGAGAAAGTCGCGTAGAGCATCTCTCACTTGGCGCGATAATTGGTTGTAGTGCATTTTATCAATTGTATTACAGCCTTTTTGCCAGTCTTTACGAACATGATTTTTTCCCTAAAAAGATCTTTGATATCTTCGGGAATTCCGTGACGATTTGTATCGTCGGGAACTTCAACGGAGGCCTCCTCGATACATGCTTTTATTGAATTAATTAAGTCCAATGTGTATATTAAGTCCAATTAAGTATAATTGTATATGTTTTCAACAACTCGGTGAGTTTTTGTCATATTATTTTCTTCCGGGTTAATGTTCAGGCGTGATCAGGCGTGCTAGTCGTGCTACACGTGTTAATTGTTTTAAATTTATTTTTAAAGATTTATATTCGATTTATTCATCAATGCAGATTTCAAATTTTTGTTATAAAATTAACTGGGGTGAGGGCAAATTTAATCTGGGACCAATGAATGGGTTAGCAAGTAAACAAATATTTACCAGTACTTTGTCCCCGTAGCGGATTGAATACCTCCTGGTCACAGGAGCGCAGATTGAAACTGAGGTCTATATTTGGGTGAAGCGTCATTTTGTTAGCTTGATCACGACACCTAAAACTGAAACAGTACTTTAAACAAAATTTTGATAACCTTAAAAAAACACGAATAAATCAGTTTATTATATTCCCTTGTTACTTCATAATTCACGATGTAATTGGATTTATTACATAACAATTAGTATTTTATTTAATTTGCCCTTTTTATTTTTTTTACATTAGCTCCACACAAGTGGCCCTGAGGAAAATAATTTCCCTCAAAGCCTATGTCATCTTAGGGGATCATGTGGAGGGATTTTTTAAGGAAAGGAAGAAGATGAATTTCAGGGAAGGAAATATGTATTAGAGGTGGGAAGGAATCTAGTGTGTCCAGGAGTGACGGACGTATGAATACATGGGTCAAGGGATCTTGGCTGAGGTCAAAAGACCTCCTCAACCAGTCTCTCTCGATCCTACCCGCCATGCAGCAGGTGGGCAGACACATCGGCAGCCAAGACCTTGACAAACCTCACCCCTTGCATCCGGGCATCCCTGCTAAGTCACCAAACGTAGAGAACCACTTTGAGTGACCTATGGCAGAGGTGTTGGTTATCCAACAAATGGTTCCCAGGGCGGCGGTATCCATACCCGCCTCCCAAGTTGCAACGCAACAATATACACAATATTTTGTTGGTGAATTTACAGCTTCCCAAAATGATAAATACAACGTAGGGGCAAGGGTTCGTGGCGTGGCGAAAAAAATTGTAAGCATCTAAATTATAGGAAATTTAATTTTATGCAATTTAATGCTGCATAAATTTTTCCCAAGGCCGATAATTTTTGAGTTGTAATAAAAAATCTTTTTTTTGTGTTTTTATTTTAAAATGAAATCTAATTTTTGGTTGGCAAAACTTGGATTCCTAACTCGCACCCCAAAATACATAAATGAGAATAAAAATCAGAACCATACTATAAGGGTTTGCTTTAAACAATCTTTTTCGACTTCTAATGACTGGATTCTTATTATCCACAATGGCACTGTAGAAAAGGGTATAAAATAAAAATAAAATGATAGGAACTAAATGAAACAACGTAATACTAATAACGTGTACCTAATTGTAACAAATAACTTCTCCCTTGTAACGAATAAAAAGAAGAAAGAAAAGACAGCATAGATACCTGCCTAGAGTAAATAGGAAAAATCAATATTTAATAATATTCTATAAGTACGAACACTGTGTGAAAAATATTGTAGTACGTCTATGTTAACGACTCGCCGTCGCTACTCGCTACTACTAACTAAATACTTGTGAAACCATTTTACATGATGCCTACCTGGTGGTTAGTTATAAAATCTTTATTTTTACTTGTTTATCATATCCAAATACCGCGTATCGGTTTGACCACAAGCCATCTGAAAAACAAACCGTTAGCAGCCTTAGGTACTAATAATAATATTAAAAATAATAATGTACAAATGTATCCAGAATGTACAATGCAGGGGTGGTTCATTGCACCACATTCCATATTTCGAAATAGCAAAATAAATTAGACGAATAAAAAAAAAATAGAAAGTAAATAACAATACATCTTAATATTTGTTTATTTATTTAAGGAACATAAACAGTCTTAGTAACATAATATACATAAGAGGATGACAAAAACAGACCAATTGTTAATGTTCACAGATAGGTATTTAGAAACATAAAAGTAAACTAGAATATTTAAGAAAAGAAAAAAATACAGGACAAAGCAGCAATTTAAAAGAAATTATAATACAGGTGTAGATTCAACAAGTGATAAACCTAAATATAAAAACACAACAATACAGTAAAATACGATTATAACTGTAGAGAAAATAGGCTGCGAAATAGGTAATTGGATTGGGACGGGTAGGGGGAGGACAGGGATAAGGGAAAGTTGCCACGCGGGTAATTTAAAAATATTAGGTACAATTAATTTAATCATCACGAATATGTGTTATGTATTATTCGCACCTAGAATGTGATACAACGAAATTCTGTAGTGAAAGTAACTAGCAGTGAATATGTCAGCAAGTGTAATTTAATGTTATAGTAGTTCCATGTCCTCTGCATAAATTCATTTTGGTTGGAATTTGGAATTGGTGTTGCATCTATCAATGTAGAAAAGGCATTGACCTGGGGTATACTTGGTCGAAGAGAAAAGGGTATTTAGTCTGCTATATCGAGTCGGCGCGGCGCGTGGAAATTTATTTTATTTAGCAACTCCGGGCAGTCAACTTTCCACAAGCCTCCTGTTGAGTAAGTGAAAAGTAATAAAATCACAACAAATATAAATCCGTACACAACGCCATCTCTGATACTGACAAAAACAAAACACGGACAGTTGGGCATCGATAATTGCTTCACTGTGTAATTTTTAACTTGATTAAAAAAAACTAAATTTAATTCAACAGTTATTGATTCTAAAGCGGTACGAAGTTCGTCGGGTCAGCTAGTAGGCACATAAAATGAAAACGAATGAGCATGAAAATGAAACATACAAAAATATTAAACACGGAAATGAAAACAAGAAGCCGTTTACAGAGGATATTTGACCGTCCCCTGTCTCCAGGAGGCCACCAGGAGGGACTCCATCCAGGAAATTGTGGCAGTGATGATTACGTTCCTTGATTGGTCTAGTCTGCGCCATAAACTTCCCGTGCGGTGGCAGAGGAGGACTCACTATGCACTCGTCCCTCAAGGAACATTTCTGTAGTGCTGCATTATCTCGGTAGGCGGAAAAGTTGGCGATGACCATTATCTTAATATATAAAACAAAGACGGGTTAGTTACACTATTTATAACTCGAGATCGGCTGGACCGATTTTGATGATCTTTGATTTGTTGGATTTGTCTCCGCCCCGGAAAACAGAATAACTAATAAAACGTCGCAAAAATTCACCAAAAAGAAAGTTATGAAGAAAATGAATTTTTTCATACATTTTGTATGGAACGAATAAGGAACTCCAGTGAAAAATATTATGGCTTTAAAAAAATATGTTCATATAGACCAAGAAACGCTGATTCTGAATATATAAGTTTTATTTCATAATATTAAATGCAGAGTTTTTAATAAATTATTAAAAAGTGCATTTTTAAACCTCTTCCCAAAACACAGCGTTAAGTTGGCATTACTGAAATGGTTAACGGTGACGTCACAGTTAACCTGTCACCTGTGTATTGTATTGTATTGACATTTGAAATGACTTGAAGTGCACACGTACCTATGCAATTCAACATTTCGTGTTTTTGGTTTATTTTCATACTGTTTATAGAGATTTAGATAAATAATAGTTATTATGTTTATTGAAACATAATTTAGGCCCTCAACAATTAACAAAAAGGGCTATATTTGGGGACAATCTGCAATAAATTTTGCCTATTTGAGGTTAAAGTCGTGTCATATTTGACATTGTATTTTCAAATTGTTTTTAGTGTAGGGCTTTTTATACAAGTTACTACACAATCGTCATGATCATTGTATTATAAATACCAGTGTTTCTGTATGTGTTATACTTAAAACAATGTACAAAATCACGCCTGAACACAAAATTGAAGAATGATGTCACTTGTATTTGCAATGAAAAAGATGATTTATTATTTTTATATTGCACTTTGTTAAAATACAATAACAGTAGCGGTGAAATGTGGACATTTTACCAATGTTTTTCTATATTAAAAGCAGTTAATCTTAAATAAAAACGCCTCAATTTCTTACACAAAAGTCATTGAGTCATCCTATATTAATTTTATTCCGCCATTTTCTTAAATTCAAAATCAGGGATGCTCTGCCCAAGAAAATTATTTCCCTAGATTTAGAAGTGAAATTTCCCTAGAATTTCACATTTACGCAATTACCTAAGTAGCCACCTGATTGTGTAACACTAATCCTGTTATATGTTAATTAATATGATTAATTAATTGGAAAGATATCGGAACTTGGTAAATATACTTATAATACTGTGCTTTTCCAAATAAAACACCTTTTGCTACGTGAAGTAATAATTTAAAAGTACGAATACACTCACCACTGAATTAGAAACTGAATTCCAAATAAATAAAAAAACACTTTGCAAAATAAAAATCAACCGCAATCACCGAAAAAATAGAACTTAAAACATAAATTAAATTTTTTTTCAGAGGACCTATATAATATCATTTTGAGTTGTCAGTGTTAAAAATAACATTGCATGGTAAGTACAACAATAATTAAGATTCATGGGAATTCCAAAAAATATATATTTATGTATAATACCAGTAATATTGTCATATGTAATAAATAATTTGCCAGAGTTCGAAATTTCCCTAGATTTTGTCCTGATTTCCCTTATTCCTAAAAAATATTTTTCTCCCCTAGATCTAGGGAAATTCCCCTCGACATAACATCACTGATTCAAAATGACAACTTAAAAAGTAAAAAAACTATCGATGGGTGAAGACCACCATAGATACGGTGCGTTTCTGGGAGTCTTTAACAATTAAAACTTTGACAATTATTTTAACTATTAAAACTAACTATAAAAATAAAAATAAAAATGCCGTTATTTAAGTTTGAAGGTCTTATTCATTAAAAAAAATAAAAAAAAATGGACTGGAGTTCTCTATTCTCATATTTTGAAAGAACTGCAGCAATATTGTGATCGGTATCATATTTAACTGTGCGTGAATTCCAAAAATTCAAAAAGGGAAAATGTCAATGCGCTGATTGTTTTCTTTTGTTTTTAATCATATAAAGCTGCCCCTCTTTCTTACACACTAAATGTCAATAGGCGAAAATGAGACAAAGGTGAACGTAGGTCTCTGCACCCCTCCAAAGGAAAAATACAATAATAATAAATCTCTGAAATGAAACGCATTTTTTTTACGTAAACTCCACTCAGGACCTATGTCATCTTAGGGATGCTGTGTAGAGGGTCTTTTTAATGAAGGGTAGGATAGAAAGTTCTGGGAAGGAAAAGGGCATGAAGGGTGGGTAGGAATCTGGAGGTCAGTGTATCCGGAAGTGAATCCGTCCCTCCAACTGCGGTGCAAGGCGATTGCCTTGACCGGAATTGACCTTTTACCTTGATCTTTCCAGCCGGACTCTTTCGACCCAATGGTCGAGAGAGTCCGGCTGGAAATGTCAAAAGGCCTCCCTCAACCAGTCTCTCTCGATCCGGCTCGCCACGCAGCAGACCCACACAAAAGTCACCCCATGAACCCGGGCACCCCTGCTAAATCACCAAACATAGCGAACCACTTGGGGTGACCTATGGCAGAGGTGTTGGTTATACAATAAATGGTTCCTGGGGCGGCGGCACCCGTACAGGCTTCCTTTCAAAAATTCCCATAATTAAGTGGAAAAGTAAGAAAATCAAAAATAGATATATAAATCCCTACACAACGCCATCTCTGATATTGACAAAAACAAAACACGGACAGTTGGGCATCGATAATTGCTTCATTGTGTAATTTTTAACTTAATAAAAAAACTTAATTTAATTCAACAGTTATTGATTCTGAGGCGGTACGAAGTTCGTCGGGTCAGCTAGTTAATAATAAAATACATATAAGCAAATTAATAACTATGTACTTCATTGAATTAAGACTTTACAAGTTTAACTTTCATATCAGATCGTTAGTGTGTGTTATTGACTTTAAGTACGATGTCGTACCTACGAGTACTTGTGGAACTCCATCGAATTAATTAAGTTTAATATTTTTATTAGTATAATTGAAAATAAGCATCACTTTGATTTGATGAGTAAACTATAAGTTGGTTTTGTTATTTTATTTTTATTTTAGAGAAAGTTGACAGCAAATCATAAATTACACATTAATAAAATAATTATCCAAATTATGAACTTTCCACTGATGATAGTGAATGATAAAAGGTGTGACATTGTAGGGGTGTTTTCTTAATTAGTAATTAGTTTATTTTTTAGTTAGAATATGTGAGGAGGGGGGGGGGGAGTGAGGAGGAATGTAGGATTAGGATTCAGAGGCTAAGGACGGAAATATATAGGGGGGGGGGGGGGGGGGGGGGTAGATTGAACTTCCTAGTTTGAGTCATGTTGCTTAGTGTGTTTTCGTATTACGTCACGTAACGTCGAGTTAAAAATGTCAATGTGGTAATAATTTAAGTTAAATGAATCTGCGGATCTGTAGATAAATGAGTGCTGTTTGGAGGTGGTCTTGAAAAGAGAGAGATTAAAAGTAAGCGACTGTCTACTGTTGCGATTTGGAACATGGAATGATAGGCGTTGAAGAAGATCAGGACTATCGATTAAGTTATGTGTAATTTTAAAACTCCGTTTTAAGGATCTAAACGTTACAAAATTTATAAAACTGGGAAGACTTCGGTGGCTGGATCATGTAAAGGGCTAGCGAGACTATCAAGCGGCTTGGCTCAATCACGTAGTTTTTTGTTTATGGCTAGAGTTTTGACCGCATTTTGACCGTCTCCAGAGGTGGCTTGACGCTTGACCCAAGCATTGCGCAATAATCTACGTTATTGCGCAACGCTTGAAGCGAATTTATATTTTTTGAGCGTAGACAACAAATCATAGACAAATAAGTATCTGAGTGGTGATTTTAGATATTACGTACCACGTAAAACGCTTATAAAAATTAGATTAAATTATTACAAAATAGGTATTAATTGTTTTTGTGTTTAATGTGTAGAAATCCATCGGATTTTTCTATTAAATTAATGTAAATATAATTTAATAATGTTATTACGTCAATGTTATATTAAAATATTAATATATAACATTTATTATAACATAACAAATAATTATTTTTCTTTACTAGATTCCATCTCGCACAAAAATCACTTTCAACTACCGAAAATGACAAGAAGCCATAGACAAAGGAGTAATATGTTCAAGTACCTCTCGAATGAAAAATCCTCTAGGCAAGCATTCATAGACAATAACGGAAAATAAATTTACGTGCTGGCCGTTAAGCCGCTTGATAGTCTACAAGCGTTCTGGCAAGCATTTGTCTATGTCTAGATGTGATCTTCGATAGTTTGTTTGGTTTATTTATGGTTGACAGTGAATTTTGCGCGGCTGAAATAAAATGGAATATAACGGAGACAAAGCATTCTTAGCTCTTGGGTTATCTTTGTATTTTAATAAAAATAAACGAATTTGTTGTCAAGAATGGTACAATTTGTGATCCCGCTTTACTCATAAGCATTTACAAAGCGTATTACAGGCACGGCACCAAATGATTACTTACACGCATTTTTTCAAAATAGATGATCGTACTTACGAAGCATTGTTGTATATTTCGGTTGATATTATGAATAAATGTTATAATTAATATTTTAATATAACATTAATTGATAAAGTTGATAAAGGAAAATTATTTATTACCTATTTCTCAGATGTTCACAAGACCTAAACAATATTTTCAATCAGTCAAAGCAGTTACATCATTAACAATAAGAAAACAAAAAATGCTTGCAGAACTGAATACTTAATAACATTAATAGCAGTTACAATATTATTAAACAATGAGGAAAAAAAATACTTGCAGAACTTAATAATAAATAATACTAGCTGGTACCCGGCATGCGTTGCAATGCCATTCAAAGAAATAAATTAATTCTCCCTGCATGTCCTTTCCCGTGCGTCCCCGTTGACATCCCGAGTCCCTTTCCGAGAATACTGCACAAGAGTCCCAACTGCTCCCGTCTGGAGCCAGTGAGACTATGGTATCCCCGATCGGGGTATGTTGTGTGGCTGAAGGTAGTGAGGTGGGGAAGAAGGTAGGAAAGAGGAAGGTGGGGAAGTACCTGGCTATTTAGATCTGGTCACCAATCACGGCTTATGCCATTTCAAGCAACGTTTCAATTCTGAATGGTGGTCTACCAGGGCGATACTTAGAGTATCTTCCAATCTGGAACGTGCCGCAAATATAGTTTATATTATTTTAAAGAAAAAAATTGTGAAATAACACAAATTAATCAAATAAAATTTATTTGACACGCCGGGATTCGATCCCCCGACCTTCGATTTACGAGTCAAGAGCCTTACTTATGTCAATTTTTCTTTCCGTAAGATCTTTCCACAAAGTATCGGAAGACTTAAAAAAAACTTTCAATTCCTTCCCCTCCCTCCAATTTTCTTTCCGGAAGAACCTTCTACAAAGTATTAGAAAACTAAAAAAAGATGAATGAAATAGGTAAAGTGATTCTGAAGTTATAGCGTGACCAAGGGAAACAGGGTTTCATTTGTAGAAATCCATCTGATTTTTCTACAAATTAAACACAAAAACAATAATTAAAAACGTAGAAATGCATCTGATTTTACTTTTTAATTACCTAATGTAAATAACATTTACATTAATTTAAGAGAAAAATCAGATGCATTTCTACAAATAAAACACAAAAACAATTAATTCTTATTTTATATTAATTTATTAATCTAATTTATAGAATTGTTTCATGATGCGTAAAAAATGTAACAAATTTTGAAAAAAATCTTTTCTTTTATGTCGAAGAACGCTAACTATTAATGTACATGGGGTCCTATTTTATGATTCTGCGATTGTTTCGAAAATGTTATTAATTTCAAGAAATGGCCAAGATCACCTTTTATGAGTGATAGCCAAATAAATAATTTAAAAAAATATATCAATTCGCATCAAGCTCGCCGCCATCACGTAGCTTGCTTCAAGCGTCCTCGGTAGACTGTCAAAACGCTTGGCTCAAACGAAAACTACGCGCAGTGTTGCCAGCTTAACAAAAAACTACGTGCTTGAAAGAAATTGCTATTGATAGTGTCGGAATCTCTTAAAGAGAATGACCGAGCATCAAGCACCAAAGTCCCTGCTGAACTCAAGACTGACAGGGCAAAGGAGCCTGGGAAGACCAAGTTTAAGATGGAGCGACAACATCCTCAAAGATATATCCACCTTGGAGATTGGAAACCGGAGAGAGCTGGCACAAAACCGTGATGAGTGGAGGAAGACTCTTGAGGAGGCCAAGACCCACCAGGGGTTGTAGAGTCAAGAGTGATGATGATGAATTTTAAAAAACATTACCGAATCTGCTATATTTCTTAAGTATTATTATTTCGTAAGTTGGCACATATTATGGCGTTTCAAGTTTGCTAAGTTCAAATTATTGCCAAATTATTGACATTCATATTAAGTATTTGTTACCAAGACTATGTAAACATTGTATTGGAGAATGTAAATCATAGTTCGAATGAGATTTACGTATATAAAATGTCAATGTTTGTCTAGTTGTTCGTGTAGGTACATGTAGATTTATTAATTGCAGGAGTTCACAACTGTCGAATTTAGAGTTTAATAATTTTAATAAAAAGGTTAGGTCGTTTATGTTGGAATATTTTAAGTGTTCATTAACGACGGGCAATTTATGTGCTCTGAAGGGATGTTAAGTTTAAAATTTACAAAACGTAAAAATTTTATACCTTTATTTGCAGTTTGTTGAATGTGAACCGTGAAGTCTAGTTTGTCATCCATTATTATGCCAATATCCCGCATTTCCGATACTCTTTCTAAATTTATTTTATTTATTGAAAAGTCGAAAAACAGTGATGTTTTTTTTCTGGAAAAGGCCAAAGTTTTGCATTTTTCTACATTTAAATATAGATTGTCTTGTGAGCACCAAATTTTTAGCATGTCTATATTGGATTGAAGAATTTCACATTGATTAAAGATAGTTATTTCTTTATATAATTTAATGTCATCAGCGAAAAGCAATACTTTGACGTCTTTGAAGCAGTTGACAATGTCGTTTATAAAAACAAGAAAAGAAATTGGGCCAAGATGACTGTAGCTCCGAAAAAACGCGAGATTTCTAGATTGACTACGTGATAAAAGGCTAAGCCCCCCCGCCCCTCATTGTGACCAAGCGTGGTATTTTGAAGATCCCCCCCCCCCCGAACCGGTCACGTAGTATGGGTACGTTCCCTAACCCTATTTTTTTACATTAACTCCACATAGGATGCCCTGAGGAAAATAATTTCCCTCATGTGAGATGCTGTGTGGAGGATCTTTTTGAGAAGAGGAAGGAATGAACATTGATATTGAAGAGACCCATGCTGTAGGAAGGGGGAAATACAGAGGCCGGCAAAAGATTCTTCCTTCACTTGTCCAAATTTCGATGGTTCAACACATTAACCATGGGAACCATTTATTGGATAACCAACACCCCTGCCATAAGTGGTTCGCTACGTTTGGTGACTTAGCAGGGGGGGCCGGGTTCGAGGGGTTAGGATTGTCTGGACCACAGTAGAAGGGATAAATTCGTTCGTCCGTCACTTCTGGATAGACTGACCCCCAGATTCCTACCCACCCCTTATACCTTTTTCCTTCCCAGATCTTCCTCTCCTTCCTTTCCTTAAAAAGAACATCCACACAGCATCCCCAAAGATTCTGTGTGGATGTTCTTTTATAGACATAGACCCTGAGGGGAATTATTTTCCCCAGGGCCTCCTGTGTGGAGCTAATGTAAAAAATAATAATAAAGTTTCAGTTGATTTGGCGTTATAGAGCCTGAGAAAATGGCCCTCAAAGTTCGACCCAATATGCCTTGCATTTTCCCGTGTAAGTGTGATGATTTTTACAAAAATGCTTATTTTTGCAGATGTTGTCAATGAATCGTCTTCGGACCATGATTCTTAGGAAGAATTCAAAACAGCAGTTGGTTAGGCGCCAGAGAGCCTTAGAAAACGGTTTTCAAAGTTCGAACCCAAGCCTTTCATCTTGCTCCGTAAGTAGGTATGATTATTTTTCCACAAATTCGTCTGTTTGCAGATTTTATTAATAATTCCTCTTCAGTCTGTTTGGCGATAGGAGTCTGAAAAAACGACCTTCAAACCCAAGCCTTGCATTTTGCCCTGCACCTAAGAATATTGATTTTACCACAAATGCTATATGTTTTGCTGATGTTGTCAATGATTCAATGGAGTCTGATGAAGAGTCAGACCATAATTGAACATTTATATGAGTTTTTCACAAATATTTTGTAAATAGCGTCTAAAATAATACATATATTTTTGTTTTTATGAGTTATAAAGTCTAATTCTAAGAGTAATAAATAACCATAGAACAAATAACAATTTCATGTCACATTTCCTATCATGTATCCGGTATCCGGGCGGCCGATCGTATTCCCACAGGACGCAAAATTCAAAATAACGTCCCTGGGCACTGATCTGCTCGCAATCCGGCATAAAGAATAAGTTAAATTAAATTCATTTATTGTAAAATGCACAATATGCGAAAACGGAAACCGAATAAATCACAGTGACAAATCAGAACACGTTTGGAAAGAGATATAAAATTATTAAATATGATAAAAACTGGGTTAGGTTTTAAGGCGTGTTTTATTAATTTTGGGCGGGAATTTGTAGCGCCTCCCGAAACCGGTAACAATAATTTATTGTCTTTACAGGATGTCTGTATTATTTTTGTCCCATTTTATTATTTTTGAACAATAATATATTGTCTTTACAGGATATCTGTATTATTTTTGTCCCATTTTACTATTTTTGAACAATAATGTATTGTCTTTACAGGATGTCTGTATTATTTTCGTCCCATTTTACTATTTTTGAACAATAATATATTGTCTTTACAGGATATCTGTATTATTTTTGTCCCATTTTACTATTTTTGAACAATAATATATTGTCTTTACAGGATATCTGTATTATTTTTGTCCCATTTTACTATTTTTGAACAATGATTTATTGTCTTTGCAGGTTGTCTGTATTATTTCTGTCCCATTTTTTTGTTACTTTATGTTAGGTTAGGTTAGGTTTTAGTAGATGTTTTGTTGGGGATGTTTTGTCGTGGGATGAAAGCACCCGAAACCATTTATTGGATAACCAACACTCTGCCGCAGGTCACTTAAAGTGGTTCGCTACTTTTGGTAGTGGTGACTTGGCAGGGGTGACCGGGTTCATGGGGGTGAGGTCTGCGTAGGTCTTAACGGCGAATGCCTCTGCCCACCTACAGCTTAGCGGGTCAGACCGGGAGACAGATTGAATAAGACCAGATTCCTACCCACCCCTCCTTTACTTAAAAATATCCACATACAGCATCTTCAAAGATGACGTGGGTCTCGAGGGAAATTATTTTCCCTGTGTCGAGCTAAAGTAAAAATAAAAGTGGCTTTCTTAAGGCTGGGCGCATATGCACGTTTTCCGTATTCGATTTCCTAATGCGGAATTTCGATTTGGAATTCCGTGAGACTAGCGCAAACGTTCGTTTTTCTTCATTCGGAATGTATACACGTCAGTACAGATAGTGATAGCGTGGTGAACGCACGACGATGGAGGACGACGATTTATTAGCAATTGCATTTCTGTTAATAATGAAGAAGAAAAAAATATTGAAATGATGAAAAATAATGAATTAATAATGAAAGTTTCTGCCTCACACATTAGCGTGTTGCGATTCTATGCGTAACAAATACAAAAAATACGTCCGATGCACGCGGTGCGGGTGCGATACTGAAACTGAATAGAAATTTCCGAACGTGTGCGCCGGCACAAACAAAATGTACGCAAGCACTGCGTTCCGCATGACGTCATTAGGTTTTTTCCACTAGGTTTCTCCGAACGCGCCGGCTTGCATTCGAAACGTACGTACGGAATTTGTTCCGTTCGGAAAAAAAGCGAACATGTGCGTCAGTTAATGTATTTTCTACTGATTCCATGCATTCGGATGTCCGAATACGGAAAACGAATTCGGAAATCGAATACGGAAAACGTGCACACGCGCCCAGCCTAATTCACTATTTTTCACTTTAAATTTCTTGTTTATCATGAAACCGTCAAAACATACTTCAAAAATCTCACAACTCTACTAATATCTCAACACAATCTCAACATCAACTCCATACGGTCTCGAGGAAAATAAATTTCCATGACATCTTTGGGGATGCTGTGCGGGGTCTTATTGAAAAGATGACGTTGTGAACATGAAACATGGGGCTTGAAGAATCCCAAGTTGTAGTAGGGAGCAAACACAAAATACTTTCCACAGCCGAACTGCTGATCTCAAGAACGAGTCGTAAGAACAACGCGTTCTCATGAGATAAACAACGTCAAAGAAGTATAAATGTTGAGCGCGCGTTTGTCATATTTCCGACTATGCACCGGTGCTGACAATAGTTCCTCGGAGGATCTTCAATTGAAAAACCGGTAGAACAAGGAGAGCATTACCACCTGACAAAGAATGCAATCCGTTTGTTAATCTATTAGATGGACCGACCGTATCTGCACTTGTTCAAGGGGTTTTCAAATATTTTAGGGCTCCAGACTAGAGGTGGCTACAGTGGTCAAAAGTTCGTAAGCGTTTAAAAGTATGTAACAGTGTTCAAAGCATGAAGTGGTGGGTACAAACCAAATTTTATAGCCGACGCGTACCCGGCGTTTAACCCCCCCCCCCCCCCCCCCCCACCAGTGACCAAAAACCTAGGCACCCCGCCGCTCATTTGTACCGAGCGTGGTATTTTGAAGACCCCCCCCCTAAATGTGTCACGAAGTATGGGTACGTTCCCTAACTGAAAACTGGGTGTAGTTTTAAGGTGGAAATACGTAATATTATTGTTAAAAATTGTAAAAGTTTGTTTCACTTTTTTTTCACAAAGGTGGGAAAATATTTATGTTTGTGTAAATATATTTACCGGAATACCCAAGACGAATGCCCTACAATTAATGTCTATTTCGTTGTATGGGTGAATGCCAAATTTTCTTTTACATCGTTTTTTTATGTTTATAAAGATAAAGAAGAACGATATAATTGTCTTCGATACGAGAGTCACTTGACGTCGTATTAATTTCACGTCTACAAGTGAAAAAAATATTAAGTTCAGTATATCATTCCGGGTAGCAACATCGGTAGGCTACTTGCGGTTGCGTCATAGTAGCGTAGCTTGAAAGTGACTGAGCAGATTTGTACCCGAAAGTACTGTAAACGAAATCCACGTAAAAATAATACAGTACCTGCGACATCCGACATGAACATTTGCTTGAACATTCGCTCGAACTTTACTATAAACTTTGTCAATGGGGCGTTGCTTTAATCGATTCTTGTTCGCAGGTGCAATGTTCCTGCTTTCAGTGGCCGGTGGAAAAACATTCTCTTCCCGGATGAAGGCGGTGGGGAGGGGGGGATTAGTTACTTTTTAACAGTAGCCGCGCGAAGCGGTCAGTCATAAGTACGAGTATAAATGCGTTTAAATTGTAAATAAATGCTGTCGTAATGTATGATTATTTCTATCGTGGAGTCACCTGTAAATAAAATCTATTAATTTTAATGTAGAAGGCCTATAAACCTATGTAAAAAATTATGATACTATGTACTTGTTGTTTTTAATCCTTAAATGGCACATTTAGGTCTCGTATGTATGCTAGTAGCCAGAAATATTTTTTTATTTTTTTTATTTTTTTATTTATATTTATATATATATATATATTTTTTACAGTTTTTTAGAGAAAATGTGTCCTAACTGGGGTACCCCGTTCTAAGGACACATTGTACAAGTTTTATTATTTTAATTATAAGTAAATACCTAATCTATGTTAGAATATTGCCAAGGGAAATTATTAAGTTATATCTAAAAGAAAGTACAAAACAAAGCATTATTCTTTGTTGGGTTGCAAAATTGAATCTATTTTCTTCCTTCCCATGTCCATAATCCATATTTTTATGCTTCTTTTGAAGGCGGTTATTTTTTTTGTGGTTTTCATTGCAAGAGGGAGTAAATTATATTAATGTGATTTTTCTTGTACGTATAGTATAATTAAACCCAGTTCTTCAAAATAGGTTTCAGAGGCACGGAAGACCAATCCAAATCCGAATTCTACTTTTAATTCCTGTTAAAATTTTGAGGTAGAACGGTCTAACTTGAAATCTGCGTTTTGTCCCCTATACTTACAAGTAACATCTACAATCTTATTGCTAAAACCGTAAGAATCCCTTTCACATCAGAACTTGACGCTTTTTGACGTCTACGTTATACACAGACGAAATTCTTAAATGGTAGATATATTAGCCAGAAATATTTCCTGATAATAAAATATCAAAATGTTAAAATATCTATGAAATCCCTGTTTTCTCACTGATATAGCATCTCTTCCTCATTAGAACTCATCTTGAAATTTACGTAAACGTTAAACGTCAAGTGCTCAGTGCGTAGGCATCGACACGTCCTCAGCACAGAACACTAGACAAGTGCTCAGTGCGTAGGCGTAGACACGTCCTCACCACAGAACACTAGACAAGTTCTCAGTGCGTAGGCTTCGACACGTCCTCACCACAGAACACTAGACAAGTGCTCAGTGCGTAGGCATAGACACATCCTCACCACATAACACTAGGCAAGTGCTCAGTGCGTAGGCATAGACACGTCCTCACCACAGAACACTAGACAAGTGCTCAGTGCGTAGGCATCGACACGTCCTCACCACAGAACACTAGACAAGTGCTCAGTGGGTAGGCGTAGACACGTCCTCACCACAGAACACTAGGCAACATGTGGGTGGCCACGCCCACTTCGCCCCAATGTTTCAACAAACAGATAGTAATGTTCAAGCAAATGTTCAAGTTCACGGTCAGAGGAGACCCCGCTTCAGGTAAACAAAGACATCATAAATGTTAATGGTTCCAGCTGTGAAAACCCGATAATGCAAAATTTTTATTGTAAAAAAATCGCACGAAAATCCTTGATTATATGTCGCGTTGTGTGAAAAATTGTGGCAGGATTGTAATCAAATGGGTCAAAGATTCACGCTTTTGAATTTTAATTATGATATTTCAAATTACCTAGTACAAAAAGATACTTCGTTTATTTAAAAATCTCATAAACTAGATCCGTGTAAAACGATAATTTTGAAATACAAATGTTCAGTTGGTAAAATTTGTACTTAATTCAGAATACGAGATAGCTTAGGTAAATTTCCTAGATTAGATAAATATAATAGATCGTAAACTTTACGCCATAAAAACCAATCCACAACACTAGTGCATGTTTTTTTATTATTGTGCATAGGTGTATGAATAGTATAAATTAGTATGTGTAGGAATAGCGGGTTATGTCGTTTTAATTTTTGTTAATCAACTCGACCCTTGAAAGCATATTAACAAGTGTGTTTAACATATTAAAAACCTTCTTTCAACAAAGTTGAACAAGTTTTTTAAAACAATTTAATTTAATTTATTTTTAATTTTTAACTTTATGAGTAAAATCTCAAATTATAATATTTAATTAAATGAAGACAATATTAGGAAGTCGCAACAATAACATTTGGCTGTCATCAGTTCTTTTGTTTTGCTCTTTCAAAAAATATTCTTAAACCAATCTTTTTATTGTGTTTTGGCTGTAAAAAGTTGAGTGTGTTGGAATCTTCTCCCCCCTGATCATCCAGGAGTCACTTCTTGCTGCTCATTTTCAGATATTTATATAATTTTTTTACTTCTGTCACTTTTTATATTAGCTGTAATTTTTTGAACAATGGAGGAGGATTTCCCTCCTGTACCCCTTACAAAGCCCCCAGATCCCCCTCCTGACCCTCCAGATGGAGACATTTCAGATAAAATAGACTTTTCAGAACATTCAAACATTTCAGACAATGAATCTGTCATCCTAACCTCAATTAAAAAAAGAAAATTTAGTCCCCTTTCCCCAAAAAAACATGATTCGCCTTTGTCTTCTCAGTCCCCTCCAGCTCTTCCTCAACCTCCTCCAACAATCTTTTACTCTACTCATTCCCGTGGCCCCTACATTGTATATGCGCAAAAAACTGAACAAGGTAAAACCATCCATCCTCTTGAATTTGGTAAATTTCTTTCAAATAACAAGAACCTTTCGATTAAACCTGGAGGTGTTAAAGCCGAGGGTCGCTTCCGAATCTCTGTTGAATTCCTGTCAGGTTCAGCCGCCAACAACTTTATCAAAAATATATTTATTTCATCAAATTCTAAATTCAAGGCGTACATCCCAACTTTCAATGTCACTAGAATGGGCCTGGTCAGGGGTATCTCGACCGATCTGTCCATTCCAGAAATCCTGTCCTCACTTTCAACCCCCCAACATATCGGCAATCCCATAAAAGCCAGGAGGCTCAATTATAAGGACACCTCTGAGGGCATCGTTTCCTGGAAGCCCTCCCAATCTGTCGTCATCACATTCGAAGGACAATCTCTTCCCTCCCATATTTATTTATTTTTCAACTCCTTACCAGTTGAAATGTACACTTATCCCACCACTCAATGTTACAACTGCTGCCGTTTTGGTCATACCAAAGCTGCATGCAGATCCCCTCCCAGATGTTTCAAATGTGGAGAAAACCACTCGGCTGACCAATGTTCTTCTCTCTCTTCACCTAAATGTTTTAACTGCTTAGGCGCTCATTCCGCCATTAACTCTTCTTGCCCCGAACAATCTCGCCAAAAAAATATAAAAATTTCTATGGCCTCTGAGAACTTGTCTTTTCTGCAGGCTTCTAAATTATTCCCGCCTGTCAAAAAATCATTTTCCGAGGTTTTATCCAGTAACTCTTCATCCAACCCTCTCGCCTCCTCCTCAACATCTTCCCGTTCAACAAAATTCACATACAAAAACCCTATCTCTAAACAGGCTCGTGGATACGATCAGCAACAACACAACTCACTTCTCTTAAATCCCAATGGTTCTCCTCTTTCACACGCCACAAATGGGTGCGCAAACAATTATAATTCATCCTCAACAAACTATCAAAAGCTTTCTGAACAACTCTCCCAAGATAATTCTTCATTTATTCAAACTCTTATTATGCTTCTAATTGACCTAATTTCTTCTCAAACTAATCTACCGTCCAACGCTGCTTCTATTATTTCCACATTAAAATCATTTATTCAAAATGGCTCTTCAAGATGTCAGAATTCTTCAGTGGAATAGCCGCAGTGCTATTTCTAACAAATCAAACCTTCTTAACCTATTAAATTCAAACCTTGTTTCTGTGGCTGCTGTCTCGGAGACATGGTTTACTCCATCCACCCACTTTAATGTGGGAGGGTACTCCTGTCTCCGCGATGATCGCCCGGAAGGTACGGGCGGAGGTGCTGCCCTTTTTATTAAAAAATCCCTTCCGTTTTTCCCAATAAATAATATCAAACCCCCCAATGCTGACTTTCAAATGGTTGCAGCTAAAATAAAGGACACTTCCTTTATTTCTATCTATCTTCCCCCAACATCGCACTTCAATAAACAAGCGTGGTTGCAAATTGTCCGTCAACTAAGCCCTCCTTTCTTTTTATTGGGTGATTTTAATGCCCATTCTCCCGTCTGGGGTTCTGCTTTCTGTGATCGAGACGGTCGAAGTGTGATGGATTTCCTAGATGAATCCAACCTTTTTCTTTTGAATGACGGATCTCCTACTAGAATCTCTCGCCCCAACACAAACCCCAGTGCAGTGGATCTCTCCATATGCTCTATTAATCTGGCACCTCTCTCCTCGTGGGTGGTGTCCCCCGACCCTTGCTCCAGTGATCATTTCCCGATCACCATCACTTATCAAACTTCTTTCCATTCAGACAAGTCCCATATTTCGACAAAGATTAAAACAAAACACACCAAATGGGACGAATTTAACTCACATATGGATAAGTTTATACAAAATTTATCCTATACCGATACATTATCTGTCAAAGATGACTACGATAACTTCAAATCAATGCTCGTAACTGCAATCAATAAATCAAATCCTCCCCCTAAAACCAAATCTCTCAAAAAACTCCCTCCAACTCCCTGGTGGGATGAGGAATGTTCCAAAGTAGTGAGAATTCGGAAAGCTAAATCTCTTTCCTATCGTCACAATATGACTATGGAGAACTATCTCATATACAAAAATGCCGAAGCGAATGCCAAAAGGGTATTGAGGTCAAAAAAAAAATCCGGGTGGTACAACTTCTGCAGTTCAGTATCTCCGAACACTCCAATTTCGGAAGTTTGGTCTATGATTCGAAGATTTCGATCCTCCTTCAGTCCAACATCTCCTCGAGCTTCTCATTCTAAATGGATGGACGAGTTCTTGGACAAAATTGCCCCCCCTTCTGTACCTAACTTAGATGAAATAACTCCAATCCACAACACTCCTATGTCTGATCATTGGCTTGACTCTCCATTCACTTTAATTGAATTAAAAAATTGTTTATCAACAGTCAAGGACTCATCTCCAGGCAGAGATGGTATACCTTATAGCATTATCAAAAATAGTAATGATAATGTTCTAAATCACTTTTTAAGCATCTTAAATAAAATCTTCCAGACTGGCATAATACCTGATGACTGGAGTTCTCAAATAATCATCCCAATTCTAAAATTAAACAAATCACCCAATTCTGGATCCAACTATAGGCCAATTGCTCTTTCATCCACCCTTAGTAAAATTTATGAAAAATTAATTAAAAACCGGTTAGAATTTTTCGTCGAGAGTAATCATCTTCTCTCTCCATCCCAATTTGGATTTAGGAAAAAGAAATCTACACAAGATAACCTTGCCATCATCAGCACTGATATTAATTTATCCATTTCTAACAAAGAAGTATGTCTTGCAGTCTTTATAGACATAGAAGGCGCCTTTGACAATGTTTCCATCCCAATTCTTAAAAAAAAACTTTTAGGCCTTGGCTTACCCCTCATGTTTGTCCAATCTATTATTAATCTTTTTCTCGATAGGAAAATTTTCATTGAGCTACCAGATGTTACTCCTCAGAGTAGGTCAATTTGGAAGGGTTTACCCCAAGGCGATGTATTATCCCCCTTACTGTATAATATATACACACACGATATGCATGTCACCATTCCCCCTCAAGTAAAAGTCGTTGAGTTCGCAGATGACATAGCTTTCTTCTTATCATCCAAAATCATTCCATCCGCCGTCAAATATCTTAATGAAGCCATGGATGCCCTTTGCACATGGCTTACTTTAAATGGTCTTGAACTTTCAGTACAAAAGAGTCAATGTGTTACCTTCTCAAATCGTCATAATAATCCCCCTGTTCAAATTTTATTTAAAAACTCGCCAATCCCCAATGCTTCCGAAGTAAAATTTTTGGGAGTAACATTTGATAGGAAACTTAAATGGTCTTCCCACATTAATAATATAGTTACTAAATGTGAAAAAATTTTAAATATTATCAGATCATTGACTGGCGTTTGGTGGGGTGCTCATCCTATCTGCATTAAGTTGCTCTACAATGCACTTATTCGAAGTCATCTCGACTATGCCTGCCCACTTTTTAGTACTGCATCCAAAAATGCACTCAGTAAATTAGACAAAATTCAATCTAAGTCATTGCGAATAATAACTGGCGCGATGCAATCGTCGCCCATCAATTCCCTTCAAGTAGAATGTTCTGATCCTCCTCTTTATTTAAGGCGTCAATTATTTGCTGACAAATTTGTTCTTAAATGTTTAAATTCTAAAAGTCATCAGATTATTCCCAGAGTCTCGTTGTTCAACGACTCAACACATTCATCTACAATCAGAGCTCGAACTAAACCTCTCCCTGCCATTTGTAAAAATTTTCGCTCTCTCTCAGAGCTTCAAATTATCAAAAATGATATTCTTCCTTTGTACAAATTAAAATATAGTCACGTCACCCTATCCCCAACGATTTTAGAGGGGATCGGCATCCTTAAAAGTCATTCCAATCTCCCAGCCCGTACTGTCAATAATATGTTCAATGACATTATTTCTTCTAAATGGCCCAACTCTTCTCTTTTATTTACTGATGGCTCCAAATCTCCGGACTCTCCTAACTGTGGTATTGGTATTAACGTTTACCACAATAATTCTAATGAAAGAATATTTTATTCAATTTCAAACCAATTTTCAATATTTTCTGCCGAGTGCATTGCGATTATTGAATCTCTCAAATATATAATAAAAAATAATTTTGAACATTCTCTTGTTCTCTCTGACTCTCTCAGTTCCCTCCAAAAACTTAAAACAAGTCCTCTTCTTCATCCTGATGATCACTTTGTATGTCTTATTCGAGTATTGATAACCTCCATTCAAAGCTCTGGAAAAACTGTCACTCTGATTTGGATTCCTGGACATGTTGGCATAGTGGGTAATGATATTGCTGATTCCTTGGCAAAACAAGGAGCGTCTAACCCTACCGTTACCCTCGTAAACCATATTCCCCTGTCTGATATTTTTTCCATCATCAAAGATAGATCCCGCAATGTTTGGACAGAGTATTGGAACATTGCTAGTCAATCCAAGGGTGCCCGCTACGCCTCAATACAAAGGACTATCCCATCAAAACCGTGGTTTCAAAAATTCCCCCATTTTTCCAAAAAAGAAATTTCCTTACTTATTCGTATGAGAATCGGACATTGTTCCGTTCCTTCTCACCTTTATAAAATTCATGTGCTTGACTCCCCAGATTGTATGTTCTGTGGTCTAGATGTGGGAACTTTAGATCACATATTTTTTGATTGTCTCTCTCTAAATAAATATCCTCTCTTCTATCAAGCGTTATCAAAAATTGCCTCTCCTCCATTCAACATCTCATCTCTTCTAAGTCTGAACTCTACTCCAATCTTAATATATAATACTCCAAAATTAATATATAAATTCACCTTTCCTTTCTCTGTAATTATAAATGATGGCCTAGAACACCCTTGAAGGGTGAAAGCCAGAAATAATTGAAAAAAAAAAAAAAGACAATATTAGCGAAACTCAATCGAAAATCTGGAGACAGAAAAATCAGATAAATATATTGGCTCCACTGGGACTCGAGCCCAGGACCCTTTGCTTACATGGCAAGTGCTCTACCAACTGAGCTACGGAACCTATATCCAATTCAGACACTTAATCATACTTCGACTAATCCCCCCATTACACGTATCAATCCTCGCATCAATATTATATCGCGATCCGAAAATATCGCAACCGGCTCACAAGGTGAGCCATTACACGTGTCAATATTATTGACGTCAGTATCGATGCGAATCCTTGCGGGACGGACGCGTTTTAAGTGATGGATCCGAAACAAAAAGCCTGTATTGCTATAATTTTGGCGTTCGGTTCAAAGAAACGATTGAAGCGCAACGGTGGGTGAAGGACTGGCTTCTCCAAAAAGAAAAATTCTCACACTTGAATTTAATGGATGAAATTTTGCTGAGTGATCAACACGATTATAAAAATTATTTTAGAATGAGTAATGATAATTTTAAGAAATTGCTAGATATGGTTAGTCCATATATTTTGAAACAAAATACAGCCATTAGCTCTTTTTTGTTTTAAGCGTTGGAGAGGGGGGGGGGGAGGTCGCTGGTAGTCTTCATTTAAGAAAAACTGTTTTCATAAAATTCAAAATTATGTCATTATTATGGGCTAGTTGCTTTACAAAACTGAATAACAGAACGTGAATAAAACTTTCATTGAACTTGAAAAACAATTTCGAAATTTATTTATTTATTTATTAAACGCCATAAAATGGCTTTTACAATCAAGAGATACATGATGCATTGGTACACAGTAGCATAATAATAACAAAATTAAGAAGGTTTAACATATTTAAATAATATAATAATACTAGGTATAAGACCTGACATAAAACAATGTGATGTTTGCAAGGTACGTCTTCCCTCGTAATGTTTGGTTTTATAAAAACCATCGTTTCTTTTATTTCCTCCAAGGCCCTTTTTCTCTTAACAACATTTTTATAGTTCTTATGACGTGTGTTCCATAATATGTCACGCATCTCATACGCCTCGATTAATGCCGCTAACTCATTTCGCGGCGGAACATCGCTGTCCGATAATATATATTATAATAACAGGCGACAAGGGACCACTGCTCTCCATGGTGCACACGGAATACTGAGGTATTGATGCGGCGAGCCATTACACGCATCAAACCGCGCATCAATATCCCCACCACTTACGGCCACGCCCCAATACTTTACGGCCACGCCCTAATACTGATGTGACCGATCCAGATTTCTAGATGCGTTGCGATATTATTGATGATGCGTCAATATTTGCCATTACACGCATCAAACCTCGCATCAATACTCGAGTATTGATGCGAGGATTGATACGTGTAATGGGGGGATAAGAACCACCAACATTATCTTCATTTTCTTAACGCACATATTATTGTTTTCATTTAATTTTAGTTGATCAATTTTTATTGTCGCTCAATAAAAGTTCATCAACTAAAATTGAAACGTCTGTAAGTAGATACCTGATGATGTGTAGGTAGGTACCTAAATTTGCACATTATAGTACTGACAAACATGCTCATTTGAGCCAGCTTATGAACATGCTCATCAACTGCACACATTTAGGATAAATGAGCAAGCTTGGTTTGAGCTTTCTCATGAATGAGCATGCTTAAAGCCAACAATTGAACACACATGCTCTTTGATGAGCATGCTCATGTCAAACAAATGGATTCAGCTCCATTCGCCCAGAACTAAAAAAATAATCATGTTGCTTGATTTGGGGCCAAGATGTCAACCAATCCGAAGATGATTAAATAATAAAAAATAAAAATGCCAATTTATATAGAATGTGCTCTCATTTTGGAGGTAAAGGAACTTTTGGGGAATTTGCAAATCTATTGTGGGTGTTTTATTGACATTGTGTTCCAAATACATTCGTGATTCCCATAATAAATCACGAGAAACCAGGTTTTTCTTGTCTTTGCAGGCGCGAACTGAGATCGGATCGAAATGAGCATTCTCATAAGCCAGCCTGTTCACATATTATGCTTATAGGCTTAATTCCCCTTCCACCCGCGAATCCATCAAACGGCTTGATTTGTGAGCATGCTCATTCGGCTTCAAATGGGCAATGGGCAATGGGCAAAGGTACTAGCAACGTCACTGACACACATTCTACTTACTATATAGGTGGCAGTTGCTCATTAGAAGCATGCCCTTTTGCTACTAATGAGCATGAGTTTGTAATGATTGCTTCGTGTCCTCGCCTGTCGGTATGCCACATTATTATTATTTACTATAGAAACAAACACGTTGCACAATTTATCGCATCGAAATGACCTTTAGAGAAATCACCTTCACGAACGAACTTGCACTTCGTTGCTGAAGCAGTTGCATAATAGGTATTAGGTATGTTATATTGAAATCAGCGAAGGGAGAAAGAGATATTATCGAAACCAAATTTGTGGTAGATAAGTTGATAAATTTTGTTTACATTCTTTATAATAAATCTATTTTTATTTTTCATGTCTTGAAACCAAACTCTTTATATTTTGGTAGAAAGCGGTCACTTTGTGGTTTAACATATTTAATGAAATAAAACAATTACTTTATTTGTAACCACAACTTTTTTTTTTTATCCGACCGGTTTCGCTTAACCCAAGCATCTCCAGGGTATAAAATTAAACTGATCAAAAAAATTCTTGATCACCTATGTAATTGTCGATATTACGTTTTGTCCCTGTACATATAGGGGAACGAACCCATACTACGTGACCCACTTTTTGCAATTTTAACCCCAACTCCCCCTCGGTGACCACGTGTAGTATATTCCAAGACACCCCCCACAGTTTTCACATAGTAAATCATAAATATGGTTTTGAATCATTTCTTGATAACAAAAAGTTTAAAAAAAAAAATATTTGGCTTATATTTGTCTTTATTAATACGGCGCTTGCTGCGTGACGGCAAGAGTGCATGCATAAATGCATACCTATAATTACAAGTGGAAAAAATATAAAAAGATTTCTAGATTGACTACGTGATAAAAGCCTAAGCCCCCCCCCCCCCCCCATTGTGACCAAGCGTGGTATTTTGAAGATCCCCCTCCCCCCTAAACGGGTCACGTAGCGTGGGTACATTCCCTAATATGGTAACCAATTATGTATTGTACACATCTGTCTCTTTCTCTCTACTACTAAGTATGTAAGATTTTAATGTCATGCTTTCTCCTATTATTTTATTTTATGTTTTGTCTCTTTCTATACCTATGCATTATATATATAAACTCACACAATGTATTTTTTCATCAGTTTTTGAAACCGGTCGGTATTAACAGAGTTATAGGTATACATAAATCACAGTTACAAACAACTTAAGAGGGCATTACCAGAGAAAGCCTGAAATACGTCATTTTCAAAAAAGTTTTTAGACGTATTGACTCTTTTCCACAAAAAAATATAAATGGATTTCGAAAGATTGTTCTTTTATCTAGCATTCGTATGTAATAAATTTTTAGAATTTTTTTTAATTTTTAGTATAATAAGGTTATTCCATAGGTCGTTGGCAGATTTGTTAAATTTTCAAAAAAGTTTTTGTATTATACCACACCCATTTCAAATAATGTAATCATGCAGTAAAATAAATCAATACATTATCTAGCAAAGTTATGTATTAGAATTTTAATTTTAGTTTCAATAAAATCATTAAAAAATATGTACTTACATGTGTTTCTTGACGAAAATTGGTCCATTTGTGTATTTATTTGTGCACTTACAAACTAATATATTTCAGATTTTTTTAACATTCTTATTAAATTTAGACATTATTGAAAAATGATAAATACTTATAATCAAAAAATAACTACAAAAAGTACACTATTTTAATAGTTTTATCATCACGCCTTTCAGCATTTTTGGATGAAGGTATAAATTAAAGCTAATTTGGATTGAAATAAATTCGATATTGAGTTATAATTTTAAAAAGCTGGTACGGAGAATAATTAATCTTTCTCATTGTAACCGTCCTGTACGATCGGAAGAACAACTTTCGACGAAATGTGGATTTTCGTCCGCTGGCTGGTTAAACGCTCTTAAGTAATTGTTTTATTTCATTAAATTTTTTGTCTTCATTTTGCTAAAAATTGTCTCCTGTAACTATTGCAATTTAATTAGGTACATAAGTAACTACCTACATAATTTATTATGATAAATTTTAATAATAAAATAATGTTTTTTGTGGCCAAACAAAAACCATTTTCACAAACGTTAGTAAGTTGGTAGGTACATATTTATTTCACACATTTTTTAAATCGTACGAACCGGAATAAATTTGACAAAAAACTTTTAAAAATCCCATTAACAAAATATTTTAGTTTGTTCATGTAAAAGTACCTATTTAAATATTATATTTCGCGATTATTGGTTGAAAATGGTTTGTACTTCATCGGAAAGGCAACAATCGTTACATAGGAAGTAAAATGTATATAAAAATGCATTTTATAAACTTTAAATTAAATATCCCACTAGAAGTCCAGCGGTAAGGCTCTAGACTAGCACTCCGAAGGTCGCAGGATCGAATCCCGGCGTGGAAAATAAATTTTATTTGTTTTTTAATTTTTTAAACTTTATGAGTAAAATCTCAAATTATAATATTTAATTAAATGAAGACAATATTAGCGAAACTCAATGAAAAATCTGAGACAGAAAAATCATCCAGAATTTTACCTTTTTTATCCACAAATTTATCCAGACACTATCTAGATTGCATTTAGTTCGAGTTGAATCTTGCAGTCATATAATATATAAAGATAGCAGCCAACAATATGTGCGTTAAGAAAATGAAGAAAATGTTGGTAGTTCTTAATCGAAGTATGATACAGTTAAAAGTGACCGAATTTCATATGGGTTCCGTAGCTCAATCGGTAGAGCTCTTGCCATGTAAGCAAAGGGTCCTGGGTTCGTGTCCCAGCGGAGCCAATATCTTTTCTGTCTCAGATTTTCGATTGAGTTTCGCTAATATTGTCTTCATTTAATAAAATTTTATTTGATTAATTTGTGTTATTTCACAATTTATTCATTTAAAACAATGACTAGTATATTTGTGCACGTTCCAGAGTGGAAGATACTCTCAGTATCGCCCCGGCGTAAAACCACCATTCAGAATTGAAAAGTTGCTTGAAATGGCTTTGACCGTGTTTGGTGACCAGATCTGAAAAGCCAGGTACTTTCCCACCCTCCCCTTCCCTATCTCCTTCCCCTCCCCACTACCTTCAGCCTCACAACATACCCCAATTGGGGATGCCATAGTCCCACTGGCTCCAGACGGGAGCAGTTGGGACTCTTGTCCGGTATTCATATAAAAAAATAATAATAATTTCTTATTAAATATTCTAAAAACACATTTATCAGAAGACAGGCGTAAAATAAACGATTTAATCTTTTTATTCAAAAAACTAAACTTTAAATTCCACTGAAGTGAACTCCTGCAACTCGTAAACTTACGAATACCCACAGTAACAACACGACAACATACACTATTCTAACGCAGCATTCATAAAGACGGGTCCATTGCGCGGGCAAACTCCAGACTATGGCCAGACGTTTGCTTTGACAGTCCCATAACACACATTCAAGGTCATAAATTTTTGTAGTGTTTGAGTTTCCAGTGTTCGGCGTTTGAAGGTCATTTCGGCGCTTGGAGGACTTTCAAACAATTAATTAGGGTGAAGTTCGCGCAGTTCACACAATTTAACAACTGGTCTGGAATACGGACGTCCACGCGAACGCAATACTTGACGTTTGGCGTTTATTGCATGTCCTAAGTTACTATTGAATTTGAGATGCACAGATATTTTAATATTTATTTATTAGGAAACTACATTGCACACTCCCGATACAACGATTTCACTTTATGGGAAATCAGTACTTGGGTGATGTTGACATATTTAATATCAACTTGGCGAGTTTTGTTTTGAGTTTTTTTATGTAAAATATTCCAATACTAAAACAATAATCCTAAACACATCTTGTATATTTGTAAACTTATCAAATCACTGCATTTTTCAGTTTTTGTTTCTCGTTTTTTTATGACTTGTGTGCATTTTTTTTATCTAACGTAATTTTATTTTTATTGTTTCAAAATTATCCGTCATGTCAAAATTCTACTTCCTTCATTGTAATTCGCCTTCAGCTTAGTAGATACCCATACCCGTAGACACGTGCGACAATATTTTATTATTTCAATACCTATGTTATTTTGTTAATTTGCAGAATTGTTAACCTCAACACAGGCTTGTCCTAGTGAGGTTATAAATTGAATTGAAACATTATACCCTACCATGTAAAGAAAGAAAGAAATAAATAAATCATGTAAAAACCTTCCTAAAAATGTAGTATAAGTAAAATAAAGGTTTATCAGCAGTTTTGTAAACAAAACTTAGATTCATGCCTAATCATTTAAATAAATTTCTAGCCCATGGTCAAATAATAATACCATTTACTCCATGTCAAGGTTATCCTGAAAGAAGGAAATACGAAAAATACTTCATGTAATATAAATATTGAATATTAAATTATTTAATTTATGAGACTTTCTTATCACTGTAGATTTGTTTTGTCGCAAATATCATTACTTTATTGTTTGTTTATTATGTTTATATACTCGTAGTAGGGGATTAATCAGGTTTGAAGTACATTATTTCTTGTTATCTCTGTTCATAATATAAATGTTATGCCAGCGGAATTCTCGTCACTCTCGTCAGTACCTCACGCGCACGGCATCTCGCACGATTGGGATATTAATAAACGCAGTGTTATTCAGTTAAATAAAATTGTGTAATTTATTTACAACAAATTACTATAGCACCTACCTACTTACAAAAATGGCGGCACATACTCAAAAAATCAACAAATTTTTAACAGAGTGAGTGATGATATCAAATTACTATTTTAGTTTTATTATTATTACTTGCCTTTAGGTTACTTACACACGTAGGTTTTTTGCCGTGAGTCGCTCACGTAAGCTACCTGTAGTCAAATTGCAGTCAATTAATTGTAGTCACTTACCGTGATTTATAGCAAGTTACAGAAGTTGTTCTCACGTAAGTTTTTTGACAGGCCTAATCGCGTCCTAAAAATGTATTCTCATAATACACTCTGCCATGCTTTACGCAATATTCGTGAAATCATACATTTTCAAAATGCGCGCGAATTTTATTCATATTTATTAATACAGAATGCGCGACAACGGCACGGGCTGAGCTAAACGTCGAATGAGCTAAAGACGGCCGGTGTGACCTAGGTGTAAGGCTCTTGACTCGCAATCCGAAGGTCGCGGGATCGAATCAAATAAATTTTATTTGTTTGATCATTATTCAGAATTGAAACATAGCTTGAAATGGCTTTAGCCGTGTTTGGTGACTAGATCTGAATAGCCAGGTACTTCCCCACCTTCCTCTTCCCCATCTCCTTTCCTTCCTCACTACCTTCCGCCTCACAACATATCCCAATTGGGGAGGCCATAGTCTCACTGGCTCCAGATGGGAGCAGCTGGGAATCTTGTGAGGTATTCAGATTTAAAAAAAAAAACGAGGTAAAAAAAGCAATACTTGACCACTGGCAAGGTCCGATTTCCCAAATATATATTTTTATTATTTTTTGTTAAGTATATTGTATATTGAACACAATAGTACTTACAGTTACACTAATTGTTCGGTCCACATATTTATAATAACTATTGTTTTATATTATTGAGGCAGGGGTTCACACCGCGACCGCGACCGGAGACCGAAACCAGAGACGGAGACAGGAGACCACGACAAGTGTCTCGGTCTCTTCTGCATATACTGTGGGTGGAGACCGAGACCGCGACCGTCGATGGAGTCAGTTCGCAGTCTGTCGATGGAGTCAGTTGTGTTGTACTATCATTAATTTATACTGTGATGGAAACCCAAGTAGAGTTACTATTGGAGGAAGAAGAAGACAATGATTTGTTCTTATATTATTATTACAAATTTAAAAAAGATTACCTATTAATCAAGGCCGGATTAACCATGTCGGGGCCCCTAGGCAATGCACGTCTTGGGGCCCCTTTACCAACCGTTTGCGGACTAACGGGGGGGGGGGGGGTTGAAGGGGCCTCCTTGTTCCCTTGATCAAATCCTTAACAAGGCTTTAAGGGGGGGGTAAGGTTTTTAAAAAAAATTCTGAATGTAAAACATGTCAGAATATTGAGTATTGTGTCAAAATTTCGAGTAAATCGGAGCAAAACTAACGAAGGTACAGCGTTTCAAGTCAAGTATATTTCGAGGATAAAAAAATTAAATTGTTTTTATCGCAAACAACATTTCTTGAAGTTTGTGAACATCACAACTCAAAATCTTGACTTGACTTGACCGATGCTTTGGAAATTTTGTACTTACACTATTTCTACACATAAATCAACAGGTAGTCAGAGGGACTATTTTTTACCATTTTATAATAACAAATTCACCGAAATTTTTTAGCAAAAATCGCGTTTTTCACTTCAAAATGCTGCCAAAAATACAAAAAAAAATCGAAAAAAAATCCCTTTGACTACCTAGGAAAACACATTACCTTTTAAACGGATTTCGATTTTTTTGTTTCAAATGATCTGGTGACGGGTTTTGGAGTTCACCGCATAACAACTTTTTTTCGAGGCGCCTCCGGAGATTCGCTCACACGGACTTATTTATTGATATTTTTAATTGAATTTTTTTTTTCAAAGATACTTCAGACGTTATACCATAAAGTGTATATGAAATAAATAAAACCAACATTATTCATCTCAAAAAAAAAATCACGACAATATGCCTTTATTTCGCCTTTAAAACCTTACCCCCCCCCCCCCTTAAGGCACCAGGACACTGTAAAAAAATACTTTTATAATTTTTATTTATTTATTTCACTTTCTGAAAGATGCATTTGTTAAAAATGCTCTGACCAAATGTTTTAAAAAAATTCGAAAAATTGACGGAGATACAGCATTTTATGCGAAACCATTTGAAACAGTTTGTACGTTGAATTATCCTTCGTCAAAACTTTGAATGCGTTTTTCTCGAAACTTTTTTAACACGTTTTTCAATGACAACATATTAAAAATTCGATTTGCATGCACCAAGTCTTAATCTGTTCGAAAATCTAACGTCTATGGCAAAATCTAAATCTAATCTGATCTAATCTAAAACAACAAAAAAATGGTAGGACCATCGAATTTTATTTTCGATTTTTTATTGAAAATTTTCATTGTTCATAAAAAAAGACCTTCATAAAAAAATCTCGAAGTGGTGCCATAGTGACTGGATTTTCTAACTGTTTAAGAATTAGTGCATGCAAATCGGATATATAGTTTTTCTAATATGTTGTCAACCAGGTTGAAAAACGTAGTTTCGAGAAAAATGCTTCCAAAGTTTTGCTGAGGATATAATTCAACATACAAACTGTTTAAAACGGTTTCATATAAAATGCTGTATCTCCATCAATTTTACCAATTTCTTCAAATGGTGAGAGCATTATTAAACAAAGGCACCTTCAATCACTTCCGATACTAAGTAATGTTGCAACAAATAGAAGGAAAGAAAAGTAAAATTCAACTAAATGTTCCTAATTAAAAAAAAATAAACATCTTGAAAGCTGACTTTTTCCGAAACTTCGTTGCTCACTAATTGCAAGTCATTTTTTCTCGGGACGCGGGGCCCCTAGCCGATGCGGTGCCCCTAGGCAGTTGCCTACTCTGCCTTAGGGATAATCCGGTACTGCTATTAATGAATTATATGCAGCGAAAGGCCAAGAAGGATCATTTTCAGTGTTAGTGAAGAATCACCCATTGTTTGATGACAATATGTTCAGGACTTATATTAGGCTGAATAAAACACAGTTTGTTTACGTATTAAATTTACTGAAAAAGACAATTCTTACAAAACGAAGAATATAATTGAATGAAAAATTAGCACTTAATGTAAGTAAGTTTGTTTTATTATGGATTTTATTATTAAGTTTGTTTTATTATGGAAATTGTTGTGGGACGAATCCGTCGTTCAAAATATTTTGAAGGGGTTCACTGGAAATATTTTGTAATAAGTTTCTGTGGGAGTCTAATTGTGTATTGTAGGTATATCGGAGGGTGCTGTCTGAGCAGTTCAATCAGCTTCTCACAGTCTTCGTCAAATAAAGCAGTCATTTTTTTACAACAAACACACGTGCTTCTCAAGCACGACACAGGCATAAATATACCAAACCACCCACGACGCGAGACATTACTGGTCCGGTGCCGAGACCGTCCTGCTGTCTCCGGTCTCTGTCTCCTGTCTCGGTCGCACGCGCGAACTGGCCCCCATACAAAGCGAAATGACAAGCATTGTCCCGGTATCCTGTTTCTGGTCTCGGTCTCCGGTCGCCGTCGCGGCGCGAACCGCAGCTTTTACAGTCGCAATAATTTTCATTCACTTTATTATGCCCTTTTGAGTGCTAAATTACTTATTTTTTGTTTCAAACTTCCTCTTGGTGCTCGTACGCGCCGTGCGGCGCCTGTGAACGAAGCACGAAGCTAGCTAGCTGGCGTGAGGAATATCGAATTAACCCTCCGTCAGGCGCAACTAGTCTGTGAGATGAAGTGAACTGTTATTTTTGTGCCAAAGGCTAAATATCGCCGATTTAGGGGCGTGGCCTCCTGACTTTTCCTCCTTCGCCACCACTCACATTTTAGAAAAAAAAAATTTAAGGTAATAATCATAGACATCCAAATGGATAGACAAGCAGTTACAGATGAGGGGTAAAACCAAACTATGGAGGGCGAAGGGGGGAAAGATGACTGTGATTCGTTATACAATCAATCTGACAGTAAATAGGCATCTCGCATTACAATATCACCATTTAGTTCTTAAAAGCAAAATCTGCTTTGAATGAATAGACCCTTTTACATGGGAGCGCGAATTGCTTGCCACGATAATAACATATTTGCTAAGGCCAAATGCTCGCCCCAAAAAGACTCGCCCCAATACACATAGCAATATTTTGTTGCCGTGTTTAGTTAAAACACTATTACAAATGTTTCATAATTTACTTACCCCTGTAACCAGCAACGAGCACACTGAAGAACCGCCCACATTCGCTATGTGCACATTGATATGTAGATATATTGTATAGCACACGCTACCGTTTTGGCGTTGTATTTCGTTAAATGTATGGATGTTACCTTCTAGCTGTTCACGGCAAGAATGATGACGTCACACATTTTAGATTCAAGCGAGGCTCTATCCCCTCCCCTTGGAGCGAGCCGGTTCCAAGGAGGAGCTCCAGCCGGCGCCATGTGGAGGGGGAAATAATACGTTTTTATCACTTAGGGCAGGTCCATATATATTCATATGTCCGTGGTAATAATCCATTTTGATCTGTTTTTCTATGATATAATCTCACAGATTAATTGCGCCCGATCGTATTAGGATTTGCGTTACACCCGACGGAGGGTTAAAAATGAATCTGGATTTTTACTTGAGTCAAGTGTAACTAGTACTTGACCCTTTCAATGATAATGTAATTTTTTTACGTTTCTTACAGCAATGTAGGTAGAAGCGAAAAGTTAGCCTTGTTGCTGGATTACGATGGAACCCTCGCTCCAATATCGCCACATCCAGATCTGGCCATATTGCCCTTGGAGACCAGAGAATTACTGAACAAAATATCGAACTGCAAGGACATTTTTTGCTCATTCATTTCAGGAAGACAAGCAGACAATGTTAAAAAATTGGTAAGATTTGACAAATTAATGTATTTTCATATTCAATTTAACTTATAAATGTTCAAAATACGAAACAGTGTGGAAATCAGAACAAACGCCCTCTTTAATTGACTGGAGTCCACAATGTATTGTTGAAACCAACTCTGTATGGATGAAAGTAATACAAGGCCGATGTAAGTTAATAAAAGGGAAGCTCAGATGGATTGAAAGCGAATGGACGGAGAAAAGAGTGTCGAGAGTCAAGGGGTAAGGCTTTTAGCTCGCAATCTGAAGGTCGCGAGATTGAATCCCGGCATGCGCAAATTAATTTTATTTAATTAATGTGTGTTATTTCACAAATAATTCATTTAAATAGTATATTTGCGGCACGTTCCAAAGTGGAAGATACTATAAATATCGCCCTGGTGCAAGACCACCATTGAAACATTGCTTTGAAAGGGCTTTAGTTTGGTGACCAGATCAGAATAGCCAAGTACTTCCCCACCTTCCTCTTCCCCATCTACTTCTCCCCTCCCCACTACCTTCAGCCTTACAACATACCACAAGTAGGGATGCCATAGTCTCACTGGCTCCAGATGGAAGCAACTGGGACTCTTAACTTGAGTCGGTTAATTTCTAATCTGTCAAATGATCAAATAGTTGAGTCGGGTCACATCTAACATATTAAATACTTGAGTCGAGTCATGTCTATCATGTTAACTGATCAAATACTTGAGTCGGGTCATGTCTAACGTGACCATTTATTTTTTACCCCCAACCGGGACACCGAAAAACAAACCAGGTACTTTTTTTACAGTAGTTCCACACAGGAGGTCGTGAGGAAAATAATTTCTCTCAGTGTCTATGTCTTCTTAGGGGATGCTGTGTGGAGGGTCTTTTTAAGAAAGGGAAGGATAGGAAGCGCTGGGTAGGAAAAAGATATGAGGGGTGGGTAGGAATCTGGGGGTCAGTGTGTCCAGGAGTGACGGACGTATGAATCCATTCCTCCAACTACAAGGTGATGGGTCGATGGGTCGAGAGAGTCCAGCTGGAAAGGTCAAAAGCCCTCTCTCAATCAGTCTCGCTCGATCCGGCCCGCCAAGCAGCAGGTAATAATAGTAATAAATTTGGACAACTTATAGTCTAAAATCTCACCACATATCACCAAGGGGGGGAAAGTTGCTAAAAAACATCATGTGATTAATGGACGACCCCTTACTAGAAAACTCTGTAAACGTCAGTTAAAAGAGTAAAAAGTATGTTTTCTCGTCAGATATCTTTTATCTATGGTCAGATGCAATATGAGATTTTATGCGCAAGCAAAAAAAAAAACTATATTATTTTACTGCGCATACCCATGTCTTCATCCAATAGTACTAAAGTCTACCACCAGGATTCTTATTTGTGCGCTTTTTTATATTTAAAAAAATTCTAGGACTTTAATTTTAATTTCTTTCTTTTTCGAAAATGGGACATTTTGGCATCCCAAAGCTATGTTCGGGGACACCGGGATACGCTGCCTGAAAACGAAACTGTCCTGGTGAAAACAGGTTGTCCCGTCGCGTTAGTCATGTCTAACATGTTAACTATCAAATACTTGAATCGGGTCATGTCTAACATGCTAACTGATTAAATACTTGAATCGGATCGTGTGTAACACGTTAACTGATCAAATACTTGAGGCGTCTAATGTCTAACATGTCGACTGATCAAATACTTGAGTCGTATCATGTATCTAACTAATAACATTAATGTACACTCCCCTTCCATACACAAGCAAATGCTTTTAATGGAAGGGTAGTAAAAAAAAAACCTGAGTAAAACATATTATCAAAAATAAACAAAAAAAAATAACAAAAAAAATAAAAAATGTATTACAGAAGGGTATCCGACTATAAATGAAATGAATGAATGAGTGTGAAACAGCATCTTATGGGGTTTCATCATCTCTAGTTAATCAGCTTTAAGGGAAACTGCCCTGTCGTGTTAAATACAACGTCATGATAATTATTGGGTTTTCAGATAGATTAAGGACGGGTTGTTTTAAAAAATTTGACGGATTCTTAAATTATTTGAAGTTAATTTTCACGTTCTGTGTAAGTTCTATCCAAGTTCTGTTATTATATCATTATAGGCCAGTTGCTTCATAATGAAATGAAAAAATCACAGAACTTGAATAGAACTTACACAAAACGTGAAAATTAACTTCAAATATTTGATAAATCCGTCAAATTTTTTGAAACAACCGATTTGATTTACTGAACTGATTTGATTCCACAATTTATCAAAGCTCACAAGAAATACTTAAATATTTTTTAAACAATTTTACTTTTCAGGTTGGAATTCCTAGTTTCACGTATGCCGGAAGTCATGGATTTGAAATAATATATCCGGATGGTACAAGATATGTGCACACAGTACCTAAGGAAGATCTGGACACCATGAAGAACATGGAAGAAGAACTGAAGCAACGGGTACCATATTATTACATTCATTAATTTTACAAACTATGATTGTACAAATTACATTACATTAAATTTATTAATTACAACAATAACACTAATCGATTAACCTTCGTATGCTCGCGCTCAACGGCATCACACATATACTCGCGTACGTCTGAGACTGAGATTTGATCTCGTCTGTATTATTTTAATTACATACTTTTTAAGCATTATTGGTACTTAATATATAGAAGGGGGTATAATTGAAAAAAAAAATGAAAAATAGAACTCTTTCTTTATTTCGTAGAAACAGACTTTTAACGCAGCCTCTTAAAAAGAACATAATTATTTTTTTACCCTAACTTTAATAACAAAAATAAACCTTTTCATGTGTTAAAAAAAAACCTCTGAAAAATAATAAATGAAAGTATCAAGAATAATAAAATATTATAAATATAGGAATTAATCATTAGGAGTTTTTTTTTACATGAGCTCCACACAGGAGGCCCTGAGGAACATAATTTCCCTCAGGGCCTATGTCATCAAAATAGTAACACTTATACTCGCGTCGGTCTCACGGACTGATAAAATTAATAAAGTTTAACATGTCCACTTGGCACCAACGCGCCGTCCATTCTAAACAATGCTTAAGGGCCCGCAACCCGAATTTCTACCGTTTTCTTACATATCTCCCTTAAACACGTTAAGTTTTAAAGCTCTTAAAAAAATATACTTATGTTATTCTTGAAGATAATATCTAGACATTGCCCGCGCCGAAACGCAAACTATATAAAATTTCCCTCGATAGAAAAAAATCGCAAAGTATGCTCTAAAAATTATTATAAACAGGTTTGTTTCAGTTATTTTACAAGTTATACGTATGAAAAAAATCACAGTGTTTCTTTAAATGCTGTTTAAGACAATGCCCGCGAGATTTTTGCTCTATTTTAAACGAGTCGTGTTTTATTTAACATTTTCGCATCGATTTATGGCTGTAAATGTTAGCGCTCTCCTATAACATTCGTAATTTCGTATCTCTCCATGTTCTTCTTTTCGGGCCCGGTTGCGGAGTCTTAACAACAAATTAAGAAGCTACTAAAAATCTCAATGTCCCAGTACACTTACATTTTGAGAAAACAACCAATTATTGATTTGTCGGTCTGAGTGACCAACGCGCGAGTATAGGAAGGTTAAGTTTATATTTCACTAATATTACTTGTAATAATTTGAATCAAATAATACATATATACTGTTTGGTTACCCCAGGAAAAAATAAATAAATAAGCACATTTGAATAAATTAACTCGAGGGTATTTTAAAAAAATATTTTCATTTGTTCTTCTTTAATCCATTATTTCTAATTGGTTTGCAATTGACCGGTCGAGAAATATATAAATTAATATCCTGTTTGTAGGATTGGCTTTACTAGATTCGTCAAATTGGTTTTACTGGATTAGTGAATGGTCAAAGTTTTGAATAACTTAAAAAGGAACATAAAAAATTCTTGATTTTTGTTAGAAGTTTATCTACATCAAAATGGTTGGGAATGTGTTGGCAACCCTTGAGTTAACTGCCGCCTGCTGAATATGGTCGTTGAATTAGCCAGTGGACTGCTGAATATGGTCGTTGAATCAGCCACTAGACTGCTGAATATGGTCGTTGAATTAGCCACTGGACTGCTGAATATGTGCTGTATTTGTATAATCTTTCAGGTTACCAGAAATGGCGCCTGGGTAGAAAATAAAGGGAAAGTTATAACGTTTCACTTCCGAGAAACTCCGGAAGAGTTTAGACCGGCTCTCATAAAGGAGGCGGAAGAAATTATCAGAAGCCACGGCTTGCATCCATCAGATGCTCTTTGTGCTATCGAAGTTCAGCCCAAAGTCAGTTGGAATAAGGGTAAGTGTAATCAGGAAATCATCTTTAAATAGCAACAGAAAAAACATAAGAAGTGCGCGGTCTGGCTTTGCAAGGTAAGTTTTGGAGACAAACTTCAAGACTCCGAGATAGACAAACTCTCTTTATCTTGGTGCAGATATTTTTTTGTATAGAGGCTTATTCAAATTATCTTCTTATTCATAAACCTTCAGGTGTCCAGCTTTGGACATTAGTCTCCCTTATGTTTCCAGTTGCTGATTCTTGGTTGGCTCTCACCAATCCGGAGATGGCAATTTTCTTTAGATTGTAATCCCATCTCGTATGGGCGGCGACCATTGTTGCTCTTTTCCAACCAAAATGCCATCCGATCGTATTGTAAGTACAACGGTTTTCTGATAGCAGTACTATGAGGCAGTAATACATAATTCCAAATTGACTATTTTTTTCAAAAATCTCACCAAATAAGGGGTCAACGATTGAGATATATCCAGCCCAGAAAGGTTAACTCACGGTACTCCAGTTTCTGAGAATCTTCTATGGCATTTGACCTTTCTACACCAAAGACAAAGGAAGAAACCATAGCTTATGTTTATTTTATTAATTGCCAGGTTATGCCGGGGAATATATATTGAAAAACAAGTTCGGTGAAGACTGGAATACCAAAGTAAAAGCAATTTTTATTGGCGACGACATTTCTGATGAAAAATTAATGGAGGTAAGTCAGAATTTTATATATTAAATTAATAGCTAAGGTGCCATTAACCCATTGGCCAGAGAATTAATGAGCTAAAGAATTTACCTTCACCACTGAATTAATTTTGTACCAAAAATTAAAAACCTGCATTGGTGTACTAAATCTATTGTAACTTTTGAACCATGTATTCAAATGAATTAATTTCTTTAAATTTGTTTACACATTAGAATGGGGTAAAGAAAAACATAATTATTTTTTTTAAATAGTAAAATATGTGCAAATAAGGATACAAATATAACCTCTTTTTTCGTAAATTTTTTTCACATTTTTATTCATAAAGTTACAAAAAAAACATAATATTCATAAATCGAATATTAATAATTTTTGTTTTTTGCATACATGTAAGTACACTAATAACTAATAAAATAATTTGGTATGATAGTGCTCAAAGCAATCAGGGATGTTTAGGGTCACAGCCAAAAGCCTAGAATCACTCGTAATTTTGAAGAAATAAAATGGCGGGTGGCTGCATACAAAACTTGGAACACAAATATCGAGGAAAAAACATAAAAAATATATTATTCCCAATTCTACGAAATAAATTATTAATTACCTTCAGAGCATTCGGCATTTAATTTTTTTTTTTTAAATGTCACCGTCGTGTTCTTTTTCCGTTTTTTGGCGGACCTACTCTAGCCCGTCAGCGTGCCGGGGTTTGTGGTTAAGTAACCGAGTTGCACACCCGGCAGGCTGCCGGGGTTTGTAGCCAATGGGTTAAAGGAATGATCAGTGGCAGATTGTTCTACCAAAAATGGGTTGTGCGCTAAAAACATTGTCAGTCTAACCCCTATTCCAGATATGCTATAGTAGCAATTTTTAAGCCTAAACATAACTGATGTGATTATAGATTTTCTTGGCCGAAAGTATTTTCATTATTTATTTTTGGGGTGTTATGCCGTGTTGCGCTATATCCTTCTTTAGCCAATGTTTTGGACAGCATTACAGTGTCCATCATCAGGGCAGATACTGACCTACTGGAATTATCCGTATGTGATCTGTGAACAATAGTGGTGACATCTCGACGCGACTAATAAATGTATTGTGTCTTCGGGTAGTTCCAAGGCATTGACAAGTGTGTCGTTCATGTTTAGGAGAAATTTCAAATAATGGTCCACGCCTTGTGCGTATAGACAATTTATATTCCCAGCCAACATTTTTCAGTGAGCGATATAGAATCCACTTGACCCGCACCACGTGACTAACACGAGATACAAATAATGTTAACTCGAGCCAGTTGAACTTGACTTAATATTTTTATCGTATTAGTTGTATTACATACTGTCATTTGTTTTGATTTTCGATGGTATAATTACTCATTGATAATTATTATTTTGAGATTGACCGAAGTTTAAGGAGTACGTAGCTCCATCACACCTTAGCATATTGATGTTAGCGCCGCCACTGGTATCGACAAGTTGATCATGGGATGATATTTCAAAAACCGTGCGGAAATTACCTTGATGAGTTCTGGTCAAATATCCGTATAAAAACAACGCATTGTTTTTTTTGCGATTGTTTTCTGTTTACCAGATAATATATCTTATTATTAATTTTAAAAATATATATGTATATATATATATATATATATCATAAGAAGTTTCCCCAGATTAACTAATTAAAAAAAAATAATAATTTCCCATTTTGGAAAAAAAATTTAAAAATATATATTCATACAAAATTAAACTGATTTTATTATTTCTACACTAATACGTACCCAACAACAAAAAAAACAATTCAAAGGAGATTTCAAAGAAATAATGATCTTTATAGTATTTTAATTTTTGATAATTTGTTTTTTTTTTTGTTGAAATTTTATATTATCTTCAATATTTGGCTCCTAAGACCACTTCTTACTGTTTACTTGTCATACTTTTTATATTTATAACTTTTGTACTTTATGTTATTTATAAAGGTAACTTATAGTCTAAATTATTTCCCGCCTTTCAACTTTATTTTTACTTTTTACTTTTACATTATACTTTATATTTTATAGTTTACACTTTTACTTTATACTTTCATTTTATACATCTTAATTCTATTTACTACTCATTACCTTAACTCCTTTTTTTTTACCTTTTGTTTTTATATTTAACTCTACATTTATATGTCACTTTCTTATGTTATTGTATTATAATATATATAAATATAGTTATGTCAATGGCACATGTTGTGCCGTATGTTTTGAAATAAATAAATTATATAATCAATAATATTATTAGATTAATAAAAATAATTTATTTTTAAACAAGTTCTGCTGTGTAATTATTATTACGCGTGACAGCTGTTTCGCCTTCTGAAGGCATTATCAAACTGTCGATAATGCCTTCAGAAGTCGATAATGCCAGTTTGATAATGCCTTCAGAAGGCGAAACAGCTGTCACGCATAATAATAATTACACAGCAGAACTTGTTTAAAAATAAACTGTTTTTTTATTAATATTATTGATTATATGTATAATAAAAAAATTAAAATTAAAATGGAGTTCTACAAATTAAACTTGATAACAATAAATACCTTTATACTATTTTGAAAATGTAAAATATCGATATTTTCGATGTTGACAGCTGCTGAAAGTGACTCACAAAGTCATAGAAAATTCATTTAAAATCATTCCGAGAAGCTAGAAATCAAATAAAGTGTTACGTCAAGAAAAATATTGACGCAAGCGATTCTGATCTTGTCATTCATACAGTTTCTTTATACATAAGGGTTAAAATCGCATTTAAAAATAAAAGGAAAGATTTTTTTGTGCCCACCGGCGGGCGAGCTACAGATGAAAGATTGATCACAGAACGATATATAAAGGAAGTCGTTTTTATCTGAAAAACCTGCAGCATAATTGTAAAATATTATTGATTTTATTTGCAGCTCTGCAAGGGGCGGGTTCTGACATTCAGAGTATCTCCCTTGAAGAATGTTAAAACTGCTTCAGATTTCCAGCTGATGTCTTTACCAGAAGTGGTCACCGTTCTTCGATGGGTAGAAAGCCAATACTGTTAGATACGAGTATTTCATTCATTTATTGCTTGGTGCTTTAAATTATTTAAATACATAATAATAATAATAACGTAATATTTATACAGCGCAGTTTAGTGTTATTTCACTTCAAGTGCGTAAATAACATGTTGTGAAAAATTACATCGCCCTTTGGAATTTTTAATTACAATATATTATCAACTTAATTTAATAGAATTTATATTATCAACTTAATAAAACAGGTGTCGTAAATAAAAAGGAAGACTTTTTAATTAACACCTTGGGCAATTTCGGGAGATATATCTCCCATTCTGACATATTTCGTGTTACGGTGAGATATAACATGATATAAACATTGTTACAAGGAGAGAGAATACTGCGTTTAAAAATAAAAATAAATTAAAGTGACAATAACTTTAATATGTAATACCTTCCTGTAATTAAACTGTTGTTTTTAGTTTCATGTGTGGCAATTAATTTTTTTACGATAAAAACCATCAATAAAAACTTTATGTATGCTTGCATTTAAAATTTTAATATTTCATGTCGATTTTTAATAATAAAATCTGAAAAAGTCTTTCATCTTTTATCTGCTTTAAAAAACAGCATTTTATGTTGAAAAATGTTAAATAACAGCAAATTTATCAGGAATCTAATGTAATTATTAATTTTCCCTTCATCTGCATTTTGACAGTTGACATATGAGAAGCACATTGCAAAATGTCAGAGGCTTCAGGGGTTAATCAATGTATATTATAAACGAAAGTGTACTATAATGTGCGTGTCGCTAAAACTCAGAAACGAGTCCCAAGGGAGTTATATGGTGTCGTAGCCCTCAATCCCCCATCCGTAAAGAAGGATCCCGTTTTTACCTGAAGGGCATGCTTTTGAAGATATAAGTGATGGAAGTTTCGCCCTCTAGAAATTTCTAGAACAGCCCAGAACATTCGAGGGTATTCGAGAGCATTCCACAACATTTCAGAACATCCTGAAACATAATAGTCTGGAACGTTCGGAAACATTCTGGAACATCCCAGATTATTGTGGAACATTCCGAATGTTGTGGAATGTTCTGTGATACTGTGAACCATTCGAAGCCTTTTTTGTATGGGTGTGTTTGGATTGTTTTGGAGGGGTATATAAAGCAAGATACGTCATGGGTTCAAATGTCAGTTCAATCTCATATCAACTCCCTGAGCAAAGCCGGGTACCCCAGCTAGTCTACTATAAAATGTATGTGTGTGCGCACTGTGCAAGATCTACCAGTTACAGAGCATTAAAATAAGAAGGTTTTTCTAGTTAAATTAGATTTATTATTATATTTAATATATAGATACTTACATAATCGATGCATTTTAGCACTACAATCGAAGTGGACATTTCTAAACAATACTAAATTGATGCAGAAAAATAATTTTGAATTAAGCTACCGATCACAATATTTTTAAGTTCCAAGGACTCAGTCGGAATAAAGGGATGAAGGGTGAATTATTTTGCCAACAAATAATATAAAATAACAATAAATTAAAGTAATGTAGACAAAACTAAAGCATTGAAAATGGAATGGAGAAAAATCTGTAAATGCACTTTTTACTTCTTATAAGGAATGATATGAATAATATTAGCTAAAGTGCAAACCCATAGACACCATAGACAGTCACGCCAGAAGTTTAGGGCACTAAAAAAATAGTTCTTAAAAAATAACCTAAAAATGCAGGATAATAATTATTGTGCAACGGGCTTTAATGAAAAAGACTTCCAGGAAATTACATTCTCAGCACACAGGAGAGCAATGGCACATGTACAAAATATTAAATGGACAAATAACTCATTGTCCATTCTCTCTTACAGGTTTAGAAATTTCTATTATCAAACAGCAGATGGAATGCGGAATATTAAAAACCTGTGTTTTTCTCCAATAAACTCTGTTATATGCAAATGAAAAATGGGTAATAAAACCACTTGTGCACTTTTATAATTACCGTGACGATTCACGGTTACGGTACCGTGACCGCAAAAACAGGCAATAAACATACGTTCCTTATTGCTATAATGCTGCAGCTCTTTCTTATACATTAAATAATGGTAAGACACACAAAATATGTGCGACTGTTTCCTCCAAAGTACTACTTTTTTGCGACGGGAATTGCGTGTCATTTTCTTAATATGTGTGTTGGAGATGTGTGATAATGATTGTATGTTTCCTTTGGGGGGGTGCAGACATACGTTCACCGTTTGTCTCATTTTCGACTGTTGTTATTTAGTGTGTATGAAAGAGCAGCAGCATTATAATATGTTTAAGAAAGCAAGCCATCAGCGCATTGACATTTGAATTTTTGGATTTCACTCACACTTCAATATTATTCGTGTAACTATTTTCCATACTTTCAAAATTATCATCACGGCTAGTAGTATTGGTGGGGGTCAACGGAGACGTCACGGTGGGGTGTGTGAGAGAGATGCAAGAAAATGATTTTATGCAGTCACAGTACTGTAACCGTGAATCGTCACGGTAATTATAAAAGCGCATAATATGCACAGTATAAAGTTATAAATTTGGGAAAGAAAACAAACTAACAACCAGCAAACATAAACAACAATAACCAACAACAGTGAATTATTTTATCAATTAATATTTACATATTTGTGAACATTTCAATGCTTTTGTTGTCAAAGCTATCAATATAACTATACCATAAATGGAGATGTCAACCCATATTATGCAACTATAAGCCATGATTTTAATATCTTGGATAATATTTAACATAGAAGGATAATCCAAAGGTACATTCTATGCTTGATAAATAATTATTACAGAGAGTACACACAAACTTACTACTTATACGAGAGCAATTAGTTGTTTGAACTCGCCTCATTCACATATTGTTGGCTCGCGGTGAAAAGTCACCAACTAAATATTGTGTAGATTGATGCGTTACAATTTCGGAGGCAGGTATGGGTACCGCCGCCAAAAACTTATAATACTTTGGAAAATTTGGTTACAATGCCAATATGGTTTTGTTGATGGTGATTTTTTGTAGCGAGCCAACAATGAAGCAAATTCTAATATTAACAGTTTCGTCACAGAAATTTTTTACACATATATTAAAATTTAAAGTCTTTTTTGGATGAAAACAACTACGCCGTAGTGTGCGATATCACGAGCCACGAGATGATGAAGTAGAAGAGAAAGATAGGGTACATGGCCAGCGCTTTCCTGCCCGGGGGCTGGCTGTCACCCAGGAAAGCAGTGGATGCTGAAATTACACAAATAGACAACATGCTAGTTTGGCGGATCTAATAAATAATATCATAATAATCCATTTGTCAGAAGTTTGCAGACTACTTCTGTACATGATAGTAAAACCCCAGGACAGAATTTACAAAAATAGAGGTTCCGTGGAACGCAGGTCACATATCCCTTGGACTAACTAACTAACTAACCTGAAAGAGGTTGAAGCCTACATCCGTAAGCTAAAGACTGGCGGGGCTACAGGACCAGATGGAATTCCTTCCAGAATTATGATAGCACCAATGATAAGTGAAGCCCTTTGTTATATATTGTTATATACTAGTATTTTGACTTCTACGTTCCCCCCGATACAGAAACTGGTCCTAGTCTGCCCTATTTTCAAGGCTGATTATAAGGCGACTAAACTGTACTGTAATTGGAATAATATTCTGTTGTACAATAATTATAAAAAATAAAATAAAATATCACTTGAGCCGAGTGACAAGTTTCTATTAGGCAAGTGCCAATATAAGAGTAGAGAGGAATTTTTATTTATTTATTTTTATTTTTTCTTAGCAAATTTTTTTGATACATGGAGTTAGGTACATAATCATAAAATTTAAGAGAGTAACAAAAAAAGATCCCAGGCGAAGCCTGAGTGTTAAAGGAGCGAACGTTCGAAGGACGAAAAAATGGAACACTCGTACACAGACAATAAAGTGAGAATGAGTGATTTGTAGAGATCTGAAAAATTACTGTTTGTGATAACTTTTCCGATATTTTCTGGTATTTTAAAATAAAAAAAAGTAATATTACAAATTCTAAATAAATCTTTGTTTACGGTTTTGACAAGCTTGAATAACCATTAAATGCAGTTCTTCCCAAACAATAACAATTGATTGTCACCAAAAAGAATTGCAAATTTAGCCAATTTCACCAAAAAACAATGCAAAATTTTCAGGACCCGGATTATTTATGATTAGTGGCCAGATCTGAAAGCATGCGTGTTCCAAATGTCTTACAACCATGCTTCCCCTCTCCTTACTTCCCTTAGCCTCACTTCACTTTAATAAAATAAAATAAAAATCATAAATTTTTTCCCCCCTTCCATAAATTCCATGGCCAATCAGGAGACAAAACAGCTCTCTTTTATAACAAAATAGAGTAATACAAACTAAAGATTACTGAAAAAATCTGAAATTGGCACTTTTATCACAGTGATAAATCTGATTAGCAATTGATGATCTAATATTATCAAAAGACATCTTCTATGATTCAGGCTACTTAGATGTTTCAATCTTTCAATCCTATATTATAAATAATAATGTTGATAGTATTTACCAAAAGTGGCCCAGCAGAATCCTACAACTGTGATAACGAGCCGCAGGAAAAACAAGAATGTGGTTTGGGTTCCAAGCAAGATAATGCGGCAAACCAGAAGTGCCACGGCTGTTGGCAGCAAACAATACCCCAATACACACACTGACTGGAAGAAAGATCTGCAACAACAAATTAATCATATAAATATAATATAACATATTTATTTTGACCGAGATAAAAGTATCAGGTGTGTAGAAACAAATGGACAATCAGAACACAGGAAATGGAATCATTAAAGATATAAATAATAGCACATAAATTTTAAATAAATAAAAATAAAATACTTTGTTTAAAGTCACTTTATTGTTATTTTTTAGTCTACCGATTTCGGTACCTCCGTACCATCATCAGAACTGTCATAAAAATATTTATTTAAAATAGTATTTTTATAACAGTCCTGACGATGGTACGGAGGTACCGAAACCGGTAAACTAAAAAATAACAATAAAGTGACTTAAAACAAAGTATTCTTTGTAGCTTTGAAGCAGGCACATCCCTATGATGCTACCACGTGATCTTTGCCTACCGCTCGTGTCATGGTTTGAATCTGGGAGCGAGCTGCAGTGGACTTAATGTAATTACTTAACTTGTAATGTAATTTCTTATTCTAATTAACTTCTTTAAAATTAGTATGGTTTATCAATTTATTTACTTATTCAAGTTTTCCTATTAATCTAAAAATAGAATGGCGCTCAAAATTCCATTTGATCGATTAGCTTCTCTATAATATTTAATATGTGACATCAACTATAGTTTACGTAACCTTGGCTCTTTGAGTGAAGGCACGCCTTGTAGATTATAACAATATTATAATCTTTATCGTTACAACTTTTTATTTAATTATTATTTTTATTTGATAAACTAACGTTAAAGACAAGATTTTTATGCGTAACACAAAGGGTAACAATTATTATAAGCAATAATTATCAGCTTGAAACCCTCATCTACATTGAAAAAAATCTCCCGAGAAAAGATACTTGCCGCCAACGGGACTTGAACCCGTGTCCTTCTGATTACCGGTCAGCTGCTCTTGACCACTGAGCTATGGCGGCTTATCTAATACCCGCCAAATAATTCAATATATACTAGTGTTTCATTGAACAATTACTGTTTATTACATTTTTTCCACCTGAAAATAACCAACTTTATTTTTGCGTGAAAGACATTCTTAGTGTTAAATCTCTCGCTAGGTGGCGTCGAGAAAAATTATGTCTACATTTTTTGGGGAAATACTTTAACTTGCCAAATATTGATTATTATTTTTATTTGATAAACTAACGTTTAAGACAAGATATTTATGCATAGCACAAAGAGTAACAATCAGAAGGACACGGGTTTAAGTCCCGTTGGCGGCAAGTATCTTTTCTCGGGAGATTTTTTGAATGTAGATGAGTATTTCAAGCTGATAATTATTGCTTATAATAATTGTTACCCTTTGTGCTATGCATAAAAATCTTGTCTTAAACGTTAGTTTATCAAATAAAAATAATAATTAATATTTGGCAAGTTAAAGTATTTCCCCAAAAAATGTAGACATAATTTGTCTCGACGCCACCTAGCGAGAGATTTAACACTAACAATGTCTTTGTCACAAAAATAAAGTTGGTTGTTTTCAGGTGGAAAAAATGTAATAAACAGTAATTGTTCAATGAAACACCAGTATATATTGATTTATTTGGCAGGTATTAGATAAGCCGCCATAGCTCAGTGGTCAAGAGCAGCTGACCGGCAATCAGAAGGACACGGGTTCAAGTCCCGTTGGCGGCAAGTATCTCTTCTCGGGAGATTTTTTTCAATGTAGATGAGGGTTTCAAGCTGATAATTATTGCTTATAATAATTGTTAACTTTTTATTTATTTAAAATGTCAAGTCACAAAGTGTTTGCTTCTTTTGAAAAAAAAAAAAAAATTATTGGTCCTTATCTACTGGAGCGATTTTTGCCATATATTCCTACCATTTTAAATGTCTCCGATTGTTTTTCGGATAAAAAAGGCAATTATCTTCTTGATTTGACCAATTTTTTTTTTTTATATTTGTAGCCCCCACATTTGTTATTTTGGTCTTAACCTCTCTGCGAGTGAGTTTTGGCGAACAAAACAGTATGCGAGGAGTGAGTTTTTTTTTCAGTTCATTGTTAAAATATTTTTTTATAAATTATCATAGATTAACTAAAAATAATATTATATTTTAAATTAAAACGTCATCGACATCAATCCTCGAAAATAAACCACCATCGAAAAGAAACATTCATGCGGTTATGAGATAATCGGTAAAATACAGGTTAATTCCTTGCCTATACAGCACTATAATAAGTTTTTATGTCTCCATATGAAAATTAGAAGGTATGATTTTTTAAGGTTGGCAAAAAATATAAAAAAATAATCTTCTGAAAATCTCAAGCAAACGGAGAAAAAAGTTTTAAAATGCACTGTCTCTCCAGTGGATAACAAACAAGGAGGCGTCATGTTGTATTCAGAACCAAACCAGAAGTGTAAAAAAAATTTAAAAAAATTAAAGTATCGTTTGAAAAAAAAGCAAAAACTAAGAAAATATATCATGCAAAGTATAATAAAATTTGCAAAAATTGTAGGTATCTTTCTACTGCCTATGTTTTACAATTTCAAAATTGTTGCATCAGGTTTCTTTAAATAGTAGGTTACAGTAAAAAGTTTTATGTTGTTTACCAGCTATAACCTTTATTTCTAACACCTCTTAATGTACACGGTAATATTTTAACTCATGGTTAATGGGTGTTTCACCACTACATGTTGGTTCCAGTGTAGCAATCGCCTTAAGGCGACTTAAGACTTTAAAGTGGCAGTTTAAAAGTCATGGGTTATGGACTATTTTTGTGAATTTTTTAATTAATATCCGTGTCTTCATTTTCATATGTCTCAAAATAATATGTCTATTCTAATTGCTGTAATAGAACCAACAGCAACTCTAGAAAATGCACAGCAATTGTCGTAGGAAATCACCAAAATCACTTACATGTTTCCACCTAGTAATTTGGAATTGAGCGTCACAATCATAGATCCGATCCACACAATGACAAATACTTCAGCAAACTCGGGTCCCCCGTCGTTAGAGTTGGCTTGGTCTGTGGAGCCCTGCAGCACAGTGGCCATCAGTGTGCACAGGAGGAGAGGGCCCCACAGATCCCCTAAAAAATAACACTGAATGGTAATTAAAATAGAAACACAGAAAAGGGTATTATTGAAATCTATTTAATTTTTTATCCACTTTAAGCATATCATTTAGTTTTATAACCAGTCTATGTTATCTAAAGGTTACAAGTTCAATTCTTGCGGCAGAACGCTTTAAAATCTACAGATTTTTTCACATTTTTGGGCACTTTTTAAGAATTTGGTAGGAAGTTAATATTTTTTGACATGGCAATGCTGTGCGGCAATGCAAAACCATAATATATTTGTAAAGAGTTTATTTTTATTTTTATTTAGTGAGTAATTGTAATATTTAATTAATTGAGACAATATTTGTGACTCCCAATCGAAAATTTGAAACAGAAAAATCAGAAAAAGATATGGTCACAACTAGGAATCGAACCCAGGATCGTCCTAGACTTGCAGAAAAGGCAATAGATGACGCATATTAAATAAAAATGGATAAATTTATCCAAGACACTATCTAGGTAGCGTTCAGTTCAAGATGAATCTTACAATCATATATAAAGATAGAAGCAAATTAAAATATGCCTTAAAAAATTTAAGTAATGTTGGTTATTCTTAGTCGAAGTATGTTACAGTTAAATATGACAGAAGCGGATAGGGTCCCATTAGCTAGTGGTAGAGCACCATCCCGGCAACCAGCAAGGCTAAGATCTTGGGTTCCATTTCTGGATGTGACTATCTTTCTCCGTTTCAAATTTTCAATTGAGAGTCGCTAATGTTGTCTTCATTTGATATAATTGTTAACTTTGATGAACCCAAAAAGTGCTACAGAGTTATTGTAAAGGCCATGGAAAAATAAATAAACTATAATAGCCTCCAGATATTACATATCCCTGTAAACTTGTTTTATAAAGGATGTTTTTTTACAGGTACACAAATTCAAAATGAAAAAAAAAACACATTAAGATAATGTTAATGTCTATGGTATTGGCTTTATTTAATAGATAATTTTATGCCATTATTGTTTAAATATGATTTCGGGCATATGAGCGCCACGGCTAGCTCGAATGAAGCGCAATCGTGTAGTCCAATTTTCGACAACTTGTTTTTTTTAGAGGTTTGGTTTTTAAACTGGCAACATTGTTTCTATAGACTGTCAATTTGACAGTTGACAGTTGATTTGTAGTCAGTACGTTTTACCATTTCACCATGAATAGACTGACATCAGAACAGCGCTTGCAAATTGAGCAAATTTATTTTGAAAATACAGATATGGCCAGAACGTTACGGTCAATGGAGAGCGCTACAGAACCATGATCACTGACTTCTTCGTACCTCAGTTGAATGGCATTGATGTGACAGAGCTATGGTTTCAACAAGATGGCGCATCATGCCACACGGCAGATGCCACCATCAATTTATTGCGGGAAACATTTGGTGAGTGCATAATTTCACGTAATGGAACTGTGAACTGGCCTCCATAATCGTGTGATTTCACACCATTAGATTACTTTCTTTGAGGGTATGTGAGTGAAGTCACTAGACTATGCTGATAAACCAGAGACGTTGGACCTTTTGGAAGTCAACATTCGCCGTGTTATTGCCGATATATGCCCACAGTTGCTCGATAAAGTTGTCGAAAATTGGACTTCACGATAGCGCTGCATTCGAGCTAGCCATGGCGCTCATATGCCCGAAATCACATTTAAACAAAATGACATAAAATTATCTATTAAATAAAGTCAATATCGTAGACATTAACATTATGTATTTTAATGTATTTTTTTTCATTTTTAATTTGTATATCTCTAAAAAAAACACCTTTTACATCCGAAACAGTCATCTCCACAGTGGAGTGAATAACATTGTGCATGATTTATATGAACAAAGCAATATTATAATATACTTGCATTCTTTTAAGAGGCTGGCTTTTTCCTTTGGATATAAAACATGTAAGAATTTAATTCCTACCGCTCGCAAATCTCTCACCTGAAAACATAAAATGCATTTACTTAACAACACGAATTTAGTTTTGCAAACATATTTAATTATTGAACAAATTAATCGACGATTTGACAAACTGCTTCCAGTTACAATTTACGAGTAGGATATGGGAACCGCTGCCCCGGGAGCCATTTATTGGATTACCAATACCCCCACCACATGGCACCCCAAGTGGTTCGCTACATTTGGTGATTTAGCAGTAGTGCCCGGGTTCAAGAGGTGAGGTTTGACTAGGTCTTGGCGGCGGTACTGCGTGGCGGAGCAAGATCAGGAGAGACTGGTTGGGGGAGACCTTTTGACCTTTCCGGCCGGACTCTCTTCACCCATCGCCTTGCACCGCAGTGGGAGGGAAGGATTCATACGTCCGTCACTCTTGGACACATCGGTCCCCAGATTCCTACCCACACCTCAGACCTTTTTCCTTCCCAGAACTTCCCTTCTCTAAAAATACTCTCCACACAGCATCTCCAAAGATGACACAGGCCCCCACAATTTTTTTTCCTCAATGCCTCAAGTGTTTTTTGTTTACATTAGCTCCATACAGGAGGCCCTGAGGAAAATAATTTCCCTCAGGTCCTATGTCATCTTTGGGGGTGCTGTGTGGAGGGTTTTTTAAGGAAAGGAAGGAGAGGAGAGTTCTGGGAAGGGAAAAGGGTTTAAGAAGTGTCAAGTCAATATCTATGGACAACTGAAATCAATCAACAGCTGATTCTGACAGATCCAAATTTAATTGGCAAAGTAGTGACATTTTAGCATATTAATAGACTAATCATAGTCGAAACACTTAAACCAGTGAAACATTAAGCATAATAACAGTGTATTTCATAGTGGTAGTGAAAAATAACTCTGTATCTTGCCCTGAAAAATTACGACAATTTACTGTCGTTGTAAACCATAGACAATTTATGTTTTGAATTTTTGAATTTGAATGTTCAAATCCTTGAATTTGTTCAAAGGTGTTTCGAAGTCAAAGACAAATAAGTTAAGTTATAATCATTTTTAACTAAAGGGGTATTTCTGAACAACCGCAAGAAACCTGCCCACAAACAAAGAAATAAAATGTCTAAATCACACAAGGTTTGCAGTGCAAAGAAAGCGGCTTCCTCACCTCTAGCAACCCCGCTCGGCCCTATGGATTCACCGTCGGCGCATCAGTCAATAATAAATATTGACACTGACTCGCTCATCAATTTTTTCAAGTCGAAACTCGAAACCATGCAGACTGAAAACAGGAAAGCAATTGATGCAGTTCAGCTACAATTAATGGAAGGACCAGTACGCAAGAATTCTGGAATGTGTGAGAGTTCTCCAAGAAGAAAACACCAATCTCCGGCAAGAAGTCCAGTCACTCCGAGATGCACACGTTGAGATGGAGCAGCGCAGTAGGATGTGCAACATTGACATCCATGGCATTCCCGAGGCAAAGGGCGAAAATTTAATCACCCTAATAGATAAAATAGGATCCAAAATTAACGTCCCGCTTCCAAGTAGCTGTGTGGTGTCAGCGCACCGCGTCGCTCGCGGTCGCTCGTCGCCCTCCAACCGTCCACGCAACATTGTCATACAGCTCTCCACAAAGCGTCTCCGTGATGATGTCATCGCTGCGGCAAGGACTCGCCGCGGCCTCACCACGGAACAATTAGGACTTGGTGCTCCAACCACCAATTTTTATATTAACTGTTAAGTTATGTATTTGATATGGAAAACACTGTTATTATTTTATAAAAGACTTTTTATTGAAGAGGTGTTTACACCATTGACATTGATTGACATTAGTTCCCCATAGACCACAGATGACAATAATTATAAGAAGTAGTTCATCACTAGTGATGTGCAACATACAACAATAGTGATGTGACATCCCCTTTCTTTATTTATACAATACAATAAAATTTTAATTAAATTAACATTACACATTATTCCTATCCGGTGGTTTGACAACTCTTCCATATCTGGTAATGTAAGGGTTATTAATGTTATTTTCTCCCACCTGTCTCTCATCTCCAGCTTTTGCCTCTTCAAGTGCCGGATTAGATTGCATGGACAGATGATCATTATTAACGTTTGCATTTGAAATAGCTTCCTTCAAAATTTTAAAAGATTTTTCACAATTCTGGTCCCATGACCATACTAAATTATTTTTTAATAAATTTCTCAAAATTTGTGATTTATCAGACAAGTTTTCAATAAACGGACCTAAATAATTTACTATTCCCAAAAATCTTTGTAAATGTTTGACATTTTTTGGAGACGGTAATTCTAATATAGCTTTGACTTTCTCTTTGTCGACTTTTACACCTTCCTTGCTAAAAATATAACCTAGGAAACATACTTCCTTGACTAAAAATTTACATTTTGACTTATTTAATTTTAAATTGACTTCTCTAGCCCTTTCCAAGACTTTTCTTAATCTAATGTTATGAATTTCTTCAGTTTCTCCATAAATCAGAAAATCATCGACAAAAATTAAAATACCTTCCAGATCTCCAAACAAATCTACCATAATCCTATAAAAAATTTCCGTTGCTGCATTTATTCCAAATGGTAATCTTAAATACCTGTACCTTCCAAATGGGGTTTGAAAAGTGCATAAATCACTACTTTCTTCATCTAATTTTAGTGACCAGAATCCAGAATAAGCATCTAAATGTGAAAAATATGCAGCACCTATAAGTTTTGACCTAATTTCATCAATATTTTTTAAAGGAAAATATTCTCTCATTATGCAGTTATTTAATTTTCTGGGATCAAGACAAATTCTCAATTTACCTGACTCTTTGACAGTTATGACGACAGAATTTACCCAAGAAGTAGGTTTAGTAACCTTTTCAATGACCTTCATCTTGTCCATGCGATCTAATTCTTCACGAAGACTGTTTTGTAAGGCAAATGGGACTTTTCTCGGAGGATCGATGCACGGTACAGCATCATGGCGAAGCTTGAGATGAACGACAGGTGGTAGACATCCGAGACCCTGAAATATGTCATTATATTCAGTTAATATGATGTTACGATTACATTGGACATTAAATACTCTTTTTATATTCCCAAGTTTTTCAATAGCGGGAAGTCCTAAGACAGATTGACAATCTAAACTCGTTACAAAAAATATTATGTTACTTATATTTCCATGTATTTCACACATAAGATCACAATGACCAATAATGGGTATTTTATTTCCACCAAAACCTGACACTTTGGTAGAAACTTTTTGTAAAATAGTATTGCATAAATTTAACTTTTTAAAGTCTGATATTGAAATTACGTTAATGTCTGCTCCTGTATCCAAAATACAGTCTAATCTTATGTTATTAATAATTATATCTAAATGCCATGCTTGACTTGAAAACTTACTGTTGTTAATATTTCTTATTGTTGCAATAAAATGTCCCTCAGAGCAATTAGCACTGTCATCATTGGGTATTGAATCTTCTGACTTTAAATTTCCGACTTTCTTGTAACAATTATTTTTAAAACAAAATTTTGCGAAATGGCCAAAAGAATTGCATGACCTGCATTTGGTGTTTATAGCTGGTTTATAGCTGTGCATTTGAAGCGGTGATGTTGTCCACATCTTCCACATGGATTGTTGTGACCACTTGACCTTGACGATGATGGTGACGGTGACCCTTGACGATTGGTAAACCCATGCTGACTTGACGTTGAATTACGATGTGATGATGACGGTGATCCATGACGATTGGAAAATCCATACTGATTTGACGTTGAGTGAAAATGACGATGTGATGATGGTGACGGTGATCTTGACTGTCTTGATGTACTTTTGTGATTTATTTGAAGAATGTTTTCTGTGTGTATTTGTTGATTTATTTTTTCAGCGTTGTTTTGTGACATTAATATGGTTTTTGCGATTTCTATCATTTTTTGCAATGACAATGCAGAATCTTGTAGTAGGCGTTGACGAATGTGGTTCAAATTTGAACTCATGTTTGCAATAAATATATCTCTTACCAGAGATTCTCTTAGTTCTCCAAATTCACATAACAAACTTTTGTTTTCTAGGTCCAATAGAAAATTGTTAATGTCTTCAGAATTATTTTGTTTTCGTGTAAAAAATGAATTCCTTAACATTGTTAAGTTTTTATGAGGTGCAAAATAACTGTCAAACTTTTCCTTGACTTGTTTTAGCGTGATAGATTCCATATTCATGTTAAATGACTTGAAAATTTCCATACCTTTGGAGGCAATGGAATGAAGTAGAATTGCTATTTTTCTTTTTTCTGGGGCTTCTTCCAAACCTGATGCCACCAAGTATATTTCATAACTTTGCCACCAATTTTTCCATATTCCATCGTTATTTACGCTATTTGATGATACATGTAGATTTGACAACACATTAAAATCATGTTGTACGTACTTTGGCGAATCCTTCGACATCTTGTTTTTTCACCACTAATTTTTAATATATTATATTATTAATATTAACATCCGACTTCTGACAACATGTTAAGTTATGTATTTGATATGGAAAACACTGTTATTATTTTATAAAAGACTTTTTATTGAAGAGGTGTTTACACCATTGACATTGATTGACATTAGTTCCCCATAGATCACAGATGACAACAATTATAAGAAGTAGTTCATCACTAGTGATGTGCAACATACAACAATAGTAATGTGACATTAACGAGTACCTGACATTAAAAAATAAAATACTTTGGGTGAAAATAAAATAATGGGTGCGGAACGGCAGTATTCTAGCGAAGAGGAACGATCTCTCGAGGGTAGTCACCATTCGTCGTGAGGAAGACCTTCAAAAAATCATCACACACGATCTACAAAACATATGACTCCTACCACAAAGGTGTTACTGCTGTCATCAATGCCCGTTTTCTCTCAATTTTCTCCACCCTTGCTTATTAATTTGTTTTTTTCAAAGCTATTTTATATTTCTGTTTACTGCGCAATACCCCTATAACTTTATACCAATATCATGTTTCTTGCATATTAATTCACTTTGTAAAATGTTGACATATCTTATACTCCTTAATCTAATGAGTAATCTATGTTTTACATGTAACTTCGATACCTTGTATGTCCCACATAACGTATCACTCCCGCGATTGTGGAATAAGTCAAAAGACACTCTTACTCTAGTGAAATTATCTCATCTTCTATCTCCGTTTACTACCAGAACTGTGGTGGTATTAGGACCAAAACTCAGGGGCTATTAACTAATATATTATCGAATAATTATGACGTTATAGTGCTAGTTGAAACATGGCTTGTAGCAAGTGTAAATACGGCTGAATTCATAGATTCGCGATACACGGTGCTCAGACGAGATAGCGACCGTGTACTTACTGGTAAGATGGACGGAGGCGGTGTGCTGGTAGCAGTGCGCAAAGAGCTCGCAGCTTCCCGGCTCAATGACTGGGAAAACAGTCAAATTGAACAAATCTTCGTATCTAATCCGGTAAGGTCTTTCAATCTCATCATATGTGCAGTATACATACCTCCTGTCTCACCACCAACGATTTATGATATTTTCTCCAAAAACCTGGAATCTGTATTTTCATCTGAGCCAAATAATGTTTTGTGTAATAGGAGATATGAACCTACCTTCTCTTACTTGGTCATTTTCTGAAGGCTGCAGTCAAGGTCTCGCCTCCTCAAACACGGCTGCATCGCAAAATTTGCTTCAAACAATGTCATTGATGAACTTGCACCAATATAATTGTATACCTAACCATAATGAAAAATACTTAGACCTCATATTCTATAGTCGTGAAACAAATGTTACATGTAGCAATGACCCTCTGCTTTCAGAGGACAGACACCACCCAGCCCTTGAATTTGATATATCCCCGCTCAACCAAAAATCAATAACAAAAAAGAGCGTAGGCGCAATTTCAGGAAAGCTGATTATTCTCAGATTAATAACGACATTAATTGTATTGATGGGTTATCTGAAACCGCAAATTTATCAGCCGAAGAAGCAGTAGATCGATTCTATTTAATAATGAACAATGTAATTGATAAGTTTATTCCAGTATTGGCACGACGAAATGACAAATTCCCCATATGGTTTACTCCCGAACTTATTAGCTTATCACGAAAAAAAGATAAAGTTTGGCTCAAATGGAAGACATATAGAGGTCCTTTTGACTATCGTAAATTTTCCTTCTTACGTGCTACATACAAAAAATTGGCTAGCGAATCTCGAAAGTTATTTTTCGACAATATCGAAAGTTCATTGCAAAATAATATTAAATGTTTTTGGTCTTACATATCCTCATTAAAATCATCTGATGGATATCCTGCTACTATGTCCTTCGAAGGGCGCAAATCTAATGATGCCCAAGAAATCTGTAATATGTTCTCTGAGTTCTTCAAGTCAACATTTGAACCCTCCTCTATCAATGACTCAATTAACATTGACCAACTTGAGGCCGTTCGGGACTCTGGACTTACGCACATTCACACCATTGAACTAACGGAACAAGAAGTGCAATCAAGTTTAAAGTCGTTAGATATAAACAAAGGTGCGGGTCACGATGGAATATCTGTGTTTTTCCTCAGATCTGCTGCGTCGTCACTGTATGTTCCACTTACCATAATATTTAATAAATGCCTGAGTGACGGGGTTTTCCCTGATAGGTGGAAGTTGGCTTATATTATACCAGTCCATAAGGGTGACTCACGTCAAAAAGTCGAAAACTGTAGGCCAATATCCATTCTCTCGGCCAGGGGGGTATAACTCCGAACTTTTTTGTGTCGTGACGTATGATTCATGACCATATCATTTTATTGGTCCAAATTTCCATAGAAAGACTGTTGAGAACTGAGTAGTATATCTAAGTAGGATATCTATGGCATTATATGTCAAATAGAGATAGCACATTGTTCGAACCGAATATTCCTAACCTCCCAACGCCGGCGTAAATATTTGTGAAAATGATTCCTTGATATCATTGCGGTTTCGAAGGCTGTGAAGATATTGATTCAATTCGACATAAGTTGCCGACCCACTTAAGGAGTGTCCCGATGCCTGGCAGCAGCAATTCGATCCTCAAAAGCATCCCGGGTGAGCGTTCGCTTGGTAATCGGCGTCTGGTATCTTTTGTTTAGAATAATGTGAAAATTGACCTGCAATATTGTGTTTTTCTAGATAAAATAATTGATAATCAATACCAGAATGTAATATCAGTGATACAAGGAGGACTTCCACAAGCTTTACCTTCGACGAGGACAAAATCAACGACTTCAAAGAAGAGGCAGATGATGAAATCAGAGATTGGCTCAGATTTGGTACGTTTATAAGTACATTTTAATAATATTTGATGATTTGTATAGCACCGTTTTTGTGAAAAATCACCTCGTCTGTAATGGACTGTTGGTACCTGCATGTATGTATGGCAGTGAGGCATTGAACTGGCAGAGGAAGGAATAAAGTAGATTGAATGTTGTAGAAATGAGATCCCTGAGGCATGTGTGTAGTAAAACCATCCATGATCGTGTTAGAAACGTGGAGATCCGCATAGAATGCAAGGCTGATGTAAGCATACTGAGTAAGGTTAAGAAAGGGACGCTCAGATGGTTTGGCCATGTAGAGCGAATGAACGAGGAAAATAGTGTACACATTCCAAATGTGAATGGTAAAAGAAGCCGAGGAAGACATGGCATGACCAAGTGAATCAGATACTTGAGTCGGGCCATGTCAAGAGTCAGAATAATAGAATAGCATGTATGAAACCATGTATGAATGTGAACGAGGCAAGGAGTGTGTGCCAAGATTGAGTTGTTTGGTGGTCTGTCCTCTCTGCCCACCCCTGCGGAAACAGCATGATGGTAAAGTTGGTCATTTAACTGGACTACCTTTTTACACGGTGCAATTATAGGTTTTTGTTTTGAATAATGTGGTAATTTGTTTGAAATATTGTGTTTTTCTAGGTAAGAGGAAGTCTCAACTCTCACCCAGAAAGAGGAGAATGCAGTTGCAAATGGCGGGGACCAGGCGTCAATTGAGATAGCCCAACAAAATAATGCAACGGAACGCATCGCTACGAGTATTGAAGATTTTCTTTCCGGCTCTCTCTGAATCCATATATTTAAAGTATGCTCAATATAGGATGAAATTGTTGTCCTCATTTATCTTGTCTTGTTGTTCTTATTTATTATTTATAAGACATCACAATGAACATCCTTTTTTTTGGAAATCAGCAAAATCCTTTAAAATTATCCTAAAAAGACTGCTTTGTAATGAATATCTTTCAACACCTTTAAAATATGTTTGTATATTATTTTGTGAATTTATACATATTATGTAGATTAATAAATAAATACTTTTAACATCTTGGATATTTTATTTTTAAAATAATTTTTAGGCTGATAAATTAGGTAGTGGGTAGGGATTTATATTGTTTATGGTAGTACCCTTTTTTTTTTTTTTACTTTTCACCATCCTTGTCGATGGTATGTGACGTCAGAGTAATAAAATTTTCATTTTGACAGTTAAAATAGTGTCGAAACCAGTTGGGAACAAAAAGCCCCAAGATATCGATCTAGGTATTAGTTCATTTATGCTCTCGGCGATCCCTAAACTCTTGGAAAGACTTGTCCATGATAATATATATCCCCAGCTTGCCGCCAAAATTACATAACAACAACACGGGTTTGTAAAAGGCAAATCTACGATGAGTAATTTACTAATTTACTCAAATTGCTTATTCACTAGCATGGATCGAGGCCACCAGGTAGATGCAATATACTGCGATTTCAAAAAAGCTTTCGACAAGGTTGACCACCTTATTCTTATTAAAAAAATTATGTTCAACGGAATTAGGGGAAACTTATTACGTTGGTTTGTCTCATATTTGACAAAAAGACAGCAAACTGTATCATTACGAGGACATACTTCTATGTGTGAACCAGTTACTTCTGGCGTACCACAGGGGTCAATCCTGGGTCCGCTGTTATTTATACTTTTTATTAACACTGTTACTAAATGTTTCATGCATTGTTTATTTCTTTTGTACGCCGATGATATAAAAATATTAGCCATTGTTAGGAATTTAAACGATTGTCTGCTCATGTAAGGTTCGAAGCATTTTGCAATGAAAACAAAATTTACCTAAGTTACAACAAATGTAAACAAATAAGCTTCACTAAAAATCACAACGCTATTATACACAATTATTGTATTGGTAACTATTTACTTGAGCGCGTTTACTGTATAAAAGATCTAGGCGTACTTTTTGATTCTAAACTCCATTTCGATGCGCACATTGAGAATATTGTGAATAAAGCTTACCGCATGCTAGGATTTGTCATCAGAAACAGCCGCGAATTTCTAAAACCTGAAACTTATCTTCTACTTTACTACACGCTGGTCCGTTCTCAACTTGAATACTGCACCTCCATATGGACACCACTTTACGGTGTCTATAAAGACAACATTGAAAGTATTCAAAAGAAATTTCTGCAATACCTCAAATACAGAATGAGCGCACCTAAACGGGGGTACATAAATATGCTCTCGAATTATAACGTCTCCACTCTAACTAACCGGCGAACATACCTTGACCTCATGACGCTTTATAAAATCTGCAATAACGTTATCGACTGTCCTGACCTACTGAAACTAATAAACTTCAAAATACCACCCAGAGTAACAAGGCTTAACGACTTATTCCACATTAGCCGGACACGTACAAATGCTGGTGTCAGGGATCCAATCAGAAGAATGTGCGAATCGTTTAATCAAAATCAAAACCTCAAGGATTCCGACTTATTTTTTGATACATGCAGTACTTTTAGTAGAAAATTGAAGGCTGTTTTCCTACAAAGTACAATAACTTAGACATTGCTTGGTTTACAATTTTAACTACCTTTCTTTTTTTAAATTTCTGTATGACATTATTTTTTATCTATATATATTTTTGGTCTTACCGTCAAAATTTTTCCAAAAACAATTTGTAAACTTTTATAAGGGTATTGCGCATTTTTTTAATATCTTTATTTGTAAAATAATATTTACTTATGTAGATACATACGTCTTTTCCGTATTTAAAGGTAAAAATATTTGTATATGTTTTTATCTGCTGTTAATGTTAATTCGTGAGAAATAGTTTGGATGCAGGTGAATTCTCTATTAATTGTTTTGTATATTCTTGTCAATTGACATCTGTATCTGTATTTTCTCCTTAGTAAAAAAAAAAATTTTAAAAAGTGGGTAGCAATCTGGGGTTCAGTGTGTCCTGGTCATCCGCCGTCAAGACCTAGATAAAACTCATCCCGTGAACCCGGGCACTCCTACTAAATCACCAAACGTAGCGAGCAACTTGGGGTGATCTATAGCAGAGGTGTTGGTTATCCAATAAAGGTTTCCGGGGCGGCGGTGGCGGTACCCATTCCCACCTCCCAAAGTGTTTTTATTTTTAGATGAATTTTTTTTAGATGAATACCGCACAAGAGTCCCAACTGCTCCCGTCTGGAGCCAGTGGGACTGGCATCCCCAATTAGGGTATGTTGTGAGGCTGAAGGTAATGGGGAAGGGGAGGTAATGGGGAAGGGAAGGAGATGGGGAAGAGGGAGGTGGGGAAGTACCTAGCTATTCAGATCTGGTCACCAAACACGGCTGACGCCATTTCAAGCAACCCTTCAATTCTGAATGGTGGTCTTACACCAGGGCGATACTGAGAGTATCTTCCACTCTGGAGTGGAAAGTGTGGAGCTAATGTAAAAATAAATTGGAGTCATGCAATTGTAACAGCTATTTCATAATATTCAGCTTACCACAGTGTCCTTTATTGGTTCGTCGAGAGTGTTGAATTCTAATTTCCCATCCGGCCCCATGACCCTCTGGGACCCCGGCACCACCATCTCTCCCTCCACAGAGCCCGAGAAGGACTCGAACATCTGCAAAGGTCAAATATTTTTATAACTAGTTGCTCAGTGATCAGTTAAGTAGACCTCGTAATATATATATATATATATATATATATATATATATATATATATATATATATATATATATGTTATGATTAAGGTTTTCACGGGTGTAAGATGTAGAACAGTTTTCTCGGTTTACCCGCGTAACGTAGTCCTTAAAAGGACTTTTTAACTCCTGACGTTTCGGACAGATCACACTGTCCATCTTCAGAGGCCTTATGTCTTGAGTTTTTGTCTCAAACTGATAGCTTTCGCATGTCTGTTCGGTCCAAAAGCTAAAACTTAAGTGAGTGCAAGTCACTTCTTATGTCTAGAACGAAGTACCCCGGGTTGCAGGTGATTGATGGTGGAGGGGGTGGGGGGCGGGGCTGACAGTAGATACCTGATTGGTAAAGCTAATTGGAGACACTACTGGTAATTTTGGAAATGCCGTTTTTGGGGTATTTTCATCGATTAAGACTTTCCAGGTGTTGGGAATTCTGATTGCGTCATTTCTAGTATTCATATTATTTTTATGTTTATAAATTTCTATTGCTTCGCGGTAAATTCTTTTTGGTTCATTGTATATGCTAGCTATTGTTTTTGTATTATTAAAGTCTATTTTATGACCTTCATTAAGGACGTGTTGCACTATGGATGAAGTTAAGCGTTTATTAGTGACATCTACTGAAAAACGGCATTTCCAAAATTACCAGTAGTGTCTCCAATTAGCTTTACCAATCAGGTATCTACTGTCAGCCCCGCCCCCCACCCCCTCCACCATCAATCACCTGCAACCCGGGTACTTCGTTCTAGACATAAGAAGTGACTTGCACTCACTTAAGTTTTAGCTTTTGGACCGAACAGACATGCGAAAGCTATCAGTTTGAGACAAAAACTCAAGACATAAGGCCTCTGAAGATGGACAGTGTGATCTGTCCGAAACGTCAGGAGTTAAAAAGTCCTTTTAAGGACTACGTTACGCGGGTAAACCGAGAAAACTGTTCTACATCTTACACCCGTGAAAACCTTAATCATAACATATTAAACCTCTACGGGGAGGAAATTTTACGTTCGTGCAAATCATTCGAAAAGTTAAGATCGAAGCGTGCTAAACTAATTTGTGATTTAAATTTTTTGCGCCGGTGCCGTGATAAAAACGTCGTTCCTTGTGCTTTTAAACTTAAACCACGCTCCAACCAACGCCGTGCCACTCTCAACATCTTGGATAAAGCCGGTCTAGCCCTTGTCCGAGAGGAGATTCACAACATCCGATACCAAATTGACGGTGTCAGCAAGCAAATCAGTGAGTCCTTTTTTAAATTATCTTCTTTAATACATCATATTTTGTGGGACCAATTAGATATGTTGATTCAAAAACGCGTAGATACCAATATTGAACTAACGACAGCACGCCAAATAAAGAAATTCAACTCTCTCTACCGCGCACCCCCATCCTCAAAAATACACACTTTAGACATAAATAAAGTAGTCCACAACTTGTCAAACTTTCCCCTTGATAACGCCACTAAATCAGTACTCGCAAAAGGTTTCAATTTTAGTGTAACGCCTTCAAAAATTCCAAAAGAAGATATTATCACCGCAGTAGAATCAGCCATCTCAAAACTTCCCTTAGACAAAGCCGAAATAATCCGTCAAGAAACGTGTCATATTCTTAGAAAAGCCGTGCAACCTAAGAATAATATATCACTGGAAGAATTTAAAGCCCTTAAGGCACTTCGTTCGAACGAAGAAATAATAGTCTTACCGGCAGATAAAGGCAACGCGACTGTAATAATGAATACAAGCGATTATACCTCAAAAATGCGGGAAATTTTACTTGATCCCGTTTACAAAGTTAATAAAAACGACCCCACTACATATCTAGAAAAAACAACAAAAAGTAAAATCGTGTCCTCTAAACTCGGTGATGATCTCAAGAAGATGCTTATCCCTAGAGAAAAGTCATCACGTTGTCCAAAAATGTATGGTCTTCCAAAGATTCACAAACCCAACGCGCCTCTCAGGCCTATTGTTAGCTCGTGTGGTTCGCCCACCCAGATATTAGCAAAATTTCTTGCCCAACGCTTTCAGCCTTTTGTTGAGAAAGCAGATTCTTACGTGCGTAATGCTGAGCATTTTATTTCAACAATTTCTAATATAACTTTAAACAAGGGTGACATTTTAGTGAGCTTCGATGTAGTCTCTTTGTTCACAAAAATACCAATAAATGAAGCATTAGAGTTAATTAAATCGAAACTAGACGTTCCGACTGATTTTATCACTCTGACGGAACATTGCCTTAAAAATACCTATTTTCAATTTGAGGGACAAATATATAAACAAATTCAAGGGGCCCCGATGGGCTCACCCCTCAGCCCGGTAATCGCTAATATTTACATGATGTACTTTGAAATAAAGGCATTAGAGAGCGCCCCTCTGAAACCTTCACTATGGCGTCGCTATGTGGATGATACCTTTATTATTTGGCAACACGGAATTGAAGAATTAAATAACTTTCTTATTCATTTGAATAGTATCCATGAAGATATTAAATTTACCATGGAAATCGAAGAAAACGATTGTCTCCCATTTCTCGATATTTTAGTTAAAAAGAAAAAGAACGGCAGCCTTGGCCATACCGTATATCGTAAACCGACACATACAAATAGATACTTAAACGCCAACTCAAATCATAACCCATCTCAGTTGTCATCAGTTATAAATACCCTAGTTACCCGGTCAAAACGACTAGCGGACAAAGATCATATTCATGAAGAACTGGGTCTTCTTAGTAGTGCTCTTCAAGCAAACGGTTTCTCCAAATATTTAATAGACAAATCCATAAATAAACGCAAAAAAACTATTTCTGAAACGAAAGAAGAACCCCTTTCTATAGCAATTCTCCCATTCATCAAAGGCTCGACAGATAAAATCAGTCGAATCCTCAAAAGAAATAAAATCAAAACTATTTATAAATCAGAAAATAAAATCTCGTCTCTATTAAGAAGTCCAAAGGACCACATTCCACTTGAGTCACATGGTATTTATAAAATACCTTGTGGGGCATGTGAAAAGGTGTATATTGGACGTTGCAATAGAAAAATATCATGTAGAATTGCAGAACATAAAGTAGATGTCACTAATAAACGCTTAACTTCATCCATAGTGCAACACGTCCTTAATGAAGGTCATAAAATAGACTTTAATAATACAAAAACAATAGCTAGCATATACAATGAACCAAAAAGAATTTACCGCGAAGCAATAGAAATTTATAAACATAAAAATAATATGAATACTAGAAATGACGCAATCAGAATTCCCAACACCTGGAAAGTCTTAATCGATGAAAATACCCCAAAAACGGCATTTCCAAAATTACCAGTAGTGTCTCCAATTAGCTTTACCAATCAGGTATCTACTGTCAGCCCCGCCCCCCCACCCCCTCCACCATCAATCACCTGCAACCCGGGTACTTCGTTCTAGACATAAGAAGTGACTTGCACTCACTTAAGTTTTAGCTTTTGGACCGAACAGACATGCGAAAGCTATCAGTTTGAGACAAAAACTCAAGACATAAGGCCTCTGAAGATGGACAGTGTGATCTGTCCGAAAAGTCAGGAGTTAAAAAGTCCTTTTAAGGACTACGTTACGCGGGTAAACCGAGAAAACTGTTCTACATATATATATATATATATATATATATATATATATATATATATATATATATATATATACATATATAAAATGAATCCCTGTTTCCCTTGGTCATGCCATAACTTCAGAACGACTTTACCTATTTCATTTATCTTTTTTTTAAAGTTTTCTGATAGTTTGTAGAAGGTTCTTACAGAAAGAAAAATTAAGAAAATTGGATAATTTCAGAAAACTTAATGACTATTTTAACTTTGCACGTTTCAATTTGTGCGTTTGATGAAATTGAATTTAGCAGGCAGCTGTTTTTTTTTTGTAACAAAAGAATTATCTACAGATTTTTTAAATTATAGATATTTTAAATAGGTACCTATGTAAGGTACCAGATTTGATTGATTGTTCTTATAATATACAAAAATTAATATTACACAAAAAGGATGCGGGAGGGGAACGGGGACGCACGGGAAAGGTCGTGCAGGGAGAAATAATTTTTTCTTTGAATATGGCATTCAACGCATGCCAGGAACCAGCTAGTATAAAAATAAAATAGTAATATCGATTTTCAATTTGGTAGGCGGGTATGGGTACCGCCGCCCTGGAAACCATTTATTGGATGACCAACACCTCTGCCACAGGTCACCCCAAGTGGTTCGCTACGTTTGGTGACTTAGCAGGGGTGCCCGGGTTCTTGGGGTAATGTTTGTTCAGGTCTTGATGGCGGGTGCTTTGGCCCACCTTCTGCGTGGCGGGCCGGATTGGGAGATGCTGGTTGAGGGAGACCCTTTACAACCGGTTACCGCTGTCCGGGCCGCTCGGTAGTACAGGGGCCCGACCCTCAGGCTCACGACTGAGGGTGGGCTGCCCCATCAACGAGTGTAAAAACCCCGCCGCTGCTGTTGTGCCGGTTCGTGACCGGAGGGGACCCAGCAGTAGCGTTTGGGGTGCATTGGGCGACTTTTCCAGCCGGACTCTCCCTGCCCATCGCCTTGCACCGCAGTGGGTGGGTTGGATACATACGTCCGTCACTCCTGGAAACTCTGCATCCTACCCACCCCTTATACCTTTTCCCTCCCAGACCCTCCTTCCTCTCATATAAATAATAAAAAAAAAAAAAATAAATAAAAAAAAAACCAGCAATTAAAATCATGAACTTGCAACCTACAATAATTAACGTCATTACAGCGGCGAGTCGTAGGCGTCCCCGGTGCAGGCCAAAACTGTTGGTGGATTACACCAACATTCGCGGCCTGCACACCAATTTAAACTCTGTCCACCACCACCTTTTTTCTCAACGCCCAAACCTACTTTTCCTGTCTGAAACTCAGATAGCTGAGCCTGTAGACACCTCCTATCTGGACTGCCCGGGCTTCACCCTCACAGGCAAGTTCAGACCTAAAGGAGGTGTCTGTCTCTATAGTCGAGCTGACGTCAACTGTGTGCGACTGTTGAATCTGGAAAACTCCAGATTCGACGTAATGTGGGTGCGCGTCAATCTTGCCAGTACGGTAAGATTCTACGCGTGTTTATACCGCTCACCGAACCTTAGCGAATCAGACACGTCCGAGCTCTTCAAACACTTAAGCGACACTATTGATGACCTCTTGCCCCGCTACCCTACGGCAGAGTTTGTGGTCCTGGTGGACTTCAATGTTCATAACGAACCTTGGTTGAAGTTCTCAGGATCAACGGATTCGGCTGGACGCCAAGCGGAATCCTTTGCCCTTTGCTACGGATTGGAGCAAATGGTTCAGGAGCCTACAAGGGTTCCTGATGTCCAGACTCACCGTTCCAATCTGTTAGACCTATTTTTAACTACTGTGCCACACGGTTACAGGATTGAAGTCACAGCGCCTTTAAGATCGTCCGACCACTGCCTGGTGACGACATCAATCTCTGTAAACTTCAGACCACCTAATGAGAGGCTGAAGAGAAAAGTGTGGCACTATAGGTCAGCAGATTGGTTCGGTCTGCGGGCACATTTTAATGCTTTTCCGTGGTCAGCTGTCTGTTTTCGGACTTCGGATCCCTCAAGATGTGCCCAGGAAATTGGTGAAGTCATCACATCGCGATGGATGGCTTCATCCAATCTACTGTTAAGGAAACTGGTGTAGGCTCAAAGCCGTGGTTCAGTCGACAATGCGCTGAAGCAGTGCGACGAAAAAACGCAGCTTACCGAGCCTACAACACATCTAGAACATCCGAAGCCAGAACAGCTTACAACAAAATGGCAAAGGAAACTAAGAGAATCATAAATAGGTCAAAATTCGAGCACGACCAGCAGATCAGCAGAAAGCTGACTGCATGCCCGCATGGCAGCAGGCAATTCTGGTCGCAATTTCTGCAAATCCAGTCTGCCACCTCTTACCAGACCTGACGGCTCACTAGCAAACACCGCCACCGAAAAGGCTAACTTACTAGGTAAAATGTTTGCGGATAACTCAACCCTCGATGACCAAGGTGCTGTCCTGACGTCGGTTCCTCACTGCGGTTTTCGTATGAAAAAGCTGAGAATCCGGCATCGGGAAGTACTCCATGTTTTACGAGGGCTTGATGTTAATAAAACTACTGGGCCTGACGGAATACCTGCCTTGGTACTGCAGAGGTGCGCTGTAGAAATAGCTCCAATTTTGACGAAGCTTTTCAAAATGTCCCTGAAGACTGGCTCTGTGCCCTCTGGTTGGAAAAAAGCGGTTATCCATCCTATTCCAAAGAAGGGTGACCGCTCCAAACCGGCCAACTACCGCCCCATAGCGATCACATCAGTTCTGTCTAAGGTGATGGAACGTGTGATCAACAACAAACTGCTCACATACCTCGAGAAGAACAAAAGAAGAAGATCACCGCTCGTGCGGTGATCTTCTCGCGTATGTGACGCATGTTTGGGGGCGATGCCTGGAACATTTCGGTGAGACCCAAACGGTTGCACTGGACATCTCCAAGGCCTTTGACCGGGTTTGGCACCGAGGACTTGTCAAGAAACTGCATTCTTACGGACTTCCTGCATCCTTGTGTACGTGGATTGCCGACTTCTTGAGGGAGAGGTCGATTCAGACGGTAGTCGATGGTTTCACCTCTTCCTCACACTCGATAAATGCTGGCGTCCCGCAGGGATCGGTTCTGTCTCCGACTTTGTTTTTGTTGCACATCAACGACCTTTTGTCATGTGCACCAATTCACTGTTATGCGGATGACAGTACAGTTCATGATAGCTTTTTGTTTGACAAGCCCCCAAAGGGCTCACAAACTCCAACAGCTCGTAGGGCTTTGAAGCAAAGAATGGACGGTTACCTCAAGAGTGTTTTCTCTTGGGGTAAAAATAATCTCGTTGAATTTAATGTTTCAAAGACCCAATCTTGTCTGATTACGTTTAAAAGGGATCGAAATGAAAATCTAGTCTCTTTCAACGGAAGCAATCTTCTGAACAGGCCCTCCATTGATATTCTTGGTGTAACCCTAAGTGACCAGCTCAGGTATGGGGGCTCCATCGAAGCCAGAGTAAAGTCAGCCTCCCAAAAGCTGGGCGTACTGTACAGGGCCCGCAGATACTTTAATAGTACACAACTGCTAACCTTGTACAAATCACAAGTAAGCCCCACGGTTGAATTTGGCAGCCATCTCTGGTCTGGAGCTCCAAAATACCTGAAAAATACCCTCGACTCTGTGCAGAAACGGGCGGTCCGTTTGATAGATTCTCCCATCTTAACAGACGGATTGCAATCTTTAGAGCACAGGCGTCGGGTGGGAATGCTATCCTTGTTCTACCGGTATTACAATGGAAGATGCTCCGAGGAACTAGCATCATTGATCCCTTCGGCACCGGTGCATAGTCGGGAAACACGCCAAACGCGTGCCCAACATTTGTACACGGTTGACATTTGTCACATGAGAACGGGTCGTTTCTTCGACTCGTTCTTGTGTTCAACAGCTCGGCTGTGGAATGATTTGCCGGCCTCTGTGTTTCCTCCTTCCTACAACATGGGTCTCTTCAAGACCAATGTTCATTCCTTCCTCTCCTCAAAAAGACCCTCAACACAGCATCCCAGATGACATAGGCCCTGAGGGAAATTATTTTCCTCAGGGCCTCCTGTGTGGAGTTAATGTAAAAAAAAAAAAAAATTCCGATTTGACTCTGGTGGGATAAAAATGAACCATTCAACACAGGCACCATCTTGAATCTGAAACGGAACATGCAAACAAATTTACTGAAAGATGAATGCCAAATAAGTTAAAACAGGACTTGGCTCTGTCCAGTCAATAACAACGCTAACAAATATTGATTTTTTTCAAGTATTTCTGGCTTTCACTCTTCACTATCATTTAAAATTACAGAGAAAGACGAGGTGAATTTATATATTAACTTTATTTAAGTGTGCAAATTTCAGAGTTATATGGTAGATTGTAGTCGAGTTCAGACTTAGAAGAGATGAGGTGTTGAATGGAGCGGAGGCAATTTTAGATAATGCTTGATAGAAGAGATGATATTTATTTAGAGAGGAACAACCAAAAAATATGGGACATAAAGTTCCCACATCTAGACTACAGAATGTACAATTTGGGGAGTCAAGGACGTGAATTTTAAAAAGGTGAGAAGGAACGGAACAATGTCCGATTCTCATTCGAATAAGTGAGGAAATTTCTTTTTTGGAAAAATGGGGGAATTTTTGAAACCACGGTTTCGATGGGATAGTCCTTTGTATCAAGGCATAGTGGGAACCCTTGGATTGACTAGCAATGTTCCAATACTCTATCCAAATATTGCGGGATCTATCTTGGATGATGGAAAAAATATCAGGGATGGAATTTCAGGGATAAAAATTTCTCCTTATAGGCTAAAATTCTCCCATTCCGGGGCACTCCACGGGGAGCCATAGAGCTACGAAAATATAAATAACAGACCGTGTTCATGTGTAACATATTATTGTGACAATATCCTTCGTAATTTTTTTTTCCACGGTCGGGTGTCACCCCCCCTACGCCACTGGCACCAATCAGTGTGGCTTGTTCTGTTTCACTGAAAGCGCCAAATAAACAGATTTTGAAATTATTGGCTCATATTGAATTTATAATGTAAATTATGGCATTGAATTCACATAGAAGATATAAAAAAATGAAAATTAATTTTTCGAAGAAAACTTCTTCGGAAAGGTTTTTACTTTGTGATGGCATTATTTATTTTAATGAAAAGACAAATAACTTTGTTTTAACAAATAAAAGTGATGAAAACAAAGTTATTTGTCTTTTCATTAAAATAAAAAAGGTAAATATTCAGAACAAACGTCAACGGTTATGTAACGGGATTGTGTATTTTATCTTTACTTTAAAAAACAGCCTACGTTTTTGAATGGTTTGTCTGGCAAAGCAGGGTTTGTGTAGCGGGCTTGTGTATATTATCTTAATTTTAAAAGTTTTATAAAAAAAAGTGCGTATTAACCGTTGACGTTTGTTCCGAACTGCAAACAGAGTGATTTGACAGTGTGAAAGCAAATTTTCAATTTACGTAAATAAAATTAAAAATGTAACATTTTCAACCTCCCCGAATGCAAATAGTTGTCTTTTATGGTAATTAAGAAGAATCTAAAAGTTTTATCAAAAAAAAGTGCATATTAACAGTTGACGTTTGTTCCGAACAATTACCATAAAAATGCTCTGCACAATGATTTATGAAAACTTAGGTAATTATCGGTTCGGACTGGCCACGCTTATTACGAATAATTTTTAGAAAAAAACTTTAGATTCGCCTTAATTACTATAAAAGGAAACTTTTTGGCTTTGGGGCGGCGGAAAATAATGCATTTTAATTTTCAATTGCATAAAACCAAAATTCTCTTCGCGATCCGACACAGCGAAAATCCGCAGCCGTACCTGTCACTGTGATGTTGGTATCCTTTATAAATTAACAAGAACTAATACGACTGTAGCCGACTTCGCGGGATACCTACATGAAATACCGCGAATCACAAACCATGTTACACAAACCTAGCGTAGCCGCTAAACCACTTGAAAACTGGGATGTTTTTCTTGCCTTGACGCGAGTAGGCGTTATAAAGGGGCACTTTCTTTTGTATCACAAACCATGTTACACAAACAAGCCCGCTAGACAAATTTCATAACTACGGGCCCTATCCCACAAAGTCGGCTACAGTCGTATTAGCTCTTGTTAATTTATCAAGGATACCAACATCACAGTGACAGGTACGGCCGCGGATTTTAGCTGTGTCGGTCGCGAAGCGAATTTTGGTTTTATGCAATTGAAAATTAGGTAATTATCGGTTCGGACTGGCCACGCTTATTACGAATAATTTTTAGAAAAAAACTTTAGATTCGCCTTAATTACTATAAAAGGAAACTTTTTGGCTTTGGGGCGGCGGAAAATAATGCATTTTAATTTTCAATTGCATAAAACCAAAATTCTCTTCGCGATCCGACACAGCGAAAATCCGCAGCCGTACCTGTCACTGTGATGTTGGTATCCTTTATAAATTAACAAGAACTAATACGACTGTAGCCGACTTCGCGGGATACCTACATGAAATACCGCGAATCACAAACCATGTTACACAAACCTAGCGTAGCCGCTAAACCACTTGAAAACTGGGATGTTTTTCTTGCCTTGACGCGAGTAGGCGTTATAAAGGGGCACTTTCTTTTGTATCACAAACCATGTTACACAAACAAGCCCGCTAGACAAATTTCATAATTACGCGCCCTATCCCACAAAGTCGGCTACAGTCGTATTAGCTCTTGTTAATTTATCAAGGATACCAACATCACAGTGACAGGTACGGCCGCGGATTTTAGCTGTGTCGGTCGCGAAGCGAATTTTGGTTTTATGCAATTGAAAATTAGGTAATTATCGGTTCGGACTGGCCACGCTTATTACGAATAATTTTTAGAAAAAAACTTTAGATTCCATAACAGTGACACTTGCTGTCACTGTTATGGACTGTAGCTGACTTCGTGGGATACCTACATGAAATACCGCGAATCACAAACCATGTTACACAAACCTAGCGTAGCCGCTAAGCCACTTGAAAACTGGGATGTTTTTCTTGCGTTGACGCGAGTAGGCGTTATAAAGGGGCACTTTCTTTTGTATCACAAACCATGTTACACAAACAAGCCCGCTAGACAAATTTCGTAATTACGCGCCTTATCCCATGAAGTCGGCTACAGTCGTATTAGCTCTTGTTAATTTATCAAGGATACCAACATCACAGTGACATGTACGGCCGCGGATTTTCGCTGTGTCAGTTGCGAAGCGAATTTTGGTTTTATGCAATTGAAAATTAAAATGCATTATTTTCCACCGCCCCAAAGCCAAAAAGTTTCCTTTTATAGTAATTAAGGCGAATCTAAAGTTTTTTTTTTTAAATTATTCGTAATAAGCGTGGCCAGTCCGAACCGATATTTACCGAAAATTAAAATGCATTATTTTCCGCCGCCCCAAAGCCAAAAAGTTTCCTTTTATAGTAATTAAGGCGAATCTAAAGTTTTTTTCTAAAAATTATTCGTAATAAGCGTGGCCAGTCCGAACCGATATTTACCAAAACTTATTACCTATATGCAAAATGAATGACAATTATTTACATAAACAACAATTCATTGAGCATTGTTGTGGCACGTTAATTCAACATTTGTAGTTGACAGTAGAATCACTATGACACTGAGCAAAATGGTACTAATTCGATTTTGATTCTGCATTGTAATCAAAATTGTCAAATTGTAAAGATTAAACAACACACCTATATACAAGATGACTAAAGTTTAACAAAGTATGAGATTTTTTTGTTTATGTACACAAATACTTAAAACTATTGCTGAACCCCTGTAAACCTTACAACATAAGACTGGTTCCAATAATATTCTAAGCGAATATCCAAAACCTTTTCATTTTACACGTTTACATTTTTGATTACATTCGGGCTATGATCAACAAGCGTTGCGCAGTGACAGCTCATATATATACTAAATACAATATAATGGATGAAATCGTTAGATTGGGGTGTAGAGAAAATTAATACGCATCGACTTACATCTAATTTCGCTTCCTTCATGTTTTAAATTACAGTGTAATTCTAAAAATGAACGTTCTACGTAGGAGTTCGATAAATGTATTGAAACGTCAGATTGACAGTCGTGTCTTATCTATGGTACTTCAGCTACACCAAATAACCAACATAAAAAAATGTTAAGGGCTAGCGAGACTATCAAGCGGCTTGGCTCAATCACGTAGTTTTTTGTTTATGGCTAGAGTTTTGACCGCATTTTGACCGTCTCCAGAGGTGGCTTGACGCTTGACCCAAGCATTGCGCAATAATTTACGTTATTGCGCAACGCTTGAAGCGAATTTATATTTTTTGAGCGTAGACAACAAATCATAGACAAATAAGTATCTGAGTGGTGATTTTAGATATTACGTACCACGTAAAACGCTTATAAAAATTAGATTAAATTATTACAAAATAGGTATTAATTGTTTTTGTGTTTAATGTGTAGAAATCCATCGGATTTTTCTATTAAATTAATGTAAATATAATTTAATAATGTTATTACGTCAATGTTTTATTAAAATATTAATATATAACATTTATTATAACATAACAAATAATTATTTTTCTTTACTAGATTCCATCTCGCACAAAAATCACTTTCAACTACCGAAAATGACAAGAAGCCATAGACAAAGGAGTAATATGTTCAAGTACCTCTCGAATGAAAAATCCTCTAGGCATAGACTAAGGCTTGGCTCAACGGCTTGAAGCGCGCATCAAGCTGTTGAGGCAAGCATTCATAGACAATAACGGAAAATAAATTTACGTGCTGGCCGTCAAGCCGCTTGATAGTCTACAAGCGTTCTGGCAAGCATTTGTCTATGTCTAGATGTGATTTTCGATAGTTTGTTTGGTTTATTTATGGTTGACAGTGAATTTTGCGCGGCTGAAATAAAATGGAATATAACGGAGACAAAGCATTCTTAGCTCTTGGGTTATCTTTGTATTTTAATAAAAATAAACGAATTTGTTGTCAAGAATGGTACAATTTGTGATCCCGCTTTACTCATAAGCATTTACAAAGCGTATTACAGGCACGGCACCAAATGATTACTTACACGCATTTTTTCAAAATAGATGATCGTACTTACGAAGCATTGTTGTATATTTCCGTTGATATTATGAATAAATGTTATAATTAATATTTAAATATAACATTAATTGATAAAGTTGATAAAGGAAAATTATTTATTACCTATTTCTCAGATGTTCACAAGACCTAAACAATATTTTCAATCAGTCAAAGCAGTTACATCATTAACAATAAGAAAACAAAAAATGCTTGCAGAACTGAATACTTAATAACATTAATAGCAGTTACAATATTATTAAACAATGAGGAAAAAAAAATACTTGCAGAACTTAATAATAAATAATACTAGCTGGTACCCGGCATGCGTTGCAATGCCATTCAAAGAAATAAATTAATTCTCCCTGCATGTCCTTTCCCGTGCGTCCCCGTTGACATCCCGAGTCCCTTTCCGAGAATACTGCACAAGAGTCCCAACTGCTCCCGTCTGGAGCCAGTGAGACTATGGTATCCCCGATCGGGGTATGTTGTGTGGCTGAAGGTAGTGAGGTGGGGAAGAAGGTAGGAAAGAGGAAGGTGGGGAAGTACCTGGCTATTTAGATCTGGTCACCAATCACGGCTTATGCCATTTCAAGCAACGTTTCAATTCTGAATGGTGGTCTACCAGGGCGATACTTAGAGTATCTTCCAATCTGGAACGTGCCGCAAATATAGTTTATATTATTTTAAAGAAAAAAATTGTGAAATAACACAAATTAATCAAATAAAATTTATTTGACCCGCCGGGATTCGATCCCCCGACCTTCGATTTACGAGTCAAGAGCCTTACTTACGTCAATTTTTCTTTCCGTAAGATCTTTCCACAAAGTATCGGAAGACTTAAAAAAAACTTTCCATTCCTTCCCCTCCCTCCAATTTTCTTTCCGGAAGAACCTTCTACAAAGTATTAGAAAACTAAAAAAAGATTAATGAAATAGGTAAAGTGATTCTGAAGTTATAGCGTGACCAAGGGAAACAGGGATTCATTTGTAGAAATCCATCTGATTTTTCTACAAATTAAACACAAAAACAATAATTAAAAACGTAGAAATGCATCTGATTTTACTTTTTAATTACCTAATGTAAATAACATTTACATTAATTTAAGAGAAAAATCAGATGCATTTCTACAAATAAAACACAAAAACAATTAATTCTTATTTTATATTAATTTATTAATCTAATTTATAGAATTGTTTCATGACGCGTAAAAAATGTAATAAATTTTGAAAAAAATCTTTTCTTTTATGTCGAAGAACGCTAACTATTAATGTACATGGAGTCCTATTTTATGATTCTGCGATTGTTTCGAAAATGTTATTAATTTCAAGAAATGGCCAAGATCACCTTTTATGAGTGATAGCCAAATAAATAATTTAAAAAAATATATCAATTCGCATCAAGCTCGCCGCCATCACGTAGCTTGCTTCAAGCGTCCTCGGTAGACTGTCAAAACGCTTGGCTCAAACGAAAACTACGCGCAGTGTTGCCAGCTTAACAAAAAACTACGTGCTTGAAAGAAATTGCTATTGATAGTGTCGGAATCTCTTTAACTTCGCAGGGCTAGCGAGACTATCAAGCGGCTTGGCTCAATCACGTAGTTTTTTGTCTATGGCTAGAGTTTTGACCGTCTCCAGAACTGGCTTGACGCTTGAGTCAAGCATTGCGCAATAATCTACGTTATTGCGCAACGCTTGAAGCGAATTTATATTTCTTCGGCGTAGACAACAAATCATAGACAAATAAGTGCCTGAATGGTGATTTTAGATATTACGTATCACGTAAAACGTTTATAAAAAATAGATTAAATTATTACAAAATAGGTTTTATTTGTTTTTGTGTTTAATTTGTAGAAATCCATCTAATTTTTCTATTAAATTAATGTAAATATAATTTAATAATGTGATTACGTTTGATATACCTTTAGGTATTTTAATGCCAAAAATTCACGAAACTGAATAAATGTGAACCATTTACAATAAGGTCGCCAGCATGGGAGTAGGCGGTAAACACAAAGAGCTTAGTCAGTCAAAGTACCGGAAATAGTCATATAGTTTTAGAAAGCAACGAAGGATGAGATAAAATCATTTTTACAAACGCAGGATAATATAATAATAACATTTGTACCTGGCGGCGAACACAGAGCGGCGAAAGCAAAGCGGGACCGCAATAAAAATTGGAAAGCCAGGATATTGTCGGCAGGAACACACAAAACAATAAAATAAACCCAATATCGCCGCGTCGGGCGAAGGCAATAAACCTTTTCCTTTGGCCCACGAAGCCGCTGCGGCCGATTGGGATGTTTCAAGGCTGTGAATTAGGTTCAATCCTTGAGGCGACGAGAGAATTCTCAACACGAAGGCAGTCACCATTTGCCCGGCCTAGAGGTTGGTACTCCACTTCGCCAACGGAGTGTCCCGACCAGGGATAAAAAATTAATAGTGTTTTTTGCAACCCGGCCAGGGCTCTGCAAACGCTCTCCAAACTACACGCGACCGCGCGCAATTTCCTGACCAGGGAAATTAACAGACACGCTCGCAGATTTCAACCAGGAACCACCGATACGTTCGTGAACTTCCGCCAGAAAGTCCAACCAAGTGACCGTGAAATATTCCGACCAGGAATTTGCGCAAGTTCCACTGTGCACAAATTTTCACAACAAAGAACTCTCGCGACTCTACCTGTGCAATAACAAGTGGAAAAAATAGAACTTAAGTTTAAAGTGCCTAGTGACTGTGTGCTTACGCGGAGACTCCATCATCAGCAACCAAAGGGAAGTGACTGAACATTTTATTTAATTTAACCACCGAAGTGATTAGATTCTGAACAATTACATAAAGACTTTTCCGTAGAATTAAGCAAACAGACTTTCTAATTTTAAGACTAATTAACTAAGTACCTAGTATAAGACTAACCCTAGATTAATAATTAACACCTGCCTTTTGTGTCCTAATGTAATAAATGTGTCGTTTCGTAAACCAGTAGCTTTTTTATTGTTCCTCCTTAATATTAAGTTTAGTAGTTTTAGTTTGAACCCGCCGTAAGGCGCGGGTGTATCACGTTAATGTTATATTAAAATATTAATATATAACATTTATTATAACATAACAAATAATTATATTTCTTTACTAGATTCCATCTCGCACAAAAATCACTTTCAACTAACGAAAATGACAGGAAACCATAAACAAAGGAATAATATGTTTAAATGCCTCTCGAGAGAAACATCGTCTAGGCATAGATTAAGGCTTGGCTCAACGGCTTGAAGCGAGCATCAAGCTGTTCAGGCAAGCATTCATAGACAATAACGTAAAATAAATTTACGTGCTGGCCGTCAAGCCGCTTGATAGTCTCCAAGCGTTCTGGCAAGCATTTGTCTATGCCTAGGTGTGATTTTCGTTTGTTTGGTTTATTTATGGTTGACAGTGAATTTTGTGCGGCTGAAATAAAATGGAATATAACGGAGACAAAGCATTGTTAGCTCTTGGGTTATCTTTGTATTTTAATAAAAATAAACGAATGTGAAAAACGGTGTCAAGAATGGTACAATTTGTGATCCCGCTTTACTCATAAGCATTTACAAAGCGTATTACAGGCACGGCACCAAATGATTACTTACATGCATTTTTTCAACATAGATGATCGTACTTAAGAAGCATTGTTGTATATTTCCGTTGATATTATGAATAAATGTTATAATTAATATTTTAATATAACATTAATTGATAAAGTTGATAAAGGAAAATTATTTATTCCCTATTTCTCAGATGTTCACAAGACCTAAACAATATTTTAAATCAGTCAAAGCAGTTAGATCATTAACAATAAGAAAACAAAAAAAATACTTGCAGAACTTAATAATAAATAATACTAGCTGGTACCCGGCATGCGTTGCAATGCCATTCAAAGAAATAAATTAATTCTCCCTGCATGTCCTTTCCCGTGCGTCCTCGTTGACCTCCCGAGTCCCTTTCCGAGAATACTTCACAAGAGTCCCAACTGCTCTCGTCTGGAGCCAGTGAGACTATGGTATCCCCGATCGGGGTATGTTGGGTAGGACATCTGTAAAGGAGTATTGTTTACCAGTGGGGCGGGTGTGGTGGAAGGGCTTGCTGGACTTAGGTTTGAAATCGAGGAAGAAGTGGATGGAATTACATCCTGTAAAACAGAATTATTTAGAAGGGAGTCGTTTTGCGTGTAGGGTGATTTTCGATTTATCTGTTCAAAATCTGTTGCATTTCGAATATCTGCTGGTTTAGCAATTTTTCTTTTTTTTGACGTAATCGTTACGAAGTCCGAAGCCTGCGGAATATTAACCGCGATCATTTTTTTCGTAACACCCGAGGATTCAGAAAGCAAACCATCATCTGGGGGATCAGGTGGTTTTTATTGATCCATTTTCGAATAGGTAAATCAAAAGGACACAAATCAAAAAAAAATCTTACCTTAACTGCTCCAAAGAACCAATTACATAACACAAATACTTACTGAGAAAACAAATATACAAGTTAAAACAATATTACACTAATTTACAATACTATTTTAAAACTATTATCTATTTAAAATGATTAATTTTGTAAAGAGGAATGAAATGACACTGGCACAGTTAGACGGTAGCCTTTTCACAGAGGACGCTTGAAGCAAGCTTCAATAATTTACGTGCTGCTGGCGGCGAGATTGATGCGAATTGATATTTTTTTAGCGTAGACAACTCATGGACTTATATATTTTTAAAATGATTTATTTGGATATCACTCATTAAGGGTGATCTTGGCCATTTCTTGAAATTAATTACATTTTCGAAACAATCGCAGAATCATAAAATAGGAACCCATGTACATTAATAGTTAGCGTTCTTCGACATAAAAGAACAGATTTTTTTCAAAATTTGTTGCATTTTTTACGCATCATGAAACAATTCTATAAATTAGATAAAATTAATGTAAAATAAGAATTAATTGTTTTTGTGTTTAATTTGTAGAAATGCATCTGATTTTTCTTCTAAATTAATGTTAATATTATTTACATTAATTTAAAAGTAAAATCAAATGTATTTCTACGTTTATAATTATTGTTTTTGTGTTTAATTTGTAGAAAGGTCAGATGGATTTCTATAAATGAATCCCTGTTTCCCTTGGTCACGATATAACTTCAGAACCACTTTACCTATTTCATTCATCTTTTTTTTAAAATTTTCTAATACTTTGTAGAAGGTTCTTCCGGAAAGAAAAAGTAAGAAAATTGGAGGGAGGGGAAGGAATTGAAAGTTTTTTTTAAGTCTTCCAATACTTTGTGGATAGAACTTACTGAAAGAAAAATTGACGGCCGGCGTAGTGCAGTAGTATAGTCTGTCAAAAAAGAGAAGAAAATATAGAAACTGGAACTACTAAATTTGTAGACTGGCAACACCAATTTAATTGTCAAATATTTTTTTGAAGTGCAATGACACTGAATGTATAGAACACAGTAAAACACAAAATTTCAAACGTATAATAATAATATACCTATATGCAATTCTAATTTTGAGATCGGCGAGTATCTATACTGCAATGAAAAAATATTTTTTCCACTATTATGCCTTTTTAATTTTTTATAAAAATGTAGGTTACACAGCTTTACTTTTTTTTTTAATGGCTCTTCACCCCAAAAGAGTGTTCTGGCCAGTGTCAAGTGAATGCTTTTGTGAGTGTAATTTTTAGTTAATATTAACTAATTTAGTTTTAATAACAAGAACCTATCTACATTATATAATAATACTATACAAATAATAATAATAATAATACGCAAAATTATTACAATAAGAGATGATTTTAATTAAACATAACAAGGAAATTAAAAGATATGCTGACACAATTTATTGTGCGTAAAAAATAAAATAAATAAATAAATACATGAAACTTAACTTACAGTTACAAATTGATGCTGTTAATATTCAGGAAATTAGCCAAGACTTTATACACGCGTTTGTTCACAGAAGATAACAGGCATGCAATGTTGTAGGGAGGCAATATACCCGAACTGATTAGGTGAGGGAAGAAATTTTTGTATGAATTATTTAAAGGACAACTGAAAAAAATATGATTGAGATCCTCTTCACCAAGACGACATTCACACATCGCAGAATTCTGAATATGAATTTTTGTCAGGTGAACATTGTGGCAGCAATGCCCTATCCGCATGCGGCAAATGGATGATGTCGAGAATTTGTTAAAAGAAAGTCTGGAAAACCACGGTTTTGAAGGAATCGTTGGCTGAATTGTGAAAAAGCTATATCCTTTTGATTGACTAGATTCTTCCCAATGATTCTGCCATGTGGAAATCATGTTTTCCTTCAATTTTATGAAAATGTCATCGGTGTTTAAAAATTTATATAAAATATCCCCCGAAATAATGGCATCTTTCGCCAATGAATCGGCCTTTTCATTTCCAGGGATACCGCAGTGACTAGGTATCCAAGCCAAGACGATTTCTTTGCCAGAGTCGGTTAATTTATGAATTAAAGTGCGAATTCCAACACAGAAATCGTCTTCTGGGTAATGGAAAGGGGAAGAGTTTAATTTTTGAAGTGCACTCAGGGAATCGGAGAGAATTAAGAATTTTCCAATGTGAACATCGTCAATGTATTTGAGGGATTCAAAAATGGCTATACATTCAGCAGTGAAAACGGAAGCCTCTTTTGGAAGTTTAATTTTTCTATCGACTTGATCTGATGGGCAGTGGAATGCCGCTCCCACATGGTTTGATAAGGGAGACTTGGAACCATCTGTGTAAATAATTTTACAGTTGGAATATTTCGAATTTAAAATTTGGATAAGTTTTGTTGGAGCTTCGTGATTGTTAATTACGCCGAGAGAAAAAAGAATATTTGGTTTACACAAATGAATACGAAAGGAGTTGGCATATAAAGGAAGTCTGTCTGATGGATTTAAGAGGGGTTTATACGCACAGTACGTATGGAGGCTTTTAACAAGAAGAGGGATTGATTTGTTCCTCCAATATGGAAGTGATTTCACTTGAGCAGTGAGTGCAGTAATTTTGTCTTTCAGTGGGTGATTAGAGAGTCTTAAGCATTTAAATAAAAACTTGTCAGCCAAGAACTGTCTTCTGAAATGAAGAGGAGCCTCCACAGCCTCCACTTGTAAAGCGTTAATTGGTGAAGAACGCATTGCTCCGATAATCAATCTTAAACATTGAAATTGAATACGGTCCAACCTTGCGAGGTTCTTTTTAGAAGTGGGTTCAATGAGGAATGACGCGTAATCCAAATGACTCCTAACATATGCGTTATAAAAAAGTTTTTGGGTGAATGGATGACTTCCCCACCAGACCCGTGAAACGGCACGTAAAGTGTTGAGGCCAGCTTGACATTTGTTAATGATTAAATTAACATACGGGTTCCATGTTAACTTAGAGTCTAAAATTACCCCAAGGAATCTTATTTGTACCTGCATAGGGAGAATTGAATTATTTATTTGGACTGTTACACGCGGAGTAACACGTTTTCTGGAAAAGACGATAACATTGCTTTTGGACGGAGAAATTTCTAAGCCGTGATTTTTTAACCAGGTGTCAAGGTTTTTCATGCAAATGTTAATCACATCCTCCAGAATAGAAATAATTCGTCCTGAAATATATATAAAAAGATCATCCGCATACTGGAGTATTTTACAAGATGGATGCATACTCCGATGCAGGTCAAAGGTATAAATATTAAAAAGGATAGGACTAAGGACGGAGCCCTGAGGCAAACCCTTGTTTACTATTCTTTCCAGTGGAGGAGAATCCAGCACCTGGATTTGAATTTTCCTGGTAAGAAGGAGGTTAATTATAAAACTGGAAAGCTTACGAGGGATGCCAATTTTTAATTTATTAAATAAAACATCCAATAAAACATTGTCAAAAGCTCCGCACACATCAAGGCAAACACCGACAAGGAATTCATTATTGGCCAGGGCCAACTGGATATCAGAAGTCAGGATGGACACACTTTCGATCGTACTTTTTCTTTTTCGAAAGCCAAACTGAGAGCTGGGAAGAATTTTCTCATTATCTGCATACCAGTCTAGACGTCTTTTAATCATATGTTCAGCTATTTTAACTAAGGAAGATGACAGAGCTATAGGTCTGTAAGAAAGTCCAGAGTTAGGGTCTTTCTGGGGTTTCAGAATGGGAACAATTATTTGAGTTTTCCAGGATGATGGAATTTTGCCGGAGTCAAAGATCAGATTTATAATTGAAAGAAAATAGTTTAGTGTGGTAACGTCGCAGTTTTTAATAAAGCTATAAGGAATTCCATCTACACCAGCGGATGAGTCTGTGAGATCGTTTAAGACCTCCCTAAGTTCCGTTAAATTGAAGTGGGTGTCCATCCAACCCCGTGTTTTAAATGAGTATGTGAATTCTGTTTCATTAAAATTACTTGCAGTTTGAGGAGCTAGTTTATCGGCAAATTCCTTCACCCACTCTGAAGTGAGTGGTCAAGTCACCGTTGGGACGTGAGAACCCTTAAACCTGCGAATTGAATTCCAAACAACTGAAAGAGGAACTTCGGGAGATAATGATGTGCAAAATTTTTTCCAGCCTTGACGTTTTTTGTTTTTTAGAAGACGTTTAGTCTTAGCTTCAATTTGTTTATACTGAAGGAAGTTCTCCATATTCATATTTGTTGAATAAATTTTCGCATATTTTTTCCTCATATCTACTGCGTCTGAGCATTCAATATCCCACCAAGGAGCTGGGGGAGGTTTCCCTTTGTTACGTGTCGTTTTAATGGGGATAAATTTTTCTGCGGCCGTAATGACTGCAGACACAAATAAATCGTAACATTCCGCAACATTTTCTATAGTTGGAGAGGGCAGATTTTGCACAGAGAACTTTGTATGATTTGAATAGTCATTCCAGTTGGCTCTGGCAGTTAAGAACCTTGGTTTTCGACTACTGCACTTGACATTTTTGTTGGAATGATAAATATTTGAGGATTCAATGAGGATGGGGTAATGATCACTCCCATGAGGGTCATCCAAAACCTTCCATAACAGGGATGCGGCTATGTTGGAATTGCAAATAGTAAGATCAACCATGCTGGGTCGCTGACCAGGCACCTGAAGACGAGTAGGAGAACCATCATTGATAATACAAAAGTCTAGTTCATCTAGTAGATCAACAATATCTCTGCCCATTCTGTCACAATTGTGAGCTCCCCATAATCCGTGATGGGCATTGAAATCTCCCAGAACAAGAGAAGGGGTAGTGACCTTGGAAAACATAGCTTTTAGGATTGATTTAGAAGGTTTATTAGATGGTGATATATACAAAGAAATTATTGTAGTGTCAAAAACCTTTGCGGCCATCACCTGAAAAGGACAACCAATTGGTTTTACATCTACAGGGGAGAAGGGTAATGATTTTTTAATGAAAAGAGCGGAGCCGCCCTTTCCATCTTGACGGTCGTCTCGAAGACAGTGGTATCCCCTGACTCTGAAATCAGAATCCGGTTCCAGCCACGTCTCCGAGATGGCAGCCACTGCAATTGAGTTTGAGTGTAATGTGTTTAAAAATTCTTCAGTCTTATTTCTAAGACTATGACAATTCCACTGAAGAATCCTCATCAGAGGAGCCATTTTGAGTTGATAATATTAGTAATTTGTTTAGCAACGTGGGACGGTATTTGAATATTGTTTTTATTTAAAGTTTGTAAAATATGTAAAAATGAGGTGATTTGTGTAGAGTTAAGGTCTATATTATAATTTTGTTCTTTAGTAGATGACTTTAGGTAAGAATTGAAATTTGAACTGGAAGGAATTTGTCCATTAGGGAACCACAGAAGGGATTCGTGATTAGCATTGTTTTTTTTTGTTAGAACTCTAGGTTTCACGACCCTTTCAACAGTTTTTCTAAATGAAGAAGAAGAAGGTTGAGAAGGGGTGGATTTTTTAGAATTTTTGGAAGTTACTTCAGAATAAGATGGAATGGATTTGTTAAACATTCTTGATGCTTCCGCATAAGAGATGCTCTTCTCGGCCATTGTGTGTTTAATATTGCGCTGCCTTGACAGTTCAGGGCAAGTTTTGCTGATGGACATGTGGGTACCGGAGCAGTTTAAACATTTATAATTTTCCTCTGTTTTATCACAGGAATCGCCACTATGGGACGAACTGCACTTGAAGCAACGGGGTTCTGATCTGCAGAGGCTCTTCGTGTGTCCAAATCTGCAGCACTTGTAGCATTGCACAGTTGGGAACACATAGAGCTCTACTGGTAGAGAGACGTTAAACATAGTAACATTTTATGGAAGGTCTTTGCTGTCAAATGTTAGGACAACGGATTGGGAGGGTCTCCATTCTACAGAGTTTCCCGTATTAAACCTGTAATTTAGACGACGCGCTTTTAAAACTTTTCCGAAACCTTGAGGAACAGTAATGTTTTCCAGGATGTCCTCTATCGACCAGTGCGGTGGGATCCCTTTTGTGACACCTAACTTTGTAACCTGATATGTAGGTATGAAAACGTTGTACGAGTTTTTTTTTGGCAACATCAGATTTTACAAAGCTATTGGCCTCAGCCGCTGTCTTGAATTCAACAGAAAGACGGTTACGCCCAACCGATTTTACTCCATTCCAGACAGGTTGGATTTTATTTTTAAACATAAAATGTCCAAAGTCCACATCGTATAAATTTGATTGTTTTTCATCCTTTGAAATTTTAGTCACGTGTGTAATGTAAGGTGGTCTATCAAGATTATTATACAGACGTGACATTTGTGAAGGAGTATTGTTTACCAGTGGGGCGGGTGTGGTTGAAGGGCTTGCTGGACTTAGATTTGAAATCGAGGAAGAAGTGGACGGAATTACATCCTGTAAAACAGAATTATTTGGAAGGGAGTCGTTTTGCGTGGAGGGTGTTTTTCGATATATCTGTTCAAAATCTGTTGCATTTCTATTATCTGCTGGTTTAGCAATTTTTCTTTTTTTTTGACGTAATCGTTACGAAGTCCGAAGCCTCCGGAATATTAACCGCGATTATTTTTTTTGTAACACCCGAGGATTCAGATAGCAAACCATCATCTGGGGGATCAGGTGGTTTTTCTTTATCCATTTTAGAATAAATCTACAGCACACAAATCAAAAAAAAAATCTTACCTTAACTGCTCCGAAGAACCAATTATATAACACAAATACTTACAGTGAAAACAAATATACAAGTAAAAACTATATTACATTAATTTACAATACTATTTTAAAACTATTATCTATATAAAATGATTAATTTTGTAAAGAGGAATGAAATGATACTGGCACAGTTAGACAGTAGCCTTTCCAGCTTTACTTTAAAACACCATGAGTTATGTGTTTAGTATTGCCATTTGATCAACAGTGGCGCCCTCATATATTTTCTACTTTTATTTGACAAACTGTAAGGGTCTTGACTCGCAAACCGAAGGCCGCGGATTCAAATCCCGGCGTGGCAAATAATTTTTATTTGATTAATTTGTGTTTTTTCACATTTTTTTCTTTAAAAATAATATAAAGTATATTTGCGGCACGTTCCAGATTGGAAGATACTCTAAGTATCACCCTGGTAGACCATCATTCAGAATTGAAACGTTGCTTGAAAAAGCATAAGCCGTGTTTGGTGACCAGATCTAAATAGTCAGATACTTCCCCACCTTCCTCTTTCCTATCTCCTTCCCCACCCCACTACCTTCAGCCTCATAACATACCCCGATCGGGGATGCCATAGTCTCACTGGCTCCAGATGGGAGCAGTTGGGACTCTTGTGCAGTATTCTCGAAAAGGGACTCGGGAGGTCAACGGGAGCGCACGGGAAAGGACACGCAGGGAGAATTAATTTATTTCTTTGAATGGCTTTGCAACGCATGCCGGGTACCAGATAGTATTATATATTATTAAGTTCTGCAAGTATTTTTTTCTCTAATTGTTTAATAATATTGTAATTGCTATTGATTAATAATGTTATTATTCAGTTCTGCAAGTATTTTTTTTGTTTTCTTAATATTTAATAATAATGTAAATGCTTTGACTGATTTAAAATATTGTTTAGGTCTTGTGAATATCTGAAAAAAATATTGTTTAGGACTTGTGAACATCTGAGAATTAGGGAATAAATAATTTTCCTTTATCAACTTTATCAATTAATGTTAAATTAAAATATTAATTATAACATTTATTCATAATATCAACGGAAATATACAACAATGCGTCGTAAGTACGGTAATCATTTGGTGCCGTGCCTGTAAATACGCTTTGTAAATGCTTATGAGTAAAGCGGGATCTCAAATTGTACCATTCTTGACACAAAATTCGTTTATTTTTTATTAAAATACAAAACTAACCCAAGAGCTAAAAATGCTTTGTCTCCGTTATATTCCATTTTATTTCAGCCGCACAAAATTCACTGTCAACCATAAATAAACCAAACAAACTATGGAAAATCCCATCTAGGCATAGACAAATGCTTGCCAGAACGCTTGTAGACTATTGGCCGGGGCACACGTACACTTCCGACCGCGTGCCTCGCCCCCAGGCTAAAGCGGCATGCGACCCTCCCGCCGAAACGCCGTGTCCGCCTGCCGGCCGACCCCTTGCGCTAAAAAGTCACCCCACTTCCGCGGGCAGGCCAAAGCGTCAGTTTTGACCATAGATTATAGAAATATTATAGAAGCTCCATACAACTGTGCCCTCACGACGGTGGATGTCTATGGTGTTCGCCAAGCAGCCCGCCGAAACGCCGTGTCCGCCTGCGGGCCGAACAGGTACACTATTTTGGGTAAAAAATTCGCCACACTTCCGCGGGCAGGCGAAATCGTTGAAGGGGTGACCTTGGGCGACCCTCGCGCGGAAGTGTACGTGTAAACTGATTTTCAAGCGTTCGGAGCGAACTGTGGTGTGTCGCGGGACATGTCGTGCAGTTCAAAAGTTTTTGCTACAGTTTTGACCATAACTAAGATGATATCTATCACCAATCACATGCTTGTCAGCTGTCACCTATCAAGTTTTGACAGTTTTAGCGGCGGTGACAAATTATTTATACGAATGAAATTGTAAACCAGTATTTTAATAAAAAATTATCAGTGAGGCTATTTTGATAATGTTTAAAAGGGTGAAGTTAATTATTTTCATAAGTTAATTAATTATTTTATTATTTTCATTAGAATGATGCCACCAAGTGAATTAACAATAAATTGTAGAATAACTTAAGTGTACTTATTTTACAGTGTTGTATAAATTCAATTACAATGTAATTCTCATCCAAGACAGAAATATTTAGCAGTTTATTATGTGTACTGGCATTATTTAGCGTTGTTTTAACAACTGTGGTAGAGAGAGGTGCATAATTTGTTAGTATGAATATAAATGAAACATTTTGGTTACCTTATAAAACATATTTTTATTTACATACTACTTACATTAAAAAACAGAAGAAATAAACTATAGCTGTGATTACTTATAAATAAGATTGTCTCGGTTATGCTAGGATTTGAAAAACAGATCATACGTTGATATTTTTTTATACTAACTCCACACAGGAGGCCCTGAGGAAAATAATTTCTAAAAGATGCTGTGTGGAAGGTCTTTTTGAGGAGAGGAAGTACTGAACATGGGTCTTGAAGAGACCCAAGTTGTAGGAGGAGGAAGCACGGATGCTTGTTCCACCGCCGAGCTGTTGAACTCAAGAACCAATAGAAAAATGACTCGTTCTCGTGTGAAATGTCAGGACCGGTCAGTGGCTGAGTTGGCAATCCAACACGCGTCCCACCCGGGCATTGCGTGTTCAATTCTTCGGCTGGCTAAGTCCTCCTTCACGACACAAACAAAATTTTCGGCTGACTGTGTTGGTAGTAGGAGATTTTCAAACATTGTCAGGTTATTCGTAACTCGGGAATGTTTGACTTTCTTTAAAAAAAAAAAACATCAACCTTGTACTTAAAATATAAACTCTATTTTTTTAAAAAGAAAGACAAACATTCCCGGGTAACAAAAAACCTGACTATTTTGCTTGTGTCGTGATGGAGGACTTAGCCAGCCAAGGAATCAAACAATGGGACTCCTGGACGCGAGGCCAACTCAGCCACTAGGTCGGTCATGACATTTGTCACATGAGGAAGGGTCATTTCTATTTCTCGTTCTTGAGTTCAACAGCTCGTCGGTGGACCGATTTGCCAACCTCTGTATTTCATCCCTACTTATCTCTTCAAGATTCCAAGCCAACTCAGTCACTGACCGGTCGTGGGAACTATGTTGGTGATGCATACAACTCAACTAGCACACTGCAATGATAACACCTCCCATATAAAAATTATAATCTTTTACTATGACGGGAACAGCACTTTCAAATAAATATACAAGGGCGGATTTAGGGGGGGGGGCACGGGTGACCCCCCAAACGGTATTTTTGTGTACTGTGGAGATTCCATCACAGTACAGAAAACTATCTTTATTAATTTTTTCTATTGTTTTAACACTTTCATAAACCTTCCTATACATACTTGAACTTGTTTATTTCTAACAGTAATTGTTGATTTTTTGCCTGTCCGCCCCTTATGCCCCCCCCCCAGAAAAAAAATCCTAACAGTGATTGTTGATTTTTTGCCCGTCCGCCCATTGTGCCCCCCTCAGAAAAAAATCCCGGATCCGCCCTTGTAAATATATACAATACTCAGTTTACTCATAAACACCACCAACATCTATTATAATTTATAATGCACAAAAACTTGTAGTGAATTAAACAAAGTGTTGATGTTTTCTGGGTCGATAGTAGGATATTTCAAAATTTTCTTACTAATGCACCGGACCCGGACCATTATGCCTCCCGGGGTTATTTTGTATTATTTTTAGTATGTAAAACACAGACAAGTGTAAATAATATTTGATTTATAGTGAACATTCAAATGTTCCTTTCCTCATTTTATCTCAAAACTTAGCATTTGGAGATATCTTATTAATTAACTGGACGATCAGTATCTGTTCTAGATATTTTTTACACATTTGGATAAAAAATAATATTCAGTTTGTACGAGTATTTTGGGCTCAAATACAAATTTAAAATTTGTTTGAAAAAGGCTGCGCAGCCTTTCCTCTTAAGGTTAAACGTCGCGTACGTTTTAATCTACGCATTCACAGATGGCGCCAATCAAATTATTTTAGGTTTTTAATACTTTTTGCACGTTTTGCTTTAAAATATTGAGGTGAATTAATTGTTTGCGACCGTACATATTTAATATGAATAAATACTTTTGTCCATAAACAAACCCAAATCTTTCATGAAAGGCTGAAAAATACAATATTGGATTGAGTCACCGATACAAAATTGAATTTTTCAGCCTTGAAAGATTTGGGTTTGTTTATGGACAAAACTATTTATTTATATTCATAATAAATGTGTTCGGGCGCAAACAATTATTTTACCTTAATATTTTAAATCGTAACGTGCAAAAAGTATTAATAACCTAAAATAATTTGATTGGCGCCATTTGTGAATGTGTAAAAATAAATTGTAGAAGAGCTTGTGTGTATTTATTTACTGTAGTTGTATCAATTCAATCACAATATAATTCTCACCAAATAAATTTCCTTAAACTTAAAGAAATATTTAACAGCTTAGTAACTGGCACTATTTAGCGTTGTTTTAACAACTGTGGTAGAGAGAGGTGCGTAATTTATTAGTATGAAGATAAATGAAATATTTTTTTATAAAACATATTTTTATTTACATACCACATTAAAAAGTAGCAGAGATAATATAGGTATCATTACTTGTAAAATTAAAGGCTGTCTTAGTCATTTTATTTTTATTAAAGTTTTTATTCCAGCAGGACTGGGAGGATAGTGCAATCCCAGTCTGCCATATTACATAAACATATATATATAATATAATAAATTAAAAATCTAAAAGAAATAAAATGTGCTTACATATTAGGTCAGTTCCTAATTGATTAATGCTATGATTTGAAATTTTTTTGCTGGAGGTGAAACAAAGGTGCACCTTTCACATTGAACCTTTGTTTGCTTTGGAACACTTTGCACCTGAGGGAAATGTTCCAGCCAATGTACCTGATACCTTCCACGGGGCGTGGGTGGGACTGGCGTACCCTTCCTGGAGCACTGGAACCCGCCTCCGCAGAGGGGTCCACCTCTACGACGTGCACATGTATCCAGCAATTAACCAGATTAAATACAACTCTCAAGTAGAACCGAACAGATCATATATGATTTTTTTTACATTAACTCCACACGGGAGGCCCCGAGGAAAATAATATCTAAAAGATGCTGTGTGGAGGGTCTTTTTGAGGAGAAGAAGGAGCATGAGCATAGCCAGGTTTTGATTTAGGGTGGGGAAAAAATAAAAATCTAGAGTAGGTAACAACTTATTCATGCTTAAGGCTTTATGAATGCAGATAATAAGAACTGAAAAAAGGAAAAACCATCCTATGAAGTGCTGTAAATTTGAAAATGCGACTCAGTGGACAATCCCGGAGCTCATGCATCGGCAGGCCAGGCATGGGGCAAACGCTCCACCTTGCCCTACCGTGCCTACGCCCATGGGAAGGAGTGAACATAGGTCTTGTAGGAGGGAGGAAACACAGAGGCCGGCAAATCATTCCACAGCTTAGCTGTCGAACTCAAGACCGAGTCGTAGAAATGGCCCGTTCTCATGTGACAAATGGATTCTAGATCACTAGTAGGATATTTAAAAATGTCATAATAATAAATGTCATACTAATAGACCGTTAAGTCTCCCAGTGTTATTTTACATCATTTTAAGTATTTAAAACAGAGACAAGTGTAATTAATATTTGATTTATGGTGGACATTTGAATATATATTCTCAAAACTTAGGATTTGGAGATGTCTGACTAAATCAACTGGACAATCAATATCTGGACTAGATATTTAATACACATTTGAATAAAAAAATTTTACACAATGTCAGTGGAGACTTTGAAATTACGGTTTGGAGGGATACCCTTTATCAACTTTCTAACTACCTTCATCACCTTGCACCGCAGTGGGAGGGATGGATTCATACGACCGTCACTCCTGGACACACTTACCCCCAGATTCCTACCCACCCCTAATACCCTTTTCCTTCCCAGAACTTCCTCTCCTAAAAAGACACTCCTCACAGCATCCCCAAAGATGAAATAGGCCCTGCGGGGAATTATTTTCCCCACCGTCATACCGGGCAGTCTTCTCACCCACATTACTGCCCATGTACATCTCAAAATCATAGACGAGCCCACCTACCTGGCTACTGCCCACTGGCCACACTGTGACTGGCTACCGCTCGGGAGAAGGCTTTGATGCCCCACTCGTGTGACTTATTTTTTATGTATTGCTTCAAATTACTTCTACCTTTGAACAGTACCATGAGCTCGTCTACAGAATTGAACTCCTCAGGTTCCACCTTGACCTTATTTTCATGCGGGGCATTTAACAACGGCCTTATTTTGAATAGTTTGTCGTAACCCTGGCATCCTCTCGGAATCAACGTGTTATTGTTGTTTAAATGAAAACACAACCGCAACTTAGTGAAACGATTTCTAGGCATGACAACTGCGATAAGAGATAGTCTTGTATCGTTTACCCAGTAAAGGTGGAATGCCGGATACTTGAGGATACCCATCATGATGTGCATTCTTAGAAATCAGTTCATTTCGTTGACTGAGATGTTTACGCTAATGCTATTTTTTGTACAGAATACAAATTTGTCTGCTCAACAATATTTTTTATAGTGTTTTCATCTATGAAACATAAAAAAATATTGTAGGCAGACATATTCAGTGGTGGGTTTGAAAAGGTCACATCACAGTGAGAGTCAACATGCTCGTAATCTTTCTTGATACACCGTAGATCAGCTCTCCGTCCATGGGAAGTTGAGGCTTTACCGGGCTGTCCTAGGGGTACAGTGCAGGACTCTGACTCCCCGCCCTGTGGCTGCTGTCTCTCTTCCAAACTCTATAAATGAAAAAATATTACTTCATAGTTTCATTTAAAACCCAGACATGTTCATCGTTTTATAATAACATCAAACGCAATAATCGCTAGCAATAAGAAATATGTAATGATAAAAGTACTTGATGGATTTCTACCAATGGATCCATTCCAAGAGGCTTGGCTCAATGCATCCCTCTGCAGGATTCTGGAAAACTTCTAAATATTCCACTGGCCAGCCCTCTTCGTCTTCTCCTCCGTCTGACTCCTAGCCTCCTTCCAGTATCATGGTGATCTAATCATGTAACAAATTTCTGATGTTATATAAAAATAAGTTAGATGTAATATATAAATAAGAAGTATTTAAAATAAATGAATATAGGCATATTGAAATAATCAAAATAATATCAAGTAAAACAAACACCAACGACCAATGTGCCAGCTCGGGAACATGAATGTTAAAATTAAAAACCAATGTTTTTTGAATGGAAATCATATTTATCTATTAGATTAGACATGTAAAATAAAGTAATTATTATTTTCAACTTTATTTTTTACCTATGGTGAAATCCATGTGAAATCCGAGATATGTCAGCTGTCAAGCGTCAAACAAGCGTTTCGAATTCGAAGACAGTAATATTTTGTGTTGCCAGTACGCGATTGTTATCTTTCTCAAGCTATACGCAAAATACGGGGCTATTTGTTTCATACATAAAAATGGATTGAAAAACTATTATACAGTGTAAAACATTTGATGTAAATTACTAAAATTCACAATTTTGGAAACTAAATGTAAACTACTAACTGTTTTTTTTAAATGAAAACTTCGTCAGCACGGCAAGCTTCACAAGCCTACTTACAATTAATGCAAAAAAACAGTTTATATTCCTTTCTCAATAAATGAATTCAAAACTTACCCCAACATTAATATGTAAGAAACAAAAAATGTAAGAAAAAAGTCTGTAATAATTCATGTACCATATTAAACCATACAACTAAAATAAAGTACCTCGGTGTAATAGAGAACTCCAGTCCATTTTTTAAATGAATAATGACCTTCTGACTTAAATAACTTCATATATTTTTTTAGAGTTTGTTTTAATAGTTAAAATAATTTTCAAAGTTTTAATTTTTCAAGATCCCCTGAAAAACACCGCACTTATAGTGAATCGTGTGACGTCATCACTCCTGAAAAGTTTTTCAACATGTGTTCATTTTGTATGACGGTTATACGGAAGAAAGTATGGTACTATTCGATAAGTTAGAACATTATTTAGGTGGAATTATTTATTTATTATATTACTAGCTTTTCCAGCGGCTTCGCGCGCATGGTGTAAGGGGGGTTCCCACTTCGCCTCTTCCACCTCCCCCCTCTCACCGCCCTCCCTCCCCCCTCTCACCGCCCTCCCTCCCCCCACCAATCACTAATTCATTATGGAATCATTGGATGGAGAAGTGCATAGGAGAAAATTGTAAGTCCTGTAAAAGTGGTACAAAAATTATTTCTTTAAGTAATTTTGAAAAGACAACCTACATTCCCTTCAGCATATTTTTTTTCAAAATGTAAGACCTCCATAAAAAAGATTCAATATTACAAATAATATTCAAAGAAAATTTAATAGAATTTTTTAACTTATCTCATCATTAAGGCATAAATTTAACATCCAAATTCCTCTATTTTCAACACAACAAATGTACAATAATTATATTTACAAAGACATCAAATATTTGAATAGTCTTCCCGAAGAAGTAAAAAAAATAACAGATTTCGTATCATTCAAGAAAAATGTCAAATTATTCTTTAAAAAAAATAACAACCATAACATCATCAATCAAAATGTTATAACTTCATTTCATGCCATATTAAAATTACGTCACAATATCCTAGTACGTAAGATTATATTTATTGTACACTCTTTGTAAAATTATGTAATAATAATGAAATAATTATGAAATAACTCCTACGCCAAGCGCAAGAGCTAGCACTCTTAATTGGCGTAGACATTTGTTAAAATATGTATTTCACTCAGTGGCGTAGCGTGGGTTTCGGCCGCCCGGGGCGGAGGAAAATTCCCCCCCCCCCCCCCAACTTCTTCCTTCAAATTTTTTAAAAATCACATTTGACGAGAATTCTTTCAACGAAAATCATGTTTATAAATTCTACTCCAAAGTTGATTTATTGATACTGCGTTAGAGTCCCCAAATAATAGTTACACACGCAACAAACAATTTCTCAGAATTTTACAGCATTATGTAACTCAAATGTAAAACTTCACTCGATGCACCATGAATCTGCAACTCGTTATTCAATTTATCGTTACATTCTGAACACAAAACCAGTTTGAATGCGGTGAATTAAATCTACACTCAGAACATGAAAATGGTTTTACTTTGATTCTGGTATTAAATAAATGGTCTGCAAATAGAATTTTACTGCACATCGAATAACAGAATGCTTTCCTTCGAAATGTGTCAGCAGATGAATCCAACTGGAATTTTACATTCTGTACTGGTTTAAATTAAATCTGTAGCTGGCGAATTTAAACTAAACTCAGAAGATGAAAATGGTTATCCTTTAATTCTTGCAGCACATACATAGTCTGCAAATAGAATATTATAACTGAACTTCAAATAAGAGGATGTTTTCCTTTGAAATGTGTCAACATACAGATGAATCCACAACTGGAAATTTACGTTCTCAACACAAAATGGGTTTGAATTAAGTCTGTATGCGGCGAATTAAAAGTACACTCAGAACATGATAATGGTTTTTCTCTGATTCTGGCAGCAGGTACAGGATACAGAGTCTGCAACTAGAATTTTATAACTGAATTTCGAATAAGATAATATTTTGCTTTGAATCGTGTCAGCAGATGAATCCTCAAATGGAATATTACATTCCTTCAAATAATTAGAAAAAATATCTGTAAACTTTTGCCTGTCAATGTTTGTGTACGAAATTTCCGGTTCTTCCCATGTATTTTAAATGTTCCTTTTTATTGTTTTTTTATCCTTTTGCAAAATTGAAAACAAAATTGTTCTTAAATTTAGATATAATAATTTTTCCTGATGTGCTAATTAGAACATTATTGTTTTTAAATATTAAAATTTTGATATTGAAAATATGGATTGGCTCAAAAATACACGCCTGCGAATATTCGAATTAAAGTACCTAATAGAATAAACTTAAAATTTTAAATACAGATTCCTTTTTTTTAAATGTAATAAAACTGTATCTTAACTATTTATCGCAATCACAAATTTATTTTAATTAAATATGTGGGAAATAATTTCACAATTTTATTTTAAAATTAAATGTGTGGGACAATTTGTGTCTTCTGTGATTAGGTGTCTTCGGTTTTCCTGTGAATTGTGAAATTTGCAGCTTAAAAAAATATAATTATTGATATTTTTAATAAATAATAATAACAATTGTTGGATTCGTAAACGAAAGTATCGTAGAACATTTTTAAATGATGATTTGAAATGGTTTAAAATTTTCCAAGATAATATTATTATTTATTGTGAAAATTTGCCGCCCCCCTTAAAAGTGCTGCCCGGGGCGGGCCGCCCCCCCCCCCCCCCCACGCTACCCCACTGATTTCACTATTAGTCCAGTCAATGAATGGTCCAAAAGGAGGTGTAGAGTGCGTGAGCAGGAACCTAAGCGATTCCTTCAGAAAGTTGTTCACGGTGCTTAGGGTGTGAACATACTAAAAGTCCTGACATCTAGGTGGTGAGCTAGAGGGGGGAGGGCGGGGGAGAAGGTCATAATTTTCGGGTTTCCGCTTATATCCCGAAAACGGGGCGTCGCAGAGGAAAATTTTTTCATATTAAGTAAAAGCTAATAAAATTATCTACAACTTTTATTCCATACGTAATTTTCGAAATCCTAGCTGTTTTTGAGTTACACGCTCCACAAATGTAGATATTTTCGAAAAAAATCATTTTACTTCACATTTTTCATCAAAAATTCCTTCATATCGTCTAAAATATCCATCAAAGAAAGAAATTTATTTAAAAGAAGTTTAGAGAATTTAATTGCCTTTTAGAATATATATATATACATATGCAAATTAATCTTCAACCAGTAAATATTTACAGCAATTTTAAGTTTTTCAGTAAAATGTCATCATTTAAAAAACAAGCGGTTTTCATATTATTGCTGACACACTACTTTTGTTTGTAACAGAATTTGGGACTTATAATAATAATAATAATATGAAGCTATAATTCAGGATTTCTCGAGGTGATGGGTTGAGGGATTCTGTCTGGAGAGGTCAAAAGACCTTCTTATAGGGATGGACGATATATATCGTTGTATTGTAAACACTCGATGTATAGTAACGATTCATCGTATTGAACCGATGTATTGTTAATACTTCAAAATCGAATATATATCGATGTGTTTTATTCGCAAATAATACACAAACTATGAGATGAGACTACACATATAAAACTTTTATTTTTTCTTTTATCAAAATTAATTTACAGAAATCTATTTTCAATTAAATATTAAGATTAAAATATAAATATCAATAATAATTACAAAAAATTACGGTACCTAGAGTAGGTGCCTTACGAAAGTTACTTACATGGTTATATTCAAATCATTTTATTAATTTATTCATATTATTATTAAATAAAACGACGTTGTGAACCCGTAGTCCCGTACTAAAGTTCAAAATTTCAAGAACTACATTCCTGAATTGGGATTTCACTCACGCCACCCATGCAAACAATAAACAAATAATATCCACTCAAAAGTAGATCATTTGGCGACCGCTAAAATACAATGTCTTGTTCGATATGGTTTTTTGAGAAAACCGTGGAGGTATAAACGACCCAAAAAACCACGCATCTGGTAACACTGAATGGCAGATAAATTAATTCTTGAATAAAATCAGTCAGCAAATAGCCATAAACAAACAAAAAAAGTCAAATACATCTCGCGCGGCACCCGCTCCAACCCTTACGTGTGAACGCTCAACGGGCCAAACGCTGATACGAACTGGCGAGTGACTGGAGCGTTTCGCCTGCGAGTCGATCGCGTTTACACGTACGTTTCCGCCAACGATTCGGAGCGAAGTGTGCTGAGACTCGCAGGCCAAACTCTGCGTGTAAACCCCGCTTATCAAGCGGCTTAATGGCAAGCACGTACATTTATTTTCCATTATTGTGTATGAATGCTTGTCTCAACAGCTCGATGCGCGCTTCAAGCCCTTGAGCCAAGCCTTAGTCTATGCCTAGACGATTTTTCATTCGAGAGGTATTTGAAAATATTACTCCTTTGTCTATGGCTTCCTGTCATTTTCGGTAGTTGAAAGTGATTTTTGTGCGAGATGGAATCTACTAAAGAAAAAGAATTATTTGTTATGTTATAATAAATCGTATGTATTGATATTTTAAATTTAATATAACATTAACGTAATAACAATATTAAATTATATTTACATTAATTTCAAAGAAAAATCCGGTGGATTTCTACACATTAAACACAAAAACAATTAATACCTATTTTGTAATATTTTAATCTAATTTTTATAAACGTGTTACGTGATACGTAATATCTAAAATCACCACTCAGGTACTTATTTGTCTATGATTTGTTGTCAATGTTCAAAAAATATAAATTCGCTTCAAGCGTTGCGCAATAACGTAGATTATTGCGCAATGCTTGGCTCAAACGTCAAGCCACCTCTGGAGACGGTCAAAATGCGGTCAAAACTCTAGGCATAAACAAAAAAACTACGTGATTGAGCCAAGCCGCTTGATAGTGTCGCTAGCCCTTAATGGGCTTCGGAGTAGTCCTGGGTCGATCGATCGTTTTACACGACCCGGGTCGCTCACGAAACACTGGCGTCATGAGCGGGTCGCGAAGACCCGCTCTTTTCGCGACACAAAATATGAAACTCGATTACGCTTCACCCAGCTACTTTCTACTACCTGAGTCGAGAGAGAAGGTGGCGAAACTCGGGTGTTGACAACCCGCTCACTCTCTCATATTACATCTATCTATCGTCGCTCGCCCCGCCACTTCCGCACCCGAAACCCAGGTAGCAGTAGTAGAGCGGTTGCGAGAAGTGGGTCACGAGACCCGGGTGCTGACGAAAAAATGACCCGCTCGCTCTTTTGTGGTCCGTGAGCGGGTTTCAATGAGCGGGTTATTCACGACCGACCCAGGACTACTTCGGAGACGATCAAGCATCAAGCGGCTTGACGGTGAGTACGGTTCGTAGAAAATGAATTTGACAAGGTTAGCTCGTACAGGCACTTTTCCCAAAAAAACGCATCGGGCTCGTGACGTAGCTTGAAGTCCCGAATCTAGAGATGATTGGTACCTGAAATAGGTTGTCATTGCGGTTCCAGTTACTGGAGTGCGATAGTTTGAAAAGTTTGATATTCAATTTGAAAAATTGGAATTATTTCTCAGACAACAAATATTCTGAAATTCATCATTGCATAAGGCGATAATGAACTCGAATCTACATAATTAATGTGGAAGGTAGACAAATAAAATGAAATAAATTTGAAGCTTTATGATGAGGGGTAGACAAATTAACTGGCCAGGCATTAAAAAGAAAAACCACCATCTATGGGTGTTTTCTTTATCTCTTTGATCGTGTTTCCCATCAATTATTATGGGAAAAACTCATAAAGCGAGATGTTCCAGCAGCAGTGGTCAATATGCTGGCTATTTGGTACGGACAACAGGAAAATCATATTCAATGGGCAGGAGCTTCTTCAAGACCTTTATTCCTTAAGAGCGGAGTCAGGCAAGGGAGAAATATGTCTCCAACTCTATTTAATGTGTACATTAACGACCTCTTACAAGAGTTGAACGATACACGAATCGGTTGTCATATCTGCGGATAAGGAAGTAACAACATTAATTACGTCGATGATATGGTGCTGCTTGCACCTTCGATTAATGCGATGAGACGACTTGTGCAAATATGCGAAGTGTTCGCAAACTCTCATAACTTGTTGTACAATTCTAAAAAGTCAGTCATCGTCGCTTTCAAACACAATAAAGAGCCATCAAATATCCCTCCAATATATCTAGCAGGAAATGAACTGCTTGTGGCCTCACAGGTTAAATATCTGGGACACATCCTAACCGAAGACATGAAGGATATAGAAGATATGGAACAACAAAGAAGAGCAATTAACATACGGGCCGGAATTCTCTCAAGGCGGTTCTACCACTGTAGCGACGATGTCAGAAAATTACTCTTCAAGACATACTGCACTGCCCTGTACACATCTGAACTGTGGACACAATACCCAGCAGCGCAATGGGATAAATTGAGGGTGTGCTACAACAATGCATACAGGCAACTTATGCAACTACCGAGGTTCTGCAGTGCCTCCACGATGTTCACCGAGGGGAGGGTGCTGGAATAAAAACTTAAATAAATAAAAAAATAAAATATCCAAGTTGCTTTTGGAGGTATGCATACCTACTCCACTGACGGATGTTGAAACGGTGGGCTGGAGCAGCTGACATGACTCTAGCCACACGGTTCCTGGTGACGTCCAATCCCACGGCGAAGTTTAAAATGTGTTTTTTTTTGTTGATTTTTTAATTTTCTTTGTGTATTTTTTGAAGAAGATTTTTTTTTGTTTTTTATTCAGTATTTGTTACTGTTTTTTGTGAAGAAAAAAACAGTGTAATTTGATTGATCTCATACTAATAGTAATACGTAAATAAATGTGGAGTTAGTTAATTAAATCACTCGTTTTGCGTGATAAATAAACGGTGTAATTTGATTGATCTCATACTAGTAGTAATCAATATATATACGTATATATATATTATAAAAGAAAGTCCAAAAAAACGTGCGGAACGCAAAAACTCAGAAAGGAGTGCCGGTACGATCAAGAGAGTTATATGGTATGGTAGATCTCTATCCCCCCTAGAGAATAAGGGTATTCGTTTTTACCTATTGGGCTTGCTTTTGAAGATATAAGGGCTGAAAGTTATAAGAAGACTCTAGAAATTTCAAGAAGAGTCTAGAAGATTCCGGAAACTTCTAGAAATTCGATAAAACTCTGGAATGTTCTAGAAGAAGTGGAGGAGTAAGTAAGTGATTCTAGAAGGTTCCGGAAAGTTCAAGAAGGTTCGATAAAGCTGTAGAAAGTTCTGAAAGGAGTGGAGGAGTGTGTCGGTGTGTCTAGAAGGTTCCGGAAAATTCTAGAAGATTCCAAAAGCTGTAGGAAGTTCTAGAAGGTTCGATACAGCTGTACAAAGTTCTGGAAGGAGTGACGGAGTAAGTCAGTGAATCTAGAAGGTTGTGGAAAGTTCTAGAAGGTTCGATAAAGCTGTAGAAAGTTCTGAAAGGTGTGGCGTAGTATGTTGGTGAGTCTAGAAGGATCTGATGGTCCACAATTTTTTTTATAAAATTGTGGATGGAGAAAGTTCTAGAAGCTTTCAGAAATAATTGGCGGTAAGTCTAGAAGATTCCGAAAGTTCTAGAAGGTTCGATAGAGCTATACAAAGTTCTGAAAGGAGTGGAGGAGTGTGTCGGTGTGTCTAGAAGGTTCCAAAATATTCTAGAAGGCTCCATAAAGCTGTGGAAGTTCTAGAAGGTTTGATAGGGCTTAAAAAAGTTCTGGAAGTAGTGGCGGAGTAGTCGGTGAGTCTAGATGGTTCCGGAAAGTTCTAGAAGGTTTGATAAAGCTGTAGAAAGTTCTAGAAGGTTCCATAAGTCTATAGAAAGTTCTGAAAGGAGTGGAGGAGCGTGTCGGTGTATGTATATAGAAGGTTCCGGAAAATTCTAGAAGATTCCACAAAGCTGTAAGAAGTTCTAGAAGGTTCGATAAAGCTGTACAAAGTTCTGAAAGGAATGGTGAAATATGTCAGTGGGTTTAAAGTTTCCGGCTAGAAGGTTCTATAAAACTGTAGAAAGTTCTAGAAGGTTCCGTAAAGCTGTATAAATATCTGATAGGAGTGGAGGAGTGTGTCGGTGTGTCTAAAGAAGGTCCCGGAAAATTCTAGAAGGTTCCATCAAGCTGTAAGTATTTCTGAAAGGTTCGATAGGGCTCTACAAAGTTCTGAAATGAGTGGCGGAGTATGTCGGTGAGTCTAGAAGGTCCGGAAAGTTCTATAAGGTTCGATAAAGCTGTAGAAGGTTCCGGAAAGTTCTAGAAGGCTTGATTAAGCTCTAGAAAGAAAGTATGTCGGGGAGTTTAGATGGTTTCGGAAATTTCTATAAGGTTCGATAAAGCTGTAGAAAGTTCTGAAAGGAGTGGCGGAGTGTGTCGGTGAGTCTAGAAGATTCCAGAAAGTTCTATAAGGTTCGATAAATATGTAGAAAATTCTGGAAGGAGTGGAGTATGTTGGTGAGTCGATAAGGTTTTGAAAAGTTCTAGAAGGTTCGATAAAGCTGTTCAAAGTTCTGAAAGGAGTGGCGGAGTATGTCAATGAGTCTAGAATATTCCGAAAAGTTCTAGAAGGTTCGAAAAAGCAGTTTAAAATTCTGGAAGGAGTGGCGGAGTATGAAGGTGAGTCTAGAAGGTTCCGGAAAGTTCTAGAAGGCTTGATTAGGCTCTAGAAAGAAAGTATGTCGGTGAGTTTAGATGGTTCCGGAAAGTTCTATAAGGTTCGATAAAGCTGTAGAAAGTTCAGAAAGGAGTAGGGGAGTATGTCTGTGAGTCTAGGAGGTTACGAAAAGTTCTAGAAGGCTTGATTAAGCTCTAGAAAGTTCTGGAAGGAGCGAGTTCTGGAGTGTGTCGGTGAGTCTAGAAGGTTCTAGATAGTTCTGGAAGTTTCCCTAATGCTCTAGGATGTTTTGGAAGGAGAAAGCTCTAGAAGCTTTCAGAAATGAGTGGCGGAGAGTGTCGGTGAGTCTAGAAGGCTCTGGAAAGTTCTAGAAGTTTGTATAATCTTAATCTTCAATATAAATTGTCAAAAAAGTGTGTAACGTGCATAAATTCAAAGAAGAGTCCCGGTACGATAACGGGAGTTAAATTGTCAGGTAGCCCTCCCTATCTATGAAGAAAGTTCCCGTTTTTACCTGAATGGCGTGCTTTGAAAAATATAAGGGACGGAAGTTTCGCCCCCTTGAAATTTCTAGATCAGGTGAAAACATTCCAGAGTATTCTTGAGCATTCCACCACATTCCAGAACATCCCGAAACATTCTGGAATGTTGTGGAATGTTCGGGAATAGGATGGAATATCCCCGATCATTGCGGAACATTCCAGAACACTCCTGAATGTTGCGGAATGATCTGGAAAATTATTCTGGAACATTTGAAGACTTTTCTGTATGGGGCTACCCATATAGGGTATATAAAGCAAGATCCGTCGTGGATTAGAACGTCAATTCAATCTCACATCAAATCCCTGAGCGAAGCCGGACACCCCAGTCAGAGTATTAGAGAGCATTCCACAACGTTCCAGAACATACAGGAACATTCTGGAAAATTGTGGAATGTTCGGGAATAGGGAATCGGGAACATCAATGTGAAACTTTCCAGAACAATCTCGAATGTTGTCCCGAGCGAAGCCGGGTAACCCAGCTAGTATTTAAATAAATATGGAGTTAGTTGAGAATTCATAGGGTTTTTGTGATAAACAAATGGAGTAATTTGATTGATCTCTACTAATTGTAATAATTTAATAAATGCGTAATTAGTTGATTAATTCATTATTTTTTGTTACCAATAAACGGTGTAATTTAATTGATCTCATTTAATAGTAATATGTAGATAAATACATGTGGATTTGATTAATTCATTGTTTTATTTGCCTTATATAAATGTGAATATTTTCAATATGCGGGATCCCGCAAATAACGAGATCCCGCGGGATTGAAAATTCGTAGTCCCGCAAATACCTACCTACATTGAATTCAGGCTGCGGGATTGGAAGCCCTATACCAAACTCAAAGCAGCATATCTATGCTCATCTATGTTCAACAAACCTCTATGGCAAATGGAAAGATTTGAGCGCGAACAGCGAATCTGTCAAATAAAATGTCAAAAAGAAATTTCGTTATCACAGAAAAAAACATTCTTTCCACGGTCGCTATAAATTGTGCTTTTCTTTAAAAAAATAAATAATGTTTTCAGAACGAGCTATTGAACTTTTAAAAGACACCGAAAGATGTACGGACGCCATTCCTCCATATAACGTAAATATAAAAATTCCATGTGTCATTTCAATGATAATTACGTTTTTGTTGACAACTTGTGAATACAGTGATGTTTTATTTATTTTATGAACCAAATTGAATTGGTATACTCCAACCTCTATTGTAAATCAATCTATTTAACAAATTAAAGTGATTGTTCAAACAATGATTTGTTTATAGGTTTAATTTTTTTTTATTACCGGTGTTTATTTAATATCTCTTTCATTTTCTTATTAGGATGATGCTGTTCGAAACATTTTACAAGAAATGGACATCTTGTTCAAGTCTAACATGTCGGATGCGTAAGTAAAATGTACTATTTATTACAAAAAACTATATCAAAGAATTAATTTAGGTTAGTTTATGCAAGGATAATATTATGTATCCTTGCATAAATTCACCTTAGAATGTTACTTCTTAATAGACACAAAGGTAATTATCGGTTCGGACTGGCCACGCTTATTACGAATAATTTTTAGAAAAAAACTTTAGATTCGCCTTAATTACTATAAAAGGAAACTTTTTGACTTTGGGGCGGCGGAAAATAATGCATTTTAATTTTCAATTGCATAAAACCAAAATTCTCTTCGCGAACCGACGCAGCGAAAATCCGCGGCCGTAGCTGTCACTTGCTGTCACTGTTATGGACTGTAGCTGACTTCGTGGGATACCTACATGAAATACCGCGAATCACAAACCATGTTACACAAACCTAGCGTAGCCGCTAAGCCACTTGAAAACTGGGATGTTTTTCTTGCCTTGACGCGAGTAGGCGTTATAAAGGGGCACTTTCTTTTGTATCACAAACCATGTTACACAAACAAGCCCGCTAGACAAATTTCATAATTACGCGCCTTATCCCACGAAGTCGGCTACAGTCGTATTAGCTCTTGTTAATTTATCAAGGATACCAACATCACAGTGACATGTACGGCCGCGGATTTTCGCTGTGTCAGTCGCGAAGCGAATTTTGGTTTTATGCAATTGAAAATTAAAATGCATTATTTTCCGCCGCCCCAAAGCCAAAAAGTTTCCTTTTATAGTAATTTAGGCGAATCTAAAGTTTTTTTCTAAAAAATATTCGTAATAAGCGTGGCCAGTCCGAACCGATATTTACCGACACAAATTATTTAAATAACACCTCATTTCAACTTAATTACCACAAGAAACAACTATTTACGTCGGGGGAGATGATAAAACTTGCATTAGTTCCATTTTTTTCAATAAATGTTTTGTTGTCATGTTTGGACCAACGACATTCGCCACATCTGATTTTGATACGATTTTAGATTTTCACGGCCAAAAATATTTTTGTTATTAGTTTTTGGGGTATTATGCCGTGTTGCGCTACCTCCTTTAGCCAACATTTCGGACAGCGTTGCATTGTCCATCATCATAGCGCAACACGGCATAATACCTCAAAAACTAATAACAAAAACATCTAATTTTGTTCGTATGATGTGTCTTTTGCCGGAAGTTTTCACATCCATATAAATATACATAAATTGTTTGACCCCTGTTCAAACACAGCTATAAAAGATCATAGCAAGCCAAATATCGCTCTCCATACAATCCCTTCAGACCGTTCACACCTGAGCAATTTAAGCGCAGATCAACCTGAGGCGATATGCCAACAGTTAAGCGCCCCCCACTCCGACGAAAATAAGAGAGGGGGTCATTTTAATTATGGAGCTGCCTAGACCGGTGGATGACAGATGTCAAGTTGACAGATTCAGTACAAAAAATGTGCATTCAGTGGCCGCTCGCTAATTCATCTGACCCCTCTCCTACCATAGGAAGAAATATTTGATAGCGTCGTGTGAACGGTACGAAATATAAGCGCTTGCGGTTCAACAGATGTCTGCTTGCGGTTTATAGCCGCGTCTGAACAGGACTTTAAATAACCCGAACCAATAACCTGTTTTGTACATGTGTTTCATCTCTACCAATGTAAATTGTTGTTCCTTGTACTAATTAAGTTGAAATGTAGTGTTATTTCAATAATTTTGTCGTATTTACATTTTACCGTAATTCTCAAATAATTATTGCACATCTAATCTCAATTTGAGAGGCGGGGATGGTTACCGCTGCCCCAATAACCATTTATTGGATTACCAACACCACTGCTGTAAATCACCCCAAATGGTTCACTACGTTTGGTGTTACCCAGATTCCTAACCACCTCTCATTCTTTTCCTACCCTGAACTTCCTCTCCTTCCTTTCCTAAAAATACTCCACGTGGCATCCCCAAAGTTGACATAGGCTCTGAACGGAATTATTTTGCTCAGGGCCTCCTATTTAAAAAAAATAAAAAAAAATAAATAATCCTCGCAAGCAAATTTTTTCAACATACATAATTTGATAAAATACAGTTTTTGTGAGAAATTACGTCCATGTATGGAATACGGTGATCTTTTAGGATCTAGAGGATATTTTGGAACTATTCAGAAAATAGCCCATTATTTTGAATCAAATCCGAGTTCTAGAGACCATTGAACCATAGTGAGTATTTTTGATGTATGTATGTGTTTTAACATTGCAGAAATGCCACAGCAGACAACCGATCTCTCTGGTCCACTGTACAAGTGAGACACACTGCCCTGGAGCGCAATAAGAGATGTCTCTTATCTTACCTCTTCAACAGACTGATCAAGGTGAGAACCATGAGGTGGGACTTTGGCCCAGTCTTGCCACCAGAAATAAAAGAATTATTATCCGAAGAAGAATTCAAATGGTTTTCAAAATACTCCTCCTCCCTGGCTACATTCATGAGATCTCTTGGAAAGGACATTGGATATTGGGGAATAGACTTAACTGAGAATATTAAACCTCCCAAATCTTTATACACCGAGGTCCTATGTCTGATGGACTATGGAAAATTGGAGCTGGAAGATGGGGATGTTGTGTTTTTAAACAAAGACAGCCGCCATTACTTACCTACTTCAGAATGTCAAACTTTGATTCGTCAAGGAATACTGGAAGAGCTGATATCGTGAATTAATTTTATCCTAATATGGCACTGAAAACATAAATGTATGCAAACATTTTACTTCTTTCTCTAATTTTGTAATGCAATATTCTCTTCAGTCAGGAAATCAAAAGCTTTTTAATCTGGTAATATTTTACAATGTTTTGGATTAATTTCTTTTTAAATACATCTTTGTAAATTTAAATTTTGTTTGTTTTGAATGAAGCAGAATCTTGTAAGTGGAAATTACCAAAAAACTCGCTTCCTGACATGCGATTGAGCTGAAACTCTGCAGATAGACTTGTCATCGATGATAATGCATTCTACCAACTTGGCAATCATGCAGGACAAGCATTTCTCTGAAATTTGATGACATTACAGCTGTTTATATATATGTGCAATAAATGTTGGTTTTATCAAGTCGGGATTTGGCTCAGTTGGTAGTGTTGTTGAATCCAGTGCCTGGGTAGGAAGGTGAAATCCTTAGTTATGAAAGTGTGTATTAGGTATTCTTTGTTTTTCTGTAAATTGGTTTTGTATTCATTTGAATTATATTTACGGTGTAATAGGCTACTTGCATTACATTTTATTTATTTTTTTCCAGGGCAAATATTCTAAGACATTCTGTTTTTTTTTTTTTTTTTTAATCGTACTTTTGAAACCCTGGCGATTTTTCAATCTGATAAATCAGACCATTTTTTATAAACCGGAAAGACGGGACAAAATTTTATGGGTGCAAAAAAACAATAATTACATAGCCGAAAATCATTTAAAAAAAAGAATGTTTTCCACACGAATGGCACAGGAGAATAACGAGGCATACCAAAAATATTACATCTCATAAATATTTTTTTCCTTGATCCATATTATTGATCATAAATCATTATAATGTTCAACGTCTATATTACTAAATCCAATGTAATATACTTGTACTTGTAAATTATAAGAATATTAAAAAAATTGATTTTGTTAAAATCAACACCATTAGCATTATAAAACATATAAACACTCTAAAACACACGCAGACAACATAAATGTACGGGGTTCTCTTCACAACATCTGTCAAAAAGTCAAACCAAATGATTAGTTCGCAGAGAACAAACAATAAATCTAGTGAACGTTAAGCCTCGGTTCTCCCAATTTCTACCGATTTCTTACAAATCTCCCTTAAACATTTGAAGTTTTTAAGCTCTTAAAAAAATATATGTTATTTTTGAAGATAATATCTAGACATTTATCGCGCCGAAACGCAAATTATAGAAAATTCCCTCCATAAAAAAAAAATCACAAAGTATGCTCCAAAAATTATTATTAACACATTTGTTTCAGTTATTTTACAAGTTATATGTCTTAAAAAATTCACAGCGTTTTTTTTAAATAAAATTAAAGACAATTATCGCGAAATTTTTGCTCTTTTTTCAATAAACCGTGATTAATTAAATATTTTAACAACAGGCGCTTACGTTTTTTAATTCTAAAGATAATATTTACAGGCCATCTCTATCTAACGTGCGTGTAACCTATGTGCCTTTCAAATATTCGTCATTCGCTGTCCAGACAGCCCGCCACACAGACCTGTCGACCTACGTTTCATGATTTGTTTAATATACACGTACGTAAATAATAATATTGTTTTGCGAAAATGGAAAGACAACAACAAAAAAGTCGTATTTCTAAGCGTAAACATTATCTCCAAAATCGAGAACGTATGATGGAATGTATAAGGTAAGAAGAAAAAAATAAAATTTTGATTTTATTAATGTAATACAACTCGTATTATTTACTATTATGTAATATTTATTATAAAAATAAATTTTCAATTTATTTGTGTATTATAATGCAACAGTTTGGGCGAGTACTTGCCTAATTTAGACTGTGTTGTAGCCACGCGGGTACCTGATTAGTTTGACAGCCGGCCGTTAATGTACAGGCGCCGGTAAGAGGATTACGAGAAGTTTCGGTAGGTTCGTCAGTTGGTTCCTGGGAGTGCATGGTGTAACAGCTGTACTACAAGCCGTCAAAGGTCATGGCCGAAACACACGTGAGCGAAATAATTTATAATGAATCATCACGAGATAATTCTAACTTTGTCTATTAATTCATTAGCTTTTATTTAATCCTTATAAATATGTATAGTTTATCTGTACAGGCGCCCATTAGGATTTTAATGATATTTTAATAATAATAATAATTTAATTTTTTAATAATTTTATTTATCTTAAAAAATGGAACATGTTACAGTGTTACTTTTCCTTCATTAAAAGCATTTGCTTGTGGATAAATTTTAAATATAATAATATGCATTCATTTGTTTGATACCACATGTTCCGAGTAACTAGTTTAACATTAATTGATTACTGTAGGTAGTCAACCACCCCTGTAGATTCAATAATTCACTAATCATGCTCTGCTATAAATGTTTGAGATTAAAGAATAAATGTTCATCTTTGTTACTTTAACATTCCGTCAGATGGCAGATGATTGCCACAGATCTGCTGGGTCCGTATCCGAATTCTTACAAAAAAGGCTATACATATTTGTTAGTAGCTTCTGACTTTTTCTCCAAATATACTAGGCTATTCCCTCTAAGAAAGGCAACGGGTAGCAATATCGCTAGCATATTAGAAAATGAAATTTTCTACAAGTTTGGAGTGCCAGATACTATCGTTTTAGATAATGGTCCGCAGTACATATCTCGGGACATGAAGGCTTTGGTTAGCAAATTTCATATTCGGCACCTTTTCTACAACTGCAGGTATCACCCTCAGAATAATCCTGTTGAGCGCGTTAATAAGGTTTTAGTCTCTGCCCTCGCTTCGTATGTAGGCACTGACCACAGAATGTGGGCAAATTATTTACCAGAGATAGAATTAGCGATCAACACTGCGGTGCGCGAAGTCACTGGTTACACTCCGTTCTTCCTCAATTTTGGTAGGGAAATTATAATTTCAGGGAAGGACTACATAGGTGCTGACTTCAACGCGGAAGAAATTAAATTTGCTGAACGTGATTCCTGGGCTGCAGGTTTGCAAGAGTTAAATGATATTTTTTCACAGGTGCGCACATCTTTAAGACAGTCATATGAACGCAACAAACGCCAATATGACCTTCGTCGTAGGGAGGTTCAGTACGCGGAAGGTGACGTAGTGTGGCGTAGGTCTTTCATTCTTTCAGATGCTTCTAAACACTTTTCAGCTAAACTGGCTCCAAAATTTATAAGAAGTAAGGTTGTACGGAAAATTTCCCCTGTGGCATACCAGTTGGCTGACATGAATGGGAAACTCTTAGGTTCTTTCCATGTGAAGGACATTTTAAAATCTGAGCATGCGGAGGAGTCAGCGGTTTAATTTATTTCCTTTCAGTAAGATAATAGAATCTTTCCGTAATGGGATTTAATTCGGTCTATCGTACCGATAGTTAGTAAAATTTGCATGCATTTTGACCTTATGTTTGCAAAATACATTCAATGTGATGACATGACTTTGGTATGAAACTTGTGTCCACACATTGAGTGCTATATGTTAATTGTTTTGTGGTTGTTTTGTCCTTGTATTTGTTACAGTTAGTTTAGTTTATGTCTATGGTAATTTGAAAGTGTAATTTTCCTTCGGTGCATGGGGGTAATTGGCCATTACGCTCATGCTTTGAACTGATAAAATTAGAGGTTTCCTATCCCTGTAGGTAAGCCTTACTATTAACTTTAGTAAAATATGAATGGTGTTTATAATGATACTACATGGTTCTGTGCATGGTTGCTAATATTTGCTTGATTGGTGTTTCGTACATACGGTTTCTACCTTGGAGAATTCCACATGTTTTTCTTGGTTATAATTTTACATAATCAATAGCCTCAGAAGCTGACAGTAATCTATTTGGGAGCTTTAGGAAGCTTCACAGCATGGGAATTTTCCAAGTTTAGGGAAAATGGGTTTCCTTTACATATACCTATGTATAATATGATGTTAGCTCGGTGAAATGCATTCTTCAAGAAATATAGTTTTAACAGAATTCATATTTTATAAGATTTGAATTTATTGTTTATTTTACACGAATCATTTAAAAATCTCTATTGAGGAAACTATACGATACATTCGTGTTTATAGACATAAAATCTTATTTTTGATACTTGCGCATAATCTCAGAAGTTCACAGCAACTATCTATTTTGAGTTTTAGGAAGCTCCGTTGCATGTTTATTTTCTAATTGTCAGGAACAAGTTTCTTGAGTCATATTATAATGTATAAATTTACTTCGTGTAATCATGATTATTAACAATTAAAAAAAAAAAAAATTTTTTAAAAATAAATAGAAATAAAATAATAATAATAATTATAATAATCAATTTATATTTGATAAGTTTTAATGATTTATGCAGTTTAATGGAAATTCAATTAGTATCTCTATAGAGTGAGTACCTGATATTAGATGAATGGTTTTGCAGTTTATTTTTAACATTTCTTGCACAATTCCGTTTTTGCAAACACGGCATGTGATTTCAAGTTTGTTCTAGAGCTCGGAACTCATTTGAAGGCACATGTTTGTCTTTTAAAAGGAACTGTGTGACAGATTTAAATTCCTAATTTTTCATACACAACTTTGAGATTGATTATCCGGGACCTCAACCATTTAAATATTGGCAGGTTCATTCATCTTTCTCTACTGTTCAACAGATGTCAGTGGTTGTTTCATTATCTTAACGTAAAGGGCTAGCGAGACTATCAAGCGGCTTGGCTCAATCACGTAGTTTTTTGTTTATGGCTAGAGTTTTGACCGTCTCCAGAGGTGGCTTGACGCTTGACCCAAGCGTTGCGCAATAATCTACGTTATTGCGCAACGCTTGAAGCGAATTTATATTTTTTGAGCGTAGACAACAAATCATAGACAAATAAGTATCTGAGTGGTGATTTTAGATATTACGTACCACGTAAAACGCTTATAAAAATTAGATTAAATTATTACAAAATAGGTATTAATTGTTTTTGTGTTTAATGTGTAGAAATCCATCGGATTTTTCTATTAAATTAATGTAAATATAATTTAATAATGTTATTACGTCAATATTATATTAAAATATTAATATATAACATTTATTATAACATAACAAATAATTATTTTTCTTTACTAGATTCCATCTCGCACAAAAATCACTTTCAACTACCGAAAATGACAAGAAGCCATAGACAAAGGAGTAATATGTTCAAGTACCTCTCGAATGAAAAATCCTCTAGGCATAGACTAAGGCTTGGCTCAACGGCTTGAAGCGCGCATCAAGCTGTTGAGGCAAGCATTCATAGACAATAACGGAAAATAAATTTACGTGCTGGCCGTCAAGCCGCTTGATAGTCTACAAGCGTTCTGGAAAGCATTTGTCTATGTCTAGATGTGATTTTCGATAGTTTGTTTGGTTTATTTATGGTTGACAGTGAATTTTGCGCGGCTGAAATAAAATGGAATATAACGGAGACAAAGCATTCTTAGCTCTTGGGTTATCTTTGTATTTTAATAAAAATAAACGAATTTGTTGTCAAGAATGGTACAATTTGTGATCCCGCTTTACTCATAAGCATTTACAAAGCGTATTACAGGCACGGCACCAAATGATTACTTACACGCATTTTTTCAAAATAGATGATCGTACTTACGAAGCATTGTTGTATATTTCCGTTGATATTATGAATAAATGTTATAATTAATATTTAAATATAACATTAATTGATAAAGTTGATAAAGGAAAATTATTTATTACCTATTTCTCAGATGTTCACAAGACCTAAACAATATTTTCAATCAGTCAAAGCAGTTACATTATACTATTTATAATTCAGAGTATGCCATGGCTAAATTATATTAAAATATTGGCGCAAATAAAGATTGCGCCAATCGGCGCCGTATCCGTGGCGCGCGCCACTACTAAAATGAAAGAGTTTTTTAAAAATATTTTTTTTTGTTTTGGAACATTTACATGATAAAGTAATATGATTAACATTAACATTAACAAAAGAATGTTAATAATTCTCAATGTTCACAGAATGCACAAAATAACAAGATATGTACAAAAAATACAAAGAAAAATAAAACATTTAAGATTTGATGTAAAATGACAATAATAAATAGAGTATATCAAAACAAAAAATGCTTGCAGAACTGAATACTTAATAACATTAATAGCAGTTACAATATTATTAAACAATGAGGAAAAAAAATACTTGCAGAACTTAATAATAAATAATACTAGCTGGTACCCGGCATGAAAAGAAATAAATTAATTCTCCCTGCATGTCCTTTCCCGTGCGTCCCCGTTGACATCCCGAGTCCCTTTCCGAGAATACTGCACAAGAGTCCCAACTGCTCCCGTCTGGAGCCAGTGAGACTATGGTATCCCCGATCGGGGTATGTTGTGTGGCTGAAGGTAGTGAGGTGGGGAAGAAGGTAGGAAAGAGGAAGGTGGGGAAGTACCTGGCTATTTAGATCTGGTCACCAATCACGGCTTATGCCATTTCAAGCAACGTTTCAATTCTGAATGGTGGTCTACCAGGGCGATACTTAGAGTATCTTCCAATCTGGAACGTGCCGCAAATATAGTTTATATTATTTTAAAGAAAAAAATTGTGAAATAACACAAATTAATCAAATAAAATTTATTTGACCCGCCGGGATTCGATCCCCCGACCTTCGATTTACGAGTCAAGAGCCTTACTTACGTCAATTTTTCTTTCCGTAAGATCTTTCCACAAAGTATCGGAAGACTTAAAAAAAACTTTCAATTCCTTCCCCTCCCTCCAATTTTCTTTCCGGAAGAACCTTCTACAAAGTATTAGAAAACTAAAAAAAGATGAATGAAATAGGTAAAGTGATTCTGAAGTTATAGCGTGACCAAGGGAAACAGGGATTCATTTGTAGAAATCCATCTGATTTTTCTACAAATTAAACACAAAAACAATAATTAAAAACATATCAATTCGCATCAAGCTCGCCGCCATCACGTAGCTTGCTTCAAGCGTCCTCGGTAGACTGTCAAAACGCTTGGCTCAAACGAAAACTACGCGCAGTGTTGCCAGCTTAACAAAAAACTACGTGCTTGAAAGAAATTGCTATTGATAGTGTCGGAATCTCTTTATATATTTTGAGGGGTTGGTTTTTTTTTTTGCAACTTGGAATTTTTATTGGTAGGTGTCATGGTATTATAACAGTATTTTTGGATAAATATTTGCATAGGTTTATGTGGAATGTGGTTTTAGAGTCAAGCTTCTTTTGTTTAAATATTTTCAGGTTTAGGTCAAATTATTTATTAGCGCAGTTTAAATATTTGCTTTATATAAGATTTTATTTCACCTTTAATACGTAGTGATTGCATCTTCTTAACAATAGCTTAGTATTATTGTTTTTTTTCGCTCACGTGTTCTTCTACATTCTTCGAAGAAGTTTTAACCCAAGCATTTGGACTGCGTCAAAGGGAAATTCTACAACAACATGGCACATCACTTATTTATATCAACCTACTTTCAGTTGCTCTTGAATAGGCAGAAGTTTTAACCCAAACATTTGGACTGCGTCAAAAGGGAAATTCTACAACAACATGGCACATCACTTATTTATGTCAACCTACTTTCAGTTGCTCTTGAATAGGCAGAAGTTTAACCCAAGCATTGGTCGGAGTCTAATGGATTTCTTCATCTGCAGGGATCAGCACTTTATTGCATCAACCTACAAATAGTGGCTCTGTTATAAGCAGAGGATTGAGCCCTAATCATTTGGGCAATATGAAGTTTCATTCACTGCTTCAATGAACATCATCGAGGGAGGACTTACTGGTTCACAACATCACCTTGAGGATAATTCATCTGTACACATGTGGGAAGAATATTACGAGAAGTGACTCAGTTGGGAAGGCACTAGAAGCTCTAACTCATTCACCGCAAATCTGGATAAGCACATTGCAATTGCAATACTCACTAATATATAAAACCTTTTAATTTCACTATCGGTTTATATGTATCTATCCTATTTATATAGTTTTATTCTATTGTTTTATTTTAGTGTTTTTGTACTCTATTTTGTTTTGCTCTATTTTCTTTCTTTCAATTCTCATATGTTATTGTTGAGTCTCTTTTTTCTTTAGTTTTTATTTTATATGTATCTTAAGTAAAATAAAAAAATCATATCAAACTGTAAAATGAGGTCCTCAGCACGGGTAAAGCACCCAGTGAGGCCCACATTAGTCAAATATGTAACACACATGTATAAATCAGGTGAATCAAATAAAAAAAAAAAAAAAAAAATTCTTGGTGGCTGCGGTACTTTCTCTCTTCACGTTTCTGACGCCAGGTGGCGTAGTGGAATTTTTTGCAAAAATTCTCTTGGCCATGGGGGTAATGCAACAGTTTGGGCGAGTACTTGCCTAATTTAGACTGTGTTGTAGCCACGCGGGTACCTGATTAGTTTGACAGCCGGCCGTTAATGTACAGGCGCCGGTAAGAGGATTACGAGAAGTTTCGGTAGGTTCGTCAGTTGGTTCCTGGGAGTGCATGGTGTAACAGCTGTACTACAAGCTGTCAAAGGTCATGGCCGAAACACACGTGAGCGAAATAATTTATAATGAATCATCACGAGATAATTCTAACTTTGCCTATTAATTCATTAGCTTTTATTTAATCCTTATAAATATGTATAGTTTATCTGTACAGGCGCCCATTAGGATTTTAATGATATGCATTCATTTGTTTGATACCACATGTTCCGAGTAACTAGTTTAACATTAATTGATTACTGTAGGTAGTCAACCACCCCTGTAGATTCAATAATTCACTAATCATGCTCTGCTATAAATGTTTGAGATTAAAGAATAAATGTTCATCTTTGTTACTTTAACATTCCGTCTTTTCTTTCATTGATCTACCCACATCTCAGTTACTTGTATTCCGAATATGTATTAAGTGTTTATTATAATATGAGATTATTTGGGATGGCGGTGACTGCAAAGTTAAGTAACTAGGTGAGATTGACGTCACAATATAACAAAGGTGACAGTTATTGTTTTATTTTTTACAGAATGCATACTTTGGGAAATAAATCTATTTCCAATGCTTCGGAAACTGGAATTCCCGGGTAAGTTTTTTTAAATTAAATTACATTTTTTTTAAATGACCATTGAATGCAAAAGCTTTTATTTTGCTCATTTATTAAAATTATAGGATATAATAATAATACATTTTTACGGATCAAACTGCTAACAGCATGGAATTCTTTATTTGAAATGACTCGCGAATGGCAGGCAACGGCACGTCGACGGCAGTGACATCTTTTGGGTCAATTTTAAATTTGCTTTCCTACGCGCGCTATACAACAAACGAGATGCACAATGTACTTCTCCTGACAAAGAAAGTTACAACCAACGGAGGGACTTACATACCTAGATAATAAATATATCGGCATTGTTCACTTTCTGTATAAGACAATATGCATAATAACTATGTAAGTACCTGGAATATGTAGAAATCGTCCTGGGTCAGATCTCCGATCTACCGATGATTTCGTACATTTAATAATACCTTTTTACTCAGTGGATGCATACTGCCGGCTGCCCGCTGCGTTTTGACAAGCATTCGAAAGCATCGGTTTCCAGGGTGCATCTCGAACTTTAGGGAATTACATCATCCTTACATTCTTTGCGGACCACCACATTTCTCACACGATCAAACATGGTTTTACCACACATTCGCCTCCGGGATCTCTAAAATAAACTCTTTTATTATATTTTAGATGTGAATATACTCAACTGCAGAACGTTATGTCCACATCTTGTAAAGATGTTGAAGCACTGAGGTAACAATAAAATCATTTAAGTCCTTCACTTTTATTTAAAAGGTCTCTTCTTGAAATGTATTATAATCAACGATTTTATTTTGTTCTTATTAATATTGTTAACTTTATTTTTTATTACAGTAAATCTGAAGCACGCGTATACGTGAACAAAAAAAAACAACTTAATAAGAAGAAACTCATCGGCCGGAGAGGTCTTTCTCAAAGCATTGACAATAGGTATGATATGGTGATTTATTTCACTAAAATAATATATTGTTACGTTTTTAGTTACGTACTGGGTTCACAAACTATTAAAAACAACACAATTTCCTGTTACACTATTTATTTGCATTATTTATTTATTTATTACAGAGGTATTTATATTTCAGTGATTTATCCATAACATTTTTATTTGTACCCTTGTTATTTTTTTCGTTACCATGGTGATGCATTTATTTACTCTAGGTTGGCACCGTAATGTTCTTCCCTTTACAATATGTATTTTATTTTACTAACGAAAAAACATATTTTCCGATGAGGTGAATTACTAATCTACAAACTATCTGCGTATACGTGAACAAAAAAAAACAACTTAATAAGAAGAAACTCATCGGCCGGAGAGGTCTTTCTCAAAGCATTGACAATAGGTATGATATGGTGATTTATTTCACTAAAATAATATATGTATTTTATTTTACTAACGAAAAAACATATTTTCCGATGAGGTGAATTACTAATCTACAAACTATCTGTTTTGTGTGAAAAAACATCCGCTTTATTCGAAAAAAATTATCTGTGATAATCCGTAATACAGACATTAAAAAATCTATCATACTTATAATGATATTGGCATCAAATCATTATCGATATCCATTTTTATTTCTATTTTTTCATAAATCGGTGTCCATTTTAATGCTGCTTTTGCTTTTCTAGGTTGTATATAAATGATGCAGTCGAAGGAGGAGAAGAAAGACGCATCGTCGACATTTTCTATTTTATAAGCCACCTGCAATCCATATCGGACCATTCTCCTTTCGGATGCGGATTTGGAAATCTTACTGTTAAATCTGAGCAAAGAGTTGGCCTAATGTCCAAAATACTGTTTGAATGTAACATGTGTCGCGCCAAATTTACAGTCAACACATGCGACCCAAAACCTAAACATACCATGGATGTAAATGCAGCAGCAGTATCAGGGATGACTCCTGCGGGAATTGGGCTTGCTCAACTATCGGAGTTTTTGACGGCTGTTAACATACCCCTGATATCCAAAAAATTGTTCACCAAGAAAAATGTATTAGTGTCAAGAGAATGGGAGAAATGCGCGTTAGTCGCCATGGAAGTCGCAGCGGAACGAGAGCGTCAAGCAGCTATCGAAGAAGGTTGTCTGCAGGACGGAGTGGCGGTGATAGACGTGATCGCGGATGGGTGTTGGTCGAAGCGATCATATAGATCAAATTACATAGCCCTCTCCGGTGCGGCAGCAATTATTGGCAGAAGATTGGGAGAAGTTTTATACCTCGGAGTTAAAAATAAATATTGTTGCATTTGTGCAAGAGCTGAAAACCGAGGAATATTGCCTAAAGAACATGCTTGCTACAAAAATTACACAGGACCTTCAACTGGAATGGAAGCCGAAATTCTCGTAAGGGTTCAAAACTTCAGTTGAATCTTATAATTTGATATATGGGCGGCTAATAGCAGACGGCGACAGTAGTACATATCATAAGCTTATCCAAACGAGACCGTATCCAAACTACACCATTGAAAAAATTGAGTGTGGCAATCATTTGCTTAGAAATATGTGCAACAAATTATCCGCTCTGACTAAAGACACAAAGTATCCCTTACATCAGCGAAAGATGATCACCATACCACGGATATTGGCCATAAGAAAGGTAATTTGTCACGCCATTCGAGAGCATAAACAAGGATCTGAGAACTTGTCAAATAGAATTAATAAATTGTACGAAGACATCAGCAATAGTTACAATCACGCTTTCAGTGAACACGACGACTGCAAAAGCCATTATTGTCAGAGTGATAAACAAAATGAAAATCTTGTCAAAAAGCTTTCTCCTTCTTCATTATGCTGTAGAGTACAGTTTATTGTTGGGATCGTTGCATCAAACGCAAGAAGTTTGATCCATGCTGTTGATAGTAATCGCGTTGAAACCTTTAACAGTATAATAGCAAAATTTGTTGGAGGGAAAAGGGTGAATTATAGTCTTCGACAGACTTACCAGAGCCGTTGTTCAGCCGCAGTCGTTTCGTTCAATACCAAGAGACCCATTTACAGTCTCCAAAAAGCTATTCTGGGGCACAGTCCTAGAAGCAAAGCAAAAGAATTTGCAGACAGAAGGATAAAAAAAAATTTACTGGACCGAAAATATCTTCGTCGAAAATTATTCAACAAATCACGGTTTGTTCAAGAAGATAAATATTATGGCGATCAATGTCAAAAACCTGACTTGGTTCCAGAACAACTCCAGCAGTTAAAAGAAACGTTTCTCAAAAATCTTAAAAAAACTGAAGAAGAAAGGAAAATAACTGAAAGAGGCACCATTCTACAACGCGACTGTAGTGAATGGCTGGAATTGCGAAGAAATCTCATAACCGCCTCAAACTTTGGAAAGATTATTAAAAAAAGAGAAACAACTGGACCTTCGATCGTTAAATCTTTACTTTACAAACGAGACCTTTCTAATGTACAATCCATCAGGCATGGTATCAATAATGAAATGAAAGCATTAAACCAGTTGTCATCGCAACTTGGTATTACCATACGGCCGTGTGGCTTATTTATAGATTGTGATATTCCATATTTAGGCGCTACGCCTGATGGCTTAGTTGACGACAACCAAATTGTTGAAGTTAAGTGTCCATTTATAGCATTCAATTCGAGATCAATAAAAGAATTGGTGCAGCAAAAGAAATTTAACTTGTTTAAGCTCAAAGATGACGAATTAGTTATCAACATAAATCACGATTGGTATTTTCAGGTGAGTGTTGTAGTTAAGAAATAACTTCTCCACTTAATAAATTCGTTTTTTTAGTAATGACTAAAACTCAAGACAAAATTCACGATTATAAAAGTATTTATACTTTATTATTTTTAATATTAATAAAATTACTTTCTTTTCAGGTCGAAGGTCAACTCCATATTACCAAAAAAGACGTTTGTATTTTTGGAATATGGTCAGGTGAGAATAACCTTCTCAAAGTAGACATGATTCAACGAGACGATGAATTTTGGAGAAAAACGATGGTCGATAAGCTCAAAATTTTTTATTTGGAATTTGTTTTGCCCGAGTTGGTAGACCCTCGCCTCACGAGGAATTTACAAATTCGCGAACCACCAATCGTAAAAAAAAAAACATCTGAACATTCCCCTACGGTTATATCAGAAAGTACAAATAAAATGAGTAAACCTATGACATCATCTCAAATTTCAGGAGCGACTGATTGTATTCTTACATTTGAACGAATGTAAAGCTTCTGATATTTATCAGTAACTTTACATTCGTTCAAATGTAAGAATACAATCAGTCACTCCTGAAATTTGAGATGATGTCATAGGTTTACTCATTTTATTTGTACTTTCTGATATAACTGTAAAATTTCAGGAGAGACTGATTGTATTCTTACATTTTAACGAATGTAAGAATACAATCAGTCGCTCCTGAAATTTGAGATGATGTCATAGGTTTACACATTTTATTTGTACTTTCTGATATAACCGTAGGGGAATGTTCAGATTCACAGTGAGTCTTGTTTGTAGAGAAGTTATTACTGACCTACACCACCCACCTGAAAATACCACTCGCGATTCTTGTTAACAAACAATTCTTTGAGATTATAGAAGTTATATTTATTTTTCTGAACTTATTCTTTTATTGATCTAATATTCTATAAATGGATACTTATTCCAACAACTTTATGGTCGTCAACTAAGCCAAATATGTAATATCATAATCAAATGTGGTAATATCAAGTTGCGATGACAACTAATTAAGAGTTTTCCTGTCTTTATTGACACCATGTCTGATGGATTGTACATTAAAAAGGTATTGTTTGTGTTGTGAAATTTTAACGATTGAAAGTCCAGTTGTTTATTTTTGTTTTTACAATATTTCCAAAGTTTTAGGCGGTTGTGAGGGGCTTCACAATTCCAGTTATTCGGGGTCTATCTGTCATTTTTCTTTGTTTCTTCAGTTTTTTTTAAAGATTTTATGGAAACGTTTCTTTAAGATACTGGAGTTGTTCTGGGGTCACATTAGGTTTTAAACAATTATCACCGTAACGTTTGCCTTCCTGAACAGTTCAGGTGTTATTTAATCATTTACGGCGAAGATATTTTTTATAGTAGGGTGTTTTTGTCTTTATGTCTTCCAGCTTTGCTTCTTGGATGTTTAGGAGAATGGAAATGGGCCTCTCAGAATCGAATGAAATTCGCCGTTACTAACCGAGTAAATATCGCTATTATACGATTAAGGGTTTTCGAAAATTATATTTTCAAACATCATGAATCAAACTTCTTGCGTTTGATTGAAAGGTCCAGATAATAAACTGCATTCTTAGCCATAAGGCAGAAGAAGCAAAAAAAACCTTTGGAGGAAGTTATCACCATATCACTCTGACAATAATGGTTTTTGCATTCTTTATGATTGAACACTTGATGGTAACTGTTGCTGAAGTGTAAATCTACATGTATAGTGTATTTATTATGTTTGACATGTTTTCAGTATCTTGTTTATGCGATCCAATAGGTGACAAATCACTTTCAATCCATTGTGTGGTGATCATCTTTCGCTGATGTAAGGGATACTTGGTCATTCACATCAGCGAATAATCTATTGGATAATTTGTTGTACATAGCTGTGACGTAAGTAATTGCGACTCTCAATTTTTTCGATGTTGTACTTCGGATGTGGTATCTTTTGGATTAACTTATAATAAGTACAATTGTCACTGACCAATATAAGTTGCATGTATCAAATCATACGATTCAACGGAAGTTTTGATCAAGCTCATTAATTTTTGTACCAAGCGTGGTCTTAGGCAAAGTCTTGGTTCTCAGTTCTTGCACAAATGCAACGATATCTCCAAATCTTCTGTCAATAATTGCTGCTGCACAAAAGAGGGCTGTATAACTTCTTCTATATGTATGATCACTTCTCGATCAGTTCCACTACATCCTGCAGACAACCTTTTTCAATTGCATCTTGAAGCTCACGTTCCGCTGTGACTTTCACTGCGAGTAATGCACGTTTTTCTCACTCTCTTGACACTAATAATTTTATTAAAATTAAAAAATTACATTGTTACTAATAATTTGCCTTATTATAATATTTTGGTACACCGGGGATAAGTTGACAGCCGTCAAAAACTCGAACAGTTGAGCAAGCCCAATTCCTTCAGTCATCCCGAATGCTGCTGCTACATTGACGTCCATGGTATGTATAGGTTTTTGTTCGCATGTGTTGACTGTAAATTTGTCGACATATGTTACATTCAAACCTAGTGAGGCAGGTTACGAGAAACCTAAATTTATAATTATAAATCTCTATTCTTTAAGTACCTACTGTATATATGTATTTTGATTTCTTATTAACTTTTGTACTTATGCAACTTTTAAACTGTACTTTTACCTTACTTATGATGTACTTTTTGTTTTTGTAGTTATAAATCTATAATTTTTTTTTGTTCAATAAAGATATATTATTATTATTATTATATTGAATATGTACGGGCACAAACAATTAAATCAAACAGTATTTTGGACTTAATGCCAAATCTGGGCTCAGATTTGACAACAATTTTTCACAATCTGCATCCAAAAGGAGAATGGTCCGATACGGATTGCAGTTGGTTGATAAAGAATAAAGTGTCGATGATGCATTTTTCTTCTCCTCCTTCGAATGTATAATTTTTATCCAACCTAGAAAATCAAAAGCTGCATTAAAATGGATATATATATATATATATATATATATATATATATATTAAGTACATTCCTACACATTATTATTATTTGTTATATATATATATATATATATTATGCTATCTGCATGTCTAAAACTGATTTTTTCTGTCTCTTTATTGTATAATGCTATACTCTTTACCTACCATCTTTACTTCTGTGTACCATGTGTAAAACCTATTATACTTTCTTTGTCATCTAAACACACCTGTATGCACTAAAACATAACAAATGTTAATGTATGTAAAAGCCCATAAGAGCGTTAATGATTAATAAAAATAAAATAAAATGAAAACATAAACATTGATTTCGGTGCTAATATAAGTGTTATAGTTTTTTTTAATGTTTGTATTGCATCACGGTCTTCATCATTAATGTACCTGTTGTCGCTGACGTCTATAATTTGAGTGATTAAATTATATTTGACAATTTAAACAAATAAGATTTAGAGAAGTTAAAAGTAGATCGTAAATTATAACCAATAAAGTTCAAAATTAAATTGAAAGTTCACTGATAACTTTAACTATTAAAAATAGTACTTGTAGTAACAAAAAATTCTTACCTATGTGAATAAATAATGTCCCCTCCACACATAAATACAGAAACTGCTTCTTCGCAAGAGTACATCATAAAAAATGTTGGAATGTAATTTTATGATGCATGTTGTATTACTCTTTATAATTATTATTGAATTGTTTAAATTAATAAATAAATAATTACAAAAAGTCTTCTTATAAGTCTTCTCTTCTTAAGGTGGTACACAACCCTTGCAATTTGTATACACGACTTATTTACTTACGTCGTTAAGATTCTGAATGGTGATGATGAATACATATTATAATTTTTTTATACAAGGCGTCCGGGGGTAAAGTGTGCAAGGAAGGTGATTCTACATGATAGTACAAGTAAAAGAGGTAAATATATATTTTTTCTAACGTTTTTAGGTAGTTTTCGGGTAAAAAAGTTGAATTGTTTGCTTATAAAAAAGTATATTCCTCTTCGGAAAAATATTTTTATTAGGGAAAAAAACATTGAAATTTCGAAAAAAAGTTGTCATTTTTACTTCTACCGTCATGTAGAATCTCCTCCCGAAGTTTGTACACTTTATCCCCGGAAATCCTGTATAGATAACCTTATGAGAAAAACCTTAATTAATTTAGTTGTTTTTTTAAATATATATATATATATATATATATATATATATATATATATATATATATATATATATATATATATATATATTTTTTTTTTTTTTTTTTTCATTAACTCCACACAAGAAGCCCTGAAGAAAATGATTCCCCTCAGTCCTATATCATCTTTGTGGAGGGTATTTTTTATGAAAGGTAGGAGAGGAAGTTCTGGGAAGGAAAAGGTGTTAGGGGTGGGTAGGAATCTGTGAAGTGTGTGGGAGTGCTCAGTAAGTAATAAAAAAAGGTATATGTGTCTATCGTTTATTGATATTTTTTCATTTAAGTACTGACAAATTGAAATATAGATAATCGTCGTTGCGGTGGTAAGGGAACGTACCCATACTACGTGACACGTTTAGGTTTAGGGGGGGGTCTTCAAAATGTCACGCTCCATACAAATGAGTGGCGGGTTGCTTAGGTTTTTGGTCGCTTATCTAATACCAGCCAAATAATTCAATATATACCAGTGTTTCATTCAACAATTACTGTTTATTACATTTTTTCCACCTGAAAAGATAGATAAGTCGCCATAGCTCAGTGGTCAGAGCACCTGACCGGCAATCAGAAGGACACGGGTTCAAGTCCCGTTGGCGGCAAGTATCTTTTCTCAGAAGATTTTTTCAATGTAGATGGGTGTTTCAGGCTGATAATTATTGCTTATAATAATTAAATAATGTCCATCCATTGCGTACTGACGAAATGTTAAGTGGGCACTCTTTTGTGTATTTTTTTTTTTATTTATATATTTTTTTTTTACAGTTTTTTAGAGAAAATGTGTCCTAACTGGGGTACCCCGTTCTAAGGACACATTGTACAAGTTTTATTATATTATTATTTATATACCAAATATTAACAATTATTGTCATTATCAATTATGAGTGTATTTATTATTTTTTTTAGTGCTTATTAACAATTTATGATTGTTTGTCGATTCTCATTCTTGAAGGATTCTTTTTTTCATGTGGAGTAGAATGTTGTAACTGTGATTCTTTTCTTACATTATCGCTTTCACAGAAATTACAATTTTTTTATTTTATTAATTCCTCTATTAGTTTTTTATTTAAATGAAGGGGATCTTTACATCGATAACTCATATAAAATAGAAGAAAGAATTTTTGCTTACATATTTACATTTTTTATAACTCCTGTTAAACTGATTGATATTAGTTTGCCAATGGGTTCTTTTAACGTTACTTTAAAAAAATTTGAAACAAGGACATAAAATATACACATTAATTCTTCAAAAAAAATTTTTAATAACATTTATAAAAAATAAAGAACTGAGAAAATTAGTGAAAGAAAGAAAAAAAATTATGGAAGCTAGTAGAAAAACAGAGATTAGTACAAAAAAGTTCTTTCACTTAACCATTTCTAGCATACATTTTCTTCTAAAAATCAATTCACAGCTTTTTGTTGAATCAGGTAACATCTTGTAAATTATTGGAACAAGGTATTCTAAAGTTCTTTGACCCTAGGTATCTGAGAATTTCAAGTCCATCGTTTGCAGTTAGTCTTGTATTATGAACATGAATCAATATTTTATTATATTAAGATTGAGATGTATGCTGACTTGCAATTTTAAGCTACAACATAGCAAGAACAGATAACAAATTTACAGAGTTGTACAGTAATGATTGTGGTACATTTTTTGTATTCAGCTTTGTTTAGTAATAATTTCATCAAGGAATATTGTAGACTTGGCACTGAAAGAAGATTTGTTTTTGTTGAATGTCCCCATGTAGTTGTTCCATATCTTATTTGTGATTCCGCCAATGACAGGTGTAGGTACTATTCTTGGTATTTTGTGGAACAAAAAACTTCAGTCTATAAAGTTTGCTCACTATAAACTCTAAGCCGTGTACAAACTTTTTGTATATGTACATCTCATTTAAAATTACAATCAATTGTTTAGCCTAGATATACGTATTTTGAAAGGAGTTTAATATTTTTACATAAGCATGGTTGCATTACAAAATTACGGATGCAATTAAAATCATGAGGAACAATTTTTGGAGTTATGGCGATGTTAGCATTAGGAGATCTGATGTGCATAAGCTTAATTTTTTTAGCATTGATTATTAAACCTACATCATGTGACCATTTTTGAAGAGTGACAAAGTCAATTTGCAGTAAAGTACTTGCCATTAATAAATCCTCATGTGAAATAACTAATGCGGTGTCGTCACTAAACATCATGTTTAACATGAGAGAAAATCAATTTCATTGCAGTAACATATATAATATACAAGGTACGGCCTAGTATGGACCTTGCGGTAAGCCCGCAAAAACATTTTCTTTGCTATAACGATCTAAATTTTTTACACAAATCTTTCCATTTTCAATTAGTAGATAATTTATGTAGGTTTCCTATAATTCCAATTGTTTCAAGGGTTTCCAGTAATGTACTAAGATCAATTGTATCAAAAACCTTTGAATTATCAATAAATAATACGAGTATGTACATGTTTCCTTTTATTAAGATTATTATTAATTTGAGTAATAGATCTGTGCTCTTTTTTTCTGAAAACCATATTGATTGGCATCAATAATAGAAACATTTTGAAGGTACTCCGTCAAAAGCACATTAATTAAGGATTAATAGGTCTAGTTTTTGCGCTGATAATTCATGGTGGAATTCCATTGTATTAGAATTTGAAATTAAAACACTTTTGTACTTTCTTCCACTAATTTATATTTCACCAAGACCGGTTTCATCCTTTTAAGGACATTTTCAGACTGGTAGTTGAAATTCTTATGCTACAGTATTTTTACACACTTAGGCAGGGGTACACAACATTGTCTCTATATTATGAATGTTTCTATTTTGTTAATTTTAAGGTATTATAAGTTATTTTGTTAATTTTAGGTACATACATTATAAAGTTTATTATTAAAATTAAAATTAAATAGATATTTTTACTTCAAATGAATATACATGAATTTATATAATTTAAAAGGTTTGTGATTACTGATATTTTATTTTGGTAATGTTGGGTTATTCCCTCTTTGTTGCTTAGGGCTTAATTGACAAATATTGATGCACTATGGTATTTATTATTTATTTATTTATTTATTTATTTGATGCAATATTATTTACATTTTTTACATAATTCAATGGTGTTGGCCTCACTGGGTGGTTTACCCGTGCTGAGGCCTCCATTTCATATACAAAATTATACACAATACATATAAATATATATATACATAATATCTATTGGTGAAAAAAAGGAAAAAAGTAAATAAAAAACATACGATTAATAAATAATATTATATAAGGTTAAAAACGATATTTTTAATATGTGTTGTGTGTTTGTGGGTGATTGTGTTTTATATTAGTTTTGTGTGTTACTTATATGTTTTGTTATTTTATGCTATGATATTTTGGTAGTATTGTCTATTTTGGTCTTTAATCCATTTTGTAATTTTGTGTCGGAATTTATTTTTGTTTTCCTCAATTATATTTTCAAGTGTTAGATTGTTGAATGCTTTTATAGCGTGATATCGGTAATGTCTTTGTCCAAAGCTTGTATTTACCGTCGGAGTTTTCAAGTTTTCTTTGTATGCTTGTCTAACTGGTCTGTTTGTGATATTTTGTGTTTGTTGAAGGTTGTTTTTTTGGTCAAAAATGTAATTTAGTAGCGATTTAACATATAATTGTCGTATGTCTAGTACGTCACAACGGTTGAATATTTGGTCTGTATCAGTAAGTCTATGTTTTTTAAGTATTACCTTTAAGATCGTTTTCTGCGCAATTTCCAGGTGTTCGACTACTGAGTTTGTTGCTCCTCCCCAAGCAATTATTCCATATTCTATTATAGACTGACATAGAGCAAAATATATTGTTTTCACTTGTTGTATTTTGTATATGTTTCTTATGTTTAGGAAAATGTGAATCGTTTTGAGGAGTTTATTTGTGACTTGTTGGATGGGATGTGTCCATCTAAGGTTATGGTCAATTATGATTCCTAGATACTATATTTGTTCTTTTTTTTCTAGAGGAGGGCAAACGCAAATGTTGGTGTTTAAACATTCGTGTATTTTTATGGTGTTTGTGTTATTTTTTGGCTGTCCTGTGCTATTTATACTGTACGTTGTGAATTTTGTTTTCGATATGTTTAGTGTAAGTATGTTTGAGTCTAGCCATGATTTCACTCGCGTGATTTCTAAATTCGCTATGTTGTATGCATTTTTCCAATCCTTAGATTTAAAGAGTAAAACTGTGTCGTCTGCATAACTAACTATTTCACCGTCTATTTTCATGCTGCAAAGTTCATTTATGTAAATAGTGAAAAGAACGGGCCCTAGTATGCTTCCTTGTGGAACTCCATATGTAATTGGTAGTGGCTTGCTAATATGGTTGTTAGTTTTTACTTGCTGTGTTCTGTTACTCATATAACTTTTTAATAGTTGGAGTTCCTTGCCTTTGATGCCTATGTTTTCTAATTTTTTAAAAAGCGTTTGGTGGCAGATTGAATCGAAAGCTTTAGCTAAATCTAGGTATATCGCTATGCATTTATACCCTTGTAATTTGGTTTTTTATTATTAGGGTTCTCCGTGTAGTTGGGTTATTACATTTTAAAATTACATACTTAAATTACCCCACTGCTCTCTGAAGTAAAATTATTCTAAGTGAATTATAATGGGTATATTAATGGTGATTGAGCATTTTTTTCCAACTGTTTATTCATGACGTATTTTCGATCTATTTTCTTCGTTAGGCGATTAATTTCTAGTATTATTAGAAAACCAACATACTTTTGATAAAGATAGAGATGTCAAAATCCTTCATTTTTTTTTCATGAGCTCCACACAGGAGGCATGTTTGCAACAAAGGACCAAAATTAGGCAGGTTAGAGTCACTAGATACTAAATACTACGTGACCCGTACAGGGGGGGGGGGGATCTTCAAAATACCACGCTTGGTCACAATGAGGGGCGTGGGACTTAGGTTTTTGTCACGTAGTCAATCTATAAATCTTTTTATATTTTTTCTATTAACTTTTTAATATTTTTTCCATTTGTAATTATAGGTATGCATGCACTCTTGCCGTCACGGGGCAAGGCCCGTATTAATAAAGACAAATATAAGCCAAATAATTTTTTTTAAACTTCTCGTTAGCAAGAAATGATTCTAAACCATATGTATGAATTACTACGTGAAAACTGTAAGAGAAGGGGGTGGGGGGGGGGGGGGTGTCGTAATATACTACACGTGGTCACCGAGGTACATGTACTTTTTCCACAGATTTTCAAGCGCTGACCGGGGGGGGGGGGGGGGTAGATATCTTATTTTTTATGTCGATTTTTATAATCTCATGAATACCCTTCCAATAAAACCATGCTAATAAATTCTACAGGTAGGTACACGATGAATCGGCAACTTATTGTTATATTGATAGCACAAAACTGGTTTAAATTAAACTAAATATGCGGTGAATCAAAACTACACTCAGAACATAAAAATGGTTTTTCTTTGATTCTAGCGGCACTTATATTCTAAACACAAAACTGGTTTTAATTAAATCTGTATGTGGTGAATTAAAACTACACTCAGAACATGAAAATGGTTTTTCTTTGATTGTGGCATTAAATAAATAGTCTGCAACTAGAATTTTATAACTGCACATCGAATGACAGAATGTTTTCCTTCGAAAAGTGTCAGCAGCAATCCAACTGGAATTTTACATTATGTACTGGTTTAAATTAAATCTGTACCTGGCGAATTAAAACTACACTCAGAACATGAAAATGGTTTTTCTTTGATTCTGGCAGCACATTCATAGTCTGCAAATAGAATATAATAACTGAACATCAAAAAACTGCCGCCCTGGGAACCTTTTTATTGGATAACTAACACCTCTGCCATAGGTCACCCCAAGTGGTTCGCTACGTTTGGTGATTTAGCAAGGATGCCCGGGTTCATGGGGTGAGCTTTGTCTAGGTCTTGGAGGCGGATGACCAGGACACACTCAACCCCAGATTCCTACCCACCCCTTAAACCCTTTACCTTCCCAGAACTCTCCTCTCCCTCCTTTCCTTAAAAACCCTTCACACAGCATCACCAAAGTTGACATAGGCCCTGAGGGAAATTATTTTCCTCAGGGCCTCCTGTGTTGAGCTCAGGTAAAAAAAAATGTTTTCCTTCAAAATGTGTCAACAGATGAATCCACTACTGGAAATTTACATTCTCAACACAAAATTGATTTGAATTAAGTCTGTATGCGGCGAATTAAAAGTAAACTTAGAACATGAAAATGTTCCTTTTTATTGTTTTTTTTTATCCTTTTGTAAAAAAACTAAATTGTTCTAAAATCTAGATAAAGTAATTTTTTGACGTGCTTATTAGAACATTATTGACTCTAAATATTAAAATTTTGATATTGGAAATGTGAAATGGCTCATAAATACACGCCTGCGAATATTCGAATTAAAGTACCTAAAATAGAATAAACTGAAAATTTTAAATACAGATTCCTTTTCTTAAAAAAAATTGTAATAAAACTGTATCTTAGCTTTTTATTGCAATCACAAATTAATTTTTAAAATAAATGTGTGGGACATAATTTCACAATTTTATTTTAAAATTAAATGTATGGGACAATTTGCGTCTCCTGTGATTAGACGGGTTAAATTGAATTTGTATTTGGCGAATTAAATTACACACAGAATATGAAAATGGTTTCTCTTTGATCTGGCAGCACAAACATAGTCTGCAACTAGAATTTTATAACTGCATTTCGAATAAAATAATGGTCTCTTTCGAAATGTATCAGCAGATGAATACACAATTGAAATGCATTCGTTAATACACTCTGAACACAATTCTGGATTTAATTAAAAGTGAATCTGTTTGTGAGTTATCAGCTTTAATTAGTATTACTCTCATAATTTGCTCACGGTTTTCCTACGAATTGCGAAATTTGCAGCTCAAAAAAATATAATTATTGATATTTTTAATAAATAACAAAAAAAAGAGTTGGATTCGTAAACGAAAGTATCGTAGAACATTTTCAAATAATGATTTGAAGTGGTTTAAAATTTTCGTAGATAATATTATTATTTATTGTGAAAATTTGCCGCCCCCTTAAAAGTGCCGCCCGGGGCAGGCCATTTTTTTTTGTTTTTGTAGAAAAAAAAAAAACATCAAAAATGTCACCGCATTCTGTCGTTCTGAATGAATTTTGACCCTGATTATGATTATACTATCGAAGCCCTGTGCTTTTCTGATGGGATGATGATGTTTAAGCCAAGCTACGAATAAGGAAGTAAAAAAGATAAATAATAAAGTTTTTTTTTTATTTATTTAAAAAAGATAAGTACAACAAAATTTAATAGTGTAACACAAAATAAGTAGTGTGCGGGGTAAAAGTCAATTAATAGTCCGTATTACTTGGTTGAACTGTTTATTTACAGTACTTTTCACAACGGTTACAATTTTCAGCCCTTCTTCCCTCTCCAGCAAGGCGGAAGTGCCCATAGACAAGCAAGCGTCCCTTTACTCGAAAAGTCTTCTTCTTCTTGACTGTTGTTGCGTGCCATTGCTAGCCATCTGAATGTTACAATAGGTTTATTTGTTAGGAAACTGAGTAATATTCAAAATCAAAAAATTAAATTAATTTAGACCTCTTGGAAGGTCCCGGTTGAGGTTCGTCCGTATCTGGATCGACGTATTGGGATGGCATATCCCCATCAGGAGATGGTGATGAATCGTCGACGTCTTGTGCCTACAAGTCATCCTCCATTTCGATATCGGACAGATCGTCGCCTTCTGGGATATCTTTTACTTCAACATCAGGTATATTGTCACAAGAGGCTCCGCTACAGTGCCTGCAGACTGATGAGCATTTTAATCCCGCCTTCCTGCAGCTGCACGCGTTCCCACAACCCTTTCTCATCCCCTCTTCAGAGAACAATGACATTGGTGACAGTTCGTAAGTGAAGAACTCTCGCAATTCTTCATCCGATTGTTTTTTAAGACACACAACCTGTGAAACAGTGTTAGAGGATCAACAGTTACCTGTTTATTGCCAACAGTAATAGTTCGTACAGCTGAAGAGACACCACGTTGTTTTTTCGTTTGAATTTCAATTCCTGGAAGTTCTGGCCAACTATTTTTAGCATCGATTCTCTCCCAATCTCTAGAGCCATGTGGCTGTTGACACTAGATTCTCCAACCAGGCCACAGCTGATGGACATAATGAAATCTGCTGTAGGAATGGAGGGTGCTGTGCAAACCATCTACAGAGCTTTTCACTATCTGATTCATCTCTGGTGACACGAGATGGACGCATGTCAACATGTTCAGTTATTGCAGAAGTAATCTTTCAGTATGTTTCCACTTCATGGCAGATATTATGTACATACACGATGCCTAATGTCCATCGAGAGAGTACACGGTCAGTCATACCACGTGCTCGGGTGAGCCCTCCACAGCTTTTCATAGATTTCATCAGTATTTGCTCAATGGTCATATCTGACCATATACCCGACCAAAATTGCGAAGTTCGAAAAAAATTATAAATTTTGAAAGGCTTAATCTAGGAAACTATTTGGTCTACAGAGACAATTCTAGTAGCAAATTTAATCTACTTTAAAAACATCCTACAAAAGTTTTTTTCAAAAGCTAGTTTCATTACGGTTGTCTCGGGGTTTGGAGTAAATTTAAATTTAGGTATTAGATTTTTTATTGTTTCTGCACTTTTGTAGAAGAATCGTTGAGGTTTACCATATAAAGCTGTATCGATATCTACTGCAACGTTCTCTATTGCAGAATTAAAGTTTTTATTATTATATTTTAGGTTGTATTTTAAACCTTTCGATAGTAGGTTCATCTCTTCAGGTAGAAAATGTACTGTTGACAGATTCTGGACTCGGTCAAAAAACGTATGAACCGGTTTTAGGTTTTCATTATTATTAGATTTATTTAAGGAACACAACATATCAAGTTTTTTATTAATTATATTAAGTTTATTAAATGCTTTCACAGAAACTAGGTGTCTGACTTTATCGTCGAATAAGTCCCACTCAACAGAGTGCAGATCATATACTAGTTCTGTATGTAAGAGTTTTAAATTAATATGGTAAACCTCAACGATTCTTCTACAAAAGTGCAGAAACAATAAAAAACTAATACCTAAATTTAAATTTACTCCAAACCCCGAGACAACCGTAATGAAAAATATTCGTGCTAAATTAGAAGACGAAAATTTAATCCTGACCAAAGCGGACAAGGGAAATACCGTGATTATAATACCTCGAAGAGAATACAATACAAAAGTGCAAGATTTCATCAATAACGACAACTTCATAACTCTTCAAAAAGACCCTACTGGAAAATTCTTAGATAAAGTTAAACTAACTCTTAAAGCCTGTAAATCCCAAATGTTTCAAGATGAGTCATATCATCAAGTTAAGTTTTTAACAAAGAATTCGAAAGCTCCAAAATTATATGGATTTCTCAAAATCCATAAAAGTGATAAACCTATAAGACCAGTTGTTAGTTGCTGTGATGCCCCAAATTTTAAAATATCTTCTGTTATTACTAATGTTTTCCATAATTCCAATATTTTCTCCCCAAAATATACAATCAAAAATTCATTTTCACTAGTAGAAGAACTCAAAGATTTGGATCTCCCTAAAAATTGCAAACTCATATCGTTTGATGTGGTTAACTTGTTCCCTAATGTCCCCATAGAGGAGAGCAAATGTTTGATCTCTAATTTATTAAATACTTCTAATTTACCCAAAGATTTAGTGAATGATCTGACTTCACTATTTAATGTTTGCCTTAACCAAAATTATTTTCAATTCAATGGTGTTATATATCAGCAAATCGAAGGCCTTCCCATGGGGTCTCCTACAAGTCCTTTAATTGCTGATATATTCATGAATAATTTAGAAAACAAAATTTTAACTAGTGCCTCACCCCTTGTAAAAAACGTCTTACTATGGCGTAGATACGTCGATGACGTATTCTGTATATGGACAGGGACTCAACGTCAATTAAATGCCTTCCTCATCCTTATAAATTCATACCATCAAAACATTAAATTCACATTAGAGATAGGAACTAATTCAACTTTAAATTTTTTAGATCTCACCTTATCTATCGTAAATAATAAAATAAATTTTAACATCTTTCGCAAGCCTACCTACACCGACGTTGTTATCTATAACACATCCAATCATCCTGTTTCACATAAACACTCCGCGTTTCATTCAATGGTTCATCGTTTGGTCACAATACCGTTATCTAATACTAATTTCTCCAACGAACTAGCAATAATTAAAAAAATCGCGGTTAATAATGGTTATAATGCCGAACTCATTGATGCAATTTTAAATAAAAAACAAAAACAAATAGCCACTAAAAATTTCTTATTTACTAATCATAATAATATAAATAATAATAATAATCTTAATCTTATTATGGCGTCGTATTTTATTCATTAATCAGTTCTCTTCCTGCAGTGTAAAAAATCTACCTCCCGAAATAAGACCGGCATTTTACACAAACAATAATTTAGGAAAGTTTTTAATTAATTCGAAAGATAAGGACGAAAAACTAAGTCATTCCGGAATATATAAATTAGATTGTTCATCATTTTATGTAGGTAAAACGACGCGTAATGTCAATATTAGAATCAAAGAGCATCTTAGATGCTTAAATAATAATGGATTTTCGGAATTCGCTAATCACCTTATTGATAAAGATCATACCTTCAATCAAAACACCGGTGTTAAGATTTTACACAGAAATGGTCATGGTAACAGGCTTAATAATTTAGAAGCACTCGAAATAAAGAAAGCCGTTAAAACAAAAACCCAAATCCTTAATAATCAGTTAAATGTGTCCAACAGTCCGATATTAGGAATATTTCCCATAAACTAAAAAAACCCGTAGCCACTTTATTCCTTAATCACCTGTTCAAATGACGTTTTGTCCCGGTAGATATAATGTAATTATTCATATACCCGTCTCTTTCTCTCTATCACTATGTAGGATGTTAATTACACTCTCTCACTCTTACTTTATATTATGTTTTGTCTCTGTCTGTATGTATATATAAGCTCACACAATGTATTTTTTCATCAGTTTTAATTTTTACCCTGAAGATGCTTGTATTAAGCGAAACCGGTCGGTAAATAAAAATTAAATCAATAAATCGTGGTTACAAACAAAGTGATTGTTTTCCTTTAATTAATATGTCAAACCACAAAGTGACTGCTTTCTACCAAAAAATAAATTTTTTTTTTTCGCGGTTTGCGCTCGAGGTCACAAACTTTGAAAGGCTTAATCCCAAAAACTATTGGGTCTACAGAGAAATTTCTAGTATTGTAGCAAATTTAGTCTACTTTATAAACGTACTAAAAACAGTTTTTTCAAAAACTAGTCCTTTGAATTTGAAAAAATAACGATTTTTTCGCGGTTTTTTCGATTTTTGACAAAGTTGCGTTCGGCGCTCGAGGTCAAAAACTTGGATTATTCATTAGGCCAACATCATAAACAAGTCTGCAAAAAATCAGAACTACCGGATTTAACGCATGGTAATACATACAGGCGACAAAGTTACTGGACTACTAGTTTTTGCACTGATAATTCGTGGTGGAATTTCATTGTATTAGAATTTGAAATTAAAACACTTTTGTACTTTCTTCCACTAATTTATATTTCACCAGGATCGGTTTCATCCTATTACGGACATTTTCAGACTGGTCGGAAATGACCAGTCAGAAAATGACCAGTCTGAAAATGTCCGTAATAGGATGAAACCAGTCCTGGTGAAATATATATATATATATTTACATTAGCTCCACACAGGAGGCCCTGAGGAAAATAATTTCCCTCAGGGCCTATATCATCTTTGGGGATGCTATGTGGAGGGTTTTTTTTAAGGAAAAGAAAATAAATTAGTGGAAGAAAGTACAAAAGTGTTTTAATTTCAAATTCTAAGAAAATACTTTGTTTTAAGTCACTTTATTGTTATTTTTTAGTATACCGGCTTCGGTACCTCCGTACCATCATCAGGACTGTTGTAAAAACACTAACAAATACAGGATACTAACAAATACCCATACATATATAATATACAAATTGTTAAGAAAGAAAGAGACATTAAATTATAGTGGGACAGTGCGTCAGTTGTGGGAGGGAAGTGGGGGATAACTTGAAACATACGTATAATAACTGTATGTTACATTTAGTTGATTATTTATGATTTCAGCCTTTGAATTAACTGATTTTTTATTTCCAATGCCTCCAAATTATTAAGTCTTAAGCCTATCTCATTTTTGTGTAGGACTTTAATACCCGTATCCCGGTTAAGTGTGATCTTCATTAATTAAATGTTCTGCGAATTCTGAAAAACCTGAACTAGTTAGGCATCTTATGTGTTCTTTTATTCTAGTTTCTACATTGTGTGATGTTTGTCCTATGTAGAACGCTGGACAATCATTACAACTAATTTTATAAATGCCCGAGTGGCTTTTGTCCTTGGCATTAATTGAAAAATTTCCTAGGTTGTTATTTGTATAAAATGCTGGTTTAATTCCTGGTGGGAATTTAATTGTACATGAAGAGGAAAGGTTATTATTATACAAAATTCTTCGCCATTGGTGGTAAAGATTATTATTGTTAACATTTAGTGGTCTATTGTAGATGTATTTATTTATGGATATTAATCTTAATTTTTTTTGCTAGAATTCTATCAATAAGGGCTGTTTCATATCCATTATTATGAGCTATTAGTTTAATTGTACTTAATTCTTTAGTATAATTAACTTTGATAAAGGAGTAGTGACTAATCAGTAGATTACAGAGTGGAACGCTGAATGTTTATGGGGAGATTGGGTGGTTAATTTAACATTCAGCTACTATAAGTATGTTTCCCGTTATCCCACACTCCCCTCCCCCACTTACCTCCCACTGTCCCACTCTAATTTACTGTCGCTTTCTTTCTTAACAATTTGTATATATGTATATGTGTATTATCCTGTATTTGTTAGTATTTTTATAACAGTCCTGATGATGGTACGGAGGTACCGAAACCGGTAGACTAAACAATAACAATAAAGTGACTTAAAACAAAGTATTTTCTTTTTATTTATTTAAAATGTCAAGTCACAATGTGTTTGCTTCTTTTGAAAAATTAAATCATTTTCATTATCAATTTTCATTATTATAGTTTAAAGCCATATCAATTTAATATAAAAATATTACGTTCGTAACATTCAGTAAACCGAATGGTCAGAAGTTGAAATATAACATTTATTAGCGGCGGAGAAAGTCATTACAAGGCAATTCGGGAGGCGGGTATGGGTACCGCCGCCCCGGTAATCATTTATTGAATGACCAACACCCCTGCCATAGGTCACCCCAAGTGGTTCGCTACGTTTGGTGCCTTAGCAGGGGTGCCCGGGTTCATGGGGTGAAGTTTGTCGGAATATTAGCGGCGGATGCGTCTGCCTACCAGCTGCATGGCAGGCCGGATCGAGAGAGAATGATTGAGAGAGTCCCTTTTGACTTCTCCAGCCGTACTCTCTCGAAATATCGGCTTGCACCGCAGTGGGAGGGATGGATTCATACATCCGTCACTCCTGGACACACTTACCCCCAGATTCCTACCCACCTCTCTTACCTTTTTCCTTCTCACAACTTCCTCTCTTTCCTTTCCTAAAAATACCCTCCACACAGCATCCCCAAAGATGACACGGGCCTTGAGGGGAATTATTTTCCCCAGGGCCTCCTGTCTGGAGCTAATGTAAAAAAAAAAAATAAATGTATAAGTACCTACCTAAGTGTTTTTTTTAATATTTCCATCTCTTTGTGGAACTTAAATATGTTAACTTTGGTTAAAAATTGTATTTTTTATTAACATTGAATACCATAAACACATTTTAACTGGGTACTAGTTTTGAAATAATATAATTATTTTTTCGCTGTACTGTAGCGGCCCACCCTAATGAGTATGGCGCTATATATAACATTTTTTGTTTTAAGGGGGCCGTCATACTTAGTTTGAAATGAAAGATCATTTGGCTTGGCCTGTTTCAGCATATTGCTCGCCATATATTCCCATTGGGAATGTACGGCGAGCGAAATACGCCAAGCCAAATGATCTTTTATAGCTAAGTCTGTTGACCCCATTACTATTTGTATATATTATAAATTATAACTATGTGTTTGTTATTGACAGAACAAAGACGTTAAAAAAAAATTGCCTTTTAAAATTTTCAATTACTATTACACATATGACCATCATAACACGTATATTCCCTACACACATAGTCAACTAACAGTCATTTTTTAAAGCATCAATTTCATAAAGTTAACTACCCTAAAATATCTTTTACATATCCCCTCAAATCCTCCCCTCCCAAAAGTTCCCTTTTCCCAAAATCTCCTTTCCCTCTAAACCTCCCAACACCCGTATCCCATCTTCCCCAAAATCACCCTTCCCAATTCACGAGGCTTATGTGTACTAGAACCCAGTGCACTGAACACTAACAGCCTCCCTAAAAAACGTCGTGAAATTTTTATTCAATTGATAAACGACCGAGGATGTGAAAACACTACTGATTAAAATATGACAAAAACTTATTCATGGAAAGATTTTTATTAACGGTTTATACAACAGATAAACTACCCCCTTGCTGTATAATTGTTTATCTGTTGTATAAACCGTTAATAAAAATCATTCATCATCGGATTTCGGAATTTTTCGAACGTATTTTCAATGTCTTAAATATATTTTTTTTGAAGATGTCGAAAAAACCATTACCGTTTTAGAAAATAGAAAAAAACTGCCTTTTAGATGTTTGTATTTGGAATATACTTAAGCGTTTAAAATTTACTATCTTTTATACTAACAGAAATTTTTTGAAAAATAGCTTACCATAAAATTTTATCGAAATGTAGAGAAATTATAAAATAAACAAAATTAAAAAAAAACCCAATCATTTTACATGTTTAATGGATTTGAAAAAAAAACTGTCACCTCACTTTTTTCTCGTTAATACAATAAAAAAAAATTAGAAGTTTGCTTTAAATTTCCAAAAAATAACCTAAAAATAAACTGACATTATTTCAAACGGATTATTTGCATCTCTAAAGACGTCCATTTCTCTGATACATTAACCAATACATGTATTAGACATGTATATTATAAAAAACATCACTTTCAAGAAATACTCTAATAAATGACCCCAAAAAATTATTATTAAAAATACTTTTAAAATAAATTAACTTTTCATTTCCTAGGGGTTTAGATGGGGAGGGGGGGGGGGGAGCGGTCGCGGCTAAGGTAATTGTGAGGAGCAAACGAAAGTTTTCAATTTCAATAATAAGATTTTATAATAGAAATTAGCTGATTCCTAAATAATTAACTCCTAAATTACAATTTTTCGTTCATGATTTTGTTTAAAAAGAGGAACTACCTACTTAGATTATCTGAAAAAAAAACGAGCTAAGAAGCTAAACCACCTTTTTTGGAGCCGACTGTAGCTCTAAAGGAGCTGAGTTGGCAACACTGCAGATAAACCTCTTTGGATGGATAAGAAATATGTAGGTATATATATCTTTCCACGACTTAATTTGGCTCACTTTTTCACATACACGGTCGTTAATCAATTGAATAAAATATTCACGACGTTTTTTAGTAAGGCTGTTAACATTTATCCACTGGTTAGTACCTATCTATCTACCACCTATATTACACTAATAATGTTGATCTGTGCTTTGGTCATTTTATCCGATCTTGTGTTTTAGCGACAAAAGGTTTTCAACAATAAATAGGCAAAAAGAATGATTATGAGAATGAACACTGCGACGAAGATTGCCGTTTTTTCATCACTTATCTTATGTAAAGTTAATTCGAAAACTATTACCGTTATGGCTAAAACGCTAAAGATCTGTGGCATCTGGAACATATTGTGCAATTCTTCCAACATTATTTCATCCACTCCGGCTTCGGGGGCTTCCGGGGCTGCAGGGGCTGCGGTGGCTGCAGAGACTGTGGGGGCTGCGTGGGCTGCGGGGGCTGTAGTGGTTGCGGGAGCTGATATGTTCTCATTGGGGTGATGGCATTCTATAGCTTGGCTGCTGGTAAAGGTGTTTTTCGGATCTCGGATCTGGAGTTCATGCACCTGCGTGGAAAAAATGTGTATCTGTTAATTTTATTTTTTAAATTATTAACGGATGGAACGGCCTGACGAACCTTAGCGGCCGAACATTCAGCGGAACAAGGATTGAATCTTTCGAAATACAAAAAAAAGTAAAATCAATATCCAATCTTCAAACCACATTAAAAAAAACCATCCAAAATGAACAGGCAAACAAAACACAAAAGAAAGCGACATCTAGCGACTCCGAAGAAGAAAACACAAATATAAATAAGGTGACCAAATGTGTAGGAAAGGGTGCACTGGAATTCGATGACAAAAATATGGAAAAAATCATCCTTCACATATTGACAAAAAAAGTGCTTCGAAGTCTCCCCACCCTTGTCTTCTTTAGTTTTCTGAAGGTTTCACTTCTATCGCGTGTGAATTGCACACTCTGATTCATTATAAACAATGTGGTACCTCTTTTAGTAGCAGGTTCCAGAGTGATCAGTGATTTTGGTTGGAGATTGTGCTAGGATTATGTTAGGAATTTCGGGTCAAAATACTCAACCGTACTATAGCTATTGTGTTTATGAAATAAAACAACTACCTTCTTATATGATTTTAGATTTTCAAGGAAAAAATAATTTCGTTAGTTGTTTTTGGGGTGTTATGCCATGTTGCGCTACTTCCTTCTTTAGCCAACGTTTCGGACAGCGTTCAGTGTCCATCATCAGGGCAGATGTGTACGAAACGTTGGCTAAAGAATGAGGTAGCACAAGACGGCATAACACCCCAAAAACAACTAACGAAAAAATAAACTCCCTCGTTCGTAACCATTGATTTGGACCGACCGATTTCAATGACGATCGAAGGGATCAATGACGCTAATTCCTCGGAGCATCTTCTATTGCAATACCGGTAGAACAAGGATAGAATTCCCAACCGACGCCTATGCTCTAAGGATTGCAAGATGGTTAAGATGGGAGAATCTTATCAAACGGACCGCCTGTTTCTGCACAGAGTCGAGGGTATTTATCAGGTATTTTGGAGCTCCAGACCAGAGGTGACTGCCAAATTCCACCGTGGGGCGCACTTGTGATTTGTACATGGTTAGCAGTTGTGTACTATTAAAGTATCTGCGGGCCCTGTACAGTACGCCCAGTTTTTGAGAGGCTAACTTTACTCTGGCTTCGATGGAGCCCCCATATCTGAGCTGGTCACTTAGGGTTACACAAAGCATATTAATGGAGGGCCTGTTCGGAAGATTGCTTTCGTTGAAGGAGACTAGATTTTTCATTTCGATCCCTTTAGACGTAATCAGACAAGATTGGGTCTTTGAAACATTAAATTCAACGAGATTATTTTTACCCCAAGAGAAAACACTCTCGAGGTAACCGTCCATTCTTTGCTTCAAAGCCCTCCGAGCCGTTGGAGTTTGTGAGCCTTTTGGGGGCTTGTCAAACAAAAAGCTATCGTGGACTGTACTGTTATCCGCGTAACAATGAATTGGTGCACATGACAAAAGGTCGTCGATGTGCAACAAAAACAAAGTCGGAGACAGAACCGATCCCTGTGGGACGTCAGCATTTATCGGTGTGAGGAAGAGGTGAAACCATCGGCTACCGTCTGAATCGACCTCTCCTTCAGAAAGTCGGCAATCCACGTACACGAGGATGCGGGAAGTCCGTAAGAAGGCAATTTGTTGATAAGTCCTCGGTGCCAAACCCGGTCAAAGGCCTTGGAAATGTCCGGTGCAACTATTTGGATCTCACCGAAACGTTCCAGGCACTGCCCCCAAACATGCGTCACATACGCGAGAAGATCACCGCACGAGCGGTTCCACCGGAATCCGTATTGACGGTCGTTAATAATTTTGTTCTTCTCGAGGTATGTGAGCAGTTTGTCGTTGATCACACGTTCCATAGAACGAACGTTCAGACAGAACTCATGTGATCGCTATGGGGCGGTAGTTGACCGGGTTGGAGCGGTCACCCTTCTTTGCAATAGGATGGATAACCGCTTTTTTCCAACCAGAGGGCACAGAGCCAGTCTTTAGGGACATTTTAAAAAGCTTCGTCAAAATTGGAGCTATTTCTGCAGCGCACCTCTGCAGTACCAGGGCAGGTATTCCGTCAGGCCCATGCACTAGCTTTATTAACATCAAGCCCTCGTAAACATGGAGTACTTCCCGATGCCGGATCCTAAGCTTTTTTATACGAAAACCGCAGTGAGGAACCGACGTCGGGACAGCACCTTGGTCATCGAGGGTTGAGTTATCCGCTAATAAGTTAGCCTTTTCGGTGGCGGTGTTTGCTAGTGAGCCGTCAGGTCTGGTAAGAGGTGGCAGACTGGATTTGCATAAATTGCGACCTATTGAGCCCGCAAGCGACCAGAATTGCCTGCGGCGATGCGGGCATGCAGCCAGCTTTCTGCTGATCTGCTGGTCGTGCTCGAATTTTGACCTATTTATGATTCTCTTGGTTTCCTTTGCCATTTTTGTAAGCTGTTCTGTCTTCAGATGTTCTAGATGTGTTGTAGGCTCGGTAAGCCGCATTTTTCGTCGCACTGCTTCAGAAAATTGTCGTCTGAACCACGGCTTTGAGTCTACACCAGTTTCATTAACAGTAGATTGGATGAAACCATCCATCGCGGATGTGATGACTTCACCAATTTCCTGGGCACATCTTGAGGGATCCGAAGTCCGAAAACAGACAGCTGACCACGGGAAAGTATCTTATCAGTTGCACATCTGCCCTGATGATGGACACTAAAACGCTGTTTGGCTAAAGGAGGAGGTAGCGCAACACGGCATAACACCCCAAAACAAATAACAAAAAAAGTGAAATGTCAATTTTATTGTAGAAAGAAGCATTCAGGAAGGGCATGTGCTGAGACGCAGGACTTGTGGCTGCGCAGAATGTTCAGAGCAGAAATGTTGCCGCAGGACAGACCAGAAATTGTTTATCTTCTTGGATGCTATTCGTGTGTGAGAATGTCGAAAATGAATAATTTACTATTGATTTATAGTCTTTCGAAGCGCAAATAACTGTAAAAGCAAGATTCTCATGGGAAATACTGTCCACCAATGCCTATATGCACCTTGCACGTGCAGCTCGGCCGTAACACAGCACAGAGTATCGGAGTAGTGCAGACAGGTTTCTGCCCCGCGGCGCGCGGCGTATTTAGTTTCATACATCTCCACACAATAAAATGTGACCTGCTCTGCTGTGCACATTCTGCACGGCTACATGTCCTGCGACTCAGCGTGTGGCCATGCCTCAGAGTATAGTTACTCTGAGGGCCATGCCCCATCCTCAGAGTTAACGCGCCCTAGGAAGAATCGTGCCTAGTCAATCGGAGCTGATTGTGAAAACAATCATAGGCTTAGGCTTACTTAAATGTAATTCATTAAAAAACGTAATGAATTATTTATCTCCTTTACTTAATTTCACGTAGGTTCGCGTGAAAGCGCGTATTGGCCTAATTTATTATCTTGGCCAGATAAGTTGATGGGCCGCAAACACAATAGAGAACTCCAGTCCAATTTTTTTTTTTTTTTTTTAATGAATAATGACCTTCTAACTTAAATAACTGCTTTTTATTTTTATTTTTAGAGTTCGTTTTAATAGTTAAAATAATTGTAAAAATTTTAATTTTTCAAGATCCCCCTAAGACCACCGTATGTACGGTGAATCGTGTCATGTCATCACTCCTGAAAAATTACTGTAGGATTGGGCAATCAGCTGATCAAGTGCCGCCATTTTGAATAGCGTTATTCGAACCATTCTTCCTAGAAGTAGAATTACTATTTTTTTGTGTAGTAGTTTTTCAATATTTTAAATAATAGAGATAAACTAATAGAGATACCTCTATTTTTGACACTGAATTATTTAGGTTTAAATATTGTTTCAATAAACACAACTAAATCTCTATAAACAGTATGAAATAACGAATAACATGAAATGTTGTTAATCCTGATGGTTATGTCATACCTTCATAATCAAAGATTTCAATACAATGACTGGTGACGCGTGACGTCAGCACTAACCATTCAATAATACCAACTTTACAGTGTGTTTTGACGAGAGGTTTAAAAATGCACTTTTTAATAATTTTTTAAGAACTCTACGTTTAATATTTTGAAATAAAACTTATATATTCAGAATCAGCGTTTATTGGTCTATATGAACATATTTTTTTAAAGCCATAATATTTTTCACTGGAGTTCCTTATTGGAGGGAATTAGAGGTTACTTACCGTGGGCAGGATCTGGATCAGCTCCATTCTCATGGTTCGGCGGGAGCGGGAGCGTTTGCTACTGCTGCTCCTGCTGGGTGTGCGCGAAGTGCGCGTCCCTTGTAGACCGCTGCCGCTCGCCAGATCCATCTCTAGAGCGCTGAACAAGTACGCTACAAAAGTTGTGATCCGAAAGCTCTTAGATCACAACTTTTACTCCCGCTCGATAGAGATAGGCAATTTAATGTAGGTAGGCCTATCTCTTGGGTAATTTCAGCGCAGGGGTATCTGGGGAATTTTTAAACATGGATAATTACTAAGAAAATTATATTTAATAAAGAATATCGCAGATCTTTCTTCGGTCATTAATCATGGGATATAATATTTGTAAAGTTGAAAGCTTATGAAAAGAATACACCAGAACGAGGACAATTTCTTTAAAATGATCAAGAAAAAAGTTGTAAGTGGGGGTCCACGAAAATTTATCTGGTTTCGATAGTAAAGAACAAAAATGTTGGCTTGGTTTTGCCAATAAATGAAGGCAGATAATAACACTACTCAAAAAAATTAAGGGAGCAAAATAAATCCAATTTTTCGGTGATTTTTGACTGGCTTGTATTCAACATTTAAATGTCCTCCATGATGACTTCAAAAATAGATTTGGAGATATTCTGACGATGGAAGTACCTACCTACCACCATGGATCATAAATGCATTTGATGAAACGGAAGTGGTGAATGTGGTATTACAAGAGGAGCTACTCGAGCTTGCCACCAATGAGGAGCTGAAGGTTAAATTTAAAAACGGCTATCAAATATTTTGGCTGCAGGCAAAAATACCCGAAAAATATCCTGGGCTGTTAGAAATTGCGAGAAAACTTTTGATAGCGTTTCCCTTTCCTTGTCGAAATAAGTTTTAAGGTCGTTACAAACCTATTAAGAAAAAAAATATCATATTGAACATCACAGTACGGGGAGATTTGGGGTTAGGTATTCCTTACAAAACTGAAGCCAAATATTAATACTTTGCTGTTAACCCATCAATTATCTATATCCCTCCCATTAAAATTACGACTATTTTTTTTATTGTTGATTTGCATTGTTGTTACGGTACGTTATTAACGTTTAATTTTAATTCTATTAGGTCTGTAATCATATTATTTTAATAAACAGAACACGAGAAAATATACTATTTATCTTTTTATTTACCACTCCAAATTTAGTGTCGGAATTCAGCCGCGATGCAAATTTTTTATCGTTAGATTTGATCTTCACATTTTTTGACGAGTTTTGGGAATGTGGTAGAAATGTAGGAACATGGGGTCCACCGAAACCAGTAAAATTTTGAAAGTGGTCAACGGGAAAAAAAGTTTGGGAACCTCTGATTTAAATTATAGGTACAATCACTTGCCTGAATTCTTGACATATCAGTTCAAAGGAATTATCCTAGGCCCAACTTTGTTTCTCGTGTACATCATACCTACTGTACATCATACTGTACCTACATCATACTGTTACTGTACATCATTTTGTACATCAAACTGTACATCACCCGTACCTACCTGTACTGTGCTACTCATGCATTCGGATATTTTATTAGACAAAAAGGCTTAAAAATCAATAAACTCTGTAAAAAATGCTTAGATATCAACTCCATAACACTAAACATAATATTGGACAATGTTGCTGGCCAAACCTATCTAAAACATAAAGTAGGTACTATTCTAATATTGTAATGCATACTGTAAATATCCTAGATTGAACCGAACGTGTTATATATCTGGTTTTCACAGGGGCTGCCAGTGGCGTAACTATACCATCTGAGGCCCGTGGCAAATTCAATGGATGGGGCTGCCCAGAAAAAATCGTCACGTTGTAATTGAATTTTAATAAATGGAGCAACCACTGGAGCGACCACGCGAAAAAAATAAATTTGCCCCGATTGCTTGAGATTTCCAGAAGATCATTTTTAAATTTTTTGATGGAGACATATAAACTTTTTATAGTGCTGTACAGCCAATGAATTATCCTGTATTTTGCCGTTTATCGTATATTTGTAGGATTTGTAAAAAATATATTAAAAAAAATCTTAAAGTTTATAACCGCGCGAATCCTGCGTGTTTGTTACTTTGAAACTGCCGTGAGAGGTACTTATTCGAGTCAACATAGAATGTTTTCGATTTCTGTATGCTGTCTGTGGTACCTATACTTGATAATGAAAGTTGCATATCTATGGAAAAAGGACTTAATTTTAACGATAAACAGCTGATCAAAAATTCGTCATGATTTATTTTTAACAGGTACTTATGTCGGATTTGCGACATCTATGGTCGTAATAGATAAAGCATTTCAATAGCTTCGTTTTAAGTCCAAAATAACGAACGTGGGAGCTACACATTTATATATTTTTAATTTTGCCGAATAAAGAGATGATGGGCCGTTTTTTACCGAAAATAAATCGAAAAAATTTAAAACGGCACCAATATAATATAGCAAAAATCGGTCGAGTGGTTATGAAGTTACGCAACAGTATTACTATTATTGTGCGCATTTTTGTTAAATATCTAAATAATTTTATTTTCAAAAGTACCTACAGATAGTATATATTTACAATGAAATAACAATATAATCTTTAAAAGATATCTATTAATAAAATTCATTTCTTCGAGTTTTCTGTTCCGCAAAAGTATCAATAACGTTATCAATGTTTAAAGATCGTGCCATAGAATTTTCAATAGACAGAAAAGCCAAGTTACGTAGCCTGTCTTGTCCCATTGAGTTTCTTTATTTTTATTAATTTTAACACATTATAATTTTTTATTAAATTTTGTTACTTCTGAGCTCGCGGCCTCTCGTGCCGGGGCCGCGGCCCCCGGGGGGCCCGTGGCATTTTGCCAGCCCTGCCACCCTGTAGTTACGCTACTGGGGGCGGCCCTAGGACGGTGCGAGCGGTGCGACCGCAAAGGGCGCCGTCATAAGGGGGGCGCCGAAAACACCCGTCCTCTGATCGACTATCTATCGATCGTGCGGTTAAATCGTGTGGTCGGTGCGGGGAGCAAGCAGTGTTGCCAACGTAGGTGATTTTTCGCCATTTAGGCTACTCAGAACGAGAATCGGTGACGAAAAAATCTAAAAGGCGACTTGTCGCCTATTAGACTACTTCAGAGATAAGTTATTTAAATCAGTCGAATTTAATCGCAAATAATTAAGAAAAAAAATACAACAATTCTGTCATTGAAAGAATTTTCAGCGTAATGGGGACAATCAAAACAAAATTAAGGAATCGCATGCAACATGCTTATCGCCATTCTTAGAATTCGTACCCATATGAATGTAAGAGGTATGTGTTCCAACAACTTTCAACCCAGCAATCATATGGTGAGTTTACACGCTGGTAATAAAAAAGAGGACGTCTCCGGTGGATCTTGCGCCAGTACTAGCACAGCGACTACATATATCTAATACTACTTACTTAGGTATTATTTATTTGATCCATTTGACAGAAGACTTGGTATGGCGGCAAAAATCATTTAAAATTACTATTTTAAGATATTTGTTACTTATCTAACGGTAGCACTAATTCGCTAACGAGCCAATCATATTATGCTATGCACTCTGAAACTATTGGCTTAGCAAACGCTGAAAAACTGCTCAAAATTTGTGAAGCAGTACCGGGCTTATTCGTCTGCTCAAATAACAACTAAGGAAATAGCTTGCCAGGCTGGAATAGATTCTACGTTTTAGTCAGTCCGATCCCGAAGAAAGAAGCGATTATTTGAATATGAAGCTGCAGGTTAAAAACTCAAGAGGGGGGGGGGCGCTAAAGATATAAGAAAACTAAAAAGTAGACAACGGGGATAATACGACGAACCGCACAAAAAGGAGACAGACTATATGATTTTGGCAGCCACCTCTGGTCTGGAGCTCCAAAATACCTAAAAAATACCCTGGACTCTGTGCAGAAGCGGGCGGTCCGCTTTAGATTCTCCCATCTTAACAGACGGATTGCAATCTTTAGAGCACAGGCGTCGGGTGGGAATGCTATATATCCTTGTTCTACCGGTATTACAATGGAAGATCCTCCGAGGAACTAGCGTCATTGATCCCTTCGGCACCGGTGCATAGTCGGGAAACAAGCCAAACGCGTGCCCAACATTTGTACACGGTTGACATTTGTCACATGAGAACGGGTCGTTTCTTCGACTCGTTCTTGTGTTCAACAGCTCGGCTGTGGAATGATTTGCCGGCCTCTGTGTTTCCTCCTTCCTACAACATGGGTCTCTTCAAGACCAATGTTCATTCCTTCCTCTCCTGAAAAAGACCCCCCACACAGCATCCCAGATGACATAGCCGCCAGGGTAATTATTTTCCTCAGGGCCTCCTGTGTGGAGTTAATGGAAAAAAATACTATCTCATTCTCTCGCAGGCTAAAACATACACATGGATGTGTTTGTCAAATCATAACGGTGCTAAGGAAGTTTCCACTTCAATAAATAAATAAAAGATTGACGGACCACACATTTAAAACTTGATCAAGGGCATCAAATACTTGAGTCGGGCCGTGTTAAGGGTACCTTTACTTGAAACAACGTATGAATGTGAATGAAGCAAAAGTTTCAATTTAGGAGGCGAGTGTGGGTACCGCCGCCACGGGAATTATTTATTGGATAAACAACACCTCTGCTATAAGTCATCCCAAGTGGTCGCTAAGTTTGGTGACTTAGAAGGGATACCTGAGTTCTTGGGATGTGATTTTTCAAAGTGGCGGCGGAAGCATTTTCCCACGTAGGTACTGCGTGGCGAGCCGGAAAGGACTGGTTGAGGGACCAATTTAACCTCTCCAGCAGGAATCCCTCGACCCATTTCTTCGCATCGCAGTGGGAGGGAAAGTTTCACCCATCCATCTCTCCTGGACACACTAACCCAGAGAGTCCTAACCACCTATCATACAATTTTCCTTCCACTAAAATGACCCTTCACATAGCATTTCCAAAGACATTTTTTTTTAATAATAAAATAATAATATATTTTGTAATAGTTACCCAAAAATGACAGTGGATAAGTTTATGTATTCGGGAAGTATGTTAACGAGAGATGGGGAGTCTGATAGAGATATTGAAAGGAGGGTAAATTCAGGTAACTCCGCATTTATGGAGGACTGAACGCCGTTGGCGCTAACAAAAAACAAAAAAGCGAAGCTAGCAGTCCACAATGGAGTGCTGGTACTAACCCTGATGTATGGCAATGAAGCATGAAACTGGCAGAGGAAGGACTAAATGCTATAGAAAGCCATGTATGATAGTGTGAAAAATATGAAAAGAATGCAAGGTTGATACAAGCGTAATAAGTAAGATTAAGAAAGGGACGCGTTGATGGTTTAGACATGTAGAGCGAATGATTGAAGAAAGATTTTCTTGTATTTAGGGTGACCAAGGGGGGGCGCACGCCCCCCGCGCCCCCCCCCCCCCCTGTATCCGCCACTGAGCTGCAGATGAGACACCAACAAATCCCGAAGAACTGTTTAAAATTAACATCTTTTAACCTATGATAGATACAATTGAAAATGCTTTGGTCACTTGGTTTGGACAATTATCTAAATTCAATGATACATGGTCTTTTTTGTATAACATCAAAATAATAAGTCTTCATTAGAAAAAGCCTGTGTAGATTTGCAAATCATTTTAACCGATGGGGAAAAAATGTGATGTCTCTAGTCGCGAATTGGTTGAAGAACTTTTGAGCCAAAACCCATTACTAAAAAATCTTGACTCAGCAGAGCCACTACAAATTCTTCAACTTATAAAAAGAAATGATTGGCAGGATATGTTCCCGAATGTGTGGACAGCGCTTCGGATTTTGCTGACCATCCCTGTAACTGTCGCCAAAGGAGACCGAAGCTTTAGTAAATTAAAACTAATTGTTAAGAAAATTTGTGTTCTAGTGTTTTTAATGATTTCGCTGATTTAATTAAATAAATGTAATCAACGTTTTTTCTGTTATAATTTCACATAGGGACTTCAATTAAAGTTGCAAAACTGCATAGAAAGTGCACTATTAGGAGGGGAGGGGCGCCACCAAGAGATTTCGCACCACCTAATAATTTAGCTAGGGCCGCTCCTGCGTTCTCACATAGAACTCTCGTTGCCTTCTTATCACAAAGTGAGAGAGTTCTTCTTCCTAAAATTTATAAAACAAAGTAATTTATTGAAATTTTGTTAATATAGGTACTCAATTTAAAATATGCATTTGAAAATTGTAGGTTTAAAATGCTCTCCGCCAATCGATTATCGAATATGTAATAATCTCATGGGATTGTGCAATACTTTCTATTACCTATGGGTAGATATTCAAGTTCAGTCCCCTAAATATGGACCCATTGTACCTATGTATATTTGGGGATAACAGTAGACACGCATATGAAATGGGATACTGCAAACTATTCCGGGGCGAATTTACAAAATTAATTACTTAATCTAGTTTAGATCTACTCTTGTTTTTTTTCGTTAGCTCTACACGGGAGGCCCTGAGGGTAAATTCCCCTCACAACTCGAGACAAACCTCACCCTGGGTGTTAGTTATCCAATAAATGCTTCCCGGGGCGGCGGTACCCATTGTTTTGACAGTGTTATATTTAAAAGTCATTGTTGGAGGTACATACTGACCCCCACCAGTTTCACATGCACATTCACCAAACCCTTCTTAATTCGAAACTAAAATATGATTTTTTCAAATTCAAAACAAAGGTATATATGGTGCACAAAATGAACAAAATCATTAAGAACAAATAACAAAACTATTAAAACATGATTTTCACGCAAAAACATAATTATGAATATTTACTGCAAATCAGTATGACCTCCGCCGAACCCACGAGATTGACTGACCGAACCACTGGGGTTCGATCGAACCCAGGTTAAGAACCACTGCGTTAGATACCTACTCTTAAAATAAAGCCCAACATTTGCAAAGCTTTGTATATGTTTCACTCAAACCTTATACCCAAGTCTTTAATTTCCGAGACGAAATATTACTATGGTATTCAACAATGGCTGGATTCATTATTCCATAAAACCCCATAATTTCACATTTGTTTATGTTGAGTTGTCTGTTATTATCTTGGCACCATAAAAAAAGTTTTAACAAGTTATTTGACAATATACGGCAATCATTATCAACAAATATAAAAAAGCTCCAAGTTAGTAAGTAGGTACAATATGCAGGGAAAAGGAAATCCTTGAGTCATCCTAAGTATCAAAATTGAAATACCTCCAAAGGGTTATTGTTATTTATAATTTATAACAATTATTTATTCTATAACTATACTCATTTTCTCACATGCATATATAAAACACAAGAAAATATAACTAGCAGGTAGGTTAGAAATACCCTTACAGATCTCAGGGTAAAACACACATCCAACAACTAACTACAAATACAACATGTTGCCAGAAAGGTTCTTATACTATGGTACTAAAATCTACTATAAAATCCTAAACACTGAGAAACTGCAACGACATTACCTACAACTTATAACATTTAAGTCTCAAATAAAAGCCTGGATACAAAATAAAGATTGATAGGATATTTTTCGGTAACCTCTCATCGTTCCCTAGCTTGACTGTAGAATTAAGATGATTCAGAGTTCATATAATTGACATGTCGTTTGTACGTTAGCGATCTGCAATTGTCATAGGGAGCCATAAGAAGTTACCGAAAGTTATCCTATCAATCCTTATCGATCGACTGTGCAAAGGGGTGAAATAGAAAATACACTGACACCAAATGCAGGCTGAAACCTTAACCACTCAACTGCACTTAAAAACTCACAAACAATCTTATTTATTTTTTGATAATTTCGGAAAAAAAAACTTAATAATATATTTATGATTACTTACTCATATTACTCACATAATTAATTTTTTTAATATGTAAATGAAATCCTCAGCACAGGAAATCCAAGTGAGGACATTTATTTATTTATTAATCATTCACAACCTTACGGGCTTTTAAATATTTTCACTTTATGATTTAGTGCATAAAGGTTTAGATAACAAACATAACATAAATGTTTATTACACGTGGTTCATAGGTGTAAAGTAGCTTGTGCCGCTCTCCATAGAGAGAAAAAAAGGCCTTATATTTAAACGCCCGGGGTCTCAAAAGTTTCGTATGATCTGTAGTTATTCGAAAACGTAAAAATAAATGAAATTATTGTTCACTATTAGCCCGCTAAAATGACCGGAAGTTTTGAAAAAACATAGATTTCGTGATTTGGAAAAAAAATAAAACAATGGGTTCATATTACCTATATATTTTGTAGCAAACTTATTTTTCATTCCATAACTGCAGTACAAAGAATCCAAAAAAAAAAATCTTTTTAAACATAAGTATATGATGTGTTGGTTAAAATTTTAAAAGGGGAAAATAACACTTTTTCTGGATAAAATCAGAATTCTTGTTGACTTACTTGTATTCGTAAACATTTTTGTCAGTTATACGCATTTTTTAATAATAAACAAAAGTTAAAAGGTTAAATTAATGAAATTTTTTTTTATTAAAAATTTAAAAAAAAATGGTTTTAGGTTTGTTTTCTGATTTTCATTGCAGTTTAGCGGGCTAATAACCATTAAAAAAAAATAAATGCAGTTCTCATTTTTTTTGCAAGACGCAACTTTTGTGACCCCGGGCGTTTCTGAATTCAAAAGTTGAAATATTTGACAATTGACACACCCTAGTAAAGGTAAAAAATTTAACTTATACAATAAGAGACAAAAAATGAGTTTTTGAACTGCAGATGGCATAAAATATACAAAAAATAATAATAATGTGTGGGTTCTTGATACATAATTTTATGTGCTAAATGCTTAACGAAGTATATATTTAAAAATTAAATACAAGCACTACCAATTTGCACAGCACTCAAATTGATATTCAAAACAATTCTACTTAAACCAATTACCCACATTATCTTAAACTTAATTTAATTGAACTTCTGTTTAAAGAATTCAATTTTAGAAAACAAAATGCCTTTTACTGCTCTGCTACCATGCAACATTTCAGATATCAAAAGATAATGTAAATTAAATTAAATTAAAATTATTACGGGAAGGGCAAACGAGTTCGAAAATACTTACGAAAGTATCAAAATATAAATAGGAAGTAGCATAAGTCATTAAAGTAATTTTGTTGTTATTATAAGGATAAAATGACTGTTGTAAAGTTTGTTTATAATTTATAATTACTAGTGACCGGCCGAAGGTTCGGTTTCGACAAGTTTCGGCAAAAATTCTAGTTTCGGCATCAGTTTCGGTTTCGGCAGAAAATCTGTCGAACCTTCGGCCAAACCGACACTCTGCATTCGTGAATAATCACGCGTCGTTCAGCTGACTTCGGGTGAGTTCTTGGTTCGTGTGTCATACCCTCCATCACCAGCTGAGTTCGCCGGCTGGTCCAGCGTGATTGTGTTCTGAGTTTATGTGTTATTTCTCGCGCATAGTGATTTTTTTTTATGAATACTAGCTGCTCCCGTTTGAAGGCAGTGAGACTATGGCATCCCCGTTTGGGGTATGTTGTGGGGCTGAAGGTAGTGGGGAGGGGAAGGATATGGGGAAGAGAAAGGTGAGGAAGTACCTGGCTATTCAGATCTTGTCACAAAACATGGCTAATGCCATTTCGAGCAACGTTTCAGTTCTGAACGGTGGTCTTACGCCAGGGTGATACTGGGAGTATCTTCCACGGTGATTAGACTGATTAGTTAATGTTAGTTTTTGTTATTACTTCTCTCATATATTATATTTGGCATTAATTGAGCATTGAATTTCTTTCCATTCAGTTATTCATTCGGATTTATGAATGATGAGAATTATGTAAAAAAAATGCTTTTTTAAAATTTTATTTTATATAAAACGTGTAATAAGAATGTTGTGATTGTAAACGCAATAAAAAAAATCAATAATGAGGTCCTTCCTTTATAATGTACCTACCTAAGTGTCGCTTATTGACAAAATTTGTTCCAAGTTTTTTTATAATATTCCTAGAATTTTTATAATTTTTGTTTGTTTTATAGCAGTAATTTATAAAAGGATAATTTATATTTTTTCATATAGGGACTTCAATTATTGAGCATTGAATTTCAGTAAACAAAAGATTTTTAACATGTCTAAAAAAGTTTCGGTTTCGGTTTCGGCCGAAACTGAGACAGATACCGAAGATTCGGGTTAGGTTTCGGTTTCGGTAGAAAGTCCTGCTTCGGTTGGACACTAATAATTGCCAACCTTTAGTACACGCTATATGGTTCGATCAAAATTTACTACCCCTTAAAGAGACGAAACTTTCGTTATAACATTCACTCTAAATAAAATGCTTTCCCAGAGAATCTAAATATATGTGTCCACTCATATAATTGTTCTTCAAATTCACATCTATGTAAACCTTATTGCTCGGTATTAATTGTTAAAACCAATGTTAAATAAATACCTTGGTGTCGTTATAGAAGAACCTAACATTAAAGTGGAAAATGTAAATCAGTTCAACAGTAGAGAGGCTAAGAAAATAAATGTACATTTTGGGTAAGAGCTTTGCTTACTTTTGCTGATGAGGGGGAGGGGGGGGGGGGGGGGGGGTTAATAATTGCAAAAAATCTGCTTACGTAGGTAGGTAATATTTGAACGGCCCCTTACCAGTTAAATTAAGATTGGAAACTAATTATGTAAAATTCAAAAATAATATCTCTTTTTGCATAACTAATAACAATCACTTCATCTAATCAAACCTACAATGTATATTTTACAACTCAATAATATCTAGTAGGTACCTATTAAATATCCCTTTTCTTTCTTTCTTTTTCTCCTTTCTTTTTTATCTCTTTTTCTTAATTCTGTTTATATTCCTTATCTTTTATTTATTTTACATGCATACAAATAAATAGATACACATTTGATGTATATGAGTTTTTGGTTTAGGTACTGTTAATTATCTATTTTTTTTTGTTTTATATAGATATAAAAACGTATTATTTTTACTTTATTAAATTGCTGATTACTCTTTGCTCTAAAAAAAGGTATATTTAAAAGAAAAACTTTATTTAATGTATAAAAACATGTGTCATTGTACCTACTAATACATTAAATAAAAAAATATATATATATATATATATATATATATATATATATATATATATATATATATAAAAGGCGGATGTTTTGCAGAACATAGCTAAGTTGATATTACGATAAATATTTATAGTTCTATTTTAAATACGCATTCTTATACGCTGAATTTAAGTTTGGACACCGATTGATGACGATAAGCCTTTATGGATAGTTTTCGAAATAATTATTAGCAGACATGTGATATCATGGATAGATCAGATATCATCTACTTGTAACAAAATAAGAAAGATAGTAAAACATTTATTTTTTTAATTAAATGAAGACAATATTAGCGAAACTCAATCGAAAATCTGGAGACAGAAAAATCAGAAAAGATATTGGCTCCGCTGGGACTCGAACCCTATATCTGCTATACCTATATCTGTCTCCAGATTTTCGATTGAGTTTCGCTAATATTGTCTTCATTTAATTAAATATTATAATTTGATATTTTACTCATAAAGTTTAAAAATTTAAAATAAAAAACATTTATTTTTATTATTAATAATTTCAGATTCTTTACTAGGAAATCAGTAATGGCACAGACAATAAAAATAGAATCAACGAGTTATTCATTATAAGTTCCCATAAGGAATATAGAGAACGAAACATTCAAAAGGTAAAACAGCTATCACGCGTACCTAATAATAATTACCTACTTACGTAGCAGAATTGGTTTAGGTATAAATAAATTAATCCAATACGTTAGATGGGGTGGAATATGGAATACTGAGTGTCGTTGAAATTATTAATTAATTAATAGACTACGAGCAAAAGAACGCATTCATTCTATGCATACCTACTACTATGTAACTACATAGTAAAAATAATTATAAAAGATTCGATTTTTTTTTAAAATCTTTATGGATTAATGACATAAAACTAAATAAACATGCAGTTCCTACCTTTGTAGCCAGTTGGTAAAAGCACACAAATAATAGATTTTCAAATATTTTAAACAAGCAACTGTTTTAGCACGGCAGATGAAATGGTCTGCTATATTCCAGCGTTCACCAGAATGGATCCACCGTTGTGGAAAATTAAGGATTTATATAGTTTTCAAAAGTAGGTCAAATCCATGGTAAACACCCAGAAATTACCTATTTCCATTTGTCTATTTCATACAACCCACTATTACTAACTACAGTATGTGCAAAGTTAATCGGAACAATAGTTTATTCAAACATTTTTTAAACTTTTAATTGCATTATAATAGTTTCACATTTTGAGTTAAAACTAAATTTTAACCTCTAATCTTTATTTATTTGTTTTGTCATTGAGTAAACAATGCCATACTTAATTTAGTTTTGATATCGCTATAATAATAAATACTGACAATAATAAATATGTCAATAATAAATACTGACATCAGCTTTGGTTTTCTAGCGCAATCCTTAAGTTCTTACAATTATCTTCAATAAACTTTGAATTAGAAAGGTAATTAAAAAGCACTAATCGGCTGGATTCAACGAATGTGAATTCGATGTTTTGTTAAACCGCGCGCATGTCCGCAACAAACGTGCAGAATTTGAAAATTATAATATTGACAGTCCTGGCTGAATGGAACATGTTGTTACTGACACTCATGCGACAGACCAAATAAAAACTTTTTTCTCGGATTGCTTGCGATTTATTGGAGCCCATTTCGAATATTTTCCGCCTACATAAAAATCATAGCTCGGAATTTTAATATGGAGACACATAAACCGAATTAAGTGCTATGCTCAGAAATATACATTAATTATCTTAAATCCACAATACCAATTGATTCGATTATTGCTTTATTTAAAATAATCCATTTTCAAACACAGTCTAATCGGAAAAAATATGCAGTAAATACGAATAACCACAAAAAACTGTATTTCACTGTATGTTTATGATTAAAACACGCTGAATGTATTATCAATTCAATCATTAGGTATTACGCCGGTATACAAATATGTTAGAAAAATCCACTAAAACACGGTAAAAATCGGCGTTTTATACGCAGGAATTTTGATAGCTGACTGTTTTAAATACTTTTGCGTATTCCGATTTTGGAAAGACGAATAATTCGTAAGAAACTACAGGACTCCGACATCTATTGAATATAAAGAGAAATAGTCTCTTTTTGCTTCTATAAAACGTCAAGTTTATACCGCAAGAGTATTTGAAAATATTACAAAAAAACATTAATGCATCTAGGGAACATTGCCTAAAACTGGCAGTAAATCAATCCGAGGTATTTTAAATGGTGTCATATTGTGGCAAAAAGCGCTCTAGTGGTTAGGGGGAAATCCGTAAACAGTAGGTATAAAGGTAGGTATGTAATGTAGGTGATAATAAGAATACTTATCTTATACCTACCTACAATGCTGCTTCAAACAGAGAATGCTCTTATCGTGGTAACTCACCGACAAGTGGTCAGTGGCTGAGTAGGCATGGACTCTGGGGCCTATCCAGGCATCGTGAGTTCAATTCAGTACAAAGGTATTTAATTTAGGTGATAATAAGAATATTTATCTCATACAATGCTGCCTCAAACAGAGAATGCTCTTATCATGGCAAAATACTAGCATTGGTCAGTGGCTGAGTAAGCGTCGACTCTGGGTCCCCCCCAGGCGTTGCGAGTTCAATTCAGTGTAAAGGTATGGCGAGGAGGGGGGGGGGGGGGCGGCCCGCCCCGGGTGCCACCCGACCGAGTGTCGCCCTCCCCCAAGAGCACATTTCTCTAGCCACCCCTCCAGGATGGACCTTTCTTTAATGGGGGGGGGGGGTGACATCACGTTATCCACCCTATCCGCCCCGGGTGCCACCCATGCTAGCTACGCCACTGAAGGTATGTAAGGTACGTTATAATAAGAATATTTATCTCATACATTGCCGCCTCAAACAGAGAATGCTCTTATCATGGCAACTCACTGGCAGTGGTCAGTGGCTGAATAGGAATAGGCATCGACTCTGGGTCCAACCCAGGCGTCATGGGCGTCATGGGCGTCATGGCTTCAGTTCCTCAGCTCCATAGAGAAAAGAGAAATCTTTAGCGGATTTTCTAATTATTGTCGGGTTATTCGTAACCCGGGAATGTTTGTTAAGAACAATCAATTTAAGATGAAGCCATAGATACTAAGTACCTAATGCAAAATCATATGTTTTTGTTTTAAAATTTTGATCGCTTAGAAGAAGTAAATAGATGCTTCAATTAAATACTGCGTATGGAACATACCTAATTATCTTGGCCCTTAAAAATATCGGTCAATTTGTCAAAGTCTTTTAATAAGCCTAGACAAAAATAAAGTACCTATAAGGTCTTTAAAAAATACTTTTAAGTCCAAACTCTCCTACCTAATTATGTCAATAGTACATATGTCTAGTAGTCGAGATATAAATATCTCAGTACACTTAAAGTGTTTCATTACAGATATATCTCAGTAGGTACAATAAAATGTTTGTATCTATTACCTACATATCTCAAAGAGCCTAGCAGTCCTTTAAGTATTTTCAAATTTGGTGAAATTAGTTTGCTGTTTCGTCGTAATGTCGCCCGTGTAGTTTTTAGATATTTTAACTTCGGTATTGTGTTTTAAAGTTGTACATAATTTCACAACGCTACTTGTAATCTAATTCCCCGATTTCCTCCTCCCGTCAAGCTCTAGGGCGTCGACTTTACCATGAAACTCGTATGTAATTTTGGTCAGCGAGCATTTGGTGATATCAGGGGTATAAAAGCAGTTTTATTTAAAATTTTGCAGAAAGTGAAAAAAATGATAATTTTTCCAATGTAAATTATTACTTTTTCAACACAAAAGGTAAACGTTACTTTAATGAATCGATAATTATTTTTGTTATTAATATCATCGCAAAGAAAAAAACCTCTTGTTGTCATTGTTTTATTTGAAAACTTAACAAAATTGATAATAACGGTTGATTAGACGATTATAATTTTAATAATTTTTTTAAATAATTTTATTATCTTAAAAAATGGAACATGTTACAGTGTTACTTTTCCTCCATTAAAAGCATTTGCTTGTGGAATTATGCACCAAGAATTTTTATTACTACAAAATGTGCATACCTATATTACGAGTATAATACAATATTACATATTCAGGGTATTATTAGGCGTACTTGACGTATTTTAACCAGTTATTTGTGTAATAGTGAATATAATTTAAACCAGTTAAGTTCAGTGAAATCAAGTGGTTATTAAACAATTATAGTAGGTATAAATTGTAAGCACGTTGTAAAAATTATCAAAAAGTGGTAATAATCAATACAGAAATAATAGTTTCGAGTAGTTATTTAAATAAAATTACTAAATACAAATTTTTTTTAAATAAAAGTACATAGTGTTAAGTAAAAAGTTATTAAAAAGAAAATAATAAACAAGAATTAATAGTTTTCATTTAAGTACATTGTACGGTTAGTTTGATTTTAGTCGATTTAAGGGTAAAATGGATAATGTATATATGCAGCACTAGGACTGCACATATACAGGATGTTAAGTACTTGACTTACTTTAACCAGTGATTCCTGACATTATATGGAGTAAAAAATGAAAATGAAATTTCGGTCTCCGGTGACATCTTTGATGTTTTTTTTCTACAAAAACATAAAAAAATGGTAGGTGTTGTACAGTTGGAGGAGGGGTGAAGGGTTGGTCGACTACTCAGCTGGGTATATACATGTTTATATATAAAACTCAAACCAAAAAACCTTAGTTTTCGAGTAAATAGAGTTTGAAGACTAAATTTTTAAGGTTAAATTGGAAAAAAAGTTTAAGTTGCTACATGGTTACTGTCAGATCAGATAGCTTGATTATTCACATCTAGTCACCAAACACGGCTAAAGCCATTTAAAGCAAAGTTTTAATTCTGAATGGTGGTCTTTTACTAGGGCGATACTGAAACTATCTTTCAATCTGGAACGTACCGCAAATAAGAGAATACCTTATAATATTTTTAAATGATCAAATTGTGAAATAACACAAACCAATCAAATAAAATTTACTTGCGCATGCTTAATTTGAATCCGTGACCTCCGGAACGTCAGTCGAGAGCCTTATCGAAAATAACAAAACTAGAAATGAAAAAAATATATTATAAATAAAGATATGTAAACGTGAGTAAAACTAAGGTAGGTATAAGTGATTAATTTTATGTGAATAATTTTATAAAATTTCATTAAGATTTTTCAAAAATAGTTATTTGCCATCGAATAGATATTTCGCATTTCATATTATTTGTTCTTATTTAAATGTCGGAAACATTTATTTAATTATCATATACATTTATTTAATTATCAAAAACATTATTTAATTATCATAAACATATAATATTATGTTAACTTTGAATATCCCTGAACAGCGCCGACACAGCTCGCCCGTGCGATTTGAGTAGAGAGTAAATTAAAGAAGAAATTGTAAAAAGGGCCATTTAATAATTCCGACAATGTAATCAGGTCTAGTAAATGACTGATCTTTTGGGTGATTCAGCTTTTACTTAAATTATTTAAAGTAGCGTGACAGACAACCTTCCGTCTTGGGGCTTGTCCAGGCACTGAAACAATAATTGAGATCTGCTCTAAATATATGATACGAAAATTGATGCAAACCAAATAAATCATTGGATTTTATTATATTTATTTTTAAATTGAGATTCTTAAAATACTGTTTTATTGGATGATATTTTTATTTTATTAACTAACCTGTTTTTTGGTACATTAAAACGATTCTAAAGTTGACTGATTTATGCAGTTTTTTTAATAATATCACATCGTAATTTAGCTAAAAAGGCTCTTTAATTAAAAAATTAAAAAATGAAGCGGCATACGTTGAGATGTTTTCTATCTAAAATATTTTTTATATTTTTTTTTCCTTTATGCGTACGACAACATAAGAAAAATATTTGTAGGTCGATTGAGATTTGTTGAAAACAACTATTTTTCAAACAGTAATAAAGTATGAAAAATATTTTTTGTTAATATTTAATTATATTTCTAGGGATAGAACGTAAATGTAACTATCATTCTTTTGGTATAACTTTTCTTTTGTTTGTACGGTTATGGACGTAGGCGACTTCGAAAACGCGCAAAAATCATTAAATATTGAAAAATCTCTCGTACCATCTTAAACAGAAAATAGCGATTTAGACATATTGTAGGGAACGAATAAGAGAGAGAGCTTCTACAAATGTCATCGACGATCGTCATCTTTCTTCTCATACGTGTTGCATGAAAACGATAAAGACAGAAGATACCTACTAGAACGATGACATCACGTACGAGCTTCTTCTGGGACTATAATAGATCGGTGGTTAACTGGTTGGTCGTGGGGGCCGAAATTTGTCTTTTCAGATATCTGTTTAGTATCTATTAATAAATATTATACCTATCTATAGGTACCTACTATTTTTGTTTCTAAATATGTCAAGTTTTTTAATATTAAAAGACCATATAGAAATTTGAATTACTAGCGCTTTTTGAAATAATAATTTTTTTGTTCATACTGTAGTTAGTTTGTTAGTGTTTGAGGATTCATACGCAAGTGAGGGAGATAGCGCAAATATATGGACAGGGGCAGGGGGGTGTGGCTAGGCCTGGCCACCGCCCCCGACTGTACAAGGAGTGGGGTGGATTCTACGCCAGCCGGCTCTGCCCGGAGTGGCCCGGGACACTTCGCTGAATTTCATAATAATACGCTACCTAACCGCCGCGCCAGTAACAAATAATTCGATGTGCCTATATTCCAAAAATTCTTTTCGAAATATTGCAAGACATTGTTGAACGATAATAAGAAATAAATAAAAGTTTTATTTTTTAAATAAGAACTTATAATTTGTTAGTCATACAAAGATCTACCTCTCTTTCAGAAACTCTGCTCTATTCATTATTTTAATGGGAATAACGTGAACTATTAGATACCGTGATAAATATTCTTACAAAATCACTACATACCTAGGTATTAGAACCATGCAGCATTTTATCGTTAAAGTGATTATTTTTTATTATTATTCCCAAATTTAAATTAATATTTAACACTCGCGAATTATTATACCTTAAATGTATTATCCTGTAATTTGTCATGATTTGTTGGGTAGGTGGTGTAAAGAAAAAGGAAAGTGAAGTGTTTAGTGCGTAGTGTGCAGTGTTTAGTGCGTAGTGTGCAGTGTGCGGTGTATTGAAAAGTGGTTCTACAATGAAGGTGAGTAAATATATACATTTTTATTTTTCTTTATTATTTTCCCCAAAATCATGAAATCGTAGTGCAATAAAAGAGTAGCGTGGGTACCTACTGCTTTATTTTTATTTTATTATTTTGAACATTTAGGTTGATAAATAAACAATAAATAATTTTAATAATTAAGTAGGTTCCAAGATATCCATCCAATTACAATTTTTTAAAATTTGTTTAAAAGAAATCAGACATTCCCGGGTTACGAATAACCCAACAATATTTGAAAATCTCCTACTATCAAGGGCGGATTTAGGGGGGGGGGGGGGGGGAGGTGGGGGGGGGGGGAACGGGGGCACGTGCCCCCCCCCCAGACGGTATTTTTGTGTACTGTGGAGATTCCATCACAGTACAGAAAACTGTCTTTATTAAACATTAAATTTTTCTATTGTTTTGACACTTTCATAAACCTTCCTATTCATACTTGAACTTGTAGAAATAAACTTGAAGTATGTACTTCAAGTATGTACTTCAAGTTTATTTCTAACAGTAATTGTTGATTTTTTACCCGACCGCCCATTTTATTTATTATTGTTATAAACAGTCTTAATAATTTCAAATAATAAACAAACATGTACCTAGCGTGCCAGTGGTATGTATTTTTTAGATATCAAAATTCTCTACGTGGTGCCATAGACACTGGATTTTAGAACAGTTTAAGACTTGGTGAATGAGACGATGTATAAATGTGAGTGAGGCAAAGAGTGTGTGCCAAGACCGAGTTGTTTGGCGGTTCGTCCTCTCAGCCAACCCCTGCGGGGAAACGGCGTGATGGTTAGTTAGTTAGTTAAGACTTGGTGCATGCAAATCGGATGTAGGTAGGTATATTTGCGGCACGTTCCAGAGTGGAAGATACTCTCAGTATCGCCCTGGTGTAAGACCACCAATCAGAATTGAAAATTGAAACGTTGCTTGAAATGGCGTCAGGCTTGTTTGGTGACGAAAAATGTGATCATGTAGGTACCTACTCTGTAAACAACATAATCCTATCTGTGCCGTAATTAACTCTTCTTCCGAAATTAAATATCTCGGTGTGATCATTGATCAAAACCTGAAATGGAATAGTCACATTTCAGAGCTAGTGTAGAGAATGAGGAAACAGTTGCGTAGCTAGCATGGGTGGCACCCGGTGCGGAAGTCACCCCGGGGCATTCGGGGCACTCCACGGGGAACATATGGAAGAAAATAACACACAATAGGTACAATACTTTGGTGAGAATATCCTTCGTAATTTTTTTTCCACGGTCGAGTGTCACCCCCCTATCGGGTGGCACCCGGGGCGGCCCGCCCCCCCCGCCCCCCCCTCGCTACGCTACTTTGAGGAAATGTATATATATATATAGGTATTTGTTAGGTTAAGAAATATTTTAAATGCAAAAATAATAAAAAATGTGTACTATGCCCTTGTTCATTCTTTACTTATCTACGGAATTATAGGTTGGGGAGGATCTTACAAAAAAAACCTAAAACTCAGTAAAAGTTTCGCAAAGTAAAAAAAAATCTGCCTTCTCAACAGAATCACTTTTTAAATTATTTCCAGTACCAAATGTCGATGACATTTTCAAGCAAGCTTCCATTATAAAAATGTGTAAAGAAAAAAATAAAAAAGTACCTATATCAAGAATTTTACAAACTAATGAGAAATGGAAACCAATTTATTACACCTTTTTTATTTTATTTTTTTTTTTTTTTTTATTGAAATAATAGATAATACATAATATAATCAACAAACAAGTCCTGCTAAGCCAATTGAATCGGCTTGTCAACAGGTGCTTATATTTTAGTTACATATTTATACATTTTAAAAATTTAAAATTTACATCTTATATCTACAGATACAACATTTTTTCATACATATCAAAATCAATATAAATCTTTTTTTTCCGATAGCCAATTTTTCACCATATATTTAACCTTATTCATAGAATTACATTGCTTTATAGTGTCAGGTAATAAATTAAATATCTTCGGTATGATATATTCAAACGTTCTCTGTCCGTACTTATTGTTAAATTTCGGAACTATTAACCCGTCGTTACGCGTGAATCTAGTGCTGTATTTATGTTCTAATTTCTCTTTATGCTGCGGGGTAAATATATGTTGAATTATAATTTTGTGCCAAAGTATTGCCTTAACAGGTAAAATTTTGGCACTTTGAAACAGCAACGGTTTATTTTGTCTCTGTTTGAAAATATTAGGGACGACCAATAATTTTACAATTGCGTTTTGTACAACTTCCACTTGTTTCAGATTGGTTATAGAAGTATTTCCCCATATTGTTAATCCATATCTTATAATAGATTCTGCTAGTGACATATAAATTATTTTAAGTGTTTCAATTGATAGGAAAAAATTTAATGTGTACATTCTGCCAGCAATCGATCTGAGTCTTTTACAGGTTTTTTTTATATGTTTGTCCCATTTAAAAAAACAATCTACAGTAACACCAAGATACACGTATTCCGAAACTAATTCTAAGCTTTCACATTTACAATTAGTTGGAATATTTTTATGAATGCAATTAAAATTATGAGATATAATATTAGGATTAAATTGAAATTTGGCATTAGGTGATCTTATATGCATTACTTTGGTTTTTTTAGCATTTATTAATAGTCCTGCATCATGTGACCATTTACAGAGTTGATTAAAGTCAATTTGCATGAGTTCAATTGCAATTTTTAGATCTTTATGTGATATGACCAATGCCGTATCATCTGCGAATACAAAATGTTTCACAAAAGAGAAAAGTTTTTTCATTATGGTTACATAAATTATATATAGTGTAGGTCCTAATATGGAACCTTGTGGAACTCCTGCAGATACATTTTTTGTTTTACTAAAAGTATTATTTATTTTGATACATATTTTTCTATCTCTAAGATAATCTTTAAATAAATTTAACACATTTCCTCTTATTCCAATTTTTTTCTAGAGTTTTAAGCAGTGTTTGTGAGTTAATTGTGTCAAAAGCTTTAGAGTTATCAATAAATAAAACAATAACATGTAATTTATTATTCAATTGGTTATTTACGTAATTGGAAAAATCTTGCAGTAGTTTTTCAGTATTTTTTTTTCTTTGGAAACCATATTGACTTGGATCAATGATAGAGAATTTTTCAATATAATTATTTAATTTATTTGATAAAAATTTTTCAAGAATTTTTTCTAATGCTGGTAAAATACTAAAAGGCCTATAATTTCCCAGTTCAATGTGTTTTCCACCTTTAAATATTGGTCTAGTAATGCTACATTTAAATTCTTGTGGAATTTTTGATTGATTTATTATCATATTTATTAAATGAGTAATTATTGGCCCAAGAGTTTTTATATTTCTTTTTAAATCAAACATTCTTATATTGTCAATACCTGTGCTTTTAGAGTTTTTCATTTTTTTAACAATGTTTTCAATATCGGTTATAGTAGCTCTTGGTATATATAAACTGTGAGGTAGTTCTTCCAGTACTATATTAGTAGCTTTGTGATTGCATTTATGTAACATGTTGCTGATGCTATCCGAGAAGTAATTCACAAAATCATTTGACACAGAATCCTCAGTTCTATCTTTTAACATATATCGTGTTATAGTTTGATCACAATCGTTTTTGGGTTTACGTCCTAAAATATTATTTATCTCGTCCCAGGTTTTTTTTCTATCATTAAAACAGTTTTTAAATTTATTATTATAGTAGTTCGTTTTATCTTTATTTATGAGTTTATTGACAAGGTTTCGTGTTTTTTTATATTCTGTTTCATATGTTTTATTTGTTGGTGTACTTTTCCATTTTTTATAAAGTTTATCCCTTTTATTTATATGACATAATAATTCACTGCTTACCCATTCATTTATTGCATAAGGTCGTGTATTCGGTTTTTGCACTATCGTTTTAGAACTACTCTTGTAAAAATTGTTAAATAAAGATTTTATTTTTTCATATAATGAAATACAATCCCTCTCCTCTATAAGTTTACTCCAGTTATAATCTTTGATATACCGATCAATAACCTTTTGTGAGATGATTTGAATATACTTATTTGAAAAGTCTACCTGACGTTTATGAGATTTTATATTAATAGCAGTGATATAATGATCGGCAATATTATTTTCACAGACGCAAGCTGTTATTTTTTTGCCTCTAAATTTGGCAAATATATGGTCAATACACGTGCGACTAATTTGTCCATTTAATACAGCTTCTCTGGTTACTATATTAATGCATTTAGTTAAATAATGATTAGTAAGTAAGTTTTCATATGAAGTTATGATATAATCTTGGTCATTAAGCAAATTTAAATTTATGTCTCCAAGTAAGATCATATTTTCCTTACTATTAATTGTATCAAGATACGATGATAATTCCGTTAAAAAAGAAGATTTACTCAAATTAGGAGGTCTATAGATAGCTACTATATTAACTTTAGTTTTGTCCTGGAGTATGAGCTTTCCCGTTATATTTTCAAAATGAAGTGATTGGAACGATGTTGGTCTAAATTCAAATTTATTTCTTATATATAATATAATCCCTCCACCTGACTTATCAGTCCTGCAGTAGTTATATGCATTATATCCGGGAATATTGTACAAACACGTACTTTCAGTTTGAATAGATGTTTCACATAGCATTATAATGTCAATATGCTTCAAACAATTAAGTAAATATATATGCAATATATTCCAATATTTTTGTATAGATCTTATATTTAATTGAATACAAACAAGATTGTCAGACGCATTTATGTTTTGTTTTTTTATCCAATCTTCTAAATTATTTACTGTACTACATTCTATTTCGTTATCATTATCTATATACGAGAAATTATTCTGAGCCATTTAATGCATATTTAAATTTGATGCAACACAATAAGATTGTGATACGAAGTTTGGTTGATTTTATATATTGAAATATTTCTATAAGAAATAACTCTATATCATAATTAAGTGTAAGCTTCAATTTAATAGTTGATATAATTACATACATATTTTTTCTGATATCCGTGTTAATACTTAGCGTAATACAGCAATGATTAATATAAAATATGATAAAGCATTTATTTTTATCAAAGATACCACAATTCTTTTTCTTAAAGTAAAAGCCCTTAGTATAATATAATGATACAAAATGGTTTTCTATGCTTTTAACCTTACATAATATTACAAATATTTTATTTTTAGATAAAACAATAAAATTTAATATTTTTGTTAGGTTGGTTAAATCCCATACATAAATAAAGAATTTAACACATATTTTTATTATCTGTCCGGTAAACATGAAAAAAGAGCGAAATAGAATAACTTCATTTATGAAACCAATACAATAATTAAAATCTTTTGTAGGTTTCAACCAGTAAGAAATTTTTTGTTTTTTTTTGTTTTGTTTAACAAGAGAAGTATTTTGAGTATAGATTGAGGAATTTAATGTTAAATATTTAACAATATAAAAGTGATTGTATCTAGAGCTAATTGGTACAAGTACTTTTTGATAAAGACTTAATAAATATAAAATAAGTATGTTCACATCTAGTGTTATTTTAGAATATTTTTTTTTTTTTTATTTATTTATTTTATTTTATTTTTTTTTAATTGTACAACAGATTTTTATCCAATTACTGTACAATTTTCTCATTTTAACAGTCTTAACACCTAGGAAGATGATTAATATACAAAAAAATCTTAAGGCTATCTAAAGAAGAGTTATATATATCTAGTGTTTCCGATATTTCGTTCAAGAGCACCATTCCTCTTGTCATGCTATGCTGTGCTAGAACATCTGTTCTGCCGTATGGTATTTTGAACAAGTCGTGTCGACGACTACGGCTGAAATTTTCAGGCACGTATAAGCCATAACATTCCAAGAGGAATGGGCTGTCAATACGATTATGGATTATGTTAAAACTAAGAATTGCAAGATTTGCATAACGTCTAGTTTCCAAGCTAAATCTATTTGTTGCCTCAAGTAATTCCATATGGTGCATGAATCTTGGGTACGTTCCATTCATCCGCATATAGACATACCTAAGGAATTTTTTCTGAACTTGTTCTAGCATATTAATATATTTCGCTTGGTGCGGAGTCCACACACCACTGGCATACTCCAGCTTACTTCTTATGACTCCATCAAACATGGCTATCATTGCATCTGGGTCATCAAATTGCTTACATATTCTGATGATGAAACCCAGGAGTTTGTAGCATGCTGGAGTGAGCCGTGATATATGATCCGAGAATGTCAGTTTGGGATCAAAGACGATACCGAGATCTTTAAAGCTATTGACTCGGCATAATGTTTTCCCTTTAATGTTATATTCAAAAACTATGGGCTTCTGGGAGCGGGTATATGTCATGGTTACACATTTTTTTATATTGAATTCTAATTTGTTTTTTACTGACCATTCTGCAATAGCATCAATGTCAGATTGCATTTTTAAGCAGTCATAGTAACAGATTATTTCCATCAAAAGTTTGAGGTCATCTGCAAATAGAAGACATTTGCAATATTTTACACAAACCTGGATGTCATCTATAAGTATAAGGAACAGCAAAGGACCAAGGTTTGAACCTTGGGGAATACCTGATAACGCCGGGAATTGTTTAGATTCATGTCCATTTATTATTATAAATAGTTGTGTATGTCCTATGATATGTCCACTTAATACATACAGCTATATGTTTCATGTAATGCGTATCATTCCCGCAATGAGTTTATTAACTCTTGGGAGTACAATGCTTTATATAATATACTATATTCTGTATTGTATTTTAATAAATAAAAAAAAAAAAAAAAAAAAAAAAAAAAAAAAAAAAAAAAAAAAAAATTACATATTGACTTCTAGCTTTTAAATAGGACGCGAAGAATATAAGTGTTTGTTGATCGAAACCAAGTTTGTACATTTTAAGTAGTAAAATATCATGATCAACTCGATCAAAAGCCTTGGCAAAATCCGTATACACTACATCTATTTGGTGTCTCAAGTCCAGTCCGACGGCCACCAATCGCGAAAATGTTAACAAATTTGAAACCGTGGATTTTCTTGGCATGAAACCGTGTTGGTTTTCTCCTAGAAATGGCATAATTTGGTGATGTAATTTCTTGTAAATAATCATTTCAAATATTTTTGGTATAGTTGACAGTACAGCTACTGGTTTGTAATTCCTTATATCAGACTTGTCTCCAGCCTTGAAAATTGGGCTTACACGCGTGAGTTTCCAAGAATGAGGGAAACACCCAGTCGATATGCTAAGATTAAATATATAGCTCAGCGGTTGACAAATGGTTTTTGACATATGAGCAATTATATTTGGGGGTATTCCGTCTGGGCCTGCAGCCTTGTCGATCTTTAAAGTTCGAGTACAGGAGTCTACTTCCTCTGGACAGGTTAGCTCAAGACCGATTTTACCAATATTCCAGGGCCTCTCGGTTCGAGTAAAGTCTAGATTTAGTTGAGGAGCAATCTGACTGTACACTGATTTGAAATAATCGGCAAATTTTTGGCTTACTATTTCGGGATCGGAAAAAGTTTCCGTTCTATCACTCAAGTTAATTTGGGTATGTGGATTTGCCTTTTGGGATTTAATAAAATCCCAAAAACATTTGACATCATCTTTGATCCCATACTGAACTTTTTCTAAATACTGACGCTTTGCAATTGCTATATCTTTTTTAAGCTCGGATCGCATCGCAGAGAATAACAAGTAATCCGATTGATTCTTGTGCAGTTTATATCTTCTGCGGTGCGATTCTTTGATTTTTAATTTATCTATAATTTTTTTAGAGAACCACGCCGGATAATTTACATTTTTACATAATTTTTTCCTAATGGGGACACATATTTCAAAAATACTGAATAATACATTGTTTAAGTACGCAACTGCGTCATTTGCTTCCGATATAGTATGTAGGTAGTTCCAATCAAATTCTGAGAGTATGTCGCATATTAACTGCATATCTGCTCGCTTGAACTGGAACTGATGGTTGGAGGTTGGTACTAGTGCCGGGCGAATAGCGCTGTTCCGCAGCTGACGCCGGTTACATTTTGTCCTGGTTAATTTAGTATGAATTGCTAAGGTCGGATGAAATTTATCTTCGTTGACCAAGGGTTCATCACATCGACTTACGTCGCAAATAGTCGTGTTACTTAGTACTAGATCAAGTATATTGTCTAAATGATTTTTAATTTCATTTTCTTGTTTGAGGTTATTGGAGTTCAAGAAATATAAGTGCTCTAACATAACCTCTTCGGGTTTGTTATTTAAATTGAAATCCCCAATTATAAGGACGTTTCGGTCTTTTAAAATTCTTGATTGACATTCCTGATCAATATAATCGTTGAAAGTTGTGCGATTCTCAGAGTCATTGGTGCAATAAAAGTATACAACACAAATATAGGCGGTAAATTTATTTTTTGTTACCTTCACCCATATGTGTTCGCCTTCCTTTTCGAGTATTTGTATTCTCTGGGACGTAAGTGTATTCTTAACCGCAATGCACACACCGCCACCGCGTGCATCATTATCTCTGTCCCGCCTGTAGACACTATAGCGCCTGTCGAACAATTCCGAATCGAAGACATTGGAGCTCAACCATGTTTCGGTCAAGCAGATAATTTCGAAGTTTTGTAGTAGTAAATTTCTCGAAAATTCTTCCGTCTTAGTATTTAGACCTCGAACATTTTGGTAAATTATTTCCAAGCTCGCCATCAGATATTCGTATGTTCCTTATTAGCCGTTTGCAAAAATTTGTATTTACTTACGGCAATGCCTGTTGGCCAGACTGATGGGTTAAGAAAAGTTTCTCGATTTTCTTCCGGGACGCCTATCTTAAACGAGCTGTAATTTCCTCGAGCGTTTAATTTCACTATATCAAATTCGGTAGATATTATCGTTTTGAGGTAGTCCTCGATAGCTGGTACCTCCGTTCCTGAGGTAAATCTCCACACGTGAATGTAAAACTTTCGTGCAACTGCTCGTAAAGTTGAGTCTGTTTTTGTTCCCGTAACGATAGGCAGACGTTTACGTGGCTTACGTTTTACTGTCTGCCACTCGGTGTTGTCAATGACTTTGGAAGGATTGTCCTCACTTTTAGGAGAAGAAGTAGAAGGAGACGGGTGAGACTCCTCGTTGAACAAGGTTTTTTCGGATATCTTTGTTTTGCCTGTGGTCACCGCCCCTTTACTTGGTCCTGCCTTTGAAGAGCTGCCGGTGTTTGCGGGGCCCGGTTCACTGGTTGATGATCCCTGGCTAGGTTCGGTCCGTCTATCCGCTTCGTACCTAAGCGTAATAGCTATGATCTATGATCTATATCGTAAGAGTTATGATCTTTTAAGATTTTTATAAAATCTGTTATATTTATGAATGTGAAATATAGTACACAGTGAATATATGCATGATTAAGTAAAGAAAAAAAAGTTATTGAATGTATCGTTATGATATTACTGTTCAAAAAATAATGTAAAATAATAATGTTATTTTTGTTAGTTATTTCGTGATCTTTTATAATTTTTATAACAGAATATAACGACGTTTGGAAATCTAGTGTTTTTATACAGTGTATGTTTTCTTCAATATAATATAGAAATAGAAATGTATAATGTTTAGCAATAATAACGTAAATTGTATTTAAGTATTGAAATGTAGCAAATTCTACGAGAAAATTTCATATGTATTATAATAGCACTATATCTACTTTGAGACAGGTTTAATGTTATTTCTAGTCAATATTCTATTTTTTCTTTTGCTAAAATGCTCATTTTTTTATACACATTGCATTTCGTATTATCGTTTGCAGAATGCCTGATGTCAATATTCCAGTTCATTTTTTTATTTTTGCTATCACAGTTTTTACATTTAGGTTCTTTATCTTTGTTAGCACAATCTTTGTAGGAATGATCACCAGCGCAGTGTGTACACGACGGTTTGTCCTTTTCTTTATGAAGACACCTGACAGAAGTATGTCCAAAGCCCAAGCAGTGAAAGCACTGAACCACAGGACGGGCATCCTCTACTTGTATTCTCTGGTACCCCAAATAGATTTTACCGGTAGAAACTAACCATCTTCTTATTTTAGTACTAACTTCTATTATGTAATTAGAAGTGTTATTATATTTGTTTTTCAAGATCTTTTTTAACGTCATCTCAATTTCTGGTTTATCTATCATCACAGCCTTGATATCTTCATTCTATTCGATAATATCTTGTAAAATATCATCCTTATTATAGTCATTAGCAACGCCCTTAAGTATTATAGTTGGTCTTTTCTTTTTAATTTCTGTAGCACTGATGTCTTTGAACTCGTCCCCAATACCTTTACTCATTTTTTCCGCATCGTACTTTGTCGAACATTTTATAAGTATTCTATTGTTAGATATCGCATTAACACCAATCACTTTGGCACCAATCTTACTTAAGTTAATTTTCTTCCTGATTTTATTTTGTATATTTTCTGAAGATTCTTCAGCATTGTTCGATGAAACTATTAATTTGTAATCACTTTTCAATATTTTATTTTGGTTTTCAGCTACTTTCCCGTATCCAAATGTTGGTTCAATTATTTTTTTTTTGCTTCAGATAATTGAATAGTTAAATGTCCCATCCAGTTTAATATATCACTTGTTTTCGTTGTAATTAGGTGAATTTGTTCCTTATTAAACTTATAAACTTTATCTTGAACACAATTCAGCAAATCATCAATTGCCTCCTTCGCAGAATCCATAAATTGATGTGGGTTCATTTTTTTATAAGTTATCGCCTTTTTTCTCAAGTAAAAAAATCACTGTTTTTATTGAGGTTCTAGATTATTTAGGATACACTTTATATTTCGTTGTGTTTCACTGATTATTATTTATTTACTTCACTAGGTATATTGTTGTGTGTTATTGACCTTTTTTCACAAACTATGAAATAGAGCACAGAGTCGCTTTTTTTAAGTTTAAAAACGCACAGACAACGCACAATCGCGAAATTAATATATTCCACACTTTTTATTGCTTAAATATAGCTTTATTTGTGTTTATTTCTTTAAATTCGTATGAGCAAAGATGACACGTCTAGTCTGTAGGTAGATGTTAATTGTTTAATTAACCTAATTTTAAAACAACTCAAATGCAAAATCATTATATTTTCCAAGCCATTAAAAATTATAATAACCTCCATTCTGAATTACGCTGCATCATCAACCAATCAGAACAAATAAATAAAATTAAACAATAAAAAAAAAACAGTAAAAACAGTTAAGAATCGTAGCTCCCTTATCGGGCACAAGAGTCCCTCTTTTCTGATACGGTATACACGACCAAAAACGACCTCTAATTTAATATTTTGTAAAATATATGTGTATATAATGTAGCTCATATTTTTTTTATATTACAATAAAAAAATACATTTTAATATGAATTTTAAAACAAATGCAGACATAGGTATACCTACACAAAACAAATGAAATCTATTATTCAAGCTGCATGGATGAAACCATTAGTCAAAGATTTTAGACGTACCTAATAATATCTCGAAAACGGTGATTGATCTGAGAAAAATGCAACTCAAGTAAAGAAACACAAATACAACATTTACAAATAACAAAAAATACAATAAAGAAATTTTCATTCAAACCTTAGAGACAATTAATTGGAATGAAATAAATCAAATGGAATATTACAAAACAGCTGACCAGACGATATTAAACTTTAAAAAATCTATTGATAAAGTAGTTCCAGAACAGAAGACACATAAAATAAACAATAATAAATGGTACACAAACGAACTACGTACAATGTACAATGCAGCACGATAAAGATACATTTCACAAAAGAGCACGCTTTACTAATAGTAGGTAGGTACTACGGATTGGGATAACTACAAAAAAGCGGGAAACAAATACTCTAAAGACATAAAAAGAACGCATAATGAGTACACAGCGCTCTTGAGGCGATTTTTCGCAAAAACAGCGCTATATAAGTAATCCAAATTTATTATTACATAAAAATAAAATAAACTCAGAAGAAGGATCCCAAAAAATTGGAAAAGCATAAAAGAATCAGTATCTACATGGTGAAAACAAAGATGACATAAATATAGTAAACTTCCCAAAAAGATAAACGAAGAAAACATGTCTAAGAGCTTTTATAAATATTTTATTGAAAGTACACTCAAATAAACAAATTAATACCCAACAATGCTGTTAACCTCACAAATGATAATATCGACTCAATATAGGAAAATGTAGGAAAAACAGCAAAATCTGCCGTTGCTAAACCCAAGTGCCAAATCATACAAAAATATTTGTGTAACATAAATTAATGATTTTTTAACGTAATAGGTAGGTAGTACAAAAGATTGATTCTAAACTCCATTTCGATGCGCACATTGAGAACATTGTGAATAAAGCTTACCGCATGCTAGGATTTGTCATCAGAAACAGCCGCGAATTTCGAAAACCTGAAACTTATCTTCTACTTTACTACACGCTGGTCCGTTCTCAACTTGAATACTGCACCTCCATATGGACACCACTTTACGGTGTCTATAAAGTCAACATTGAAAGTATTCAAAAGAAATTTCTGCAATACCTCAATTACAGAATGAGCGCACCTAAACGGGGGTACATAAATATGCTCTCGAATTATAACGTCACCACTCTAACTAACCGGCGAACATACCTTGACCTCATGACGCTTTATAAAATCTGCAATAACTTTATCGACTGTCCTGACCTACTGAAACTAATAAACTTCAAAATACCACCCAGAGTAACAAGGCTTAACGACTTATTCCACATTAGCCGGACGCGTACAAATGCTGGTGTCAGGGATCCAATCAGAAGAATGTGCGAATCGTTTAATCAAAATCAAAACATCAAGGATTCCGACTTATTTTTTGATACACGCAGTACTTTTAGTAGAAAATTGAAGGCCGTTTTCCTACAAAGTACAATACCTTAGACATTGCTTGGTTTATAATTTTAACTACCTTTCTTTTTTTAAATTTCTGTATGACATTATTTTTTATCTATATATATATTTGGTCTTACCATCAAAATTTTTCCAAAAACAATTTGTAAACTTTTATAAGGATATTGCGCATTTTTTTTTTCATCTCTCTGTAAAATAATATTTACTTATGTATATATACATACGTCTTTTCCGTATTTAACGGTAAAAATATTTGTATATGTTTTTATCTGCTGTCAATGTTAATTCGTGAGAAATAGTTTGGATGCAGGCGAATTCTCTATTAATTGTTTTGTATATTCTTGTCAATTGACGTCTGTATCTGTATTTTCTCCTTAATAAAAAAAAAAAAAAAAAAAAAAAAAAAAAAAAAAAAAAAAAAAAAAAAAAAAAAAAAAAAAAAAAAAAAGGGCTTTACGTGATGTTAACGCCGAAAATGTCGTTCGATCTGCATGGAAGTTGAGTCATTCGACGAAACTACAAATTCCGAGTAAGAATGTATAATATTATCTATTAATTTTCGGCTAGCCTGGCGTATCGGTAATCGTGTTTTTGAAATTCACCGAAATATTGACAATATTGATGACTGCTTAGTGCTCATCCTTACAATCGAATCTTATTTATTTTTACAATAGGTGTTAAAAAAATAATAATCACAAATCTGTTCAGTCATGAGATTGTCATCTTTTGTAACGCGATGTTCTTCGCAAAGATCACTTTTCCCGCCGCTGTATTCTTCTTTTTACAATACTTTCTGCACGAAACATACATTTTTACGACGTCAAGATTTTTAGTTCAACAGTTCGGCTATGGAACGATTTACCAGCTTCTGTGTTTCAACACTCCCAACATAGTCGGTGAAAACCATCAGATTGGTTTCAGTGGATCTTACTTTCCTGAAAGTACGCTGTTCGAAGATAATGTATGGGTCTATCTGAGGCTTAAGAAATTTGTGAATTAATTTCTCAATTAGTTTAGCAGGAGCTGATAGTATGGGAACTGGTCTATAATTTTCGATTAACTTTTTCGAACCTTTCTTAAAAAAGGACATATTTTTAAAGTTTTCCATACTTCAGGAAAAGTAGAAGTACTAATAGCTAAGTTAAAGATAAGACATAATGGTGTTTTAAGGAACTCGGCGCACCATTTCATAAAAATACGGGAACGAAGTCTGGTCCGATGGAGTGTGAGTTCTTCATGAGACTTATGGCTCTCATCATAACGTCAGATTCCGTAAATATATATAAATCGACGTATGAAACTCTTCTGGTATTAAATGTGGCCGTATTATTAATGTCTAGAAGTGGAGGGTCTTTATTGGAGACCGATTGAAAATGATCAGCAAATGCGTTAACACCCAAGCCATGAAATTCCTGATTACATCAGGTGTGTTCTAGACCACCATCCTTCCGAAGGGATTTTGTATAGTGCCAAAACATCTTGCGATCATGCATGACATTTTTTCGAAAATCCCTCCACTTAAAAAAAACATAATAGACCTAGCCAAAACATTTTTCTTCAAACTTGCCTCTAATCCGAACTCAAGCATCTCATGTCTTGGCCAACCAAGTCCCGATGACAATCCTCTCCACCGCCTGCCTATATCCATCCTTCATACACCTTGATGCGCGGGCTATAATAAAATTTACTGTATATCTACATATTTGTCGTATATGAAATCATACATGCATGGGTGTACGTAAAAATGTCTGTGTGTGGGTATATCTATTCAAAATGTATACCACTCACAGATAAACAAACCATAAAAAAATATTATCAATGTCCTTCATCTTGCCCAAGGTAGCCCGAAGATCGGGTAAAAAAAATCCATCAGGTGACGTTACTACAGTTTGCAAGACAAAGGGCTTAATTTCTACCTGTAACTTTCTCCAAAAACCAATATATAATAAAATAATATGAATTATTTCTCCGGAAATGGAAAGTGGAAAGATTGATGGTAATACATAGTTGTATCAAGCGGCTATATATTACGTATGACGTCATTGCCTGTCTTGGTTACTTTGTCCCGGTGATTAGGTGGATGACAGTGGATCCGAGGAAGGGGCTATTTTTGGAACCAGTTCCTATTGGATTTATAAAATGGTCACCAACACTAACTGGGTGAAGCCGAATTAAAAACCGTCCGCAAGGCCTAGCAGCAAAACCTGCGGAGCGGGTTTTTTAACTGCTAGTATTTAATTATAATAAAATTATAAAAAATACAATGCCTTAGCTATTGGAGTTTCTTTGAATAAATTATTAGATTTAGGTATGCGACAGAGTGAAATTGAGGCAAAAACAGGATATCTTCACCTTGACAGCACGTTTTTGATGACCAAAATGATTATATTATCATGAACTAGCAGACCCGACCACACGTTGCTGTGGCTAACGAAACACAACGCCATTACCCAATCTTTATAAAATCTACACTACCCGCTTTGCCAGCTGCCCGCTGCCTGAATTGAATATTTGAATTTATCGGCTTTTCTCTACTATAATAAGCATGTATTATATATATAAACTAATTAACTCGCCACTAATTATACAATGCTTGCAATGCAACACTGGATATTTGAAAAGGGAAAATCAAATACCTACTTACTTTAGGACATCTATTTTCCAATTTCTTCCGTAGAACGAATTTCAAAAGTGACTATAGTACGGCCCGCCAGCCGTTTTAAATCACACAAAAATATGTTTTATTTAAATTTCTCGGTTTTTCTCTAATATAATTTACATGTTTTATACATATAAACATTCCTCTTCAATCACTTTATCTATTGGTGAAAACCGTATGAAAATCCGTTGCGCAGTTTAAAATATTAACGCGCACATACATTTTGAGCGACTTCATTTTATACTATGTTTTTTTTTTTTTTTTACAGTGAATACCGCACAAGAATCTCAACTGCTCCCGTCTGGAGCCAGTGAGACTATGGCATCCCCAATTGGGGTATGTTGTGAGGCTTAAGGTAGTGGTGAGGGGAAGGAGGTGGGGAAGAGGAAGGTTGGGAAGTACCTGGCTATTCAGATCTGGTCACTAAACACGGCTAAAGCCATTTTCAAGCAACGTTTCAATTCTGAATGGTGGTCTTACACCAGGGCGATACTGATAGTATCTTCCACTCTGGAACATGCCGCAAATATACTATATATTATTTTAAATGAATTAATTGTGAAATAACACAAATTAATCAAATAAAATTTATTTGCGCATGCCGGGTTCGAACCCGCGACCTCCGGATTGTGAGTCAAGAGTCTTACCCAGTGGACTACGGAGGTCGTCGATGTAATGATGATGTTGAAGAAATTTTAATAACCACACCTACTTTTATTGAGCAACTGCCTTCTTCTTACTCATTAGTATTTTTTATAAACTGACGCCAAAGTTTTCTCCGTGAATTGAAAGCTTTTGCAAAATCTAGCTAATGTAAAGTCCTACACTAAAAATGATTTATATTTTTATAATTTGTGTGACTACCACTGCGAAAATGCAAATTTTTCGTGATTATCGAGTGAATTACTGTTTGTTAATTTTTTAAAAATTAATTTAGTTTATTATTTACCTAATTTGCAGACCGCATCCAATTGTGCGGAAGCTCAAACATAGCCGATTACCACCGGAGCGACAGCCGAAATTTAAACTTTTTTCTCGGATAGCTCGAAATTTTTGGGTGACCGTTTTGAATATTTTCCGCCCAAGGATCGATCCTAGGGCCTCTTCTCTTTTCCATTTTCATAAATGACATTGCTGGAGTCATCAGTTTTTCCCGCTTTTTGCTGTTCGCTGACGGTCTAAAATTATTTCTTCTAATAAGAAATATTGAGGATTGCCTGCGCCTTCTATCTGATATTCATAACATTTCAGAATGGAGTCAACAAAACCAGCTTCATTTCAATGTCTTAAAATGTGTGGTTCTGACTTTTACCAGAGCTTTTAGTCTCATCTACCACAGGTACACTATGCTCGGTCATAATCTCAAATGAGTTTAAAATAAAAAGGATCTTGGGATTATGTATGACGACCTCCGTAGTCCAGTGGGTAAGACTCTTGACTCACAATCCGGAGGTCGCGGGTTCGAACCCGGCATGCGCAAATAAATTTTATTTGATTAATTTGTGTTATTTCACAATTAATTCATTTAAAATAATATATAGTATATATGCGGCATGTTCCAGAGTGGAAGATACTATCAGTATCGCCCTGGTGTAAGACCACCATTCAGAATTGAAACGTTGCTTGAAAATGGCTTTAGCCGTGTTTAGTGACCAGATCTGAATAGCCAGGTACTTCCCAACCTTCCTCTTCCCCACCTCCTTCCCCTCCCCACTACCTTAAGCCTCACAACATACCCCAATTGGGGATGCTATAGTCTCACTGGCTCCAGATGGGAGCAGTTGAGGTTCTTGTGCGGTATTCACTGTAAAAAAAAAAAAATTAAAGTAAGTTGATATTTGGTCCTCATATCGAAGAAGTGTGCCAGTCGGCCTTAAAAATGTTAGGGTTTGTTCTCCGAACCGTCAGCGAACATTTTGGAGCGCGTGAGTCTCTATGTTCCAGATGACTATCTTAGACATCATTGATCATTCTATCTTCCTACCTGTAGGACTAACCTGCCAATGGTTCTCCCGGTAGGGATGAGTATATTGCTCCTGCACCAAATCTCTTCCGAGATTGATATATTTGGCGTCAGTGAAGAGAGATGAGGAGAGATTCAAAAGGGAAATTCTTTTGATTAATGAAAGAGTCTCTCCACACTGACGAAATTTTCAACATTGCCTGAAATTTTTTTGAAATTGCCATTTTTTTAAATTTGTTTTGCGTATAAATATTTGTAAACAATTTTTTGTAAAATATTTACATAGCATTATTTCTTATATTATATGTAATAAACTCAAATTTATAATGGCGTGAGAAGTTAATTAAAAAATATTATATAACGAAAATAAAATAACTTTGTTTAAACCACATGTAATTATAACACTTTCAACATGTTTCGATAACAATGTTATCTTCATCGTGAGATGTTAATTTTTTTTTTTTATATATATATATATATACATTTGTATTATTTATTTCTTATATTATATGTAATAAACTCAAATTTGTAATTATTTCTTAGGAGAATATTTATTATTTATTTCTAATGGAGCATTATTTCTTATATTATATGTAATAAACTCAAATTTGTAATGGCGTGAGAAGTTAATTAAAAAATATTATATAACGAAAATAAAATAACTTTGTTTAAACCACATGTAATTATAACACTTTCAACATGTTTCGATAACAATGTTATCTTCATCGGGAGATGTTAAATAAAAAAATTATATATATATATATATATATTAATATTATTACTAAATCCCATCTTGCCCCATCGCATTATACTCCCCTTCCCCCGTTGTGGTAAATACATATAATCGGACGACAATTGCTGTTTCAGATTCACCAGTTAGGGGGCGCTAAAAATAATATTCTTAAAGTGGGCGGTGGGCAAAAAAGGTCGAGAATCTATTAATTCCTTTACTAATTTTTATCCCACCTTCGCATGTACATACTAATCGACCTTTATCATATGACACCATTCCCGTTCGTGTACTCGATGACGTAATTTTTCCGAAAAAAATCGCTCACTATTTCCATGACTTCGCGGAACCTGCCAAGAGGCGCACTGGTAGACCAGCTTTTTTAAGATTTACTTAATGTCCATTATCCCTACAAAGTAGTTTCATCCGTGTACTTGATGACGTAGGGTTTGTCTTTGTCGGCTACTAGTCTACTTATTAAACAGGCTGCACCCAGTCCCACACGATGCGCAGGAACGCAATCATTCTGATGGAATGATTCCATGACAGTTGATCCGCCGATAATTGCCGGGGGTATACTTGTATCAGTGGTGGTTTTCTCTAAAGTGCGTTTGTACAGCGAACCCCCATTAAACAGGCTGCACCCAGTCCCACACGATGCGCAGGAACGCAATCATTCTGATGAAATGATTCCATGACAGTTGATCCGCCGATAATTGCCGGGGGTATACTTGTATCAGTGGTGGTTTTCTCTAAAGTGCGTTTGTACAGCGAACCCCCATTAAACAGGCTGCACCCAGTCCCACACGATGCGCAGGAACGCAATCATTCTGATGAAATGATTCCATGACAGTTGATCCGCCGATAATTGCCGGGGGTATACTTGTATCAGTGGTGGTTTTCTCTAAAGTGCGTTTGTACAGCGAACCCCCATTAAAAATGTGATAAAATAAAACAACTTGTTATATAATGATATAAACACATTATAGATAGCGCACCTTCAAAGCGCCTTCAAAACCCATGTCACCGAAATATATTCCCATTTTGTGCGTGTTTAAACCCAGCACCTAACACTCGTACAATAAAAATAAAAATAAAAAAAAACAAAAAAAACGTAGCCCGTACAAAACACTCTGGCGGTGATTTAACCGAAACTAGGCCTTTCTATACAAAAATAAAGCCACACCGGTCCGTTGATCCTAATAGCCGGTTCACACGGTTCAATTTTAGTTGATCAACTCGACACTTGAAAGCATATTGACAGGTGTGAACCTTCTTTCAACAAAGTTGAACAAGTTTTTTGTTGACTAACTAAAGTTGATAGCCTGTCTACTTTTGACGTTCGAGTATGACCGCGCCATCTTGGTTACCATAGTTACTCGCGGGCACAAGTAGACGTCAAACATTTATGTCAATATTCGTAGAATCATTTTAGAACTCTTTACTTTTAACCGAAAAAATCGAGAACGTATTCAACCATATTCAACGTATTTGTGTTTACTAGGTAGGTAGTAAGATTAACATTTTTTGCAGTTCAGCTTTTATTTTTAAAATATTTTCTACGATATCGGGGTACCTACCTACCTAGGTATGTATGGCAGTGAGGCATGGGAACTGGCAGAGGAGAATGAAAGTAGACTGAATGCGAGGCGGGTATGGGTACCGCTGCCCGGAAACCATTTATTGGATAACCAACATTTCTGCCATAGGTCATCCCAAGTGGTTTGCTACGTTTGGTGACTTAGCAGGGTTGCCAGGGTTCATGGGGTGAGGTTTGTCCGAGTCTTGGCGGCGGATGCGTCTGTCCACCAGCTGCATGGCAGGCCGGATCGGGAGAGAATGGTTGAGGGAGTCTCTTTGACTTCTCCAGCCGTAGGTACTCTCTCTGAACATCGCCTTGCACCGCAGTGGGAGGGATGGATTCTTGCATCCGTCACTCCTAGATGCACTGACCCACAGATTCCTAATCATCCTCAATACTTACCCTTTTATTTCCCAGAACTTCCTCTTCTTCCTTTCCTAAAAAGACCCCTTATTTTCCTCAGGGCCTCCTATGTGGAGCTAATGTTAAAAAAAAGCTGTAGAAAGAGATCCCTGAGGCGTATGTATAGAAAACAAATATATATAATATATATAGTAAACTCCGAGACGTCGATTTTGGAACTTTAGAGAATAATAATTGAATGTGAAGTTACACATATTATTTGACTTTCAAATCTGACATATTAACAAAGGACAATATTATGTTTTTATACAATAAAAAAACTCACCTATTTAAACACTCATTTCCATAAATTCGCTATTTCATTCAAACATTGCTATCCAATCTGTTGTTGAGCGATGAATTATCTTATTGCAGTTGAGATCGACGATTAAATTCATTCATTCATTTAAGATACCTATGCTTTCCTTTAAAAACTGTTAACCCATTACAATCATTTTCACAACCGTGTTATAAAATTGTAATATTATGTACGAACTTCCTTCTTCTTCTGGCGCTAACAATATTAATATTAAAATACGGTATAAAATAATTTGTAAAATGTGTAGAATAAAATATCTATGTATGTATACATGTATATATATAATATCCTCAAACTGCTTCGACTCTCTTTCTCTGTCTGTACCTATATCTGTAGAGTTTTGTTGATCACTTGGTAATATTAGATACCTGGCAAAACTAAAAATATTTATTGTTGTATGTAAATACCTTTTTTAATTGTAAATCTCTAATTTTAAGTCACGGTTGCAAATATTTGTATGTCACCAGTTTTAAGTCAGTAGTAATAAGTCTTAGTTGTAAGTCACTAGCTACATATAAGTCTTAAATGTAGGTTCCTAGTTATAAGTTTGAATCCTAGTTGTAAGCCTATCGTATTCATTTTATTTTATTGTATGCTTATTATATGTACAGCGCCCTTGAGATGATTTTTCATGAAAACGGCGCTTTATAAATCAGCCAAATATTATTATTATTATTATTAATAGCTCCACACATGCCCAGAAGAAAATAATTCCCCTCAGGGCCTATGTCATCTTCGGGGATGCTGAGTGGAGGGTCTTTTTAGGAAAGGAAGGAGAGGATGTTCTGAGAAATAAAAAGGCAGAAGGGGTGGGTTGGAATCTGGGGTCAGTGTGTCCAAGAGTGACGGACGAATGATTCTATCCCTCCCCGTGCGGTGCAAGGCGATGTTCTGAGAGAGCCCTACTGGAGAAATCAAAAGGTCTCCCTCAACCAGTCTCTCCCAATCTGGCCTGCCATGAAATTGATGGGCAGACGCATCCGCCGCCAAGACCCGGACAAACCTCACCCCCTGAGCTAGGGCACCCCTGTTAAGTCACTAAACGTAGCGAACCACTTGGTGTGAGCTGTAGCAGAGGTGTTTGTTATCCAATAAATGGTTCCCTGGGCTGCGGCACCCATACCTGCCTCCCAAAATGAGTATTAATCCTCAAATTTTTATAGGCGTTTTTAATGCTGTTTTTTTTTAATTCCAAAAATATTCTTCGTCTTCTGCGACATTATATTGATAAACTTTTCCTTGGAATTAACTCGCTGAGCGTTGAAATTGTTATTATTCTGCGACATTATATTGATAAACTTTTCCTTGGAATTAACTCGCTGAGCGTTGAAATTGTTATTATTCTGCGACATTATATTGATAAACTTTTCCTTGGAATTAACTCGCTGAGCGTTGAAATTGTTATTACTCTGCGACATTATATTGATAAACTTTTCCTTGGAATTAACTCGCTGAGCGTTGAAATTGTTATTATTCTGCGACATTATATTGATAAACTTTTCCTTGGAATTAACTCGCTGAGCGTTGAAATTGTTATTATTCTGCGACATTATATTGATAAACTTTTCCTTGGAATTAACTCGCTGAGCGTTGAAATTGTTATTATTCTGCGACATTATATTGATAAACTTTTCCTTGGAATTAACTCGCTGAGCGTTGAAATTGTTATTACTCTGCGACATTATATTGATAAACTTTTCCTTGGAATTAACTCGCTGAGCGTTGAAATTGTTATTATTCTGCGACATTATATTGATAAACTTTTCCTTGGAATTAACTCGCTGAGCGTTGAAATTGTTATTATTCTGACTTTAAATTTTCTAAAGGTACAATATTTTATTTCTTACTGGCGAGTTCCCGGCATGCGTTGCAATATCACTTAATAAAGACATTGTTTCTCCCTGCGTGTACTTTCCCATTCATCCCATTCCCTTTCCTCTCTCACGTACCCTTCCCCTCACGCTTTCCCACTCTGCCTTCCCTCTCTCCACTCCCCTCTTCCGCTTCTCCCGTCCTGCTAAATGCCCCTCCCTCCTCCCGCATTCCATACATTCAGTTTTCAAACAGCTCGCGTGCCACCTAAAGCATATATAGTATACTTGCGGCACGTTCCAGAGTGGAAGATACTCTCAGTATCGCCCTGGTGTAAGATCACCATTCAGAATTGAAACATTGCTTGAAATGTAATAAAAACCTGGTCCTCAACAAATAAAATACTAAACATACCGATAACACACACCACTCATGGACAAACACATTTTCAGTATTATGCAACCAAACTTTTTAATTGTATGCCCAATACTTTGAAACAAATACTATCTGCAAATACATCTACAAATATTCACAAAAAAAAAACACTGCCTGGATTAAAAATCAAGATATTAACTTTATACAAAACATTATAATCCCCAACCAAACATAACAAAACTATAAAAAATATAAAATTAAATAAACTAAATAATTAAATAGTTTTTCAAGTATTCACCAACTATACACAGACCTACAATTTGTATATGTGTCTATTGTAATGTATGTATATATGCGTATATGTATATATAAATATATATATATATATACATAACACCGTCTATTTGGCGACCAGCATGGGCAAATATGCATCTAAAGTGGCGACCACCGACATTTGGCGACCGATATACGGTCGCCACTTTATTTTTCGAAATTTTTACACAGTTCATAGTACATGTCGTCACAAGCATTTTGGCAAAAATTGTCCTGGTAGCCAAATTGGGCGTGAAGTAGATGATTTCGAATATTAAAGTTCCGCCATCTGTCGCTACGCAGCTAGGCGCTAGGTGATATACACGGCCATGTATACTGCCCTTCATCCTACCGACATTTAGGCGACCGGTGTGACATAACATGCCGCCTTTCATTCCTAGCATTTACCCGCCACCGATGGCGTTGGCAAATGTGTTGGGAAACAACGTTGCCGGTTAATTCCAACTCCCGTACAAGAATTGAGGTGCACGTGGCGGTAGCGTGTTTTGCGACGTTGCCGCCGCGCTTATTTAGCCTCGGTTGCCTAGAATGTTTTGCCTTTTAAAATTTTATCGTGATCAATCGTATTATCGTATATCGAGCATTAACGTACATGTGATTTGGAGTGTAGGTATTTGGCGACCGACCATTTTAGTGTCTTAATTACAATACATTATTGATTACGGTTGACTCAATGAAACGGAACAAAATAATTGAAAGAATAACATAAATGCAATATCAAGATGATTCTTTGGAGTCATACCTACCTATGACATAGAATTCGGATAATCTGAGGTACTTGCCTTCAATTAATAATTCTTCTTTTCGGTCATTTATACGGTCAAATTTACTTCTTTAAAATTCCCTATTCTTATTTTACAGGAGTTCACTTACTCTGACGGTGATGGTGGGATACGACCCAAATCCCATGTGTGAAACAAAAGGCGAGCTCACCAATTAATTTTAATCGAAAAAATAAAAATATTGCATGGATGATTCATCTAATCAAAACGACCCACGAACATTGTTTCCACAAAACTTCAACGTGTTGACCAAATCGAAGAAGAAAATTGATATAGAAATAACGAAAAATAAATTCAGTGCGCAGATCACATGCCGTAGAAATGAAACCTTCAGAAAACTAAAGTAGGCAAGAGTGGGTAGGCTACGAAGCACCGCACAAAGAGGAGACCGATTATTCTATCTTAGGGGCATACATTAATTGAGCTCAAAATGGGGGGTGGGGGTCCAGTAAAATCTCACCAAATCTTGAACAGTTTTTCAGCATATTGTCGCGATCATATTTACCACAACGGGGGGGGGGGGCGTAACGGGATAGCATTGGGCGGGATGGGATAGGGTGGGACCCCAGATACACAACTGATGTCTCGTGAGGGGAGAGGGGGGGGGGGGGGGCACCAAATCTCACCAAAGGGGGGGGGGGGTTAAATTGGAAAATTAACTGCTCACGTTATTAATGTATGCCCCCTTATTCTCTCGCAGTCTAAATCCTATAGATGTATGTGTTTGCCTCTTTTTAGTGTCGCTAATTTTCGTTTCATCGAGTGTCAAATCACAACGGTGTTAAAGATGTTTTTACTTCAAAATAGTACTGCCAGATTTTTGTTTTCATTTCGAAAAGGACTTAGGACAGGTGGTTTTAAAAATTTGAAGGAGTCATCAAAAATTAAAAATTTTAAGTTAATTTTCACGTTCTGTGTAAGTTCTATTCAAGTTCTGTTGTTATAACAATGAACTTGAATACAACTTACACAGATTGTGAAAATTAACTTCAAATATTTGAAGAATCTGTCATTTTTTTTTAACAACCCGTTAATTATAATTTTAATTATTCGAGGCGTGTTTTCAGAAACATTGTATTCGAGGAAACAACATCGAAAACAATGCGACTAAATTTAATATAAATGTTTTTGTTTTTTACTTTAGTTTCACACAGGAGGCCCTGAAGAAAATAATTACCTCAGGGCCTATGTCATCTTTGTGGACGCTGCGTATAGGAAAGGAAGGGGAGGAAGCTATGGGAAGGAAAAGGATTTTAGGGGTGGGTAAGAATCTAGGGTTCAGTTTGTCAAGGAGTGACGGACGTATGAATCCATCCCTCCCACTGCGGTGCAAGGCAATGTTCCGAGAGAGTGCGGCTGGAGAAGTTAAAGGGACTTCCTTAACCACTCTCACCCGATCCGACCTGTCATGCTGCTGGTTGGCAGACGCATTCGCCACCAAGACCCGAACAAACCACACCCCATGAATCATTAGATGACTAAGTCGTAGGTGAAAATATTGAAATGAACCAGAACCCACCACATCAAATGCATCACAACCATATAAAAGTTTCTTAAATTCTTATCAGACAGTCGCGAGTAAACATACTACAGTAAAAAATTTCAGAGTGTGCAATTCACACGCGGTAGAAGTGAAACCTCCAGAAAAACTAAAGTAGACAAGAGCGGGAAGGCTACGAAGAAGTGCACAAAGAGGAGACCGATTATACTATCTCATTCTCTTGCAGGCTAAATTCTATAGGTGTATGTGTTTGACTCCTTTTATTGTCGCTATTTTTCGTTTCATCGAGTTTCAAATCCAAAACGGTGCTAAAGAAGTTTTCACTTCAAAATACAAATGTGCAGTTCACATGCAGTAGAAGTGAAACCTCAGAAAACTCTAGACAAGGGTGGGGAGACGACAACGAAGCACCGCGCGAAGAGGAGACTGAATAGCTACGAAGCACCGTACAAAGAAGAGACCGATTAGTCTATCGCATTCTCTTGCAGGCTTAATCCTATGGATGTATGTCTTTATCTCTTTTTAATGTTGCTATTTTTCGTTTTATCGAATTTCAAATCACAACGGTGCTAAAGAAGTTTACACGTACTCGAGTTTAATTTATGTACCTACATCATCTCTAAATATTTAAATTTTTAAAATTAGTAAGATATACATAATAAAAAAATGCTCGTACATCTATGGAATTTAGCCAACGAGAGAATAAGAGTATAATCGGTCTCCTCTTTGTGCGGTGCTTCGTAGCCACTCCTCCCACTGTATTCTAATTTATTTTCTGAAGGTTTCACTTTTAATTGCGTACTCGGATTTTTTAAAATTGTTTCGGATTCCTATTTAGCTACCTATTATTATATTTTTTTAATTATTTTTAAACGTTTTATATCTTTTCATGTACATAAGAAGATGAACATTCATTATAAGTGATAATTAAATCCTTTTTTTACTTTGGTAGAAAGCAGTCACTTTGTCGTTTGACAAAGATATTAATTGAAATAAAACAATCACTTAGTTTGAAACCACGATTCATCCATTAACCTTTTTTATACCGACCGGTTTCGCTTAACCTGCGCATCAGCGTTATTTCATTATATCTACTTTATCGCGTTGAAACCAAGCTCAACGATTGCACGCAGATTCCACGTGACTTTTGTATGAACAGGAGCCCGCGGGGTAAGGGAAGGGATGGGGCTAGTCGCATTCGGGACTACGCTACGCGACACGCGACCACCGCGAAGTCTGCGTCTGTGTAAAATTATGAGGGAATGCGGGCTGCGTTTTTTCCTTACAAACGTATTCCCCGTTTATCTCTCTGGATTTTGACCCTAGAGCAATTTTTTTACATAATATAGATATCGACCACTAGCGTATCGGTACGTTTTGCTTTTTTTGATAATTTACTTCTTATAGAAATTAGGACCTTCCAAAAATGAATAAAATTGCCTGGTTTAAATGCCGTCAAAGACGTTCAGTATACAAACTAAACAATGTATTTGAAAAAAAAGCAAAACGTACCAACATAGAATATTTTCTTCTAATACAGTTAGTGAAAAAAAAAATAAAATCGGCCCAGTTTTGGAGAAGAGAAATGGGGAATACAAAACACCGATTTTGACGATTTTATTTAGGTATTTTCGGCCCGATATGCAGTTGTCCCTTTCGCTCAGTTCCCCTGAGGGAAGTGCGGAGTGGAACAGGAGACATTCGTTATAATACCTATCGACGATATTTTTAAATGACCGGCATAGCTCTTAACGAAGGGCATTGTTTGCATGGTTGATTGACAATGCGGCCAGTGCGATTAGCGATCCGCGATCGGTATTATTCCGGTAGTCCCAATTTTTTTTATATTTTACAAACTCATCTCTTGATGTAAAATCTGAGTTTTCTAACTTGGGTCACTTGAGCTTTCGCCGCCATTTTGAAAAAAACCAGCCGAAATCGCGCCAAAATCTAGTTTTTTCCCAAATATCTCGTTTTCAATAAAAAATTCGGCTTAAGTATGTTCACAAGTTTAGTAGAATATAAAATTACCTACAATTTTTATGCAAACAATTTTATTCTATCTCTAATAAATATCGAGTTATGCAGTCGTAAAAATGTGTATAAGTTTATAAAAACAGGTAAATTGCTCGACTTGGTTAGGTTTTTTGTCCGTATCTCGTTTCCAGTACAATTATGAGAAAAAATTATAAATATCAATTTTGTAGAAAACAAAATTTTATAAAAGACTTAGGTATATATTTAATGTTTTTATCGCAATTAGGTATCCAGGTTCTATTACAAAAATTAGGTCAAAAATTGAATCAGTAGAATAGTGTTTGATCTTGGCATACCTTGATTATTCGTTTTTTTAAACATTTATTGTTGAAATAACATGTAACATGTAACATACGTGACAGTAATGTTGCTGTCACGTAACATACGTGACAGCAACATTATCCATCAATATAATCACAAAATATAAATGAAATTATTAATTAAGGTACATACATGTGGTTAAAAAAAAAAGTACGAGTAAAAACGGTGACTTAACGTATGCATGGACGTGGATTAACAGATGGTGTGCTGGCTATGCAAACTCTTAAAATTTCGTCAGCAATCGAGGAGTTCTCTGGGGTTTGTTCTTCATCTAGCGAGCAACATGTCGACAATCGCACTTCGCGAATAATTCGCGATTCAAAGGATATCGAAACATTTGAAACCTGGTTTGAAAGTCATGGTCCGATTCCTTATTTGAATAAACTAATGTCTTTGGGTACAGGTATAACGGGAGGTAATGATATCAACTGTCATGACGCTCAGGATATTGGTATACATATTATGCAAAATACTGAAGGTAAAAATTTTCATGAAGTTTCATACTCAAGAAAGGATAGAGTTTTATCCATCGCAGCTGTAAATTCATCCCTAAAAGTTAGGAGAACTAGAGTAGCAGCACATTTTTTGTGGGGCATGCTATTTGTTTTATCTAGATTCTAGATCAGGGTTTCCCAACCAGTGGTCCGCGGACCACTAGTGGTCCGCAAGAGGGTAGAAGGTGGCCTTGCATTCTACATACATACATTACATTGGCCTTGCATTCTTCGCGGATCTCCACGTTTCTCCCAAGATCGTACATGGTTTTACCATATTCACGCCTCAGGAATCGCAATTCTACAGCATTCAGCCTACTTTCCTTCCTTTGCTTCCTTCCTCTTCCTTCCTCTACCAGTTCCATGCCTCACAGCCATACATGGGGGTCGGTTCCAGCACTCTATTATGGATAGCTGGCTTCGCTTCTTTGGACAGTTTTTTTGTTGGCGCCACTGGCGTTCTATCCTCCGTTAATGGAGTTACCTACATTTAACCTTGTTTCACATATCTCTATCAGCCTTCCCATCTACCGTAAACACACTTCCCAAATATACTTCACAATACATACTTCAAAAACTTATCCACCTGCTCCAAGTATTCATCATTCACAACTAAGTTTCACATTGTTTTCGTATCAAACACCACGATTTTAGACTTACTTACATTCATCATTAACTCATTCTTCATACATATTAAATTATCTGTCTAGGTACATTTAAATTAAATATCTAAGCATAGTTTTCTATGTTTTCATATTGTTTAATCGAAAAAAATCCCAAGCATTTGGGGCATGGCAAATAATCATTAAATGAGGAATGGTATTTTCTTGTAATGGGTTTTGTATTCCTGATAATTTTGTACATAATCTCCCGTTTTATGCAATTTAGCAGAAGACCTTTTCTTTCCTTGCCATTCATTATTGTCAGGATATTTTGAATTTCACATTCTATCTCGTGGTTTCTGAAAATATGCCTCGAGTCCTTTTCGAAATAAAAACAAAAATCCGGCATTCGACCTCTTTTGAAGTGAAAACTTTTGTAGCACCGTTGTGATTTGAAACTCGATGAAACTAAAAATAGCGACACTAAAAAGAGGCTAAAACATACATCTATAGGACTACAAGAGAATAAGATAATAATCGGGCTTCTCTTTGTGCGGTGCTTCGTAGCCTATCCACTCTTGTCTACTTTCGTTTTCTGAAGGTTTCATTTCTACGGCGTGTGAACTGCGCCCTGTATTTTTTTTTGTTATTTCTTTATCAATTTTCTTCTTGGATTTGGTCAATACGTTAAAGTTTTGTGGAAACGACGAACGAAGGTCGTTTTCAGAATGGGGGTGAGGTTTGTCTAGGTCTTGGAGGCGGATGACCGGGATACACTGAACCCCAGATTCCTACCCACCCTTTAAACCCCTTTCCTTAAAATAATTTTCCTCTCCTTCCTTTCCTTCAAAAGCTCTCCGCACAACATACCCAAAGATGAATAATTTCCCTCAGGGTCTTCTGTGTGGAGCTCATGTAAAAAAAAAGAAAAAGAAAGTACGAGATTTTAAATTAGTGACTGGTTATTCGTAACCCAATAATGATTGTCTTTCTTAAAAAAAAATTCTGCCTTTATTGCACTTGTCAATTGCTACCTATCGCAATAAGGAGCCAATTTTATGCATCCCGAATAATTATTGGTAACTAAAATAACCTAGTTCCTGTTCACTCTATATATTTTTTTTTCATTAGCTCCACACTGCAGGCCCTGAGGAAAACAATTTCCCTCAAGGCCTATGTCATCTTTGGGGATGTTGTGTGGAGGGTATTTTTGGGGAAAGGAAGGAGAGGAAGTTTTGGGATAGAAAAAAGTATGAAGGGTAGTTAGGAATCTGGGGGTCAATGTGTCCAGGAGTGACAGACATATGAATCCATCCCTCCCACTGTGATATAAGGCGTGGATCGAGAGTCCGGTTGGAGAGATGAAAAGGTCTCCCTCAACCAGTCTCTCCCGATCCGGTCCGCCATGTAGTAGGTATCCATGCATAGGCTGCCAAGACCTAGACACAGCTCACCCCGTGAACCCGGGCACCCCCGCTAAGACACCAAACATATCTAACCACTTGGTGTGACCTATGGCAGGGCTGTTAGTTATCTTGTAAATGGTTCCCGGGGCGGCGGTACCCACACCTGCCTCCCAAATTTTTAATTTGATTGTTGTTTTTCCTCCCAAATATAAAATGATATAATAACAGTCTACCGTTTTGACTTCTTGGGATTCTGTTTTGGTTTCCTTCAAAATAATATTTATGTAACCAATCATTATGTACCTACGATAGATAGACCGTTGGCAAATCGAGAACGAATTAAAAGGATTCTGAAAGCATCGTAATTTAAACGTACTGCATACAGGAATATACGGAGGTCGTCAAATGTTCGTAATGAACGGACGTCCTAAATATGGAATGAAGTGTGATATACGTACGATATACGCGGTTGCCAAAACGGCGGCAATATGAAAGGACGCCCAAAAGACTCTAAAGTATACGTACCTATCAAAAATTTGAATACCCTCAAAACACAATTTCTGGATAATTCTTTTACTATCACTCTTTTGTCAACCTAAAAACATGTGAACATTCACAGCAATTTTATTTAAAAACCTACCGTAAGCAGTGGTAGCCAAAAGGATGCGAAGTGAAAGGACGCCAAATCTGTAGCGGGATGTATATATATATATATATATATATATATATATATATATATATATATATATATATATATATATATATATATATATATATATATATATATATATATATATATATATACATAACACCGTCTATTTGGCGACCAGCATGGGCAAATATGCATCTAAAGTGGCGACCACCGACATTTGGCGACCGATATACGGTCGCCACTTTATTTTTCGAAATTTTTACACAGTTCATAGTACATGTCGTCACAAGCATTTTGGCAAAAATTGTCCTGGTAGCCAAAATGGGCGTGAAGTGGATGATTTCGAATATTAAAGTTCCGCCATCTGTCGCTACGCAGCTAGGCGCTAGGTGATATACACGGCCATGTATACTGCCCTTCATCCTACCGACATTTAGGCGACCGGCCGGTGTGACATAACATGCCGCCTTTTATTCCTAGCATTTACCCGCCACCGATGGCGTTGGCAAATGTGTTGGGAAACAACGTTGCCGGTCAATTTCAAATCCCGTACAAGAGTTGAGGTGCACGTGGCGGTGGCGTGTTTTGCGACGTTGCCGCCGCGCTTATTTACCCGGTTGCCTCGAATGTTTTGCCTTTTAAAATTTTATCGTGATCAATCGTATTATCGTAAACCGAGCATTGACGTACATGTGATTTGGAGTGTAGGTATTTGGCGACCGACCATTTTAGTGTCTTAATTACAATACATTATTGATTACGGTTGACTCAATGAAACGGAACAAAAAAATTGAAAGAATAACAGAAATGCAATATCAAGATGATTCTTCGGAGTCATACCTACCTATGACATAGAATTCAGAAAATCTGAGGTACTTGCCTTCAATTAATAATTCTTCTTTTCGGTCATTTATACGGTCAAATTTACTTCTTTAAAATTCCCTATTCTTATTTTACAGGAGTCCACTTACTCTGACGGTGATGGTGGGATACGACCCAAATCCCATGTGTGAAACAAAAGGCGAGCTCACCAATTAATTTTAATCGAAAAAATAAAAATATTGCATGGATGATTCATCTAATCAAAACGACCCACGAACATTGTTTCCACAAAACTTCAACGTGTTGACCAAATCGAAGAAGAAAATTGATATAGAAATAACGAAAAATAAATACAGTGCGCAGATCACATGCCGTAGAAATGAAACCTTCAGAAAACTAAAGTAGGCAAGAGTGGGTAGGCTACGAAGCACCGCACAAAGAGGAGACCGATTATTCTATCTTAGGGGCATACATTAATTGAGCTCAAAATGGGGGGTGGGGGGTCCAGTAAAATCTCACCAAATCTTGAACAGTTTTTCAGCATATTGTCGCGATCATATTTACCACAACGGGGGGGGGGGGGGGCGTAACGGGATAGCATTGGGCGGGGTGGGGTAGGGTGGGACCCCAGATACACAACTGATGTCTCGTGAGGGGAGAGGGGGGGGGGGGGGGGCACCAAATCTCACCAAAGGGGGGGGGGGGGGTTAAATTGGAAAATTAACTGCTCACGTTATTAATGTATGCCCCGTTATTCTCTCGCAATCTAAATCCTATAGATGTATGTGTTTGCCTCTTTTTAGTGTCGCTAATTTTCGTTTCATCGAGTGTCAAATCACAACGGTGTTAAAGATGTTTTTACTTCAAAATAGTTCAACTGCCAGATTTTTGTTTTTATTTCGAAAAGGACTTAGGACAGGTGGTTTTAAAAATTTGACGGCGTCATCATTAAAAATTTTAAGTTAATTTTCACGTTCTGTGTAAGTTCTATTCAAGTTCTGTTGTTATAACAATGAACTTGAATACAACTTACACAGATTGTGAAAATTAACTTCAAATATTTGAAGAATCTGTCATTTTTTTAACAACCCGTTAATTATAATTTTAATTGTTCGAGGCGTGTTTTCAGAAACATTGTATTCGAGGAAACAACATCGAAAACAATGCGACTAAATTTAATATAAATGTTTTTGTTTTTTTACTTTAGTTTCACACAGGAGGCCCTGAAGAAAATAATTACCTCAGGGCCTATGTCATCTTTGTGGACGCTGCGTATAGGAAAGGAAGGGGAGGAAGCTATGGGAAGGAAAAGGATTTTAGGGGTGGGTAGGAATCTAGGGTTCAGTTTGTCAAGGAGTGAGGGACGTATGAATCCATCCCTCTCACTGCGGTGCAAGGCAATGTTCCGAGAGAGTGCGGCTGGAGAAGTTAAAGGGACTTCCTTAACCACTCTCACCCGATCCGACCTGTCATGCTGCTGGTTGGCAGACGCATTCGCCACCAAGACCCGAACAAACCACACCCCATGAATCATTAGATGACTAAGTCGTAGGTGAAAATATTGAAATGAACCAGAACCCACCACATCAAATGCATCACAACCATATAAAAGTTTCTTAAATCCTTGTCAGACAGTCGCGAGTAAACACACTACAGTAAAAAATTCACACGCGGTAGAAGTGAAACCTCCAGAAAAACTAAAGTAGACAAGAGCGGGAAGGCTACGAAGAAGTGCACAAAGAGGAGACCGATTATACTATCTCATTCTCTTGCAGGCTAAATTCTATAGGTGTATGTGTTTGACTCCTTTTATTGTCGCTATTTTTCGTTTCATCGAGTTTCAAATCCAAAACGGTGCTAAAGAAGTTTTCACTTCAAAATACAAATGTGCAGTTCACATGCAGTAGAAGTGAAACCTCAGAAAACTCTAGACAAGGGTGGGGAGACGACAACGAAGCACCGCGCGAAGAGGAGACTGAATAGCTACGAAGCACCGTACAAAGAAGAGACCGATTAGTCTATCGCATTCTCTTGCAGGCTTAATCCTATGGATGTATGTCTTTATCTCTTTTTAATGTTGCTATTTTTCGTTTTATCGAATTTCAAATCACAACGGTGCTAAAGAAGTTTACACGTACTCGAGTTTAATTTATGTACCTACATCATCTCTAAATATTTAAATTTTTAAAATTAGTAAGATATACATAATAAAAAAATGCTCGTACATCTATGGAATTTAGCCAACGAGAGAATAAGAGTATAATCGGTCTCCTCTTTGTGCGGTGCTTCGTAGCCACTCCTCCCACTGTATTCTAATTTATTTTCTGAAGGTTTCACTTTTAATTGCGGACTCGGATTTTTTAAAATTGTTTCGGATACCTATTTAGCTACCTATTATTATATTTTTTTAATTCTTATATTTGTGAGGGTATCGAGTTATTCTGTGGGGTTGAATCAGGAATTCAGTGAGAGCAAAATGTAGAGATGAGGCCTACACGAATTAAGAAGGATAACAAAGACGGCTAAACTATCATTGATTGGTTTACTTGCCATGAACCATTTCCTAAAACATAAGAATGGGAAAAGATGGGGAAATTTCTTATGTCAACTTTGGAAACCTAGTACCTACACTTAAAACGTAAGGAAGCGATAGTTTTTTCTTGCGGCGGTGACCAGCAGCATAAAAAAATCAGCGTGTGACTGTGAGAATAGATCGATCAATGCTATTCCATCGTATGTGTATTGCCAAAAAGTATGAAATTGAACATAAAAAATCCAAGATGAACTATCTCCTGTTCCACTGTCTCTTTTCTCAGAGGAAGGCATGCACAAATAAACCAAATCTATATCTTTTTTTACCACATCTATGTACTTAAATAATTACCTTAATTAATAATTTCATTTATGTGTTATGATTATATTGATGGTTAGTATTGCTGTTATGTATGTTACATGTTATTTCAACAATAATAATTTAAAATAAAAATAATAATCAAGGAATGCCATGATTAAAACACTCTTCTTCTGATTCATTTTTTTACCTAATTTTTGTGAAATTTTTATTTAAGAACCTGGATACCAAATTGCGATATAAACATTAAACATATACCTATGTCTTTTATAAAATTTTATTCTCTACAAAAATGATATCAGTAATTTTTTCAGAAAATTGTACTGGAAAAGAGATACGCACACAAAACCAAACAAAGTCAAGCAATTTACTTGTTTTTATAAACTTATACAAATTTTTACGACTGCATATCGTAAAAATTTATGCATATTTATTAGAGATAGAAGAATTTTTTTTAATAAAAATTGTAAGTAATTTTATGTTCTACTAAACTTGTACAGCTATTTTAGCCGAATTTTTTATTGGAAACGAGATATTTGAGAAAAACTAAATTTTGGCGCGATTTCGGCTGGTTTTTTTAAAATGGCGTCGAAAGCTCAAGTGATCCAAGGTCGAAAACTCAGATTTTACATCACTAGGTGAGTATATAAAACATATAAAAAACTTGGGACTACCGGAATAATTCCGATCGAGAAAATCGCTAATTGCACTGGCCTATTAGTGATTCCTCAATGAATATATTGAGAGGGTATCGGCTCCTATAATCAATTAGTAAACGTTCGGCAATAACTACGTAAGTGATAAGTGATAATACTGATAATTGATAATGCATGCATGGTTCATTATAATATTGAATTATTCAAAATCAGTTTTTCGTTTTCGGATACGTTCATAAATATTCCATTTATTTGTATTTTGAAATAATATTAACGCAACGTGAAGATTTCTGCAAAAATATGCTCAAGTTCAGGATGCAGGAAAGTGGCAGAATTTTAAAAGTGATTCGTAAATAACAATAACTACTGGTTTTAAAATGTTCGAATGGAAGCTCGGAGGTATCCGGAGCTAAGTATATCTTTAAATGATACTGAGATTTACATTCAATCAATACACACGGATTGCAATCTTTAGGAAAAAAAAGAGCAACCTTTAGGCGTCGGGTCGTCGGGTGGGAATGCTATCCTTGTCCTACCGATATTTCAATAGAAGATGCTCCGAGGAACTAGCGTCCTTGATCCCTTCGGCGCCGGTGCAAAATCAAGAAAATACTCCAAACGCGCGCCCAACATATTTACACGGATGACATTTGTCACATGAGAACGAGTCGGTTCTTCGACTCGTTCTTGTGTTCGGCTGTGAAACGATTTGCCGGCCTTTGTGTTTCCTCCTTCCTACAACATGGGTCTCTTCAAGACCAATGTTCATTTCTTCCTCTCCTCAAAAAGACCCTCCACACAGTAACTCAGAAGATATAGGCCCTGAGGAAACGTGGAGGTAATGTAAAAAAAAAAACTGCAGTTCAATCCTAGCTTTTAGTGAGACAGTGAAGGGAGGATTCATTCTGCATTTCATAACAAGCCAAAGTAGCTCGTTTGAACTCTCCCGAGAGTTGGGGTCAGCGGTCAGGGGGTTAATCACGTGCTTGGTGCGTGTATTTTGACGGTTGGCGGGATGATCACATGTTTGGCGCGTGTATTTTGCCGGTTGAGACTCGAACATTTCGGTTTCTCAAATTCAGTTGTCTTCAGTTCAGTCTGCAATCGTATATCGAGGATTGACATCCGTCCAGTTTAGTGTATTTGTGCAACCGAATATTTTAGTGACTACAAACAGTGTTTATTTCCGTCGATACAATGAACCGAAGCAAAAAAATTCAAAAAATAATGGAACTCGTTGGAAAAAAAAGTAAGTACCTGCTTTTAAATTTATTATTTGTAGATTTTATTTTTTATTGCTTTATTATTTGTAGATTTCTTGGAAAATTATATATAGAAGATTTTCCAAATATTTTTTCTTCTAATGATAGCACTCCAAACTCTTTGAAAAAAATCCAAGTCGGCTCCTTCCGTGAGATTTAGGTTCTAGTTTTTTTACCACAACCAAAATAATTAGAAGTAGATCCTGTACCTACCTAGATAATGTACTGGGCGCTCCTTTCAATTTAAATCATCTCATATTTAAAGATTAATTGAAGGATGTAATACATGATTGTAAGTATTTACATATATATAATTCTGACAAAGGTACCTACATTGAAGTATGGATAAAACAACTAACACAGTTATATATATATTATTATTTCATAATCAAGGCTGAGTAAGCGTAAAAAGTAAGATTAAGAAAGGGACACTCAGATTGTTTGGGCATGTAAAGTGAATGAACGAAGAAATTAGTGTAAGGAGACTGAACGACTGCCTCCTGTTTTATTATATATTTTAATTTTTAAGTTCTTGTTTTGTCCTGTGCTACTAGATAGCACCATTATTATCTAATATTGTTGTCCTGTGAGTGCTGTAACAGCACTGTTAATATTACTAATTGTTGTTCTCTTGTCATTGCTTTGCATAAACTGTATATTCTTTATTTTATCAATATTTTTTTTGAATTAGACAATTCACCCTCAAAAGAGTGCTTTGTGTATCAATATTTTGTAATGGATTCGGAGCACTGTAGGATCATTTTTAAGTTTACTGTAGTTAAGATAGTTATAATATATTTAACATTAAAAAATAAGGACAAACATTCACGGGTCACGAATAACCTAACAATATTTGAAAATCTCGTACTACCATCATAGAAAGCGGAAAATGTTGCTTGTGTCGTAATAGAGGACTTAGCCAGCCGAGGATTTGAACAAGGGACGCCTGGGTGGGATCTAAACGCGATGTCGACTCAGCCACCGACCGGTCGAATGCGAAATAATAACTTGAAGTGAAATAACACAAAATTGCGCTATACAAATATTACGTTATTATTATTATTATATTACACAAATGTGAATGTGAATCGTTCCATATCTTCCTCGGAGACGACCGAGGAAGATATGGAAAGATCAAGTGAATCAGATACTTGAGTCAGGACATGTCAAGAGTCAGAATAATTGAATTTGTATGAGACGATGTGTGAATGTAAATGAGGCAAGGAATGTGTGCCAATAACGAGTTGTTGGCGGTGCAACTTCTCTGCCTATCCATGCGGGGAAATAGCAGGTTAGTTAGTTAGTCAGGTAGGTACATATATTAATTATTATGATATGATAACTAAAAAGCAAGAAAAAACCAAAATATGTGAATTTAAATGCACACAACTTTAAAAAAAATGCTGGGGTTTAGAAAAAAAAAATAAAGAATTGGGCGAATCGTTATTCGCAAAAATAAATAAGGATTTAAGTATATTATTTTTAACCACCGACACAAGGAGCAGTGTTATAAGTTTGACTGTTTGTGTGTGTGTCTGTCTGTGTGTGGTATCGTAGCTTCTAAATTAATGGATCGATTATGCTGCGTTTTTTTTTGTTTGAAAGCTGACGTGATCGAGATGGTTCTTAGCTACAATTCATGAAAATCTGTTCAGGCGTTTCAAGGTCATCAGCTGTTTTTTGTGTCGGGGGTTGCTTAAAATTTTGAAAATTTTACTTATATATAGGTACCTTTGACGCTCTATAACTCTGTAATTTATTTAATATGTTTTATACGCCCCTGATGAAGGTTCAGATTGAACCGAAACTTATTATAACACTTAATCATTTAAAATTTTTGTACGGTAGGAATAATTGTGTTATGAAATTCTGATTTTTGGCGAAGGTAATTTCAATAAAAAGAAACATTATATTATAAAAGTTTTTTTACTGTGAATACCGCCCAAGAGTCTCAGCTGCTCCCGTCTGGAGCCAGTGAAACTATCGCATCCCCAATTGGGGTATGTTGGGGAGAGGAAGACGGTGGGGAAGAGGAAGGTGGGGAAGTACCTGGCTATTCTGATCTGGTCACCAAACTCGGCTAAAGCCATTTCAAGCAACCTTTCATTTCTGAATGGTGGTCTTACACCAGGGCGATACTGATAGTAACTTTTACTCTGGAACGTGCTGCGAATATACTACACATTATTTTTCTTTAATTTTTGAAATAACACAAATTAATCAAATAAAATTTATTTGCGCACGCGGGGATTCGATCCCGCGATCTTCTATATAAATAAAAACAATTTTGAAATGTTACATTTAAATTACGCATTTCAATACACATACATTTAAAAAAAATAATGTAGGTATATTTGTTTGTCAACTTACAAAATTTCAAGTTGAAACATTCAAAATATCTTCTTTCCACCCCTTGCGAAAGTTTCTGGATTATTAGAACCACATCCACATAGTACATCGGAAAAGTTATTTAACCATTACAAAAACTCTTATTTTAAATATTTAAATATATTTTTATTTACATAAGTATGTTATTCAACAATTTTGATCGATTGTTCTTGTTTCTTTGATAGAATTTAATTTAGTTTAATTTTTATTTATCATTATTACACAGTATATTTTATGTATGTACAAAAATAAATAGTATATAAAAAGACAGAAAAAGGAAATGAGCACTGGTGTCATGAAAGTTGTATAATATTTTGCAATATTTGGTTCGCGAATTGTTTGAAAAGTGAGTGTGTTTCATGTATTTTAGCGATCGGTAGGGAAAGAGGGAGGGGGAGGGGAATCCGGGAGGGGTGGAGGCGAAAGGAGTGGACTTCATGGAGGGGGGACGCGCGAGTTGAAGGGGAGGCGGAAGGAATGAGAAAGGACACAAAGGGACAAATATTTCTTTATAAGTGGCATTTCAACGCATGCCGGGAACACGCTAGTTTATTTAAAAAAAATATTTTCAACTGAATTCATATTATAAGATTTCAAAATTTTCCAGGAAGAAATTACGACCTATGTGTTGGAATATCGAAATGTAAATGTGTTGGAGTATCGAAAACTTCTCTCAAAATCTACTGATATAACAAGAGCAAAATATTTAAGTTATAGAATATTTTTTTGTTTCTAAGCCAGATGCATTCACGCTATTTTCAAAATCACCAAAAAACATTTTCGAGAAACAAAAAAATATAGATATAAGATATAAATAAGAAAAAAACGTTTATTATTTTATGTAAATGAGTTAAGTTTGATTAGAACAACCAAACCGTTTATTAAAACCAATTTAGCAGAGCCACTGAGCACTGACTACTAAAGAAACACCGGTGTACTTTCTAAACTTAAAAGTGTTGTAGATACTCGTACAACCGAAAATTTTATTTTTATAAATTTTTTAATGTATTTTAGCTGTTTTTTAACTATGTTTCGAGTAATAGAACGGCGGAGGGAGTATCGGCACTTTTAATTTCGATGTGTTAGCATAAATTATAGCGGCGTCAACACGGCTTGATTTATGAAAGTAACCGAAGATTATGATGATAGTAAAATCAATGCCTGTTGGAGCTTTTAGGAATACTTTTTTATGCAGTTATTGAGGTAATTTATCTATGGAAAAATGCAAGAGTTGCACTAATTATGTAAAAAATGATAATTTACGAAAAAATGCAAAGAAATACATATCGCTTTTTTCCGCTCTCCAATTGTCGCATAAACGATACCTTTATAAAAACACACTGTAGGATTACAAATTTCGTATTACGTTCTCTCGATGCGGTTATTAACTTTTTTCTGTTTTTATTTTAGAACCAGCAACTGTAAATAATAATGAGGATGAAAACTTCACCGCTGAAGAGCACTCCCTAGTGAATGAGGTAAATAAACTTACAATCTACACCTTTTTTTTAATCCACTCGCCCTGAAGAAAATAATTCCCCTTAGGGCCTATGTCATATTTGGAAATGCTGTGTAGGAAAGGAAGGAGGGTAGTTTTCGCAAGGAAAAAGGTATGAGGGGTGGGTAGGAATCTGGGGGTCAGTGTGTCCAGGAGTGACAGACGTATGCATCCATACCTCCCACTGCGGAACAAGGAGATGTTCCGAGGGAGTACGTTTGGAGAAGTCAGGGGACTCCCTCAACCATTCTTTCCCGATCCGGCCTACCATGCAGCTGGTGCATCTGCCGCCAAGACCCGTATTTCCAATCCCTACCGCGGTAGGGATTGTTATGCATAAATCACCTTACAAACATTTTTGGGATTTTGCACAACAAACCCTATACTGATTCAGTCGCCTATGCTTTTCGTTGCTCTGTGAGTGTGACAACCATAATTATCGAGTAGTTTTTGATAATTATTAATGTGTACAATATATGCATTATGTTCCCAAATATAATTCCCATATAAATTGCATTATGTTCCCAAAAGGTAAGATACCCATTGTGGGATCTTTAATAATACAGTGACAGTACATGTAGATATATATGTAATTAAAACGAGAAATACATATTTCGTCATTTACTGCCTATTCCTTGATTTAGTGACATTCATATATTGTCACATTTACTTACAAGCCCTTTCCTACTGGTTCAGTTACCTCAACATACGATAATACCAAAAGATAGTTTCACCACAGGGGTAAGCAGAGAGGATGGACCGCCAAATAACACTGCTTGTTTAAATCACATCAACATACTTTAATACCATCAGACAGTTTCACGGCAGGGGTAGGCAGAGAGGAAGGATCGCCAAATAAAAATACTTGTTTTAATGACATCAACATACTTTAATACCATCGGATAGTTTCACCGCAAGGGTAGGCAGAGAGGATGGACCGCCAAACAATTATGTTTTACTGCTAGCTTTAATCACGTGCATATGAGATAATTTATAGTACAGTGACAATAGATACTTTCACATATATATTTAAAAATAGCAATACACATTTAATTAATATTAAAACTAATTACGGTGGTCACTTTCACAGAAACAGAGAAGAACAACGAAGCGCATAGGCGACTGAATATATATAGGGCTTGTTGTGCGAAATCCCCACCAGGCAGAGAGGATGGACCGCCATACAATTATGAAACGCGGTAGGGATTGGAAATACGCGACCCGGACAAATCTCATCCCATCCCATCTCAGTCACCAAACGTAGCGAACCAATTGGGGTGACCTATGGCACAGGTGTTGGTTCCATTTAATGGTTCCCGAGGCGGCGGTACCCATACGTGCCTACCAAATTGAAACTACATTCTACCTCACGTTAAATATTTTTATTTATAGGTTAATGGAAACCAAGACACCGTTTTATGTTATTGTCCGTAATAACATAGTGCTGTTTTCTGTTTTAGCCACACCAAGATGACTCCTCGGATTCATACCAGCCGTAGCCGTCTGAAGCAGAAACCAAATTCTCTGAGGTACGTGCCTTCAATTCATAATTCACCTTTTCGATCGTCTTTTATTAATATTGAAATACAATTTAATATACTGACTTTTTTAAATTCCATTTTCTTATTTACAGGAGTTAACTTTCTCAGGCGGTGATGATGTGGATACGACTGTCGAAGATGATGTTCCCAAATCTACACAAGTTTCGGACAGCGGGATGTTTGAAACAAATGCTACAGTAATGAGCAAATCCAAGAAGACAACTGTTAAGGATATATCAAACAAAAGAGTTCGACTGCCAGACTTTTGTTTCTATTGCGAAAAGGATGTGAATAATTTTTCTCGTCATGTATTCAGAAACCACGAGATGGAATGCGAAGTGCAAAAAATCCTCTCAACACCAAAAAATAGTAAGGAAAGAAAAGTGCTACTTACCGAATTGCGTAAAAAGGGAAACTATATTCAAAATTGCCAGGGATGCATAAAACCTATGAAAAAAAAAAGAAATTCCTCATCTAACGATTATTTGCCTTGCCCCAAATGCTTGGGTTTTTATTCCAGACAACAACTGTGGAAACATAGAAAAGTATGCGACCGTAATGCCGACAAGTTTACCCAGGCCGAGGCTCAAAATGTTTTAATAAGAAATTTAAAAATTGATCCTAAACTAAAAGAACTGGTATTTCCTCGTATGAGAGCAGATCGGATATCTCTCATTTCGAAAAGAGACAATTTGATTTGCGCTTTTGGCTCTCAATACTTGAAAATTCACCGGGAAAAACACTTCATTCACGTGGTTTCTCGAAAAATGAGAGAACTCGGTAAATTACTTCTCGAAATTAAAAACATCGAACCCAGCATAACAGATTTATCCTACACTTTAAAACCCCAATATTATGATATCATAGCTGCCACAAAAAATTGCTCGAAATACAATGAAAAGGAAGAAAAATACTTGAGTCCGACCTTTGCAATGAACATAAGCACATCCATTAAACAATGTTGCAATTTAGCCATTATACAAACATTAAAATTGGAAAGAGGAATTGAAACCGCCAACACCGAAGCTGATCTGAAAACTTTGATTCAAATCATTGAAGCTAATTGGAAGTTTGACGTGTCATCCCAGGCAGCAGATGATTTGAACCTGAGGAAGTGGAATAAAATCACACTAGTTCCTCTTGCGAGTGACCTTAAGCTATTGAAAGACCATCTTTGCAATACCGCCAAGAGAGCAGTAAGTAACTTATTCGAAATTGAATATGATGTTTTGGCGTATATAGATTTGGTGGAAACAATATATTGTCGGTTTCTGTTGCTAAACCGACGTCGCCCAGGAGAACTGCAACGTCTGCTATTAGATACTTATACGAGTACCGAAAGTTGTGAGAATAAATACGAAGAGTTTGACAGAGTTACTTCCGCAACTGAAAAAATTCTGATCAAAACAATAAAACGCGTCGTGATACGCGGTAAAAGAGGAAGAGGTGTTCCTGTTTTATTTTCATCCGACGTTCAGAAAGACATAACAACGTTAAATGAACTAAGGTATAAGTACATTGATGAAAAAAATCCGTTCTTATTCGCGAAACCGAATTGCGAAACCACTATTTGTGGCTATAAGGTAATTGAAAAACACGCCAAACTCTGTGGGGCTAAAAACCCAAAGGCTATTACATCCATTAGACTGCGAAAACATCTAGCAACATTAACACAAATTTTCAACATGAGCGAAAATGACATAGAACAACTCGCAAATTTTATGGGCCACACTAGTGGGATTCATAGGAAATCCTATAGATTGCCCGATGATGTATTTCAAACTGCCAAAATATCAAAATTACTTTTCCTGATGGAAGATGGCAAGGCAGATGCCTACAAGGGTAAGAGTCTCGATGAGATCGATTTAAATTTAGACGAAGAAGTCGTGGGGGAGAATATAGAAATTGAAGATGCTATAGAATACCAAGTTGATGTGGAACTTGAACTGACCACATCAAAACAATCACAAAATGTATTACATCATCATCAGACAGTCGCGAGAACAAATCCAAAGAAACGCAATTTGGTGCCCTGGACGCCTCAACAAAGGAAAATTGTTTTAAAATATTTTAAAACGCACATTAACGAGCGTCAACCTCCAAAAAAACATGAATGCGAAACCTTAAAGGAGCAGTGTCCTGATATTTTGGCCAATAAAGAATGGCTAAAAATAAAAGTTTTTATTCAAAATGCATATACCAAAAAATGAAGCATTTAATAAAAAGTCTTTGTGCTATAAGTATTGTAAAACTTTTATTTTTCAGATACTTGTTTTTTAGCCATTTTTTATTGGCCAAAATATCAGGATACTGCTCCTGGTTTCGCATTCATATTTTTTTGGAGGTTGACGCTCGTTAATGTGCGTTTTAAAATAGGTATTTTAAAAGAATTTTCCTTTGTTGAGGCCTCCTGGGCACCAAATTGCGTTTCTTTGGATTTGTTCTCGCGACTGTCTGATGATGATGTGATTGATGATGATGATGTGATGACATTTTGTGATTGTTTTGATGTGGTCGGTTCAAGTTCCACATCAGCTTGGTATTCTATAACATCATCAATTTCTATGTACAGCGCCCTTGAGGTGATTTCTCACAAAAACGGCGCTATATAAATTAGCCAAGTATTATTATTACTATTAGATAGATTTACTTACAGACATAATATTTTGAAAAATGCTAAAGGTATTACACGTTTTTTATAGGTCATCATTATTTTTTTAATTCTGTTTAATTTTTTTTTAGTTTTATGCTTTTTTTTGTTATTTATGTGAAGAATTTTTTTTTCATTTTATTTTTTAATTAGGTACCTACCTAATATTTAATCACAATTTATTTATTTTCTTCTTTTAGATTTTTCATGTAACATATTACTGCCATAGCAGACTGGGTTTGCACTACCCACCCAGTCCTGCTGGATTAAAAACTTAAATAACATATTCAAGATATTGATAAGTAGTTACTTTTCTCATTTCAATTGTTTTAGATATCGATTAAGTAAATATGGATAAACTTAATTTTATTACGTTTTTTTTTTATTTTCAAAATTAGTTTTGAATAAACTATTTGTATTTGTCATGAGTCATTTGTAATAAGGTTTTTTAAAATTGTTTTTGACTACGTACTATATATATTTTTGTTAAAAGTGTCACATGTTTTCGTAGGTCATCTTCTTATTTATTATGAAAGATATGTTTTTATTATTTTTTTAAGGTTTTGGATACCTACCTATTATTAAAATAATAATATTTTTTTATGATCAAAGTATGATATGTTTTCATATGGCAATTTCTTATTTAGATACCTACCTATTTTTAATGAATATATATAAGTTGTTTATTTGAATAAGAGGTACTTTGTATGCTTATTTAACGTTGTTATCTTTTAAATGTGTTTTAATAAACGATTTGTATTCGTCATGAATGATAACACGGATTTGTTAATTTAAAATTGTTTTTGATACTTACCTGTTAAATATGTTTCGGTTAGCATTGCTTATTTTCTCAATCCTCATGCTCACGAGTGATAAGTTTTATATTTAATTTATTTTCTTGATTATTTTTTATGGTTCCATCACGCAATTTGAACATCCCTTTGAAAAGTCATTAAAATTTAAAATAAAAATAATTTGGAAAAATAGCTAATACTTTTGTATTGACTTTCAGAGAAGGTGTCGAAATTGCATGTTTCTGAGTTTTTCAATCACCGCTTTAGATTACCTAGCTAGGTACAGGTACCTATTTCCTATTAAGATTGTGATTGCAATCACAATAATATGTTTATGCTTAATTCATTTTGAAATTTTTTTTTAACGAACGATTTGTACTATTTTGAAGATATTTATTGTGATTTTTATTTTTTAGATACTTACCTACTGAAATGATTTTGTTTTAATCAATCTATTTGTATCTATTTAAAGGTTAACTAATTCACAATGAGTGATAATTTTTTTAATGTTTTGTTTCCTGTACTTTGTATACTTATGGATTTAATTTTTTAATTTTGTTTTAAATAAACGTTTTGTAAAAGAAAAAGTGTTTTGATTTTTTAATTTTTTATGTGAATACAAGAGTCTCAGCTGCTCCGATCTGGAGCCAGTAAGACAATAGCATCCCCGATTGGGGTATGTTGTGAGGCTGAAGGAAGTGTGGAGGAGAAGGAGATGGAGGAGAGGAAGGTGGGGAAGTACCTGGCTATTCAGATCTGGTCATCAAACAAAGCCATTTCAAGCAATGTTTCAATTCTGAATAGTGGTTATTTTTAATATAATCGCATATTATTTTTAATGAATTAATTGTGAAATAACACAAATTAATCAATAAAAATGTATTTGATCCCGCGACCATCGGTTTGCGAGTCAAGAGCCTTACCCCTCGACCACTCCGGCCGTCATTGTTGATTGTTATCATTTTGAATCCACCAGCCAAGACGACAGGAATTCATATTATGAATCTCATAATATTATAATTTGTTAATCGAAACAGCATTTACTTTGTAGAATTCAATGTTAAAGGACCAATTTAGTAAAATTAGGACAAAATCCAATAGGTCCAAAACGTCTGTGAATGGTTTTTTCATTACTAGGTGTACTGATCGACGGAAAAAAGTCTAACAAAATCTGATGACCGGAAGTGAGTGTAAAAGCGAGTCTCAAAAATACATACCTAGATATTTTGTGGAAGCTTTTGTTGGTCAAGTCAACTGCGTTTTTGTTTTCCATCGGCCACGGAAATCAAGAACATTGTAACCCTGCCCCAAAGTTATTGTTTTTCACGGATGTATGAAAATACTTTGTCGCTGGAGACTTGATGCGGAGATCAACGCCGCTAACCATGTTATTAATATAGTATAAATTAGGCAAAACTTCTTTGTAATTTCTAAGCGTAGAACACTAATTATTTTTCTACCAATCTTACGGTTCTTACTGTCAGTTAATTCAATTTATTTGGCTAAGCCATTGGTTCCAACACAGTCATCGCCCGCTGAGAGTTCAATTCCCCGGCTGGCTAGGTTCTCCATAATTGAACAATCAACCACATCAGCCGCTGTAATGATGGTAGTACAATTGGGAGGTTAGTACAATTCAATTTGGGAAGCGGGAATGGGTACCGCCACCCCGGGAACTTTTGGATAACCAAAACCTTTGGATAACCAAAACCTCTGCCATAGGTCACCGCGAGTGGTTCGCTATGTTTGATGATTCAGCAGGGGTGACCGGGTTAATGGGGTGAGATTTGTCAAGGGCCTGAAGGCGGATGACCGGGACACGATTCCTACCCACCCCTTAAACCCATTTCCTGAACATAACTTTCCTCTTCTTCCTTTCCTTAAAAAACCCTCCACACAGCATCCCCAAGTATAGGCCCTGAGGGAAATTATTTCCTTCAGAGTCTCCTGTGTGGAGCTCATGTAAAAAAAAAATAGTGACAGGTTATTCGTAACCAGAGAATAATTAATTATTTCTAAAAAATAGTACCTATATTGCAGTTGTCAATTGCTACGTATCGCAAAAAGGTAGCCACTTTTATGCATTCCGAATAATTATTGGCACCTGAAATAACCTTTCGGTCAAAGCAGAGCTTTAAAATAGAAGCCAAAAGCGATAGTTAATTTTGACACGATATTTACGTTGTTTCTGTTCACTCTATACCTATATTTTTTTACATTAGCTCCACGCAGGAGGTCCTGAGCAAAACAATTCCCCTCAGGGCCTATGTCATCTTTGGGGATGCTGTGTAGAGGGTATTTTTAACGAAAGGAAGGAGAGGCAGTTCTGGGAAGGAAAAAAGTATAAGGGAATGTTTAGAAATCTGGGGGTCAATGTGTCCAGGAGTCACAGACATACGAACCCATCCCTCCCACTGTGGTACAAGTCCTTGGATCGAGAGTCCGGCTGGAGAGATGAAAATGTCTCCCTCAACCAGTCTCTCCCGATCCGGCCCGCCATGTAGTAAGTGGTCAAATGCGTAGGCCGCCAAGACTTAGACAAACCTCACCCCGTGAACCCGGACACCCCTGATAAGTCACCAAACATATCTGACCACTTGATGTGACCTATGGCAGGGTTGTTAGTTATCCGATAAATGGTTCCCGGGGCGGCGCACTATGGAATGGCACGGAACAAGGCCGTCTCATAAATCGAAAAAGGGTGTATTTTTTTTTCAAATGTACCTATAGCGGTTTTAATAAGATTAATGATTGATAATTTTTTATCCGTTGAAAAAAAAATTTTTTTTTGTCTTTTTAAAATAATGTCAAAGTACGGGCTCAGGCTGAGATATTTAATTTAATCAAAATGTGGAATATTTTGTGGTACAAATCTCAAGCATTCGAGCTAGTTTATATATAGTTTTTATATATCATTGTAACAGTTGTTTATTAAGCTGTTTTAATATATATTTTAAATATTTTATTTTTAAATAATACTTATTTATAAGCTCCCTTCAAGCAAGTAATACCGAAACCAGATTTTGACAAAGTTCGGGTAAACTTTCAACTAGTAGCAGGGTTTGGACCTGTGAATCTGAAAACACAATTATAAAATATAAACCTTTTTTTAATAGGTTCATTAAAAAAGTTTGCGGATTTTGTGCGTTTTAGCGTCAATAACGTTTTTTTCTGCTGCTCATTTTTATCAGAAAATTACCTTGTCGCAAGGATAAATTGTTTTTGAAATGTCTTATTTGGAATCAAAATATTAACCATTCAATAAATAAAAATATGAAATACAAAGATTGTTTAGTTTTTCATCAGCACACCAAATTTTATTTTTTTATGATAAGAAACAAAGAAGTTACAGGTTTATGGGACGATACAGAGCATTTGCAACCACTGTCATTATGGAATGGCCCGGAACAAGACCGTCTCATAAATCGAAAAACTATACTTTTTTTCGTATATTACCTATACTGGTTTTAATAAGATATATAATTATTTAATTTTTATTTCGTGAAAAAAAAATTTTTTTTGTTCTTTTGTATATTTAAAATAATGTCAAAGTACGGGTTCGGGCTGAGATATTTAATTTAATCAAAATGTGGAATTTTTCGTCGTAAAAATTTAAAGCATTTGAGCTACTTTATATATAGTTTATTATATATCACCGCTAAGGTTGATTTTTAATCTGAAATAATGTGTATTTGAAATATTTTAGTTTTAAGTAATAATGATTGATAAGATCCCTTTAAGAAAATGATTTCTAAACTGGATTTTAACAAAGTTCAGGTAAACTTTCAACTGGTCGCAGGATTATCCTCTGTGGATATTAAAACACCATTTTATAAGAAAAACATTTTTTTAATGTTTTAATTAAAAAAAAATTGAGAATTTTTTGCGCAACAGCGTCAAAAACGGTTTTGCCGCTGCTCCGTTTTATGAGAAAATTACCTTGTCGCAGTACTAAAAAATGATAAATTGTTTTTGAAATGACATGTTTTATGTCAAAATAATAATAATTCACTAAATAAAAATATGAACCAAAAAGATTTTATAATTTGATTGATATTGTCTGCCAAATATAAAATTATATCATAATAATCGTCTACCGTTTTGAATTCTGGGGATTCTTTTTTGGTTTCCTTCAAAATAATATTTGTACTGGAGTATTAGCGGCTCTGAACGCAAATTATTATTTTTTTTTAAATCATATAAAATTGTACACGAATGCATTCTTTAAGTTTTCTACTATTTCCTCACTAAGCTAAGTGATTGTGTAACGGAGAAGCCTGTTGACGTAGATATAATTCTAACCCGTGACATTCTGTTCAGGAAGCAAGCATTATCCCCAGCGCCACCAAACCAAACAGGAAAATTTAAAAGAATGTCAAATTTTATTATGTCGTCAAGTTAGCCTCTGTGTGATAACCAATCATTATGTACCTACGATACACGGTTGGCAAATCGAGACCGAATTAAAAGGATTCTGAAAGCATCGTAACATAAACGTACTGCATACAGGAATATACGGAGGTCGTCATATGTTCGTCACGAACGGACGCCCTAAATATGGAATGAAGTGTGATATACGTAAGATATACGCGGTTGCCAAAACGGCGGCAATATGAAAGGACGCCCAAAAGACTCTAAAGTATACGTACCTATCAAAAATTTGAATACCCTCAAAACACAATTTCTGGATAATTCTTTTACTATCACTCTTTTGTCAACCTAAAAACATGTGAACATTCACAGCAATTTTATTTAAAAACCTACCGTAAGCAGTGGTAGCCAAAAGGATGCGAAGTGAAAGGACGCCAAATCTGTAGCGGGATGTATATATATATATATATATATATATGTGTGCATGTACGCGTATGTATATTAATGTATATGTATGTGTATGTTTATGTATATATATGATTTTCTTATTTTTCAAATATATATTGCTTAATATTATCTATCTTAAAGTAAAAACTTTCTATTAAAACACATAAATACTTGTCACACTTAATCATAAACACGTAAACACCTCAGCACAGGTTCTCCTAGTGAGGTGTTCACGAAACATACAAAATTACCCATCCACAGTTTCACCTTCCCAAACCTACCATACACCCAACATAATTAAATTGCAAAATATATCGTGTAAAAATGTCAACAAATAGGTAAATACTGTAATAAATAAATAAATAAATATAGAAATAAATAAAAAAATAAATGGCATTAGCCGTGTTTGGTGACCAGATCTGAATAGCCAGGTACTTCCGCACCTTCCTCTTCCCTATATCTTTCCCCTCCCCACTACTTTTAGCCTCACAGCATACCCCAATTGGGGATGCCATTGTCTCACTGGCTTCGTCATACGCACATCAAATCCCCAGAATTTCTTTGCAATAGGATGATTGGTTTAGCAACGCGCATGGAACAAACACACATACAAGCAAACATACATTGATTTTTATACATAGGTGTTTCCTAATAAAGTTCCTTGCAGAATTGTATTATAAATTATGTAATATTATCATTATTATTTCCGGAGCTCTTCTAACAATACATGTCTCAGCTAATATTGAATGAACTAAGCAAAAGGGTGATTTCTCGTCTTGACGTAAGTATATTGACATATAAAATTAAAATATTGTTTCGGTGGTTTCTCGCGTTTTTACTGTGTACACGTCGTATACGCCGGACACCGGACACACTAACACCATTACGAAGTGGGGGGGGGGGGGGGGGGTTGTACCTTTTTGTTTAGCAAGTTAAAAAAGCAATTATTTTGTATTTGAGTACCGGATTGCTACTTCCTTCCTTCTTGTGTTCATGATATAGTGTCAATTCTTAATAATAATTCACGCAAAATCATAATATTATACAAAAAAAAATGTGTGAATTTTCGCACACGTGATAAAAATGATAACAATACATACAATAACAAAAATTAAACAATATTAAAGTTTATTTTGCTTTATTAGTACGTGATAAGCGTGTTTTTTTGTTCTTTTTTGACCATATTTTGTTTTACCTATCTACACCCTCACTGTGCCATATCTACGCCCTCTAATTTTCTCTGGGTCTTCTACTGCCCCCCTGAAAGTCTCAAACGACAATATAATTAATTGTAAAAAAAACGGATAATATATTTATTTGTATATGAACAAAATATAATTAGAAAGATAACGGCAGATATTGCGGGGCGCAAAAAACCGGATAGTATAATTATTGTAGATGAAAAAAATATATTTAAAAAGAAAACGGCAGATATTTGTGCGGGCCGCAAAAAACCGGATGGTAAAATTGTACATGAAAAAAATATGTATTTAAAAAGAAAACGTCAGATATTTGTGCGGGCCGTAAAAAACGGATATAGTATGATATTTGTACTCGCACATGAAATAAAAATATTTAAAAAGACAACGGCGGATATTTGTGCGGGCCGCAAAAAAACGGATAGTACAATTTTGTACATGAAAAAAATATATGCAAAAAGAAAACGGCAGATATTTGTTCGGGCCACAAAAAACCGGATAGTATGATTATTGTACTCGTACATGAAAAAAAATATAGTAAAAAGAAAACGGCAGATATTTGTGAGGGCCGCAAAAAACCGGATACTATAATTGTACATGAAAAAAAGCATATATTTGTGCGGGCCGCAAAAAACGTATAGTATAATTGTAATCGTAAATGAAAAAAATATATTTAAAAAGAAAACGGAAGATATTTGACGACCACGGCTCTAGGGGAAACTTGAAGTATTAAAAGTGAAAAACGCTAATAGGAATACAAGAGTTTCAGTTGATGATTATTGCGCAGAATGTTTTGAGAATTACAATTTTACTAAATCGAAATCAAATTGGATGTGTCGAATGTAGTTACATAAAACTTGTACAACATTCGAAAACCATTGCATGAGATGTGGAAAGTTGTAAACCCTGGCTTCTTTTAATAATTTGAAAATGCCAAAGCTAATTGCCATACTCGTATCTTAATAATATTTTACCAACAACCTACCAGTTTGGAGGCTATTTTTGTAATATTTTAATAGTTTAAGACATTTAAACTTCATACTATTTTATAATGTTGATTAATATTTTGATTAGTAGGTAGTTAAAAAAGGACCTCAGCAAATAATAAATACTGATTACTCGAATTAATATAAATTTGTTTCTATCTAAAAAAATCATAGTGAGGCCAGTGAGGCGTCTATTCCAGCACGAGGCATCTATCTCCTGAACTCACAGTAACAATATAGAGAGACCGCACTAATATTGGTACAAATCGTCGACATATTCGCAAAATATAGCTCTCCCTTTACGCTCGTTTCTATGAGCGTACGAGAAACAGAGACAAACAGTTACTATTAAAAGTTAGTAGGTACTATCAATTCAATAAAAAATTCACGACGTTTTTTAGTAAGGCTGTTAATGTTTTGTCGTGTCACCAGATTTGGGTGGCCTTTAAGAATGGCTCAATTTTGCTTTTGAGCCAAAATTTTTACAATGTTCTACCTACATTTTATTACTTTTGTTTTTAAACAATTTTTTGATGGAACTGTAATACATTTTATAATTTTGTGCGTTAACTAATAATGTGTATGTACTAAAAATTATGTTAAAATGTTATTTAAATCTCCGCATTTTTAACATAAGCACTGCTCTAAAAAAAGACTCTCTATATATTAAAAAAATCTTTATTTAATGTATATAGTATGTAATTGTACCATCAAAAAATAAAATTTAAAAAGTTTCGCGTTTAAATTTTTATTTATAACCTTATATATTTAAAAAATGTATATATCAGTGGCGGTCCATGAGTTTTCAGTGAGCTAGAGTGCTAAGATTAAAAAATACGACGTTATTGATGTTTTCAGGTACAACAACATAAAACATCAATAACATCGTATTTTCCAATCTAAGCACTCTAGCTCGCTGAAAACTCACGGCCCGCCACTGATATACATACATATAACAGAAATTCCTTTTAATTATTTACGACTCAAGACAAAATACCTAATTGTAACAACCCTGCATCAGCTTGTAGGCCATATCCCCGTTGGTCAACTGACGAAAATCTGAGGTTCACAATCTGCTAACAACATATCGCATAGTATGGTCTCTCAGGGCCGGTTTTAGCACTACCAGCGCCTTGGGCGAGATTTCCAGGACGCCCCCTAACTGCAATTCAATTCCATACGAAAAAAGACAATGGGTATAATGAAATAACCGTTTATTAGAAAAACAAACTATTTATTCAAAAAAACTAATAAAATTTCACTTTTCTAGTATTTCTATCGGCAAAATTGATAACCTAATAAAATTCAAACATTCTTGACAAAGTTGCCAAGTTTGTCAATTTAGATTGAGATATTGTCGATCGCAGATAGGTTTTTATCTTGAATTAGCTTTTTCCCGCGGCTTCGCTCGCATGGCGTAAGGGGGTTCCCACTCCGCCTCCTCCACCTCACCCCCCTCTCATCGACCTCCCTTCTTACTCCCCCCTCCCCCTTCCCCCCCCCCACTCCCCCCCCACCCCCTCACCCCTCCCCTCTCCCCGATCCCGCCTACCGTCCCTCCCTCCTCCCCCCTCCCCCCTCCCCCTCCCCCGCCCCTCCGCCCACCCCCTCCACAAGAGCATGGCAACGTAGCGTGGAATGTCTAATACTGCGTTTGTTTGATTTAAAAATAATTGGAATAACTGCTTCCAGTGCAGTTATGCAAAGAATGAGAATGAGCTGGATGTGTTCCGCTTCGTCAAAAATATGTTAAAAAGAGGTAGATAATGTGTTTCTCTATGGTTGGGGATTCCCGGTAAAATGAACTGCATGCAGTGCTCCGATCGAAGGGATTGTACACTACGTTTCAGATCTAGTGTTGCCACCATAACAATTTTTTTCCTAAATTTAGGGAATTGACGAGTAAGTAGGCCTGGCTCAAAGAGCGAGGGAATATGAAGGGGCGCCTGTGGCGCCCCTTTATGTCTGGCGCCCTGGGCGGTCGCCCAACCGCGCCCTACCCTAGGCTAATATCCGCTACAGTAGGCAACTACATCATTTTTGAGAGGTCAAATAAAACAGGATTTACTCAAAACCTAAGTATATTAATTATGTTTACAAAAATAGGCTACTGCAAAAGATTAAATACCTACATTTTAATATACCTACATATTGCATTATTCTTAGATAGTACCTACCTACATGTTTTTTTTAATAATAGAGCTTTTTTAAAAAGTGGCTCAACTATCCGGATTTTATCCTATCTATCTTTCAATGGGGAGGGACCGCGCCTGTTGTACATCCATTCATTAATTTGTACAGTTTAAAAATCATTGATTGTGCGTGGTGTAAATGAAGTTGAACCAACCCACGCCCGCGCCCGCGCCCGCGCCCGCGTATCTACGAGTATTATACCTACCGCAGAGACCGGGTCCTACAATGAGACATCGTCGAGCGGATAAGCAACATCTTAAGATGAAGCCATAGTAAGTAATGGAAAATCATACAAAATCGTATGTTTTTGTTTTGAAAATTTGACCGCTTAGAAGTATTATAGATGCTTGAATTAAATACTGGGTGTAGAACATACCTTGGCCCTTAAAAACATCGGTCATTTTTTTTATAAGTCTTTTAATAGGCCTATAAAAAAATAAAGTATAAGGTATAAAAAACACGCTTTCAAGTCAAAACTCTTCTATTTATAAACCCCTTTTCGGATATGGTTTTATTGTATAATGTGGCAAATTCAGTTTATTTTATAATAATCGCAAAAAAGTTGATATTTACACCCAATCTTCCCAAAATAAAATAAAATATGCATTTTCGCGTTGTTATTTTACAATACGGCCGCTAGTCGACAAATTCGGTTTTTCAAAGTGAACCCTATGGCGTCCACCGAAGTACTACTGTTCAGGCCACAGTCGCCATACCTCAGTCACGCCCCGAACGGAGCGAAAGATGGACGCGTGCTTCCGCGTCGCTTGATTTCGTGAAATCAATTTTAAATTTCCGTTTTATTACAATAAACAATGCGTAAAAAGGGAGTTAATGTTTTTTACAGGTTTTTACGAAATCAACCTGTAAACAAATTTCTTAAATACCTTTTCCAACGTTTCCAAAAGCTTTTTCTTAAGCGCTCTCCTCACGACACTAAATGTAGTCATGACTGCATTTATTGTGGTGAGGAGGCACAACCGCCTGCGAATTGGCAAAAATCACCAGCCGAATTATTATTTCCCTTCTGCCGGGACCCCCCACTCCTTAAAATTGGGCCGAACAGCCAGCCGTATTATTATTTACCGTCTGCGAATTCTAGTTGGGGCCAGCCGCAGAAGGAACGCCCCCGAATGGACATGTTACGACGGGTCATTTAATTCATTTCTCCTCGAAGAGCGTTCCGCGCGGTCGTTAGCACTGTTAGCAGCGACTTGTAGCAGTACGCATATTTCCAAAACTTATACCGGTTCAGTCGCGGTAGCGACAATTTATATTTCAAAAACACCTCTTTATTGGTTATTTTTTATCACTTGGCAAAAACCAAAAATGGTTCTAAAATCTGGAGAAAATAATCTTTTCAATGTGTGTATTAGAAACATTGACCTATGATATCACTTGATCGAAGATTAGAAATTAATAATTTTATTTCTAAATATTTTAATTTTGATATTATTCCCATATACATATTGTAAATTGGTTATTTTTTATCACTTTGCAAAAACAAAATTTGTTCTAAAATCAAGATAAAATAATCTTTCTAATGTGTATTATAGAAATTTAATAATTTTATTTCTAAGTAGGTATTTAAATTTTGGTATTGAAAATTTAAATTGTCGCTCCCGCTCCCTATGAGACGATGTATGAATGTGAACGAGGCAAGGAGTGTGTGCCGAGACCGAGTTGCCTACCCCTGCGGGAAACGGCGTGATGGTTAGTTAGTTAGTTTTTGTTATTATTTTTGACAGTAATTCTCAGAAGAAGAAAAAAAAAAATTTTTTTCATCACTCTTATTATTTTTGTCTGTTATTCCCAACAGAAGGATTAATATTTTCTTAACTGTGGGAATTTTTTAATTAATTATTTTTACATGAAACGACAAAAAAGTTAGTGGACGATAATGTTCATAATAAATTTGCAGAATAAAATATGTGTTGTTTTTATTTTTTTTCGTTATAGGTAATTTTAGTTAGAAAAATACGTAAGGTGGAACATTTTTAAACTTTTTGCCTGCAAAAAAGGTTTTTTTTCAAAAATTATACAGGGTGGAACAGCGGTTCACGACGAGTTCATCGAAAACGAATTCATCGAAAATCAATTCATTGAATCGCCAATTAATCGAAAAAATATATTTTGTTGATATTTGAGAGAAATGCCGAGCGGACCGAGAAGTTAAAAAAGTATTGGTCAACCTAAACTAACCTAACCTAACTTAACTGATTTAACCAATTTTTAAATATTTTTTATCATCACTCTTAATGACCTTTCTGAGTTGTTTATGAGTTGGTTTCATTATGAGTTGTCTGGTCACCGTTCCTTAGATATCCCTTTTTTGCAGTATCAGACAATGGGAAATCGAAGAGATAACATATAAATTTTACATTGTCACTACGAAACTGACAGTTGCTAAACACATTTAACTCAGTTAAACAGACCTTTTTGGGTATTTAATTTTGACAGCTCAATATCTACAAAAAAATGTTTTTCGATGAATTGATCATTCGATGAATTGATTTTCGATTAACTCGTTTTCGATGAGTTTGCTTTCGATGAATTGATTTTCGATGAACTCGTTTTCGATGAATTTGCTTTCGATGAATTGATTTTCGACGAACTCGTTTTCGATGAATTTGCTTTCGATGAATTGATTTTCGATTAATTCGTTTTCGATGAATTTTCTTTCTATGAATTGATTTTCGATGAACTCGTTTTCGATGAATTTGCTTTCGATGAATTGATTTTAGATGAACTCATTTTCGATGAATTTGCTTTCGATGAACTCGTCGGTTACCGGAACAGCACGTACCCGAGAGATTTTAACCAGCGATTCCCGAGCTTATTTAGAGTAAAAAAAGTGAATGTCATTTTTCTGTCCGATGACATTTTTTATCTATTAAAACAATTTTTTGTCTTCCTTTATAACTCTTGTATATTCTTCAATTACCTGTATCAAGTGTGTCTAGTCCATTTAAAAATCAATGTATTATTCATTGATTTGCGTGTTCTTATGTAAAAATAATTTTCCTTTAGAGGTATAATGTTGTCCTTCCCGAAACGAGTTTTATCAAACTCATTGGGAGTAATGTATTATAAATTGTATGGAATAATTTTGTAATATATTATCTCAAATAAATAAAAATAAATTAATATTAAATAATAAAATATTATTCCATCACACGCCGCAACTGAGTACTTAGGAGTATAGATTGTTTATAGCGTAGCGGTCATTTGACAAGCGTTACGTCTCGTTCTAGCGACACTTCGTTCAAGCGAGACAGCGCTAGTCCGCTCAAACACATCCCGTCGTGATGGGATCAGTAGCGACATGTGATCGAAAAACATTTTTTTTTGTTTATTTATAGAAAAAATATATCATCGGACAACACTTTTTACTCCAAATATGCCCAGGAATCGCTGGTTAAATCCCTCGGGTACGTGCTGTAACACCCGTATTTTTTATTTCAATTTGTAAAATTTGAAAGCGTCGTTTATCACCTTTCAAAAACAGTTTTTAGTTTTCGGATATGTTCATAAATATTACATTTATTTGTATTTTATTGTAAAGCGTAAATATTTCTCGTTTTTCTATTAACGGTGTTACCAGATTGAGCAACTCACTGAAACTAACATAATCCATTCGCAGAAAGTTCCTAAAATCAAGAGGATTCATTTCCCTTGCGATATTTATGTGGCTAAACCTACGCCTTTCGATAAACCATTTATTTGCCCAATATTTTCTTTTACGAATCGCATTATTGTCTGTTGTCAATAAAGCCAACGCTAATCCAATACGTTAAAATTTCGAAAGTGACGGAGCCATGACACGTTTGCGCACTGCGCGAGCGCTCCGAACACGTGTTTACAGCGCAAAAGCTAAGACCTTTCTGCAAATTGGATGGTGTGGTGGAAACCACCAATTTGGCTGGCCAGCAAGAAGTGACTAGAAATTGGATGGTGAGGAGGGCACTTTATTATTTACCGTCTGCGAATTCTCTGTTGGGGCCAGCCGCAGAAGGAACGCCCCCGAATGGACATGTTACGACGGGTCATTTAATTCATTTCTCCTCGAAGAGTGTACCGCGCGGTCGTTAGCACTGTTAGCAGCGACTTGTGTACGCGTATTTCCAAAACGTATACCGGTTCAGTCGCGGTAGCGACAATTTATATTTTAAAAACACCTCTATATTGGTTATTTTTTATCACTTGGCAAAAACCAAAAATGGTTCTAAAATCTAGAGAAAATAATCTTTTCAATGTGTGTATTAGAAATTAATAATTTTATTTCAAAATATTCTAATTTTGATATTATTCCCATATATTGTAAATTGGTTATTTTTTATCACTTTGCAAAAACAAAATTTGTTCTAAAATCAAGATAAAATAATCTTTCTAATGTTTATTCTAGAAATTTAATCATTTTATTTCTAAGTAGGTATTTAAATTTTGGTATTGAAAATTGAAATTGTCGCTCCCGCTCCCTATGAGACGATGTATGAATGTGAACGAGGCAAGGAGTGTGTGCCGAGAAGGAGTTGCCTACCCCTGCGGGGAAACGGCGTGATGGTTAGTTAGTTAGTATTTGTTATTATTTTTGACAGTAATTCTCAGAAGAAGGAAAATTTTTTTTTTTCATCACTGTTATTATTTTTGTCTGTTATTCCCAACAGAAGGATTAATATTTTCTTAACTGTGGGAATTTTTTAATTAATTATTTTTACATGAAACGACAAAAAAGTTAGTGGACGATAATGTTCATAATAAATTTGCCTAATAAAATATGTGTGTTTTTATTTTTTTTCGTTATAGGTAATTTTAGTTAGAAAAATACGTATTTTTAAACTTTTTGCCTGCAAAAAAGGTTTTTTTTTCAAAAATTATACTGGGTGGTACAGCGGTTCACGACGAGTTCATCGAAAACGAATTCATCGAAAATCAATTCATCGAATTGCCAATTAATCGAAAAATCGAAAGAAATTAATCGAAAAATCGAGAGAAATGCCGAGCGGACCGAGAAGTTAAAAAAGCATTGGTCAACCTAAACTAACCTAACCTAACTTAACCGATTTAACCAATTTTTAAATATTTTTTATCATCACTCTTAATGACCTTTCTGAGTTGTTTATGAGTTGGTTTCATTATGAGTTGTCTGGTCACCGTTCCTTAGATATCCCTTTTTGCAGTATCAGACAATCGGAAATCGAAGTGATAACATATAAATTTTACATTGTCACTACGAAACTGACAGTTGCTAAACACATTTAACTCAGTTAAACAGACCTTTTTGGGTATTTAATTTTGACAGCTCAATATCTACAAAAAAATGTTTTACGATGAATTGATCATTCGATGAATTGATTTTCGATGAACTCGTTTTCGATGAGTTTGCTTTCGATGAATTGATTTTCGATGAACTCGTTTTCGATGAATTTGCTTTCGATGAATTGATTTTCGATGAACTCGTTTTCGATGAATTTGCTTTCGATGAATTGATTTTCGATGAACTCGTTTTCGATGAATTTTCTTTCTATGAATTGATTTTCGATGAACTCGTTTTCGATGAATTTGCTTTCGATGAATTGATTTTCGATGAACTCATTTGGATTAGCGTTGGCTTTATTGACAACAGACAATAATGCGATTCGTAAAAGAAAATATTGGGCAAATAAATGGTTTATCGAAAGGCGTAAGTTTAGCCACTTAAATATCGCAAGGGAATTGAATCCTCTTGATTTTAGGAACTTTCTGCGAATGGATTGTGTTAGTTTCAGTGAGATGCTCAATCTGGTAACACCATTAATAGAAAAACGAGAAATATTTACGCTTTACAATAAAATCCAAATAAATGTAATATTTATGAACATATCCGAAAACTAAAAACTGTTTTTGAAAGGTGATAAACGAGGATTTCAAATTTTACAAATTGAAATAAAAAATACGGGTGTTACAGCACGTACCCGAGGGATTTAACCAGCGATTCCTGGGCATATTTGGAGTGAAAAGTTTTGTCAGATGATATATTTTTTCTATTAATAAACAAAAAAAAATGTTTTTCGATCACATGTCGCTACTGATCCCATCACAACGGGATGTGTTTGAGCGAACTAGCACTGTCTCGCTTGAACGAAGTGTCGCTAGAACGAGACGTAACGCTTGTCAAATGACCGCTACGCTATAAACAATTTTTACTCCTGAGTACTCAGTTGCGGCGTGTGATGGAATAATATTTTATTATTTATTATTTATTTATTTTTATTTATTAGAGATAATATATTACAAAATTATTCCATACAATTTATAATACATTACTCCCAATGAGTTTGATAAAACTCGTTTCGGGAAGGACAACATTATACCTCTAAAGGAAAATTATTTTTACATAAGAACACGTAAATCAATGAATAATACATAGATTTTTAAATGGACTAGACACAGTTGATACAGGTAATTGAAGAATATACAAGAGTTACAAAGGAAGACAAAAAATTGTTTTAATAGATAAAAAATGTCATCGGACAGAAAAATGACATTCACTTTTTTTACTCTAAATAAGCTCGGGAATCGCTGGTTAAAATCTCTCGGGTAGGTGCTGTTCCGGTAACCGACGAGTTCATCGAAAGCAAATTCATCGAAAATGAGTTCATCGAAAATCAATTCATCGAAAGCAAATTCATCGAAAACAAGTTCATCGAAAATCAATTCATAGAAAGAAAATTCATCGAAAACGAGTTCATCGAAAATCAATTCATCGAAAGCAAATTCATCGAAAACGAGTTCATCGAAAATCAATTCATCGAAAGCAAATTCATCGAAAACGAGTTCATCGAAAATCAATTCATCGAAAGCAAACTCATCGAAAACGAGTTCATCGAAAATCAATTCATCGAATGATCAATTCATCGTAAAACATTTTTTTGTAGATATTGAGCTGTCAAAATTAAATACCCAAAAAGGTCTGTTTAACTGAGTTAAATGTGTTTAGCAACTGTCAGTTTCGTAGTGACAATGTAAAATTTATATGTTATCACTTCGATTTCCGATTGTCTGATACTGCAAAAAGGGATATCTAAGGAACGGTGACCAGACAACTCATAATGAAACCAACTCATAAACAACTCAGAAAGGTCATTAAGAGTGATGATAAAAAATATTTAAAAATTGGTTAAATCGGTTAAGTTAGGTTAGGTTAGTTTAGGTTGACCAATGCTTTTTTAACTTCTCGGTCCGCTCGGCATTTCTCTCGATTTTTCGATTAATTTCTTTCGATTTTTCGATTAATTGGCGATTCGATGAATTGATTTTCGATGAATTCGTTTTCGATGAACTCGTCGTGAACCGCTGTTCCACCCAGTATAATTTTTGAAAAAAAAACCTTTTTTGCAGGCAAAAAGTTTAAAAATACGTATTTTTCTAACTAAAATTACCTATAACGAAAAAAAATAAAAACACACATATTTTATTAGGCAAATTTATTATGAACATTATCGTCCACTAACTTTTTTGTCGTTTCATGTAAAAATAATTAATTAAAAAATTCCCACAGTTAAGAAAATATTAATCCTTCTGTTGGGAATAACAGACAAAAATAATAACAGTGATGAAAAAAAAAATTTTTTCCTTCTTCTGAGAATTACTGTCAAAAATAATAACAAATACTAACTAACTAACCATCACGCCGTTTCCCCGCAGGGGTAGGCAACTCCTTCTCGGCACACACTCCTTGCCTCGTTCACATTCATACATCGTCTCATAGGGAGCGGGAGCAACAATTTCAATTTTCAATACCAAAATTTAAATACCTACTTAGAAATAAAATGATTAAATTTCTAGAATACACATTAGAAAGATTATTTTATCTTGATTTTAGAACAAATTTTGTTTTTGCAAAGTGATAAAAAATAACCAATTTACAATATGTATATGGGAATAATATCAAAATTAAAATATTTAGAAATAAAATTATTAATTTCTAATACACACATTGAAAAGATTATTTTCTCCAGATTTCAGAACCATTTTTGGTTTTTGCCAAGTGATAAAAAATAACCAATATAGAGGTGTTTTTAAAATATAAATTGTCGCCACCGCGACTGAACCGATATACGTTTTGGAAATACGCGTACACAAGTCGCTGCTAACAGTGCTAACGACCGTGCGGTACGCTCTTCGAGGAGAAATGAATTAAATGACCCGTCGTAACATGTCCATTCGGGGGCGTTCCTTCTGCGGCTGGCCCCAACAGAGAATTCGCAGACGCTAAATAATAATACGGCTGGCTGTTCGACCCAATTTTAAGGAGTGGGGGGTCCCGGCAGAAGGGAAATAATAATTCGGCTGGTGATTTTTGCCAATTCGCAGGCGGTTGTGCCTCCTCACCACACAATATGCAGTCATGACTACATTTAGTGACTACATTTAGTGTCGTGAGGAGAGCGCATAAGTATTTTCAAACTCCTCCCATAAAAGGGCGTGAATTCCGATTTCAATTTTTTCCTGAACTATTGGATCGCCTTAAAATTGATATATTGGTTAAGTTTTAAGATTTTCACGGCCAAAAGCATATATTGGTCTTCAAACCACGCCTAATTACCCGAAAGGGCCCTCTGTCTTGCTTATTTTATTGTTATTGCCCACTTATTGTAACTAGTGTAGAAGAGACAGCAAGTTTTTATGGCGCTGATAACGTATCGTTTTGGTGCACTTACACCCTAAAAACACCGTAAGTGCCTATTCATTATTAGTCCTATTCATTCAGTTCGTAATTTATTTATTTATTTATTTACGCCTATTCAGGCTTTTACATACATATATATGTAAAGGAAATATAGCGGCCTACACACGACACAGCATTTAGTGACTGCGGCAGTGACTGCAAAGAGGTTGGAGTTGAGCGAACTAGCGCTGTCTCGTTCTAGCGGCCCTTTAACAAACGAGACGGCGCTAGTTTGCTCAACTCCACGCTCTCTGCAGTTACTGCCGCAGTCACTAAATGCAGTGTCGTGTGGAGAGCCCATATATTCCATTTAAATTTGAATCCTATTTATCACTTTGCACTCCTATTGGAATCACTAATGACCAGTAGTCTACTCTGGGGTTGAAAAAAATAAACATAATTTCCTTAAAAGTTAAAAAAATTATATTATTTTACTGATTCTTTTTAGACAACCTGTTTCTTCTATGTGGTGACCATGCAGCGCGATAACACATTAGAACGACATTATTCGAAGAAAGTCACTAAACACAATCTTTTAAAATCAAGATAATTAGTAAACCATTTAAATTGTGAGGAATATATTTCTTAAAAATTAGAAGGTACTTATTTTGTAAAAGAAGTGTCTTTTTTGTTCGAAACATTTGAAATATATTTGTAAGGATGTTTTTTTGTGACCACTCTATTGCGAGTCCGGCTGTTAGGGTCTTGGGTTGTAAATCAATGGATTACTAGGTCTTTGTATTCCGGGAATGTTTATCCTCATTGGCTCTAGTTTTAGGTTATTACATGATACTTACTTGAAAATGGGGCCGAAAACAAAAGATGGACCTTCCCAGGAGGCGGAGCAGGTATGTGGAAGAATCTGAGCAGATACACGGTGATTTTGAAGATATAAGTATAAACAGTTTGACAAACATTTGAAAAAAAAGAAAAAAATTATGTAACTTACTAACTAACTAACTAACCATCACGCCGTTTCCTCGCAGGGGTAGGCAGAGAGGACGGACCGCCAAACAACTCGGTCTTGGCACACACTCTTTGCCTCACTCACATTCATACATCGTCTCATACATACTCTTCTATTATTCTGACTTTTGACATGGCCCGTCTCAAGTATCTGATTTACTTGATCGTGCCATGTCTTCCTCGGGCGTCCCCGACTTCTTCTACCATTCACATTTGCATCATATATTCTTTTAACACTACTTTCTTCGTTCATTCGCTCTATGTGCCCAAACCATCTGAGGGTCCCTTTCTTAATTTTGCTCATTATACTTACATCAGCCTTACATTCTTTGCGGATATCCACATTTCTAACACGATCATACATGGTTTTACCACACATACGTCTCAGGGATCTCATTTCAACAGCATTCAGTTTACTTTCATCCTTCCTCTGCCAGTTCCATGCCTCACTGCCATACATCAGGGTAGGTACCAGGACTCCATTGTGGACTGCTAGTTTCGCTTTTATTGAAAGTTTTTTATTAGCTCCAACGGCATTCAGTCCTCCATTAATGGAGTTACCGGCATTTACCCTCCTTTCAATATCTCTATCAGCCTTCCCATCTCTCGTAAACATACTACCCAGATAAACAAACTCATCCACCTGCTCCAAGTATTCATCATTCACTACTATATCGCACACTGTTTTCGTACTCTCTCTTTCAAACACCATGACTTTAGACTTACTTACATTCATCATTAACTCATTCTTCATACATACTTCGTTCATCCTAGATACTAGAGACTGTAGATCTTCCATAGTGTTAGAAATCAGCACTGCGTCATCAGCATACAACAGACAACATACTTTCAGACTATTCAATTTCGCGCCCAATCCCACATCTTTCAATTCTTGCATACAATTATCCATGTATAGATTGAATAACCATGGTGACATTACGCAGCCTTGCTTAACACCTTTTGTGATGTCAAACCACCCCGTAAAATCACCGTTCACCCTAACACATGCAACGCTTCCCTCGTACAGAGACGCAATTGCCTGTATGAGATTTGTATTCACTCCATACTTGGACAACACCTTCCATAGCTTTTTCCTGTCGACTCGGTCGTACGCTTTTTGAAGATCTACAAAGGCGCAGAAAAGTTTCTGGTTTTTCGCCAGAAACTTCTCAGTGAGCATACGCAAGGAGAAAATCTGGTCCATGCATCCCCTTCCACTCATAAAGGCACCTTGCACATCCCATATTTTATCCTTTGTTTCCGTTCTTACCCTTTCAATCAATATTCTTCCATACAGCTTGCCGACAGCACTTAGCAGGCTAATAGCCCTATGATTCCCACATTCCATGCGTGACCCTTTACCTTTGTACAACGGCATGATTACAGCCCTTCTCCAATCTAATGGCGTGTAACCCTCCTCTAAGCATTGGTTAAAAAGTTTGCACAACCATGTGAGAATAATATGGTTATCTCCTTTAAAGTATTCGGCAGCAATATTGTCGAAACCAACAGCCTTACCATTCTTCATGCATTTAATCGATTTTTTTATTTCATCCATACTGATTTTGATAACATTCACTCCGTCATCGTTCATAACCGATTCGACGCTGGACTCACTATCACCCGGGTTGCTTTCGAAGACTTCCTCAAAATATTTCATCCATCTTTCTTTTATTTCTTCTTCATTCGTCAACATTCTTCCATCTTTCGATTTTATCACTTTCATTCTTCCGTTCTCTGGGCCACTCCGGGACCTTTTGACTTCCTTCCAAAACAGTTTAATGTTTTCTTGGAAGTGTTTTGTCATTTTTATTCCCTCTTCATCTTCCAGGCGTTTCTTTCGTTCTTTCACTCCAACACTTACTCTTTTCTTGCTTTCCTTGTATACTTCTTTCGCTCTATCTCTCTCTTCGCTTGAAGCACTGTCAGTCGCTATCAGACGTAACCAAGCTTTCTTCTTCTCTGAGACCAGTGCTTTGATCTCGTCATCCCACCATGCATCACCTTTCTTCCTACCTTGCTTACTTATTCCACACACGTCTCTAGCAGATTCGCACAGACTAACCTTTATGTGGTTCCATGTTTCCTCTATGCTTAGACCATCCATTTCTTTCGCATTCAATCTCATTTCTGCACAATTCTCATACTCACTTCTCACATAATCGTTTTGCAGTTTTTCTATTTTGACTCTTGTTGGGGCTGATACCGTTTTCACTTTAGAGCGCCATCCGCGAAAGAGGTTTACTCTTGATACCACCAGAAAGTGATCAGTTTCAACCTCAGCCCCTCTGAAAACTCTTGTGTCCTCGGTAACGGCTCTCAACCTAGAGTCAATTACTACAAAATCAATTATTGATCTTTCATTTCCTCTTTCCCACGTATATTGGTGGATACCTTTATGATCGAAAAAGGTATTCGATACAAATAGGTTCCACTCTAAACATACTTCAAGTATTCTGTTCCCATTTTCATTCGTCCTTTTATCCCCGAACTTACCTAAGGCTGAATCAAATCCGTCACGTCCAATTCCCACCCACCCATTCAAATCGCCCGCCATTATAATCCTTTCATTCAAGTTTTTTAATCTCATTACGTCGTTCACACCAGTCCAAAAATCATCTTTCACTTCGTTGCTTTCAGAATAACGTAACTTAACACTATAAATGTAACTTAACACTATAAATGTCTATTGTCATGTTAAAACTAATCACTTATAAATTTTTAAGGTATGATATTTTTCATAACACACTCCAACGCACATAGCAGGTTTATTGTCACAAGTTTTACTAAAATATATGGTCCTTTTTCGTTGTTTTTTATCCGAGCACACTATACACTCACGAGATTTTTTTTCATTTTGGGGCATTAGTATGTGTAATTTTCCATCCAACCTTTGTTCTGGATCGAGACAGTGTCTGCCTTTTGTACAATTTAATCCTCCTCTGTGATTTCCGACTAATTGAATAAGTTTTGGTTGAAAAATATTACTTAAAATTTCCCAGTTACTAGTTTCACTGTTTGTATCACTTTCACTTTCAGAAAAAACAGCTCGCCTTCTTTTACTTGGTCGCACTTCGATATCACTTCCACTATCTGAGTCGTTACCATTTAACATAGAATTATTCACCATAGAGTCAACATTATCAAACATCAAAAGGTCATCATCACAGTCAGGTTGAAAGTCTTCAATGTTTTCAAAAGCATTATTCAAGGAAGATTCAATATTATTTACACTTTGATTTATTATTTCACTTTGTTCGTTAACATTACTAAACACATCGTTTTCATTACTTTCTTCGAAATATTCATTAAACCGATCCATGGCTACAAAAATATTTAAGTGTTATTTTAGTTCTGAAACGTTCACAGAATAATGGTCACCACAGTAGGAGGTGCTCTTAGAGTATAAGGAGGTGCTCCGCCCCGAACAATGTACCGATACAGACTGACTAAATAAAACGGCAGACACAAAAATACAAAGTAGGTCAAAAATGACAAAAATTCTAAGAAACAATATATTAGTTAATCCTTTAATGTATTTTGACTATGAATACATTTAAGGGAATATTTAATCCTTTATGTACACCATTGTGAAATAAAATTAACAGAATGTTATCGGTAAATGGGTAAAACAGAGCTTCAAAGTTACCGCTTGGGAAAGCCACTATTTTGGCTATCGGAGCTAGCAACCAAATGTTCAAAAGCCATTATATTGGCTATCGGAGTGCAATACGATAATGTCAATTAGAATGCAATCATCGATTGTCATTTGTTTTGTTATTCTATTATTTGATTGTTAGAAAAAACCATTCAAAGTGATATAAATAAATATGAATGTCGTTTCTTAGTAAAAAAAAACTTTGCAACACAAGTGTTTTATTTAGAAATTAATAAAAAGGAATTAAACCTATCAACTTATTATATATATACCCGTACCCCTGCCTCAGATATTACTCTGAGACCCCTGCGCACCCCGCACCTTTACTATCGCTGTATTTACGACTGTGGACCATATGACCCGTTCGGTGTGTGGGCCACCGAAGCGGCCTTCTAAGAAACGCACCAGAGAAGAGAACCAACTGATGACCTCTGCAATCTCTACATCCCTAGCTGCCCCCGCTGCCAACCGCCCGCGCCTGCCCCCCGCCCCTAAGCACATGGACTAGGAAGTCATCGGTTTCTACCAGTGCCGTACGTATGGAGTAATAAATGACGAAATAAAATACCTAAGAGAAAGTGTATAAAACAACAATCAATAATAATAAACAGTTCACAGTGACAATTATTACAGTGTATTACGAGTATATACATTTTCATTAGCGTTGATTACATGTTATTTTTATCGTTTCATTACAATTGTTGTTATGAACTGCAGATTTATATATAGGTTTTGAGTATGTGTGAGTAAGATTAAGTGAGATTAAGTTAGACTAAGGATGTTAAGTAGATTACTAAATACATGAGTGATCACAAGAGTGCAATGCTTTTGCATTACCTCTAGTAGTAAGACTGCAATACGATTGTGTCCGCAGCAGGTATTATTATTAGTTTATTAAACAAGAGCGGTCGGTAGCTAATTCTTATTTCTAGGTTCAAATGTTGAAGCGAGAGATTAATTATGTATATTCCGATAATCTTGATATACGTACATATGAAATTTTTTTATTTAATTTAGTGGGGGGCATTGATATATATATACTAGATGACTAATGACCGCGCCAAAGCATTGCCACTGTACATATGTCCAAAAGCATATGCCCCGCTAACGTCAGTCCAGTGCTCATTGTGACGCCGACCGACTTGTGCCGGACGATACGCGATCAAAACTATCACCAAAATGGTTAAATGCGTCGCGAAAAAATGCGATTCAACAAAATAAAGCAAGTGGAATTACTTTCCACACCTAAGTTTATTGTTTACATATTCACATTTAATTTAAAAAAAGCAAAAAATGAAATAAAATGTCAAATACTCTAATATAGGTTCAGTGTTGCCACTAAAAAGTCGTTTTGGTTTCCTACATTAATGGGAGAATACATAATTTATGGAATATGTTACTATGGAGGTAACCATATTAAAATACTTAATAAAAATTATGTTTTAATATTTTTGAATGTAGCTATTACTTTGTGGTTATCCATTATAGAAAAATGAAACAATACAACTTTGTATAAACCACTTATATGATGTGCAAATCCGACCGGTTTCGGAACAAACGTTCCTTCGTCAGGGAAAGCTTATACTAATTTGACAGTTTAGAACAATGTTTTATTGTGGTAGGGGTGGAGCCGTTGTTAGTTAATAATGTAGATTGGACGAAGGAACGTTTGTTCCGAAACCGGTCGGATTTGCACATCATATAAGTGGTTTATACAAAGTTGTATTGTTTCATTTTTTTTTTTTATGTTTTAATCTTCATACAACATACTTCATTAAAACTTATGTTAGTTTATTAATGAATAATCTAGTAAGTAATTATATTTTTTTACGTATTTTATATTAATAATTTTGCAGGGCACCATAAGATGCAGCACGCCGTGAGAAGTGAGTGGAAATAATTCGATTGCCGAGAAAAGAACTTTGAAAACACTTTTGAAACAATTTCTGTTTGAGTATTATATACTATTGGTTCAATAAAAAATATTGGAACAAATAATGACTTCATTATTTCATTAGTTGTGCATTCTTTTAGTCATATAATGAAAAATACAAATTTAAAATAATTTAAATAAGTTTATTTTATTACAAACTAACGAAAAAAAAAAACTATTTCATTGTTTATTTTGGGTAAAATTTCAAATAGTAGGCAACACCAAGCCGCTATTGCAGGTTTGCGTTTCTGGCTTTGTCTAATCCTAGAGGTGGTAATGTTCTCGTGACTTGTGCAAGTGAGACAAAGATATGTTTACTTTCAAATGTTTAGTGATTCCAAAGCTGCGTCGTTGAGTTGTAAAGTGGTTACGCTTTTTTCGATGAGCGGTAATGAAGTTTGCTTCTCTATTTATATACCTCAATGGTGGGGGGCAAGAATTCCAATAATCCATGCGCTTGATAGCTGCAAGACGAGTTGTTATCTAGCTTCCTACATAGTTAAGTAAATTAAAATTATTACAAGCAATAATTGTCAGCCTGAAACACTCATTTACATTGAAAAATCTCCCGAGAAAAGATACTTGCCGCCAACGGGACTTGAACCCGTGTCCTTCCGATTGCCGGTCGAATGCTCTGACCACTGAGCTATGGCGGCTTATCAAATACCCGCCAAATAATTCAATATATACTAGTGTTTCATTCAACAATTACTGCTTGTTATATTTTTTCCACCTGAAAACAACCAACTTTATTTTTGCGAGGAAGACATTGTTAGTGTTAAATCCCTCGCTAGGTGGCGTCGAGACAAATTATGTCTGCATTTATTGGGGAAATACTTAAACTTGTTAAATATTAATTATTATTTTTAATTTATAAACTAACGTTTAGACAAGATTTTTATGCATAGCACAAAGGGTAACAATTATTACAAGCAATAATTGTCAGCCTGAAACACTCATTTACATTGAAAAATCTCCCGAGAAAAGATACTTGCCGCCAACGGGACTTGAACCCGTGTCCTTCCGATTGCCGGTCGAATGCTCTGACCACTGAGCTATGGCGGCTTATCAAATACCCGCCAAATAATTCAATATATACTAGTGTTTCATTCAACAATTACTGCTTGTTATATTTTTTCCACCTGAAAACAACCAACTTTATTTTTGCGAGGAAGACATTGTTAGTGTTAAATCCCTCACTAGGTGGCGTCGAGAAAAATTATGTATGCATTTATTGGGGAAATACTTAAACTTGTTAAATATTAATTATTATTTTTAATTTATAAACTAACGTTTAGACAAGATTTTTATGCATAGCACAAAGGGTAACAATTATTACAAGCAATAATTGTCAGCCTGAAACACTCATTTACATTGAAAAATCTCCCGAGAAAAGATACTTGCCGCCAACGGGACTTGAACCCGTGTCCTTCCGATTGCCGGTCGAATGCTCTGACCACTGAGCTATGGCGGCTTATCAAATACCCGCCAAATAATTCAATATATACTAGTGTTTCATTCAACAATTACTGCTTGTTATATTTTTTCCACCTGAAAACAACCAACTTTATTTTTGCGAGGAAGACATTGTTAGTGTTAAATCCCTCGCTAGGTGGCGTCGAGACAAATTATGTCTGCATTTATTGGAGAAATACTTAAACTTGATTATTATTTTTAATTTATAAACTAACGTTTAGACAAGATTTTTATGCATAGCACAAACTAACAATGTCTTCGTCGCAAAAATAAAGTTGGTTGTTTTCAGGTGGAAATTTTTTTATGTATGCTGTCATGTTAATTAATTCCCATTACTTACTGATAGAATGAAATTATATGACGTCTTAGCTATATTTTTAATGATAGCTCCGATATTACATAATTCTCCAGTCATAGTCCAGTTTGGACCTGAAAACAACCAACTTTATTTTTGCGAGGAAGACATTGTTAGTTTGTGCTATGCATAAAAATCTTGTCTAAACGTTAGTTTATAAATTAAAAATAATAATCAAGTTTAAGTATTTCCCCAATAAATGCAGACATAATTTGTCTCGACGCCACCTAGCGAGGGATTTAACACTAACAATGTCTTCCTCGCAAAAATAAAGTTGGTTGTTTTCAGGTGGAAAAAATATAACAAGCAGTAATTGTTGAATGAAACACTAGTATATATTGAATTATTTGGCGGGTATTTGATAAGCCGCCATAGCTCAGTGGTCAGAGCATTCGACCGGCAATCGGAAGGACACGGGTTCAAGTCCCGTTGGCGGCAAGTATCTTTTCTCGGGAGATTTTTCAATGTAAATGAGTGTTTCAGGCTGACAATTATTGCTTGTAATAATTGTTTCCCTTTGTGCTATGCATAAAAATCTTGTCTAAACGTTAGTTTATAAATTAAAAATAATAATTAAATTAAAATACGTACATATAAAAAGATATTTAATTTAATTTATTGGGGGGCTGGAATTCCAACAATCCATGCGCTTGATAGCTGCAAGACGAGTGGTTATCTAGCCTCCTACATAAGTTAAGTAAATGTATATTCCGATAATCTTGATATACGTACATATGAAAAAAAAAAAAAAAAAAAATATATATATTTAATTTAATTTAGTGCGGGGCAGGAATTCCAATAATCCATGCGCTTGATAGCTGCAAGACGAGTTGTTATCTAGCCTCCTACATAGTTAAGTAAATTAAAATACGTACATATAAAAAGATATTTTATTTAATTTATTGGGGGGCTGGAATTCCATCAATCCATGCGCTTGATAGCTGCAAGACGAGTTGTTATCTAGCCTCCTAAGTTAGTAAATTCTAATGTAAAATCCATGCTAATTTGTACAGCGCTCTTGAGGCGATTTTTCGCAAAAACAGCGCTATATAAGTTGTCCAAATTTATTATTTATTATTATTTTTATATATATATATATAACAATATTAACGAAATTATACTAGTAAATAGTGCAGGAAACTACTGTTTAAAACACTTGCACAAAAATAAATACAAAGTAAAAATATTAGGTATTGAATTTAAACCACACAATATGTAGGTACAAAATATACAAAATCTGAAATAGTTTTAGTAATTGATGCAAAAATACATATACCTTCGTATCGCAAGTGAATAAATTACTACTTTTTAAATTTGAAATTAATAGTTTCCTTATTTTTAATTCGAATCTTTATTAGTAGATTTATAGAGTTTTTGTAAGGTGTGCAAGTGTAGGTATGTTATGCGTAATATTAAAAAATGGTGGTCAACTTTTAAGCATAAATGACTTGTATGATTTGACGTCTAAGGCAACTGGAGTATCACAGACTAGTATTCAACGGTTAATCTTTTGTATCTTTGTGTTAGTAATCTGTTATATTTTAGATAATATACGTATAGATAGTTGCTGATGATGACTGATACATAACTAAATAATTAATGTTGCTGATGATTGCTAACACATATTTATAAAAATTAAATAATCCATAAGCAGCCTAGACGAGGGGTAGAAATCTCAAAGTGGGAAGACAAGAACAACACAATTGCACACTATGCGACATGTTGTTAGCAGATTGCGGACCTCAGGTTTCCGGATTTTCGTCAGTTGACCAACAGGGATGTGGCTTACAAATTGATGCAGGGTTGTCAAAAATTAAGACAATTAGGTATTTTGTCGTAAATAATGGCATATGATTGTTATTGCCCACTTATTGTAACTAGTGTAGAAGAGACAGCAAGTTTTTATGGCGCTGATAACGTATCGTTTTGGTGCACTTACGGGGTGTCCTATTCATTCAGTTCGTAATGTGATGCAAAAATACATATACCTTCGTATCGCAAGTGAAATAATTACTAGTTTTTAAATTTGAAATTAATAGTTTCCTTATTTTTAATTCGAATCTTTTTTAGTAGATTTACAGAGTTTTTTTGTAAAGTGTGCAAGTGTAGGTATGTTATGCATAATACCAATAAAAAAATGGTGGTCAACTTTTAAGCATAAATGACTTGTATGATTTGACGTCTAAGGAAACTGGAGTATCACAGACTAGTATTCAACGGTTAATCTTTTGTATCTCTGTGTTAGTAATCTGTTATATTTTAGATAATTTACGTATAGATAGTTGCTGATGATGACTGATACATAACTAAATAATTACTGTTGCTGATGATTGCTAACACATAATTTTATTTTTATTTTTATTATTTATTTATCTATAATAAAATATATTTACAATGGTTTTATTTGTATGCCTGTCTCACTAGGGTATACCTGTGTCGAGACAGGTATACCCTAGGCTGCTTATGGATTATAAAAATTAAATAATCCATAAGCAGCCTAGTTTTTAAGCACAGATTATGGAAAACACACTTCATTTCAACAATTCAATTACTACTGGAAACAACTATTTACGTAGACAAAATAGGTTATTAGGTTCTTAGTTTAGGTAAGCTATGTAGGGCAGACTTAGGAGAGTTGTAACAGAGGAGAGTTGTGACAAAGACGATTTCTCCCTACCTATAATAGTTAGCGAAATTGTAACAATGCTCGTTTGTCGCTTTAGAAACGCGCTACTTCACTCAGTACCCACCGGCGGCTCACAAGAAGCGGTTGCGTAATTACGACGTCTGCATGCAAAAAAATGCGAAAAGTAAGTTTTTCTTCAAAATTTTGATTGAATTTATATCACGTCTTATTACAAGAGCGTTGTTGTGTTATTTTTTCTTATGTTGTATGATTATTTAAGTCTCAAAGCGTTGCATTGATCTTTTGTGTTTGCATCGTATTTAGAAAATATGAATCATTATTCGGACCAAGTCGTAATTTTGAGCACCTAGGAGAGTTGTGACAGCCTGTCACAACTCTCCTTTTCACTTCATTTTTCTGCTGGGTTATTTCGACACTTTTTAAAATTAATTTACGATGTCCGTATGTGTGTTAGTATATGAAGGTCAAATCTTGCAAGTGCAGTCCGCAATAAAAGCTTGTCTCAAAAGAATCATTTTCGATAAAAAAAATATTTGGACTTGTAGTGTGATATTGCATGCTGGATGACTACTTTTTTGTTTCAGAATGCCTAATAACTATACACGAAAGACTGGTAAAGGCATTGCTAGTGTCTAAATACTCAAATAGTCTAAATACAAGGCTGTCACAACTTACCTCGGTGATAGGAGAGTTGTGACAGAGGGAGTAGTTGTTCTTTTTGTTCATTTACTCGGAAACCGTAATACTTTAATTAATTTTGATGATTGTTTTGGAAAGGGAAGGAATGGTGCTGCCTTAATTTACGTAGATCATAAATACGGAATATTTCTTGAGCGAGATATGTCCCTTAAATTAAAAATTGTCACAACTCTCCTAGGTCTCCCCTACCTAATTCATGCGTATTTAGTTTGAAACGAAACCTTACCAATGTCAAATCTGTACAAAAAATGGCGGCAATGGAGGTGTTTTATATGGGAAAATGTTTAACTTTGAATGAAAATCGAATTTTAATACATATTTTTCCGTCTATCCCGACCGAAACCGATGTTTTTTTTGCAGTTAATTTTGAAAGCAGTTTACTTTCCAAAATCTCTGCCTATTTATTAAACGTGTAGCGGCATGTGGCGGCTTGTGGATACTTACTTTATAAAATATTATGTTTGTGTAACCAACGTGTTCATACCCTCGACACCTCTGTTACAGTTTGTGTATTATAATAAATTAATATTTTTAATTAACACAATATTTTTTAACCTTGTCGTTATTTGTGAATACCCATTTGAATTCAATCCTGAAGATTATCACATTTAGTTAATAAACTTTATTTTGAAACCTTCAGTATTTCAATAAAAACGTTGTAAAACAAAATAAGTTTTATGTAACCGACTTCAACACGCTTCGGCTTCGAATTCTCAATTGTGAAAAAATTATTAATTGTTTTTTTTAAAGCCTAAAACGAAACACGCAGTATGAAAGTTTTGCATCTGTGTGAGTACTGTGATGAAGTCAACTTAACTTGCGAGACCTTAGTACCTACCCACGACCCACGTCTGGCACCCTCAGAGTAGTTACTCTAAGCTGGCACTTCCCTAGCACTGGGTACCCAGTACTGGGGAGGGAGTAAAAAAGTTACCTATTTAGATATATAAATGATGATCATCCCATAATACGCAACCACTGGCCAATTTCCGCACATAGGTAGGTATATTAAAATTTGTATTCAATAAAAGTATGGCTTCCAGAAAAAAAAGTTGCGACAAATTGGTGGAAAATTTTTCCATTTTTATAAATTCACAGCTATACTCTCATTTTTTAAAAACTATTTATGAAAAAGAAAAATTAATACCTACATCAAATCAGGTGTAAGTACCGCAAGTGTCAATACAATTTTAGGTCCGACATTGTATACCTACTAGGTATACCTACCTATAAGCCATTGCAATGCTGTAAGATATTTTTTCAGATGATAGGTACTGCACTAAAAATATCTAATGAAAACCCCGTATCTAATAGCTATTAAAGTATTACTTACTAAGAGACTTGAATGAACTATTTAAATGGGCACGTAAAGTAGGACTAACATTAAAAAAACCAAATGCATGTATTTAAGATCACCAAGCTTGCAAATGTAGATAAACCCAAACTAAATGCATATCATTTAAAATCCAATTTTTCGGCTCCAACATTTTAACATTTGATTTTCGAATTGTCGCTCCACGCTAATGGACAAGAATGACTAATCGATTTCCACAAAAATTAAACAGGATCAGGCTCTTCCAATTACCTTTGACGAATTTCACGAATAATTGGAGTTGATGACGGTGGCAGGAAATTCAACTGGTGTAAATGAAAATACAAATAATCGGATAACTGTGCGGATGCGAGGTGGAGGCGGAAGCGGCGTGGAGGGCTCGTGGACGAGAGTGAAAAGGCAATCAAACCCAGTGGTAGATGCATGCAGTGACGTAGCTAAATGGGTGCATGGCACCTGGGGCGGATAACATGCCGCCACCCCCCTCCATTAAAGTTGACTTTGAGAAATTCAAAATGCAAATTTCGATTTCATAACACATTACACATTACTATCTAGTCAAATGTGTAAGAAATGGGGGGGGGGGGGGGGGTGTAAAAAATTCCTGTATCCACATTTGTGGGATTAGACCAAACGAGCACATATCTACACGGAGAAAAATGGTTTTGCGTATTCATTCGGAATTCTCGCCTGTTTATTTGTAAAATTACCTACTGTTAAAAACGGGACTGCAGTTGTTACGAATGAATTAACAGGAATTCTAGACCGTATAAAATATTCGGACGAGGACTGCCAAGATTTCCTGATAAAATTTTACTAAAATATGAATCTATTATAATGACTGCTCGCTATTTTGATACCGTCTGCATGATAATACTAATATTTTTATATTACAATTACGAATGTCTTAGGAGTATTCATGATATTTTACTCGTAGTTATTAATATTTTATTCGTCCTTGTTCAAAATTTTTGACAGGTGTTCCTGATATGTCAGAAATTAACAACCATTTATTCGTTCTTATACCAAAGTTACCAACATTTTATTCGTTCTTATACGAAAACTCTAAGGTCTTACTGATATTTTATAGGTAATTACGAACGTTTTATTCGTTCCCACACGAATTCCCTAAATGGGGCCTTCCTGATTTTCCATAGTTAAAATGCTGGTGTCAGTCGTTCTTGTACGAATACTTTATTGGGTCTTCCTTTGTTAGTTTATGCATACTGTCACGTTAATTACCCTTTTCTTACTGATAGAATATTAGGACCTTTAACATTTTTAAAGATTACACTGATGTTACCGATATTACACTGATATCATTCCGGTCCAAACTGGACTATGACTGGAGAATTATGTAATATCGGAGCTATCATTAAAAATATAGCTAAGACGTCATATAATTTCATTCTATCAGTAAGTAATGGGAATTAATTAACATGACAGCATACATAAAAAATATCCATGAAAATATAACAAATAAAAATACTTACACTCTTTAATATCTTCCATGGAACCTGGGGGATTATGGCAGTGGCGGATTTGCAGTCTTGGCCGCCCTATAGGCCCCAGGCCATGAAGTAAGTACAAGCCGCCCACGGACATATGAATATATCAAGCCGCCCCTTTCTCAGTACCCAATCATATAGAATACACAATGAATTTACGTTATTGTTATTACCAACTTTTATCGAAATCGATTTAGAAATTTAGTTGTAGTACCTAAGTAATAAATTAAGTTTATAATAGCTGTTAGTTTGTAATACTTTCTAAGGTTTCAAGGATAATTGTAAATTTAAACAAAACATTAAAACGGTTTTATGTTTTATTTATTTAACTAGTTTAACTGCAGGTTTATTCTCTTACAATATATAATAAGTGTTTCACAATGTGTTTCAAAACTCGTGCAGACGTGCAGACTTAAGTGCAGCAAAATCATCAATTAACTCTTCGCAATCCTATTTCCTTAAAAATCTGCTTATATGTTAAGCAAAGCAAGATCGTTTAACCTTTGTTCCGTCATTGTAATGCGTAAATAAATTTTAACTTGTTGCAACTAAGAAAACGATCGTTCTGCAGAACAGTTACTGACGGGAGTACACACACACAAACGAAAAGCAATATCCACGTTTGGATAAATGGTGTGATGACCTTCAGTTGGTTACCATTTCACTGTTTCGATCCTCATTTTTCACAATGCAGTGAGCACGAAAATGGAGACATTCTTCTGAAAAATTGTCTTCTAAGTCAGTAGAATAAACCATTTGCAATACTTTGTCCTTTTCTTCCACTTCAGATGGGTTCTTTTTTATTTTTATTTCTTGTAATCATCAGTGACTTTTTTGTCATGATTGGCCGCCCCTAATATCTGGCCGCCCTAGGCCCGGGCCTACTTAGGCCTTAGGGCAAATCCGCCACTGGATTATGGCATTCCATTTGTAGTATGTTGTGAGGTTGAAGGTGTTGGAGAGAGGGTAGGATACGGGGAAGAGGAAGATTTATCAGATAATGATTCATAAACAAGTATTTTTATTGTGTACTTAATTATTGATCGCAAATGACATATTGTGTAAATTATAAATTTCAACGAATGTCGAATCTAAAATTACTAAAAGTAGGTTAAAATAATTACAGATTATACAATACCATACCAGAAGTACAATACCTAAAGCTGTCACAGCCTGGTCAAGGATGATTTCCAATGAGATAATAATAGGTAGGTACTTGGATGATTTATGCAGCACGGCCGCCTCAGTAGTTCAGGGATAAAACGCTGGTGTCTGCCGTGATCCATCCGGAGTTCAGAATCCTCCTCCATCTTATTCAGTACATCCAGAACTTAAAAAAATACATGTTTATTTTTTATAGTGACAGGAATTATTATAAATGGCCGCAAATTGACGCGGTGTACGCAAAAGTAAATTTTCATTTTACGAATTGAAATTTTGAAAGCATTATTTTCAATTGCCCGAATGCAAAAAGGTGTCTTATAGGTATCTATAGTAATTAAGTTGAATCGAAAGATTTTTCTTTAAAATATTCTTATTTAGAGTGACCAGTTAGATCGAAAGTTATATAAGGGCACCTATTGTGCCAGAACTAATAATACGATAATATTTACTAAGTATAACAATATTAGTTAATAATATAGGTACTTATTTATTTATTATTAATTTATTTATTTATTAATAGAAACAAACAGTACATTAGATAATTTGGTTAATTTTTTTTACAATTAATAAGTATATTACATGGTGGGTACCTATTATGTGTTTCATTGTATGTGTCTTATTTATGGTATGCGTATTAAGTAATTAGGGGAAGGTGTGTGTGTGTTTGTATGAGTATGTGTGTATGTATGTATGCGCATTGAACAAATTATAATATTCACATGATACTCTTTTTAAATTTGGGCAGTGAATCGGAAAAAATGTCGATGTTAGAATTTTTTTTTTTTTTTTTTTTTTTTTTTTTTTTTTTTTTTTTTTTTTTTTAAATAAAACATACAACGAAGTTGCATTCCCATGAGTTATCAAAACTCATTAAGGAATCGCCAATTGGTACATTTGAAAAGATAAACCCAACCCAACCCAATATGCAGACACAATAAATAAAGAAAAAATTTACAAAACATTTTACAGAAGCAACATACAGACACAAACATATGAAGAATCACTTTACAAATATTTCACAGAAACATGTCTTATAAGATTTTATGAATAATATTATAACCACTCATTTGATTTATGTACTGTTGGTGTCACAAAGTTAAAATCAAGTATCCTCCATGATGGACTATAGAAATGCATAAAAAACAAATCAGGAAAAATACAATAAAAGGTACATGCTCAAAAATACACAGACCTAATACAAGATGTTTACATAAAAAATACATGATAAGATTTTAAAAAGATATAAACTGCGCCCATCATATCTGGATGTACAAAGTTTGGTACTTGGAGTTAATCTGGATAGCTATCAGAACAGAGTTTGTACCTACTTATGACTCGTTTTCCAAATAACATTTGAAAAAATAGGATTTCAATATATCGTTTCGAGATTTGTTAGAGGCCTGTCTTAATTCTTCAGGCAATTTGTTATAGTTAGTGTACGCAATGTATTCTAATGATTTCAGTCCGAACTTTGTTGAGTGTATTTTTGATAAATGTAGTTAATTAAGACCAATAATATTGGACATATGAAGAGCACGATTGATTGGCGAATTAGATACTGCATTTGTCTTGTAATTAAGCGTGTGGAATAGTTCTGTATGGCGTGTACGTCTTAATGGTATGTTAAAATTAACTAGGGAAAGAAGTTTGGTACAGTCAATGTTATTATTTAAAATTTTGTGTATTAATGTCAAATCAGCTATTGCTAAGTTATTGTTGAATTTGAAGGTGAGATATTTGTTTTGAATATGTTCCATGCTATCTATGTATACTTTGTATTGCGGGTTCCAAATTGGCGAAGCATATTCCAGTGTACTTCTGACTAATGCAAAATATAACATTATTACTGTACGCGGGTTATTGAACATTTTACTTATGCTGTTTCGCCTTCTGAAAGCATTATCAAACTGGGCGAAACAGCTGTCACGCGTAATAATTTTTACATAACAGAACTTGTTCATAAATAACATGTTTTTATAAATTGAATAATAATATTAAGAATATATAAAAGAAATTAAGCTGGGCAGGCGTTACTGACTGATTTTGATAATAAATAAATAATCGAGCGCCGAGAACAACTTCCGTAAATATATCAAAACAACTTCCTACTTACAACTCTCAAAAAATGTCAGAAAACGGATCGTTTTCCATTTAACTGACCAAAATCGGTCCGTAAAGCATTAACCGCCACGTAAACGACCGGTAGCCTTGCGAATGTTTATAAAACGGCAAAATCAAGCGGTAGACCAAATATTAGTTAAAAATGGTATCAAGCGTGACGAACGGATGGTTATAAAACCGGCCCTTAGTCCGTCAAGTAGCGAGTTACTCGCCAATCGACTAAACCTTCGACCAGGTATACCAGGGGTGGGTAACCTTTTTAGCGTCGCGGGCCATTTGGATGCTCCTACTTTAACCCGCGGGCCACACTCCAATTTCCGTCTCGGGGGGGGGGGGGGGGGGGCACATTCGGATTTGGTTTTACTAAAACTATTACAAAAATTGTCACACTAGCTACACTGCTACACTCAGAACATGCAAATGGTTTTCCTAAAATTCTGGCTGCACATAGTATTTATTATTACGTACTTCAGCGAAAACCTATTATTGGTTAAATTTCTGTACATATTTCATCAAACATTATTAATAATTGTAACTTTTGGTTTTCCTAATAAAATAAAATAAAATAGTTTGCAGCCAGAATTTTATAACTGTACTAAACACGAGAGTGGTTTCCTTCAAAATGCATCGGCAGATGAAACCACGACTGAAATTTTTCGTTGCATTCTGAACACAGTACCAGTTTTAATTTATCTACCGGATCTGCCCTGATGATGGACATTGCAACGCTGTCCGAAACGTTGGCTAAAGAAGGAGGCAGCGCAACACGGCATAACACCCCAAAAACAAATAACGAAAAGTTATAATTTAGATTGAATTTTCATGCGGGGAATTAAAACTACACTCAGAACATGAAAATGGCTTTCCTCCAATACTGGCAGCACAAATGCAACTACAAATTTATAACTGCACTTCGATCACGAGAATGGTTTATTACGAAACGCGTTAGCAAGATAAAACCCCGCCTGGAATTTTTTCGTTGCATTCTAAACACAAAACTGGTTTTGTGTTTAGAATGCATCAGTATATGAAAATGGCTTTTCTCCAATTCTGGCAGCACAAAAGCAACTAGAATTTTATAAACGCACTTCAAAAACGAGAACGGGTTTCTACGAAACCACACTTGGAATTTTTTCATTGCATTTTTAACACAAAACTGGTTTGACCGTTAGAGCGAATTGGATTGTGAATCCCCAGCTATAAGTAATACTGCACCTAGAACACCAAAATAGTTTTCCTCCAATTTTTTGCAGTTGGAACGCGTGAACGGTTTCCTTCGAAATGCGTTAGCAGATGAATTCGTTACAGGAATTTACATTGTGAACACAAGTTTGGTTTTACCTTAAGAATGAATTTGCGTAGGAGTCCACTAGTCCACCGGCTTACACTAAATTATACTCAGATTACGTGAATGGTTTTTCTGCATTTTGTAGCATATTTATCGTATGCAAATAGATTGAATTAAAACACGAATATGATTTTATGTTTAATTAACTAGTTAAAATGATTTACATGGAATGAATTTATATTAATTTAACTACTTACATGGCAGAAGTTAAGTTGGCAATATATTAAAAACTCAGATAACGTAACGCACTTTTTCCTTCGTGTTTACCGTACTCATACCGATGAGTTTTTACAAACCTACACTAATCATTCTCAAATCAGAGCAATAACAGAAAAATATTCGAAGAGATGGATCAGATGGACAATATAGTATGTAGGTCACCCCTAATATGATGGCTGGAACGCTTCTCTTTGGCAAGGCATACTATATTAGCTGGCATTGATGATGTTGCTACTCGCAACTGATTTTCCAGATTTCCAGAGCGCAGATGATTCTCTGCGATGGATAGTTTTCAATAGAACTGCTCACAGCAGTAAGTTGTTCCGAAAATAGATGCACATTTAAGGACATGCCTCCTTAAATTTGGAAACGCATTATTTCGTATGCAGCGTTTATAGAACTCAAGCAGCGGGAGATTTTTATATCTAGCATTTAGTTCATCATAGTCCTGGGTCGATCGTGAAAGACCTGATCGTTGAAACCCGTTCACGAGCCACCAAAGAGCGAGCGGGTTATTTATTCGTCAGCACCCGGGTCTTCCGGGACCCGTGAACCGCGACACACTCCCGCAACCTACCAACTACGACACATTCCTGCACCCCGTGACTCACGGACCGATCGCCGGGTGCCCATGTGGTGAGTGGCGAGACGTGTCAGCTCCCGGAACTCTCGAACTGCAACTACCACACACTCGCGTGACTAGACTCGGTCGCCGATTGCCAATCAACGCACACACGTGCGTGACGTAACAGTATCCTGCTTCCTGCCCGTGTGTCACGTCATAGCGGGATTGTTTAGTAGATTCGATTTTTGAATATTCGACTAGACACGGAGACGTTTTTAATAAGAGCGTATCTTGGTATTGTTAATCAAAGTGATAAGTGCTGTTTTCATAAAAACTTTTAATTTTTCGTGTGGGTGTGAATGTAATTGTGCATTGTAATAGAAACTATAAACTGGTAAAAGTGTACAATGTCTGACCTTAATAAAAAGAAATTATAATAAAGCATTACAGCTTACAGCTAATTTACTTATTTAAATTCTCAATAGAAGCTTCAGAACAACACGTTTTTTAAAAGGTTTTTATATCCTTCAAAACATGATAAAACATTGTTTTTTTAACCCCTGAAGCATGTCTTTTTTAAAATTTATTTCTGGGACATGACATTACTAGTTACAGGTGTGAGCTGTGAGAGAACGTTCACACAATAAGGAACTCCAGTGAAAAATATTATGGCTTTAAAAAAATATGTTCATATAGACCAAGAAACGCTGAATCTGAATATATAAGTTTTATTTCATAATAAGTTTTTAAAAAATTATTAAAAAGTGCATTTTTAAACCTCTTCTCAAAATACAGCGTTAAGTTGGCATTACTGAAATGGTTAACGGTGACGTCACTGTTAACCTGTCACCTGGTGATAGTGTGTATTGTATTGTATTGACATTTGAAATGACTTGAAGTGCAATTCAACATTTCGTGTTTTTGGTTTATTTTCATACTGTTTATAGAGGTTTAGATAAATAATAGTTATTGTGTTTATTGAAACATAATTTAGGCCCTCAACAATTTACGAAAATTTTGTCTATTTGAGGTTAAAGTCATGTCATATTTTGACATTTGGTTTATGTATTTTCAAATTGTTTTTAGTATAGGGCTTTTTATACAAGTTGTTACACACTCGTCATGATCAGTGTATTATAAATACCAGTGTTTCTGTATGTGTTATACATAAAACAATGTACCTACAAAGTAACGCCTGACACAAAACACGATGTCACATGTATTTGCAATGAAAGAGATGATTTTTTTGTTTTTATATTGCACTTTGATTAAATACAATAACAGTAGCGGTGAAATGTGGACATTTTACCAATGTTTTTCTATATTAAAAGCAGTTAATCTTGAATAAAAAACACACCTCACACCTAAAAGTCATTACAAAGCATTCCGCCATGATTGTTCTGGATGATTGGTTTATTTATGTTCTGGATTCTTTATTCAAACAGGGATGTTCTGCCCAAAAAAAATTATTTCCCTAGATTTCGAAGTGAAATTTCCCTAGAATTTCACATTTACGCAATTACCTACGTAGCCACCTGATTGTGTAACACTAATCCTGTTATATGTTAATTAATATGATAATTAATTGGAAAGATATCGGAACTTGGTAAATATACTAATAATACCGTGATTTTCCAAATAAAACACTTTTTGCTACGTGAAGTAATAATTTAAAAGTACGAATACACTCACCACTGAATTCCAAATAAATAAAAAAACACTTTGCAAAATAAAAATCATAAGCAACCCGCCGCTCATTTGTACCAAGCGTGGTATTTTGAAGACCCCCCCCCCCCCCCGAACGTGTCACGTAGTATGGGTACGTTCCCTAATATCATTTTGAGTTGTCAGTGTTAAAAATAACATTGCATGTAAGTACATGAACAATAATTAAGATTCATAGGAATTCCAAAAAATATATATACGTATATACGTATATATATATATATATATATATATTTTTTATTTTTTATTTATTATTTATTGAAACATTTATTATAATTACAATTTTACAACAAAATATTTTTTTTTACAGGTTTTTTTTTACTACTCTTCCATTAAAAGCATTTGCTTGTGTATGGAAGGGGAGTGTACATAAATGCTTATTAGTTATTAGTTAGGTATAAGTTAGTACTTAAATAATGAATTGTACATAAATATATGTGAGCTGCAGTATTTATTTGATAATGGTGTGTTTTTTTTTTTTAAAGAAAGAATGTTATGGAGAACTAAGATATTTGTAAGATTAGTTGACAGTAGTTTTTTTTTTAAGAATATTTTTAAAATGTCTCTTGACAGAGAGCAGTATTCGGGTTTTATCATTGATGCTTCTGATTTCTTCTGGTACACGATTGAAAAAAGTTCTTCCCTGATAAGTATAATGATGCTGTGCAAAAGACGTATTTAGTTTTGGGCATAGAAAAACATGTTTAAGTCGAGTTCTGTTTTCATTTAAAAATGGATATTTATCTTTTTCTTTTATTATTTGAATAACTGAATTTTTAATATATAAATCTTTAAATGTGGGTACTTAAAATTCTTCAAACAGGCGTTCTGTTGGGTAGTCTAAGGATTTTTTTAATATAATTTTAATAATTGTTCTTTGTACAATTTCTATTGGAAGAAGGTTACATTTATACGCGGATCCCCAACTAATAATAGCGTATTGTAGAGTGGATTGAACTAAGGCATAGTAGATTAAATATACATTTTTTATCGACAGAAAATTTCTAATTCTTAAAAATATATATTTTAATTTTCTGATTTTGTTTACTACTTGACATATTTGTTCCTTCCATTTCAGATTTTTATCGATAATTACGCCGAGATATTTAATTTTATTTGTTGTTTTTAATATTGTACAGTATAAATAATACCAGTAATATTGGCATATGTAATAAAATTTTTGCCAGAGTTCGAAATTTCCCTAGATTTTTTCCTGATTTCCCTTATCCCTAAAAAATATTTTTCTCCCCTAGATCTAGGGAAATTTCCCTCGACATAACATCACTGATTCAAAATGACAACTTAAAAAGTAAAAAAACTATCGGTGGGTGAAGACCACCATAGATACGGCGCGTTTCTGGGAGTCTTTAAAAATTAAAACTTTGACAATTATTTTAACTATTAAAACTAACTATAAAAATAAAAATAAAAATGCAGTTATTTAAGTTTGAAGGTCTTTATTCATTAAAAAAAATAAAAAAAAATTGGACTGGAGTTCTCTATTATAACCAGGGTTTTGTGTCGCGTATGACTTGACCGGTCTGGGCGGGGAGCGTCTACCGCGCGGCGTGCCCGTAGAAAGTAACTGGGTGATGAGTAAGCGAGTTTCGTATTTTGTGTCGTGAAAAGAGCGGGTCTTCGCGACCCGCTCGTGACGCCAGTGGGTCGTAAGCGACCCGGGTCGTGTAAAACGATCGATCGACCCAGGACTAGTTCATTATCGCTTTGTAATTGAATAATTTCGTGCAGCAGATTATTATCAGGCACATTCGATGATTCCACGTTGAACGGTGAGCAAATATGTTCAAAATCCGTTTGTTTGCTTTTCACGACCTTATCGTTCATTAAATGCCTCACTTAATTTCGCGCACTCAGCAGCGAATTCAAAAGATGTAGAAGGCTTTTTTTTGTCCTCTGCAGTGTTTGAAAATGCGTCGTAATATTCATTTTCAGTTGCGATTACACAGACTTAATTTAGTTTAAAATGATTCCACGTTTCATTTAGCTTCACCTTTTATTTTCTTCGTAATTGCCATTAATAGGATTTTATTGATTTATTATCCACTTGACTTCCGCAACGATGACTAGAAAATAATGTCTATATTTACTGCCTAAAATTCCCCTTCGAATAGAGTTGCAATCAATCCTAAAATATCGGGCCTGTTCCGTACAAGAAAGTTAAAAGTGTCGATGGAATTTCACTATCGTTTCACAATAACAAATTAAAATAAGAGTAAAGGGGATGTTTTTTTTTTTTTTTTAAATTAAACATACAACGAAGTTGCATTCCCATGAGTTATCAAAACTCATTAAGGAATCGCCAATTGGTACATTTGAAAAGATAAACCCAACCCAACCCAATATGCAGACACAATAAATAAAGAAAAAATTTACAAAACATTTTACAGAAGCAACATACAGACACAAACATATGAAGAATCACTTTACAAATATTTCACAGAAACATGTCTTATAAGATTTTATGAATAATATTATAACCACTCATTTGATTTATGTACTGTTGGTGTCACAAAGTTAAAATCAAGTATCCTCCATGATGGACTATAGAAATGCATAAAAAACAAATCAGGAAAAATACAATAAAAGGTACATGCTCAAAAATACACAGACCAAATACAAGATGTTTACATAAAAAATACATGATAAGATTTAAAAAAATATTAAATCCGTATTTTTGATATATGTAGTTTGTTGTGTTGTCGTGTATCATATTGGTGAACGTCGTTGTAATAGTTCAGTTTTATATTTGTGTGGGTGTTGCACTGAATAATATTTAAGATGGTGTTTGTTATCTCAAAGCTAGTAACAATGTTGTATCACGTTTTTATGTGTATCTAAAGTACTTGCTAGTAACGATTTTGTAATAACGTCTTAAAAATGCATTTCAAACACCGTGAAAAACCATCCCGTTCTGTGTAATTTTTTGTGGTTCTTTCAGCAGGTCCGGTTGCACCAAAAGTGCCCGCGGGCCGCAGGTTCCCCACCCCTGAAGTATACCCTAGATGCGAGCCCATTTATGAAAAGGGCGTGCATTGTATCGCAGTATTTTGATCGCATTGTACTTTGCCTTTTACCTTTTGTTAGTCTACAGCGAGCTAATTGATCTGGCAAGTCATCCCGAGCGGGTTAAATTTTTCAAACACAAAAATATCCCACTTCCGAATATTTTAGGTGGTCGATCCAACGGACTTTATTTTTGAAAATGTAGTCAGCTATCTGACTACAACAAAAAATATACCTTACGTATGTCTTTTAGACAGCGTTTTAATAAACGTAAAGAATTACTTTTATTAACACCAAAGTTTCTGATGTCATCAAATCACCATACTGCTTGTGACGTCACGACAGCTCGACTACTAATACATACAATGTGGGCTAGTATCACAATATGGATGTGGTTTTCAAATTTTAGCGCAACCCGCTTTTAGTAATAAAATAAATTCACTCCCCGCTGTTTTTTAGGAATGATCAACCTTTTCAGTACAAGTATTATTAATGTATCCATTATTAGTTTGTATGCGGACCTTGGTGGGAGGGTATGTACAACATATCCTGATTAACTTTGATGTCGGTGAAGTCGCAAACCTACTTTATATATTGTAAAACAATATTTGTTAAATAAAACTATCAATGTGGGTAAAAATAAAGCGCCGCAGGTGAAAATTTTATATCCGCAAGGCCAAAAAAATAAATGATATCGATTTTTTATTTCGAAATATTAAAAACTTATAAAAGTACCTACTTTCAATTTTGGCGGTTGATTAAAAAAAGTTAGTCGCGAAAAGAGGGCAAAAATTGCCAAGCAAAATTTTTACTACGTTCAAGGTCAAACCATTAAATGGTGTTGGTTTATTTTTGTTCGGAATTACAATATTTATAAGTACAATGTTTCGTCAAGAAATTTTTTGTTATTTTGTAAAACGGAAACCTTTAAAATACATTAAACACAGATCTCAACGAAATACAGATGCACTATTCTTCAACTAAGGTAAAAGTTACCTATCTTAAGCCACGGCATTCCGAATTTCTACCGTTTACAAGAACGTATTTAGATTTTCACGGCCAAAAGTATTTTCGTTATTTGTTTTTGAGGTGTTATGCCGTGTTGCGCCACCTCCTTCTTTAGCCAACGTTTCGGACAGCGTTACAGTGTCCATCATCAGGGCAGATCCGGTAGATGTGTGATCTACCTCTTCTTTTTGAGCGCTTACTGCCGGACCTTGAGTAACCACGAATTTCTGTCATTTTTTATTTATTATACTCTACAGACTGTAAAAATTATTTCATTCAATTGCAGATCTATTCGTCGAACAGAGCACTTCATAAATGAATTATGTAGTTGTAATGACGTCATTGCCTTACAGGAAACCTGGCTGTTACCTACAGACTTGGGATATCTGTCGTCAATACATCCAGAATTTCTCAGTCATGGAACATCTGCGGTAAACCTCTCAGGCCGCCCCTACGGAGGCGTTGCAATTTTATAGCGCAATACAATAAAAGCCACTCTGATTGACTGTAGAGATCCACGAATCACGGCTATTGAACTGGAGTCAGCAAATGGAACTCTCCTTATAGTCACGGTTTATATGCCGACCAATTCAGCTGAAAACTTACCGGAATTCGCAGACTGTCTGGGAACAATACACGCTATTATTGAGAACAAAACAGCTCCAACTCCATGATTATAGGAGATGGCTTGATCACTGTATTATGACACAGGGGTTGAATCGTGCAGTGAGGAGCATAAAAATCACAACCAATGCGACGTGGTCAGATCATCTCCCACTAACTGTGGAAATAGATTTAAATCTAACCCCCATTATTTCCAACAGACAGAATCGATCAAAGGATTTTGGAAAATGGACGGCGAAATCCGAAAATGATATTAAAACGTACAACGCCCTGGTCGATAAACTACTGTTAAAAATGAAACCCCCAGATGCCGTAAGATGTCAAAGACTTAACTGTGATAACGAAACTCTTAAACTTGAACTAGATTCTCTCCACGGTAATTTGTCCATATACTAAGCAACTCCGCCATAAAAGCATTCAGAAGGAAAGGGCCCAAAAAATGTATGACATTGTTCCTGGGTGGAATAATGAAGTCTCCACTTTGTACCGCCAATCAAGACATGCATTCCTCTGCTGGGTTCAAGCCGGAAGGCCCACGGAAGGCCGTTTCGCAGACGAAAGGAAAACTAGTAAGAACTCTTTTAAAATTGCTCTCCGAAAATGTCAACACTCGGAAAACAAAGCACGAATGGATAGCATAGCTACGTCTATACATAACAAAGATTTCAGAAAGTTTTGGCAAAAAACTTCAACTGTGCTGTAAGCCAAGAGCAAAGTTCTACTATGCGTCAACAACATTATGGGCGATGAAAACATAGCCAACGAATTTAGAGACTTTTTTCTTTAAGCGAGGATCAAGGAGATACCACGAAACCTTCGATAATGACATGTCCACCTGCGGCCAATGTTGACCGGGTCATGAATGTTACTCCTGACATGATTGAAAGCGCAATTAAGCAAACCGCCAGGATACGACGCCATTGGTATTGAGCACATAAAATACGCAGGAGATCAACTTCATACTATTCTAGCCGCCCTGTACTCAAGTCTCCTAAGACACATACATATACCGATGGATATGAGCAAAACCATTATCGTACCAATCCTGAAATCCAATCAGTTGGATGCATTGGTATTAGGAAATTACCGACCGATTTTCTTGGCGACAATGCTTTCGAGACTATTTGAAAAAATCTTATTCGCGCTAGTCAAAGAGAAACTATTTACCGTTGACAACCAATTCGGCTTTAAGAGCGCCTCGTCAACCGATATGGCCATTTATGGAGTAAAACAAATAATAGCCTACTACAAAAAAAGAAAAACCACCGTCTATGGGTGTTTTCTTGATCTAAGCAAGGCGTTTAATCGTGTTTCCCATAAATTATTATGGGAAAAACTCATAAATCGAGATGTTCCAGCAGCAGTGGTCAATATGCTGGCTATTTGGTACGGACAGTAAGGGGGAAATATGTCACCAACTCTATTTAATGTGTACATTAACGACCTATTACAAGCGTTGAACGATACACGAATCGGTTGTCATATCTGCGGACAGGGAAGTAACAACATTAATTACGCCGATGACATGGTGCTGCTTGCACCTTCGATTAAAGCGATGAGACGACTTGTGCAAATATGCGAAGAGTACGCAAACTCTCATAACTTGTACAATTCTAAAAAGTCAGTCATCGTCGCTTTCAAACACAATAAGCAGCCATCAAATATTCCTCCAATATATCTAGAAGGAAATGAACTGCTTGTGGCCTCACAGGTTAAGTATCTGGGACATATTTTAACCGAAGACATCTAGGATATAGAAGATATGGAACGACAAAGAAGAGCAATTAACATACGGGCCGGAATGTTCTCAAGGCGGTTCTACCACTGAAAATTACTCTCCAAGACATACTGCACTGCCCTGTACATATCTGAACTGTGGACACAATACCCAGCAGCGCAATGGGACAAACTGAGGATGTGCTACAACAATGCATACAGGCAACTTATGCAACTACCGAGGTTCTGCAGTGCCTCCACGATGTTCACCGAGGGGAGGGTGTACTCATTCCCAGCCTTACTTCGCCACCGACTAGCCAGCTTCTGGAGCAGGACACGGATTTCAACCAATATCATTGTCGTGGCTGCATCCGAGTGGCTCAGTTCCCCAATAAATGAGCGATGGATGCAGATGATGAGGCGACCTCCCTGATGGACAATCCTAAAATATATTTTTATTTTTAATTCTGTTCAATTATTATTTATTTTAATTTTATGCTTATTTTTTGTTATTTGTGTGATGAATTTTGTGTTCATTTTATGTTTTAATTAGGTACCTAGCTAATATGTAAACATTTTTTATTCTTTTATAGTTTATAGTTGTTTATGTAATATGGCAGACTGGGATTGCACTACCCTTCCAGTCCTGCTGGAATAAAAACATAAATAAATGAAATAAATAAAAAAATACGCAAAAAAACTTAATGTTTTTTGAGCAGCTGGTTCAAAACTTTAAAGAAAGATTATAGTTTTTGGCCAATACCTTTTGCAAAACACAACAGAAGCCTTTGAATATTTTTAGCGCACATTTTAAAATATTTTTTGTAGTCAGTCCAGAAAGCAGTAAATGGGCTTGCGGAACGCTGGTTGCTTATCACTGTGTTAATGATGAGCAACCAAGTTGGGCAGCCCACGGTGCGTGGGCGGTAAAAAGGTGAATTTTTCGTAAATATTTTCAAGCAAACGAATGATTTCTTTTTAATTAAAACTTATGCTTACGGTTCATCAGAGAAAAAAATGCAGACGCATCCGCCGCCAAGACCCGGACAAACATCACTCCATTAACCCAGGTACCCCTGCTTAGTCACCAAACGTAGTGAACCACTTGGGGTGACGTGTTGGGGTGGGTTGGTTATAAGGCGTTGGTTATCCAATAAATGGTTCCCGAGTCGGCGGAACTCACCTCCGAAATTGAATCGCTTGTCATAATAAAGTAAAAAAAAATTTTTTTCAATAAAATTTATGAATGTCTCGTGACCCCCACTTTGAAAACCACTCGTACACACAACACAGCGTGTCGATGTGTTCATGCGACTAAAGCGTGACTAACTGTTGATGTATTAGTTCGAAAAATTACACAATAGGATAACTGCTGGAAGTGACCACTGACAAGTTTACCACTGATCATAATCTTAATTTATCTTGTATCCACATAGAATATAATGATATACTGACTGAACTTAAATTACTAGATCAAAGTAAAAGCGGTGGACCAGATAAAATACCTCCTGTTTTTCTGAATAATTGTGCTACCAATCTAGCGTATCCCTTATTTTTGCTTTTTAATCAGTCTTTACGAACAGGATGTTTTCCTATTAAATGGAAATTCAGCTACCTAACACCTATTTTTAAAAAAGGTGATAAACACGAGGTGATTAACTATAGACCGGTATGCCTTTTATCAACAATTCCTAAAGTTTTTGAAAAAATTCTTCTTAAAAAAATTATTTTCCGATTAAACCACGTCATTTCTCCTGAACAACATGGTTTCTCTACTGGAAAATCTACCCTCACTAACTTATTAACGTATCAAAACTATATATCTGATTCCATGTCTAGTAAATGTCAAGTTGACTCTATTTATACCGATTTGAGTAAGGCGTTCGATAAAGTTAATCATGAGTTATTGCTGAATAAACTGCAAAAACTCGGTATAGGTGGTTCACTATATAAGTGGTTTAACAGTTACTTGATCAACAGATTACTGGCTGTTAAAATTGATGGTACATTTTCGTACAAATTCACTGCTACGAGTGGTGTTCCTCAGGGGTCACATTTAGGTCCAATCCTGTTTTTATTATTTGTTAATGATGTTTTATATATTTTCAATGATGTTCAAGTATTAATGTTTGCAGACGACCTGAAATTATTTAAAGCAATCAGAAACATTAATGATTGCCATATATTGTCAAATAACTTGTTGAGATTTATTATATGGTGTCATGATAACCGCTTGCAACTTAACATAAGCAAATGTCAAATTATGAGGTTTTATCGAATAAAGAATCCAATATTTTTCGATTATTCCATTAACAATATGTCGTTAGTATCTGTCTCGGAAATCAATGACTTAGGTATTTGGTTTGACACGAAACTCAACTTTATCAAGCATATAGAAATAATAACCAATAAAGCTTTGAAAATGTTGGGATTTATTTTAAGGGTATCTAGTGATTTCAACAATGTCAATACTGTAAAAACATTATATATGTCACTCGTAAGGAGTCATTTAGAATACAATTCCACGGTTTGGTCCCCAAATTATGAGGTTCATTCACATGCGATTGAAAGAATCCAAAATAAATTTTTAAGATATGTGAATTTTAAAATGGGCATTCCTAGTGAATGCCTAAATTACGATAACGTACTTTGTTCATTAAATTTAATAAAATTATCTGATCGTAGAATCATTTCCGATTTAACCTGTTTGTATAAAATCATAAATTCAATGTTTGATATCCCTGATTTATTATGTGTAATTTCTTTTCATACTCCAGGCAGGTCAGTCACAAGACAGTACCTACCATATTATTGTAGCAATTCTAAGTCAACAAGTCAATATTATACTCCTATGCGACGGATTCAACAGCTTGGAAACAAATACTCCGATGTTGTTGATATATTCAGTACATCAATTTTATTATATAAGCATACCTTATTGAAGTTTTTTTCATCAAATAGGGGAATATTTTGCTAAAGCTATTAAAATTGACTAACACATTGACAGTATTTTGTTGGCTGAAAGAATAAAAACTATTTCGGATTTTTTTGTATTTTGTACCTAAATACTGTGTGGTTCAAATTCAATACCTAATATTTTTACTTTGTATTTATTTTTGTGCAAGTGTTTTAAACAGTAGTTTCCTGCACTATTTACTAGTATAATTTCGTTAATATTGTTATATATATGTATGTAAAAGCCTAAAGAGGCGTAAATAAATAAATAAATAAACTTGGTAGTCAGTTTTATATTGCCGGGAACACGTATGCAAGACGGCGGAATTCGCAGGAGAATTGTATTGCGAAATTACTGTTACTGGGGTTACATTGTTATGATTTTTACTATGGGAGGGCTCGTCTAGGATATACTCAGGGCTGGGCAGTATTTGAAATACTTATAATTGAAATACGTATTTGAAATAAAATACTTCCTAAAAATGTATTTTGTAATTGGTATTTCAATTACCTGTTGCTGAGGTATTTTGTAATTTGTATTTCAAATACTAATGACTTCAAAATACATTTTCAAATACATTTAGCGATCTTAATAATGTTAATGAAAAATAAACACATGTAGATTAGACGTAGAGACATAGACTAAAAACGCTACAATCCTGTACTATTGTCCTTTGCTATAGCACTCTTACTAATGATTATTTGTAGTTCTCTTAGGGGGCATACATTAATCACTATTATAATGTTAGCTATTAACATTAATTTGGAATACTGGTTGACATGTTGAACAGAGAGTACAAAGTGTGATCCCATTTCCGGATCAACCATAGACATTAGTTGTATCATAGAGATCTTAACATAACATCTCCCTTTTTTATATATATTTTTTTTTTTTTTTTAAATTTTTAAATTAACATAATAAATTTGAATTTTCATCTCTTGTCTCAAAATGTTTTTCGATATTTTTACTTAATACTAAATTATGACATTTTTAACAAAAATTGTAATGAAAACTTAGATATATTAATGTTTTTAACAAACTAAAAACAGTCTTCTTCGTTAGACAATGCATTTACATTTGCATGAAATTATATAAACAAAAATAAAATATTTTTTCTTATGACTATGCATTTTACATAAACAAAATTAAAACATATAATATGTTTGTATTTTATGTAAACATCTTTAATTAGTTGTACATGTATCTGTCAGGAATCTTTACAACTCTTCCTGATCTGGTAATGACTTGACTTGAGGTAGATGGAACCGCAAAATCTAAGCTTGGAAAATACATCTGACTAGTATTCTGACTTTTATTTATTACTTCTGATGATTGACTGTCTTGTTGACTTTTTTCTTGACTATTATTATTATTATTTTCATTTGACTTATCATATCTTAAATGAATTATGTTTCTTCTATATTTATTTCCATTTGAAGTTTCAATTATGTATGACCTTGGACTTTTATTCCACAACTCTTTTACTATTGCTGGTTCCCAATGACTTTCTGGTTTTCTTTTAAAAACTACTTTATCCCCAATATTTAATGGTTTTAAATCCTGACTACCCCTATCGGCATATTTTTTCATTTTATTTTGACGATTTTCTGTTTCTTTTTTATATTCTTTAAATTTGACTACTTTTGGTTTTAACTGACTTTTAGTAGACGGTAAGTTACAACGAAGTTGTCTTGACATTAATAATTGTGACGGAGAAGGTAAATTCTCTTTTGGTGTTGTGCGATAATGTAATAATGACAAATATGGATCGGTTTTATCTTCTTGACATTTTCTTAAAATATTTTTTACGATTTTGACTGAACTTTCTACTTGTCCGTTTGACTGAGAATGATACGGACTTGTTGTTATATGATAAATATCCCATTCATATGTAAATGATTTGAATGCAACTGAATTGAATGGTGGACCTCCATCACTGATCAATTCTAATGGTATTCCATGTCGACTGCAAATTGATTTTAAATTTTTTACTACTACATCTGCGGTGTAATGCTTGTTCATTTGAGTAATAATCAACTACTACTAAATAATAAGTATTATTAAATGTTAAAATATCTACACCAATACGTTCCCAAGGGTAGTTTGATATTGGGTCCGATATAAGTGACTCGCGTTGATTAGATGGTTTAAATTTTAGACATGTTTGACATTGTTCGATCATATTTTTAATATCTGAATTCATATTTGACCAATATAGAAAATCTCTAACCAATTTCTTTGTTTTCATAATCCCTTGATGCCCTTCATGCATTTTCTTTAATATTTCTGGTATCATAACTGTAGGAACTATCAAAGAATGACCTTTAAAAACTAAATCGTTACACACATTTATTTCTGATTGTATATTCCAATTTTGTTTAACTAAAGAATTAATTTTATTTTTAGATGTCGGCCAACCTTCAATGTAGTACTTTATTAAAATTTGTAAAGCTGTGTCCTCCCTAGTTGCTTTTTTAATTTCTTCTAATTTTTGTGGTGTTACTGCCATGTTTTTAACTATAGTGTTAACATGCAAATTAATATCACTTTCAAAAGTTAATGTTTCTGTGTTTGGCAATGCCGACCTAGATAATGTATCTGCAATGTACAAATTTTTTCCGGGAATATATTCTACAATGAGATCATATTTTTGTAAATCTAGCATCATTCTTTGCAATCTGGCTGGTATGTCATATAACGATTTTCTAAATAAAGTAATATGGTTTATGATCAGTTTGCACATATACGGTTTGACCATATAAATATTGATGAAATTTATAACATCCACAAACTATAGCATACAATTATTTTTCAATTTGTGCATATCTAGTCTGTGCTGGTGTGAGTGTTTTTGAAGAATATGCTATTGGTCTTTTGTCTTGCATAATGACCATACCTACTGCTAATTTTGATGAGTCAACAGATAATGTAATTGGTTTATTTTTATCGTAATGTGTCAAAATTGGTTCTCAACTAATTATATTTTTTAATTCATTGAACGACTTTTCGTAATTTTCATCCGATAATTGTCTTAATACGTTAGTTTTTTCTGACATATTTTTGATGAATGGACTTAAATAGTTAATCATTCCTAAAAATCTTTGTAATTCTTTTTTATCTTTAGGTGACTTCATTTCCCTAATAGCACTAATTTGTGAATAATCAGCTTTTATTCCTTCATCACAAAATATGTGACCTAGAAATTTAATTTCTTTGACGTTAAATTTACTTTTACTCATGTTAAATTTTAAATTATTTTCCCGTGCCTTATCTAACACTTGTTTTAAAGATTTATCGTGACTCTCTTGATCTTATCCAAAAACTAAAATATCATCAATAAATATTGTTACTCCTTCAATATTTTAAAATAATTCTGAATATAATTAATTACTCTAGTAAATATTTCTGAAGAATTTTTAATACCAAAAGGTAAACGTTTGAAAAAATATCTCCCGAATGGGCTATTGAATGTACATAATTCTGCACTTTCTTCATCTAACGGAATTGACCAATATCCTGATGTTGCGTCAAGATGAGAAAAAATTTTTGCTCCGTGAACTCTATATCTAATTTCCTCAAATATTGTTAATGGATAATGTGACTTTTGTAATGCCTTATTTAAATTTTTGGGATCTAAACATAACCTCAATTTACCATCACGCTTCTCTATGATGACTAAGGAACTCACCCATTTTGTAGGTTTTGTAATTTTTTCTATAACGTTTTGTTTTACCATTCCATCTAATGCCTCTTTTAGTCTGTCCATTAGTTTGAAAGGAACTCTGCGTTGAGCATATATTGTTGGAATTACGTTCGGATCCACTGACAGATGACATGTGTACGGTACACATCCAAGACCCCGAAACCCATCGTTATATTGCCTTAATAAATTTTCAGTGTTTTTATATTTCACAAAAGAATTTTGATAAATTTTTTGAACTAAATTAATTTTTTCACACATCTTTAAACCAATTATTGTTTGACATTTAAATTTACATACAATGAATGTTATTAATTGACTTTTGTTTTCATAATTTAATTACATTCTTCAATTATAGGTACACTGAATCCTCCAAATGCTGTCACTTTAGCATTTGTGATTTTTAGTAATGGCTTCGGTATTTTTAATTTATTAAAATTTTCTAACGAAATCATATTTGCCATCGCTCCTGTGTCGATTATGGCATTTATTTTACAATTATTAATTGTTATTTCAATTATCCAATTTGTATTATGCAAATTATTAACATTTTGGATATTAATATGACTTATAAATAATTCCTCATTCACATTGTTAGACTCTGAATTGATTTTTGAAAATCTTTGACTGGAATATTTAAATTTGACATGTAACAATCATAACTTTGTTTGTTTACATTTGAATTGTTTTGACAGATTTTCTGAGTATTTTTATTTAAAACTAGCTGGTCCCGGCATGCGTTGCTATGCCATTTAATAAAGAAATTGTTTCTCCCTGAGTGTTCTTTCCCGTTCCCCTTCCGCCTCCCCTTCTTCTCCTGCGTCCTCTTACCCTCTCGCGTTCCGACTCCGTCACCTCCACCTTCCCTCTCCCCACTCCACTCCCCCCCTTCTCCTGTCCCACGAACCCCCCTCACACGTCCCCTTCCCCTCCCGCGTTCCCCTTCCACCTTCCCCGCCTTCCCTCTCCCCTTTCCCGCTCCCTCGTCCCGTCAACCCTTGCATTATAATATGCGAGCCTGAGGTGTGTAAATAACCCCAGACCCTTTGGGCTTAATACCCAAGAAATTATGATTATGAAAAAACTCTACTTGCGCGAACAAATATATCACAAATGTCACAAAGAGAAACTCCAGGGAAAATAACAAATCCACCAACCTTGTTTTGTAGATCTTGATGCTTGGAGGCCTCCGTGATGTCATCCAATCAATAATTAAATTCAGTCAATGCAAACTTTAGGTGACTTGATAATTTGCAAGAGATGAAATTCAGTCAATGCAAACTTTAGGTGACTTGATAATTTGCAAGAGATGAAATTTGTCAATCAATACACAAACTCATAGTTTTTCACAATGATTAAAATTTTCCAAGAAACAAACAGTGTCACTTATTTTCTTTTTTAGATTCTATTTTTAAAAAACAATCCATTTATGCGTCTCTGTTCATTCCAAGGAGTGAGTAAGTACCATATTTGTGATATATATTTATTTAAATTTACGAACAAACAAAACATATTGCAATGCGTAACCAACCCTCCTCCCGCGTTCAATATATTCAATCCCAGTACATTCAGTTATTAAACAGCCCGTGTGCCACCTTTTACAATGTTTATTCAAATTTTCATTTTTCATGTATATTAAATTTGGTACCTAGCATAGGTACCTATTTAAAATATCTAAAATTCTTGATTCGATTCAAACTATTAGGGGAGTACCTATTTTAAATAAATTTATTAAAGATTTTCAAAAATAGAATCCTGATTGAACAATCAATGTTTTGCAAAAGGTCATTCTCAATCACGCGAACTGTCAAACATGCTCATGTTTTCTGAAATTATCCAATTTTCTGCGCAATTTTCTTAATTTTTCGCTCCGTAAGAACCATCCTCGTACTTCAAGGAATATTCTAAAAAAAGAATTAGCGAAATCGGTTCAGCTGATCTCGAGATTAGCGCTTACCAACACATTTAGCGATTCATTTTTATATTATAGATTAGTTGACCACTCTTATCTATTGAATTATTTTGACAATATTTATCTGAGTTAATCAAGTCTAAATTGATTGTACCAATATTAAAATCTGAATCACTATTATTTTCAGAAAATAACGTTCCTACATTATTTTTAGAATTAATTATTTTACTCTAGCAAATTTTCGAAAAATGACCAAAAGAATGACATTTGTAGCACTTAACTCTCATTGCCGGACATCTGGTGCGATGAGTTTCTACGCATCGTTTACATGATTGTACTTTTGAATGACTTCTCTGAATTGAAATGACCTTTCCTTTCCGACTTGATTATGACTTGTGTACTGGTTTGACTGACTTCCAAATCGATTCCTTGATGGACTTCTTTGGTTTCTTGACGTATTCCTTAATTTATCCCGACGACTGTGAATATTATGTATTTCACTAGTAGAATGAAATTCTTCTTGAAGTTCTGTTATAGCTTCATTTGACAAGAACATATTTTGAGCAATATTGATTGCTTTGTCAGTGTCAATTTCGGGTTGTTGTAATAGATTTTCTCGAATTCTGAAGTGTTTTTTGTGCATATTAATGAAAAAAATATCTTTTAAAATATCGTCTTTCATATTTCCAAATTCGCATGACGTAATGTATTTACGAAGTGACAATAAAAAATCTTGAAAATTTTCATCTTCTCTTTGTCTTCTTGTGAAAAATGTATACCTTGCAATTGTTTTATGTTTTTTCTATATATATGTATAACAAGACAGCGTATTTTGCTGTCTTGTTATCGACATCGGTCCATGTGTTGAAAATTTCGATAGCATTCTCGCCCATTGAAAATAAAAGTAGAGCAACCTTTTTGGAATCTGTGGCGGTATCTTGATTGCATGCTTGCAAAAATAATTCAAATTATAAGATCCACTTTGACCAGTTGTGCGATAGATTTCCATCGAAACTCATTGGCGGACAGGCGTTTACACTCGCCATTTTTAATTTTATTTTAATCACTTAGAATCTTTTCAATCCTTTATAATTTCACGTACCGTATTATTTTACAATAAACTTTATACTTGAGACTTTGATGTTTTTTAACTTCTGACACCATATTATAATGTTAGCTATTAACATTCAAAGATTTAATTATTTGAGATAACATTTATTTGGAATACTGGTTGACATGTTGAACAGAGAGTACAAAGTATGATCCCATTTCCGGATCTACCATAGACAATAGTTGTATCATAGAGATCTTAACATAACAATCACGTGAGCTCAAAAAGGGGGGGGGGGTCTAGCAAAATCACATGTTAGGGAACGTACCCATACTACGTGACCAACTTTTTGCAATTTTTAACCCCCCCCCCCCCCGGTGACCAAAAACCTAAGCAACCCGCCGCTCATTTGTATGGAGCGTGACATTTTGAAGACCCCTCCCCCCTAAACGTGTCACGTAGTATGGGTACGTTCCTTTACTTGAAAAGAATAAACGAAGTGGCCCAAATTTATTTCACCAAGGGGCGGGGGGAGTCTAGTTTGGAAGAAAAACTGCTCACATAATTGAGAGCTATGCCGGTCATTTAAAAATATCGTCGATAGGTATTGTAACGAATGTCTTCTGTTCCACTCCGCGCTCCCCTCAGGGGAACTGAGCGAAAGGGACAACTGCATATCGGGCCGAAAACACCTAAATAAAATCGTCAAAATCGATGTTTTGTATTCCCCATTTTTCTCCTCCAAAACTAGACCAATTTTATTTATTTTTTTCACTATTAGAAGAAAATATTCTATGTCGGTACGTTTTTTTTTTTTAAATACATTGTTTAGTTTGTATACTGAACGTCTTTTGACGGCGTTTAAACCAGACAATTTTATTCATTTTTGGAAGGTCCTAACTTCTATAAGAAGTAAATTATCAAAAAAACCAAAACGTACCGACGCGCTAGTGGTTGATATCTATATTTTGTAAAAAAAATGCTTTAGGGTCAAAATCCAGAGAGATAAACGGGGAATACGTTTGTATGGAAAAAACGCCGCTAGTATTTCCTCTTAATGTATGCCCCCTTATGCTTTATAATGTACTATAATTTTTTTTTACGTCATGCTAGTTATTATTATTGTCCTGTGCTATAATAGCACTGCTATTGTACATTTTGTATCATATTATATTATACTTTGTATATTGTTATTGCTTTGTATTGTACATTTTTGTATCATTATATTAGATCAAGCACTGTAGGAATCATTTGATGGATTACTAGATTATTTTTAAGTTAATTACTGTAGAGCGCACTTGAAGTGAAATAACACAAAACCGCGCTATACAAATGTCATACATTTATATATGAAAATAAATCCTTGATTCCCTTGGTCGTGCCATAACTTCAGAATGACTTTAACTATTTCAGTTTTTTTTTTTCTAATACTTTATAGAAGGTTCTTTTGGAAAGAAAAATTAAGAAAATTACGAAGAAAATTAGATAAATTCAGAAAACTTGACAACTATTTTAACTTCGCGCGTTTGACAGTTCACACGTTTGATGAAATTGAATTTAGCTGGCAGCTATTTTTTTTTGTAACAAAAGAATTGTCTATGGATTTTTAAAATTATAGATATTTTAAATAGGTACCTATGTTAGGTACCAGATTTGATTGATTGTTCAAATAATATAGAAAAATGAATATTTGTAATATGTGAAAAATGAAAATTTGAATAAAAAAATTGTAACAGCTGGCACGCGAGTTGTTTGAAAACTGAATGTACTGGGACTAAATATATGGAACGCGGAAGGGGGTTGGCGGGATGGGGGAGCGGGAGAGGGGAGTTGGTAGGCAGGGAAGGTGGAAGGGGAATGCAAGAGGGGAAAGGAATGCGGTAGGGGAACGGGCATGCACGGGAAAGGACATGCAGGGAGAAACAATTTATTTCTTTGAATGTGGCATTGCAATGCATGCCGGGAACCACCTAGTGCTATAATAATAATAATTATTATTATCTAACACCCTTACCACAAAACTTTACAAGTGTAGCGGTGACGAGATGTGTCTCCTGAGCAATATGATTAGTCAATTTTAGCACGTCTCTGTTTCACTCTGCTCAGCTTTGCTTCTATGGAAACGCTCACTTAGATATGGGCACTTACGACAATTTATTGCAACCAAAATACTAATTACCAAAAACCAAATATATTTTGTATTTTGTAATTTGTATTTGAAATTAAAAAAAATGGTTAAAATAATGTATTTTGAATTTCAAATACACGACTTGAAAGTATTTTGTATTTCGTATTTTAAATACATGCGAAAAAGTATTTTGTAATTTGTATTTTAATTACAGCAAAACATGAATTTTGCCCAGCCCTGGATATACTTGGTCGAAGGACTAAACTATTTGCCTAGCCGGGCGGGTCTTTTACCAGTCCGAGTGGGTCTTTACATACAGTTACACTACTCGCTGCTCGACTAAACTACTTGAACGGGTCTCTACAAACAGTTCAGCATATATAACCAAATTATAAAACTGCTCCCATCCATCTGTATTTAATAAGATGAATCAAGTTGCACCACCGATGTTAAAAAAAAGTTTGATAGATGAAGATATTTTGTATTGATATTATTTGTAATCTTATGTATAAATATGTTTTTTTTTTTTTTTTTTTTTTTTTTTTTTTTAATAATTTTATTTATCTTAATGTTGCCTGTGTTATATTTATTTGTCTGTCTATGTATTTTATTCCTTTATATTTTAGTTACCGAAATGTTGCTCTTCTGTATCTATTTTCTATATTGTGGTTTATTCTTATTCATATGTTATTCTTATTTCAATTTGGGAGGCGGGAATGGGTACCGCCGCCCCGGGAACCTTTATTGGATAACCAACACCTCTGCCATAGGTCACCCCAAGTGGTTCGCTACGTTTGGTGATTTAGCAGGGGTGCCCGGGTTCATGGGGTGAGGTTTGTCTAGGTCTTGGAGGCGGATGACCGGGACACGCTGAACCCCAGATTCCTACCCACCCCTTAAACCCCTTTCCTTCCCAGAACTCTCCTCTGCTTCCTTTCCTTAAACAAACCCTCTACACAGCATCCCCAAAGATGACATAGGCCCTGATGGAAATTATTTTCCTCAGGGCCTCCTGTGTGGAGCTCATGTAAAAAAAAAAAAAATATGTGTGCTTTAGTGTTATATTGGAATTGTAAAATTGACCTGCTGACAAACTGCTTTGGCAGTTTAGCGGGTAGGTACTTAAAAGGAAGAAAAAAGGCCTTTTCAATTTGTAAAAAAATACCGTTTTAGGAAGAACATGAACAAAAACCTGATGTTGATTTGGAAGATTTCTCCGTTTTAGGCAAGATACATTTTGCCAGACTTTTTTCATATGGATGGGACACTTGTAGGTACTCGCACTTTTATGAAGAAATTTTATGTTATTTTTTAAATTTATTTACATTATTACTGCCTATACGGCTGCTGCAAGCACGTGATATGACTCCGGATACTATCTACAGCCTGTATGTCGGACAAATATATCTACACCTCGTATGTTGTACTAATATCTACGAACTTCAGAGTGTGGACTAATATCTACAGAGCTAAGGTCAGACGAATATCTATGACGGTCCCAGTGGTGACTAATATCTACAGAGCGTAGGTTGGACTAATATCTACAGAGGGCAGCTGAGCAAGAGGTTGAACGGAAAACCATAAATTACTTCAATCACGTAATTACTAATTACGTAAAGGCTTAAACGTTTAAAGTACGTACATGAAGTTTTTGCATAATATTACGTATTTTGCTGTTTACGAGGACAATAATTTATTGAACAAACATGGAGGTCATTATACAAAGATATTTATTTATTCATTTATTTATTTTGAAATACACGGCACCACAACCTAACCTAACCTAACCTAACTGACATAGAAATAGTCATGGTAAAAGACTAAATAATTTAGAAGCACTCGAAATAAAGAAAGCTGTTAAAACAAAAACCCAAATCCTTAATAATCAGCTAAATGTGTCGAATAGCCCGATATTAGGGATTTTTACATACATACATACATAAATTAAGTTTTTTAAACTGCATACGCATTATTACGTTCTTCCAATATGCTATACATAATTGCAAATCCAACCTCTGCCAGTGCTGTAGATATTCGTCCACACTTTGGTTATCATAGATATTAGTCAGCAGTTTGAGCTGTAGATATTCGTCCATACTTTGGTTCTCATAGATATTAGTCCGATTTTTTCAGTTTTTGTAGATATTAGTAGACGCCTCCCGTGATATGCGTAATAATTTTGTGAAACAATAATCGTAAAGTACCCATGTAGTGCTTTTAAATTTATAATATGCAGAAGAATGCTGACGTTGATTATTATTATTGAGAAATGTTATTATAGCCATCTTATAACTGTAATCCGTGCAGATGTGCACATCTACCACTTCCGAGAATGTATTGGCAACTGTATGCAATCTAGGTATAAGAGTGTATCTGAATGTGATGTTGTTTCAATTAAAAAGGGTTTTAAATCGAGTAGTTCTTGTTGGTAAATGAAGGGTAATTAGTAATTAGGCCTCATTAAATACCAAAATTTGTGAATGCCGCACAATAAGACTTTCCAGGAAAACGCAACCTTTAACTATCCCCATAAAATTAACAATGTTTACCTCACCTATGTCAATGAAATGATTATGTCACAGTTAAACGCATAAGAAAGAATTAGAAATAATTTTGAAAAATTGATTGGCGTTCGACGTTTCGGAATGTAAATTCGTATACATATCCGCCAGTGTTGTCTGCGTACATCAATTCCGTATTTTTCACTGTCAATATCGCTTCGCCTATATTGTAAATGTTCCTGGGTATTGTTGCATTTAAACAGAATTTCGGAATGAATATCTCAATACACATATGAAATTCAGGAATGTCCAAACTACATTTACAATTTTGAACTTAAATATTACCTAAGTCGGATATAATTCTTCAATCAGAGAGTGTTAATAAATCTATTTTTTTTCACTAGTGTTTTCTCACTGGGGAGGATCGTGTAACCCACTCCAATTTCCCTCCCTGGTGGACAACCTTCAATTCCTTGCGTGCTGCGTTGCATGGACTGATAATTATTTGGTGATAATAACTACGTTAATATTAGGCCCTTACATATGAAATTGGCGTTTTGCCGTACTGCCAACTTTAATTTCAAATATCTTCTCTTTGGTTAGGAATTCCAAATTCAAATTTATACAGCTATTTACTCATGTATTTGTGTTTCGAAAACTATAATTCATTTGTTTTTTCCTTAATTGTTTTTTTTCTTTGCGTCACTTAGTTTACAAAATATATATAACCAGTAAATAGGATTGGTCTTACGGATTTCAAAGGATTTAAAAAAATTAAAAACTGTCAAATTACTTTACACTTCACTTGTTAGAAGCCAACTAGAATTTAACTCCACCATTTGGAATCCTTACTACAGTGTACATGAGAATTCTCTTGAGCGAGTCCAACATAAATTTTTACGTTATATTAATTTTAAATTGGGAATATTCATCGAAAACATTAATTATCCCTCTCTGTTACAATTATTGGGACTCGATACATTAAAAGAAAGAAGAATTTGTTCAGACCTATTTTATTTATTTAAAATCATTACCAACCTGTTGAACTCCCCTGAACTTCTTTCGCTAATAAGTTTCCATGTACCTAGTCGATCAGTTCGTTTCAAATTACCTTATCATTGCAACAATACAGGATCTAACGCTGAACTCAATTCCATAATGAATCGCCTGCATGTACTTGGAAATAAATATGTTTTGGATGAATCTATAAACATTGCTAGTCTAACCTCATACAAACACTACTTAATTAAAACTGTCTGTCAGCGCTTCTCAGTTTGACTATAATCAAATACAGATTAAAAGTATTAATTTCCTAATACATAATATCCGGGATATATAATATGTTGTTTTGTATTTATAATAACCTACTCTTTGTACTTTTTTATGTCGATACTACAATTTTTATTGTTCTCCTTTATGAATTTTATATTTATATTTTTCTTTTTCTTTATCTATGTATATTCTGTATTCATATGTAAAATAATTGTAATTCTTTTGTAAAAGCCGCTATAATCGGCGTTAATAAATAAATAAATAAAAAATAAATAAATAAAAAAATGGAAAACTTGAAATATCGCGTTATTTACGAGTACGAGTTCCACCGTGGCACCAGTGCTGCAGAAACAGCTCGAAGGATTAATGATGTGTATGGCGACGGTGCCGCAAAAGAAAACACAGTGCGTTTTTGGTTCCAACGTTTTCGACCTCCAGAACAAGCCCCGTGGACGGCCGGAGACCAAAGTTGATAATGAAGAATTGAAGGCTATTTATTGTGGAAGCGGATCCATCGCAAACCACATCCGAGTTAGCTGCAGGCTGCGGTGTTAGTGATAAAACTGTTTTAATCCACTTGAAGCAAATTGGGAAGGTGAAAAAGCTTGAAAGGTGGGTACCTCACGAATTGATTAAAGCAAATCAACACACGCGCGTTGACTGCTGCGTTGCATTGCTCAACCGGCACAATAATGGAAGGGATTTTAAATCGAATCATTACCTGTGATGAAAAGTGGATCCTGTACGATAATCGGAAGCGCTCATCGCAATGGCTGAACCCTGCCGAACCAGCCAAACCATGCCCCCAGCGGAAAATTGACTCCAAAAAAGTTACTTGTGAGCGTTTGATGGACTAGTGCTGGTGTCGTTCACTACAGCTTTCTTAAATCTGGCCAGACGATTACGGCAGATGTCTATTGTCAGCAACTGCAAACCATGATGGAAAAGCTAGCTGCTAAACAACCGAGGCTGGTTAATCGCTCTAGGCCACTGCTGCTTCATGACAACGCTAGACCACACACTGCATAACAGATGGCTATCAAATTAGAGGAGCTTCAATTGGAATGTCTAAGACATCCACCGTACTCTCCAGATCTTGCCCCAATAGATTACCATTTTTTTAGAAATTTGGATAACTTCTTGCAAGTGAAAAAAATCAACTCCGATTGGGCAGTCCAAACCGCCTTCAAAGATTTTATTGATTCCCGTCCGAATGGTTTTTTTAACTCCCTATGAGATGGCAAAAGTGCATAGATAGCAATGGTATATACATACTTTAATTAAATAAATTAAAAAAAAAAAACAAACAAAAAACTATACCAGGAAATGAACCTTTTGAAAATAAGAACATTGTACGAATATAACATATGTCTTTTAATCTACAAAATACAAAATGGACTTATAGACAAAAACACAACATTTATAAAAACATCACAAGTAGGTACACGAACATTATACTAGACAACACAATAAATTGTACACAAATACTGTCAAGACTGAAAGTGGCAAGAGAAGTATTGGCCACGAGGCAGTTCACATATATAATCTCCTTCCAGATAACCTAAAAACGGAAAAGAATATAAAAACCTTTAAAAAAAAACTATTTAAACTCAAGATGTTGGAACAAAATTAAAAATATTACTTCTATACTTGTACTGCTATACTGTATATGCTCTGTATTTAAGTTAAGAAAGCGAAATATTATATTTCTTTTAACTTAATAATAATAATAAAAAAAAAATTATATATACAAATTATGTAAAATTGATATTGGCATATATATATATATATATATATATATATTATTTTAAAATATATATATATATTATATTTTAATATATTCTATATATATTATATTTAAAAAAATTGACTTTATGTTCCTCCCATACAAAACGCCAATTTCATATGTAAGGACCTAATATTATATTATTGATACCATGTTTTTAAAATACATTTAATATTTTTAATAAGCGTATTGATAATGAAATTCCACCAAGATTTATTAAAAAGCAAGCATGATTTTTTAATGTTTAAGTGATCGCAATACATTTGTTAAGATGAAGTTATACTAAATAATGCAAAATCATACAAAATCATATATTTTGGTTTTGAAATTTTAATCTCTTAGAAGTAAATAGACACTTCAATTAAATACTGCGTGTAGAACATATCTTGGCACTTAAAAAGATCGGTCAATTTTTTTATAAGTCTTTTAATAAGCCTAGAAAAAAATAAAGTATAAGGTCTTTAAAAAATACTTTCAAGTCCAAACTCTCCTATTTATAAAACCCTTTTCTGATATGGTTTTATTTTATAATGTGGCAAATTCAGTTTCTTTTATAATAGTCGCAAAAAAAATTATATTTATGCACGAACTTCACAAAATTAAATAAAATATGCATTATCGCGTTGTTAGTTTACAATACGGCCGCTAGTCGACCAATTGGATTTTTCAAAGTGAACTCTTCGCCGGGAACAGACGTTAGGTTTCGCGTTGCTTTGTTCCGTGAAATCAATTTTTAATTTCCGTTTTATTACAATAAACAATTCGTAAAAAAGGAGTTAATGTTTTTCACAGGCCTTTACGAAATCAACCTGTAAAAAAAATTCTCAAATACCTTTTCCAACCTTTCCAAAAGCTTTTTCTCAAGTATTTTTAAACTCCTCCCATAAAGGGGCGTGAATTCCGATTTCTCAAGGTCTCCTGGGTGGAGCTAATGTAAAAAAAGGGGGAGTTGTGAGGGGTGCTTTTAGAGAGAATGAAAGGGGTGATTAGATAGACATTGTTCACCATGCATTCAGCCAAGATTTGGCCTGGCCTCAATTATTTTTATTTATTTTTAAGTTTGAAAAAAATACAAGCTAGAGGGAAATTTATTGAATATGACGTTGACCCTGTCGTTCACTGTCGAGGCCCATTTCTATAGCAAAAATTGTTAATTATTTTGACAAGTTTTAAGATCTAGAGTATAGAGCAATGGTTCTTAACCTTTTTGGAGGTAGGTACTGAACCCCACCAGTTTCATATGCGAGTTCACCGAACCCTTTAAGAAGGGGTTATGTACAGTTAGAATTTTCAAGAAATCGATTTTTTTATTTCATTTTCGTAATGTACATAATATTTAAGTTCATATGTTTCAAGTCGATCCGGCGATTATTTTCGATGTTACGAGCATAATATTTGTAAATACATATATATTTGTAAAGACGTGTCAGAGCATTTGAAAGTAAGAGGCAAACTTCAAGTTCAAACGCGTTTTTCTCAAAACTGTGTTTTTAAAGTCAGTGTCCAAGATGTCTCGGAAACCTGCTCGGATGAACCGATCAGTCTCAAATTTACACAAGCTTCTTGTATATTTTTTAGTTATTAATCGGGGGTTGGTTCTGTTTTTTTAAAAACAATTACAAATACACAAAATTAAAAATACCACAATACGTGTACAAATTTTTACATTTAATAAATATAAATGTGTTCTCAGAAAAAATGCTTAAAAAATCGCTTTTTTTGGGTCTCCTAACTAATAACTAGAGACCGACCGAAGGTTCGGTTTCGGTTTCGGTTTCGGCAAGTTTGGGCAAAAAAAATCTAGTTTCGGCATCAGTTTCGGTTTCAGCAGAAAATCTGCCGAACCTTCGGGCGCACCGAAACTCTGCGTTCGTGAATGATTGCGCGTCTTTCGGCTGACTTCGGGTGAGTTCGTGGCTCGTGTATAATGTTAGTGTTGATTATTGACAAATTTTTGTTCTAAGAAGTATTAACATGTTTATTAATTATTATAATTTTTGTTTGTTTTACAGAAATAATATTTTTTAAAAATAGGTAAGTAATAATTATTTTTTTTACATACTTCTTGTTATTAACATGCTTGTTTTTTTTTTTAAATTTCATTGAACACGTGTAATAAGAATGTTGTGATTGAAAACGCAATGAAAATTAAAATACTCAATTAATGAGGTACATCTTCGAAACCAGAGTTAAGTTAGCCTCTCAGAAACTGGGCGTACTGAATAGGGCCCGCAGATACTTTAATAGTACACAACTGCTAACCCTGTACAAATCGCAAGTGCGCTCCACAGTTGAATTTGGCAGCCACCTCTGGTCTGAAGCTCCAAAATACCTAAAAAAAACCCTTGACTCTGCAGAAACGTTTGCGGCGGTCCGTTCGATAGATTCTCCCATCTTAATAGACGGTTTTTCAATTTGGGAGGCGGGAATGGGTACCGCTGCCCCGGGAACCTTAACTGGATAACCAACACCTCTGCCATAGATCACCCCAAGTGGTTCGCTACGTTTTGTGATTTAGCAGGGGTGTCCGGGTTCATAGGGTGAGGTTTGTCTAGGTCTTGGAGGCGGATGACCAGGACACACTGAACCCCAGATTACCTTTCCTTCCCAGAACTCTCCTCTCCTTCCTTTCCTTAAAAAACCCTCCACTCAGCATCCCCAAAGATGACATAGGCCCTGAGGGAAATTATTTTCCTCAGGGCCTCCTGTGTGGACTTAATGTAAAAAAAAAATATATGTAAGTGTTGACTATTGACAGTTTTTTGTTTCAAGGAGTACCTAGTTAACATGTTTTGTTAATTTAAAAAAATGTTGTTTGTTTTGTAGCAGAGATATATAACAATAAAAAAATCATATCTTTAATTATTGTTTTCTAATTTCATTTAATACATGTTATGTAAAAAAAAGACGGACTGCAATCTTTAGAGCATTGGCGTCAGGTGGGAATGCTGTCCTTGTTCTACCGGTATTACAATGGAAGATGCTCCGAGGAACTAGCGTCATTGATCCTCTCGGCACCGATGCATAGTCGGGAAACACGCCAAACACGCGCCCAACATTTGTACACGGTCACATGAGAACGGGTCATTTCTATGACTGGTTTTTAAGTTCAACGGCTCGGCTGTGGAACGATTTGCCGGCTTCTGTGTTTCCTCCCTCCTACAACATGGGTCTCGTCAAGACCCATGTTCACTCCTTTCTTTCCTCAAAAGGACCCTCCACACAGCATCTTCAAAGATGACATAGGCCCTGAGGGAAATTATTTTCCACAAGGCCTCCTGTGTGGACTTAATGTGAAAAAAATAATATGTAAGTGTTGATTATTGACAATTTTTTGTTTCAAGGAGTAGTTAACATGTTTTGTTAATTTTTAAAAACGTTGTTTGTTTGTAGCAGAGATATATAACACAAAAAAATCATGTCTTTAATTATTGTTTTCTTATTTCATTTAATATATGTGGTTACGCCCATACACATACCTACACATACACACACTTACATAGCACGCATACATACTGTCACTGTTTGGAATTGGTATTAATATTGTTGCAAGTTCCTTTTCCTACCCATCCCTATTTGTTTTATCCACAATCTTAATCAGTCTGCAATATACTCCCGCCGCATATAGCCATTTTTGTGCTTCCGCTCTCGGTTAATCCGCTATAAATAACTCCGCTGTGTACTATAAAACTAAACGAACATTCACTCCTATTGTGATCGTGCATCTTGGATGGGAAAGAAATCATACAAGTGCATTGCCAGCCTACAAGTTTTATACTTTTCCGGTGAGTCCTGTCCTTTCTATGCAACAAGTGTTTTTATCATTTTTAAGCAGTGATAGTAACACAAAATCAAGGTCCTTCGCCAGTCATTCTTTGATACAAACACAAATCCACTCTCACAACATAAAATACCATCATTTTTTTTTGGTCCTTCGAGCCGGATATATATATAGTTGAACCACAATAAAAATAAAAAACCAGCAGAGTGAGATTACGTTTTATAACATCGCATATAAATAATTACCCACATTTAACGGTTTGATATACCTACATGAGTAGTTTGTTTCCTATACCTATTTTTATTACGTTGGAAATAACATATTTACCTGCTGTTAGAATATGTAGTTGTACCTTGCTGATAAAATCGCATCTACCTAAGTTAGAAATAGTACGATTATTTCTTAATATTTTTATTATTGGATATATCATTACAAATACATTTTTATAATTTGTCAATGATAATAAACGCAATAAATAACTTCGTTTACCCGCACAGTTCATGGCGTATCTGTTAACCTTTACACAGCGCAATAATCAATTTAACCCTGTGAGCGGATTACAGTGAATTATTTGATTATATTAATTAATATATTAATATAATCAAATAATTCACTGTATACATACCCCTTACCTCAAACCACATACATCATACCGCATACCCTTTAACCGCATACCGCATTCCGCATACCGCATACCCCTTACCTCAAACCGCATACATCATACCGCATACCCTTTAACCTCATACCGCATACCGCATACCCTTTAACCGCATACCCCTTACCTCTAACCGCATACATCACACCGCATACCCTTTAACCGCATTTTTAGTTGTTTTACGTTTCATATTTTGTAAATATAACCGGAATAAAGAAAATGGCTACGAGCGCGTCATCAAAGACGTCTCAAACGTTTAAATGCTAAATTAGCAGCTAGCTTTGCGAGCTTACAGTCGGTGTATGACAAGATAAGGAAAGCTTCGGAAAGCATTTACGATCGCCAATCTTTTTTATCAGGCGCAACTACAGTTGAAAAAATTCGTTCTGAATTTATAACAATATTAGATGAAAAGGTGGATTGCGAACTGGAATTGAATCCGGAAGCAATCGCTGAATACACTCAATTAAATGCATTTGAAGAACTCTTCGGTGTTATTAAATATACAGAAGCAAATATGCTGTCGAATCTGGTTGCGAAACCTCGCCGTCAAATTAAGCTACCTGCATTGGAAATAGCATGCTTTAACGGGAATTTGGATAGTTGGTCTCTTTTTTATGAAATATATAATTCGGTTATACATTTGAATGATTCTCTGGATGATACGGAAAAAATGCAGTATCTGATGTCTAAATTAACCGGAAAAGCATTAAGTATTTGCAAAGCTATTACGCCTACAGGTACAAATTATCAAGTTATCTGGGACGCATTGTGTACTAAGTATAATGATCAACGCGTTCTTGCTGAATTATACTTTGACCGATTGCTGAAATTACCTCCAGTTAACTCGGCCACGCCCGCTTCTTTAGAGAATTTTGCAGATGCATACTCCTCTAACATCGCCGCGCTGAAGCAATTAAAAATAAAAGACCTCGCAGAATTCATATTGTTGAAACTGGGTCTTAAACGTCTTGACATAGAGACTGTAAAGGCTTTTGAATCTTCTATTAAAAATAATGAAAATCTACCGTCCAGCACGGAACTAATCGACTTCGTAAGAGTACAGCAACGAATTCTTAATCGCGCACAAATTACGCAACCGACATCGAGCCGTCTTGGCTTAAATAATAATTATACCGCTAAACCGCAAAAAACTAATTCCGCAAAGGCATTTATTAATGTCGAAAAAATCGATAATCACTCCATCGAAATTTGTTTTTGCTGTCAAAAGGGATCGCACCCTTTATACCAAGTCTAGAACCACGTGAGCGATTTAACTGTATTAAGTCATCGAAGATTCGAGTTTGTGTGAACTGCCTCAATACTAGGCACACCACGAAAGCTTGTAAATCGAAGAGTACATGCAAAACATGCGCGCTCAACCATCATAGTTTGTTGCATTTCAAACAAACTGATGGGCGGAAGTCACAAACGGACCCAATACCATCTCCCGCGTCACAAACGGATGCCGATAGTGATAACTTAAATTCTTCGAATCCGGTTTCGTTATGTGTAACAAACTCGTGCCCTAGTGCAAATACTATGGCACTCTTAGGAACGGCTGTTTGCACTACCAGAGACGCTAAGGGCCAGGTACAGACGATACGGGCTCTAATAGATAGCGGCTCCCAAAGGGACATAATTACGCGCAAATGCTGTTCACGCTTGAATCTTACGGTGCGGTCATCTCCAAGTACTTACGTCACGGGAATAGGTGACGTAAGAAATGTGACAAATGGCGTAACTTGCTTAAAATTACTCTCCCGCTATGACATCACTCAGTCGTATACGATTAAACCATATGTAGTAGAAACCATAACCAGTGAGTTGCCTACTGTTAACATTAACCGCTCCTCTTTGTCGTATCTTGACAATTTGCCCTTAGCAGACACAATATTCTGTACACCCGGTGAGATTGATATCATCTTGGAATGTGACATATTTGCTCGCATTCTAAAGGCAAACAAAATATCAGGTTCTCTCGGCCAGCCATTTGCTATCGAAACTACTTTGGGATATCTCATCTTGGGTACTGCCCCAACGATGATTGAAAACCCAAGTATAAACACCACGCAATCATTTTGTACGTTCACGCAAAATGATGAATTTTGCCTTTCGCGTTTTTTCGAATTGGAAGATATTCCAGATGAGAAGTTTTTAACGCCTGAGGAACAAGAGTGTGAGGATATGTTTAAACTCACTATTTCTCGTGACACGGCAGGTCGTTATATCGTCGCGTTGCCGTTTCGAAACAGTCCCTCTGTTCTCGGTGAATCGTTACCCGCCGCCGAACGCAGGTTTCGGTCTCTCGAACGCCGCTTAATATCTCAACCCGCAATAAAGTTAGAATATGACAAAATATTGCGCGAATACCTCCAGAAAGGTTACATTTCCCCAGTTGACAATTCTGATTTACCGCATTACGTAATCCCGCATCATATCGTGGTTCGTGAAGATAAATTGACCACCAAAATTCGCATGGTGCTAGACGCGAGTATGAAATCCGATTCGGGTTACTCGCTTAATGACATCCTACATACCGGAAAGAATTTACAAGGTGATTTGTTTCGCATTATCCTCAATTTCCGATTATTTGCCATAGCTATAATCGCTGACATAAAACAAATGTATTTACAAATTGGGGTGCAAGAAGAATGCCGACGTTATCAGCGCATGCTGTACAGATTTAACGATAGTGACCCTTTGCAATTATTTGAATTTAATCGCGTCACGTTCGGCATGTCTTGCAGTCCATTCCTTGCAATGCGTACATTGCGTCAACTTGCGTCGCATGAAAAACTTCATTTCCCACTTGCTGCAAACCTGGTGGAAAAGGGCTCATTCTACATGGACGATTTCGTCACCAGTTGCTCGACGGTCGAGGAGGCTTCTGAGTTATCTACGGAATTGATTCAACTATTCGCCGCGGGAGGATTAGATCTTGTAAAATTCTCTTCTAACTCTCCAAAGTTTTTATCCACTATTCCTACAGCTCGTCGTGTTAAGGAACATGTGGAATTTAATCCCGATGAAAACCTGAAAATACTAGGACTTCATTGGATACCCGCTTCTGATCATTTCGTATTTGTCGTACACACCGACGAAAGAACTTGTACTAAACGAAACATTCTCTCGACAATTGCTCGTCTTGGGATTTGATGGGTTTCGCCGCACCAGTTGTATTATTGGCTAAGCTGATAATTAAATCTCTATGGGAGTATAACCTGGATTGGGATGATACTCCTCCTGAAACAGTTGTCACACTTTGGCGACAGTTTAAAAAAGAATTGCCATTACTGCAATCTATTAAAATTCCTCGTTTTTTGGGAATCGAACCTCAGTGTATATTAACGCTTATCGGGTTTTCAGACGCAAGCGAACGCGCATTTAGAGGTGTTATTTACCTACACGTTTACTGTCCGAATACTGATAAAACCATAATTAATTTATTATGCGCTAAATCCAAGGTCGCTCCGGCTAAGACGATTTCACTTGCGCGATTAGAACTATGTGGAGCGCTAGTACTTGCACGATTAATGCATACGGTTAGTAATACCTACACATCAAATTCGAAAGCTCATACGACTTTAGCTTTTTGCGACAGCACGGTTGCTCTAGCGTGGATAAATTCACCGCCCGCAAAATGGCAGACTTTCGTTGCCAACCGTGTCTCACAAATACAAAACCATCTGGGGGCTGAATGCTTCCATTATATAAAAGGACAAGACAATCCCGCCGACTGCTTGTCGCGGGGTCTTACGCCCGCTCAACTAATCGACCATCCGTTATGGTTTAACGGCCCCGTCTTTGCCCAATTACCTAAAAGTGATTGGCCTTTACAACGTTTTAATACGAAATCTGTGACTGATCCTCCCGAACGGAAAACAAAAATTTTGATGTCCGTTCAAGACATTAACCACCTCAAAACAATTGCTCCTCCGTTATTGTGTGCACTAGCCTCTCGTGTTAGCTCATGGCCGAAATTAATCCGAATAGTAATTTATGTTCTTCGTTTCATCAAGAAATTACCACGAGCGTTCGAATTAAGCCATATCTTAGCTGCAGAAACCGCTGTTATTAAATCTATACAGGAAGAATACTTCTCCGAAGTTATAAAGGCAGTCAAGGATGGGAAGAAGGTTCGGCGAGCGATCGCAAAACTGAATCCGTTCATTCATGACGGAATTCTAAGGGTAGGAGGCAGATTGCGAAACGCGGAAACAGAATTTGACAGTCGGCATCCAATTCTATTACCCGCTCGTGATCATGTAGTCAATCTAATAATAGACTACTATCACATCAGAAATCTACATACGGGTCCTACGTTACTGATGTCGCTGCTAAGACAAAGATTTTGGATACTTTCTTCGCGCAATTTGGTTCGGAAACGTGTGCATCAGTGCAATACTTGCTTCAAAGTCAATCCCAAACCGCAATTCCCAATAATGGGAGATTTACCCGCATGCCGCGTCCGCGAAGCTAAGGCTTTTCTTCACACAGGGGTTGACTACGCGGGCCCGCTTCAAATAATCCCTTATAGACGTCGGGGGGTGCGAAGTCAAAAGGCATACATTTGCTTATTTATTTGCTTGGTGACCCGCGCAGTTCATATTGAACTCGCTTCGGATCTTTCCACCAAAGTCTTCCTCAACTCTTTCAAGCGTTTCCTTTCTCGTCGAGGTCCTGTGAGTATAATGTACTCCGATAACGGGATGAACTTTGTGGGAGCTAAATCCCATTTACGGTCTTTATTTGAACTTATAGAGTCACCCAATTACAAAAAGGAATTCTCAGACAATCTGTTGGAGAATCGAATTGAATGGAAGATGAATCCACCGCAAGCTCCTCACTTTGGTGGGATCTGGGAAAGTAACATTAAATGCCTGAAAGGTTATTTAAATAAAATAGTAGGCACCTCTCTACTGACGTATGAAGAGATGCAAACAGTGCTTTCTCAGATTGAAGCAATTCTAAATTCACGCCCGCTATCTGTACTTAGCGTTAACGACGTTTCGGCTCCATTGCCGCTAACCCCCGCACATTTTTTAACGCTCACTCCCTTAAAATCTGTACCCGCTGCTGATTTATCAGACGAGCCAGTCAACTTGGTACAATGCAAACATCTCGTGGATCGTCTTGTTCAGACGTTCTGGAACCGATGGCGAATTGAGTATTTGAATACTTTGCAAACTCGCCAGAAATGGAATACAAATGCGAATCCGGTAACGACAGGCACGGTAGTAATGATTAAGAGTGACAACATCGCGCCACTTCAATGGCCTATTGGGGTAATAGTCAATGTCTACCCCGGGGCAGATGGGGTGATCCGCGTTGCGGAAGTTAAAACTACCTCCGGAATATACCGCAGGGCAGTCGTTAAACTCTGTCCCTTACCGTCACAATAGATTTAACAACATCTTAGAAGTTAGTTCATAATACTTTTATTCTTAAAAATCAAATAGGTTAGTTTCATTGTTAAATAGGTACCAAACCCTACTTCTAGTTTATCTACCGCAGGTTCAGTATTATTTATTGAATCCTTTCAAATCATATTTTTACGTTTCAATGTTTTTTTATTTATTTTTTAATTTCTTTGCTATATCGGTCAATTTGACCATTTGGTAAAAGAATTTATATAACTTACATAAATATTTTTATAACTTTACATAATTAATTACATTCTACCGCGTGTTACAATTTTATTTGCCCATTGAAACGTATTGGCACTCTTTTGGTTTATGGAAGTGGATTCTTTCATCCCCTTCCAGGCGGGGGGCATGGTTACGCCCATACACATACCTACAAATACACACACCTACATAGCACGCATACATACTGTCACTGTTTGGAATTGGTATTAATATTGTTGCAAGTTCCTTTTCCTACCCATCCCTATTTGTCTTACCCACATTCTTAATCAGTCTGCAATATACTCCCGCCGCATATAGCCATTTTTGTGCTTCCGCTCTCGGTTAATCCGCTATAAATAACTCCGCTGTGTACTATAAAACTAACGAACATTCACTCCTATTGTGATCGTGGCTCTTGGATGGGAAAGAAATCATACAAGTGCATTGCCAGCCTACAAGTTTTATACTTTTCCGGTGAGTCCTGTCCTTTCTATGCAACAAGAGTTTTTATCATTTTTAAGCAGTGATAGTAACACAAAATCAAGGTCCTTCGCCATTCATTCTTTGACACAAACACAAATCACTCTCACAACATAAAATACCAATATGTTAACTGTCTTAAATGAAATAAGAAGAATAATACGTGTAAAAAATAAGCCAAATTTCAGCAAACAATAGATTTTTAACATGTCTAAAAAAATTTTGGTTCCGGCCGAAACTGAGCCAGGTACCGAAGATTCGGTTTCGGCAGAAATTCCTGTTTCGGTCGGACACTACAGTAATAACTAATAACCCCTTAATTGGAAAGCGGGGCGCGACATCAGTGGCGGCGGATTGTCTTGCCTTCCACCGAACCCCTGAGACTGGCTCACCGAACCCACCGAACCCATCTTCCACTCTGGAACCTGCTACAAACACACTATATTTTTTTTACATGAATACCGCACAAGAGTCCCAACTACTCCCGTCTGGAGCCAGTGGGACTATGGCATCCCCAATTGGGGTATGTTGTGAGGCTGAAGGTAGTGGGGAGGGGAAGGAGAAAGGGAAGAGGAAGGTGGGGAAGTACCTGGCTATACAGATCTGGTCACCAAATACGGCTAAAGCCATTTCAAGCCACGTTTCAATACTGAATGGTGGTCTTACACCAGGGCGATACTGAGAGTATCTTCCACTCTGGAATGTGCCACAAATATAGATACTATATATTATTTTAAATGAATAAATTGTGAAATAACACAAATATTTTTCTTTTATCTTTTTAAAAAAGAAAGACAAACATTCTCGGGTTACGAATAACCCAACAATGTTTGAAAATCTCCTACTACCACCACAGAAAGCCGAAAATGTTGCTTGTGTTGTGATGGAGGATTTAGCCAGCCGAGGAATCGAACACGCGACGCTCAGGTGGGACCCAAGTGCTATGCCCACTCACCTACTGACCAGTCAAATTAATCAAATAAAATTTATTTGCCACGCCGGGATTCGACCCCGCGACCTTCGGAGTGCTAGTCAAGAGCCTTACCGCTGTACTATGCCGGCCGTCATACCGTCGACTATATATTATTTTAACGAATTGATTGTGAAATAACACAAATTAATCAATTAAAATTTATTTGCCCACACCGGGATTTGATTCCGCGACCCTCGGATTGCGAATCGAAAGCCTTACCCCTCGACCAATGGCTTGCAAAGTATAGGGGCTACCAATTCACATAGATAAATAATTATACCTATACATTTTTGCCCATATTTCCTGAACCCAACTGAGCACAACTGAGCCCGGCTTACATGCGGGACAATCAGATTTATAATTCTAATAAAGACTATATATAAGGTATGATGTGAGATTTTTACCGCAAAATGTATTATTATTTTTGGGATATGATGCGTATTGCGCTACCTTCTTCTTCAGGCAACGTTTCGGATAGAATTAAAGGGCCTCAGCACGGGTAACGGGCCTCAGTACGGTTAAGCCACCCAGTGAGGTCAACATTATTGGATTTTACCATTGACCTGGTATTTCTGCAATATGAAATGTAAAATGTTGTATCAAAACAAAAATAAATAAAAAAAGTAACCATCATCAGGGCAATAGTGTATGCATGCCTCAACACGATATAATACTACATGAGACTATTTTTTTGTGCGATCGCCTTGGGAAAGTGACCTGTTTCTACAAACTTTGCAAATATATTTTGTGGTGTCATTTTTAATTAAATGAAATTAAATAACTCTTTAAAATCCACCATTTAATCATTAGGTATTATCCACATGTAGATATAGAAAACAAGGTTTTCTTCGTCAGAAAAATATCAATATTACCTAATCTCATCCCGACGAAGAAAACTTTGTTTTCGAAACATGTTGATAATATTGATTGTTGTTTTTACAAAGTAATTTGCGTTCATTTCATTTAATACTAGCAGACCCGGCCACACGTGGCTGTGGCTAACGAAACACAACGCCATTACCCGACCTTTATAAAATCCACATTACCCGCTTGCCAGCTGCCCGCTGCCTGAATTGAATATTAGAATTTCTCGGCTTTTCTCTGCTATAATAAGCATGTATTATACATATAAACCTTCCCCTTGAATCTAGCTGGTGAATAATAGCTGGTGCTCGTTCGTGTATGTTAAAAAACACAATTCTCCAAATCGCTTCTGAACTACTAATGTAGCGACCAGATTGAAATTGCTTCACTTCATTAGTTGATTGTAAGCTAAACGTAGCCTGACCACTACCTTTATTAATGTATTTAGTAACATGTTTTATCGATTTTACAGAGCTACACAATTCCACATTTATATGTGCGTCGTGGATTTTCAATAAAAGTTTATTGTAAGGTACTACCCACCTATTGTCGATTTCATGATTACGGACAGTAGACTTAAACCCACCGTCATCACCAGTTGACGTTTGACTCTGAAATACCTTTGGAAATTTTTTCGAACATTTTCCGTTATTCATGCATGGCGAGTTAAGGTTTAAAGCACCACATGGTCCATGAATCATGTGCCTTACCACAGTTTCATACAATACTGGGTCTTCATCTTTGTTGGGTATTTCGGCTGTAGTTACGTTGTCAATTTGGTCTGGCCTAACTTTGTTTGTTAGCCACAGAAGCAAATGTATGTGTGGTAAGCCACGCTTTTGCCATTTCACCGTCATCACCAGTTGAAGTTTGACTCTGAAATACCTTTGGAAATTTTTTCGAACATTTTTCGTTATTCATGCATGGCGAGTTAAGGTTTAAAGCACCACATGGTCCATGAATCATGTGCCTTACCACAGTTTCATACTGGGTCTTCATCTTTGTTGGGTATTTCGGCTGTAATTACGTTGTCAATTTGGTCTGGCCTAACTTTGTTTGTTAGCCACAGAAGCAAATGTATGTGTGGTAAGCCACGCTTTTGCCATTCCACCGTGTACATATAACAGCGTGTAGGACCAAATATGTTTGCTTTATTTATCAGATATAATAACTTTTGAACTTTTAAATGAAATACTCGATTTACAATGTCGTACCGATCTTGGGGCGTTGCGTTTGGATGTAGGTTATCTTTTATTTCTGGCCAATTAGGATTACACGTCATTGTAATGAAGAGGTCAGGTTTTCCGTAATTTCTAATGTATGTCATTGCATCTTGTGTCTTTTCGTGTAGATACCTTGGTCCTCCAGTAAAAGATGACGGTAATATTACCAGTTGTCCAATATCATTGCTATGTTCATTTGAATGTAAAGCGTCCTGCAAATGAACATAACTTTCAGCGCGTAATTTTGTTTGATTGCTACGTATAAAAGCCAACCGTTCCGATTCAATTTTAGCATACTGATCTACCACATATTGATTAAATAACATGCCCGACCTTAGTAATACGTTATAATCGTTGTAGCGTTCCATTATACGATAACAATAATATTTCATACATGAAACTTTATTTTGTACTGGTTCTCTAGTAACAGGATTAACTTGTGGAATATCAATTGTAAATATCCGTCTTCGCCTCGACAAAACAAAAAAGGATATTGTAAGCTGTCATATGAGCGATGTAATTCAGAAATTTTATGGAGATTCGCGGCTTCGAAGTACGATATCCCTTTTGTCGAATTGTTGTCCAGCAATCACAACTGCTACTTCACTTGTAGAAGGGGCATTATATCGTCCACGGTGCTCACCAGTAGGTACTTTGTTGGCGTGAATCACTACATTATAGTCTGGGACATCAGGTGGAACACTTTCCATGGCATTTTTAAAAGATTGTACATATCTGTTATGTGAATGCAACATGTCTTGCAAAGACCTTACTACAGAGCTATCTAGTGATGCTCTTGTATTAATACTGTTTATATTACATCGAGTAGCTGTTTGAATTTCTTGATCAGCAATAAAATAAATCTGTCAAAATTTATGGTCATCAGGTCGATATGAAAGTAGACTACCTGCCAGGTGGGAACCTGTCCCTGGACCTTAAATATTGGCATAAAACCGTGTTCAACCACCCTTTGGCTTTTGAATGATGTCATCTGAAAAGCGTTATTATACCGACGAATATTACGTATGAATTCTGTATGTTTTGGGTGATTTCCGTCAAGGAGTGATTTTAAAGGATCGTGGCGCAACTATGTCGTCTAGTTTAACTTTACCATTGGAACAACATATACCTTTTGACTCATCTTTCCATTTTAGAGCTGAGCAGTATCAGTGGCGGATACAGAAAAACTCAAGGGGGGGGGGGGGGGGGCGCTAAAGATATAAGAAAACAAAAAAGTAGACAACGGGGAGAATACAACAAACCGCACAAAGAGGAGACCGACTATATGATTTTGGCAGCCACCTCTGGTCTGGAGCTCCAAAATACCCTCGACTCTATGCAGAAACGGGGGGTCCGCTTAATAGATTCTTCCATCTTAACAGACGGATTGCAATCTTTAGAACACAGGCGTCGGGTGGGAATGCTATCCTTGTTCTACCGGTATTACAATGGCAGATGCTCCGAGGAACTAGCGTCATTGATTCCTTCGGCACCGGTGCATAGTCGGGAAACATGCCAAACGCGTGCCCAACATTTGAACACGGTTGACATTTGTCACGTGAGAACGGGTCGTTTCTTCGATTCGTTCTTGTGTTCAACAGCCCGGCTGTGGAATGATTTGCCGGCCTCTGTGTTTACCCCTTCCCACAACATGGGTCTCTTCAAGACCAATGTTCATTCCGTCCTCTCCTGAAAAAGACTCTCCACACAGCATCCCAGATGACATAGGCCCCGAGGGAAATTATTTTCCTCAGGGCCTCCTGTGTGGAGTTAATGTAAAAAAAATACTATCTCATTCTCTCGCAGGCTAAAACATACAGATGGATGTGTTTGTCAAATCACAACGGTGCTAAAGAAGTTTCCACTTCAATAAATAACTAAAAGATTGACGGACCGCACATTTAATACTTGGCTGGCCACAGGGAGCATTAGGGCTGCATTCAAGGGAATACACGATCAAGGGAATCAAATACTTGAGTCGGGCCGTGTTAAGGGTACCTTTACATGAAACGACGTATGAATGTGAATGAAGCAAAGTTTCAATTTAGGAGGCGAGTGTAGGTACCGCCGCCACGGGAATTATTTATTGGATAAACAACACCTCTGCTATAAGTCATCCCAAGTGGATCGCTAAGTTTGGTGACTTAGCAGGGATGTCTGAGTTCGTGGGATGTGATTTTTCAAAGTAGCGGCGGAAGCATTTGCCCATGTACTGCGTGGCGAGCTGGAAAGGACTGGTTGAAGGAGACCATTTAACCTCTCCAGCAGGAATCCCTCGACCCATTCCCTCGCATCGCAATGGGAGGGAAAGTTTCATCCGTCCATCTCTCCTGGACACACTAACCCAGAGAGTCCTAACCACCTACCATACCCTTTTCCTTTCATTAAAATGACCCTTCACATAGCATCAACAAAATAATATTAGGTATATTTTGTAATAGTTACCCAAAAATGACAGTGGATAAGTTTATGTATTCGGGAAGTATGTTAACGAGAGATGGGGAGTCTGATAGAGATATTGAAAGGAGGGTAAATGCAGGTAACTCCGCATTTTTGGAGGACTGAACGCCGTTGGCGCTAATAAAAAACTGTCGAAAGAAGCGAAGCTAGCAGTCCACAATGGAGTGCTTTTTTTACATTAACTCCACACAGGAGGCCCTGAGGAAAATGATTTTCCTCAGGGCCTATGTCATCTGGGATGCTGTGTGGAGGGTCTTTTTGAGGAGAGGAAGGAATGAACATTGGTCTTGAAGAGACCCATGTTGTAGGAAGGAGGAAACACAGAGGCCGGCAAATCATTCCACAGCCGAGCTGTTGAACACAAGAACGAGTCGAAGAAACGACCCGTTCTCATGTGACAAATGTCAACCGTGTACAAATGTTGGGCACGCGTTTGGCGTGTTTCCCGACTACGCACCGGGGTACCAACCCTGATGTATGGCAGTGAAGCATGAAACTGGCAGAGGAAGGACTAAATGCTACAGAAAGCCTGTATGATAGTGTGAAAAAAATATGAAAATAATGCAAGGCTGATACAAGCGTAATAAGTAAGATTAAGAAAGGGACGCTTAGATGGTTTAGACATGTAGAGCGAATGATTGAAGAAAGATTTTCTTGTATTTTGGGGGCGCGCGCCCCCCGCGCCCCCCCCCCCGTATCCGCCACTGAGCAGTATTGACAAACAACGGAAGGAGAGCCGATGGTAATCGCCAGATCGTTTCTGTAATCAATTGTCGAATCATAATTCATTGCAGAATATTCTTTATTGAACCATCTATTATTATTTTGTATAATATTCCTTAAATTTCTATGCCGAATACGGTCGCTACGTAAGCGGAGTTGTCTATCTTCATGTGTTTCTGTTTCTCTTTGAGCATTATGCCTGTCACGGTTCAACGATAAACGAACTGCGGGATCCACCGACGATTCTCGTACTCTTTGGGAAACATGCCTTTCACGGTCCAACGATAAACGAACCGTGCGATCCACCGACGATTCTCGTGCTCTTTGGGAAACATGCCTTTCACCGTCCAACGATAAACGAACCGTGCGATCCACCGACGATTCTCGTGCTCTTTGGGAAACATGCCTTTCACCGTCCAACGATAAACGAACCGTGCGATCCACCGACGATTCTCGTGCTCTTTGGGAAACATGCCTTTCACCGTCCAACGATAAACGAACCGTGCGATCCACCGCATGAAAATCCGTTGCGTAGTTTAAAAGATCTATGCGCACATACATTTTGAGCGACTTCATTTTATACTATGTAATGATGATAATGATGATGATGATCAATTTATATTCAAGCCTTTTACTTAGACACGAACTAAATAATATTATTAATAAATAATTTTTTATTATTATTTTTTTTAATAATTTTAAAAAAGGAAGACAAATATTCCCGGGTTACGAGTAACCTAACAATGTTTGAAAATCTTCTACTACCACCACACTAACCGCAAAATGTTGCTTGTGTCGTGGTGGAGGCCTTAGCCAGCCGAGGAATCGAACACGCGACGCGCGACGCCCGGATGGGACCCAAACGTGATGTCCACTCACCCACTGACTGGTAATCGTTTTTGCTTTTACAATGTGTATCAGTAATTAGCTTTTTAGGTAAGTGAACTGAGGCTATTCAGATCTGGTCACCAAACACTGCTAACGCTATTTCAATTCTGAATGGTTGTCGTACACCAGCGCGGTACTGAGAGTATCTTTCGCTCTGGAATGTGCCGCAAATATAATATGGGTATATTTTTTAAAATTAATTAATTGTGGAATAACAAAAATTATTCAAATAAATTTTATTGCGCTCGCCGAGATTAGATCCCACGTTCTTCGGATTGCGAGTCAAGAGCCATACCCCTCGACTACGGTGGCTCCCTCTTAATGAATATGACCTGAATGCACGTTGTGCAGTAGAATAATATAAACATGCTGGCATTATTCGATGGCATACCTCTTGAGAAGCAAGCTGGAGTGCGAGAGCGATATTTGGGCACCGTACAAACAGAAGTACATGTTGGAGCAAATCCAGAAGAAATTCCTTAGGTATGTTTATATGCAGAAGCGTGAAACCTATCGAAGATGCATCACATTGACTTTCTTGAGGAAACTGATTCTGTGAGTCTAGAAACTAGGCGGATAGCAAGTCTTGCTATTCCGTCTTTCAAAATTTAAAACAATTTCATAGATAGCCCATTTCTCTTGGGATGCTATGATTTATATGTACTAGCCGAAGTCGACATCATGATTTATTTAAAATTACCGAACGGCAGAACAGACCTCTTGGCAAAGCATAGCATAACGAGGGGAATGGGGCTAATAAATGATATTGCAAACCTTTTGAATATAAGTGACTGTTCTCTATATGCCTTAAAACTATTATTGAAGAGTCACTTGCCTTAATGCTGATACTGTAACTAAATTATACTGTAGTTGGAATAATTCTGTTGTGCAATAATAATAATTAAAACAAAATAACAAATAAAATACAAAAATATTAAGTACTCACATATTCCATGACAAACCTACACAAAGAAGTTACCCCTTTCACTTTCTATGCAAGTAAAACTTACCGCTCACTCACTAACATTGTGAGACTAGGTAGTCCCCATGTCTAGCAATGATTACGAGCGTCATAGGCCTTCTCACCAAAACAACGACGCACAGTGTCACACATACAAGCCAGACGGAAAAAGCTCGAACACATCTATCAAGTACTTGTAATCCACTTTCGGGGTGTATTTAACCCTAATTTGAAGAAATAAATAAACATTATATGAATAAGAGTGGAAGGTACTCTCAGTATCGCCACGGTGTAAGACCACCAATCAGAATTAAAAAAGATGCTTGAAATCTCTTTAGCCGTGTTCGGTGACCAGATCTGAATGCCAGGTACTTCCCCACCTTCGTCTTCCCCATCTCCTGAAGATGAAGCTGAACGTAGTGAGAGGAAGTCTTCTCACTACGTTCAGCTTCATAACATACCCCAATCGGGAATGACATATACTCACTGGCTCCAGACGAGAGTAGCTGGGACACTTGTGAGCTATTCACGTTAAAAACCAAATAATAATTTTTATTTTTTTATAAATTTTGAAAACATTTTTAATTTTACGACACACTTAATTTGAAATTACCTTTTATACAAATGTCTTACAAAATTATTTATTTACGTGATTTTTTAAAAATGAACACGTGAACCTACAGTATTTACAACTTTAAACGAAAAATTCACATTAAGAATAAATTACTCGTAAGCCCGCCTCTGCATTTCATCTGTTTTTCACCAATTATACGGAGCTTTTCGAGTTGAAATAAACTTAAAATATTATTTATACGGTTCCTAAAGCCTCTCCTTCTTCAGCAAACTGGAAAATATCTGCATGTCATTAACTTCCTGAATGGAAATCTCGTATTTAAAAAAACAAAATTAGCTTTATGTAGGTTTGTGTGGGAAAATTTCGAAACTGATTTAAAAAAAAATAGTAACTCTATTTAAAAAAATTAAAATTATAGTGTGATTTTAATACACTCTCCAAACAAATTCTCGGTTTGTTAGAAATGTAATATATTATTAGAACACATAAATAAAGCAAGTTATTTAAAATTACAAAATTAAAATACTAAAAAAAAACAATTATACTCACATAGGTACCTTACAAAGTAAACTAAACTTTTTTGAGAACCGATAAATAACTTCAAAGTAAATAAATAACCTAAAACCTGCCTGGAAATCTCTTATGTGGTATACCTGTAAAATGTCAAAGTAAGCTTGATTTAATTTTACCCGGAAAGATATCGAATCTGATATATAACATCTTAAAGTAAATAAATGACCTAAAACCTGTCTGGAAATCTCTTATGTAGTACTTGTTAAATGACAAAGTAAGCTTGATTTAAGTTCGCGCGGAAAGATGTGTCGGATCCGATACATATAACATCTTAAAGTAAATAAATAACCTAAAACCTGTCTGGAAATCTCTTATGTTGTACTTGTTAAATGACAAAGTAAGCTTAATTAAGTTCGCGCGGAAAGATATCGAATCTGATATACTCGTATAACATCTTAAAGTAAATAATTAACCTAAAACCTGTCTGGAAATCTCTTATGTTGTACTTGTTAAATGACAAAGTAAGCTTAATTAAGTTCGCGCGGAAAGATATCGAATCTGATATACTCGTATAACATCTTAAAGTAAATAAATAACCTCAAACCTGTCTGGAAATCTCTTGTAGTACTTGTTAAATGACAAAGTAAGCTTAATTAAGTTCGCGCGGAAAGATATCGAATCTGATATACTCGTATAACATCTTAAAGTAAATAAATAACCTCAAACCTGTCTGGAAATCTCTTGTAGTACTTGTTAAATGACAAAGTAAGCTTAATTAAGTTCGCGCGGAAAGATATCGAATCTGATATACTCGTATAACATCTTAAAGTAAATAAATAACCTCAAACCTGTCTGGAAATCTCTTGTAGTACTTGTTAAATGACAAAGTAAGCTTAATTTAAGTTCGCGCGGAAAGATATCGAATCTGATATACTCGTTTAACATCTTAAAGTAAATAAATAACGTAAAACCTGCCTGGAGATCTCTTATGTGGTACCTGTTAAATAACAAAGTGGGCTTGATGCAAGTTCGCGCGGAAATATATCGAATCTGATTTTAACAGAAAATTAGTAGCTCTTTTGAAAAAAAGAACTATCCTGCCATTTGGATATATTCTCCGAAATAAATTCTCGGGAAATTACAAATAAAATATTTTTCAAACCACATAAAACCCGCAAGATAAACAATATTTTTAAAACACATGATATATATTAAAATTCTAGAAAAAACCATTCTACATACCTTCCAAAAAGCCACTTTTTTTTACCGAAACAACCATAAAAAGGTCGCACTGCGAAAATCATGTAAAAGCAACTGATCTTTTTTATTATCATTATTAATTCCTTTTTATTAAATCTTACTCTTACAATTTGTGATGTCTTATGCCTGTCTCATTAAGTGGAAAATTCGCGCGGTCGGTTTCGGCCCGTTCCACACCAATCTTAAATTTGGATTTGAGATCACAATACCCAACCAAACTGAAAAATTATTTTAATAATCCAAAGGTATCTATATCAAATATCTAGTATGGATGTGAGCTACTTTATTTATTTTTGATTTAAATTAAAAGATATAGGCCATTAAAGATTTCAGTGTTTTATGATTTTAGAGGCAATTTGGTAATTATTTGTGAGATAATGAAAAAAATTAAAAAAAACTTTACTATGTTTATTTTAAAAATATAATGAAAAATAAAATAAAAAATAAAACATTGTAAAAAATACAATTTTTGGGGTAGTAATTTTAATACATGTAAAAACAACAATCTTTTGTTCCTACGTAATTGGGGTAATTTGTATATTAAATTTATACCCATAAATTAGATTTTTTTATTATTTTTTATTTTATATTTCATCATAATTTTATGATAAATACAGTAAAATTATTTTGTTGTGTTTTTCATTTACTCACAAATAATTGCTAAAGTTGCCTCCAAAATCATAAGCATTAAAATCTTCAATGAACTATATATTATAATTTAAAGCAAAAATGAATGAAGTAGCTCCCATCCGTACCTACTAGATATTTGATATAAATTTAGATTACAAAAATAATTTTTCAGTTTGGTTGGGTATTGTGATCTCAAATCCAAATCTAGGATTTGTATGAAACGGGCCGAAACCGGCCGCGCAAACGTTCCTCTTAACAAAACCTATGCTGAGAGCAGGCGCTTTAAAACATTTATAATAGCAGTTTATAACACTTGTAATAAAAATACAAATAAAAACACAATATTACATTTAAATTAATATACAACCATCATCATACCATTGAAAAAATAGATACATAGTTGGTTTTGATAACATCTTTGATGTTGGATCTGTTTTGACTGGTAATCCAGGAAGTGGTGTCAGATTTGCATTTTCATTGTATTTCGTCTAATGGCCAGTGGAAGTGCATTGTATAGTTTTGTTGCACAGTATCTAAAATTTCTTTGGTCAAAAGTTGTTTTAGCAAAAGGGATAATCCATTAACTAATTTATGTGATTTTGAGGATCTGGTACCAGTCCACCCGTGCATTAATTCACACAATTAAAAATACAACTGTCGCACTGACTATATGGTAATAACCTAATGACCTCATCGTTCAAGAATTCCAAGGTGATTTGCCGACCATCTAGCTTGTGCTGGACGGTACTTATAGCGACTAACTGATCCTTCAAACTACCCTTTCATATTGATTACAACATAATCGCCTTAACAAAAACATGGTTCACTAAGTGCATAACGGACAAAAAGCTATTCGACCCTTGCTGTATACTTACACATAAAGATAGCATTATTGATACATGACACCCTTTTTTCCACGTACCTTTTATATTATGTTGTGTGTATAATGGTCGTCTCTGGGGAGACTCAGCATGAATATTTAATAGAAAATTTCCTAAACTTGTTTTCAGATGTCCCTCCGCGGAATCATTTATTATTTCGGGTGATTTTAATCCTGCTGAAATTTCATTGATACAAACTACACCATCTTCACATATTGAACAAGTAGCCAAGTAATGGTATTTCTACTCATATCAGTTTCGTAAACTTTATGCATTTTCTGAACCTCTCTTAATTCGATTTCGCTCCCGTCGTTCATCCCTTTATCCTAATCAAAGGGAAAATAGAAGGGCGCCCTTTATAAAACAGATAAAATAATTCCTACGTGGTGTCATAATCAGGACCGGATAAAAAATGTCAGGACCCCTAGGCAATGCACGCATGGCACACGTGGCCTCTAGGCAGCTATGGTAAAGGGCCCCCTAGCTGATGCGTGGCCTCTAGGCAGTGGCCTGCACTGTCTTATGGACAATACGGCCCTGCCAGGGCAATGCACGTCTCGGAGTCCCTTTACCCTAGGGACCCCTACCCGATGCGGGGTAGGGTATGGATAATACGGCCCTGGCCATAGTGACTGGATTTTCAAACGCTTTGAGACTTGATGCATGGTGCACGCAAATTGGATGTGTAGTTTTTCTAACATGTTGTCAACCAGGTTGAAAAATGTTGTTTTGAGAAAACCACGTTCAAAGTTTTGCTGAAGGATTCAACATACAAACTGTTTAAAATGGTTTCATATAAAATGCTTTATCTCGGTCAATTTTAAGAATTTCCTTAAAACATTTGGTGAGAGCTGTATTAACAAATGCATCTTTCGGAAAATTAAATTAAAAAAGACAAAATTATTTTTAACAATGTCCTGGTACCTTAAAGCCTTGTTTAGGATTTGATCAAGGGAACGTGAAGGCGTTTGTAGGCCCCCAGGACCAGAGCCCCGTGTGAACTGAATAAAAAGCTTATAAAATTACATTAACTTCCTAAACTAGGAGGGGGGGACACATTCAGCTCTGCCGCCCCGGGCTTCTGACGGGCTTAGCCCGCTCTAGTTGGTACTTTTGTTTATGTTTATATATTTATTTATTTGTAAGAAACAAACAGCTTTTACATAATTACAGTGATAATATAAAATATAAAGTGAACTAAAGTCAAGCCATAGAAGTTACTTATGCTAAATTTAATTGGCAAAGAAGTTTTATTATCTTAAAATTAATTTTGGGTTATAAGAAGGGTAGAGGAAGAGGAATATAGGAAAAGAATAGGAGATGTCTCGGATACATTCCATACTCTCGTATTAATAATAATCGATCGAACGCGTTACTTCATATCGGTATTTCTTTAAGTTATTACTAAAAACGTCAATTCTGTGAAACTTTGTATTATATTGTGCACATACACGAGGAATTGGGGAATTTATTGTAATATTTGTTCTACACGAGGGTAAATAAAATAAATCGGTTTGTCGGGTTGATCTTGACGGAATGTGAAAATTTATTAAATTGGTGAGCTCTGGTGAGTCCAGGTCATTAATTAGAATTTTAAACAATAGGATTTGATCGAAAATTAGACGCCGTATTTGGAGGGAGTTAAATGGATTCGGTATCATTTTGAGAAGTGTAAGTTAAATTTATAATTTATGTGTTTAAAAAATTTTGTTTGAATTCTTTCTATTCTTTCAATATGGAATATCGGGTCATGGAACTATCGGTGAAACTGAGATCATTCGTGTCCTTATCGCTTAAATAGGTGGATTGAAAGTGTTTAGAGAATAAATGGCACACTTGATAAGCACCGCTGCCTGACTCGTCTTAGGATGCCAATTGTTTTACTTTTGCTTTTAGCATAGTTCCAAAGTTGTTTATTATTTATCAGAATATTAGATTCAACCGAACTTATGTATTGATTATAGCAAAGCTTCTGTAAGTATTTTTGTTGTGCTAATGCTAATGTGAACGATATAGAAGTCGGGGATGCTCGAGGAATACAAAGCACCATCACATTAACCAATTACTTGACTACCCCTCTCCACCGCCCCTTAAAACCTGTTTCTGATACTTGCTATTATCTTTAAACTACGCCGATGCGAGGATACCCTATGTGCCCTATTATTCATACTAACAAAAGTTGTTCAAATAATATTTTTTTAATTAATTTTCTTAGAAATAGGGAATCTCAAGGGAAATTTCCCCACGTTATGAGGAAAAATAGAAATCCAGCGTTCAAAACGACCGGCCAAGATATATGCCAATATTTAATTTGTGATCGGGAATGATCGTATAACTTCGGATTTTTACGAACGGATCAAATCCATTTTTAGTAACCACTAGCTGACCCGGCGAATTTCGTACCGCCTCAGAAACAACTGTTGTGTTAAATAATAGCTGAATTAAATTCACTTTTTTACTAAGTTAAAAATTACACAATGAAGCAACTATCGATGTGCAACTGTCCGTGTTTTGTTTTTGTCAGATTTATATTTTTTGTGATTTTCTTACATTTCAACTTACTTACGTGTGAGGGAGATTTATTATAATTATTGTTTTTTTTTTTCCTTTGGAGGGGTGCAGACATACACTGTTTTCACCGATTGTCTCATTTTCGACTGTTGACATAAATATAATGTGTAAAGCGGGCTACAGACCTTCAGTTTTAACTGTACAGTTTAACTGTACAGATAAATCGTTAGGTGTGTAGGACAAAAGTTGAACTGTACAGTTAAACTGAGATCTAATCAAAATACGAATAGATAAATCTGTACAGTTAGAACTGTACAGTTAAAACTGAGAGTGTGTAGTCGAAAACTGTACAGTTTCGTCAGTTTTGTCGCAGTTTCTTTTAATACACTCATTAAATTAATACAAATTTCTCTTTTAATACAAATAATTCATTTAATTTTAATTTCTCTTTTATTTTTCTTTTAATACACTCAGTTTCTTTAAATACATCTTTAGCCCTGCAATGGCTAAAGCGTCGTCTATGGAGGCCATGTTTCTGAGCCGTTGGAGTTTGTGAGCCCTTTGGGGCTTGTCAAACAAAAAGCTATCATGGACTGTACTGTCTTCCGCGTAACAATGAATTGTTGCATATGACAAAAGGTCGTTGATGTGCAAAAAAAACAAAGTCAGAGACAGAACCGATCCCTGCGGGACGCCACCATTTATCGAATGTGAGGAAGAGGTGAAACCATCGGCTACCGTCTAAATCGACCTCTCCCTCAAAAAGTCGGCAATCCTCGTACATAAGGATGCGGAAAATCCGTAAGAAGGCAGCTTGTTGACAAGTCCTCGGTGCCAAACCCGGTCAAAGACCTCGGAAATGTCCAGTGCAACCGTTTGGGTCTCACCGAAACGTTTCAGGCACCGCCACCAAACATGCGTCACATACGCGAGAAGATCACCGCACGAGCCGTTCCGCCGGAATCCGTATTGACGGTAGTTAATAATTTTGTTCTTCTCGAGGTATGTGAGCAGTTTGTCGTTGATCACACGTTCTTCCACCTTAGACAGAACTGATGTGATCGCTATGCGGCGGTAGTTGGCCGGGTTGGAGCGGCCACCCTTCTTTGGAATAGGATGGATAACCGCTTTTTTCCATCCAGAGGGCTCAGAGCCAGACTTCAGGGACATTTAAAAAAGGTTCGTCAAAATTGGAGCTATTTCTGCAGCGCACCTCAGCAGTACCAGGGCAGGTATTCCGTCAGGCCTACTAGCTTTATTAACATCTGTGGGGTTTAAGCCCACACCAGTTTTATTAACAGAATTTCCTGGGCACATCTTGAGGGATCCGAAGTCCGAAAATAGACAGATCTGCTGACCACGGGAAAGCATTAAAATGTGCCCGCTGACCGAACCAATCTGCTGACCTATAGTGCCACACTTTTCTCTCCAGCCTCTCGTTTGGCGGTCTGGAGTTTACAGGGATTGATGTCATCACCAGGCAGTGATCAGACGATCCTAAAGGCGCTGTGACTTTAATCTTGTAATCGTGTGGCACAGTAGTTAAAATAGATCTAACATATTGGAACGGTGAATCTGGATATCAGGAACCCTTGTAGTCTCCTGAACCATTTTCTCCAATCCGTAGCAAAGGGCAAAGGATTCCGCTTGTCGTCCAGCCGAGTCTATTGATCCTGAGAACTTCAACCAAGGTTCGTTATGAACATTGAAGTCCCCCAGGACCACAAACTCTGCCATAGGGTGGCGGGGCAAGATGTCATCAATAGTGTCGCTTTAATGTTTGAAGAGTTCGGATGTATCTGATTCGTTAAGGTTCGGTGAGCGGTATAAACACGCGTAGAATCTTAGCGTACTTGCAAGATTGACGCGTACCCACATTACGTCGAATCTGGAGTTTTCCAAATTCAACAGTCGCACACAGTTGACGTCAGCTCAACTACAGAGACAGACACCTCCTTTAGGTCTGAACTTGCCTGCGAGGGTGAAGCCCGGGCAGTCCAGATAGGAGGCGTTTACAGGCTCGGCTATCTGCGTTTCAGATTATCACCTATTGAAAAAATATAGTACTTAATTTAAACCAATTCCAACCTACAATCTAGCCGTATGTTTTGAATTGGTTAATAAATTAGAGTATAAGAAGATTTTTACAATAGGGTACAGATACATTTGAAAATAAATTTACTGTTTCGAAGGAAATTAATTTGCAGTTAGTTTGTAGAGTTAAATCGTTAAAATTGTTGACATCATAAGAATTCTTAACTCAGCTCGCGAAATTGTCGTTATTTCTGAAGTTTTGTACTTTTGAATTTCTGGACGGATCATTATTATTATTGTATTGCACTTATCGACTTTGGTTCACACTAATTCGCTTCAACTCATTCCTCTACTCCACTTGGTTCCTCCGGTTTAAAAAAAATAAATAAATTTCTAATAATTAAATAACACAAGAAATAATTGAATGAAGTGGTTAGAACTGGGTTTTTTCTTCATTTTAACTTAACAAATATTGACTATATGTTTCATCGGTGTACCGCTAGTTTTACGGGCGTGTTAATTTTAAATCCACCCTACACAACCCCGCAGCTAAGGGGGCGTCTACTAATATCTACAGGAATTCCAAAAGCTGAAAAAAATCGAACTAATATCTATGAGAACCAAAGTGTTGACGAATATCTACAGCTCAAACTGCTGACTAATATCTATGAGAACCAAAGTGTTGACGAATATCTACAGCACTGGCAGAGGTTGGATTTGCAATTATGTATAGCACATTGGAATAACATAATATTGCGTATGCAGTTTAAAAAACTTAATTTATGTAAGTATGTATGTAAAAATCCCTAATATCTGACTATTGGACACATTTAGCTGATTAGTCCAACCTACGCTCTGTAGATATTAGTTCAACCTACGCTCTGTAGATATTAGTCAACACTGGGACCGTCATAGATATTCGTCCGACCTTAGCTCTGTAGATATTAGTCAACACTCTGAAGTTCGTAGATATTAGTTCAACATATGAGCTGTAGATATTCGTCCGACATACAGGCTGTAGATATTAGTATCTGGAGTCGCAGCTCATACTTATTACCACAAGCAGGCGACAAAACCCTCGTGGAAAATGTTAGTTTGACCTCCTCCTCTATCTTCCTACCTCCTTGGGAAATACCCATTAAATACGATAATAGTTTCACAATAATTACATTAACCATTCTGTATTTGTTTCAGACATCTCCTCCGTGATCTATCCGACCAATAAAACCAACCTCCTCTCAGTATAGACCAGCCCAATAATGAACTCCGTAAGTGGATCCTGGAGTTGGTGCAGCGGAGGAGAAGGCGCAAAGAGACGTAACGGACGGCTTATCGGGGAAATCAAGGACGAGGATGTTTCGCTACGGCGATCTTCGTTTTCTATTTCCCCGGCGTGGCGCTCAGCAGCCCTCCTTCAGCCCGCGTTATAGAATGATGATTGCGTGAGCGAATGAGGGAGCGAGAGGAAATTCATATAAACGTAAAATCTCGATATCGTCCCGCCTCTCCACTCTAGATCGGATGTGTTTTATGCTTATATTGTGTTTGTTTTAATCTATTATATTACTAAATAAATGATGCAGAAAGATAGACTGAACCCCACTTAGCATAATGAGCAGATAAGGAATAACTTCGATTTAGCGATAAGCTACGTATTTCTAAATCTCCCGAATGTTGCTAAGCCGGAGACCCGCAAACATTTTTGAATCTTTATTTGTTTACTTTAATAAAAATGCTGAAGAGAGGTGGTTGGGGTCGGGTTCGATGGCACACGAAGAAGAGTAGCCTTAAATATTATGACCTCTGCTACGTTACACGTTGACCAAGACCACCCTGACCAAGGCACTATAGTTCGAATCATCTACAGTTACTCGTCTCCTTCTGCCTGCCTGACCACCTCTCTACGGAACGTCACACAAAACTTGACTTTGCTTTACCAAGACTCCCGCTTCTTCCCCCCTCTGTATATGTCGTAGGCCTATCGTAAAATCATACGGATCATGATGCGCCTAGCCACATCGTGAATTGCCTGGCGGCAGATCATGAAGTGCCTACGGCGCATCATGATCTGACTGATTTTACGATCAGCCTGCGACGTATACACGACCCTAGAATTTAAATAAATCAATAGCAGTCACATCAATAGTAAACAATTAAGTTTTTTTTTTTAAAGTTTTCTTTATTCATTTTTTTTTAAGTTTTCTTTATTTTCAATTTGGGAGGCGGGAATGGGTACCGCCGCCCCGGGAACCTTTATTGGATTACCAACACCTCTGCCATAGGTCACCCCAAGTGGTTCGCTACGTTTGGTGATTTAGCAGGGGTGCCCGGGTTCATGAGGTGAGGTTTGTCTAGGTCTTGGAGTTGGATGACCAGGACATACTGAACCCCAGATTCCTACCCACCCCTTAAACCCTTTTCCTTCCCAGAACTCTCCTCTACTTACTTTCCTTAAAAAAAACCCTCCACACAGCATCCTCAAAGATGACATAGGCCCTGAGGGAAATAATTTCCTTCAGGGCCTCCTGTGTGGAGCTCATGTAAAAAAAAAAATCATTGAAAATTTTTTTTTACAAATGTTGGGGATTTTTCGACCACCATGCTAGGCACATACCCGTGTTGTGGTGGTCGATTTTTTATACAGTAAATTAACATATACAATATAAAGAATGTGTGAGCTATATAAGTTGTCCAAATTTATTATTATTATTATAGAGTATTAAGAAAATGTATACATAAAATAATATAATATTAAAGAATTTAAATTTAAAAGAGTTACGAGTATAAAATCAAACTGAGTACTATATGGTAAGCACATGAGAAAGGATTTTTATGTTGAAAATCTACATTATTTAACACCAATTTTTGTACAATTAAATCATAAATATACCAAACCACCCACTAGATCGATAACTTCGGGCTTTTGTTCGAGAAAAATTTGGTCACTATTTCACCATCAAAATGCAATAATTTTTCGACTGATGATGATGATGATGACGGGGATTTGTGACGTCACACACCATAGACGAAGATAGAGTAAGCAACAACAAAAAAGGCGCGACCATAGACAATATAATTTTCTTTCGGGGCCTACCCAGTACCACCCAAATTATTTGCCTTAAATATTATTTTAAAAATAAAACTCGTAATTACATGATAAGAATTTTATTAAAAACATGAAATACAAACAGGAAATACATATAATTATAATTTGATTAAAACGACTGATTTAAAAAAATTTCATTTTATAACAGAAAAATGAAAAACTCAGAATTACATGTACATATTTTAAACAATACAATGTAAGCAGGTTATATTTCTGTAGCAAATTGCCACATGAAGACATTGTTTTAAAGATAAATTACTTAACGTACCTATTAAATCTTTCGTCAGGTCTAAAATAAATTTACCGTATTGCCAAAATATGTTTGCATATTACTTAAGAAGTTATATTTTATAAGAAGTATATTGGTTCACTTATGGAAATTAGTTAAAAAATGGAATTTTTATTTTATTTGTGTACATGTATTATAGTACATATCTATGTATGTACGTAGTTAAATTTCCTCCCATTTCGTTTAATTTATGATGACTCTCATATTAAACCAAGTTCTAATACTTATATAAAGAAACCTTCTCAAATGCATTAAATTTGTCTGACGTTATTAATTTTTTGTAAAATGAAAGTAAGTAATAAAAATAATAATTACCTCTGCATCATGCACAATGACTGATAGTATTTCCCTAAACCTCATCTAACCATCTCCAGAAACAGAAGCCAATGTATTGGGATGTGGATATAAAATGTTATATCGTAAACAAGTAAAGTTTTGTCGGTTCAGATTCCACTGAAAAATAGGAATAAATTTATTAATACATTAATACAATTTATTAAAATATAAAAAAATGTTAAAAATAAGAACAGAAAGTGCAAGCGTAGTGATAATGGGTTGTTCCTATCATCAGGGTTGATGTGTAAAACGGCACAATACCCCCAAAAAAATCTCTTTAATACTTTATGCCGTGAAAATTATACTAGAATAATAGGTATTTTAGCAAATCTAACTCCTATAAGTAACTTATGAAAAAAGCAAATGAAATGCTAATTGTTAAAATCTATTTTATATAATAAAAAAACATAAGTACTTTTGTCAAAATCCAGAGAGGAAATTGGGGAAGATTAAATTAATGAGATAGGTCGATGCAATATAGAAAACATGTATACCTTTTTAAGATGTAATCGTGAAGTTGGACTGCGTCATTAGATTCCGGGCGGATAAATATGTTCTGAAAACGGAAACATGTACAACACAGATTAAAATACAATTTAAATAACATACTTTAGGAACACTGAAATATCAACCAAAGGAAGTTTCCCACCTGTAATTTTGTTCCAATTACGGGTCCTGTTCTTCCACTTTTCATTCGATCGCGAATTCCCAAAATCCATATTCACAATTATTGCGTCGGAAATGTAAATGCATTGTAAATGTCAAACGAAAATAAAACAGAGAAATGCAACCAAAATACAAGCTTCCTATTGGTGGAGGTAGTAGCTGGGGACCATAAACAAATCGAAGGGGATTAATGATATCACCAAAGATTCGGTTCACATTTTGGATCGCAGTTATACCCGCCTAATTAAATGTTGGGCTTTATTCTTCAAGTCCGGCGAATTACATTGTACAGCTGTACAGTAAGTATGTAGTATATAGTATAGTTGTTCATGTTTCAGTCCGGCGAATACTAAATTATAATTATTGTTACCATGGTTTGTTGCTGGGAAGTAGGTACATATGGGACTTTGTCGGATTCAATACACAGTGGTGCCAAACAGTTTTAAGTAAATAGTTTAAAAGTATTTAAACATTCAATTAATTATATTATAGTAATTACATATAGTTCTTTACAGACAAAAAACTTTTATTGGTGGTACATAATCTATTATCAATTTTATTTATAAAAAGTAACTAAAACTTGAATACACAATTTCGTCGTGGAGCTGGTGAAATAAAACCAAGAAACAAAGAACAAAAAAAGGCTTGGAGTGGAAAGGGCTAAGAAATTTTCTTTTCTCCCATTTTGAAAAAAAAGTTTTGAGCTTTATTATATTTTCACTATGAAAATAAAATAAAATGATAATAAAATAGTGTGCATTTTTGAGTGAAGAGGATTTCAGTGATTTCTTGCTCTGTTGTTGGAGTGAGGTTAAAAAGGTTATAACTGAGATTATCGAGAGAGATATTATTTGCAAGGTTATCTTCAGATGTTCTACTTTTTTTAGGATATTATTAGCTAGGTCTGATCCGATTGTGGAGAAGAATTGGTTGAAATGATTTGTAATTGTTTCTGAGTTTTCAGTTGCACTAAATGTTTTATCTGCGATTTTTTTTTTTTTTTTACAGTGAGACTATGGCATTCCCAATTGGGGTATGTTGTGAGGCTGAAGGTAGCGGGGAAGTGAAGGAGGTGGGGGAGAGGAAGGTTGGGAAGTACCTGGCTATTCAGATCTGGTCACCAAACACGGCTAAAGCCATTTTCAAGCAACGTTTCAATTCTGAATGGTGGTCTTACACCAGGGCGATACTAATAGTACCTTCCACTCTGGAACATGCCGCAAATATACCATATATTATTTTAAATGAATTAATTGTGAAATAACACAAATTAATCAAATAAAATTTATTTGCGCATGCCGGGTTCGAACCCGCGACCTCCGGATTGTGAGTCAAGAGTCTTACCCACTGGACTACGGAGGTCGCGATGGTGATCTTATTTATTGGTGTGGTCACTTTTTCTGTGTAGCATATTTCTTTGATAATATTCCAGATTTTTTATTATCATTAGCAGCTTCATCTATCTGTTTCCCATAATACTCTTCTCTGGCCGTACATGCAATTTTTTTACAAGCATTTCTGTATCGTTTATAGAATAATAGAGATACGTAGTCAGTGGGATTATTTTTACAATATTTATGAAGTTTGTCCCGCTTACGTATACAGTGTAGAATGCCATTTGTTTTACGGGGTTTTAGTTTAATTTTATGTCTATTTTGGTGGTTGCTTGGGTTTAATGTGGCATTTTCAAGATGTTTATGAAGGGTGTTGATGAAAGATTCACATGCTAAGTTCGGGTCACTAAGTTTATAGAAACTTGACCAGTTTTCCTCGGAAACCAGTACGCATAAGTAAGTACGCATTAACATTGTGGGAAAAATAGATTTCAAGGTATCCCACAATTATTTTCTCAATAATTCGGTTTAACCGGTAATAAATCAATTTAAGCGCCTTGAAAATTGAAATTTAGAATCATTTGAATAAGTAGGATATGATTTTAGATTTTCACGGCCAAAAGTATTTTTGTTATTTGTTTTTGGGGTGTTATGCCGTGTTGCGCTACCTCCTCGTTTAGCCAACGTTTCGGACAGCGTTACAGTGTCCATCATCAGGGCAGATGTGTAAATGTTAGTGGTGAAATAAGCAATACCATGTTGCCAGCTCCACTCCACTGCGAGCTGGCATTACAGTACACTTGAAGATGGTTTTCTGCATTTAGCTTTGGTGTAGCCGTCAATTACTGGATACCAAGAACTATTGAGCTTAGCTCCGTCATCTCTATTAATGTTAATAGGATTTTTATGAATTTCAATTGCCTCTGTAAGTAGGCGTGCACGGTATTGCTTCGAAGTACTTTAGCACATATTTCACAACTAACATTTTCACATCTGCCCTGATGATGGACACTGTGACGCTGTCCGAAACGTTGGCTAAAGGAGGAGGTAGCGCAACACGGCATAACACCCCAAAAACAAATAACAAAAATTTGAAAAAGTAGGCCCAAAGTGGTATAATCACAGTTGGAAATTGGCCTTGTAAACCGAAACAGCTTCCACTATTCTTAAACTCAATAATAACACTATTAAATTAAATTTTTTAAAAATTGCGTTCCACGAATTAAACACAAAACGAATTAGTAATAATTTAACCTGGCAATATGTTGATGATAATTAAATATGTTGAATGTTCATGTGAGAAACATTTTTAGGGGTCTTTTTCGAACCTTACAACAAAATTGTCTATTAAATCCTTTTAGAAGGGAAAAAACGAAAAGTGAAAGCATAAAACTATATTAATGAATATAATAACATGAAATAGTACATAAATATTATTTAAAAATAACGAAAAACAACGTTTCTTCACGCTGCAGCTGTTGGAAGAGAGGACCGCCAAACAACTTAGCACATACTCCCTGCATCATTCACATTCATACATAGCGCTGTTATTCTGACTTTTGACATGACACAAGATTTTGGTTTTCTTGATCATGTCGTGTCTTCCTCGAGCATCCACGACTTGTTCTACCAATCAAGTTCACGTCATAAATATTCTCCTAACAACCTTTTCTCAGATCATTGGCTCTACATGCCCAAACCATCTGAGCGTCCCATTCTTAACCTTTCTCATTACTCATTACACTCACACCAGCTTTGCATTCTTTGCGAATCTCCAAATATCTAACGTAGGTATATTTTTAATATCAAATCTTAAATTGAAGAGAAAATTCTTATATTTATTTTATTTTATTAATTTACACTTATAAAAAATACATTTTTTGCATGTAATGTTTAACTCCACTAGGGTTCGCCTGTATCGGGGTTAATAATTTCACAATTTATTAAAAGTACCATACATTTATCGGTCATTAGTCATTATCAAACCGTTAAGTACAAGCAAAACAAGAAAATTAAAAAAATATATAGTTAAATATGTTAATGAAAAAAGGAGGCAATTTGTAGAAAAAATAATGTATGAATTAACAACCGTTTTCAAAAATAGAGAAAATTAAAAATTATACTCGTATATATCCTTACTGTTTATAAAAATATAAATAAAAAATAACATAATAATAGAGTGGCATGACACACATGATCACACTGGAGGTTGCCCACCACTTTCCCACGGCGTTCTAAGGAAACAAATGGTTTCCTCCTTCACCGTACACGTCAGGACTCTAATTTTTATGTATAAAGAAGCTATTTTTTTATTAAAATGACTCTAAACCTCCAATGTCCGGGCATACATTGTTAGCAGGCAGTCTGCGAGTGCGTACATGGTGTTAGTTATTTATTTCACATTATCACGTCTTATCTCCGCCACTGGATATAGCTGAAAACAAAGTCTATTAATATAAAAGAGGAAAAGTTAATAGAATTAATTTTTTTTACATATTATGATGAGATTGTGCGACTTAACCAAAGTAACTGAGTTGCAGTCGTCCGGCAGTCCCGCCGAGGATAAGCGGAGCCATCAGTCCAGTCGCAAGCGGGACTCGGTGTCCGCGCCCCTAAGCCGGCTTCCCGGTACGCCCTCGAAGAAAGTGTTGGAATTACAGAGGGAAAGACCTGAAGACCCTAGGGATAAAAGTGAGCATCGGGTCACCGGAGGCAGGGCGGAAGGGCACTGGTCCGCAACGGTTGGTCTTCAGGCCCGCTCATGGTGACGGGGGAGGCGCGGGCGGGTTATGCAACCGCTGCCTTGGGAGTCATCTCCTCAGTTGATGCACGGTCATGGGTCTAGTCCACCCCCTTGATGGGGTGTAAGACAATACAAAATGATGAAATGGTAGTTCCGTTCCGGCTCCTTACGATCCGGCTCCTGATGCAAAAATATATCTTAGATTTAGAAAAAAAAGAATAAAAGGAAAGTAGCAAGTGTAGTTTATACGGGTAAGGTTATTAATAATATCTAGTTAGGAGAAAGAAAACAATGATTAAAAAGCAAGAAATAGAGACAAATTTTAGATGTTAAAGAGGCTGTTGAAGATGGTACCTAAGAAAGCATGATACATAGATACATGAATAAACAGTTTCAGTGTGAAATAATAAAAATCCGGGCAATAGTAGTAGTAGTAGAAGTATAATAAAAGGGTGACCATGGACGCCAGGAGCAATTATACATGGTTCCTAAACACATAATGAAGTTAAATTTAATCATCGAGTCTAAGTTCAGGCCATCTCTCAACCCATATCCTTGTAAATTTCCTCAGGCATTCGAGATTCTCCTTGTTCGACACGAGATCCACTTTCCATGCTGGTCTCGTAGTTACTTTCAGACCTTCCAACATTTCATCTCTTGCGTCCGTCAAAATCTCACAGTGCCACAGAATGTGCTCGGCTGTTTGGTTTGTGTCACCACACGTACAGTTTGGATGGGGAAACAGGGCCAGGCTGTGCAGTCTTCCCCTGAATTCATCATGACCTGAAAGTATTTGTGTTAAGTGATGATCCAATTTGATGAACGCCCCTTCCATTCTGGCTTTAACTGACGGGAAGAAGGAGAAATTCCATCTGCCCGTATTCGATCTATCCCAACGTTTTTGCCATTCATTAAGAGTGAGTTCACGCATCTCTTTCAGCAGTCGATGGACAGGTACTGCCCCACCTGGTGTTAGTTCAACTCCAAGATGGACGGCTGACCTTCCTCTTATTAGTTTTTTCTTAGTTAACACTTCCCTTATTTCTAGATCAATGGGTAAAATACCGGCCAGAATCGGCAATGCGTCCGAAGCTACAGTCCTGTATACGCCCGAGGGCGTCAGCAGGGGAGTTCGCTGGCTCTGCTTAAGTGCTGAGTGGATCAGTACGTTGACTAGGCGATGCTCCCATACAGAGGCTGCGTACGTGACTTGTGCCACGTACGCTCCCCTATACAATAGGCGAAGTGTCGGAGAGCGTAATCCCCACACACATGATCAAGTATTTTGGGAATTTAGGATTAGAAAAGAACTAATGTGTGTTTAAAATTAGTTTTAAACATACATCAGTTATTTTACTGATAATAACCTAATGACAGACTTTCTGAAATATTTTGTGGTATTTTTCACGAAATTTTCTAAACTAAATCAAATTGCCTTCCACACCAATTACAATATAGAACGACCAAAGAACGACGTACAAACATATATACGGAAAGCAAATTTTACCTATTAAATATTAGAGTGATCTTTGGCTGTTGAACTTGGAAATTTACGCGTTTTAGGATAGTCAAAATAAGCAGATTCATTACATGTAATTAATGTTTTGTATATCATATTGAATTTTACTTAGATATGACACTTGGTGGATAATATGTGTATTAAAGTTTTGTTGGTAAATACAAAAAATTGCTTATGAATGTAAATAACATATTTTAAAATAATATTAACGTAGAGACGAGAAATAAAAAGAAAATTCAAAAAGAAACAAAATATTAGAACATGTATGCTTTTCAACCATTCCATGAAATTTTAGTTTTGATTTTGATGAATTAATGAAGTAGAGAATCAAAAAAAAAGATAAAGAAAAGAAAATAGAGAAACGATAAATGCAAAGAAAAATTTGAGCAGTTTTTGAACTTACATATTGGTATCAAAATAATATTAATGAAATACAAATACAGAATATAATATTATTATAATTATATATAATTATGCATAATATAATACAAATTTATATTGTAGATTGCGTGGTTATAATTATATATAATAATATGAATTTGTATTATGTATATTATAATGCAAATTCATAATGAAATACAAATATAGGTATATTATTTTATTTATTTTTTATGTATTTGTTTTATTTGTTATAAAATACATTCAGTATAAGGAAGCTTTGACTGTCCAACTAGGAAGGTCTCCCGTTCTAGGACAGTAATATTGACATATTCATATTTGGTTGGTACTTCGACCAAGTATACCATACGACAATGGGTTGGTAGGTACATTATCATTCATAAAGTATTAAGTAAAGTTAAGCTTCACAATTTGCATTTACATAATCATACAGTGGATTAATAGGTTCTGTAATCAATTAGTTAACAAGAAAAAGTGTATTCAAAGTGATTAAACACGAAAAACAGTAATTAAAAGAAAAATAAAAAGGAAAAAAAAAATTGGGAACGAAAGAAATATATGTGGCTATAAATAAATAAATATTAAACAATAATGCAAACAGCCGTTTACGGAGGGTATTTCACCGTCTCCCTTTTCCAGAGGGCCATCAGGGGGGACTCCATCCAGGCAGTCACGGCGGTGATGATCTCATTCTTCGATTGGCGTAGTCTGCGCCATAAACTTCCCATACGGTGGCGGAGAAGTGCTCGGAAAGTGTGCACTCGTCCCTCCAAGAACATTTCTGTAGCACTGCAGTATCTCGGTATCATTGTTCTTTATTGTTTATTCATTGTGTGTCACATATACACACCTAGTAATGTCTTAACAAGCCCAAAAGCGAAAGCACAAAACACTGACAATTAAAGAAAAAAGTGATATTATGGATCGCTTAAATCGATAAGAATCCCTCAGCAGTTTGGCAAGTGAACGAATACTGTGTACATAGGTCGATGTACAATAATTGACGACATTAGGTAAAAAGAAGCATGAGAAGGTTAAAACCTTAAGCGTCGATGACACGTGGCGAGATTACAGCTACTATCTGGGAAATTCACTATCTGTTAGTAAACTCGCCCAGTGTCATCGTGTTACTTGCTAACTAGCAGCGACTAGCAGATTGTTGACAATCTACGAAAAGAATTTAAACTTTACTCGCCTATACGCTTGCTCCGCTTGCCCGTGATTGGTTTATTTATGTTTCCAATATGGCTTTCGATAAACAGCTGATTTCGACTCTCAAACATCTGAAGAATTAGTTCACGCAGGCGTCGTTATCCTTGTTACTGGCGCTAGCAGCGGCCTCAGTTTCCTACGCTTCTGAGCGAGTGGACAGTTTTGTGTGTCATCATGCCGTGGGTGGTTTGTATATTTATGATCATGACAATCTCACTCGCCAATTTACCCGCTTTTAAACTTAGTAGATAGTAGCTTGTAAATTCGCCACGTGTCATCGACGCTTTAGTGTCAACTAGTGCAAAAGACAGACACTCAAGAAAGCTGAACATCCATAGGTGGAAGAAGCTTTGTACATGTGGTTTCTTCAGGAAAGAAATAAAATATGCTGTTATTTTTATAATAAAATATTAGCTCTCCGTTGTGATGTTTGATTTACTAAATTACACATACTTATTATTTAAATAATTATATAGTATGATTCGTAGTTCAAATAAATTCTTCGATTTGTAATTTGTCGGATTACAAGGTACTCTTATTCTTGTTGGATTACCGCGGGTCCACTGTCAGTGGCGTAACTATACCATCTGAGGCCCGTGGCAAATTCATTGAATGCCCTCCCCCCCTGTAAAAATTGTCACGTTGTAATTGAATTTTAAATCACTTAAGAAATTACCCAACTATATTACTAATATTGTGTGCATTTTTTTTACTAACAAATTTTATTTTTAAAAGAATAGGTAGGAAATATTTATAATTAAATCACAATTTAGTCTTTACAAGATATTTATTATTAACATTATTTTCTCCGAGCTTTCTGTTCCGCAAAATTACCAATAACGTCATCAAAGTTTAAAGATCGGGCCATAGAATTTTCAATAGACAGAATAGTCAAGTTACTTAGCCTATTTTGCCCCATTGAGTTTCTTAAATAGATTTTTATTAATTTTACTTTCGAAAATGATCTTTCAGCACTAACTGTAATCACAAGAATTGTAACAAATAACATTAATGTAGTAAGTAGGTAGCTTGCCTTTAATTGAATGTTCAATAAAAAAAACTATGAAAAATCAAATATTCAATCAAACGAAGAATGCGTACTTAAAAAATAGAAATCCGGGATTCCCCTAACATCATGCGTCGCTAGTCCGCCAGCGCCACGAAAAAAGTACTTTCTTGCGAGCAAAATATCCCTAGCGTCACTAGCCCGACCGCGCCACCAAAGAACCGCGACAAAAAATTAAGCAACCAATTTATTTTTTATTATTTCATAAATGTTTACAAGGTACAGTTTTTGCCATTTTTTTAACTACCATACTAGGCTAATGTCTGTGTTGTGGTAGTCATACATGAAATATTATTTTATAGAAACAGATAATAAAATATAAGAAGAGGAAAGAAAAAAAAACATAATTAGAGATGAATAAAACCAAAAATAAATATTAATACAGATAAAAATAGAAAAATTTAAAGAAAGCTGAAAAATAAAGAACAAAAAGATATTTTAGAGGAGATTGAAATAAAAATTGGTAAGTATTCTTCTTCACGAGAGTAGGTACATGTTTATAGTCATTTTTGAAATTCGTTCTACGAAAGAAATTGGAAAATAGATGTCGCTAGAGTAAGTAATTTTTTTTATATAATATTAGCTGGGTCACTCGACTTCGCTCAGGACTACATTCGAGAGTGTTCTGGAATGTTACACAAAGATGTTCCCGATTCCCTATTCTTAAGTATTCCACGACATACTCCGCCACTCCTTTCAAAACTTTCTAGAGCTCTCTGGAACCTTCTAGAACTTTCCGGAAGACTGTTCAAGAGGGCGAAACTTCTAACCCTTATATCTTCAAAAGCACACCCTTTAGGTAAAAACGGGAACCGTCATCCTGGAGGGGGGAAAGAGACCTACCACACCCAGGGCTGGACAAAATACATGCGTTGCTGTAATTGAAATACAAATTACAAAATAATTTTTCGCATATATTTAAAATACGAAATACAAAATACTTCCAAGTCGTGTATTTGAAATACAAAATACAGTATTTTAACCATTTTTCAATTTCAAATACAAAATAAAAATTACAAAATACATTTGGATTTGGTAGAACCTTTGGATGCAATAAATTGTCTTAAAGTGCCCTTATCTAAGGGTGCGTTTCCATAGAAGTAAAGCTGAGCAGATTGAAATAGAGACGTGCTAAAAGTGACCAATCATATTGCTCAGAAGGCACATCTCGTCTCCGCTCCACTTGTAAAGTTTTGTGGTATGGGACTTAGGTGTTATTATTATAACACTAGCTGGTTCCCGGCATGCGTTGCAATGCCATATTAAAAGAAATAAATTGTTTCTCCCTGCATGTCCTTTCCCGTGCTTTCCCGTTCCCCTCCCGCATCCCCTTCCCCTCCCGCGTTCCTCTTCCACCTTCCCCGCCTACCCTCTCCCCTCTTCCGCTCCCCCGTCCTGCTAACCCCCTCCCGCGTTCCATATATTCAGTCCCAATACATTCAGTTCAACATTCAACAACTCGCGTGCCAGATTAAAAATATCCATTTTTGTATTATAAGAACAATCAATCAAATCTGGTCCTAACATAGGTAACTATTTAAAATATCTATAACTAGCTGACCCGGCCACGCGTTGCTGTGGCTAATAAAACACTTTGTAGTGCCCTCCCGAACTGATGTGAAGGAGTATCAGGATTTAAAGGAAGAAATGGATCAACTTGTGGGAAGGATTAATGGAAGATTTACCACGCCAAGTTGGTCGCCCATCAGGTAAGGGGACGTTCAAGTATTACGTAACACAATGCTCAAGTGACAATTTTTACCTGAAAGTCACAATTAAGTTGGGCAAAGTACGGGAAAGTCGCTTAAATACCGTTTTTCTTGTTTTAATCGCGTTTGCGGTAATAAATAATACAAAGAGATTTTGAGAACGTAAAGGGTTGGCCACTTGGAAAATTTTTATTCCCTAGTTTTTTTTTTCTAAATAAAGAAAAACATGTTACGTAACGCGTTGTTCGACCCCCCCCCCCCTCCCCCACTCGTAACGCACATTAACGTTTCACAAGACCCCCCCTCCCCCCCAAGTGCGTTACGTAATATTTGAACGGCCCCTAATATTTTCAACCATATTATTAATAGCGGTAACCGGGCAACTCTACACAGTGACAAATCAACATATTTTTGAAAAGTGATATAAAGTCGAGAAAAGTGATCTGAAAATGTTTCGTTTCATATGCTTGTTTTTTTATCACTTATGACAGTCATTTTTTAAAGATGTACTATTTTGTTGACCGTATTGTAGATCCAATTATTAAACTGCCAGGGTTCTATCTCCGTGGTGCAAATATTACATGGCGCATTAGGTCAGAATAGTGAAAAACTTGACATTTAAATCAGCCTTATGCCCGGTTAGCCTTATACCAACGTTAAACTGGTGCTTAAGAATCTAATAATTAACCGGTAACTTATAAATTAATATTGTGTTCCAGATATATCTATGGTTGTGTGGGCCAAGATGAGTTAGCAGCCTTCTACCGAGATGCTGCCGTGGCATTAGTGACCCCCTTGAGGGATGGTATGAACCTCGTTGCCAAGGAGTTTGTGGCGTGTCAGATCAACGTGCCCCCGGGCGTTCTGACCGTGTCACCCTTCGCCGGAGCTGGTGAAACCATGCACGAAGCCCTCATCTGCAATCCTTATGAAATTGATGACGGGCAGAAGTCATTCACAGGTAAAAATATCAACATCATTTAAGACACATGGTTCAAAACTAAACTCCTTGTTTTGCACTAGGTTTTTATCTATCTTGTCGATCTCATTGATCTTTCGGATCTTATGTAAGCCGAAGATCCTCTAGTTTCTTCTTGAGCATCCCTGAATGATAAGATTTGTGCACTAGATGCAGTGTCAGATGAGCTCAGCATTGAAAAATATGTAAAAAATCTGGGCCAACTTAGAAGTGCCGGGATAACAAAAGGGGACGCCGTAAGAAAATAATATGTATTCAAATTTACTTAAAATATTCCATACATCATTTCAAAATTATCCATATTACAGGATAATTATTATGCGCTAGCAACACACATCTTTCAACTCTCTCGAACTGTTCATGCAATGTGTGCATTTGACGGTGTCTGAATTTCAAATTTGTCATAGAATTTTTTTACGAATTCCAAATACATAGTTATTAATTCTTTTATTTATTTAATAATATTATGATTTAATTTATGAAACAGCTTATTTATAAATAAGTTCTGCTACATAATTATTATAACACGTGATAGCTGTTTCGCCTTCTGATAGCATTATCAAACTGTAGTTAGGCCACTTACAGACAATGTATAAGTTATTTCTATATAGGTATGAAAAATTTTAATGAAAAACTTAATTTTTATTTTTATTTCCTATGCCCTTGTTGATTTCCAAGTAAAATGTCAGAAATTATTAATGGTTACGGTACTCAAACCGACCACATCAACTGAATTATTTTTGGCGCTAACTTGTCCAGGTTTATTAATTAATTTTACCCTACTGAAAAAAAACATAAGATGTAAATGCATACTAACTTTTACGTAAAAGTAAAAAACATGCTTTCGGGAGCCCTGAATTATGGCAGCTAGGAGAGCAAGCTTTCCAACATAGCACGCCTCAAATTATGGCGGCTCGGACGGAATGGGTTAATGATTCTGCACTTATTGCAATTACTGCATTGTTTAAGGAATGTAATGATTAATTATGCTGCGTTAAAGAAATCCCTGTCATCATTTAAGAATACACCAAGGTAATAGTTTTTAATCTGAATTATTTGTTTCCTTGGGCATTTGTTTCTTTCGCAAGCCTCTTTAGGTGTGCCTATCATCCATTTGTCAATTTCACATTTAGTGACCTTCAATTTTAACCGCTTGAAGCCGTATTGAATGTACCTACCTACACTATTATAATGACTGTTTAACTAATAATTTGTTTATTTTCAGAGCTCTCACAATGCCAGAAGATGAAAGAACCTTGAGGATGAACCATCTCAGAAGGAGAGAGAGGATACATGACGTAAACCACTGGATGAAGAGTTTCCTCAAGGCCATGGATTCTTTAGAAGAGGAGCGTGATGATATTGGTGCAACCACAATGCACCCCGTTACAATAGACGATTTCGACGACTACCTTTCCAAGTGAGTTCCTTTCTCTCGTTCACTCATTTCTTCAGACACCATGAGGAGAAACGCTTAATAAACCAATAAAAGCTCACCTTTGATATTTGTGTAGAGTACCCACTATTATTCAGCAGTGTGTCTTTTCTTAGTTCTGATGGTAACCTTATCGTTGCAGGTATATTGGTCACACACACAAGTTAGCCTTACTCCTGGATTACGATGGAACCCTAGCTCCCATCGCCCCCCACCCCGACCTGGCAACGCTGCCTTTTGAAACCAAAAATATTCTCCAACGACTCTCCAATCTGTCAGATGTTTACATCGCAATCGTCTCTGGAAGAAATGTGGATAATGTTAGGAACATGGTAAGCTGTGCTTCATGGGGTGAGGTTTGTCTAGTTCTTGGAGGCGGATGACCAGGACATACTGAACCCCAGATTCCTACCCACCCCTTAAACCCTTTTCCTTCCCAGAACTCTCCTCTCCTTCCTTTTCCTTAAAAAAAACCTCCACACAGCATCCTCAAAGATGAAATAGGCCCTGAGGGAAATTATTTTCCTCAGGGCCTCCTGTGTGGAGCTCATGTAAAAAAAAAAACTATTTATTGAAGCAGACAATTTCATAAGAAATCAAAAATCTTGTTTTTTATAAATAACAATGTATTTGTTTTTTCAAGGTTGGAATTGAAGGCATCACGTATGCTGGTAATCACGGTTTAGAAATTTTGCATCCTGACGGAAGTAAATTTGTCCACCCGATGCCAGTAGAATTTGAAGACAAAGTTAGTGAACTGCTCAAGGCCCTTCAGGAACAAGTAAGTAGAAAACATATTATAACAAAAATAAAGTTTCCGTGTTATTTTCTTAAATTTTACAGCGAAAATTCTCTTTCATTCTGCTGTAATACAAATAGTAGTGAAGTTCTATATTCTTACTAACACAATTGTAATATCAAATACATTGATCATGAATTATATTCTAGAAACTGCGCACTATTTAAGTTATAAAATTTTAATAACAATAACAAGAATAGTATTTTAAATAACACTTAAAACTTTTCTACGCCTTATCTTTATGTTATCGTGAAACATTGAACTGATTTGCATATTCGGATCTAAATGTTTAAAATTAATTATTGTGTTTATTTTAGGTTTGCAAAGATGGCGCTTGGGTGGAAAACAAGGGGGCTCTTCTAACCTTCCATTACAGGGAGACTCCTCTGCACCTGAGAGCTTCTCTGGTGGAGCAGGCCAGAAGCCTGATCCTGAATGCAGGATTCAAGGCAGCTTCAGCGCACTGCGCCATTGAAGCCAAAAAAATTAAAAGTTAGATATCTCTCTTCCTGTCATGCGAATATTTGTGATTTCTTTTATGTTAGAAACGGAATGAAATAATGCTTACCATTGTCTTAGAATTATATGAGCTAGGTTTTTCAGATATTTTACAAACCCGATCAAAAGTGACGGTTTAATTTTTCGCCAATTTGTGACGTATCACACATTTAATTTTAAAATAAAATTGTATGAAAGTGATAAAAAGTGAGGTGACAGTTTTATTACAAATTTTATTTAGAAAATGAGTCTGTATTTTAAATTTAAAGTTTATTCTATTTTAATTACTTTAATTTGAATATTCGCAGGTATGCATTTTTTAGCCAATTTAAATTTGTAATATTAAAATTTTAATATTTAGAAACAAAAATGTTGATTTCTAATAAACACACCGGAAAGATAATTTTATCTAGATTTTAGAACAGTTTTTGTTTTTGCAAAAGCGTTAAAAAAAACCAATAAATAGGAACATTTAAAATGCATGGGAAGAACCAGGAATTTTGCGCGCAAACCTTGATAGGCAAAATTTGACAGAAAATTATTTTCTTATTATTCGAAGGGTTAATAATTCATTTGAATTTGTATACGGTCTTTAGTTGTGTCTAACTTTAATTGATTTTATGTACTTATATAAATTTATAATTTTTACAATTTTGTTAATATTATCACCAAATTAACACGGAAATAATTTAATCGCTTAATTACGTAAATAATATTAGTTGTTTCATCAATTGAAAAATTTCGTCTAAGATTATTATAATTACGTGTGGTATTATTTTCTAATACATGTATTACACTGTTAAAGATATGATTTATTTGCTAGATTATAATAACCACAATATAATAATAATCATCACCAAAAAATAATCTTGTCTTGGATTGGAGAAAGTCTAATGGGCATATTAGACCTTTCAATTCCGCTGCGCAATTAGGTTGTAGATACCAAATTGCCCCGTGTAAACAAGACATTGCATGTTTCCATGTCATTGCGCGTTATCTTTCCACCGCATTGAAAATATTCAACTTGTTTAATATTTTCAATGCGATTGGTTCGTTTGTCCTTCGTGCGCTTGCGCGAATGCGGCGTTGCATGCGCGCGCAGCACTGTCCGCGCATATTGAATTGTCAAACTGTGACTGTTTATTTTGTAGGGAGTTGTCAACATAGAAGATGGTTTTTAAATGGAGGGAAGTGCATACGCCTCTCATTAACTCGTTAATTAAATGATCACACATTAACTTAATTCCCGCGCGCACGACCTGTTTCGAAGACATTCTAAAATCTATGACAGAAATGTGATTGAATGGTCCACTTCTGTCAAGTACGTGTAAACAGTACACCCTTTCAATTATACGCCGTTCAACCAAATGGCATCAATGTGGTTGACGTGTGTAATTTCGCCATAATGGGCATATTAGACCTTTCAATTCTGCCTCGCAATTAGGTTGTAGATACCAAATTGCACCGTGTAAACAAGACATTGCATGTTTCCATGTCATTGCGCGTCATCTTTTCACCGCATTGAAAATATTCAACTTGTTTAATATTTTCAATGCCATTGGTTCTGTTGTCCTTCGTGCGCATGCGCGAATGCGGCGTTGCATGCGCGCGCAGCACTGTGCGCGCGTATTGAATTGTCAAACTGTGACTTTATTTTGTAGTGAGTTGTCAACATAGAAAATGGTTTTTAAATGGAGGGAAGAGCATACGCCTCTGTTCTTAGAGCACTTTAAGAACTATCCAAGCCTGTGGAACATTAAATCAGAGGGATATAATTCCCGCGCGCACGACCTGCTTCTAAGACATTCTAAACTCTATGACAGCAATGTGATTGTATGGTCCACTTCTGTCAAGTACGTCTAAACAGCACACCCTTTCAATTATACGCCGTTCAACCAAATCGCATCAATGTGGTTGACGTGTGTAATTTCGCCATAACTAAAGCTTACGTTTTTTCAATGCTGACATCTATGAACAAGTATAGCAATTACGACAAAATAAATATAAGCAAAGCCTCAAACCTGAAATCATCAATAAAGCTTTGAATTAAATCACACAGAGTGGGGAACGGATAAAATTATTTAACAATAATAATTGGCTAACTAACCATCACCCCGTTCGCAGGGGTAGGCAGAGAGGACGGACCTCCAAACAACTCTATTTTGGCACATACTCCTTGCCTCGTTCTCACTCATTCATCGTCTCATACATGCTTTTCTATTATTTTGACTCTTGACATAATATATGACAATGTATGACCCGACTCAAGTAAATAATTCACTTGGTCGTGCCATGTCTTAAAGTGCTTAAATTAAATCGAAGCACTGATTGGCGATTTTATAATAAGTCTAATATTATTGGAAAGATCCAATAATATTAGACTTGATGGCCTTGATGCTTGCATTTTTACATTTTTATTTTCAAATGCACAATAATTACACTGCAAAGTATATTAGGGAACGTACCCATACTACGTGACCAACTTTATGCAATTTTTAACCCCCCCCCCCCGGTGACCAAAAACCTAAGCAACTCGCCGCTCATTTGTACCAAGCGTAGTATTTTGAAGACCCCCCCCCCTGAACAGGTCACGTAGTATGGGTACGTTCCCTTAATGCACACTACTCTCTTACCGCAGATATCAAAACCGAATTTACAAAAAAAAATCAACCTGTAAAAAACAAAGTTCTTTTGCTATAATGTCATCTACTTATATATTTTCAAAAGTCTTATGGTTTGACTGAGTATGTGAATTTTGAATCTTCCTATCCATGCACTGGAGTCAATAACACTATGAACTGAGCCAAATACCGATATGATAAAACCAACATTAATTTATTACGTGCATTAAGTGCTGCAATGTTTGAATTTAGAATTTCTGAGATACTTATATATATATATATATATAATATATGTTGGCATATGTGTGCGTGATTGCCACCAAGTTGATAGAATACATTGACATCGACGATGAGTCTATCTGCAGGGTTTCAGCTCGACAGGATGTCGGGAAGTGGGTTAATTTCTACATCCAAGGTTTCACATCACTCAAAAAAACAAAATCGAAATTTGAATAGACATTTACGACTTAAATATAATTGTCCCTCAATTTATAGCCCAATAATATGATACATTATTGACGTGACCATTTATTTTCTGCTTTTTTTTACAAATAAGCGCAATTACAATAAGTTTACGTGTAAACTCAGATCAAAGACCAAAGAGTATGTTTTCTCACCAGATATTATTATCTATGATCAGGTCAGATGTATTATGAGATTTTTTACGTGCAAGCTTAATGGTAGGGCCACACTGCGGCCAACTTCCAACTTCAAACGTTTGGACGATTGTATGGAGGGGTAGTTCGTGTGTTGGAAGTTCGAGTTGAAGGTTGGAGTTCGAGTTGGCCCTGGATCGAATCCGAGGCGATCGGCGATGGCTGGTTAGTGCGAGTTGGCCCAACACATCAGTATATGCAATATTATTATGGGAGAGATGTACAATAATTGTTTGATATTATTAATTATAATTTTTTATTTATAAACTAACGTTTAAGACAAGATTTTTATGCATAGCACATAGGTCATCCGACCGGCAATCAGAAGGACACGGGTTCAAGTCCCGTTGGCGGCAAGTATCTTTTCTCGGAAGATTTTTCAATGTAAATGAGTGTTTCAGGCTGACAATTATTGCTTATAATAATTGATATTATTATTTTTTTAGCTTTACGAATCGAAATCAATATTATGGAAACCGAAGCACCGCCTGCATAATTGTAAGCAGCTGATAAGATACGGCGCCGAATCAGCTGTTCGGCGTCTGCCATTTTGGAGTTCGGAATTCGGAGTTTCAGGGTTGGCCGCAGCCATCACACGATCAGCCAACCTTCCAAATCCAAACTATGTTCGGAGTTGGAAGGTTGGCTTTGGTGTGGAGGAAGCATTTAAATATACTGTATTATTTTACTGGGCATGCCCACATCTACTAGTACTAGCTTCTACCTCCAGGATTCTTATTTGCGTGCTTTTCTTGCATATGTTTTTTCAATTCTGCTGCGAATTTCTTTCTTTTCGAGAAAGGGACATTTTGGCGTCCCGAAGCTGTGTTCGGGGACACCGAGAAAATGGGACTGAAAACGTGACGTCTGGTCACGTTATACATTATGACTTTACTATCGCAGTGTGGTTCAAAAAGAAAAAGGGTACCTACCAAAGATATTGAAATATAATAGATGTGCCATCTGCAGTTTTTACTAGGTGGGACTGCGCTTCCGGGTGTCGCCGATATTGTTTACCAATTAACAAATAAACTAAATGAACGAATAAACCAAACGAATGTTAAACTAAATGAACGAATTCTTTCCGTGTTCAAACTATATTGTTAACCAATACTAATGCACACCTTCAAAAAATCAACGAAATGAACAAATTTTTTTCGTATGCAAACTACCCAGATTAGGTCGTAGTTCGCCGACAGTTGTGTGGACATCTTAGCATATCTCTTTTGTATTTGAATATCTTTGGTACCTACTGAGGGTACCATTGAGGAAATGAAAAACATTCTTGAATAATAAATTTTATTCTCATTTAAAATATTACACAAATCAATAATATTTGGAAAATATGTTGCTAAAGGACGTTACAAGTTTCGCTTATCTTAGTTAGCTACAAAATATTCATTTGTAAAGTTACACAACCAAATATGCAATTAGACAAACAAGCAGAAAATGTTGTTTGCATTTTTTAACATTTTTCAGAGTAATTTTCATTTTGTGAGCAAGTATTTAATTTTGAGTATTTCTTTATTGTATTTAGGAAAGTGGGGCAAAATGATAAGTGTTTAATAATTTAATATATATTTTATCAAAACAATTAAATATGACATTTTATATCTATTCAAGATAACCTTAAGAAATATAGTACAGCCGTTAAAAAATAATCTAAAAAGTATAAATCATTGATTTACGCTAACAATCACTACATTTTTTTTGGCTTTTTATCATTCATTCAAAGATAGGCTCTTAGGCACTTTTTAAATATAAATTTAATATTTCTAATAAATTTAGGTTAAGATATTACATTGCCAAAGTTTCTAAAATTTACGACAGTTGATAAATCAAATAAAAGTATCTTTAAGCTATCTAACTAATCCTGTCATTAATTAAAAAAGACATAATCACATTGACATACATGTTTCAGTGTTTGGTCAGTACTTTCATACCTCTGTGCTTGTTTAAAAACAATAATTTGAACGGTAGGGATTTTAGCAAAATGCTTGCTATAAATTTGGATTGTACACATTAATGTACTGGTAGAACTGATTTGAAATCATCAAAACTCTGATATAATTGAAGATCATTTCCAAAACCATTCAGACATTGTTTCAATGAAATGTTTAGCTGGCAGGTTCCTCGTTCAGTTCATCGGAGCTACCACCGCTAAAGCCATTGTTGTTTTTGATATCGAAGGACATGTGCATCTTGACAACGTCCCGTTTGCGAGTGGTCTTGTAGGTCAGAGAGTTGGCTCTCGGCTTTCTCCTGCTGAAGTGGCGCTCTACCCACTTGAGCATGGTCAGCACGGAGTCTGTGGAGGGTAATCTCCTCTCAGCCGATGTCCTGATGATTTGGGAGGATGCTACGCGGAATGTTGCTGCCATTCCCTTCAATGCCTGGGAAAAAATAAGGTAAACAGAGGTGTTATTCAAAAGTAAGTCAATAATACCTCGTTTTAACAGGTTGATTGCCAATCACGCGATTATGCATGATGGGAGATAAGTGCGTGGGGCGCCGATTGCACAATTACGCGTGACATTACTTCTTTTTGTCAATTTATTCATTCATTGGATAGCCAACACCTATGCCGTAGGTCACCCCAAGTGGTTCACTATGTTTGGTTCATGGGGTGAGGTTTGCCCGGGTTTGGTAGCGGATGCGTCTACCCACCAACTACACGGCACGCCGGATCGGGAGAGAATGGTGAAGGAGACCTTTTGATCTCTCAACAGGACTCTCTAGGATCATCGCTTTGAACTGCAGTGGGAAGGATGGATTTGTACGTCCGTCATTCCTGGACACCCCAGTTTACCACCCACCCTAATACCCTTTTCCTTCCCAGAACTTCCTCTCCTTCCTTTCCTAAAACGCCCTCCACACAGCATCCCCAAAGATGACCTGAGGGGGAATTATTTTAATTTTTTTTATTGTAAAAAAATAATTGTGTGTTGGCAAAGTTTCAATCCCGATGCCTGTCACACATAAATGTGTAATTTTAATTTTCCCGTTTTCCAACATATTATCTAAATACATGTTTTAAATCATTAAATATTTGACTAAAATCAAAACAATTAGACATTGGTAAATTATGTTTTCTGAATGGAAATATTTCATATTTTTAATGAATAATTAGCACATCAATCAAAAACATAAGTGGTAAAAACAATTTATTATTTATGAGATTAACGTTTTGTGGGTTGGGTTTCGCGAAACTAGTACTTCCTAACTACAGTTAGGTATATTTAGGGAAAAAGTATCAACATTTTAAGCCAGCAAAACATCAGCATTTTCCACTTTTCATCCTTGTCAGAGCAGCTGTCAACCTGTTGACTGCCATATTTTTTATTACATTTTATAAGGAGATAGTGTATTTGGCTCCCTAGGCATTCAGGCCATAACAATTATGCTATTCCTTTGACAGTGGCCCAGTTCCTTAAATAAACCTCACCACGGTTGTCAGTCTCCTTACTAAGCTTTTTACCCATTGGCATTTCCCCATGGTGTTTCTGTAAGAACAAAAAGTTTTTACTGGTAGGTACTTATAACGTATGAATAATTTCTATAGCGCTGTTTTCATGAGAAAATCACCTCAACGGTGCTTAACAACTTGTTATCATTGAATATCGAGGACAATAAATTTAATAGCCTATTCGGAGATAAAAAAAATTTTGTTCAGTTCTCAAGCGGTAGAAGTGAAACCTTCAGGAAACTAAAATAGACAAGAGTGGGGAGGCTATGAAGCAACGCACAAAGAGGAGACCGGTTATACTATCGCATTCTCTCGCAAGCTAAATTTTATAGATGTATGTGTTTGTCTCTTTTTAGTGTTGCTTTTTTGTTTCATTGATTTTCAAATCACAATGGTGCTAAAGAAGTTTTCACTTCAATAATATAAGCTTGTTCTGTTACCTGCATTGCGTCTTCATCAGTAGCATCGTCGCCAACATAGATGATTCTGATTCTCTCACTCCAGTCCACTCCAAAGGCAGTTCTCAGAATGTAGATAGAGGCACGACCTATCAACAAGTAGTTGAGATAAAACATTTTGCTTTACAAGTCTGCTACATAATATTGACATTCATATATATCCTTCTTAACATACCTTTGTTCCACTGCACTGGAGGTTTGGCTTCAATGGCGCAGTGCGCTGAAGCTGCCTTGAATCCTGCATTCAGGATCAGGCTTCTGGCCTGCTCCACCAGAGAAGCTCTCAGGTGCAGAGGAGTCTCCCTGTAATGGAAGGTTAGAAGAGCCCCCTTGTTTTCCACCCAAGCGCCATCTTTGCAAACCTAAAATAAACACAATAATTAATTTTAAACATTTAGATCCGAATAGGCAAATCAGTTCAATGTTTCACGATAACATAAAGATAAGGCGTAGAAAAGTTTTAAGTGTTATTTAAAATACTATTCTTGTTATTGTTATTAAAATTTTATAACTTAAATAGTGCGCAGTTTCTAGAATATAATTCATGATCAATGAATTTGATATTACAATTGTGTTAGTAAGAATATAGAACTTCACTACTATTTATTTATTTATTGATTTATTGTGAAAAACAGTATAATCCATTTACATTTCACAAATAACAGTTTATAATAAGTAAGTATATACATTTATTTGCATGGGTAAGTACATCAATACTATCTGATTAGCCAGATTTGGTAAATAGTATGCTTATTGCTGTCTTAAATTCTCCTTGGTTCAAATTGAAAATGTCAATCACAGAAGAAATGTGATTTAACAAAGTAGTTATTCTCCCCAAAGGCATGATCATTGGTAGGTTGGTCCTGCCCCTTGGAAAAATAAATAATCTGTGCTGTCTAGCTCTGATGAAATTATCAGGGACATAAAAAGAAATTCGTTCCAGAATATCTGGATTGCAAATGTGCCCATTTAGCAGCTTGTGCGCCACTAACACCATTGCAATATTTCTCCTGACGTCTAGACGTTCTATCCCCAGCATTCCAGCGAGAAAATCAGAGGGATACAATAAAGGGTAATATCCGAACTCTCGCATGTAGAGGTATCGCATAAACTTTTTTTGCACCTTTTCTACATCATTTGAGTAAAGGGTATCTTCGGGTCCCCATATTATCGATCCACTCTCAAGAATGCTGCGAACCAGAGTAAAATAAAGCATTTTTATGACTGCCGTATTCGTAAAAGATTTCGAATTACATATAACAAAACCCAGCATTCGCATTGCAGAGTTGCACACCGAATCGATATGAGTTCGAAAAGTCAGACGTGTGTCAAAAATGATTCCTAAATCCTTCGTTATCGAGATATGTTTTATAGAGGTACCAGACATTTTATAGTTAAAATATAAAGTACGCTTTGCCCTTGTAATGCACATAATTGTACACTTACTACTGTTAAAAAGAAGTTTATTTTGATGACTCCACTCTACTATACCGTCGATATCGTTTTGTAGACGAATGGAGTCTTCATTTGTCGTTATACAGGTGTATAGTTTAATGTCATCCGCAAATAACAAAAATTTTACAAATCTTATAAACAACCCTATGTCATTAATAAACAATAAAAATAAAAGTGGTCCTAAATTAGACCCTTGAGGGACCTCAGAAGTTGTGGCGTAGAGTTTCGATGTGAACTGCCCGTAAACAACGTATTGTTTTCTGTTAGACAAATAATTATGAAAGAACAAAAGCAGCATGTATGAGAAGCCGAAGCTTTCAAGTTTATTCAGTAATATGAGGTGATCTACTTTGTCAAAAGCTTTCGCAAAATCATTATATGAGACATCTACTTGTTCGTTGTTGTCCAATATATTTGAGACGTAATCCGTAAATACCATTAAGTTGGTCGTCGTAGACCTGCCCTCTCTAAACCCATGCTGCTGGTTTATGAGAAATGGTTCTACTTTATAGTATATACGTTTTTGTATTACGAGTTCAAATAATTTGGCCGGTGCCGAAAGAATTGCCACAGGTCTGTAGTTAGATACACATGATTTATCGCCGTTTTTGTGTAAGGGCGTGACCTTTGAGATTTTCCAACGGTCGGGGAATTTACCGGAGTTAAGTGAAATATTAAAGATATGTAAAAGCGGTACCATTAACGGATCGGCATATCCCTTCAGGACAATTGTGTTAATAAAATCCGGTCCAACAGATTTTTTTGGTTTCAGTTTTTTAATTGCAGCTAGGTAATCATTTTTATTTACACTTAAAATGTCAACATTTTGAGCTAGTGAAGAGTAACCGCCTGGGGTGTATGAGTCAAATTCTGCACTATGTTCGCTATAGACTGACTTAAAGTAATTCGCAAATGCGTCCGGAATATCGGGCCCAGTATGAGTACTTCCGTTCCATGACACTGAGTTTAGAAACCCACCGTCTTTCCTCTTTTCGGATACAAATTTCCAGAAGGATTTCGGATCATTCTTGACGTTTTTTTCGATATTATTTATGTAATCCTTATACGCAATATTTATACTACGTTTGATTTTAGATCGTAGAATACAAAACTTTTCCCGATATCTCATCAATCCGGTGCGCCTCCAGTTTCTGTGAAGTTTGCATTTCCTTTTCAGGTCACTAAGAATCTCACCATTAAACCATTTAGGGTATCTTCTTTTAAAACAAGGTACACGCTTTCTCTCAAAACACATGTCAAAAAGGTCATAAATTACATTATAAAAATATTCTACTGCTAAATCTGCATCTTTAAGTTTTAATAAGGGTTTCCAGTCGTGAGAATTCAAGTAAACATAAAAATATTCGAAATTACCACGTTCTAGGTTCCATCCTCGCTTAACACAATTTCCATTGTCGTCATTTAATAAATTCCGACAATAGGCTTTGCTTACATTGAGCGCGAATTCTATACATAAAGATGGGTGGTATGAATCTTCATTAACAAGTGAGTATACGGATTTGAACACTTTTAAGTCAAAATTACTGATAATAACGTCCAGTGTCCTGTTCGTTATATTAGTGATTAAGTTTTTCTGTTCCAATTGAAATAGTTCCATAAAATATAACAAATCTGTTTGAGTTGCTTTGTGACTCACACAGGAGTGTAAGTTAAAATCGCCAACAATAATAATTTTTTTATCTATTAAAAAGTTAAAATTAGCTATGGTTTTATCGAAAAACTCAGAGTAAGTAGTTCTCTGAGAAGCCGGTGGAATGTACGCTATACATATATAAATACTAATTTCATTTATTTTAGCCTTAATCCATAAGTTTTCACCATCATTTTCTAGAAACATGAGTCTCTGGCATTGATTGACGCGGTCACGCCTCGCGGCTAGTAGCACTCCTCCTCCTCTTGATTGGCCTGAAGTTCTGTCCTTTCTAAAGACGTTATATCGTTGATCGAACAGTTGACAATTATGAATACTGTCATTGAGCCAGGTCTCTGACAATAATATAAAGTCGTTGTCTTGTATAATAACACTATGTAAGAAGTCGTCGGTCTTGGATCTCAATCCCCGCACATTTTGATAATACATTGTGCAGGGGAATGAATTTGCTTTAACTCTGCTCTCTAGTCATTTAGTGGCCGCAGAATAGTTTTGTTTGCCTCGGTTTTGGTTAAGATCAACCGGATTTTGTCTCGGTTTTAAGTAACGGTAGTTTCTTACCGGTACTCCTCGGGGCCACAAATCTTCCTGCAAAAGTTTATCGTATAACACATCTGTTACTCCTATACGGAACGCTGCGTATTCCTGAGAATTAGCGATGAATTTCTCTATCTCACAGTTTGTTATATTATTTTTCTCTAGATGCGCTCGGATATCATCTATTGTGGTGTCCTTTGAAATCCTAGATACTATGATATTCCTTATCCTTGGACATACCTTGATACTAGAGGATTTATCTCCGTTACCGACTATCAGATTCCTGCATGTCCGTTGTTTGCGCTTGACGTTCATCCATTCTTCCTTATTTGGCGCGGATTTCGCTTCAGATTCGGAAGTTAGAATGCGTGAATCCGTCGTCAGTATTTTGGGGATCGCGCCGCTGGTAGTGGGGACTTCGATATGATTTGCGTTATTTTTGGCCTTGGTGGCCAAAAATTTGAATTACAGTTATACCAAAATATTTGTATTACAGCAGAATGAAAGAGAATTTTCACTGTAAAATTTAAGAAAATAACACGGAAACTTTATTTATGTTATAATATGTTTTCTACTTACTTGTTCCTGAAGGGCCTTGAGCAGTTCACTAACTTTGTCTTCAAATTCTACTGGCATCGGGTGGACAAATTTACTTCCGTCAGGATGCAAAATTTCTAAACCGTGATTACCAGCATACGTGATGCCTTCAATTCCAACCTTGAAAAAACAAATACATTGTTATTTATAAAAAAACAAGATTTTTGGTTTCTTATGAAATTGTCTGCTTCAGTAAATAGTTGAAGCACAGCTTACCATGTTCCTAACATTATCCACATTTCTTCCAGAGACGATTGCGATGTAAACATCTGACAGATTGGAGAGTCGTTGGAGAATATTTTTGGTTTCAAAAGGCAGCGTTGCCAGGTCGGGGTGGGGGGCGATGGGAGCTAGGGTTCCATCGTAATCCAGGAGTAAGGCTAACTTGTGTGTGTGACCAATATACCTGCAATGATAAGGTTACCATCAGAACTATGAAAACGACACACTGCTGAATAATAGTGGGTACTCTACACAAATATCAAAGGTGAGCTTTTATTGGTTTATTAAGCGTTTCTCCTCATGGTGTCTGAAGAAATGAGTGAACGAGAGAAAGGAACTCACTTGGAAAGGTAGTCGTCGAAATCGTCTATTGTAACGGGGTGCATTGTAGTTGCACCAATATCATCACGCTCCTCTTCTAAAGAATCCATGGCCTTGAGGAAACTCTTCATCCAGTGGTTTACGTCATGTATCCTCTCTCTCCTTCTGAGATGGTTCATCCTCAAGGTTCTTTCATCTTCTGGCATTGTGAGAGCTCTGAAAATAAACAAATTATTAGTTAAACAGTCATTATAATAGTGTAGGTACATTCAATACGGCTTCAAGCGGTTAAAATTGAAGGTCACTAAATGTGAAATTGACAAATGGATGATAGGCACACTTAAAGAGGTTTGCAAAAGAAACAAATGCCCAAGGAAACAAATAATTCAGATTAAAAACTATTACCTTGGTGTATTCTTAAATGATGGCAGGGATTTATTTTACGCAGCATAATTAATCATTACATTCCTTAAACAATGCAGTAATTGCAATAAGTGCAGAATCATTAACCCATTCCGTCCGAGCCGCCATAATTTGAGGCGTGCTATGTTGAAAAGCTTGCTCTCCTAGCTGCCATAATTCAGGGCTCCCGAAAGCATGTTTTTTACTTTTACGTAAAAATTAGTATGCATTTACATCTTATGTTTTTTTTCAGTAGGGTAAAATTAATTAATAAACCTGGACAAGTTAGCGCCAAATTAATTCAGTTGATGTGGTCGGTTTCAGAGGGCCGTAACCGTTAATAATTTCTGACATTTTACTTGGAAATCAACAAGGGCATAGGAAATAAAAATAAAAATAAAGTTTTTCATTATAAGTTTCATTAAAAGTTTTCATACCTATATAGAAATAACTTATACATTGTCTGTAAGTGGCCTAACTACAGTTTGATAATGCTATCAGAAGGCGAAACAGCTGTCACGTGTTATAATAATTATGTAGCAGAACTTATTTATAAATAAGCTGTTCCATAAATTAAATCATAATATTATTAAATAAATAAAGGAATTAAAAAATATGTATTTGGAATTTGTAAAAAAATTCTGTGACATTTTTGAAATTCAGACACCGTCAAATGCACACATTGCATGAACAGTTCGAGAGAGTTGAAAGATGTGTGTTGCGAGCGCATAATAATTATCCTGTAATATGGATAATTTTGAAATGATGTATGGAATATTTTAAGTAAATTTGAATATGTACATATTATTTTCTTACGGCGCCCCCTTTTGTTATCCCGGCACTTCTAAGTTGGCCCAGATTTTTTACATATTTTTGAATGCTGAGCTGATCTGACACTGCATCTAGTGCACAAATCTTATCATTCAGGGATGCTCAAGAAGAAACTAGATCTACGGCTAACATAAGATCCGAAAGATCAATGAGATCGACAAGATAGATAAAAACGTTTTCTAGTGCAAAACAAGGAGTTTAGTTTTGAACCATGTGTCTTAAATGATGTTGATATTTTTACCTGTGAATGACTTCTGCAGCGTCATCAATTTCATAAGGATTGCAGATGAGGGCTTCGTGCATGGTTTCACCAGCTCCGGCGAAGGGTGACACGATCAGAACGCCCGGGGGCACGTTGATCTGACACGCCACAAACTCCTTGGCAACGAGGTTCATGCCATCCCTCAAGGGGGTCACTAATGCCACGGCAGCATCTCGGTAGAAGGCTGCTAACTCATCTTGGCCCACACAACCATAGATATATCTTGAACACAATATTTATAAGTTACCGGTTAATTATTAGATTCTTAGGCACCAGTTTAACGTTGGTATAAGGCTAACCGGGCATAAGGCTGATTTAAATGTCAAGTTTTTCACTATTCGGACCTAATGCACCATGTACTATTTGCACCACGGAGAGAGAACCCTGGCAGTTTAATAGTTGGATCTACAATACGGTCAACAAAATAGCACATCTTTAAAAAATGACTGTCATAAGTGATAAAAAAAACAAGCATATATTTTTTTTTTTTTTTTTACAGTGAATACCGCACAAGAATCTCAACTGCTCCCGTCTGGAGCCAGTGAGACTATGGCATCCCCAATTGGGGTATGTTGTGAGGCTTAAGGTAGTGGGGAGGGGAAGGAGGTGGGGAAGAGGAAGGTTGGGAAGTACCTGGCTATTCAGATCTGGTCACTAAACACGGCTAAAGCCATTTTCAAGCAACGTTTCAATTCTGAATGGTGGTCTTACACCAGGGCGATACTGATAGTATCTTCCACTCTGGAACATGCCGCAAATATACTATATATTATTTTAAATGAATTAATTGTGAAATAACACAAATTAATCAAATAAAATTTATTTGCGCATGCCGGGTTCGAACCCGCGACCTCCGGATTGTGAGTTAAGAGTCTTACCCACTGGACTACACTGGACTAAACGAAACATAACATTATCGAGTTTTTTTCAGATCACTTTTCTTGACTTTATATCACTTTTCAAAAGTATGTTGATTTGTCACTGTGTAGAGTTGCCCGGTTATCGCAATTAATAATATGGTTGAAAATATTAGGGGCTGTTCAAGTATTACGTAACGCACTTGGGGGGGGGAGGGGGGTCTTGTGAAACGTTACTGTGCATTACGAGTGGGAAGGGGGGGGGGGGGGCGTTCGAACAACGCGTTACGTAACATGTTTTTCTTTATTTAGATAAAAAAAACTTGGGAATAAAAATCTTCCAAGTTGCCAACCCTTTACGTTCTCGAAATCTCTTTGTATTATTTATTACCGCAAACGCGATTAAAACAAGAAAAAAGGTATTTGAGCGACTTTCCAGTACTTTGCACAACTTAATTGTGACTTTCAGGCAAAAATTGTCACTTGAGCATTGCGTTACGTAATACTTGAACATCCCCTTACCTGATGGGCGACCAACTTGGCGTGGTAAATCTTCCGTTAATCCTTCCCACAAGTTGATCCATTTCTTCCTTTAAATCCTGATACTCCTTCACATCAGTTCTGGAGGGCACTGAAACCTGCAGCAATGTGACATCTCCTCTGTGTTCAGGATGCTTCTCAAGGAGGATTTCAAAAGCCTTCAACCTATTGACCAGTCCCTTGGTGTAGTCTAACCTGTCTACTCCCAATACGAACTTTTGGTTGCCGGGTAATAGACGTTTAGCATTTTCAGCTAGTTCCACGAATCTGTCGAATGGAACTCCAATGGGGAGAGGTCGAATTCGGACAGTCCTGCCGCCCAATTCAACTAGGAGGTTCTTGCGATCAACGCGGCAACCCAGGTTTCTTTGGCAGCAATCTATGAAGTTCAAGCAGTAGTCTTGAATGTGAAATCCTACCATATCACAACCTGAAATCAAAAGCAGAAAACCAGGAATATTAATATTGTTTCATTAAAATACAGGTATGCATTTCGGTACACTTACAGCACATACATTTATTTATTTTATAACTGTATTATGTATTATGTATGTATTAAGATCCACTCGGTCATAAATATGTATTAGTTGTCACTAGCTATACCTAATTCTTAGTAGTAAGTCACTAGTTATACCTAAGTCTTAGTAGTAAGTAACTAATTATACCTAAGTTTAGTAGTAAGTCATTAGTTATGCCCTAGAAGTAAGTCAATAGTTATACTTAAGTATTAGTTGTAATTGTAAGTCACTAGCTGTAAGTCTTTTTTTTTACATGAGCTCCACACAGTAGATCCTGAGGAAAATAATTCCCCTCAGGGCTTATAAGGTTTCGGGTCCCACCTGGTGGGGTGGCCGACAACAACCTCCTCAAAGAGCGAATTTTTGCTACGATCGATTGACACAGCTCTACTATAAGTCTTTGTTGTAAGTTAGTAGTTATAAATATTAGCTCTATGTTAATACAGTGAACCCGCGGTAATCCGGACCCTGTCTAATCCGGCGCCCCCTGTAATCCGACAAGCCTATCATTGTTGATTGTAATGTAAATATAATGCATGATTGGACAGGTTGTAACTTGTACGCGCCACCACTATTGTGCTCGACGCGTGTTGTTTCAATTAATTTGACTGTGTACATGTAATAGTGGCTTAGCGAGCGTTCATTGTTGTTTATTCATTGTGTATCACATATACATACCAAGTCATATCTTCACAAGCCCAAAAGCGAAAACACAAAACACTGACAATTAAATAAGTTTAGTTATTATTTTTTGTAAGTTCTATAGCACTGATGATGTTATTTTATATTAAATAATATTAGCTCTCTATTGTGATGTTTAATTTTCTAAATTCCATATTATATCTATATATATAAAAATCTAAAAATGTTTGTATGTCCGATGCGTTGTTAAACCATTCATCCGATTGCGATGAAACTTTGAGGATTTGATGTGAGCATGCCCGTGATGGTTTCTGTATACAATAGTGAGCTCTGGCATCATGAAATTACGCAGTGCTAAACCGTTCATCCGATTGCAATGAAACTTTGGTGAGTTGTTGTGAGCACGCCAACGAAGGTTTCTATATATTTATATATACTGATGAGCTCTGACATTATGTAATTTGTATAAAAAAATTGCAATAGGTGGCACGCGAGCTGTTTGAAAACTGAATGTACAGGTATTGAATGTGTGGAATGCGGGAGGCGAAATCGGGAGGGGGTTCGTGGGACGGGGGAAGCGGGAGAGGGGAATGGGGAAAGGGAAAGCGGAGAAGGCAGAGTGGGAATGCGTGAGGGGAAGGGGATGCAGAAGAAGAATGGGACAAAGTGAAAGGACACGCAGGGAGAAACAATATCTTTATTAAGTGGCATAGCAACGCATGTCGGGAACTACAAACCCAGAAGCTAGCATATTTAGATTTTTATATATGTGGATTTCACCCTAAAACCATGCGAGCGAAGCCGCGGGTAAAAGCTAGTACATTATAATTATGTAGTATGATTCGTAGTTCAAATAGATTCTATAATTTGTAATTTGTCAGATTACAAGGTACTTTTATTAAAAAATTCCGGACTATAGAGAGTCTTAGGCATTACTCTATAATCCGACAAATTCGATAATCCGACATCGCCCTGCAAAACTTTTGTCAAATTACCGCGGGTCCACTATAGTTATAAGTTTTTTTTTTAAAAATATTTTCTTTATTCATTTTGTTTGTTACAGGTTTGTTTTACATGGTTTTTCGACTACCAAGCTAGGCAAATGCCCGTGTTATGGTAGTCGATATAAGTGTAAGCAATAAGTATTTACCCAGTATTCCTTGGAGTACTTCGTCAGACCAGGGGAAGAGACGGAAGATGTCCCATGGGGGGAACGGTATGTGGAGGAAGAATCCAATTTTGCATACCATGTTATTTTCTTCTGCTGCCTGAACATAAAAAAACATAATTTAATAAAGACAATATAAGCGAAACTCAATCGAAAATCTGGAAACAGAAAAATCAGAAAAACATATTGACACCTCTGGGACTCGAACCCAGGACCTCTTGCTTTCCGGGCAAACGCGCTAACCACTGCGCCACGGTGTCGGTGTTTATTTAAATATTACAATTTGAGGTTTTACTCATAAAGTTAAAAATTAAAAATAAAATAATAATAAATTTACAAAAATTACTCAACCTCACATAATTCGTTTATTATATTGTTAATAATAATTTACATTGAATCCTTCTACTTATCAATCACTTCAACCCATCGGGACTAGACAATAGTAGCATAGTATCAAGTTAGTTGCAAAATCTATCAGATCAGATATTTATTTTGAAATATTTGAAATTATTTCCATATACATGGTAAACCTTTAAATTCAAACAGAAAGCTTGGTGTTATCTCCTTTTAAAACTGTTTATGTCATAATAATAATATTATGTTTGACCATAATAGAAAAGAAGAACGAGTTTGTGTCAGTTGGTGACAGATATGACACAATATGGCTCAACGGTTTGGTGAGAAATAAAGCATTATATTGCCTGAGTGATTTTAAGTTCACAATCATATTATAATTTACTAAATGCCTCTAACTAATCTTTTTATTTATTAATTTTTCTAACTACTATCTACGAGGGTCGATCAATAAGTACCCGTGTTAGGAATGAAGAAGTTTTTCACAAATTTTGTTTTATTTTTTCAACATTATCTCCTATTAGGAAGATATACTTTTTTAATGCTTCTGTCATTTCTTTAATCCCTCCAAAAAATACGATTGGTCAAACTCATTAAAATGCAGTTCTGTTTCGGCGATAACCTCCCCGTTTGAGCTAAATTTTTGTACTCCGAACCATGTTTTCATGTTGGGGAACAGAAAGAAGTCGCAGAGAGTCAGGTCGGTCGAGTATGGGGGGTGCGAAATTTTTTGTTCATTTTGTTAATGAACAAAAAAAGGAATTACATTAACAAGTTACTTGCAAACCGACCGTGTTAATTTTTTATACGTTGCATATTGTTATTTTAACAGATATGTATTAAAATTTAAAAAAAAAACTTTCACACCAAAAAATGTTTATTTTTTTTATATACGCTTGTAATATTTTATATTTAGATTATTTTATGTAGATAATCTTTTGTATTTTTATTTAAGTTTTTCTTTTGTACTTTGTATTTTTATTTATTATCTTTTGTATTTTTATTTACTTTAATCTTTATTGATATACGTAATGATAGATTCTGCTACCCGGCTCAGAACAGATATTGTCTAGTGAGTCGGGTAGCGCACATATCTGTAAATAAATATTGATGTTAATAAACGCCCAGGTTACCGGCAACTTTGAAAAAAAAAAAAATATATTTAATGGTTGTCTTAGATGATATCCATTCTTTTTCTTCTTCTTTCGTATGGTGTGGGGTCAGAGGGTGACATTTAGGTCTGCGAGCCAGTATAGGGCCTTAGGCGTTGCCCTGTGGACCTCATCAATCTCGCCGGGGAATGAATGGAGCTGGCATTCGTTGACTACATGTGTATTCGATGACGACATATTGATGATCTCCATAAATATCATCCTTTGCTTTTATTTCCTCGCATGTTTTTCCATCCAAAAATATATTGAATTATTAATTGATGTTGCTCTTTTTCCATTTTATCAAGAAACACGTGTGATACAACTGGCTGCCAAATAAAAACTAACCTTTGAATTACTCTGAAATTTTACTGAATTCACCAAACTTGGTGTCGTTTGACATATAGCAGTACAAGACAGTAATGTCAACTTTCTTATTGTCAACTTGATACTTTCAATATCATCCTGGTTAAAGGCCACCATTCAGAATCTAAAGTTGTTTGAAATGTAAAATTTAAAAAAAATATATTTATTAACCAGATCTGAATAGGCAGGTGCTTCAAACGTTACTCTTCCCCTTGTCTTCCCCTCTTCCGCTTCTTTTGTCTTTACAACATTCCCCCAATTTGAGAATGCCGTCGATACAAAGGCTCTGGAGAACTAAATCTTTTGTAAAATGGATATAACAAAAAAACACTCTCTCACTAGAGATAAGAGAGCTTGTAAAGTATCGGTTTATTCAGATTTGTTTTAAAAAATAACGAAAGCCATTTCCAGCACTTTTCAGATTCTGAATGGTGTTCTCGAGAATCTTCCACCTTTAAATTATGTACATAATAATATAAATCTGTGTAGCTGTGGGTAGTAACAATTTATAATAAGTTCCAATTACCTGTCGTATCCAATTGGCCGCCAACATAAGATGGTAATCGTGTATCCAGACAATGGGCGTCGGTTCGTGTTTCTTCTCAGTGACCAGCATCTTGAGGGCCTTGAAGGTCTGTGCAGCGAAGGCTTGGTTGATCTTCACATAGGCCCTCCAGTTGTCGGCTATGAAGGTGGCTCTGTCTGGCATGGAATGGAACAAGGGCCAGAAGGTACCGTTGCAGCATCCGTTGTAGTACATGTCGAATAGTTTTCTCTCCGCACTTACAACCACCACCTGGAATAAATAAAAAAACAGGATTCTTAGTAAACTTAAATATTTTTAACACTCACAACACAAAATGTACAATAAAAATAATAAGTTATACATTTGGTAAAATATTACGTGTGTAAAAGTACCTGCCTACTTTTAATAAAAATATAATATTTTTACTTTATATGGTCAGTCTAAGAGAGAAATTTACGTCCGTAAAGTTGCTCTGAGCTAGAAACCTTGACAAGATCAGCCGAGTGATACTGTTACTAAAAAATACTGATATTTCGATCCGAAGACAGTACATTGTTAGGTTTGCTAGTACTCGTAAATAATGCTTTGTCATGATTTATTTTCTGGGTATTATGACGTGTTGTGATACCTCCTTTTTTAGCTAACGTTTCGACAGCATTATGTATCCATCATCAGGGCAGATGAGTGCATCAATAATACTTTTGGCCGTAAAAATCTAAAATCATACAAAAATCAAAAAATGTTTTTTTCACACTAACTAAAAAATAAAACAATTATTTTTAAAGGGAGACCCAGAATGAGGTAATCCAAAGAACTCATAAACGGACCAGATTCTAGACGACCAGGCAACTACTCAATATGGACCGAAAATCACTGAGGGAAGTGGTAGGACTCTACTAATGGGACACTGCCATCTCAGGAGACACATGCAATTGTTGTGAGTGCAGGAAATGTGAAGGGGTTGAAGAAACTCTAATTCACCTGTGGTGCCAATGTCCCACCCATTGGGAACAAGGCTCAGATGCCTGGGAAGACATATGTTGAACCATACATACTAAAACAATTTGAAAAATTTCTCCACAATTTATTTTTTACCATTACCGGTCTACGCTCAGCCTATTATGGTCATCTTTAGACAATTATTCAATATTCATTAGGTTTAATAATATAACATTAAACAACAATCTATGTACATACACGGATAAGAATTTTTATATTATTATTAAAATTCTAATAAAAATCGTGCAAACATTGCAAATATTATTTATTTTGTACACCCTCTCCTCTTGTAACTTGTACTCCTAACCTAATTATCCCACTATCAAAAAGTATCATAGCAATCATAATAATTCATGGGCACATTTATTTTATTTTTTGTCCTATTACACAAAGAAAAATTATAAAATAATAGTTTATAATAAAGCATTACAGCTTACAGCTAATTTACTTATTTAAATTCTCTATAAAAGCTTCATAACAACACGTTTTTTACATGGTTTTTATATCCTTCAAAACATGATAAAACATTGTTTTTTTTTACCCCTGAGGCATGTCTTTTTTAAAGTTTATTTTTGGGACATGACATTACTAGTTACAGGTGTGAGCTGTGAGCGAACGTTTATACAATTATAACCTGGGTTTCGTGTCGCGTATGACTTGACCAGTCTAGGCGGCGACCGGCGCGAGAAACTCGGTTACCGAGTTTCGTATTTTGTGTCGCGAAAAGAGCGGGTCTTTGCGACCCGCTCGTGACACCAGTGTGTCGTGAGCGACCCGGGTCGTGTAAAACGATCGATCGACCCAGGACTAATAGCCGCCTATCCAACGACAACCCTGGAGAACTATACAAAAGGAACCGAATTACTTATGAGGTAAAAATTACCTTTTTTTATTTTAACTTTGTGAGTAAAACCTCAAATTGTAATATTTAATTAAATGAAGACACTGTAAGCGAAACTCAATCGAAAATCTCTAAACAGAAAAATCAGATAACGATATTGGCACCTCTGGGACATGAACCCAGGACCTCTTGCTTTCCCGGCGAAAGCGCTGTCCACTCGCCCGGAAAGCGAGAGGTCCTGGGTCCCAGAGGTGCCAAATCTTTTTCTGATTTTTCTGTTTCCAGATTTTCGATTGAGTTTCACTCACAGTGTCTTCATTTAATTATATAAAAATTACGTAATTGCTCGTGGGAACTACATATTAACTGTCTTTGCTTAGAATAATATTAAAAAATTTAAAGGTAACTTCTCAAAGAAGTTTATTGTTAGATACGTTTTTTTCTATGGTATTACAAGAAATTGTCTGATTCTTTCGGTGATTGCATCATTCATCTCTGAATATTTTTTTTGTCTTTACTTTAATGTAGGTAAATATTTTTTTAGTTTTATTGAAAATTACCATGTTACCTACTGTCAATGTTAAGCTTCTCATCCTACTCCCGATGACGAAAAACGTGCTAAGTTGACCATCCCAAAATCTAGGGAAATCTAGGAAAATTTTGATCCACCATCCAGGAAAAAGTTTTTCTGCTTACCATCACTGCCCAGCAGTAAATAAAACGAGAGAGAGAGGGGGGTGTTGATGTGCATCTCGGAGACTCACCACGCTATTTAAGATGTGTATTGTATTGATAGAGCTTCTATTGGATGCCGACAAATGGCAGCAGGAGTGCCTAGATAAGCAGTGGCTTACCCGGGCACTTCGTCGAGAGGGGGCTTTCGCCAGCCTACCGTTTAAATTCAATTAGCATCCAGTGTACACAGGTCGTGTAACAGGTAGTATAATTATAACACAAACGTTGCAAAATGGAAATAGCGCCACGCATTTGTCGGTCACATATGTCGGTGAAATACGTCGGTCATAAATATACGCAATATCTAGATAAATGAATGCAAAGCTGTAGTACCACATGATTCGCTAAGCGTGCGTACAAGGAGCAGCTCATTAGCGCTATGTCGACCGACTACGCGTGGCACTATTTCCAGCCTGAGAGTTAAGTCGAGTGATATAAAGTTGGTTGGTTACCTTATTCGACTTGAGTCCAGCTGTAGGTGTCTTGTCATCGGGTTCGGATTCGGGGATCGGTTCATCGGGGTTGTCCAGGTGAATGCCCGGCCAGCCGACCCAGATCCCATTGCCATTGATCACCACTGGAGCCACGGCGGTCACCAGACCTCCGGCGCTGCAAACAATCAAAATTATTAGTTTTTATTGTGGTACCTACTACCTACCACTTACTCATCTCCATCCATGGTACACACAAAGTTAGGGAACATCTGAGGTCATTGCAGTACCAACAGGAAATTCATTCTAAAAGGAAGGACGAGCTGCTTGCCCCCGTGGACTGGTATTTCAAATTCTCACACATATGCGTCATGTATAGATGACGCTCGTCTTTTAGGTACGCGATCGGTTGGCATGTTGGCAGGTCAATCGTAAAATCAGGCAGATCATTTTATTTTATTTTATTTATTGGGGAAAATCAACGGATATTTTACACTTATAATATAACATTAATAATACACATAATATCCAATAACAGATTTTCACATAAGTAATTAAAATTATAAAAAAAAAGTAAAAAAAGTAAGGGTCCTGTACCCGTAAGAAGTTAACAAAATTATATCCTGGAAAATTGAAAAAAAAAGATATAAAAACACAATATAAACTATAATATAAACTAATAATCTGCTTACTAAATTTCAAAACATAAAGTAATCAGAGTCAGAAATCTATTCTCACTCCACAACAGCAATTATAATAATATGTACATACCTACAACCCAGAGTGAACACAATAGTAAGTTAAATGACAAGCATGTAAATGGAAAGGATTCACAGCAATAACATAATAACTTGCAACACGGTCAAATAATTATTTAATGTTAGCTATGACATACTTTTTAAAGGAACTTGAATTACATGAGAATATGTCTATATTATTAAAATTCTTATCAAATACATTGCATGCTCTGAATATAAAAGCATTTTGTCTGAGATTAGTAGAACATTTTTGAAGATGAAAAAGTGATTTTTCTCTGGTTCTAACACCTGGGACTCTAAGATTAATCTCAGCCAAAAGGGGCGAACAATCAATAAAACCATTGATAATTTCATGAAGATATAGGTATTATATCTGCAGAGTCTCTTCTAATTTTTAATGATTTAAGTCCATAAAGGTCCAGCGAGCTGTTTATGTCACGATAACCAATATTAAACTTGAAATTTAAATGATGGACAAATTTTCTTTGGATGGCTTAAATGCGTTTAATATAAATTTTATATTGAGGATTCCATATCTGAGAAGCAAATTCAAGATGACTGCGAACATATGAAAAATTCAATATTTTAAGTGTTTGAATGTTCTTGAATTCTTTTCCAATACGGAATAAGAATTCTAACATTCTAAGGGCTTTCTTCACAATCATGTTAATATGTGTCTCGAATGTAAGTTTACTATCAAGTAGAACTCCTAGATCACGAATTTGAGAAACCCTTTTGAGTGATTGGCTGGCTATAAGGTAGTTATTTATTTATTTATTTATTTCAACGCCATAAATGGCTATTACATCCTGTGATACATGATACATAGTGGTATAAATAGTGGTTATACATAGGTTATGATTATAACAAACAAAAATGAATATGAGCTCATACAAAATACACATTTTTATGCAGAATAAACATAAGTAAATAAAGGTGAATTCTTAGAAAAATTCTCAACATCAAGTATAATATACCTACTTTACTTTTATTTGTTCGTATTGTTGGATTCTAGGAATTGGCTAAAATGGACTAACTTAGTAATGATATTATTGTTACCTTCAGTTGAAATGACTGAAGTTTAAAATTACTAGAGGTACTGCTAATTAGTTCAGCTTTTCAGGGCTGCCAGTTAGAGAATCAATAATAAATCTTTGGTTTAAAAATAATAATTTTGGAGAAAAAAAAAAATTATACATTATTAGCTATCACTTAACTAGTCTGTCTGATAGTTAATATAAATGAAGCAAGCAGTTTGGAATCTATATTAGAGTATGATATAGACGCCGTGCAGACGAACACTATTATACCTAGCATTAATTATTGTCATTGAGGTATGATATTATAGCCTTCTTATAACTATATTCGGTGCAGTTGAACACATCTACTACTTCTGAGAAAGCATTGCCAACAGCATGCAATCTAGGTATAAGCGAGTATCTAAATGACTCAGTCCTGATATTTTTGTTGCAATTAAAAAGAATTTTGGATCGAGTAGTCCTAGTAGGTATGTGGAAGGTAATTAGGTTTAATAAATCAGGACTGTCTATAATACCATTAACAATTTTAAAAATAAAAGTCAAGTCGGAAATAAGTCTTCTATCTGAAAGTTTGAGTAAGTTTAGTTCTTTCATTAAGTGATTGTAATTTATTGATTCTATTGGTAGACCAAGTTTATAGTTAATGAATCTTAAGAATTTATGCTGAATTTTTTCTATGGAATCGGAGTGGATTTTGAAGTGAGGGGACCAAATAGAAGAATTATATTCGACTTGACTTCGAACTAGAGAGGAATATAGGATTTTTAATGTTGAAATATTTTGAAAGTCTCTGCCATTTCGAAGAATGAAACCTAGCATTTTTAATCCTTTATTGGTTACTGTAGTTATATGTGGAAGAAAGTTAAATTTGGAATCGAAAATAATGCCAAGATCATTAATCTCATTGACAGAGGTGAGGGAAACATTATTAATTTTATATTGATAGTTAAGGGGTTGATTTGTTCTGAAAAACCTTATTATCTGGCATTTACATATATTAAGAGTTATTTTTTACTTGGAGAATTCTGTTGGTTAAGTAACTCTTTAACCATTCCAATAGTTTACCCTCTATTCCCATTTTACTAAGTTTGTTGAGAAGAATTTCATGGTTAACTTTGTCAAACGCTTTGACAAAGTCTGTATATATTGAATCTACTTGGGTTTTATTTTCGAGTGAGCGTGCAATAAATTGTTCGTACAAGGAAAGATTATGTTGGTTAGGTACAATGATGTTATTAATATGTATGGAGATTCTGTCAAGGATAAGTTTTTCAAACAGTTTGGGGATAGTTGAGAGCATGCAAATGGGTCGGTAATTTGTGACATCATGAATATCACCCTTTTTAAATACAGGTGTGAGATAACAGTTTTTCCATAAATCGGGGAAGCAGCCAGAATTAAGTGATTGATTAAATATTTGACATAGTGGCTTGGCTAGTATCGATACACAGTTGATTAGAAAAGCAGGACTAACTTTGTCAGGACCCGCTTTTTTCTTTATGTCGAGTGATTTTATTTTGCGTATAACATCCGGAACATTTATATGTAAAGCGGGAATGTGGACCGATTTCTTCGGATGAAAGGATGGAAGTTGAACATTAGGGATATCCTTATCGTACACATTTTTGAAGAAGTCAGCAAAGAAATTAACAATGTCGTTTGTATCACTGCTGCTTTTCCCTTCGAAATACATGTGAGTAGGAATGCTGGGTTTATTTTTTCTTAGTGAGTTTATGTGTGTAAAAAAGTTTTTGGTATCAGAAGAAATAGACTTTTCTGTGTTAAGTATGTATGTTTGATATAATTTTCTGGCGAGTATTTTGCAGTCGGTTCTATATTTATGAAATATTTTGTAGTCTGAGATAGAGTTGCTCTCTTTGAAGTTTTTGTGCCAGATTTTTTTGTTTTTTTGTTAATTGCTTTAAGTCATTATTAAACCATTTGGGGAACTTTGATGGTATTACTTGAATAGAGGGTACGTATTTTTCGATAGCCATGTTGATGATGGAGTAAAAAGATTCTAGGTTATGATTAACATTTGTGTTTCTGTCTAAAAAGGACCAATCTGCATTTTCTAAGTATGTTATTATCAATGGATAATCTGCTTTGGCAAAATTATAAGAAAAATTGGGAACAGTGTTAGAGTGAGTATTAAGAAAGTTGTTCATAATGGTAATGTTTAAGGGAGGATGGTGGGAATCTATGGGGAGAAGAGAGTCTAAGGATTTACTTAGTTTTACTGAAGGATCACTACTAAATGCAAGGTCTAATAGGTGGTGGTTAGAATTATATACATTATTAATTTGTTTAAGACCAAGGAAATTAGACATATTTATAATTTCACGAGCAATGGCAGATATGTTAGCATGAATTGTTGGATTATTACTTATGGTAACCCAGTCTATATTGTTTGGAATATTGTAGTCACCGGTTAGCAGCATTCTAGCTTCCGGATATTTGAGCTTGAGTTTTCATAAACTTGTGAATTTGATCCGGGTGGAATGTAAACACATCCAAGAATAATTTTTCCTAGGTTCGTCTTGAGTAGTACGTAAAGTTGTTCTATATTTTTGTGTTTGCATTTTAATCTGGACGAAGTTATAGATTTTGTGACAGACATTATTACACCTCCTCCTCTTGATTTGGTGCTGGTAGTGGTACTTCTATCGAAGCGGTAGGTATTATGAAAAGTGAAGCCTAGTTCTTCTGTATTAAATGACGGATCCAACCAAGTTTCAGTCAGGAAATATATATGAAAGGGGTGGATTGGAATCGACGATCTTAGCTCATTAAGTTTGGTGCGGCAGCCTTTGATATTCTGATAATAACACTTAGTAGGTTTTAGTTTTTTGGATTAGTATTTACAATTGTGGGTTTATTATTTTTGTATTTGATTGTGAGTCCTGTTTCACCGTTTTGAGTTCTTTGGTCTAGGGTTAGTCGTAAATTGGTGAGATAGTTCCTTTGGGCTGGGGTTTGGTCGGAATAAATTTTAATACCAGGGTACTCAGTTATGTTGTTTTTTTTCCTCAATATGTCTATGGCTTGGGTGGAATTGTCAAGTATAACTTTTAGAGGTCTGGATTTGTCCGGTTTTTTGATCCCCAGGCGAAAGGTCGTAATGTTGACTTGTGTGATGGTTGGGTTAAGAGTTGTTAGTGTGGTTGATATTCTCGTCGTATCATCAGTAATTTTGTCGATTTGGGAACCGGCTAGGCTTTCAGGGAAGTTGAATATAATTAAGTTTTTCGACCTTTTTTTCCTCTCCTCGAGCTCATCAGCAGCTTCGCACATTGATAAGTTTTATGAATTTGGGGATTCATGTGATGAGTTTGGTTCTAACACTTTTGAAGAGACCATGTGTTCATAGGACTTAACCTGTCCCTCAAGGATACCAACTTTGACACCAAATTTGATACCAACTTTGGTCAAATTTAATTTTATTTCTAGTGAAGGTAATCACATAACATTTAGAAGTGTTCATGTTGAGATGATTAATTATACAGTAGTCATTAAGTCTATAAAGATCTTCCTGTAATTTAATGCACTCGATGATAGAGTTAATCGGAAGATATATTTTCATATCATCAGCAAAGAGTAGAACATTTGCATAATTAAAGCATTTTATAATGTCGTTGATGAAAATCGTAAATAGTAATGGTCCCAGGTGAGATCCTTGGGGTACACCGGAAGGTATATTTACGAACTCGGATATGAAACCATTAATTGTTACTCTTTGAGTGTGCCCATCAAGATGCGCCCATCGATACAAATCCCCGTGAATTCCCAAAGCTAGTAATTTGGATAAAAGAAGATTATGATCAATTTTATCAAACGCTTTCGAGAAGTCTGTATAGATTACGTCAACTTGGATTTGATCATCCATTGATTTCGTAATATTTTCAATGAATATGGCAAGATTAGAGACAACCGATCTTTTTTTCATAAAGCCATGTTGGTTTACGAGTATTACAGACCGTACACAGTTATAAAGTTGTTTGTGAACAATTTTTTCAAAATTTTTACTGAAAATTGGTAACTTAGATATAGGACGATAGTTCTGGACATCATTTTTAGCCCCAGACTTAAATACTGGTGTGATAAGAGCACACTTCCAACGATTCGTAAAGATACCTTACAGAGCAATAATAAGGGCTTCGAGATTACCTTGCTACACATTTTGATAAAGAATGCTGGAATTTTATCACTACCCGCACCCAATGAGTTAGAAATAGTATCAATTATTTTATCTATTTTTTCTTTTGAAACTGATACCGAAGAGATGTTAACTTGATTAATTATATGATGGTTGGTAGAGTGTACATCGGAGGTAGTGTTATAATTAAAGGTGGAGACGAAGTGCTGTGAGAACAGGTTGCATATTGCAAAAGGATTCACAGCAATAACGTCGCCCAGTTTCATTACATGAGGTAGACTAGAATTATTTCTTTTTCCTTTAACGTAAGACCAGAATTTTTTGGGGTCACGGGATATATTAAGAGCGTTTAACCAGCCAGCGGACGAAAATCCACATTTCGTCGAAAGTTGTTCTTCCGATCGTGCAGGACGGTTACAATGAGAAAGATTAATTATTCTCCGTACCAGCTTTTTTAAATTATAACTCAATATCGAATTTATTTCAATCCAAATTAGCTTTAATTTATACCTTCATCCAAAAATGCTGAAAGGCGTGATGATAAAACTATTAAAATAGTGTACTTTTTGTAGTTATTTTTTGATTATAAGTATTTATCATTTTTCAATAATGTCTAAATTTAATAAGAATGTTAAAAAAATCTGAAATATATTAGTTTGTAAGTGCGCAAATAAATACACAAATGGACCAATTTTCGTCAAGAAACACATGTACGTACATATTTTTTAATGATTTTATTGAAACTAAAATTAAAATTCTAATACATAACTTTGCTAGATAATATATTGATTTATTTTACTGCATGATTACATTATTTGAAATGGGTGTGGTATAATACAAAAACTTTTTTGAAATTTTAACAAATCTGCCAACGACCTATGGAATAACCTTATTATACTAAAAATTAAAAACAATTCTAAAAATTTATTACATACGAATGCTAGATAAAAGAACAATCTTTCGAAATCCATTTATAATTTTTTGTGGAAAAGAGTCAATACGTCTAAAAACTTTTTTGAAAATGACGTATTTCAGGCTTTCTCTGGTAATGCCCTCTTAAGTTCAGCGTTTGTTATAAATTGTTTAAGACATTCCCTAGACATTTTCTTCTGCCTTGATCGAAGAATACAGAATTCATTGTAGTCTAAAGGATTGGACCACTTTTTCCATGATTTGAACACTTTATATTTTTCTTTACTCAGTTTTATCAGAGCTGGAATGAACCAATAGGGATAAGAGTTGTTAATATGAACATCCTTTGATGGGACATTTAAACGAATGATTTCATATAATATAACATAAAAAGGATCAATGGCATTATTAGTTAATAAATTTAAGAATTCAGCGTCCCAATCAATACTACCGAGGATGTTATTTATTGTTTCAAAATTATCTTTCCAAAAATAACAATCGTACCTACATATTGATGATTAGAAAAAGTAAGTTGATTATGAAGTTGTAGAAGAATACAAAATTATTTTTTTACTTTTTAGCAGTGGCGGTCCTTCCCTCAGGACAATTGGTCAAAAACCTCCCAAAATTATAATATGACAGTAAAACAATATTATTATGAAATATTAATCAAATCAAAACAAAACTGGTATTATTCTAATGTATTTGAAATGTACCGCGAGAGAAAGCCGGCAGCGGCAAGCAGTGACATCTAACATCTTAAATGGAAGCTTCCTTTCCCACGCACTGCGATTGGCTGGGTCAAATTATGAAATGCCCTGGTATCATATCTTCTGTCTCTTTACGCACTAGACAATAAATGAGATGGCACTATGTCCCTTTTTAAAAAGTTTTCGTATTCTGAAGACGGTTTGGGTCAGAGCCGTGAGGGAGAGAGAGTATCATTCGTCTGAAAGAGATGGTTTGATAAACGTAGGTTGATTTCGCATATTTTACGCTTGTCGCATGAAATAATTTACTATATTAAACGTAATTTGACGTATGTGGGTGAATTTGACTCTGAAACTCGTGAGGTTCCTACAAATGAATATTGTTATATTTAATATGACATTGTATCATAGGTAATATCATTTTTTTAAATGACCTTCCACTTCTGGACCCCTAGAGCCGCCTCTGCTTTTTAGTGCATTTTTTGAAGTCGTTTTTTTGTTTTGTTTATTTTTTGATTTTTAGTCAATCTGAAGTACACTAACTAATTTGTCTGAATATGGGTAAACCTACTAAACGTGCTGCTCATATGAGACAGACATAATTTGACCATAACGACGTTAGGATCAAATTAAGAGATTCGGCCGAGTTTCGTTAATTTGTCATGGATCCGATAATCAGAATCTAACGAAACTTGCATCAAATTACCCTTGATGTACATCCTTTCCAATAAAAAATCATCGAAATCGGTTGGCGTGATATTGAGTTCTTCGTCCATTTGTCGCGCACATACTTAATGCAAATTTAAGACTTATATGGTTTTCTCATGGATGCCATTGTCAGAACTGGATCAAATTAAAATGGGACCACACGGAAAGCACCAGCTTTCAAATAAAAAAGAATCATCAATATCGGTTCACCCAGTCAAACGTTCTGAGGTAACAAACAAAAAAAAATAAATAATAATAATAAAAAAAAAATACAGTCGAATTGAGAACCTCCTCCTTTTTGAAGTCGTTTAAAAAGGGTTAAAAAGAAAAAAGAGCCTAAGTTGATCACCTTACCAGAAAAAGCAAATTCGTACAAAAACACATAAAAACAATATTGATGGTCTCTGTGTCGTGTAAATTTTCCGTGACAAATCAACGCAGTGGCATTTCAACAAATCTTTGAAAAGTGATATAAAGTAATTCAAAATGATGAAAAAAACTCCGTAACCTAACCTAACATAACCTATTTAACTTACTCAGTACCACGGTGAAAAACTAACATTTGGAATCGAAAACTTGCTTGAAATGTCTTTAGCCGTGTTTGGTGACCAGATCTGATTAACTAGGTACTTCCCCATCTTCCTTTTACCCATCTCCATCCCCTCTCCACAGACTTCAGCCTCAATGTGTGTTATTTTAACAATTAATTAATTTAAATAATAAAAGTATAGTATATTTGCTGCACAATGTTCCAGAGTGGAAGACTCTCAGTATCGCCCTGGTGAAAGATCACCATTCAACATAGAAAATTTATAAAAAAAAATGAAATCTCTAATCATTTCCAACGGTTGTTAAATTTAAAAAAATAATTAGTGATTCCGATTTAGATCTGTCAAGCATTTAAACAAAAGAAACACACATTTCAAGTAAAGAATAATAAAATAATTATGCTACCAATTTTATCGCCTGTTTGATATGATTTACGCTTATTATCAGTTAAAATTTTGAAAATTAATTGAAATCTAAGCATTTTACGCATTACGCAGTAACATAATTTCAAATCACGCATGGACCCACGCACCAACATCCGAAATAAGAACGTCTAAAAAAAATAGTTTTCACGATTTAAATAAAAACCCAGAGGCAATATCTATATATATATATATATATCAAAATATACTTGCTTGGGTATATGTGAGTACCTATATGAGTTGTCTATGCGTTGCTAAACCATTCATCCGATTGCGTTGAAACTTTGGGGATTAGATGTGCGTATGCCCGCGAAGGTTTCTATATACAATAGTGAGCTCTGGGATTATGAAATTTGTATACTTAAAAAAATTGGTGGAGGTGGTACGCGAGCTGTTTGCTGAATGTATGGAATGCGGGAGGGGGGTTCGCGGGACGGGGGAACCCTGAGAGGGGATAAGGGCGAGGGAAGGCAGAGAAGGCAGAGTAGGAACGCGTGAGGGGAAGGGGACGAATGGGAAAGGACACGCAGGGAGAAACAATTTATTTATTAAGTGGCATAACAACGCGTGCCGGGAACTCGCTAGTTAATAATAATAATTTGTTAACATCTCTCCAAAGACGTCATAACGTAATTGTATTATATTCACACGTTACTTATAGGTACACATCTATAAATTAATATTCACTTGACAAACGATAAATTTCCGTTTCATTCAAAGACCTTCGTTCAATTTGAGATATGCACTGCACTCTGATTGTGATTACAATGTAATATAAAAGAGCGCAGGGCCAAAATATTCACATGGCTCTCAGGCCTCGACCATATTTTGGCAGTAGGTCATAATATTTCCGCTGTGCAATAAAATCAATATAAATGGAATACTTGGGAACACATCCGAAAACCGAAAACTGTTTTTGAAAGATGATGAAATACGCTTTCAAGTTTTATTATTAGAAATTAAATTTTTTATTGTAAACTTAAAAAAATTTCAAATTAAAATTAATGGGATTTTAATAGACAAATGTATTATAAACGTAATATATATAAGATATTGAAATATAAGAGATGTGCCATCGGCAGTTGGGACTGTGTTTCCTGGTGTCGCCGATATTGTTAACCAATACCACTGCACACTAGGGTGGTCACAAGGTATAAGGTGAAAAAATATTTTCGTCCTAATGGGACCCCCCTAATATTTGCTATTTGTCTAGAAAATAAGATTTGGAAAGTAGATCAATTGGATAATGTTAACCCGTGCCTCATCAAACGATTTTTTTGCAAAAAAAATCTCCGTTTTTTCCTCATAAAATGAAAACTATTTGTCCTAGAAATTTGATTCTTATTTCATTTCATAGGAAATGTTGCTATCTTCAAGTTTTACTCTAATCACTTTTTTGTTAAAACGTTTATATTTGAAGATATCTATTATTTTCCAAGACCGGACATGATCCGAATCCTCAAAGTCGCCTTTAAGTCGTCTATTCCTTAAAAGGTCGGATTTGTTACAAAAAAACTATTGCCAAGGACCCTTTCTTCAGAGAATCCCTACTTGGAGTGTCATAAACCACACCCTTCCTTTTGTGTTCCTTGTCTGGGGTTCCTGGGGTTTTCCCACTCTTTCGAAAGTGTGAGGGAGAGGTCAGAGGGTTTTAGTTAACGTTAGCTTTTCAAACAGTGAACAAGTGAACATTCTGAACATTATTGAACAACGTTCTTCTAGTGAGTTTTTTCTTGTGAGGTTTGTGGGACTATGTCTTCTACAGCATTAACGAGTCATGCTCGTGCAGGTGGTTCGAGTTTAAGGCAGAAAGAAATGGTGTATTTAATTGGCCACATGTATCATCAAATCACTGGCAGTAAATTACCATCCAATTGTCAAGTTTTATGCAGCTTATTTTATAATATGCGGCAAGTGAAATTGAACACCGGAGAAGCTGTAAGACTTACAATATAGGAAGTTGTAATTTTTTGGGAGAAAGCTAAGACACTAAACAGACACTTTAAAGAATGTGTTGTAAAGCTTGAAAAACTGTACGACGAGTGGAGAAAACTACATAAAAACGCTAACAGATCTAAAAGCACAGCTCAAAATAAAAAAAAGTAGAAGCTTTCAAGCCAGCCCTTGATGATCTTTTTGATATTGCTCATCAGGATGCATTAAAAAACACTGTTGAAGAAGACAAGCATTTTTTGTTACTCCAGAGAAAAAAGGATGTCCTGGCTGCATGGGAGGCGTTGACATGAATTTCGTAAAAGTACAACAACGAAGAGAAAAGAGATGAGCAGCTGAGATGGCGAGATTGGAAAATCACAAAACAAAGTAGTAGAGTTTTTCTCTCTTTTTTTCACGTTTTCCCTATTCTTTTTCTCTTGAGATTATTTGACTTGATGCCTATTCCGTGACTGCTTTGCTGCTGGTTACCGCTTAGTGGGTTTTTCTTTTTTTTTTAAATATGTAAATTTAATTGCACAACTGGAATCTTCAACAAGCAGCACATCAGAAGAAAAGGAACAAGAAGAGATGGAGGTGAATTTTCCCGACGCAAAGGAAGGAGAACCAGAAATAAAGAAAAAGAAGTACGCTGGAGGAAGTGAAGAGATTATTACCGAAAAATTGGCTCTATTGTTAGATAGATGTAGTATTTCAGATAGAGACGCAGTTCGAATAATATTAGCTACTGCAGAGGCATTAGGTTTTGACTCACAGAATTTAATTGTAAGTAGAAGGGTAATACGACTTCGCAGACAGCTATTCCGAAAACAAAGGACTGAGCTTATCAAACATAGATTCAAAAATTCCGGTTTAGAAGGAGCTGTTGTGCACTGGGACGGAAAGTAACTTCCAGATATTTTGAGTAAAGAAAATGTAGAAAGGGTAGCGGTTTTGATTAGTTGTGGGGATGAAGAACAGTTGATAGGAGTTCCTCAGCTTGAAAATGGTACGGGAATTACTCAGGCAAAAGCTGTATTTTCAGCAGTTGAAGTGTGGGGGGCAGTTGTTCAGGCAAATCCAGGCAATATGTTTTGATACCACTGCGGTAAATACTGGTCGCCTTAACGGAACCTGCATTTTGTTGAAGCAATTATCAGAGAAAAATCTTCTTTATTTAGCATGTCGCCACCATATTTTAGAAATTATTCTCAAATCAGTTTTTGATTTAAAATGGGCACAACTACTGGACCCCACTCAAATATTTTTAAAAATTTTCAGACTGGATGGTCGAAGCTAGACAAGACAAAATACAAAACTGCTAATGAAGATAAAAACATTAGACATAAAATAGGGAATTCAGATGAAATATAAATTTTTCTCACAGAACAATTAAAAAACCAACACCCAAGGGATGATTACAAAGAATTAATTCAACGTTCGTTAATTGTGTTCTTTTCTCCTAAATCCATCAATTTCAATTGGATTTTGCTGTACCCATTTACTTTGAAAACAGTTTTAACTACACCCTTTTTATGTACCAATTGAGAAAATAAATAAAGCAAAATCTGGACAGCATATGTAATTAAATCTTACAATATTGTTAGGTATTTTATATTAAAAAAAAAAAAACATATTTATAGAAAGTTAAAACTTCAACCTTGATGAGACACGGGTTAACCTTATCCAATTGAGCTGAAACTTCACCAATCTCATTTTTTAGCCTATTGGCAGCTTTTAGGGGGTTCCCCTAAAAAAATTCCAACATAGATTTTTTGTGACCACCCTACTGCACACCTTAAAAAAATCAACTAAATGAACGAATTCTTTCCGTATTCAAACTATTCCCATTAGACGGTAGTACACTGACGGTCGGGCAGCCATCATAGCATATCTCTGGTATTTCAATATCTTTGGATTATATTGACAATGGCGTGTCAAAATATTAGGCACATTCTTTGGGCAAGAGAAAGCTTGCCCTCGAGCTCGGAACTTGGCCAATAAACCATAAACCGCACGTACACCAACAAAGATTTATTGCCACAGAAACGATATTGAATGATTATTATTATTAATTAATCATAAATAGGGTACTAGCACTAACTACATGCATAATTATGATAATTCATATCGCATCTATTGTTTTTCGTACCTATCTTTATAATGTGAGATATAAGTTAATGGTTCCTAATAATGTCCACACTTATTGACCATAAAGGCATACTTACGTATATTATTATTTCTGGGGACGGTATGATGTTGGAGATAAATTTAAGTTTATATTTTTTATAATGACCGACAGAAGGTTCGGTTTCGAAAAAATCTAGTTTCGGCATCAGTTTCGGTTTCGGCAGATTTTCTGACGTGTTAAAAATTAAAAATGAGACATTAAAATGAAAATTAAAATTAAGACATGTTAAAAATCGATTGTTTATTGTATTTGACTTATTTTTTACACTTTTAACATGCCTAAAAAAGTTTCGGTTTCGGCCGAAACTGAGACAGACACCGAAGATTCGGTTTCGGTTTCGGTGGAAAGTCCTGTTTCGGTCGGACACTACTTTTTTATAAGAATGTTGTTAGTAGAATTGGTTTTTCGGTGAGCTAGTAATTCCGTTGAATTTAATCAAGATTTTTCTGTTTCAGATTTTCGATAGAGTTTCTCTAATATTGTCTTCATTAATTATCTTTTTCTGTTTCATATTATGTTTTAAATGATTAAAAAACATATTACGTAGGCACTCACACATAAAAACATATAGGTAGTCACCTATTATTTAAAATATTTTTTGTTCAAATGGCATGCTCGTCTGCGAGTAGAAAGAGATCTTATCACTACGACACTGGAGATTAGTAATACATTTGAGCTTTCTTTTTCGAGTAAACCGAATTCAAAATTGAAAAGTTTTAGGAAAAGTTTAGAAAAAAAATCGGATACTATTAGCTGCTAATTATTGTATTTTTAAATTATTTTAAAGTATAGACCCGAAGTGTAGATTTTAATAGTTTCTACCCTAAAATTTCAAGAAAAAAACAAATTTTTCAAAAATGAAAAAAAAAGTTTTTTCGATTCTATGTATTTACCGTGCATTGATGTTCGAACTATGTGTAGATTTTCACGAATGGTGAGTTGGAGTGACTTTTATTTATTACCTACTACGAGTAGCTGGTATGTTAAGTCCTCGACATTCCACGGGGTTTACGCATTTACGCAGAGTTTCCACTGAAATCAGATGCAGGGAGTATTTTTCCTCTTATCATGTCAAGTTTGCAAAATTTCCCCAGAAATATGAAATCTCTGTTTTAAGCGGAAGGAAAAGAAATGGGGTCGAAATCAAATGTAGGCAGTGACCTTTCTCTTGGCTTGAAGGTCAATTGCGCAAAAATTATTAAAATTCGGAACAAAAGTGTAGATTTGTATTAAGGTGATCCACTGGTCCCTGAAAAATTCGAAGTCGGAATCCCCGCCTCTCTTTGGGAGGGATTTAAAAATACTTGAGAAGACATTTTTGGTAAGGCTGAAGGTATTTGTGGTGGTATTTTTTATGGATTGATTTCGTAAAGGCCTATAAAAATATTAACCCCTAATTACTAATTGTATAATAATAATAACGTTATATTTTTAAAGTGCAGTTTTGTGTCATTTCACTTCAAGAGCGCAACCTAGCCTAACCTAACAAGGGAATTTAAATTTGATTTCACGGAACCGAGCGACGCAGAGTCTAGGAACGTCCGTTCGCCACCGCAATGGGGCTGATAAAAAATGTGCATAGTCTTTATGCCGGACCGCATAAGTTATAATTCTCAATTCTAATTTCGTTGAACGCCGCCCATTATGATTCGTCCCGAAAAAATAGAGCGAAATTGCAAAGTTTTATTTTATTTTATTCACAGTACTACGATATTTCTAAGCGATCAAATGTTCAAAACAAAAACACATGATTAGATTGTATGATTTTGAATTATTTCGCGTGGCTTCATCTTAAAACAAACCCACAGACACTCTCCTTTGCACATTTTTATGTATCTACTGGATAAAGTCCCCGGCGTTGCCCGGGCTTTAAAAAGAGTTCTTCGAAATCAGACGAAGAAAATCATTTTCTTCTTATTTTGAACGTCATGTGGGCAAACTTTCAACAACCTCGGAATAAAACTGTACCTATAAAAAAAAACGAGCTGTATAAACAAACGAAACTATTATGGAACCAATTTCTTTGCAAAACTCGTTTATTGCTGAAGAATCGCATCAACAGTAACTGCAAGGTCTATAATCTGATTATAATGAATCATAGAATTAATTATTTCTGTGTAGGTACTTGATAACAAATAAGTTCATAGGAATGGAAATTTACTTTGAACAGTGCACACTACGCATACATAATTATATATTTACCAACACTAGGGATTATTATTTTCTACTAGTGAATCCTGTTGCATTGTTGACTATGGCGGTAAAGTAGTGTGAAGTAATAAATAAAGACAATAAAAATATAATGCATGTACTGATGCAATACAATGTATTAAATAAAGAATATTAAAATTTAGTTTGTTGTGTCGATTGTAGGGACGTGCTGATCATTGCAAGCAAAATGTGTAATGATTATACTAGCAATTTACCGGCATGCGTTGCAATGTCACTTAAAAAAGAAATTGTTTCTCCCTGCATGTGCTTTCCTTACCCTTTCGCCTTCCCTTCCACGATCCCACTCCGCCTTCTCCGCCTTCCCTCTTTCCTCTTCCGCTTCCCCCGTCGCACCAACCCCGCTACCGCGTTCCCCTCCCGGAATGCGCACATCAAATCCCCAAAGTTTCATCGCAATCGGATGAATGGTTAGCAACGCATAATTTCGTTACGCCAGAGCTCACTATTGTATATATAAACTATCGCGGGCATGCGCACATCAAATCCCCAAAGTTTCATTGCAATCGGATGAATGGTTAGCAACGCATAATTTCGTTACGCCAGAGCTCACTATTGTATATAGAAACTATCGCGGGCATGCGCACATCAAATCCCCAAAGTTTCATTGCAATCGGATGAATGGTTAGCAACGCATAATTTCGTTACGCCAGAGCTCACTATTGTATATAGAAACTATCGCGGGCATGCGCACATCAAATCCCCAAAGTTTCATTGCAATCGGATGAATGGTTAGCAACGCATAATTTCGTTACGCCAGAGCTCACTATTGTATATAGAAACTATCGCGGGCATGCGCACATCAAATCCCCAAAGTTTCATTGCAATCGGATGAATGGTTAGCAACGCATAATTTCGTTACGCCAGAGCTCACTATTGTATATAGAAACTATCGCGGGCATGCGCACATCAAATCCCCAAAGTTTCATTGCAATCGGATGAATGGTTAGCAACGCATAATTTCGTTACGCCAGAGCTCACTATTGTATATAGAAACTATCGCGGGCATGCGCACATCAAATATCCAAAGTTTCATTGCAATCGGATGAATGGTTAGCAACGCATAATTTCGTTACGCCAGAGCTCACTATTGTATATAGAAACTATCGCGGGCATGCGCACATCAAATCCCCAAAGTTTCATTGCAATCGGATGAATGGTTAGCAACGCATAATTTCGTTACGCCAGAGCTCACTATTGTATATAGAAACTATCGCGGGCATGCGCACATCAAATCCCCAAAGTTTCATTGCAATCGGATGAATGGTTAGCAACGCATAATTTCGTTACGCCAGAGCTCACTATTGTATATAGAAACTATCGCGGGCATGCGCACATCAAATCCCCAAAGTTTCATTGCAATCGGATTAATGGTTAGCAACGCATAATTTCGTTACGCCAGAGCTCACTATTGTATATAGAAACTATCGCGGGCATGCGCACATCAAATCCCCAAAGTTTCATTGCAATCGGATGAATGGTTAGCAACGCATAATTTCGTTACGCCAGAGCTCACTATTGTATATAGAAACTATCGCGGGCATGCGCACATCAAATCCCCAAAGTTTCATTGCAATCGGATGAATGGTTAGCAACGCATAATTTCGTTACGCCAGAGCTCACTATTGTATATAGAAACTATCGCGGGCATGCGCACATCAAATCCCCAAAGTTTCATTGCAATCGGATGAATGGTTAGCAACGCATAATTTCGTTACGCCAGAGCTCACTATTGTATATAGAAACTATCGCGGGCATGCGCACATCAAATCCCCAAAGTTTCATTGCAATCGGATGAATGGTTAGCAACGCATAATTTCGTTACGCCAGAGCTCACTATTGTATATAGAAACTATCGCGGGCATGCGCACATCAAATCCCCAAAGTTTCATTGCAATCGGATGAATGGTTAGCAACGCATAATTTCGTTACGCCAGAGAATCGAATGAATAGTTTAGCAACGCATAAGAAACATACATACAAGCAAGCATGTTTCGAATTTTATGTATTTAGATTGCCTTAGTAGAGTACATAAATAGTACAATTTTATTTTATTTTATTACATTAGGGGCCATTCATGTATTACGTAAGACGAATTTTGCTAGTTTTCGACCCCGTCCCCCCTATTATAAGAAAAAATAAGAATGGGCCGACCCCCTCCCCCCTGTTTAATATTTATTACGTAAAATTCTAAAGGAAAAAATGAATACACGTTTGGTTTTTTTTAATGTTTATTTTTCAAAGTAGGTAACAATTTTTAGAAATGTTTTTTTTGACTTACAAAGGTACTAATAATTTTAAATTTGCGCATTTTTGTGATCTTACGTAAGAACTATCGAGACTCCCTCCCACCCCCCTGTAAGAAAAAATAAGACATGATCGACCCCCCTCCCCCCCTAAATCATCTTACGTAATAAATGAATGGCCCCTTACACGTTGTGCCATGTAATATAAGACAAAAAACCTGTTTAATTACTTGATAAAATATTAATTATAATAAAAGAAAGTGCGCGGACAATATTTTTACCCCATTTAATAAACAAGAAAAACAACACTTAACCAACACTTATTTTCAGATAAAATAAAACAAATTTTGTAAAAATCTTTTGCCTTTTTGATGGGCGGTCTATTGGTGGAGTTGTGCAGTATAGAGACCTATCCAAAACGGTACGAGTATATCTATGGTCGAGATACGATACTGTTCACCTACTCAAATTAAAAAAAAAGTGTATATATCAAATCGTCACAATTTTGTGCGCCAACCCGTAAACCCTACGTATTCAAATTTAACCGCTGGAAATCAGCGTCTTCCTTTCTAGGTAAGACCTACCTGGAAGGTCGAGACGTGTGTTATAATTTGTATATAGTAGTTATAGTGACGTAGAATGCATTTCTCTGTGCAAGCACTGCAACTGCTGTTATCATAATAATCCACACACAATATATATTAATATTATACAAGCCAACGCTAAACATCTAGATAATTCTGCATACAAAAGAGAGGGTGATAATTACCTGAATGTGGACTCATAACGATACAACAGTGTTTAGAATATAATAGCAATCTGTCCCTTGACATTATTTCCGCATTGTGATGAGTGGTAGATAGTAGATACTTTCAGTTAGATTATTTTTTACATTGGCTCCGCACGTGGCCGAGGCCTCCATGGTCGAGGGGTAAGACTCGACTAGCAATATGGGCAAATATATTTTATTTGATTAATCTCATTTCACAATTTATTAATCAAAAATAATATATTGCATATTTGCAGAACGTTCCAGAGTATCCGCTCTATGTATCACCTTAAAACGCTGCTTGAAATGGCTTTAGCCGTGTTTGATGGCCAGATCTGAATAGCCAGGTTCTCCTCCACCTCCATCTTCTTCCCCTCCCCGCTACCATAATCCTCTCAACACACCCCAATTGGGGGTGCCATTGTCTCATTGGCTCCAGACGGGAGCAGTTGGGACTCTTCACATAAAAACAACAAAAAACGCAGGAGGCCCTGATGAAAATAATTTCCCTCAAGACCTTTGTTAAATTTTAGCTGTGTGGAGGTTTTTTTTAGGAAAGGAAAGAGAGGGGCTTTCTAGGAAAGTAAAAGGTAAGAGGGGTGGATAGGAATCCATCCAGGAATCCAGGAGAGACAGACGTATGAATCCATTCCTCCCACTAAGGTGCAAGGCGACGCTCGATGTTCCGATAGATTCCTGCTGGAAAGGTCAAAATCTCGTTCAATCATTATCTCCGCAACCGCCGCCCAGACCAGGACAAACGTCACCACATGAACCCGGGAACCCCTGCTAATTCACCAAACGTAGCGAATTTCTTGGGGTGTTTCTTCACCTCCCCACAACCTGCAGCCTCACAACATACCAAAATATTTGGGAATACCGTGGCCTCACTGGCTCCAGACGGTTGAGAGCAGTTGGGACTTTTTTTGCGGTAGAGCTACTCAGTAAGTTGTGCTAATTACTCACGTGTACTATATTTTATGAGGTCATTGTTCTTTAGATGAAAATTAGAAATAGACAGGTAGCATCGGAAATGATTCTCAAAGATTTGTTACAGATTGATTATGTCGTCTTGATATAACAACACAAATAACAAACATTAGACCAATATTAAACCAATATTATACCATTTTTTCTTATCAGGTATCAAAGTCGGAAAAGTTATCATCTTTGTAAATAGAGGCCATCTCTAATTGTTTAGTAATTATAAGACAAACAAAATTCGTTCGTTTATATTTATAGAAGACGTTAAACGCATATATTTATTTACCTGTGTAGAAGGTTGATAACGTATTATGTAACAAAATTACTTTTACAATTTTACACGAACACCAAACTGGCACATGTTGGTGTTATAATGTTGTTACGAACGTTGTTCAGTACACAGTGATATAAGTTATAATGAATGGATCATATTTATATATTTATTTATTTTTCATGCTCTCCATAAAACGATTATACACCAATATATCTTTATCTTTTCTTTACCAAGTATAAAATGAAGTCGCTTACGCCATATGTGCGCTTAGATCTTTTAAACTACGCAACAGATATTCATGCGGTTTTCACCAATAGATAGAGTGATTCATGAGGAAGGTTTTTAGGTATAGGTTTAATTTGTCAAGGTTTTGTGTAAATTGGTTGAAATACATAATTTATCTGGCCAAGCGGCAGCGGGCAGCGGGCAGCAGCCAGTGGGCAGCGAGCGTGGTATGGATTTGATTTAACAGATGGCGTTGGTTATAAAGGTTTCGTTAGCCACAGCGACGTGAGGCTGGGTCTGCTAGTCATGGATAAGATTACAAATTAAAAAGGCATGGAGGAAATTTTACTATTTTGGACATGCGTCAAAAGAAGTCTGTAAGTTAGTGACATTCAAAATGTAGATTGTCAACGCAGAATCGTTGATCTGTTGATTCCCTCTATTATTGGTGCGTTGTGGAAAGCAAAAGTCTTCGCTTTCGAATCTCCCACTCCCACGAGTATACTTGTTAGGGACATATAAAAAACCTTTTAACATAAGCGTAGGCATTTAGTTCTAATCGTTCCAATGTTTACCTAAAAATATTTTTCAGTAGGCTGCTAAGGTGTTGAAACCGAGCATTCCTGTTAAGAACAAGGACGGATACAGGAATTGATAGTGTATATTATATTCCCTCATATACAGGTAAGGCATTAACCTTTCTTTTACTTGTTTTATTTCTAGAATATGGTTTTGTTCAGAAGTGGCTCAAATAATGGAGGTACATTCCAGAATGCTGCAAATAAGTGCTTCATATATTCTCGGTATTGCAATACCATTAGTAAATTATCTCGCATTACGAAGAACAAATCCAAGCATTTTGTAGGAGGTCAGATATGTAGGATTTGAAAGAAAGATTTGCTTCGAAAATCATAGCCAGGTACTTCCCCACCTTCCTCTTCCCTATCTCCTTCCCCTCCCCAATACCTTCAGCCTCACAACACCCCAATTGTGGATGCCATAGTCCCACTGGCTCCAGACGGGAGTAGTTGGAATACTTGTGCGTTATTCATGTAAAAAAAAATGCCAGGGTCTCGAATCTCATTTTTAATCATGTATTTAAAATCAATTTAAAGTGGGTAGGTATAATGCATTGTTTCAGACCCAAATAGCCACAAGGAATAAGTAAACATTGAGGATGGGTTGTTTCACGGAATTTTAATAATTAATCAAATTTCAAAGTTAGTGTTTCAGTTCTGTGAGTCATTTTAAGTTCTGTTACAATTCAAATACTGTGAAGCAAATGGTCCATGATGAAACAACTTTTACAGATCGTGAATTCTAAATTTGATGATTTTAATTTTTTTTTTTACATGAGCTCCACACAGGAGGCCCTGAGGAAAATAATTTCCCTCAGGGCCTATGTCATCTTTGGGGATGCTATGTGGAGGGTTTTTTTTAAAAGGAAAGGAAGGAGGGGAGAGTTCTGGGAAGGAAGAGGGTTTAAGGGGTGGGTAGTTATCTGGGGTTCAGTGTGTCCTGGTCATCCGCCTCCAAGACCTAGACGAACCTTACCCCATGAACCCAGGTACACCTGCTAAATCACCAAACGTAGCGAACCACTTGAGGTGACCTATGGCAGAAGTGTTGGTTATCGAATAAATGGTTCCCGGGGCAGCGGTACCCATACCCTAAAGTTAAAAATGCGTACATGTAAAGTTAAAAATAATTGTAAACATTCTGTGAAACAAACCGTCATCAAACTGTTAAAGCCGGACTAATAAAAAACTTTATACATATTTTCTACAACTATAACTATTTCTTTCTAAAATTGTACGAAAGTTCTTTAAAATTATTAACTACCAGCACAGACCCGTGAAAAATCACAGAATACTGTCCACAAAAAATGAGTTGCAATTTTGAAACTTACCTACACTTAAATTCAAAGCCAAATTAAATTCATTGAATCAGAGTTATGTAGGACAGACACACAACTGAAAATATTAGGTATTGTTTGTTGATTCTAATATTTTAAGAAACCAGTTTCAATTAAATAATATTAAATAATAACGCACACTAGTTGTCGTATGTACTTTCATACATAAATAACTTTATATAATGTGGTATAACCATTATTGTTTAAGTGGTATTTACTCTCAGTATCGTCCGGGTAAAATACTAACATTCAGAACGAGCACTAGCAATAGCAAAGTAGCAATAGCAATAGCAATAGCAATAGCAAGAGCAATAGCAATAGCAATAGCAATAGCAATAGCAATAGCTATAGCAATAGCAATAGCAATAGCAATAGCAATAGCAATAGCAATAGCGATAGCAATAGCAATAGCAATAGGCGTGTCAGATCTGAATCCAGGTACTTCTTAACCTTCGTCCTTCCCATCTGTCAATATACCCCCTTCAGCCTCATAACATACACCTCAAAACTGGCCCTGAGCCCTCCTTGACTCCTTGGCTCATGTCAGCGCACGGAGCGGACTGGTCTTGTCGTCGATCAGAACAATCAAAATAAATTTACTGCGATGTTCACTCAAGGAAAATCATATTATATTTCCAACATGCATAATAAATGTTATAATTCAATAACTTCTGTATGTATGCATTACATTTCTTTATCGCAGAACAATTTTATGCGTCGCAGTTTAGTCATAAAATCACCTCAAGGGCGATATATTATAGCCATGTTATTTATTATGCTAAGTTTTGAATCACTTTACTAAGAGGTGATTTTCAAAGGGCAGTTGAATATAATGTATACGAGAATATTAACTAATTTTAAATCACTTAGCACTTAAATATCCAGATTAACTGAAATAATCTATCTTAAATATCTAGATTAGTCTTAAATATTGTAGACCGTCTCTCTACCCCATCCCCAATACGTATATAAACCGTAGATTAAGAATAATTTTTACAAGTCTGAAGATGGTTTTAAGAAGCCGAAACCGTTTACGGTCAAATAAATTCAGTGGACATAATAATATAGAATGAAACAAGTACTTTGTTTAAAAACCACTTTATTTAATTTAATAAAGTAGTTTTTGAACAAAGTACTTGTTTCATTCTATATAATGTCAAGCCACAAAGTGTTTGCTTTCTACGATGAAACAATAATATAACATATCTAATTATTGTATTATATTATCACATATCAGTTAACTATTAACTCCAATGTTAGAACGTTAGCCCAATGTTAGGTAATATGTTGAATATTTTGTCACCAAAATGTGAAACTTTCTAATGACTAGACTCTGACCATCAGAATGTCTACCAACTAACCTAAAATATTTTGCTTTTGGGTAAGATTGTCTCACTCGTAGATTATTTATATTATAGTACTCAGTCAAATGTTTTGCTTGCATATGCATATTTTAAACTTATTATTCTGTCACTCAGAAAATGAAAATCATATTTTTGTGTTGTTTTTACTTAAGATGAATATATACGTGAAATCCTATTTAGATACAATTTTGATTAATCTTTACGACGAATCGGCTTACAGTATGAACATCAAAAAATATGCTACGGATAAATTGAAGCTTTTACTAGCTTTTCTATGTATTGGAATTACAATAAAATTATTATTTACGTAACAAAAAATATAAGCGTAAACCACCAAAAAAAATGTATTTTCATGATTTAACTATGAAGTAATACAAGAAACAATTTTTTTTAAATACCCCTTTAAGGGTAAGAGACTATTTTTGAGGTTTTACATGTTCTAACTTTTTTTCGTTCTTATAAAATTATGCACAAAATAAATAAAAACCACTTTTTCGCTTACTAGCCTCATGCAAAAAGACGCTCGATTTTTAAATTTTGCAGGCATGAGATTCGAAATATTTCTAGCGTTTATATAATAATTTGTTTTGATTTAACGCCAGGTAATGAGCAAACTAAAGAACTTTCGGACAACTATAAAAAAAACGTTTGTTGTTTTCTTTCGCCAAAGCAATAGAATGATTTTAGCCAGACGAAATGCTGTTTTTCGGTGATAATACACATATTTACCGATACACACAATCCTAAGTAAATGTTGTTCGCTTTAACTCTAATATTTCTGTGACCTATTTATTTTTATAAGAATGTTTATTTTACTAAAATTATCGTACGACAGATTAGTCTCCCATTTACAGAACAAGATATCTTATTTTAACATTCGTTTATTTGGGAAGGTTACAAGATATACAAAAAAAGTTTCGAGGTTATTTAAAGAGTAATTAATAAACTACTGTTTTAGAAATTTCATTAAATATTTTTCGTCGCATATTTTTCTACGCTAAATTATTTGTTCTGCCATGTGGTATCTTGAAATTGAAGACTCTGGATTTACCAAACCTTATCTTATGAATTCACTACTGCCCGGTCCGAAATATTAAAAAAAATGTATTGTACAATGTAGCACCTTTTATTTGTATTAAAGTAAAATTTTAAAGTTCTATAGCTCACAATGAAAATGCGGTAGTTAAATCGAAATACTTCTCCTGAACTCGCAGATCTAATAGATAAAGTTATTCATATTTCAATATACCAAGGATCATTGTTGGATAGTTTTTCAGCTTTGGCTGGTCGTAGATTATAATATAGTCTAATTATAATAAACTTATAAACTTGCTGACCCGGCCACGCGCTGCTGTGGCTAACTAAACACAACGTCATCTACAGGATGGTTATCCAACCTTTATAAAATCCATCTTTGAGTTTATCGCGGAGAGACAGAGAGACAGACAGACAGACGCCGCGGAGGACTTTAATTTATAATACGTAGAGATGGTGCGAAAGATTATAATAATGTTCATGAAATGCATGAGGTAACTTACGTATTTAAGTTGATAAGGATTAATACTGTATCCGTCTAAATAACTTTCCAATTACCGCAATGTACGTGACTATTTTTTTAGAAGATAGAATGGGTTTAGTAAGCTATCCGTAAAAGATAGATATACGCCATGGCGAACTTTTTTGTAGATCTATAAAAAAGGAATATCCCACCATGCATTGTTTTGTTATATCACGCGTTCGCGTTCATTAGTCAAAATATTGTACATATATTTTCGTATCGGTGATCAATGAACCGGTCGATGCAATTTTTAGCCCTAAGTTGTTTTTAATTGTTTGTCTAGCTTTTAGTTTTTTTTAGATTTTAGAAAGTATTATAAGTTTGTACAGCGCCCTTGAGCTGATTTTTCACAAAAACGGCGCTATATAAATCATCCAAGTATTATTATTATTATTAGATATTATTATCTCAAAGGGATTAGGCAGTGATTTCAATGAAAGCTACCAGGTGGCTTGACTTTTTCCGACACTTCTAACATTATCGTTATGTTTCAACCAATTTACACAAATCCTTGACAAATTATATACTTAAACCTTCCTCACAAACCTCTACCTATTGGTGAAAACCGCAAGAAAATCCGTTCTGTAGTTTTTGAGTTTATCGCGAACAGACAGACAGATAGACAGACAGACGACGCGGAGGACTATGTGAAGATGTAGAGATTAGTATCTATACATCTATATTCTATAGACTTAATACCAAATAACGATGATGTTATCAATAAGTTTGTTATTTTATGGATGTATTCTCTATCTCTTTTTAAAACACATTATCACCGTTTTAGTCTAAGTACCTACCCACCACGTGGGAAATTAAAACACATTATCACCGTTTTAGTCTAAGTACCTACCCACCACGTGGGAAATTAAAACACATTATCACCGTTTTAGTCTAAGTACCTACCCACCACGTGGGAAATTAAAACACATTATCACCGTTTTAGTCTAAGTACCTACCCACCACGTGGGAAATTAAAACACATTATCACCGTTTTAGTCTAAGTACCTACCCACCAAGTGGGAAATTAAAACACGGATAATTAAAAACGTATTTTTCAGTTGGCTAAAAATTGTTTTGTCAAAATTATTAATGTCTAGAATTTTATAACAATAATTTCGTTACCAAAGCAAATCAATAAAAGGTAGATAGGAAATTAGGTTTATCTGCCAAATAACCTTTTTTATTGTTTTCAGTTATATTAATATTAATTTAAAAGATAATCGGATTACACACGTAAGTGCTTTCATATTGTTCTAAGCCAAAATAGTTTATTATTGTTTATTATTTATTATTATTGCGGTATTTTAAATAGGTACATAGTTATCTATATCCTAATACAATCCTTATATATTATACACACAATTATAAAATAACACATCTATACTAAATCAATAGCATATCTTCGCAATTTAATTTTAAATGCCTTTATGCTCTTCAATGAAAATATTTATCCTTGCTTCCAATTTTATTTCTTCTGGTGATTCTCCAAATATCTTCAATGCTCCGCACATCAATGACTTTTGACTCTGTGTTTTTTATTTTTTATATTTTTAGTCTTAGTTGAAGTTGAAAATTGCCGGAGAAGAGCGAAACCTATCAAAAAATCGCGATTAATAATTATAATTACATTGTATAATAATTTCACGCATATGAGCAAAAAGAGACGTCTTTTTAGTTTGGTTACGATTTTAGATTTTCACGGCCAAAAATATTTTTGTTATTAGTTTTTGGGGTATTATGTCGTGTTACGCTACCTCCTTCTTTAGCCAACATTTCGGACAGCGTTGCAGTGTCCATCATCAGGGCAGATCTGCCATCTGCCGACATCTGCCCTGATGATGGACACTGCAACGCTGTCCGAAACGTTGGCTAAAGAAGGAGTTAGCGCATTACGACATAACACCCCAAAAACTAATAACAAAAAAAAAGTCTTTTTACTTTTTTTTTAAATGTGAGTACCGCACAAGAGTTCAACTGCTCCCAACCGTATGAAGTCAATGAAACTAAGGTAGTATCTTCAACTGGGGTATATTGTGAAGCTGAATGTAGTGGGGAGGGTAAGAACACGAGAAGAGGAAGGTGGGTAAGTACCTGGATTTTCAGACCTGATCTGCAAATACGGCTATAACCATTTCAAGGAACGTTTCGATACCGAATGGTGGCCTTTCACGTATGGACTTTGGAGTATTTTACACCACACAACATTCAATTAATAAATTGTGAAACAATGATAACTATTCAAATAAAAATTACTCCTGCACGCCAATTTCTCGATTCGTAGCCAGTGAGGTCCTATAAAATTAAATTAGAGGCTTTCTAATATAAAAAAAATATTCTTAGATCTAATTTTCATGATTTTTTTTATTTTTTTACGTCAGTCTAAGGCACTCTTAAAAGGTGGCGATGTTCGTGACCTTTATTTTAAATTCATTATCATTGTTATTTTTTCTTTTGATTGCTAGATATCTACACAGGAAAATCTAAATAAAATAATAAATTTTCATACGGGTATATAAATAAAGGAATTACTACGTTATCTTTATATTATGTAGTTTTTTTTATCAAATCTTAAGTGCTCCCAATAAGAAATTTACGATCAAAATATGATTATTATCTAAGTTTATTGTGTCTTTCTTTTGTTGATGACACCAAGAAGCACTGCGATTGTATATTATAATCCTTGATCATATAAATAGAATTTATTACTTAATAACTATTATAGCTAAAAATGTCAATATGACAATACAATATTATATCATGTTATAAGTTGAATAATAAAACAGAAAAATTATGAGTACAATGGTTTTTAATTGACATTTCAAACATCGGTCTTCAATTAAGAGGCCACAAGACAAACATGTGTGTATTCTTAGAATGGGTTATTTAAAATAATTTGAATAATTCATTAAATATTTGAAGTTAATTTTCACGTTCTGTGCAAGTTCTATTCAAGTTTTGTTATTATATCATTAAAGGCCAGGCCAGTTGATTCATAAAACTTGAATAATCACAGAACTTGAATAGGTCTTACACAGAACGTGAAAATTAACTTAAAATATTTGATGAATGGTTAAAATTTTTTGAAACAACCCATCCTTGGTATGTTTTATATCACCACGAATACAGAAAATAGGTTTTCAAATTGCTTGGAAAACGGGGTTCAGAGATTACAATTTCATGCCCTTTAAGTGGTTTTATTTATTTTGTGAATTATTTTATAAGAAAGAAAAAAGTTAATCAACAATGGAAACTGTCGCAGATAATTTTAGCTACAAAATTATTTACGAAAGAAAGTTCTTTCCTACTTGCGTTCATACGTTTCTAAAGAAAAACTACATTTTATAATAGTTTAAGCTATAATTTTTTATAAAGTAATTAACAATTTTATTTTAATTCTACTTAATGGAAACGATAGAAATGGCTAAAATATATAAAAAACTTTTTTGTATTTTTAAGGTAAAATGATTCATAGTAAATATTATTCTAAAATAGTGATTTAGCATAAATTAATCAGGAAAACGGTGGTAAAAAAAAATATCAATAGCCAGCGTCTGTACGGTTGAAATTTAAGAACTCGACTTCGAGTACATCTTCAAACCATCTTCGTACGTGTAGTTTGTTACAAAGCTACAAACTGTCGTGCCGCCCGCCGCCCGCCGCACGCAGGCGTTATTATCAAAACTTTAAAATTTGACGGTCAGTCATACAAAAGATATTAGTAATTATTATGTAATTACTATTAAGGGTCAGTTGTTTCACAGAATTTGAACAATTCATCATTTTTTAAAGTAAATTTTGAAAGTTCTGTAAAGGTTCAATACAATTTCTGTTATTATATCATTGTCCGCTGGTTGATTAACGTAACTGAACTCGAATCGAACTTATTTGGTGAAAGTGTAGATTTTAGTGCACCGATTTCATGATATTTCCGATGGGATGAACGCTCAGCTGAGCTGACAACCGAATAGATAGATAAGTCGAATAAGTTTTAATCTCACAACAAGCACAAAATATATTCCCTCTTGGCAAGTGGTGTACAATAATATATGTTTTGTTTTACTTTTATATTATTGGTAATATATACCGAAGTGTCCTGAAAGGATCCGATACAAGTTATGCTGGATGGTGTTTAAATCTATCAATGAAATGGCTCCACCCTATCTCTGAACTCTGCAACTCTTAGATCAGCGACATTATCTGCAATTGGAAGGTTGAAAGAACCTATGCGAAATCCGAACACTAAGTTTGGTGATCGTGCATTCAGAGTATCCGGCCCTGAAGCTCTGAATAAATTTTCTATGGAATTGAGATGCATAACCAACTCGGCGGAATTTAGATCCAAACTGAAAACTCACTTTTAACGATACTCATTTCCATAAATTCATCATTCTATTTAAACTTTGCAATTTTTTATAGTGTTTTTTTTTCTCTTTGTTTAAAGTCTAATAATTGTAACACCTTAATCTGTTAATTGTAATACCTCAATCTGTTCAATGTTGAGCAATGAATCACCTTAATGCGGTAAAGACCGACTATTAATTTTATTAATTTATTTAAAATATCTTCTGGCGCTAATCTTAATTGTAAATATGTATGTTATTAAGTCACCAGTTTTAGGTCAGAATCTATATGTCTTAGTCATAAGTCACTAGCTATAAGTCTTAGATGTAAGTCACTAGTTATAATTGGAAATTTTAGTTGTAAGCGAATTATATATTATATAAGTAGCTATAAGTCTAAGATGTAAGTCACTAGTTGTAATTGTAAATCTTAGTTATAAGCCAGTAATATTAATTCTTTTATATATTTATTTGTACAGGGCCCTTGAGGTGATTTTCCACGAAAACGGGGCTAGATAAATTATTATTATTATAAACCCACATATTATTAAGTTCAACTTAAGTATTTTTTAAAACTTGATTACATTTTTTCAAATATTTATGTAAGGATTAGGGCCCGAATCCCTATGAAGCCAATTTTATTATAATATACCAACTGTTTACCAAATGGTTATGAAATCCGCAAAAATATATTACGTGTTCTGCGTTTGCTTCGAGAACTTGCTAAACAACAATACAAAGTGATCAAAATTATAACAGGTTTTGACCTTGGCAGATTTGATATAAACAAAATATTGTGACTTTGTTTGTCAACAGGATTCCTTAAAAAGAGAGCATCATATTTATTTTATGAATACTATCATTGCGAACAAATTAAAAAAAATTGTTTAAAAATTTATTTAAAAAATATGAAAGTTGAGGATAAATAATCAATTTAGAAAATGGCGACTATTTGGAATGAAATAAAATGTTAGTTTTAGGAATATATTTATTAAAAAACCAAATAATTTTTTTTATATGAATTACCTATATAGGCAGTCTCCGTAGCGTAAAGACCTACATTCTATGCATTTGGTATTCGGGATTCTGGGTTTGGTCCATTCCTGGGTAAAGCTAAATATGGCGTTTAATAAGGTGACCGTTTATTTATTCGATTCATTTCATGTGGATATTTCTTGGTATTTACTATTTACATCTGTCGTAGCAAACTAGTTAAATAAATTGATAACACAGTTTTTAAGTACTCGCAATATTTGTTTACTATCATAATATAGATAAAGAAGATATAATACCTATGTCATTGAATTTATTTAATTTAATTTTTGTTAGGTAGTAGTTCCTATGCACGTATAATTTATTGTTTATGTATGTAGATTAAACAAATATCGGTTTATTTCTTAACATTTCAAACGTATTTTTCCAGTAATAAAAAAATGTCTCTACTATAATATTTTTTTCTTCAATAATCTCAAATTCACTTTGTGGCGTCATTTTGACTAAATGAAAACCAATACACAAATCATTAGTCAAAATTATCAACATGTTTCGAAACCAATGGTTTCTTCGTCAGGATAAAATGAAAAATAACAATAAATATAGACAAATGTAGACTAAAATATTAGTTAAAGGTAACACCAAAATAATTATACAAAATAAAAAATGCAATTATTTTAGAACAGGTAATAATTGCATATACATATATATTAAAAACTTTTAAAAATTAACTCCAAATAATTAATGACTAACCAAGATGTCTAAAAAATAAACAAAATAATTATAAATATAAGTAAATATATTTAAAAAAAAATACGTATTTTTATATCTGCTAACATTGTTATTGTCAATAATTGTTGTCTCTTTTTATTAATTTTCATTTAATCCTGACGAAGAAACTATTGGTTTCAAAACAAGTTGATAATTTTGAGTAAAGTGATTTGCTTTCATTTAATTATAATTTTATTATGTGAAATTCCTAAAAACCACAACGATGTAGGTAGGTACCTAACACTGTTCGCCTGCTTTGTGTTTATTATAATATCAATACGGGAACAATAAACAAACATGTTAAAAATGATTAAAATGTTTATTTTTCATTCTATTGGAATTTGTACGAAGATCACATACTTTTCATTAATAATTTTAAATTAACTATAAAATCTAAATGAGTAAATATAAAATTTAAATAATATCAAAGATATATTTACATTTATTACATTGAAACTCAATTAATTCGTATGCATTACAGTAAATAAAGTTATTCAATTTACTTGCGATATTACAGGTACAATACTGCTTGCTACCTGTAAAAGATTACAAAATACTTGCTCATAGTGATTTACATTTACGTGAAAGTCGGTTGTGTGAACATTCTGATGTTTGATAGATAAGAATACTCCCAAATTCATTATTTTGTGTTATCACATTACTAAAAAAAAACAAAATTAATAAACCTCTGACACAAATTCTGCGACAATTGTTTTATATGAAAAACTAGATAAAATTTACTTCGGGTCATTTCTTTGATAAGTTCTGCTGTAGGAGCGGCTGTTCAATTGCTACTTTATTTGGCCAGACAAAAAAAACATTGTTTTATCAGCCGAAAATTTATTACAATCAACTCCAGATGGGTATATTCATTATTAAATAAAAATATATGAGAGTTTTATAGTTAATTAATCGGTTTTAGCTACAATCGCAAATACGAAGTGCGTCATTAGAGACAGTAATAATTAGGTTGGCTGTTGTTGCTTCAGAATACGATTGCCTTCTCGCTGCAATCGTATTCTGAAGCAAATTAATACGAAGCTTTAACAATAACACCAATATATTATTATTAGTACTATTAAATGTTATATTGTATCCGGGATCGTAGTGATTATTTAGGTATGTTTGAATTGACCTTATAGTGACCTGCATTTAAATAATAAATATGTGTGTTTATTTTTCTAGTAATAGTTTAATATTGTGATTAGAGGAAAAACATTAAAAAAAATTATAAAGATTAGTAAATACGCCTGTATTAGTCTTAAAAAAGTATTTCCAAAAATCACGATGTTCTTGAATTTGTAGGTAAATAAATCTACCTGTTGTGTGCGTACGTTTGCTAAGCCCTTGATGTATCTGATAAAATATTCACTTTTACACCACAACATATCGTGGAACTGGCAAATAGCACACATTTTACGCGAAACCTGACACGTAAATACTTAATAATGCTCTCAAAACAAAAACGTCTTCGGCAGCACGATTTTATTGTTTTAACTTAAGTTACCAAAATGTTTTGTCTATGGGCTCTGAGCTCATTTAAAATTTAACCTGGTTTTAAAACACCATAAATCCTTTACACAGTCCTTTACAAGTAGTTGGAAGGGTATATGGTAATAACACAGAGAGTAACACTGAAAGGAGAAGTGGAACAATTCTGGTGTTAATTTACATTTAAAAGTGAATAATTTAGTAGGTAGGTACCTGGCTTTCCTTTCAAGTTGTCCGGCTTCGTTCCTGGAGAGAACGAAGGGCAGCCTATTGGACACCACGATCATACTACCCTTGCAAACACTCTTTAGTTCACCCATGGTGAGACCTGTCGGTTGCACCTATGCAGGTTTAGTCCACTAGCACTGGGCACTGGCACTGCGCACTGTGCACGACCCGCCTCAATGTCTCAACTGACCGCAGTCGACGCGAACTGAACCACCGCGGAAACTACTCGTAGATTGATTAGCGCGATGCGTTCAAATGCAAATGTTCGAGATGTGGTAGGCGTGTGTTTGCGTTGATACGGGGACCACGCTGCCGCTCAAGGCACTGATGGTTCCAGGGAGGGTGGGTGTCTTTTATGCCTTCCTAATCTGCGTCCACGGGTCCTTCCAGTCTAGTTGTCTCGACTGCACTGGACTGGCGCTGCTAAACCGACCAGTCAAAGTTCGGTGGCGGCTTTGACCCAGTGGGGGGCAGTGGGGTTATCGGAGAAAAACAAACTGAGAAAAGTGTACGATTCGACGAGCAGCTCCCAAGCTGGACACCGGCGGAGATAAGGGGTTTGGTCTGCTTCTAGAAGCGACCGCTATCTCTGGAGCAGATTACAGAATCACACAACCCGCATCAAAACACTGAACTCCGCCGTGATATGCCTTCATTATATATAGTCGATTGGACGGACGTTGAAGGGTAGGTGAGGTTTCTTAATTCGACGCCAGGAGGCGGTGGCCCTCGTCACGAGCGATTATGTGAGTAGGCACTGGCTCGTCAATAAGAGTCAGAAAGAAGTTCAATAACAAAAGTTATCAAGAAATATGTGTCAAGTAAATCATCTTATATCAAAAAATATAAATAAAACAAAAAAAATCATTCTTTTCGTTACAATACCCGTGCATTTTTTATAATTTTAGTTTTTCTATGTCACATACGTATTGTATGTTACCAGCCTCACTAGATAAAGTCTTATCTGAGACGTGAAGCGATGTTACACCTTTACAAATAATATTGTTTTATGTGCATCTATTTCTATTTTTCTATTTATATGTAAAGAAAAGTGTCCCAGTGTGGCGGTAGGGCTTTGTATTTTTAACACGAATTTATAGTTTGATTGTGTAGATGCGTGATTTCGAAAAACTACTCCCACCCCCCTTTTTCACCTCAGAATTAAGCAGAATTGAGCTCGGAAAACCGGGTAGGTACTTCACCTACTTAAATATAAATACACACTTTTTTTAAATTTTTTATTTGTAACTATATATGTATTTATTTTTTATATTTTTATGTGAAATGTGTTAGGTATACGTATAAAATAGAAATTATATTCGTAGTCCTCCTCACTAGGAGATCCTGTGCTGAGGGGCTTAGTTTTGGATAAGTTTTCAGCGACTTCTATGTTTTAACTTCATGGTTTGGGTAAGGTTTTCCAGAAACTTCTACGACGATGTTTTAAGTATACTAGTAAGTTCATTTTCCGATAGTTCCTTCAGCCAACATTTAATGTCCTTAATGTAGCTATTTTTGTTTTAATTTGTTTGATACTGAGTGGGAGTTTGTTATATAACTTTACTGCTAAAAATTCAGAGCTTCTTTGTCCAAACTTAGTCCAACTGTTACACATTGGTATATTGAGTGTTTTACTTCGATGTTTCCTTATTTATTGCCAGTTAAATGCAGAACTTTTTATAAAGCAGTTTTTATGATGGGCTCTGGCTACTGGTTGATTGATTCGACTCTGTTTGATGATAAATAACTGATTTGAGTGGATGGTTTACAAAACTAATTTTTGTGAAAAACTTTGCAAAATGGATTTCCTGCAAAGGTATTGTTAACGGAGTTTGTGGATTGGTGTGGATGTTCCCAGCGCAGCGCGGCGTTAATACGTCATCAATCTATAATTTTCCGAAAAATCAAAGGAACTAGATATTACAGTTTAACTTAAAAAACTGGAAACGCAGTTCTCATCGCAGTGGTTTACGAAAAAGTAACATTATTATATGTAATAAAGGTTTCTTAAAGACATGTAGATATTCAATTTTATAAGAAAAACTCTCTTTTTATATCTTTTGATGGTTATTTCCATCAATGTTATATATCAATGAAGAAGAAGATAATAATAATAATCTAAACGAAAATATGAAAGAGAACAAGACACAGAAAAACAGACAAAGATAATGGTCGCAACTGGGACTCGAACCCAGAACCTCTCGTATCCGGGACGTGCGTTTACCAATTCCGCCATTGTGCCCTACTGTCAAACCGTCGTAATAGTCGATCTCATGTTTCAAATTCTAGAATTAACAATATTATCTTCAACTAATTTATTTATTGATGTTTTTCCTGTTGCCAGGTGAATTGCTATGTCAAATGGGTGTTTATTGGTTAGGTTGGCATTGGCCTGCAAGAAGTTTTCCCTGTTGCAGGTTAATTGTGATGTCGATGTTGGTAGGTACTCCTGTGCAGGCATCGGCCTGCATGATGTTTTCCCTGTTGTCAGGTGAATTGTGATGTCGACAGGTGTTTTTTGGTAGGTACTCCTTGCAGGTATTGGCCTGCACAAAGATATTCAATTGGGCCTGCATGATGTTTTCCCTATTGCCAGGTGAATTGCTATGTCAGATGGGTGTTATGTCAGATGGGTGTTATGTTGGTAGGTACCCCTGTGCAGGCATTGACCTGCATGATGTTTTCCCTGCTGCCAGGTGAATTGTGATATCGACGGGTGTTTTTTGGTAGGTACTCCTTGCAGGCTTTGGCCTGCATGATGTTTTCCCTATTGCCAGGTGAATTACTATTTCAGATGGGTGTTATGTTGGTAGGTACTCCTGTGCAGGCATTGGCCTGCACCAATGTTTACCCTTTCGCCAGGTGAATTGCGATGTCATATGGGGTAAACACAACACAAAGATTTTTCTTTGCAGAAATGATAAAACTAACAATTCGATCAAAGTAACAAAGTTATGCCGGGAGATAATTATGTTTATCTATTCTGCATTCTGCATCCCACTCAAAAACACTGCTAAATTCTAAATTCACGAATATTCTAATAATTTTAAGGCGTTTTGAAACTACCAATTTATCTATTAATCTTTGAAACGTGTGACAATACTTCTTCTTTTGCTTTTCATTAGCTTGTGAAAAGTGAATGTTAAATAATCAAAATTTTATGAAAAAATATTTTTCTTTGTTGTGGGAATATTCAAAACTAATTGAGACGAAATTGATATCGGCGGGTGTGCACTGTGTGCAGTGCCCGGATTATTTTAATATTATTATTCAAATACCCTTCTACATGCAAAATACGATATTATGCATTATTGCTGAAAGGATTTACTAGGGGCGTATATAAGAGGGAGTATAGGGTGTTAAAAAACCCTACCATCGCCCCCAGTATTCCGTTGGAAAAATATGCAATTAATGGACAAATTTGAAACTAATTGTGAAAAAATATTTATCAAAATATGTAATAGTAGTACAAAAAAAAAATAGAAACTAAAACAATACTGTAAAAATATTATTACATGCTTTTGTTTCATTGCTGATTACAAATCACGCTGTTTGTAGAACTTTTAGAGGAAACATAATATAAAGTTATTTAGGAAACTTATCATATCTATATCACAATTCTAGAATATTCCTTCTGTTTCAGAAATTTATCATTGTATTTGAAATACAGATGGGCGATAAATTCATTGTTTATATTTTTGGAGTTGTTTGATGTCGTATAACCCAAATGTATTAGAAAAACAAATATATTTTTATGTTAAATTTATGACGATAATTTATAACATTAAATTTCTTCTTTGCAATTTTTCAATACGGGTGACATCCATTTCGTCTAACGAAGGCTCTGTCACACTGTGACTCAGTCATGTATAAGTGATAACAAAACGCAAATCAATCATAAATCGTAATATAATATATTATCACTGTAGAGATTATCAAGCGGAAATTTCCGGTAACTTTCCATGGATATTTGAAAACAAACGGAAGTAAACACGAATAGTAGTCGTGCTAATGGAAATATCAGCTTATTCGAAACTAAGCAGTGACATTCCACATTCCACAGGAAGATGGCGATGCCCTTGGGTTTGTGGAACTGTTTCAAAATCATTTTTGTAATTTTGTAGCTAAGGTGTATTATCATGTTATTATTGATTGTCGTAGATCTTAAATAATTTTATTTGTTTGTTCTTCTATACGACGCAACGGAGCAACGGATGGACGAAATATTTTTCGTCGAGATAGTTAGAGAACTAGGAAGTGGCTATTTTTCATCCCGGAAAAACATTTCATTCTCTAGAAAGATTATCTTATCACATGTATAAAATGTAGTGTCTGACCGAAACAGGACTTTCTACCGATACCGAATCTTCGGTATCTTTCACAGATTCGGCCGAAACCGAAACTTTTTTGGTCAAATTAAAAACTATCGTTTACTGAAATTTGGCTTATTTTTTACACTTTTACAGATATTTAAGCCGCAGCTACCCGAATTTCTATCGATTTCTTACATATCTCCCTTAAACACGCTAAGTTTTAAAACTCCCAAAAAATATGTGTTATTCTTGAAGATAATATCTGGACATTCCCCGTGCCGAAAAGCAAATTATATAAAATTCCCTCGATAGAAAAAATCGCAAAATATGTTCCAAAAATTATTACAAACACATTTGTTTCAGTTATTTTACAAGTTATATGTATGAAAAAATCACAGTGTTTCTTTGAATGCTGTTTAAGACAACCCCCTGCGAGATTTTTGCTCTATTTTAAACGAGTCGTGTTTTATTAAACATTTTCCCAATTTTCGCATCGATTTTGTCGCTTTAAATACTAGCGCGCTCCTCTAGCATTCGTAATTTCATATCTCTCCTTCTCCTTCTTGAGCCCAGTTGCAGCGCCTTAACACGTGTTAAATGAAACAAAAAACAATAATTGAAGGATGTGAAAAAAAAATTATGCATATAAACCAACAAAAACAAACAAAAATTATTAAAATTATCAAAACATGTTAACTAATTCTTGGAACAAAAATTTGTCAATAAATAACACTTTCATTATGAAGGAAAAACCTAATTAATTGAGTATATTAATTTTAATTGCATTTAAAATTACAACGTTCTTATTAAACGTGTTAAGTGAAATAGTAAAAAAAAAACAATAATTTAAGTATGTGAAAAAAAATTTTTTTTTTTTTGATATTACTGCTATAAAAAAACAGGAATTTATAAAAATTACCATTTTGCTAACTACTTCTTGTCAATAATCAACACTTTCATAATAAAGGAAGGACCTCATTAATTCAGTACTTTGCTGGGTGTGCTAATAAGAGCTCGTTCACATTGAGCATATAAATATAAAAGATCATAGCACGCCACATATCGCTCTCCATACAATCCCTTCACACCGTTCACACCTGAGCGCTTTATGCGCACATCAACCATAGAAACTGCACATCTTACGATGTAACCGCTCCTGAGGCGATATGCCAACAGTTAAGCGCCCCCCACTCCGAAAAAACAGGAGAGGGGGTCATTTTAATTACGGAGCTGCCAAGACCGGTGGATGACAGATGTCAAGTTGATAGATTCAGTACGAAAAATGCGCACTCCGTGGCCGCTCGCTAATTCAACTGACCCCCTCTCCTACCATAGGAAGAAATATTTGATCTGCGCTGTGTGAACGGCACGAAACATAAGTGCTCGCGGTTCAACAGATACCTGCTAGCGGTTATATTACATGTCTGAACACCCCTTAATGGGTGACACACGAGCCACGAACTCACCCGCAGTCAGCCGAAAGACGCGCGATAATTCACGAACGTAGAGTTTCGGTGTGGCCGAAAGTTCGACAGATTTTCTGCCGAAACCGAAACTGATGCCGAAACTTGTCGAAATCGAAACCGAAGCCGAACCTTCGGTCGGTCACAATCAAACCGATTGATCAGTTTTGTAAGATTTAAGTAAGAGAAATTATTGTACAATTAATAACAAAATAAACATATTTAAAAAAAAAAAAAAAAAACTAATAAAAGGTTCTTAATGTAGTTTGATTCCACACAATTTCAATTTGATTCTTTTATCCATATTGGTTTTCTTTTAATTATTATTTTTAAATAACAGGTAAGTATTACGGAAATCGCATTACAATGCACATGAAATAATTAATGTAACTTTAAAGAAATATATTAACAATGTTATATACAATTTTGGCGGCGGATATGGGTACCGTCGATTGGAAACCATTTATTGGATAACCAACACCTATGCCGTAGGTCACTCCGGGTGGTCCTACTAGGTACGTTTGGTGACTTTTTTTTTTTTACAGTGAATACCGCACAAGAATCTCAACTGCTCCCGTCTGGAGCCAGTGAGACTATGGCATCCCCAATTGGGGTATGTTGTGAGGCTGAAGGTAGTGGGGAGGGGAAGGAGGTGAGGAAGAGGAAGGTTGGGAAGTACCTGGCTATTCAGATCTGGTCACCAAACACGGCTAAAGCCATTTTCAAGCAACGTTTCAATTCTGAATGGTGGTCTTACACCAGGGCGATACTAATAGTATCTACCACTCTGGAACATGCCGCAAATATACTATATATTATTTTAAATGAATTAATTATGAAATAACACAAATTAATCAAATAAAATTTATTTGCGCATGCCGGGTTCGAACCCGCGACCTCCGGATTGTGAGTCAAGAGTCTTACCCACTGGACTACGGAGGTCGACTTAGTAGGGGTTCACGGGGTTTGTCCGGGTCTTGGCGGCGGATCCATCTGCATCTCATCATGATGGCATCATCTTAATCTGCAGCTGCAAGGCAGTCCGGATCGGGAGAGAACGGTTGAGGGAGTCCCTTTGACCTCTCAAACCAGACTCTCTCGGAACATCGCCTTTCATCGCAGCAGGAGGGTTGGATTCATATGTTCAACTATCCCTATGAAAAAATTGACGTCTATCCGTCGCTCCATTGCGTCGTATAGAAGGACGAACAAACAAACATACTGTCGCATTTTGTAATTTCAGTTAGGATCTACGACTAACAATTAATAGTTCCTACCTACGAAACTATATCTAGAGTCTGTCAATTAAGAGTAGACAATATTAAAAATTGAACTACAAAATTTGTAGGCTGGCAACACCAATTTAACTGTCAAATATTCTTTCAAATAAAAAAATATACCGAAAACCTTATCTAAAAAAAAAAAAAAATAATAATTAAAAAAATATATACATATACACACATATGTTTCTCTTATTCTTAATATAAACTAAATTTAAAAAAAATATATATCAAAATAACCTAACAAATAATACTTCCTCCCGTACACACAAGCATTTGCTTATTATGGGAGAACATTTAAAAAAAATATGTATATTTGTATTTAAAATATTGTATTAAGTTTTTTCTTTTTTATATACTTTCATTATATTTATGTATCTATTGTATGTACTGTACCAAAATAAATAAATAAAAAATTTCAAAAAAAAAAAATAAAAATAAAAATAAAAAATCGCAATGACACTGAATGTGTAAAACACTGTAAGTCACATTTAAAAAACCTTTTTTTTATTCTTAAAGAAAAAAAAATAATTCGGAGAAGCACTGTTGCTAAGGTATCTTATAAATTTGATTTAATGGTGTTTGATAAAGTGATTTGCTTTCATATAATATAACATGGAAGAATGGAAGAATCACTATTGGTGAGCAGTTACACTACTTTTAGGTCTGAATGAGTTAAATATATTCAGATCTAAAATTATTAAGAGACATGATCTAAAACCCGGGCAAAGCTGGGTACTTAAGCTAGTATTAAATAAATGTGAGCAATTTCCAACTGTGCTTTCATTTTACTATAATATCGTTATTCCTCATTGTATTAACAAAAATTGCAAAGGTATAATAAACCTATATGCAGTTCTAATTTTGAGATCGGTAGGTATCAAAATTGCATTAAAAAAATATTTTTCCCACTTTTCCAAAAATGTAGGTTACACAGCTTTAGATTGCCACCATGTGTTGTATTTTTAGTATTGCCATTTGATCAACACTGGCGCCCTTCTATGTTTTTTACTCTTATTTGACAGACTGTACACTAGCTACAAAATTACAAAAATGATTTTGAAACAGTTCCACAAACCAAGGGCATTCGGATTTGACATCGCTATCTTCCTGTGAAATTTCACTACAGAATTTCGAATGAGCTGATATTTCCATTAGCACGACTACTATTCGTGTTTAGTTCCGTTTGTTTTCAAATATCCATGGAAAGTTACCAGAAATTTCCGCTTGATAATCTCTACAGTGATATTATATGAGTAGTACGATTTAGGATTGATTTGCGATTTGTTATCACTGAGAACGGGTCGTTTCTATGACTCGTTCTTGAGTTCAACGGCTCAGCTGTGGAACGATTTGCCGGCCTCTGTGTTTCCTCCCTCCTACAACATGGGTCTCTTCAAGTCTCTTCTCCCTTTCCTCAAAAAGACCCTCCACACAGCATCTTCAAAGATGACATAGGCCCTGAGGGAAGTTATTTTCTCCTGGCCTTGGCCTCCTGTGTGGAGTTAATGTAAAAAAAAAAAAACTTAACCTTGACATGTCTGAGTTACAGTTTGACAGGGCCTATACAGGGTGTTAAGGGACGTACTTGACTTACTTTACCCAGTGATTCCTGACATTATTTGGAGTAAAAAATGTAAATGAAATTTTGGTCTCCGGTGACTTTTTTTGAAGACTTTTTTTTTTTCAAATTTTTTTTCTTCAAAATCAAACAAAAAAAAATTTCTTCCGCATGTCGTCACTGGTCACTACCCCGCCTCCAACTGTTCAACACCTATCATTTTTTATGTTTTTGTAGAAAAAAACAAAAAAAAAATTCAAAAATGTCACCGGAGACCAAAATTTCATTTACATTTTTTACTCCAAATAATGTCAGGAATCACTGGTTAAAGTAAGTCAAGTACGTCCCTTAACACCCTGTATATGCCTAGATATGATAAATTTCCGTGCAGTGCGTAAACGTGATTTTCAAGTACGTAAATAACTTTATATCATGTTTTCTCTAAAAATTCCACATACGGGTGATTTGTAATCAACAATGAAACCAGTAAACCGCGTATCTAAATATGTGATAATATTCTTACAGTTTTGGTTTCTTTTTTATTTTATACTACTGTTACATCTTTTGGTGATATTTTTTCATAATTAGTTTCAAATTTGTCCATTAATTGCATTTTTTTTCCAACGGAATACTGGGGCCGATGGTGAGGGGTTTGAACACCCTACACCCTTCTTATATACGCCCCTAGTAGAACCTGTTAGCAACAATGCACAATATTATATTTTTCACGTAGGAGGGTATTTGAATAAAAATATTAAAATAACCTGGGCACTGCACCGATGTTAATTTCGTCTTAATTGATTTTGAATATTCCCACAAAGGAATGATTACACCTTAATAAAATCGTTAAAATTTGGGCTCTTTTTCTATTTTCTCCTCCAATACTAATTAGACCGATTTTTGAGATTTTTCACTGACAATTTTAAAATAAAATATTATTTGGCTGTAACTTTTATAAAAATAGAGGAAAGAAAATTGTTTGGACAAAACGCCCTCATTCTTCGTAACGTATAGCTCCACAATTAACATAGTCAACCCACGTGCTTCTCTTACCCTGGGTCATCTGTTTCTGTTATTGCTTTACTCTGTCTCCCTCTCTCTTTCTATTACTCCTGACATAATTACTTTTTCACTACTGATTTTTTTTTACATTAACTCCACACAGGAGGCCCTGAGGAAAATAATTTCCCTCGGGGCCTATGTCATCTGGGATGTTGTGTGGAGGGTCTTTTTGAGGAGAGGAAGGAATGAACATTGGTCTTGAAGAGACCTATGTTGCAGGAAGGAGGAAACACAGAGGCCGGCAAATCATTCCACAGCCGAGCTGTTGAACACAAGAACGAGTCGAAGAAACGACCTGTTCTCATGTGACAAATGTCAACTGTGTACAAATGTGTTGTACACGACGTGTTTCCCGACTACGCACCGGTGCCGAAGGGATCAATGATGCTAGTTCCTCGGAGCATCTTCCATTGTAATACCGGTAGAACAAGCACTAGAACAACTCTAAAGATTGCAATCCGTCTGTTAGGATGGGAGAATCTATCAAACGGACCGCCCGTTTCTGCACAGAGTCGAGGCTATTTTTCAGGTATTTTGGAGCTCCAGACCAGAGGTGGCTGCCAAATTCAACCGTGGGGCGCACTTGTGATTTGTACAGGGTTAGCAGTTGTGTACTATTAAAGTATCTGCGGGCCCTGTACAGTACGCCCAGTTTTTGGGAGGCTAACTTTACTCTGGCTTCGATGGAGCCCCCATACCTGAGCTGATCACTTAGGGTTACACCAAGCATATCAATGGAGGGCCTGTTCGGAAGATTGCTTCCGTTGAAAGAGACTAGATTTTCATTTTGATCCCTTTTAGACGTAATCAGACAGGATTGGGTCTTTGAAACATTAAATTCAACGAGATTATTTTTACCGCAAGAGAAAACACTCTCGAGGTAACTGTCCATTCTTTGCTTTAAAGCCCTACGAGCTGTTGGAGTTTGTGAGCTCTTTGGGGGCTTGTAAAACAAAAAGCTATCATGAACTGTACTGTCATCCGCGTAACAATGAATTGGTGCACATGACAAAAGGTCGTTGATGTGCAACAAAAACAAAGTCGGAAACAGAACCGATCCCTGCGGGACGACAGCATTTATAGAGTGTGAGGAAGAGGTGAAACCATCGGCTACCGTGTGAATCGAACTCTCCCTCAAGAAGTCGGCAATCCACGTACAAAAGGATGCGGGAAGTCCGTAAGAAGGCAGTTTGTTGACAAGTCATCGGTGCCAAACCCGGTCAAAGGCCTTGGAAATGTCCAGTGCAACCGTTTGGGTCTCACCGAAACGTTCCAGGCATCGCCCCCAAACATGCGTCACATACGCGAGAAGATCACCGCACGAGCGGTTCCGCCGGAATCCGTATTGACGGTCGTTAATGTTAAGTCGTTATGTGAGCAGTTTGTCGTTGATCACACGTTCCATCACCTTAGACAGAACTGATGTGATCGCTATGGGGCGGTAGTTGGCCGGGTTGGAGCGGTCACCCTTCTTTGGAATAGGATGGATAACCGCTTTTTTCCAACCAGAGGGCACAGAGCCAGTCTTCAGGGACATTTTAAAAAGCTTCGTCAAAATTGGAGCTATTTCTGCAGCGCACCTCTTCAGTACCAGGGCAGGTATTCCGTCAGGCCCACTAGCTTTATTAACATCAAGCCCTCGTAAAACATGGAGTACTTCCCGATGCCGGATCCTCAGCTTTTTCATACGAAAACCGCAGCGAGGAACCGACATCGGGACAGCACCTCGGTCATCGAGGGTTGAGTTATCCGCAAACATTTTACCTAATAGGTTAGCCTTTACGGTGGCGGTGTTTGCTAGTGAGCCGTCAGGTCTGGTAAGAGGTGGCAGACTGGATTTGCAAAAATTGCGACCTATTGAGCCCGCAAGCGACCAAAAGTGCCTGCTGCCATGCGGGCATGCAGCCAGCTTTCTGCTGATCTGCTGGTCGTGCTCGAATTTTGACCTATTTATGATTTAAAACCCGTCTGCTTGGTTCAATATATTCGCACCTCACAATACGGAAGCCTCAGTTTTGCGCATAAAATCTGAAACCGTCACTTTGATTCGAGATTGTAAAATATCTATGCAAGATATTTATATTTCAAAGACAATAAGAAGCATTATTTTGTTCTTTTTCTGGTTAAAAGAAAAAAAACATATAATTGCATGAGAGGAAGAGTGATATATAGCTTTTAAAATGTAGAGTCGCTCGGGACGTTTTTGGTCTCATGAAAGTATAACGCGATTACGTGTTTTGGGATGTATTTGTTACTAAACAAGCAGACGGGTTTAAATGATTGTATTTGTTTATTACATACTGTATCTGCCTTGAAGAAGGAAGGCATGGTTTTGCCGAAAGTTGGCTTAAATGCAGTATTTAAACGATGTACCTATACAGCATTGTACTTTTGAGAATTGTCTTCTTTTGCATTATTTGCATTGCTACGTTAAAATGAGTTAGTTTTAGTTTCAGTGAAGTTACAAATTACGATGTGTCATGGTAACAACCCTTTGTCAAATTGCACACCTATTGTACTGCAATAATTTGTCAGAAAAATAATGTATTTCATAATGTACTTAGAAATTGATTGATACATAAGTACTTGTACTTAGAAATTTCACAAATCCATTAATTGAAGGATAAACAAAATTTGACAAAGTAATGCACGTTGGTAATTTTTCTACGAATGACTCATTTATATGGAAATGTTTATTTATTATTATATACTATTATTATCCAATTACGACTTATAAAACACCTACGATCAACTCCACGGCCGTTTAAGAGCGTTTAACCAGCCAGCGGCCGAAAATCCACATTTCGTCGAAAGTTGTTCTTACGATCGTGCAGGGCGAAAGAGAAAGATTAATTAAAAATGAGAAAGATTAATTATTCTCCGTACCAGCTTAAAACTGTAACTCTATATCGACTTTATTTCATTCCAAATTTGTTTAATTTATACCTACATCCAAAAATGGTAAAAGGCGTGATGATAAAACTATTAAAATAATGTACTTTTTGTAATTATTTTTTGATTATAAGTATTTATCATTTTTCAAAAATGACTCAGTTAAATAACAATGTAAAAAAATCTGAAATATATTAGTTTGTAAGTGCGCAAATAAATACAGAAACGGACCAATTTTTGTCAAGAAACACATGTACGCGTATATTTTTTAATGATTTTATTTGAACTAAAATTAAAATTCTAAAACATGCAATACCCAGATAATGTATTAATTTATTTTACTGCACGATTATATGATTTGAAATGGGTGTGGTACAATACAAAATCTTTTTTGAAAATTTTACAAATCTGCCAACTACCTATGGTATAACCTTATTATACTAAAAATAAACATTTTTTCTCAAAATTTAAAACATGCAAATGCTAGATAAAAGAACAATCTTTCGAAATCCATTTATATTTTTTTGTGGAAAAGCGTCAATACATCTAAATTCTGATTTAAAAATGACATATTTCTGGTTTTCACTGGTAATTCCCTCTGAATCATAGTAGACCATTGTAGCAGCTCACATAGGTCTAATAGAAATCGTTGTTTCTCCCGTACTATCGCATACATAGCGCAAACTATGACCTAAATTTAAATGGTATTGGAAATAGAAAACAACACGTTTTATATTCCTATCTAAAAGTTAACCATAAAATAATTAAAATTTACACCTTTATGAAACCAAAACTTCCGACCACAATTTGAAAAAAAAATTGTGAAACTTTGTGATTTTTTTAATAATTTATGATTTTTAAATAAACGTATATAAAAACGTTTATATATATTATAATTCATTTTTCTAATCAAACATGTTTGTGTAGGTATTTTTATTTTTTTCGTTATTATCAGAAATTTGAGTTTGAAAAAATGTAAGGTGAGCCATTTTAAAATTTTTTTAAGGTTTGCATAAATTTTTTTAAATCTTTATGTTTAAAAAATTACAATGTTATTTCATTAAATTGAAAGCGTATTTCATCACCTATCGAAAACAGTTTTTAGTTTTCGGATACGTTCACACATATTCCATTTATTTGGATTTTATCACAAAGCGGAAATATTTTTACCTATTAACAAAAATACGCCCGAATTTTGAAAAGTCGAATTTGATTTTCACCTCGGAATGAAACGGAATAAACTGAAAATTTGTATAAACTTTCATTTTGGCATTCTTAATGTTGTCTCAAAAGTCTCATAAGGTCACTTATGAGCGTCTTTAGATATTCAAGGCCAAAGGTCACGAAAATTAGTTTTTTGGAAATATCTTGCTTCCTTTGCCTCGAATCGTATTTGCTCAAATATATTTTTTTGACTTTGCGCCATGGCATGCACGGCTGAGCGCTACGCACTCTCGCGCTCTATCTTAAACACGGTTAAGCGTATAAAAAAATATTTAACAAAAATTTGTAGAGAATTTCATACTGTACAACTTTTATAATGAAAGCCAATACGATTCGACCGCATGTGACCTTAGGGGGCGTTCAAGTATTACGTAACGCAATTTTTGAAGATTTTTGCCCCCCCCCCCATGTAACGCGCCGTAAAGTTTTTCTGTATCCCCCCCCCCCCTCACCTAAACGTTACATAGCACCCAAGTGACTATTTTTACCAAAAAGTCACAATTAAGTTGCGCAAAGTACTAGAAAGTCACTAAAAATAAAATAAAAATGACATAGATACAATACAGTCGAGGGATTCCCCTACAACATAAACAAAAAGGATTGCCAACTTGGAAGATTTTAATTCCCTAGTTTTTTTACTTACTTTTTATATTTTAAAGTGATTTTTTAAATTTTATTATTAGTTATTTTTTTATTATTATTATTATTTTTATATGTTTTAGGCTGTTTGCGTTTTATTGCCCATCCATTATTTTGTGCGTGTATGCACACACTTCCTTTTTTATGTATAATCACGTTTGGAGGACGCGTGCCTCGTACTGAACACGGGTTTGGGAAGGGAATTGGCTTTACAAACCCGTTCACAGTAGGATGCCGCTTGCCTTCTACTGGACACGGGTTTGGTGGAGAAATGGCGTTACAAACCCGTGTTGATTTCGAGGCATGGTTGCCTCGTATTGAACACGGAAAAGGAAATACGCGACCCGAGCCGCGTGTTCAGTGGGAGCCTCCACCATTCCGAATTCGACACGAATTTGTTGTAGTGATATCCCTGAACGAAACCGTTTCATAATGTTGTAATAAGTATTCGGCAGATCCCGTGTTGATTACGGGATGGCAGAGGCGTCTACTGAACATGCAAACGGAAATACGCGCCCGGGACAAACATTGGTACGTCATTACCGACGCGCGACTTGAATATCCAGTTCCATATATTTTTTTGCTATTTTCACAGACTCATAATATTAAGTATTTAATTTGATTTTTAAACGCAACTTGCGAAAACGGAGCGATTTGAATTAGTATCGTGGTCGTGGACAACAACATATGACGTCACTTGGTTGTAAATCACGTCCGCAATGGTCACAGAGACGGTAACTATGACGTCATGCATCAGGGGGTTTAGATATTATGTTTGTTATTATGTTATTCATTATTTCGAAGACCGATTTATTATTTATACGAATAAATAATAATTATCAACACTAATTTGTGGATCTGACTGAATCTCTGGTTCAATGAACTCTTAGATCTTTTGATTTGAATTTCAGTATAATTTTAAAATTTGGAAAGGTTTGTTTGGATAATTCAATAAATCACCTACCTAAAACATAATATTTCGGCGATTCCACTATCGCGGGTGCAACATTTAGACGCATGTAAAGCTTCTAAATGATAAAATAAAAAACATTTCAATTTAAATTATTCTTGGAAGAGCTACACTTTAACGTGTTTACTTTTTACTAGTTTATAAGAATTTTATTGAAATATTTAAATAGTCAGGAGGGAGGTTCAAAGTGCTGTCGCGGGTGGAACAAATTTGGACATACCTTTCCAGATCGTAAGACAAGAAAAGTGAAATATTTATTTTGTTATGCCTTTATATTTTGTTAGGCGTTAAACAAATCAACTACAAAATTAAAAAAAATGTTGGAAAAAAAATAAACAATGAATTATTCGCTTTTGAAGCAATTGCAGGTGCAACATCAAATTATCGCGGGTGCAACCCGTCTAATTTAACTGGATATAAACATCAATAACAACTTAAAGAGGAATGAAATAAAAGATCAAACAACGCTTTTGACTAATCAGTACACTTCTTTGTCACTTATGTTAATTATTTCATAAACAAATTATTCCATAAACAAATTATTTCCATCAATATTTTTCTCTGGCATTTCCAACTTCGAAAAACTCTTCAAAATGCACGTCTGCTACATCATTTACGATTTTCATTATTATTTAATTAATATTAATATCTGTTGGTATACTAATATTAATTAAGACAGAACAATTAGTCATAATAGACCTGATAAGACAGAACAATTAGTCATAATAGACCTGATATGGTTTTGCATGACAAAATTAAAAAAATAACTTATATCATTGATGTAGCTATTCCAAATTCCTGTAATATTCAAAAAACTGTTTCTGAAAAAATTAGAAAATACACAGATTTAGGAAATGAGATTAAAAGAATTTGGCATTCTCGGAATATAAAAATATTACCATTTGTTATTTCGGCTACTGGCATTATACCTAGGTCTCTGATTCAAAATTTAGGCGTATTAGATTTGTCAAAGAATTTATACATAAAAATGCAAAAATCGGTAATTTTAAATACATGTAGGATTACAAAAGATTTTTTAAATATTTATATTGAGGGATCAGTAGGATTTATAGGTTCAATTAGGAATTCCACAGAGCCGAACCCTCTGATATGAAAATATCTGGAGTCGGTGAATTATTTTCCCATCTGGTCTCTGGTAGGTTGACATGTTGTTCTTGTATTGTTTTGTAATTATTATACATATAGTGCAATTGCATAACGTGGATTGACCAGATGATCATTTGGGAAGTGTGTGAAAGGGTTTAGTTTTTCCTGTGGGGAAAATTAAACCCGGACATTTAAATCTGGTGCGTAAAAATTAATATATACATTTTTTTTACAGTGGCTCCACATAGGAGGCCCTGAGAAAAATAATTCCCATCAGGGCCTATGTCATCTTTGGGAATGCTGTGTTGAGGGTCTGTGGTAATTTTGAAAGTTGAAGCGACGTTGGAGCTTCGTCATTTAAGGATTCGTCGCCTGAATCTCTGTAAACATCGACTCGAAGGATTTAATTTGATCTGATACTGAAGGCACAGATACACTAGGACGCCGAATTTCCTTTCGGTTTTTGTAATTTGTAAGATGTTCCAAATCTTTATCGTCCCAATCACTTCCTGTTTCAGTGGTGGTTTATTGGGAGATTTCAAAACCAATGTGCGTTTGAGATGAGATAGTGAGGTCGCGCCACGGAAATGCTATCGCCGACTTCAGATTGAATGAAATGTTTTGATTGAATGCCTGATATATTTTTCAGCACTTCCCTTTATCATCCAATAAAACCCTTTAACTTTTTCTTTTCTTACTAATATGAAGAAGGATTTTCTTTAAATTTTCACCTATATTTCCATGAAGCGGTCTCTTTCCGTTGTTCTTCTGTCATTTTAACCCATTTTTCTATAAAAAAGGGGAATATAATATAAACACCCTTATTAAATATAAATTACCAATCATACACGGCATATATTTTTATTCAAGACATAACAAAACAATAAAATATACGATAAATGACACAATAAGGGAAGTTATCAAAGAGTTGCACCAGCGATTCTAACATCACATCGCGGGTGCAATCAATTTTAGTCAACGTTTATTTCAATTCAGCTAACATTATACTCTTAAAAACGATTGATTTAAGTTTGCCTTTGATTTTTTCTTTCTTTAAAACGTTAGTATTTTATATCTGTGAACAACACAAACTTTTATATCTTTTTGCATCGCGGGTGCAACAAGCTAACAATGACTTCTTGTGGGTGATTCCATTATCAACATGTGCAACATTTAGACGCATATAAAGCTTTGTAGCGCGCCGTTTTTACGCTTGCCACTAGACCATCTCTTTCCCCCGTACAGCGCCATCCTGCTCACCCAAAACTAGGCAAACCAGGCTGCGCAGACGCCTTCTGCGCATTTCCTACTCTCGAGTCGCTACATAAACCACGCCCCGCAACAAGGAATGGCCTATATAAAGAGCTGCGAGCCCTAAATTAAATCAGTTCGTCTGTAGCTTGCTCTTGACTAGTACGCTCTCTTAGTTGCGCTTCGTCCTTTGGCACACCCTCTAAGGAGTATTCTACTACCATAAGTAAAGCACCAACCAGACCCCGACTGCTGCCTTAGTTGCGCTTCGTCTATATATAATATAAATACACCTATTAAATATAAATCACTAGTAATACACAGCATATATTATTATTGAAGGCATAAAAAACAATAAAATATATGATAAATCACACAATAAGGGTAGATGTCAAAGAGTTGCACCCGCGATTCTAACAACACAATCGCGGGTGCAACCAATTTGAGTCATCGTTTATTTCAATTCAGCTAACATTATACTCTTAAAAACGTTTTATTCAAGTTTGCCTGTGATTTATTCTTACTTTTACAAAGTTTCAAAACGTTAGCACTTTATTTCTGTGAAAAACACAAACTTTTATACCTTTTGTATCGCGGGTGCAAAAAGTTAACAGTGACTTCTTGTAGTCAATGATGCTTAAAAAATAACAACAAGTGCTTACATGTTTCGGCATATAAGAATAAATTAATATTATTACTACACGTTTAGCAATAAAATATAACTTCAAACTATCGGTAACAGCTGTTTCGCGCCAGTGTTGCACGGTGTGATTTTGCAGTTTATATACCGATTCTTTGAATGATAATGATTCCAAGCGCGCCAAAAATTTTAATATGAAGTAAAATCCATTTTTTTTTGTTATTAAATATTGACCTTCTTCTTTGCACTCATATCAAAAAAAGTAACAAATACTGCGATTTAAAAATTACTGTCGAGAATCGTCTATAGCGGAATCGCCCTTGTAGTCAATGATGCTTAAAAAATAACAAAACGTATCATCTTTCGACACATAAATATAAATTAATATTGTCGCTTCACGTTTAGCAGTAACATATAACCTTAAACTAACGGTAACAGCTGTTTCGCGCCACTGTTGCACGGTGCGCGCAAAAAATTTCGATATGAAGTAAAATCCAAAAAAAAAAAATTATTATTAAATATTGACTTTCTTCTTTGCACTGATGTCAAAACAAGTAACAAATACTGCGATTGGAGGAAAGCACTCAGAAATTGGAAACTATCGACCTATTAGTATCTTGCCTGCACTTGAAAAAATTTTTGAAAAATATATTTCCTTAAAATTAAATAAATACTTAGAAAAACTTGGCATTATAGACCAAAAACAATATAGCTTTCAGAAGAAAAAAAGTACAGAGAATTTATTACAGGATTTTTCAAATTATATTAATAATGAATTAAACCATAAAAGACATGTTTTAGTACTATTTATCGATAACTCCAAAGCGTTTGATACAATTAACCGACAAAAATTATTAAAAATCTTAGAAGCAATTGGAATTAGGGGAAGCCTACTTAATTTGTTTAAAAATTATTTATTTAATAGACATATCTGTGTAAAAATATTAGAAAAAATGAGTGGGAGGAAAAAAATTAGTGCTGGAGTCCCGCAGGGGTCAATTTTGGGTCCAACCCTCTATATTATATTTGTATCAATAATGAAAAAACTATTTAAATATGTAAAACACTTTGTATATGCTGACGACACTGCTCTTGTCATATCTGATGAACAATTATCCATTGCGATTAAATATATGCAACATGACTTTACGTCACTTATAAAATGGTCACATGACGCAGGTCTAATCATTAATACCAAAAAAAACAAAATTGATGCACATACGATCTCCACATGCTTCATCTCAGAAAACGCCTAAAATAATATCTCATGACTTTACATGTATTCATCAAAACATTTTGCAGCCCTGCATGTGTGATAGTATTGAACTTGTAAATGAATATGTTTATTTGGGAGTGACTGTTGATTGTAATTTTAAATGGGATGTACAAATAAACAAAATTTGTAAACGGCTGAGTGCGATAGTGGGTAGGCTGTACAAACTGAAATGTTTCGTTATTTTTTCGTTGTACAAACTGAATTGTTTCGAATATTTTAAAAATCATTTACTTATCACTCGCAGAATCAACTTTACGGTATGGATTAACAACTTGGGGACACTCTTGCAAGACTAATTTGAGCTACCTACAATCAGTACATAATTCTATATGTTATTAGTTCAAAAACATATTTTTTCACAGAGACGAAACATATCATTGTTGTATGGGAATTTAACAATATTACCGGTGCAGGCCTTATTATGGTACAAAATATTGATTCAGCATATGTCTGAGTCTAATTATAAGAGGAAAGTAGAACATGATTATAATACAAGGTTCACAAAGAATGAAGGAATGATTGTTCCAAAATATAATAATAACTACGGACGGCGAACCCTGGAATATAATGTGCCAAAAATATTTAACATGTTACCAATTAATATAAAAAATTGCGATTCTACAAATAGATTCAGATATATGCTGAAACAATGACTGCTAAATAGAGATAGTTTATATTAATTCATATGTGTTAATTGTTATAATCTGTATGGTTATAGTAATAATATTATGTAATGTTTAAATTGTAACTGAACATTAACATCCTGTTGACAAACTGCTTTATTGCGGTTTAACGGGATTGTACCTTGAAAACCAATAAAAAAAAAAAAATTAAAAATTAATGTATAGCGGAATTTGGAACACAATTTTTTTTATTTGTCATTTTCAAAATAGGAACTGATTTGTTGAGAGTTATTACAGCCGTTTACATAAAACACTAGCGAAAAACAAACTTTTTTACTATCAATTTGTCTACTTTGACCACCAGTTCCACTCGCTTGAAAATAGTGGATCTCGTTTCGGCGAGATATTAGTAGGCAATTGCGTTTCTATGACTACCCGTGATTTGTCACGGGACCTCGCTTTTATTGAGTGAATCTCAATCGAAATTTTTAAACGGAAAAATCGGAAAAAGATTCTGTCGGTGTTTCAAATTTTCGTTTGAGAGTCGCTAATATTGTTTTCAATGATTTAATATTACAATTGATCATTAAATTATATAAAAAAGTAAAATAATATATAAAAATAAATATAACCAATATTATATCTTCAGAACCGGTGTACATTGCATGCTAATGCAACATTTTTGCTTGCTGGTGATTATAATCTTCCAAATGTGAATTGGGTGATCAGGGACAATAATGTCAGTGTTAGTGAGTCTGAACGCATTATTCTAGACATGGCGTTATTTCTATGCCTGAATCAGGCAAATA